>CM052358.1:7237937-9637937 GCA_028551475.1 Casuarina equisetifolia
TTAATAAGATATGCAATAAACCAAAATACTGAGTAGATTGTAATGAGCAAAGAGAGAGGAGAGAAATAAAGGGCACACAATGTTGAAGTGGTTTAGTGCTTAGAATGTAGTCCATTGTTGGAAATTTTTAATAAGAACGGATCTAGTTTTGTCAGGTTAGTCTACGTTTATTATAACTAGGGGCATTTATAAAGTTAATGTTGTACCACAAAGTAAAACCATAGTACAATATGATATGTAAACAATCTTTTAAGAAACTTAACTAACTCAAATCTTTTGTCAAATAGTTTTTAAAAAGATTACTATTTCAGGCAATTTTATTGACTCAAAGATCAATCTCAGCTGTTGTTATTAGGAAGTGAGTCCATAACATGTTCGTGAATATCTCTCACTTTTCAATGCCAAAATGCACGTACTTTTATATTGCTTTGAGTATATTGGCAGAACATCATACGTTTCTTAGCATTTATAGAAGTGCAAAAGTTATATGCTTCCCATAAACTGCAGAGATTTGATTAATTTCCCACGGCACAATCTCCTGTAAGCTTTTTGATAAGCTGTTGAAGATTATTGTTGTTGGACATTATGTTCTTAGCCCGCATATTTGTTTAGTGGGCTATTTTTATGTTGGACCGGGTGTGATCCAGTCATGCACATCTAACCCAGTAGTTCTTGGGAAGATAATGCATATAAATTGAGATATTTTTTCAAGTGATCGTAACAATTATCGATGCTACGGTATTGGATGGAGACTAGGAAAGAAAAGGGACAAACAAATAATTACCCATTAACAGAAACAAGAAGAGAAAAGAAGAAGAAGAACAATAACAACAAATAGATTTGAAGTGTGTCTATTGTTTGTACAAGAGAAATCATTAATGTAAATTGGGTCTTGTTCTAATCAAGGTGACATGATAATGAGAGAATTACTAAGTTTTTGTACTATAAGGAGATTTTTTATTATATAAAAATATATAATAAGAACGAGATTTTTCTATTTTATTACAACAAGTGAATTGTTTATTATGCAAAGAAATATAAGAAAGAAATGACTTGTATCTCTAAGTGATCTTATTTATACCCTTTAACATCCCTATCAAACTCAAGGGGATGGACCAATCTTAATTAGAATTTAAATAAATGATCCAAGACTTTGCAAAATGTGAATTCATTGATATTGACAAAAGATTGTTGGGTAAAGCTTGCTTGAATTGATTGCAAGAAAACCAGAACTACAAGAAGAAGATGATTCCCGTGTATTTGGAACGAATAAGGCCTAAATAATAGAAAACTTGATATACATCTAGGGTTACAAGATGAAGTAGGCAACTCTTTCGGCCTTACATAGTCTAATAAGATACAGCAGAGGATTTATCTTTTCATATTTAGCAAGGCCAGCTGTACCTTAGAGAGGATGGCTGGTAATTCTCCTTCACGGCAGATACGTCAACTCAATTCATAACACGAAAAAGATAAATCCCATGATTTGTTGAAGGTGACTGACAAAATCAACCCTTTTTTATTATTGAGGTTAACAATTAGGATCAAGGTGCTCTTTCTCTATATCTTTGTTCTATTTATATTATTGAAATTAATCATTCAATCAATAGATAAGTAGTTGGGACCCCTTTGGCTCAATGGTAACTGGGTTATATTCCTTATCTACGAGTTTATCCGGGTTTGAATCCCCTCTATCCTCCTCTCCGTGTGTGTGAGTATTTAAAAAAAAACAAAAAATCAGATAAGTAGTTGAAGAAAGATATTCATAAGGTGGTTTCTTTCCTAGGTTGAATCAAAGGTGAGGAAGTGACGGTTTAAATTATGCTTATTTGGAGAAATCAAAGTAAAACAGCATTTAAAATATATATTTAGAAATTTAATAAAATATATTTAAGAACAAGAATTATTGCTTTATTTTCGTTTCCCATGTATATAAATATCAGTCCTCACCTCTCTTTCTCTCCCCTCTCTCTCTGCCCCATCATTCGCGGTATAGTTTGAAACCGTCGTTCCATACATCAGAAAACGTTTTTTGTGAGGCAAAGATATGGAGGATTATCTGAGAGAGAACTTCGAGGTGGAACCCAAGAGGGCGTCCACTGAGGCCCTTATGAGATGGAGATCGGCAGTCGCCGTCGTCAAGAATCCCCGGCGCAGGTTCCGCATGGTAGCCGATCTCGCAAGACGCGCAGAGACCGAAAGAAAGCGTAGGGAACTCCAGGTTTCGATGAATCTCTCTCTCTCTCTCTCTCTCTCTGTGTGTGTGTGTGTTAAATACTGTGAATGAGACGATGTCATTTCTTGATTTTGAGCTTAGATCGATCGTGTTTATGACACAAATATCAACTTAAATCATGAACAAGATAACTGGCTTTTGTTTACGTACCACCGTTAGGTGGACGAGGAAAAGTTAATGGAAATGAAATGAGATTGATTGTCATTGTCTTTTTGGTTTTGTTTGTCAATGGTTTTTAATGCTCTATATCTTGACACTCGGGGAAGGGATTAAATGCGTGCTGGTAGTGGAGTTTTTGAGCTCTGGAATTTGTCCGATAAATTTGAGAAGCAGCGTGCTGATCCAGACACTTCCCGGGCAGCCAAACAGAGATTTTGGTGGATTAAGTTCTTTTACGTACGCCATTGATCAGATGGTGATCGTTTCCAACTCAACTGAATCAAAAGACGCGCTTGTTGCAATTCCAGCCAAATTTAGTTTCGTGTTTTTGGAGTTCAAAAGTCAAAGAAGTCGTAGAAATTCAGATCATTCCCAACTAACACGAGAAAAGATCGGTGCTCACCCAACCAACCCGAAAGTTCGAAGAAAGAGAGGTGTAAAAACTATGCTTTTGTTCCTATAAAGCCATAGTGCAATTGGCATGACTAGTCGTTCATGAAAAATGAACAAAAAAGGTTTGGCGGCTGGGTTATGTCATGGCATATGCTTCGAGTTGGATTTGCTCTTCTGTTTGATTCCTTGTTGGCAGGCTCGAAGTTTCTGTTGTTCAGCCTGGTTTGAAGACCCAGAAAGGTTGACATTTTATAGTCTGCATAATTCAAATATGATGCCCCACCTTTTGCTTCCCAAAAATGACTTCCATCTCGAACAAGTTTCTTCTTCTCAAGCAACCTACTTCATTGGTTCTGTCGCAACACATCTAGGTTGTTTTTTCAAAAACCAGAAGTAATCCGAGTCTCAGTTGCATTCTCTATCCTTTTTGTACAGGTTAAGGAATTTGTCTGTCATGAGATTCAGCAAACATATTAAAGTCCGCAGGCAACAGGAATCAAGGAATTCTTTGTTTCTCTCTTAAAATAAAATGATTGTCAAAAGAGAAGGAGAGAATATCCTTTATAAGCCTAATGATGTGACAGTCATAGTTTGTGATATAGAGACTGCTAAAACAGGAGAAGTACTCTCAGAAGCTAAAGAATATGACTTTCATCTGGTAAAAGGTCAAAGAAAATGAGCGTAAAATCTCTTTTCATGGGGTCTCATGTTTCACCTTGTCACGTTTTCAGGAGATCATCTCTTTATACTTTAATGGGTTATTCTCAAAACAAAGGCACGGAAGTTTCCGAATGAGGTCATCATCTGCCTCAGTTGGCCAAGAATCATTGCTCAAGGCACGCAATTTTCAATGATAGGTGGATCAGATGCTTTACTATGTTTTTCCGTAGTCGTAAGCACTTGGGCACTTGAAAGTTGAATGGGCGCAATGGACGCCATAACTTGGTGAGGACCACGAAATGTCTTGCTCCGAGTCTCTTTCAGCATTTATACGCTGTAGTGTTAGCCCAACTCATACGCTACCACCGTTTGCTGCCACCCACGACTTTCTGACCTCCGACCCATTTTCTTAAATTCCTCGGATAATGATGCCCGTAGAGTGTGGGCACAGCTACTACTATGTTCATTGATTTTTGTTTAAGGAATAACTGGACATTGTTTCTATGTGTACAAGATTAGCATAACTAGAATTTGAAGGTCCCACAGCCTTTTATGATTCTACCTTTTTGGTTTGCGTGAACATTGTACATGTAACAGCGTAGAGCTATGGAGCCGCCAAAACGTGTATTATGGTTCAACTTGCCCTGCTTAAAGCTTATAAGCATCAGGGCAGCTTTGAATGCTTGAAATATTTGCCTTTCTGTGCCTATATGTGGTCCTTCGCAAAGCCCATAAAATTAAAGAACTGCGCTCTTTTGTTCTCTCTCTCTCTTCTAGTACAAGAAGCATGGGGAATGAACCTCATAACATCGTGAGTATTTATGTTGCTTATGAACTTTCTGAAGGTCTTTTGTTTGTTCATTGTTCTTAACATCGTGAGTAATGCCAGAAGCATCCCTAGAACCACAGGCGTAAGACTGTAGAGCTATCATAATCCTATATACAGATAGGGTTGCTATGGCAGTTTAGTTCATATTAGAGGCTATTCCTAATGAAGCATCATGTACATTGATTTGCTATGGCCTCGGTTTGGATAAGTTATGCTGTTGCTACTTGTGGCCAGGAAAAGATTCGAATAGCTATATACGTGAACAAGGCAGCACTGCAGTTCATTGGCGGAGCACAATATGCAGGTGGGAGACAAACTCACTACAGGCTCTCCGAAGAGGTTAGGGAAGCCGGTTTCGGCCTTGATCCTGATGAAGTAGCATCCATCGCTCGGTCCGTTGATATCAAAGGATTGGAGAATCATGGTGGGGTTGAAGGATTAGCCAGAGACCTCTCTGTGTCTTTGAAGGATGGTGTTGCTTCAAGTGATATAGCTGTCAGGAAGGACATTTATGGTTTAAACAAATTTGTTGAAAAACCTTCCAGAAGTTTTTGGGTGTTCGTCTGGGACGCCCTACAAGACTTAACTTTGATGATCCTCGTGGTTTGTGCGGCTATTTCAATAGGTGTTGGAATTGCAACTGAAGGGTGGCCAAATGGTATGTACGATGGGTTAGGAATCATACTTTGTATACTCCTTGTGGTACTGGTCACTGCGATCAGTGACTTCAAGCAGTCTTTGCAATTTAAGGAGTTGGATAAGGAGAAGAAAAATATATTTGTTCAAGTCACCAGAAATGGATGCAGAGAGAAGGTTTCAGTCCACGATATAGTGGTTGGAGATATTGTTCATCTATCAATCGGAGATCAGGTTCCTGCTGATGGTGTTTTCATATCGGGCTATAGCTTGTCAGTAGATGAATCTAGTTTGTCAGGTGAGAGTGAACCAGTGAATATAACACGAAACAGGCCTTTTCTTCTGGCAGGAACCAAAGTGCAAGATGGGTCTGGTAAAATGCTCGTGACAGCAGTTGGTATGAAGACTGAATGGGGAGGGTTGATGGTTACTCTCAGTGAAGGGGGAGAGGATGAGACACCACTTCAGGTGAAACTTAATGGAGTGGCAACCATAATTGGGAAGATAGGTTTGGCTTTTGCAGTGCTGACCTTTTTAGTTCTGACTGCAAGGTTTCTAGCAGATAAGGCACTTCACAATAAGTTCTTGGATTGGTCTGCCAAAGATGCAATGGAACTTTTAAGTTACTTTGCCATTGCAGTTACTATCCTAGTCGTTGCGGTTCCAGAGGGACTACCCCTTGCAGTGACGCTAAGTCTTGCCTTTGCAATGAAAAAACTAATGAGTGATAAGGCACTTGTAAGGCACCTATCTGCATGCGAGACGATGGGTTCTGCTAGTAGTATTTGCACAGATAAAACAGGAACTTTGACAACAAATCATATGGTAGTGAAACACATATGGATCTGCGGACAAACTATGCAGATAAATGGAAGGGAGTCCGAAGATGTGCTCAAGACCTGGGTCTCTGAAAGAGTATCTAACCTCCTTCTGCAGTCGATTTTTCAGAATACTAGCTCGGAGGTCGTCAATGGGAAAGACGGTAGGCAAAACATCATAGGTACGCCGACAGAGACTGCACTAGTGGAATTTGGCTTGCATATGGGAGGTGATTTTAATGCTTTTGGTGAGGATTATAAGTTACTGAAGGTTGAGCCTTTCAATTCAGACAAAAAGAAGATGTCCGTACTTGTGTCTCTTCCCAGCAATGGGGGCTTCAGAGCATTCTGCAAAGGTGCATCAGAAATCATTTTAAAGATGTGTGACAAGATAGTGGATGCCGATGGGGAAGTCGTTCCATTGTCTGAAGCACAGAGAAAGGAAATCGCAGATATCATAAATAATTTCGCATGCGAAGCCCTCAGAACTCTCTGCACGGCGTTCAAGGATATGGAAGACGCTTCTGACGCGGATAGCATACCTGATGATGGTTATACATTAATTACTGTCATTGGAATTAAGGATCCTGTTCGTCACGGGGTAAAGGAAGCAGTTAAGACTTGTTTAGCTGCTGGCATTACCGTGCGGATGGTCACGGGTGATAATATTAATACTGCTAAAGCCATAGCTAAAGAATGTGGAATCTTGACAGAAGATGGTATAGCAATCGAAGGGCCTGATTTCCGCAATATGAGCCCACGTGAGCTGCAGGGGTTGATTCCAAAACTACAGGTTCGACAGTTGCTAAACATACATTTCTGGAATGTTAACCAGCATAAGCTTACAAAATTGCTTCTTTTACATATGTAGGTAATGGCTCGATCACTGCCTTTGGATAAGCACAAGCTCGTAACCCAGTTGAGAGGTGCGTTTAGAGAAGTCGTGGCGGTGACTGGTGATGGCACCAATGATGCTCCTGCGTTGCATGAGGCAGACATTGGACTTGCCATGGGTATTGCAGGAACAGAGGTTTGCTGGACAGCTAATCCTACCATCTGCAACAATCACATCAATTGTTAACTTAAGAATTAACCAAGCTGCATCGTTGCAGGTAGCAAAAGAAAATGCTGATGTTATTGTAATGGACGATAACTTCAGCACTATAGTGAATGTTGCCAGATGGGGTCGTGCAGTTTATATCAACATTCAGAAGTTCGTGCAATTCCAGTTAACAGTTAACGTTGTTGCACTTATGCTCAACTTCATCTGTGCATGCATATCAGGTATGCGTTCATCAATGGTGCCAGCCTTTTACACTTTCCATACTCTTTTCTTTTGGTAGTCCCAAGTCTTCTTTTATGCAGAGTACTGACAATCTTGTGAATTAACTTGAAGGCTCTGCTCCTCTTACAACTGTACAAATGCTCTGGGTAAACTTAATCATGGACACTCTTGGGGCTTTGGCGTTGGCTACGGAACCCCCACATGATGGGTTGATGAAAAGACCCCCGATTCAGAGGAATGCAATGTTCATCACAAGGACCATGTGGAGGAACATTATCGGCCAGAGCATTTATCAGATTCTCGTCCTTTTGATTCTCGAATTTGAAGGGAAGCGTCTTCTTAATCTCAGTGGCCCAAATGCTGATTCCATTCTCAATACGGTCATATTCAACTCCTTTGTGTTTTGCCAGGTACTGTGTTTTTACCTTCTGACGTTTTACATGCATCGCCCTATGAAAAACAAACAAGCGTTCCCAGTTGATATTTGATGCTTATCAATGAGGATTCACTTTCAAAATTGCCCTTAAACTCATTATGTTAAAAAGTGGGAAAATAGGCCATTGACCTTATAAGTATTGAGGCTTTCTCATCTAATACATCAAGGTTTTAGAATAAATTTTCACATTCTAATATGCTGCATGTTATGTGAACAAACAATGATTTGTGTTTCTTTGTAATTCTTCATGTTAGGTATTCAATGAGATAAACAGCCGTGATATGGAGAAGATAAATGTCTTCCGAGGAATGTTCGATAGTAGGGTTTTCTTGATTGTCATGGCCTCCACGGTAGCTTTCCAAATCATAATAGTCGAATTTTTAGGCACTTTTGCCAAAACGGTGCCCCTCAGCTGGGAATT
Organism: Casuarina equisetifolia; assembly: GCA_028551475.1. Taxonomy (NCBI): domain Eukaryota; kingdom Viridiplantae; phylum Streptophyta; class Magnoliopsida; order Fagales; family Casuarinaceae; genus Casuarina; species Casuarina equisetifolia. Next base: position 7,245,811 of record CM052358.1, read on the forward strand.
GTGGTTGGCCAGCGTCCTGATAGGAGCTGCAGGTTTAATTGTTGGTGTTGTCATAAAATGCATTCCCGTCGGAACAACCAAGTACACTCCTAAGCATCATGATGGTTATGAGTCACTTCCCAGTGGTCCAGAGCTGGCATAAAACCTAGTTCTTGAAGTATCACTAAGGTTAATTCATTTATATTCTCCAAATAAAACGCAGGAGTCATCTGAAGATCAATGGAGATGCCACTCCAGTAGAGTTACTTGGATCAAGAACCTGCAACATGTTTTATCTTAACCAGCATAAAGATTCTTTAACAGTCTCTCCTTGGTTGCATGTCCAATACAGACAGTTTGGCCAAGGACGTAGTTTGTATTAGGAACTATAAAATTCATTTGCAACTTATTTTTGTTTTTGACAGAATTCGTTTAAATTAAGTTCATTGAGTTCTTGGCTCGAATTAGTTGCAGAGAGAAATAAAAAGGATTCATTTTCCATCTTTTCTTTCATTTTCATACAAAACCTGTTCCCTGATTCCTCTAAGTTTATGCATTACATCTACATTTGTCCATCTTCCACCGGGCGGTGACACCTAAAAAATCTCTACCCATGGGCTAAGAAATAAAAATTTGTTGGATGTCATAAAAACCATCTGTAACATTTCATTCCGCACGAGCCTAAGCTACAGGATATGTTACAAATTATTACATTCTACAAGCACAAAATGTTCAAGAAACGCAGAAGTTTCTACAGAGGCCTTGTCCCTACAACAATGTCTCAAATATCAGCTATGGAGAAATTCTCTATTGAGATGAGGGTTCGGATTGCTTTTTGACGAAAAGCTTCCCTATATCTTCTGTAACAACATTGCTCCTGGAAAAATAAATAAAGTCATCAGCAGCAGTACTTTTTTCGATTAAAAGAGAATGACCACGGCACAGTTTAAGCTTCTCGGTGAAGAAAGACAACAAAATGCTAGTATCCAATTGAAAATAAAATTAGGGGCCTTCAAACAGAACCATTATAATTAAATTTTCATTAAGGCATTATGGTGGAGCTTATGGACCAGTACATCCAATGGCAATTACAGCCTGCAACCATCAGGAAAAGAGGACACACCCCACAGCCAAAAATCCGTGGATGCACAACTTAACTATTCAAAAACACAATAACTCAGCTTTTACTCATGCCTACAAAGCATCTGTGCATACCCCATTAAAAACATATAATCAACAGATTTCTTTAAAAGTTATTCCTCTCTTATCATGTTAATATAATCACAGCCCTGGGGATCCCATTTTTATTTGTAATAAAGCAAGTGTCAATGTCTCTTCAGAATGTTACCACCTTCCATGAACTTACAGAGCTCAAAGAAATAGAAAGACTTAAAAGTATAAGTAGATTATTACCTTTTAATCCTATTAGGAGAGCCGGCTTAAAGTGTAAATACCATCACCAGCAGATTCAACTAATCAGAGTGCTCGAGTCAGGCTATATTTCAGTAAGGGATTTACTTCATAATACAGCTAAAATCTGTATGCAAGTATTTGCCGATCCAAAACTACTTGCCTGCTTGCTTGCTTGACTAGAATTGCTAGTTACTATTCCATAATCCAAAAAGGAACAATTAAGACTGTTCTATATGCCAAAACTAATTGATTACAAGCATTATGCTACTGAAGTGGGAGTGAACAGAATCAGCAAACAGCAAAGCCTAACATACGTAGAAAGAGAACTTCATGTTCTGCTATTGATTAGCAATCCATGAGCAGTAATGTTGGTCGCTAGGGAGGATAATGGAGGATCGTATTGGAAAAAGATATAAGGAAGGGGAAAAGAAAGAGAGCATGAGAGTGATAATCATAAGGTAGATTTCCAGGACATAGAACCATGACCAAAAGCAACAAGTTTTGGGATTATTAAGACTGTAAAATCTGAATAATAGTGCATGGCCAGGGTATTTTGGGGATGCTGTCAAAGATCATGGATCACACAAATCTTGAGTCAATATTAACTAGTTGATACACAGGCAAGAGGATTTCTTCATTTTGTCATCCCATCCAGAGAACAGATGTGCTCTTCCTAATTCTTTATTCTTCATCTCACAAAAACCTACCTAATTGAAACCAATAGATCAGCACCGACAATACACCAAAGTAATCCACTTCAATAAAGAAGCGAAGATCTGTATCTCATTCAACTGGCAATCAATTTCTTTCCAGCTAAGTTCTCAAAACATTCTTAGATTATGAGAGCCACTTGTTCGCATGAGAGATAGATGTGTAAAAGTAGCTGTACAAGCTAAAATACACTGAAGGTGCCAGCATGAAGTTCTACCTGGGAAGTATCTTACAACATATAAAAACTCAATGGCTAACTTGTTTCCCGAAACATGAATGGCTCTGTAAATAACTCTCAGCTTGAATGCAAGCTTCAAAGCAGCAAAGCTTTGCAGCCTGCTTAGATCTTTGTCCCCATATGAGGTTGGATTTTGACCACAAAATAATAAAAAAGGTTTAATCATCAAGAAATGGAAAATATTTGCTCTGCCTAATTCTCAATTCAAGCAGATAAGTAATACTGGATGGGACACTTTTACTTGGAGAGATTCCAAATCCCAAGTAACTGAATAATGCAACTAGCAAAAATTACCATAGCAATTGCTCAATCAAGAAAAAGATGAAAGAAGAAATTCCTCCTAGACATTCCAGACTAGGAAATTAGTATAATGGAACGAAGGGTCTCTCAGCTGAAACTCTATGAATCATAAGTCAGAACTCTGAAGAGCTAAAACAACTTGTCTTGTTAACAACTGTATACCGGTTGATTTTGAATGCAATAATTCAACCCTAATGCAATGCAATTGACCAAATAAAAGGGTTTGAACGAGGTACATAGATGGGACAGCAAACTCCAACATAATACGTAACTAAATATGTCAAAACTAATGCATGAGCAGCGACCAACACTTAGGTAACACATCCTTTTGGCACTTCAACAACTGTACTCAAACTTTATGCCGTTTATTCATCCCAACCCAATACAGGAGAAATGAAACTAAATTAACAACCATGTGCACGCATTCGTGGTAAGCAAAGACTGACACACTGGTACCTAAACACACAAATTAAAACCATATATTCCCCAGATCCTCAGGATAACTTTAAGGTACAGTTGATAGACCTAACCATTATTTTCAACTAAATGGTTTGGATGTTACTGCTTCGGCATTTACTCACCTTTTAGTTTGTCCCTATTTTATTGCATCTCATAAATAGTAAAAACTGAGCGGCAGAAAATATGAACCATTCGACATATATAAGTGATACTTGGTTTTTCATGAAATCATATCACCTTAGAAAATCTAGAGAGACCTAAGCTAAAAGGTTACTAATGAAGTGTGCAATTACTACTAACTGACCTTCCCTTGAGCTGAGGCGGAACTAGCACGCCACCAACAGTGTCTGGAACATTCCTGGAATGAGGCAAGGTCCCCCTTGGAACCTTTCTTCGGGTAAGAACAGCAGAAGCTGACCCATTTGAGTCTCTCTTGCGTGATGCATTTTCGGCCATGGCAGCAGCCACTCGAATTGAATGGTCGCTGCCATTCAACAAACTTGATGACATAGCAGGGGCGCTCAATAGAAGGGAAGCATCAGGAAGCCTCTCGATTGACGGCTCAGACGAATGCATTGCAGAACTTGTTATTTGCTGATTTGATGGTCCAAATGATACTCTAAACATAAAGATTAACGGAAAAAGTGAGTTTAAAGACCAAAAAATCCCAAACCATGGTCTGATCTCAAAACCCAAAAACTCAAGTGAATGGATTTAGCAGGATGAATGTTATGTATAAATTACTCACTTTTGGCATTGTCAATGGAAATTTCACTGACACGAGGAAAATAAAAACGATAGAATTCAAAACTTCTTTCCATTTTCTTACACTTTCCTAACAACCAAACAAGCAGGAGGCCTGAAGAAAAAAAAAAGGAAAAATCTTTCTTCTTCCTTTATAAGTTACAGAATAAGTAAATGAATTACCATACTGAAAAATATCATTCCCAAATAACCTTTCCTTACCCTCTAAGTTCTTACTTACCGAATCAATTAAAAATCAAGCCCCATAAAATTTCAAAACCGAGGTCTAAACGCGAAGCCCCAAAAATAATGCTAATGGGTGGAATCAGGAAAGAATAAATTCAAAGTTTTCTTTCCATTCCCTTGCATTTTCGTACCAACCACACAGAGCTTCGCAGAGAAAAGTAACAACTTTTCCGGCTACAAAGTAAGTACTTCATTACCAAACCCAAAACAATCAATTTCAAGAAAAAGAAAAGTTGATTGGTTCTAATTCATCAATTTGAAAATACAGAACTCAAAAATTTTATGACATTAGTTTTAATCAATTTCGAGAAAAGCGAGGCATTACTGGTTTTCAGGAGGAACGGGAAGCTCCGGACTGTCATTTGTAGTTTCTTCTGGGTCGTTCTTGTGGTCTTCACCAGCTTCCGAGACGTCCTCATCCGAGGACGAAGCGTAGTCTACCAGAGACATGTCTCCACTCCCTCAACCTCCCCTCTTCCCTCGGTTAAGCGCCCTCTTCGCGTGACAGAAAATGCAAAGTTTTGTCACTTCCCTAAGCGGCGTCGTTTTCTAACATTGTTTTCCTCGAATATGTCGGTTTTTCCTCAATTAAAAATAAAAAGTATTAGTTAAGCTATTAGTATTAGAGTAATGGATTATTCTCCTGCAGATTTTTTTTCAAATATGATTTTAAATCATTTAGATTTTGCCGGCTCGATGTGTCAAAATTTGATGTTTCTACATAATATTCCATTTTACTTGGTTTTCCTTATGAGATAATGATAATACACAAGCCACGAATTGTAAGGATTATACTATACACTTCAATTACTTTGTCAAAAATCAGGATTTAAAAGCTAGTCTCAGCATAGATTAAGATCGTTATTAGTTGCTGCTTGTCATCACAATTAGATATGTTGAAGGATGTGATATTCAAACTGTGATATCTCATGCCACATTATATAGGCTAGACTTGATATACAAAGCTTTTGGCATTCTTCCTCAATGGCACACAAAGAATAGAAAATCTTTACACTTCCACTTGGATAACCGAAGCTTAACACACTTGCATTTCTTTTCTAAGTATCTTGCAGTTACGTGTAAAATTGAAGGATCGAAACAAACACAATCTATGACATAACATAACCCTTGTCCTCTCTAACTCAAAAGAAGAAGAAAAATAAAAATAAATTAGCCTATAAGTTACACAAACCAGCTTATTTTTAACTTTTTACATGCTCTTACACGCAACAAGATTATGCACTGAGCAAATGGTTTCAAGGCTGATGCCCAAGAAGAGATGGTCTGTAGAAAGCATGGGTTTGTGCAATCTCGATACGATCTCGGGGATCATTCATTGTCTCGTCCCTCAATGCTTGAAGAATAGCCTGACATGGACACTCCCTGCAAATATAAACAAAAGGGGATGATGCCTCATGTTCACATGTAGAGTCACAACAAGTGATGGATTCCAATATATGAAGAGTAACTTCATAAACTTCCAAATTCACGCAAAAAGTAGAGAGACTTGGTGCACCTTATTATAAGTATCTTATATAACATCTTCAAGATGGGGCAAAGTTCAACTGGTGCTACAGGCTTATCTTCTTCAGGATGGAAGACGCTTAAGCTGGAGTGACAGAGCAGCTCATAAAACGCTTTAACGGCAGAGACTCCCTGCAATAAAACCCAGTTTATTGTTGCGGCTATGTAAGAACTGAAGGGTGTTAAAGGAAAAGGAAAATATATCATCTACACCCGAAATAAATGGAACAATGCAAGTCATTACCAATATAAGTTGCATATAATATTCTTAGTAGAAGTTGTCATATAATCTTTTGGTAACATTGGGAAGAAGTATGGTTATGCTCACTTGACATCAAGCACAGAGAAAGTTGATTGCATTACTGAAAAAGGAAATTTCAAGAAGATAATATCATAAGGTAAAGCACTTATTCTATTCTAGTGCTTTAAATTAATCAAGATGGAAACCTGAATCATTCCTTTGCCCTTGATGCTATCACCCATTTCCAGGCTCAATTCTCCTTTGGCCAAATTCTGTCCATACCATGCATTACGACCTTTCAATAGGGTGACATAAGTGTCAGCCAACAAAGGCCCGGCCAGCTTCTCAGGTTCTTCTGCCAGGAGATGAGTGATGAATATCATTTCTGATGTACAGTGTGCAAAGTATACGGATTTGCTGGTGGCACTCTCATTGGTTAGAGCGGCTATCATTCCTGTAGAGTTGAAAATTAAAAAAGAGTTTATATCAAAACAGAATATATTTTTCAGACATGGTACCAAATTATATATCATTTTTATTTAGGATAAAACAGGATAATCCAAAGCCACAAGAACAACATTCGGAACAATTAAAGAGCCCTATTCATCTTGTATTATGAACAGCAACTTCATAATTCCTCTCTCAATATTGTTCCATCATAACAAGCAGTTACTCATTACCTTATTTTCTTTTCAAAGTTAAAAAGAAGCACCCATTGGATTCAGAACCGAAAATCTCACCCACTTCCCACTCCAAAAAAGGATGGAAATCCCATTTGAGCCAGAGCTCATTAAAACTGGTTCTGGATGTTCTTAGTTTCCTGATATCCTCCCACCGATTTAAAAAGAATGACACTGACTTGCATCAACAAGCAAAAATTTCTTTACCTCCTTGATACAAAGGTACCTAATTTTTTAACTTAGCAGGCAAGTATAACACTTTGGCCCCACCAAATGCAACTAAGAGCAATTCAAAAAGTAGTTTATAAAGTACTTCTCTAATTTAATTCGCAATCTCATTCTTGGTACAAAAGCATGCAGGTTGTTCATTTCAGTCAGGAATGAATATGCACTTTTGCTGATGCACAAACACTGATGGAAAGAGAGAGTGAAAAGATTATGAAACCCAGGTTGTTTCACTAAAAACTGAAGCAGAAAACTAAAAAAAATAACGAACGAACTGTTGCCTTTATTTATTTCTATTCCAGGAAGAAGAGGAGAGGAGAAGGGAGGGAGAGGGTGAAGAGGGAAGAGGAGAGAGATTATTGTGAGGAAAATAACATGAGACGAACAAAATAGGAGTAAATCCCTTCAAGAAGAAAAGGAAAATGATATAACCAACAAAGAAATAATCAAGGGGAAGAGGAAAAAAAAAAAAAAAGGGCATCGTGGTGGTAAGTGGACCCTCACAAGTCAAAGCACAAGATGGGTTCTTCATGGCTAAAGGTCTCAGATTTCACGTTACTACTCCACAGATCTAAGAGAATGAACTACCTATTAGTGAAGGTTATCACACAAATTTACTAATAACATGTCACAAACTTTTAGCAAGGAACTTGTGTTAAAGCAATCTCCATCAATGTTAAACAAATTCCAAACAAAAAATGAAGAAAAATGAGTATGGACTAAGGTCCAAAGAAATAGTGTCTACTCATAATCATGTAAATAAGATATCATATATATAGACCATCCTACTGGTCATTATGATACTGAACATTTATAATGCAACAGAGTCACTAGTTTCTTCAAGTCACTATGTTACCAGACTCGAGAACATTAGTTTCAAGCATGGCAATCCCATGAATGTTTATGTGGCCCATGTCTAGATTTAAGAAGTGTCAGGGTTTGATGCCAATAATTATTATATTCATTGGCTTTTTGTCCGTATATCTAAGTTCATAGCAAAAGAATTTATATGGACAACGCAAAACAGATCACACCTCAATATATTGTTTTCAAAACCAAAGATCCATAACAGTGTAGGTGTTGAATACTTCCGGACATTCTACATTTCATGTCTTTTAAGTACAATCAGGCATCCTTAGGAGGTCATACACATTTTCCTCTCTCTAAGCTTCTCAATGACATAGATAAGGTCACAATTTTTGAAAGCTTCTCCAGAGCAGTCTCCATTGAGCTGTTCCATAGTGGACTCTCAAGTTTCAACAATATTGTTTTCAAGGTACCATGGAACTTTCTTTTTATTCCTCTCAAGCTGGAAGCTCAGCTAGGAAATGGTTAACATAAAAATCCAAGTGAATTAACATAGAAGAAGAAGGATCAACAGTCATGGCCTCAGATCAACGCAATTATTCTACTTGTTTCCAATTGTCCAAGTACTATGAAGAGACTGAAACTTACCAGCTCCAATGGCATAGACATTCTTTAGGCCTCCCATAACTTCATGAGTAACAAGGTCTCCATTATCCCAAACTATAAAATGAGACTGCCTCAAAAACTTTGCCAAGGGTCTCCTCCACTTTTCAGCTCCACATATTCGAGCATTAGCATATTCCTTGTTGTAGATCTCTGAGGCTATATTAGGTCCTCCAAGATAAAGAATGTTCTCCATGGGAACACCAGCTACAAAACATAATATCTTTTAACAGAAATGATGCTGAAGAAACCATATAAGATTAGGCTTAAGAAGAACCAGGCAAGTAACAAGAGAACAAAAGTACAAAAGAAAGACAAGGAAGGATATCAAAACTCTCTGCACAGGGAGACAGGTAGCAGTAATACCAACCGAAAAACCTTATTTTCCTAGAAACCTGAGAGCACTTTCTTTTCTGCTTATTTGAGAGCTTGTCACAGTTCCTAAACTAAGTATTTACAAACTATTGCCCAAACGAATGATTAAAAAGTACTCATTGAGGGATGTTAATATGAAAATGTCCAAACCATACTACTGTATCCACACAGATTGGCAAGGGTTGGTGAGAGAACTAGAAAACTCACGGAGCTTTACAACTACAATCAAGTATTTTGGAACCAGCTCACTGTTCTCCAAGCCCCCAATGAAGGGGAAGGTATTAGGGAATTTTGAAAAATTCTGCTTGTGGGTAGAAACATATGGCTCAATCTATGGGCATCAAATGCCCCACTCACTGTTATATTTGAATTGGAACAAAATTAATTCAAAGTATACCACTTGCTAGTGTAATTAAGTGATTCTCTGTCCCTTCTAATGAAGCATTGGTAGGTAAAGGAATCACAAAGATTTGTAGCTAACTAGTAGCAACACATGGTTCACTTGACTTGCAGTAATTGTCTCATCCACTGCTCAATTTGATTGGAAAAAAGTTAATTAAAACCATACCAGTAGTTGTAGTTAAGTGGTGTTCGTACCCTTTTAATAAAATAGGTCTTAGCCAAGTAACATATTAAATGCCACTTTTGTTGATCAAAAAATTTGCAAACAGTCGTTGCGTTTCACGTTTGAAAGGAAAGAGCAAAACCAGAAACAATTAAACCGGGGCAAAAATAAGCCATCTATTCAGAGAGAGAGAGGAGGGAAAGGGAGAAATTGCTAAGACAATATAAACAAGATAGCCAATTTACATTCAACAAAGGCATTTTCCCTAGAGAAAGTCAAATAACATAACCAAGAAAAGCAAGGAGTCTTACTTGCTCGATTGATCATTTGAGTAGGAGTTACAACACGTGGTTCAGGCCCCAATTCAGCCTCTACACCCTTGGCCAAGGAAATGATGACTGGTACTGTTATTCTCTCTTTCCAATATCGACTGATTTCCTCAAATACCTCACGGGCTTCTGTTGAGGGTAAGCCATTAATTACAATATCAGCATCCCACACGGCCTCCTGCAGGTTAGTGACGACTTTCAAAGGGCAGAGAGGAGTATCGATCATATTCAAGCAAAATCCATCCTTCAAAATCTCATCGGCATGGAGTGTTCGATCACCCAATCTAGCCTCAACATACTTCAAGTATGCACAACGCCGAATAAGTCTTCTTAACACATCCTCCCTTGAATTGATCACCTCAAATAGGTGTTCAGCTGTAGCTCTGTCAACAGATCTACCAGCTCTTCTCCATATCCTAATCTGAACCTTTTCTCTCAAATGACCATAACTGTCTTGCAACATAGCTGCAAAAACACTACCCCATGCACCCGCCCCTATACCAACAATCCTCAGTGGATCAGTCTCGGCTTTTCCCATAAGGCGACGAAGCTCATCAACCTTCTCTTCTAGAGCACCATTTGAATTGAGAGTAGACCCATTGGAATACGCACTATGATCCATGACTTCAGCGCTTCCAACCATATTCTTTTACCAATTCACTTATCTCAGGATTTCAGAGACAAATGCTATACAAAAACAACTAATGCCCGCAAACACACAGAACGCTTCTGGGAATTTCCTCCAGGCTGCAAACTCAAATTTACCAGCCTCCAACCCTCTACTCTATATCAATTCTTGGAAAACATTGGAAATTTAGAACATGAAGAAAATCCAAAGCTGTTCAACCAAATGGGTTTTGGACGTCTCTGTTCCGTCATCAAATTCCATTCACACATGCAAACAAGAACATTGAAAAATTAGCCTGCAGTTTTGGCAATCTACCCAACGAAGCAGTCAACACGAAAGAGTTAAACTAAAACGCAAAACAAAAAGAAAGAGAAAGCGAAAACGTGCAGTACTTGTCAGCGGAGTCCTCAACGCTGCGATATATTGGGTTCTCTCTCCTTGTGCTTTGCTTCCAGATTTAACGCATTGGTCGTGAAACACCAAGTGGGTACCCAACAAAGTGACAAAATACAGTTCAGAAACCAGCCTTGGCAACTGGGTCGGCGTCAAATGCAATAGAATCCAAAGAGTGCTGAGTTTTCTTACCAGAATAGAAAGAAATCAGACAACTCACAAGCCTTTTCGAAGGTTTTTCACACGAAATCGTTATCATATTTATTATTTATTTTTCTTTTTGGGTATGTTGGAGAAATTCTCAGAGAACATGCGTTTGTTGCGTGATAAGCTATCTCTGATAAGCAGTCGGCTGGAAATGGACGGCATTTTTATTAAAACCTACCAATTAAATAGTTATTTTTTTACAAGATTTTTTTTTTTTTTTGGAAAAAAAGGTGCACATCTATTCATTTTTTCTTACAAAAAACTGTTCTTGATGAGAAAGACTCGGTCAAGATGATGGTGCTGATAATATGAAGACAAGCACAAATATGTATAGATGGCCTAGATGAATCTAATTAATAATTTTTTATAAATAAAAAAGAAAAGGGTTTAAGATATATAATTATCGTCTGAAATTCTTAAAAGATCTTAATTATTTTTAAAAGCAAATAAACAGCATTTGGTTGCATGGAATCTCAATCGAGTTAAAAGGACAGTATCTGAGTTCCGCTGTATGCACTGTTGGTTTATGGGGAACTCTGGATGATTGTCGTGCTTCTCAAACATCAATTGAACTATTACATATGAAATCTTTGCTCCACTTTCTTCTTCCTGTTGGATATGGCGGGTACCCAACGCCTAAAATGGGTGTGCTCTGCTTCATACATCTTCCTCCAAATGCACCAAAGTAGAACGCAAAATTCAGGGCCAAAGGAGAATAAACAGAGCTACGTAAGGTGTCTGATTCGTAGAGGTTTTGAAGATGGGTTTGTTTTGGTTTGTCTCTTTCTTCTCCGAAGTTGAATGCTTTGGCTGATTGCAAATCTTCTCCCGGTATCCATCTTCCTCATGCTCTATTTCTCTAAACAATGACATTAGCTTCGCATTTTATGTTTTGATAAGAGGCAGAGTGAGCATGTTATCTAGGTACACGCGCACAGTTTCTTCTAATCTTTCTGATGGGTTTGGCATGTTGACAAGTCGATGCATAGTTATTGTCTATGTTTCCTCAAGTAGGCTGCTTAATTATCTTGGGGAGCCCGTGTCATGGGTGAAAGAGAAAGTGGAATCTTTTAGAAAGAAGCAACAATTTGGAGGAAAAGAGTGGGCTGTAATAGCAAATGGAGCGGACTTTAAGTATTTAACAATGCTATTAGTGCAGGATGAAGCTCGAACATGCGTGAATTGATGGGCATAATTTCTTAGAACGATGTCATTTCTTTGATTCGATCCGCTAGGAGCTTTTAGGTGGATAGTTTTGATGTAACTAAATGCTGCAAACGGCTTTCCAACCGTGGTGGTCGCTTGTGAAATTGTCTCAAGGTAAAGATTTGCTGAATTCTTCACCCGATTTAAGAGAGCTCGAATACGGATCTTGCTTTATGGAACACCATGTTTTGGTAGCCATAGAATATACACCTTCGTCCTGTGATTGATTTTACTGTTAAATGGAGGCAATTCATTTAAATTAACAATGCCAGTTAGTGTTCCATAGCGGATGAGTTTGGAGTAATTTAAGATATGTTGAAAGTATCTACATATCACTTGGATCTTAATGTTAAGTTGTTTTTTTTTCTCCCTTGCCAGTGGAATGGGTAGTAGTTCAAATCTTTTAGCTGGAGCAAGATGAAGTATATTGATTGATTCTTGTGGAACCTATTGGGATATGGTATTTTATTTTTTGTTATTTCTATACATGTGGTTTGGGCTGAGAGGATGCTCTTGGAAGGAGTCTCTCTGTGGAAGAAATTAAAGGACAGCTAAACCGGGAACAAGGTGTTTATACCTAAATTCAGAGGTGAGGCACTATTCTGCCGTGCTACATATGGAGGAGCTTTGTGGATGATAAGGCACGGTTTGTTGCTTCAAGCAAGCAGTGAAGGAAAATCCTGATTGCAACAAAAAAAAAAAAAAAAAATTATTTTTGAGTGGTAGACTTGGTATGTTGTTCTCCGCTGGAAGTGGTCGAGTTTCTTGGGTGCAATGACTCACGTGTGTTTTTCAGTGGGGTGAAAAAGTCACTGCATTTTGCTTGTAGTCCATGTAGCAGGCTGTCAGTCAGGTGGTGAAGAACTGAATTGGCTTGGGTTCTGTGCTGATAATTTTTCTACAGTGTTTGAACCATTACTCAAAGATACATGGCCAATTTTTCTAACTTTCTTCATTTCCCTTTGAAGTTTTCTTGGCTCTTTGTTGTATGCTGTTTCACACCCAAGTAAATTCATCTTGAACTCTTATATCAATTCAGGTTGACAGTTTCCAGATTAACAAGTTAGATTCCAGCCTGATTCTCTCAGTTTTTTCTTTCGTCTAAACATGATTTACCCTGTGTGGGATAGATGCTAGTGCCGAATAACCAAAGCCATATTTATCCAAAGTTGCGACAATGTCAGGACCCTGCATTTGTTTGATGTTTCATAAAAAATAAGAAACATCAATTTATTTTTGTCTTTTTACTCTTTGGCATGTTACATACGCATCTTTGTTGCTAAATCCATCTGCAATTAAATATCTGTTTCCCTATTATTTTCCTCTGCAGCATTTCTAACCATACGTATGTCCCAACACCCTGGGCCTTGTCTTGGGCTCAGGTGGTCTCAAGTCATCCACATTTGTCGGAATGTCAAAAACTAACAGGATCTGACTCCGTAGGAGTTTTGCTGATCGTGGAGAAACATGGCAGGTACCTTTCTGTCACTATAAAATCAACAGATTTTGATACTCCCAGGTACCAAGGATTTCTTAGTAATTTTTAGTTTGGTATAAGGAAGTTCATGCATCTATCATGCTCTCTCCATTGCATCTGCAACAAGAGCACTGCAGAACTTATCGTGGAGGAGGTAATTCTATTTCTAAGAAAATGCGCTCACAGTTGTCCCTACCTTTGATATCTTGCAGAAATCTAAGAGAACATTTATGTAATTATTATTGTCTGTCAATTATTTGTATGAAACAGTATCCTCATGTTAAAAATTTTCTGTTGATGTCACTTTCTTTATCAGTCCTTGCAATTTGTTGCTGTACGGCAGTTGTTCCTTGTTGACCCTTAGTATGTCAAAAGCTTTCAAGTCAAATTTGGAAGCTGATAGCAAGAAGGAATTTTGTGTCCCAAAGACAAAAGTTAAAAAGATGTCTGACTTTTGCAAGGAAAATGAGTTGTGATCGAACCCTCTTTAAAATTATTAAAAAAAAAAAAGAGTTGTGATCTAAAAGTGGTGTAATAGTCATTGTTCATTGCCAACATCCTGTTCTATGCTAGTATGAAAGGCAAGCAATTGCTACTCAGTTTTCAAGTACTGAGAACCATGACCATATCAGGAAATAAATTGTTGAAGCTTCCCCCCCAACCCCCACACCCACACCCACACCCCCCCACGCCCCAATGACAATAGTTCTGCATTTTACTTTCTATTCTAATAGTTTTTTATTTTTTTGGTTCTATAGATAGTTCTATCGCAACAACTACTCTTTACACTTCTGAAATGAATAATATCTTGATGCTATAGATAAGGGCTATGCCGTACATTAAATTATTTTCCTTTGCTCAAAAAGATATGTACCCTGGGAAAGAAAGTGTGACCTCATGGTTGCCAGCTGGATATGTTTGCTGTCGGAGCCAAACTGTTGATGGGAGACGTTTGACAAGCCATGATAGAGTCTTACCTCATATTTTAACAACTAAGAGGTATGAATTTGTATGAAATGGCCTGACTTGGAGTGTCCTTTGTTAAAAAGGAAAAAAAACAAATATTTAGCAGAATGTGAAAAAATTCAAAACAAAAACTTTAAAATAATCTCCTAAGCTTACCTGAAAGGAGAAGCCCAGAAGAGGTAGCAGTCTATAAGAAACTTCCCAGTTACTTGGATTCATTTTGGGGAATTTTATCTGAGGATAGTATGTACATGAAGAGTGTAATTTATGCAATGTGGTGGCTTTTCTTAGCAGAATATAAGTTTTTGAGGAGTGGCAGCTTTTCTGATAATCTGCCAATAACATTGCTTGGATAGCAGTAATTTTGCTTTATTTCTTGGTCACATACTATCTCAACCCTTTTCAGCCTTGTCTTCCCTCTATGAAGAAAGGTGCAAAGCATAACTCAGTTCCACTAGGATGCCTGGATCTTAAAAGCTGTGTTTCAACATTTAAGTGTTTTCTTTTTTCGTTTGGTGGAGTTTTATTTGCATTCTGAGAGTTTTCTATCAAGATTTAATGAGACTAGACATGTATTTTCATCTTGTATAATTAGGTTAAATGAACCTTTGAGGTACCATCCAGATATTGTAGGTGTCTGGACCAATACAACTCTCTGTGAGGGAAACATCGACATAGTATGCTCAGCATATTAGCCATTCATATTCTGTTGACTACTATAATGTTATGTGTACTTCCTGAGGAGATATTTTCTACTTAACCCACTGTTTGGCCCTGAGGAAAGTTGTGAGAGCTGAAGTTATTTCGCTTTTCAGATTCCTATCTCGGTCTCTTCATCGCTATGAGTGATATTTAGTCAATTTAGTGCTGATTAAGTTTTTGAGTCTAGTTGATTTTGACAATTGAGTATGATGGAACTTTTTTTGGTGTCAGATTTTCCTGCAGCCCATGAAATTGTCACCAGAGGAACATCAGAAAATATGCACTGTCTTTATACAAGACACTACAGATTGTCTAAGGTATGTGTGGGCCGTGGTTTTTTTTAGCATCTGGCATTTGCATATAAAAGTGTTGCAAATTCATGATTCATCTGGTGGATCTTCACACAGAATGAAAACTTGCTACCCATAATCCTATTTCCTTATATCAACAAAGAACGTTATGAGCATCTGGAATGACTTGAATATTTCGTTGATTTAGCAACTGCCATACTGTATATGAGGGGTAGGTTCCTTGTGAATTAGTACCAAGCTAAGTTTCTCTGGGTTCATTGGAACTGGTGCTTTGCTATATGACGACATAAGTATTGTTTGTTGTCACCGGTAGTTTGAGTGATTTCAACGGGAAAGTCAAGAACCCCAAACCAGTGCGTACTGAAATTCTGAAGGTGGCCATGTGTGTCACTTAACTTTATACATAAAAGGTAAGGTACAGGGACTGACACAATCATGCCCTGTATGAACAATAAACACTTTCTGAATCAGAGATCCAGAATCTCTTCAACAGTCAAATAGTACTCTTTTTGGGTTCACTTTTGTTCATGGACCTTTTCCTTTTTGGCTGAATGTGAATGTAGTGAAAAAGGTTCGTTCCACTTATGATAGTTTCTTGAAAGGACCAGGATAAAAAGAAGGGGTGGGAATTTGATTAGTAAGGCCAGAGAAATAAAGCCCTCAACATTGCATCTCAGCATCAAATAAAATGGTTTAGTTTGAGATCTTTGTTACATTGACCCATTAGACTGCTCTACTTACATGAGGAGAGTGAAAGTGGAAGGGAAGTTGCTTTAGCTCCTTTTGGCCAGATGAATTTCAGTAGTTATCTGAATTCATTGACTTGAATTCAATTTTGACAATTTGTTCTTATATTTAAATCTGTTACTAGTTGATAAATCCGAATCTATATCTTTTTTCTTTTCTTTTTGGTTTTGTGAATTTTTTTCTGTATCTGTTTTAACATCTTCTGCAAAGTTAATGAGTCAAGAGATAGTTTTAATTGGTTTATAATCACATAGAAGCTTTCTTTTAACTCACATTCCAAATCCTCCAGACGGGTACGGTCTATATAATGATATATCTATTCACTTCTCTAATGCCTTCTTTAAGATTCCTGCTTGAAATGGAGTTTTGCCTTGCATCCAGAGATAAGCAGCACTCAGAATTACTTGGGTCACAAGCACTGATTCAACAAATTAAATCTTTTTGACAGGTTACTTTTGTAGATAATTTCATTATAAAGCTCCTACAGGAATCAACCCAAGATCATAGCCAGTCCTTCGGTTATTGTGATTAAAATTCTGTAAACTGAAAAAGAATGCCATGTCAGGGGCGCATCTATTAGCTTAAAATCTGAATGATCACTGTACCTTTGATCTTTTGCCAAGCTAGGGTAAGCATGAGGCTGGTTTAGGTTAGCTGCAAGGTTAAGAGAATACACTAAACCTATATAGTTAAAATATGTATTTTCTTCATACAGGAGTTTGGCAGTTATAATCATGACTAAATTTGCAGGTTGCGACAAATGGATAATTTTCTTCTTGGCATTTGGGTATGTCTATGTTTAGCTTTGCTTGATCTTTTAATGCTTTTGCTTGCTTGTAATCTCTGTTGGTGTAGCATTAGCTAGCCTTTTGTTTGTATTTAGTATGAAAGATCTACATGCAGGAAAACCATATTAAATCTTGTCTTTCAGACTGATTATCATAGAAAGTAGATAGTGTTTACAAATATATACATCCTTTAATATGGCGGGGTGAGATCCAGTTTTTCTACAATGGCAACTATTATTTATATTAGTGCTCGACTGTTGAAGAAATTTCTACTAGCCCCTGCAGGCTCCATGTTACAGTTGTCTTACACAAAAAGGCACAAAAATATGACAGTTATCGATTCGCTGGTTTGGTGGCTGAGACATTTCCCGCATGCTGTAAGGGCCTCTTTAAGAAAGAAAATTATATTTTGAGGCCATTGTCATGAGACGCTTGTTGCCTTTTGAAATATTCTCTGGCCAGGAGCAAGTAATGCCAATGGGTCATAGGCGGATTTTCTTTGCACAAAAACTTCCCACCGAGGTCCAAAGTGGGCCTGCCACTCTTCCTGTGTACTGTGGTGGGGCAGATACTGCTTGACCCCAAGATGGGCTGTTTCACAGTATTCTAGAATTCTTTTGTTCTGAGTTAATATATGTTCCAATCCATCCATTCCGGTTGAAGAGGGAACTGCAGAGGTAAGGAATGCAACTAGGTAGAAAATTTCTTCCTCTGGAATGACAACAGAGGTTCTGTTATCCCACCTGGAATCAGTATTAAGTAAGTCAATATCGTAGCAAGAATCAGTCATACCAGAACTAATGAGAATCTATGGAGATAATGATTTGGGTTGTGAAACTGTTACTTTGATTTGTTTACTGGATAGATGAGGACAGGCCCATTGCTTGTTTCTGTAAGGATGTTGCCAAAAACTTCAACTGCAAAATTGTGTATTTTGCTTCTAGGTATTAAAAGATTGAGCCATGGGTGTGGAACCTCCCACAAGCCTTTTGACCGTAATTTGACCTCTGACACATGCACCCTGTCGAGGAAGTTGACATACGTAACTTCTGATTGGAAAAGTGTTGATTTAATATAGCTTAACCGAGACATTAGGTCTTCAATTTCCTGCATGAATTACACAACAATATGTTAGTGCCATTTATTTATACAAATTTGCCAATGGTTAGATAGTTCATTGGCTCTATCGCAATAGGGGAAATCTACCCTGAAGGTGGGGCCACCGCATGCCTACCTGATTTGCTACTTCAGTCTCGTCTAGGTGGAAGTATTTGGCCAATTCCAGGCAGTAGAGAGTCTTTCCTTCTGACTTGAATTGGCTGGCTTGAACTGGGTCTTGCGGATTAAATGATGACCTCCAGTTATTCAGTAGACCAGTCCTGTTTATTATCACAAACCCTTCTACGTAATCAAACGTCTTTTCTGTAGATATTAGTTGCTCTTGGTCTGCGGTAAATGTCGTGAAGTCGGAGTACAGAACTCTAATCCATTTTACCTGTTCAAATCGAAAATTTTGTAACTAAAAACTAGCAGTCTTAACTATACACAACATTACTGTAGAACATCATTAGTCTAAATGATTTTACTTTATACCATATCTGGTGCTGGTTCCAGTGATATTCTTGCTCGGGTTATAATACCAAACTGCCCAAGTCCTCCAAGAACTCCATGAAAGAGGTCACTATTCTGCTTGTCCGAACAAGTTACGACCTCCCCTTTTCCTGCACAAGTTTTGTAGGCATGTTTCAGTAAGTATAAACATTATTCTTGACATTTAGTCTAAACTAATAGCTAAGTTTCTCATGAAACTCAGATTAGGTGAAGACCAGCTCATGAAGTAACCTGGCCTTCCCGATTCTGTGGTATCGTATGTATAATACAAATATTTACATGTTTTTTGGTTATAAACCTGTTACAATCTCCAGCTGGTGGACATTACTGATCTGGGGGCCATGGCGAAATGCTTGGCCGCTGATCCCTGCATTTGATAGAGTACCACCAACAGTTAGATGTAGGTAATCTGTCCATGTCTTTGGTGCTAACCCATACTTTAGGCTTTCATGTAGGATGTTTATCCACAGCTCGCCACCAGACACATCCACATATGGAGAATTTCCAGTGTAAACTTGCATATCTAGGCGGGGAAGTGATTCCATATTGATCACGATTCCTCTGTGTGCCTGTGACTGGCCCTGGAGTGAGTGACCATGGCCTCTAGCTGCAACTGTGAGCCCTGAATGAGGACCCATCTGCCAGACATGCTTTATAGTTGTGGTGATATCAGAAACCGACTTTGGATGGAGTACTGCTACTGGGAGGAACTGGTACCTGTTGCCAAAATCTCTGGCTGCTAGGTGAAGTTCCTCAAAGTTGAAATGCCCGTCAAGTGGAAGTGCTTTTAATGTAGAAGGGATGCTGGAAAAGCAAAGGTTTATTCTGATCGTGAAACAGCTTAAAATCAAGATCATGAAGCCTCTTATGAGAAGAGTGTTGTTTTGTCTAAGGAAGCTAGCTGGTGGATATCTCATTTTTTTCTCTCCTTTTCAGTCTTGTCAGAAGAAATGGGGGGAAGCAAAGGTGAATGGAGTTTAAGCCCGCAAGTTGTGTTTCTTTGTGAACAAAAGCGAAAGGAGAGGCGTGGAAGAGCCAGGGAAATGAAGGGGCGGGGGGGAGAATTTAAAGGGGAAAGGTTTGTGTTGGCTAAGTCAACGTATCTTCAGTTGTGAGAATCCGTATGAAGACTGCCTACTTGGGTGGAAGAGATTTAGGATTTTCTTTTTAGTTCTCCCTTTTAAGCTGTCTGTTTAAAAGAGAAGCCATCATGCATAGGCCCAAGTTGGAGAGAAAAGTCACGAGAAAGAAGATTGCAAAGATCTTTGCACTTTTTTTAACAGTCGCAACCACAAACCCGCCTTTTCCATCAAAGACACGAATGTCTCTTGTATTCTTGAATTAACCAAGTTAAGTATCCTTTTCCCTCTTTAGTAAAAGAAAAGAAAGAAAGATGTCCTTCTGCCAGCAGGCGTATTTTTCTGCACCAGATTAACAGTGTTGCTATACCCGTGTCTTACTCACATGCATGATGATTATCTTCCTTCTAAATATTGTTGTCGGAGGCTTGACACCGTGTATCTACACTCAGGACGGATGAGAATGACCAGGGGGCCGGCCTTTGATTCATTTCAGAGGGAGAGAAAATGACCCGTGGGGTCACAATGGACCTTAGGACACGTGAAATTCAAATGGATGATGGGTTTTTTTGTGGGGAGGGAGGAGGATTATTGGTCCCGTTGGGACCCTTTTGGGGCCGGAGTGATTCACTTCGGGAAGTGTTGAACATGGGGATCTCAGCACTCAGGAAACACTGAAAGATTGCTCTTTTGCCTATCTGCTGTTCTTGCTCTGAAGCGTTACTTCCCATCAACCGGACAAGTTTGAAGGATTCTCTTGTTTATATGTTTCTACGTTCGGTTAAATTGCTCCAGTGTTGTTTGTATCGGGTTCTCTTGTTTGTTTGTTTGTTTGCTTCTGTGCAATTAAGCAACCCCTAGTGCAATTATCGCTTTTCCACTTTTGTTGCAAGTTGTGTATGATCACCAATAGCAAATCTACAACTCCAAGAATAAGCATCTCTCCCTTTCTCCTTTTCCCCATTCATGGGTTAATTAATCTGTCACCTCTCATTCTTAGTATCAGAATGCTTGCACAGTCAGTTATTCTGTTCTCGAAAGCAAGTTGCTTCCAGTATGGCTCTTGCTTGTGGCCCTCCAGATGGTATCTCTCAGTATCTTTTCTGCACCAAATCTTCTCGAGTAGCTTTTGACATCAGTATCCATGATTGCAGAAAATGGATCTGACAATAATTGAACACACATGCTTCATTTGGAGAGACATTTTCTGATTGAAAAATGCATGGCGCAGACAACATCCATCAAGTGTAAAGATGTTATAGGCCCTTGAGAATCGAGGGTGAACAGAGGAAGGATATCCCCGTGTCCTGAATGTCGAGAATACATTTTTGTTCCTACTCCACCAAGACTAAAACTTTTCTTCTTTTTGGCAGAAGGAAACGATAAACTTTGCTTGCTTTGGTGTGAAATCGTTTTTGGTAGTATGAAGAGTAGCTAGCAGCATTTTGCGTCTAGTCGGGGCTAGGCTTGGAGGTTGGCCTAGTGACTCGATGGTGCATCATTACCTCCTCCAAAGAGAGAGAGAGAGAGAGAGAGAGAGAGAGAGATTTTGGGTGCTAGAAGTTGAATCAAAGAGGATGCATAATCTTCTTGGATAATTCATTGGATTAAAACGACATAATCATGGTGTAAAGGACCATACCATGATTAAGAACCTCATTGTGGAATGCATGGTGGGCTATGTTAAAGTGGTCTTTTGCCTGATTATAAAATTAAGATTGTTACAATTCGATGTAGGTGTTGCACTCAATTCCTTCCTTTTTTTTTAATGGTTCCTGTGATCTTCAAGTGTGAACTCTAGTGAAATTGTCCTCACTTTTGTGGTGAAAAACCTAATCTTTGATCGCATGCTTTCTAGAAGGAAACCGACCACTAAATAAACAAATGAAGGCTCTATTAGTAGTCTATGGATGGTGCCTGAGCATCCAATTACACGTATCATGGGAGCCCCCACATGGGCCTTTCATGTCCACCCATGCTTTATTTGTGGTATACAATATCTCTTTAGACGTGATTAATGTTGAGTGAATCAACAAACATGTGTCGATTAGGAAACTAAGGGGCGGCAGGAGTGGTTCCCATTGCACTTTCTCTGCTCATGCTCGAGTATAATCATCGATCAACAAAATGCCATGTCAATGCTTTCTCGAGTGCTCGATTGGCTAGACAAAGATTAAGGGCGGCGAATGATAATGAGGCATGCATGCGGCGGGTCACCATCCTCATCATCATGCCCATGAGACAAAGGTTATGTGCTTGGAGGGGTTGTTAGGGTACAAAATTGGTTTAGGACGCTCAAAACCTATGAGATTATAAATTATAATTCTTATCATGTTCCCTTTGCCACTTTGATTCCACTCTAATCAATGTCTCCTCGTGTCTTCATCCATGAGGTAAATCCAAAAGCCAGAATCCTGCTTGCTTATCTTTTGTCGTTATGCTTTGATCTTCCATTCCCCCCCCCCCCCCCCCCCCCCCCCCACCCTTTTTTTTTTGGAGGTAAACTAAAGTCACTACTTATCCCTTGTGAACAGCTTGCGAAAAAGCAGGAAAAAGATGACCACAGCTTGGAGCTGCTTTAGAAACAAAAACAAAAACCCAAAGCAACAAGAGTCTTAGTTGCAAAGAAGTTCCCAATGAGGCGTCTGAAAGACATAAAATAGCTACTTTAAATTGAACCAGACCACGTATTTTCTGTTCAAATCCATACCCTCTTCTGTTTTCATCATACGAGAGGTGAACATCATGAATCAGAATGCCAACAGATATTATTTGTCTTTGCGTTTACTGTTTGAAGGACAAGAATAGATTGACGTGTCCCATGCAAGGACAGTCATCAATCTTTCGGTAGATCACGATTAAAACATTGGACAAAAAGATGTCGGGATGCTACCTTAATCCAAAGGTTTAAAGCTATGGATTTGGACTCAATTATGTGCTACCTACTCCTCATTTGTTTCTATCTAATGTCGCACCTTCCATTAGACATAAAATCCAACATAGATTTTGCATTAATCAACTATAAAACCTTTTCAAATAAGTTGCAACAAAATGGGTATTTTCCATAATTGTTTTTTTAGTTCTACAATATACATCACAGACATATGGAAGTTTGTGTGCAAAATAAAAGTTTCACATTAATTTTATAATTTTTTATGATAAAATTTAAATAACAAAAATGTCTCTTTAATTTTTAAGTTAGTTTTTAAGTTAAATTTTTAAATCTTTTGAATATTAAAACTCAAGCTAAATATATTTTACCTTATAAAACTTTAAACTTAATGATACTTGATGCATATAAAAACATGCATATAAGACAAAAGTCTCATATTGAGTATATGATTCTTTATGATGATATTTAAATGAAAAAATATATATTTTTTAACTCATAAATTAACTTTTAGATTAAGTATTTAGAACTTATACCATGCCTTCTAATAAAGTTGCAGGCCTACCAGTCAAGGAATTTGATTTACCTTTTTGCTTCCCGGTACAGATAAGAAAACAAGAAGACAAAAAAGGCGACGGGTCATTGCTGCAACACAACCAAGTCAGAAAATGGGGCAGGAGGAGATGAGAATGTTGTACTACAAAGGATGATAGCGGGACAGAGGTGGGGTTGTGTGCGCAGGAGTTGTCAAAGTGGGTAAGATATTTCCCATGCCGAAGAGATTTACAGGTTTATATTCGGCACTACTTGTTTGAACTGAAAAGCTTCCCTGACACTCACATGAGAGTCGAATTCCAGACAATCCAGGCGGTAGGACCATTCAGGAGCTGATGTTGATCTTTTGGTTCTAAACTTCAAACCTCTCTATTCCTTCAACTTCGTACCATACACACTAATTTGAGTTTTCTAACACATGCTAGAAGCTGATTCCTCCCAAAGTTAGGTTTCTCCTTGAGAAAGTTAATCACGCATTTCATGGTGGTGTAGTTCCCTGTACAATGATCGTGTCTGAACAAAATTTCTAAGTTTTGATAGGTGAGGATGATGAACTTGTATTATATTGATTGCGATACTTGGGCATTAAACGCAGACAGGTAGTGTTCTCTTGTGGTTGTCATGAACTCTTCTGGAGTTCAGAGATTACCATGCACACACGTAATGCTGTTCAGGACCATCGACTTTTTCAATGGTGGGGAAACACATGTTAAGCACAAGCTTGACCATCAATTTAGAGCTTTAGCTGCGCAATGATAAGGTACCAAAGACTACTGATAGACCCGAAGACTTTGATATCCAGAAGCTCCCAGGCTCTGCAAATTGGCTCTAAGATTTGGTATTCTCTTTTAGATACAAAAGGTCAAACATCACTTAAGCAGCAATTAGGTGAGTTCCCAAGAGCAGATGGAATCCTGAGTTGATAAAGAAAGAACAGATAATGAACCATGGATGACCAATAATGCAGCTACGAGACCGAAAAAGTGAGGAAGAGTTATCCCTTTCGTCCCGTGCTAGTCTCCTTATATTTCTTCTCCTGCGTAAGGGTATCATTCAGTCGTATAATAACTTTTTGAATCTCTAAGAACCCCTCTCCTTTTCATGTCCCGCATGTATGCATCTCCCTTTCAAGTCCCTCTCATGAAAAGTACAGGAAACATTATACAATCAAAAGGAGCATAACAGTCCGTGAAGAGATCCCTCTTCTTCTCTATAACTAGCTTTTTTTTTTTTGGGAAATTTCATTCATCTTTCGAATAAATTAAACACTCCATTGGCGCTTTGCTTCTTGAATAACTTGGTCTCATGGTTGGTATACGGCAGTGCCGCCGTCAGTTCAACATAATTATGAACGTGAAAAACTAGAAACATGGTGTCGAATACTTGTGCATATTCTAATTATAATGGAATTTCTACATGGATCAGCAGCTCACGCATGACGCAACTTTGAAGCCATCGTCAATTCAATCGCTTGGCCTCACCACAAGACAAACACGTCGCCGAAAATGGGGCCCGTTGGAGACTTTGAATGTTCAAACTTTGAATATCATTTTCCATGACTCGGAGACCATACCAAGTCATTTTATACTATAAAATATCAAATGAGTGACTCCCGCAAGTCTCAACTTTGAAGAACGTCCCACTAGCCAAACAAAACTTAGTGCGATAATGTTTCTTTTAAAGAATATTTCCATTGATATGTTCATTTGTTGACTGAATTCCTAAAAGGTGTTCTACCATGATAATAAAACCAGCTTGACCGATCCAAAGTCTTCCCCTCTCTCTTGTTCTCCATCGCACAAGTCAATTTTGTGGTTTGTTTGTTCTTTTGCTTGTCGGCGGCAAATAAAATCTTCAGGAAAATCATGTGCTGCATTAAGATTGATTAGGTAGAGGCCCAATTCATAGTGTCAAGACTAGAGAACATACTTGAAAGGAGGTAGTGGTAGACATGTTAGCTTTCACGTAAGAAAGTGGTCTAGAAACGTTGAATATGGAGCCTCCCGCTTTTGAAACTCGTGATTTTCCATGGTTCCCATTATATGCACTTGTGGTTCCGTAACTTCTTTCACTATCTTTATGGCTTGCTTCTGGAAGACTAATACTGCTAATCAGAGTTATCCTGGACGAACGCAAATATCATATTGTGTTCTGTAGTTTTAGGATTGTTCGGCTTTGCAAGGCCTAAACTTGCCAAGTGCACTGGTCCTTGATTCTCTTTTTGAATGATACGAATTCAGACGGCTGCTCTTTCTCGGAGATATGTTTCCACTTTTGATAAAAGTAGATAACATGATCCTAGCAGAATCAAGGAAGGGAAGAAAAAGAAGACAGCATGTATAAGGAGCTAGTTTGCAGAAGCCCATTTGAATAACGTGGCACATTGTGGAGTTACTAGAGAGATTGACACTCTCAAGACTCATCCATTTCAAAATACACTTGAACTAAAAAGCATGACAATCACGGAATCCAGCTGGTTAGGAATTTGGAAAGAGTGCACGTCAATCGCAGCTCTAGTATCTTCTTGTACACGGCCAGAGGATTCGGCTGCTTTTTCTTTTTCCTGCTTGAGTGTGTTGTTTCGTGCATGTGTTCGTTTCTAAATTCTTTCCAGTGGAAGATGGGTTCGGCCCAAATAATGCTACTGTGATTGAATCTGCTTGCACTAGGTCATAGATTTTAATGGGAAGAAAGGGCCCTAAAACAGTATGAACACAAAAAATGTTAAAAAGAAGAACTTGAAGCTCGGATCTTTTTTGAAGAAGATTTCTATAGAGTGTCAGAGGTCATGTGCAGCATGGAGGAAGGAAAGTTGTCAGAGGCTATTTGGGGGAGTCACAAGGAGCTCTTCTAGTTGGTCAAAAAGTACTATAATGATGCCCGCTTGTTTCCAAAAAAAAACAGGCATATATGTACTTAGAATCTCGCTGCTAGATCCTTAGATCTAATGCCCACTAGGTGGTTTCATCAATGAGGAAGTAGGATTATGTACACAAAATGCTTAGGTTGGTTGTGGGCTAGGCTGAGCTGTATTAGCATATTCGGCTGCCTGCAGAGGATTCAATCACCTCTATTTGGGCCTTCCTGACATCTCCTTTTTGCTTTCTTGACATGACCATCTTGTACAAAGGATAAAACAAGTTACTGTGCAACTGCATGCGTCTTCAGCTCTCGTAGTGGGTGACTTGAGGGTATGCCGTCCTGAAATATACGAACAAGCACTTATATAATGGATACATCTGAAATTTGGTTCATTTTTTGGAGAAAGTCCCATGCTGGGACTTCTATGGCAGAATTAGGCCCTGAAAGCATTATAGAATGGTTCGTAACCGTATTCACGCTTGAAGCATCCATGGTGGAACAGTCGAAAATAACAGCAAGAAAAGTTGATAGATTTCAACCATTTCCAGGTTGCTTTTCTAGTGTCCTAAAAAGCTATCTGCATACATAATCATGAGTCTAGTCTACTGATAAAACCATAAGTTCTTCCCCTAGATTTAGTTGTAACAAGCTACTTAATTAATGACAAAACGGCATGGTTTTCTAATGTTTCCTTATTCGAACTCTCTTAAATTACAGTCTTTATTCTCCATTCCCAGCTAAAACACTGACCAAATCCTCTGAAATCATCTGGAGCCATCACTTCGATCCCAAATATGCAGCGAACGCTCCAAGTCAAAGCTGAGATCCTTCACTATCCGGCTGGATTTTACGGGTCCTGCAAGGCCTTTCAACCTCGGAGATTTTTGCAGGTGACAACCACTCCTGCCAATCATCCCAGTGCTTGGCGTTTCAGCAGTAACTGACGAAATAAGAGACAACTGATTGTTACATGGTGAATAGCTCTCAGAACGCGTGTCGAAACTCCGGGTCCTTACTTTTGGGCAGCTTGTGGATCTTGCTTTTGCTTTTGCAGACTCAGTAGCAGCCATGTAAGTTGGAACAACAGAAGAGCTTGACATTGAGTTATCATCTCCCACTGAACACTGCCTCCCGTGATGAAATGACCTTCTGGAAAAAGATACGGGAGAATCCAATCCTTCAGAGTTATTCTGTACTCGGATATTTCTTAGCTTAGGTAGTCTTCTTTCATGATCCTCTCGTGGCCTTGGCTTTGATGTTGCAATTGTGTCCAAATCTTCGAGTTCTCTGCTTTTGGCAACTTGGGTATCCACCCATTGATCCAACCAGTACCTCCATCTTCCATTTACCTGCTTTCTTTCTGATTCTGCTGACTTCTGAAACATTTTTTAGCTGAAAACTCAGTAATCGAACTAAATTTGAGAATATTTATCAGCAAAGTAAGACTAAGGAGTTTACCCGATGACTAAACGCGTAATCCTTTATCCGTTCTCTCTTGATCATCGCCACTTTCTTACTTAAATATAATGCATCTGCGTCTTCCTTTGACAGTATGCTATCGTCCCATCTCCTTTGACTATTTAAGTCCATCTGAAAATCATAAAACTTTGCCTCTCAAAATCTCATCATTCTAATTATCTAAAGCATATTAAATTAAAGGATATCAAATAAAACAGCCGACTAGACGTGCGGAAGCTTAGATTTTAGAAGAAGAGGAATGATAGATAGATTTTGTGTTGCACATTAGAATGAGTCCTTAAGGTACTGATACCCATACCCTTATTATCTTGTCTCTTAAGCTCTGCATTTGCTTACTTCCATCATTCTTCCAATCAGCTTCGGCCATTTCAAATCTTCTTGTGCAGGCCTGTGTCTGAATATTTATGATGGACTGCAAGCATTTCAGTGTAGTAATAGCTTGGCGCCTCACAGCTCCGCCTCGAATGATAGCTTGAAGCTTCACTATTCCCTTCAACGCTCGCAAAGCTTTCCTTGCCTGCAAAATTCTCCACTCAACTTCATCAAAACCAGGTAAGCCGTGAGAGTCCAGATTTACTAAATTTGCTGCGGTAACGTAGATTGTGTTCTCGACACAAAATTCCTGAAATATGCTTTCCACTAAAGGACCTTACTTTACTACATTTATATAGGCCTCCAACATTTAGTAGAAAGTGCTGATTGCGGTGCTCAAAGAAGGGAATTCTCTTTTCAAACGATATATCATTTTATCAGCCGAAACAGCTGAAAATCGAGAAAAGAGAGAGGGAAAATGCTTGTTCAAACTCACAAGGTAACCCCGAAATGAAGTCTGAATTTTAGTGGCAGCAAATTCAAGGATTTCACGGTTGAAGTGAGCGGCGTTAACTCCAACTTTCGTGACTGAAGGCTCTTCTTTTTCGTTTTCATGTTGATGTAAAACTTCGACTGCAACAGCTGCTTCAGCGGCAGGAATGGTGGTAAGAGCCAGAGTGAGAGCACTCTTGCTTTGGTCTTCATCTGCCTCACCTAAACTTACGGCTGATGGTGCAGAGAGTGAGGCTAATCTTTTGATCTTAAGCTTTCCAAACATCCATTTCCTTCTCTTCTCCTGATAATGGTTCTAGCATTGAGGAACAGAATCAAAGAGCGAAAACAAAGAAGCAAACTATTTTACCTTTTCTGGCCTCGACTGCGTCTCTCTAGTAAATAACTTCTTTAATATATTGAACCAGCTCTTCTTCTTAGTCATTGAAGAACCAGCAAATCACATCGATCTGAGAAGGTGCTGATTGCTTCTCTAACTATGTTGGAGGGAGGTGTCTGGGAATACCACACGCATCAGTAAAGAATAAATGACTAAAAACATATACAAACACCATTGGTCAGTGAAAAAGTAGGTTCGGCACAGGACTGATTTACAATTAGCAGACTCAAAACATTTTACTTGACATGAGAATTGAAAGCTGGAAGCGGAGAAGAATATGAGGTTGATCAGCAGTTTTATATCAGAAATGAAAACACTCACTTGAATGCTAACTCTTTCAAGAATGTGTAGAGAGTTTGAGGTCGTTGTCTTACCCAGCAGCAAGAAAAGTTGTATTCCCGTTATTCAACAGATCAAACAAGAATCAAGGCATAACGAAGTTTCTTTCCCGGAAACTTGGCTAGTACTCTCACGAAAATCAAGAGATGGCCTTGAAATCTGATAAAGTATTGTTTCTATTTTATGATATAGAATTCCAGAAAAGGAAATGGCAAAAGAGAAAAGGCAGTATTTTTCTTGGGAGACAGATATCACAAACACACAGAAGTTTGTTAGATGTTTTAGTTGACAAAACTTGAATTGGTCCCTGTCTTGTTCATCTATCTAATCATCCACATTTATCACCTGTTTAGATGATGGGTTTCTTCTGTTCATTTATGTGGGCCTGAAGTGAGTGACTCTTGGGAAGACGCGGAGCGCGCTGTGATGGAGGGAGCCTTTTAGCCACATGGGTCCTCTCCTCCTTCCCTACTTCCTACTTTCTCGACTGGAACAGACACGTTCATGTGTCTGTGGGGGGGAGCACAGAACTAGATTCAATTATTTCCAGTTTGAGGATATAACATGCATTGGGAGCCGACCATTGTCATCGGAATCCGCTCATTGATCAAAACGTTTTGATAATTAATGTTGGTACGTGAGTTAGCTACCAAGCTAGTCCCAGTCTATGAAAGCCAACTTTGGCAAGATCTAGATCTCGTTCCTTGTTACTTCCACCCGCATTACTTTCCGCTGGCGGTAGAGTCAAAATAAGTACTTCTGGAAGGTAAAGATCTCAGTAACTACAGGCCCCTGTTCCACAAACACGTGGAGAGAGAGAGGAAGAAGGGGAGGGGTAAGGGGGTGAAGAGAGCGATAATTGAGGGAGGTGGGGGAAGCCACAGTGCGGCAGAGATGAGAGAATGTGGGGAAGCATAGGACCTCGGGTTGTGAGAAGTGAAGACAGCTATGCAAGGGCCCCGGAGGAGATGAGTAGTCATAAAACATTCTCAACTTTTATGCAAGGACCGAAGAATCCTCTCTTGCTGCAACTGTTGCCTTCACTTGTCAACACAGTTTGACAGAAGCACTCAGCCTATACATAATTTCAGGTCATTGAAGCATCGCAGCCCAGTAATGGTTTCATGTTCTTCTCACGAAACTAGTTCCTAGATTGGTAAAACTAAGAACTGTGACTAGAATGGATGCAACCGGAGCTAGTTCTGGTTTTTCAGAATCAAGCGCTTCAAACCTGATCAATACAGCTCTCTTTATTAGAAGTAGATCTTAGATATCCCGGACTTGCTAAACCTCTATTCTTTAACACGTACGTTCTTCCCCTTAATATGAGTCAATTCGTAAGTGATAAAATAAGCAATAAAAAAGAGATTATGAAAACTCAATCTATAATAAGGTATTCCTTAAACTGATATGACATAAGTCCTACATTGTCTAATTTTTATTTAGAATAATAGTATAAGAAAGAAAAATTATTCTACTCATAAGTAACTTTTAGTGCAAATAAACTTTTTAAAGTTCAATTAAAGTCTAGGTTAAAGCACAACACTTTTTGGTTTGAGGACAACAATTCTCATATAAAGTGTTTTTTTTTTATACTTTGGGTGAGTAAGCATGTTAAAAATAGTGTAATGTAAGTTTCATATTACCTAAATTTTGTTAAAGATTCTCTTTATAAGAAAAAATGATTCATTTACTCTTAAGTTGAATTTTGGTAAGAAAGGACTTTATAACATAATATTTCAACTTAGGATCAAAGGGACAAAACACCTTGTATCTAAAAGTTAAACATGAAATTCACAACTCATGTTAGTTATGAGAAAATGTGTTGGGGACTCCTCAAATTCTTAAAGAGAAGTCTCACGTGGCTTTAGAGAGAAAATCTCTCAATTTGGAAGGCCTATATATAGGCTTTTAAGTAATGTATTTTGAAGTAATGTTTTGGTTATCTAAAGAGAGTTATGAAATTAAAATTGAGTGATTTTTACAATCTTTAGTCCATTCAAAAGATTACAATTGTAAAGCATTGCTATTGGATTAATTAAGTGGAGAATTAATCATGTGGATGTAAGCAAGTTATAGAGGTCAAATTATGAAAAATTATTGTGTATGTATGTGTGCATGTTTATGCTTATTTCTAAGACTTATTGTTAAAATTGTGTTGATCCTTAATGAGTGGTATCAAAACAAGGTTGTAAACAAACATATAAGTAAAAGGGAGAATTGCACTACTTTACAACATAGTTACCCATAGAGCAATTAGAAAAGAAAAGGTCATATAAGGAGTAATTATAATTATGGATGGAGGACTTGGTGGAGTTCCAAAAATCTAAAAAATAATCATAGGTAAATTTTGTATCCATTGATTCAGAAGGAAATGAATTTATTGAAAATAGTGATAAGTGGATTATATTTTGCTATTGAATCATTTATATAAAGAATAAGTTTATTTAGATATTCTAGTAGAGAAATCTTGGTGCATCAAAATAAAAAACAAGGAGAAGATGAAGATGAAGATAGAAGGCATTTGGAGTGTTAATTTTAAGCTTCATAATGGTTCTTTCAAAATTTTAAAAAATATTATGAATTTTAGGCACTTACATGTGGTTACGAGTTATTTATTTGGGATAGTTTGATTCATATGGGTATAAATAGGCTAAAGATTGAATGACTCAAAATATAAATAAAAAAATAATTATTTAATTTAAGCAAAAGAAAGGACAAAATGTTAGTTTCCTAAATGGTCAAATTATTTAAAAGAAACATTAAGATAGGACGAGAAAGAGATTAGGTGAGAATTATATTCAAACACAAAAGAGCCAAAGAGAAGAAGTGAAGGGTGTTTGAGAATTTTAATCAAGAGATGAATTTGTTGGGAACTCCTAGAGGAAGTCTCATATGACTTTTTAGAGAAAACCTTTCAAGTTGGATTAAGGCCTTTAGTTATGTATTTTAAGTATAACCAAAAAGCCTATAGAACACTAATAACAAATGTTTGGGTTATTTAAAGAATATTACAAAATAATGGTTGAGTGGGTTTGACAATTCGATTCAAAATATCATAGTTGTAAAGCTTTGCTATTAAATATTAAGAGAATTAAGCCCATGGACGTAAGCAAGTTATGAAGGCTTATTACATCTATTTGTACCTGTTTGGACTCAATTCCTAATCACTATTGTTAGAATTGTGTGAGTTATCAATAAGATGTGTTAAAAAAGTTGTGAACAATGTCTCACATTATGCTACATATAGAAAAAAGATTTATTTATTCTTTAGTCAACTTTTTAATAAAATTGAGTTTTTGATAGTATCATACTTAAATCTTGGTTTTTATATCATGTTATAAAGGATTTTCTTCTTTTCAAAGCGATTGTTAACAATAAGACACCTGAACAAATAAACAAAAGGTATGTTGATAATATATGGGAAAAAAAGAACAGACGAAGCTTTGTTGTATAGAGCGAGCAAGAAAACTGAAGAAAGAACATGAAACGCCCACAGTATTGACACACTACAAAAGGTTTTCCAACTCTTCAAATTCTGAGGAAGAGGCCAAATCTTGGCTCTTGCTCATACAAGTCTTGCTTATGAGAAACGTCTTTTATGTCTCTTCTTAAAATAAAAGCCAGAGGGAATTTAAGGAGAAGGTTTTGCTCTTTGTGCACTTGGGTCTAATGGGTAATTGGAGAAATCCTCCCCGACGTAGAATTTTCCATCGTCAACAGGCTTCGTGGTCGTCCACTGAACCTCCTCCTCCTGGTAACTCTAAATTTTTGAAGTTGTTGATCGGAATTTGATGTGCTGAGTTTGTTGGTTCGCGAAGGGTTCTTTCTAGTTGATTTGTATATGTTTGCTATTTAGTTCCCTTTAGCGCATTGGGTTTTCATTGATGGCTTTTGTCCGAAATCTGGGTTCCATTACTGATTGCTTCTGGTTCATTGATAATGTAGCTTTTGGTCCCCTCATTGAATTGAGTTTTGTTCTTTTGAACACTTGTCGCAATGATATATTCGTTGTTCGATGTCGATACAGTTGTTGAACTAGATTTTTTAACCATGCAGAATCGTTGGAGTGGTCATTCTTCTTGATGGGCTTTGTCTGAAGTATTAGCTCCCCTACTGATTTTTTCTACTTTGTTGAGTGTTTCTTATCTTTTTTTTTGTAATCGTTATGGATTTCTTTTAGTATGGTAGAATCGTCTGCGTTGTCTTGTTTCTCGATAGTTTGTCTAGCTTTTCTGTTCGATTACTAATGTCTTCTAGTTTGTTGAATTTTTCTCATTCAAGGTTTTGAACCTTTTTCCTGAATTTGGTTTAGACATCAACTGTATTAACATTATCGACTGTTTCATTCCGTATTACCAAGAAAGAAGCCAGAAAGTCTGTTACAACTTCAGCATCCTATATTTACCGATTCAACGCCACGGAATTTCCCACTCATATGGATTTCTTAGTAATACTTTTGTATGTGCAGAGGCAACTGCTAAAAGGTTTTTTAATTATTTACAGGCAATCAAATTTTTTTATGCCTTATAGTAGGTTGAGCTTCTGGGCCAACAGGTTGAACTTTTGGATTTCTTTCAGTCAGAAGTCCCATTCCTCCAGTATTGTATCTTAGTAGTATGTTACTAAGGTTAGAAATTTTAATCATAATATTTTGAATTTTAACCAGATAGTTGTGTTTCTTATAATACTCTTTTTATGCTAAACATGGTATGCGGGGATTTAAAGCTATACGTCTCCTCCTGAAAATTAACTTTCTTTACTTGTGAACTCGTTCCAATCACTGGATTTCTTCTTTTTCACTCCCTCTTCCCCCTTTCTTTTATTCTGTTTTGGTGCATGTTCTCTGTTCACTTTGAATTTTATATTTCTTTTTTCCTCTTATGCAGAATGGCAAGATGGTATCCCTTTATGGGAAAAGAAATTTTGCAGTTTGGTTGGATCAATACCATGGGGGAAGATAGTAGATACCAAGAACCTTTTGGATTGCCACAAGAGTGTACTCAGTTGGAATGATTCTGCTGGTGAAGAGGCATTTCAAAATGCAAAGAAGCGTTTCTGGGCAAAGATCAATGGGCTTCAATGTGATATCTCTCTTCCTGATCCTGATATATATATAGATGACATAGATTGGAACCCAAAGATTGATCCGGAGCTGATTAAGGAACTGGATCAAGATTGCTTTCTTCCCGTTGAGGGAGAAAGGAATATGCAGGTGGGGCACAAAAACAAAAGGGCAAGAAACTTCAGGGCTGTTCCTTTAGAAGGGAATCCTATAGACAATGAAGATAATAATGACAATCCTTGGGAATGTAATATTAAGCAGGATATTGGAGGCTTGAAAAACAAAACACAGGGATGGAATCAGTGGGAAGACTACAAAAAATGTTCCAGAAATTTGAATAATGATGACAATCCTTGGGAGTGTGACCTCACTCAATGTGGCGGAGGTATGATGGACAAGAGATGGGATCATTCTCAGGATAATACATTGGGTTGGAACAAGGTGGGAAACCATGTGAATCAGTCAAGGAACTGGGATAATGTTGATAATCCTCGGGAGCATGGCTGTCAGGGTGTTTTCTTAGTGAAGGATAAAGGAGGAAATGATGCTAGGAATAGAGCTTGGGGCTGGAAGCAGCAGGAGCCAAAGAATTTGAATAATACTAACCGTACTTGGAAAAATAGATTTAATCTGAATAGTGGAGCTTTCAAAGTTAGGGGGTGGAGAGCCATAGATTGGAGCCCTAAGATTGATCCTGAACTGATTAAGGAACTGGATCAAGATCGCTTTGTTCCCACCGAGGGAAAAAGGAATATGGAGGTGGAGCATAAAAACAAAAGGGCAAGAAACTCAAGGTCTGTTCCTTCAAAAGGGCATCCTATAAACGATGAAAATAGTAATGACAATCCTTGGGAACGTAATATTAAGCAGGAGAATGGGGGCTTGAAAAACAAAACATGGGGATGCAATCATTGGGAAGACTACAAGAGATGTTCGAGAAATTTGAATAATGATGACAATCCTTGGGAACGTAATATTAAGCAGGACAGGGAGGGCATGAAAAACAAAACATGGGGATGGAATCAGTGGGAAGACTACAAGAAATGTTCAAGAAATTCGAATACTGATGACAATCCTTGGGAATGCGGCCTCACTCAGTGTGATGGAGGTATGATGGACCACAAATGGGGTCATTCTCGGGGTAATTCATGGGGTAGAAACAAGGTGGGAAACCGTGCCAATCAGTCAAGGGGCTGGGATACTGTTGATAATCCTTGGGAGCATGACTGTCAGGGTGTTATCTTAGTGAAGGATAAAGGAGGGAGTGATCCCAAGAATAGAGCTTGGGGCTGGAACCTGTAGGAGCCAAAGAATTTGGATAATACTAACAGCACTGGGAAAAGCAGATTTACTCTGAATAGTGGAGCTTGCAAAGTAAGGGGTGGAGGGAGTCCGGAAAAGATGCATGGGGTTGTAAATAGTTGGAGAATAATAGTAATGAGCTAAAGCGTCTGGAATTTAGAAGAACCAGCGAAGGTTGGGGAACCTGGAATGAGGGTTGCTGGAGCAATATATACAAGAGGTTCTGAAAGCTCTGGGATTCAAGGTAATGGTAATTGAAAGGGTCAATTGCTGGAGGAGTTGGCTATGGAAAGTCAGTTTTGCCCTCAAGTAGTCAGTGATGGAGATTAGGTCTTTTGGTTTTTTGCTTGTAGATTTTTCATTTGCCCACATTTCCATATCGCAGAACTCTGTATTGGACTTGGGAAAGCTGGTCTTTTAGATGTCATGGAGCTGTATATCTTTCGTTTTTTCATACCTTAGAAGCTAGGGCTAGCGATGCGCTTTTGGAATGCAATTAATTTTACACCTCAAGGGATAACATATGAAAGTCCCTGGCCTGTTGAATGGCAAGGGAATCTCATAATTTTGTTTCTTCAGTAAGGGAGACAGGTAGCTCCTAATAAAGTCTAATACATTATCAATGTGGCTCGAGTTAGTTTCATTTACCCGTGTTGGGCGTGTTTGGCGAGTGCTCCCACAAAATCATTCGTTCCACTGACAAAGGAACTGGTTGAGATCTTGTACCAGATTCTGTTGTCTATTTCCTGCAGTCTTTTATTGCATTTCTTTTGCAGTTGGTGATGTCTCTGTTATCAAGAGGACAGGGTACCTTTTTGATAGATCAGAGTGCTTGAAAACATCCGAATGTACTCCAAAGTTTAAAGCACTTGAATTCTTTGTGCTCGTTCTGATTTAGAGGTTAGGGGCATTTGCATTTACTCATTCACTGTTTTGTTAACTACAATTTCCAAGATGATGACTGAACTCAATTCAACTACGTAAAATATGCCATGGGTTTCTCTCGAAATATCATTTCCCCCTTGCAGCAGGTTTCATAAACTTTACTTAATATTCCACCACAGAATAACAACCTCTTCTTCTTGAAAACACTTGATATACTCGTAAATGATAGAG
The DNA here is from genome assembly GCA_028551475.1 of Casuarina equisetifolia. Lineage (NCBI taxonomy): Eukaryota > Viridiplantae > Streptophyta > Magnoliopsida > Fagales > Casuarinaceae > Casuarina > Casuarina equisetifolia. The sequence continues at coordinate 7,282,237 of CM052358.1, forward strand.
ATTAAGGTTGCAGTGAGCTCCTTGAAAGATGGAAGTCCAATAAATATACCTTTCAAAATTGTTTTTCAAACAAGCAATTGGTTTGTTAACAAGGCTATTTGATCTCTGAAAACACTAGTATACAACGTGGATCTACAAAGAGTCTAGACTGTCCTTTTAGGCCGGTTTCGAGAGCGTTGTATGGCAGGTTCCTCTTTGAAGGGAACGTTAATATCTTCTTCATCCTCTTCCTCCGCCTCTTCTTCTTCCTCCTCATCCTCATCAGCGTCTTTGATTGCTTGTATCATTGCAAGCTGTTTCAAGAACAAGGCAGAAAAAGCTCAGAAAACATATATTGAGGGAAGTCCTTTTCATGGTGGCTTCATCACGACAAGAACTACTTCATAACTTAGATTTGACAAGAATTGATATTTGACATCGTAACTTAAGACTGCAAAATCTAAGACTGCTTCCCATTAACAAGAAATCGTGTCAAAATCTCTTCCATCAAATTGAAGGCAAATGTACAAGCTAAAACTTCAATGCCGTCCGAACTTGCAGCTGAAACTGAGAAACTCAAGCATCTAGATTAAGCCAGTCGAATATAATAGCACACAATTGATCATGTTGTTTAAGAAAGCCTTTTTCTGATGGCCTTAAACTGGAGTCCATTTTTCGAGCGTAAACAATTGGCAATAAAGATGTTTCCACTGAAATTTATTAGCTCCATTAAATGTGAATTGCATGGTACCTACATTTTTGAAACCACGGTTCAATTTTAGCTATCATATGTGTGTGGAAAAGATATCACCTTCAGCTTCCCAGTCCCGGCTCCCTAAACCCTAAATATGTTACTCGCTGCAAACTTGATTAGAGAACAACGGAAACAATCTCATTTTTCATACTATAGCACCAAGTGTAACATCCCCCTTCCCCTAACCATTAAGAAACAAAGAGAAAACTATAGCAAAATTTCGTGTTCTTGTTCTGATAAATACGAGTTTCCATTAAAACATTCAATTCATTTAGACAAATTCAAATTTCAACATACAAGTTTCCTTGCCATGTTCCATACTTTCCGGGCTAGATAAGCCAAACTTCAAAGGGCGAATTGCTGGTGGTGTTTGAGTGCGCATGTTTACTCTAAACCAATTGCGAAATTGTATCAAATATTGAATACGCATGCACAAAATTTCATCTTAGTTACCCAAAAACCTTCAATCATAACACAAACCCAAATAAGCCAGAAGCAAACACAGACAACCAAACAACAATACTTGAAGCAAGAACAAGAAACCCATTTCAAATAACGTCACGTACCTCCTGAAGATAATCCCTGTCAAGCTTGTCAGCGACCCTAATGGAGGCGAATATGGTGATAGCCAAAAGAGAGAATGGAAGCGCGAAAGCAAAGATGTAGCTGTTCGTGCTGGGGGGCCCAGCACGGGTCACCGCCGTCAAACCTCTGGTCCTCCGGCGAAATGGGTAGACGGGAAAGCGAATCGCAGCAGGGTTTGACACATTCCAAGGTTTGAAGAAAGGCCGTGCGGGTGAAACAGAGCGTGTGACTGAGGCTGAGTTGAAGATGATGAGGCTCGCCATGGCTTCGAGCCTTTTGCTGGTCACCCAGTCTAGCAGAGTCAGTTGGACTGTGTCTCTTTATGTGTGAAGATTTTAGCGCCACGTGGATTTATTAATTATCTAATAAATAACAATTATTTTCAAGTTGAGTTATAATACAGATGTTACTTTACTAGTTCAAACTATCATATTTATAGCTAATATAAGTAGTGATTCCAATCATTTGGGAGCCTTTTCACAGTCAAAATAAATCACCTTTTATTTCTTCTATGAACCAGTTAGGTTTAGAATTAGATTAAGAATTCTGTCAATAATTATTAATAAGATATATATTATGAGATAAATTAACATTTGAGTTAATAATGAACTTTTTTACACTATATAAAAGTTGGTATTCCCTTCGCATCTTTACTTTATTGATTTTAACTTACACATTAATTTGTAATGCTTAACCATGATAGTCTAATAATTTTATTGTTATGATGAAAAAGATGTGTTAAAATGTGACTAAAAGTTTTACATATTAAAATATATTAAGAATCTTGTCAATAAAACAATATATTCTACTACCTTATTAGCTCAATTTTTTTGACTTAGATAAGAAGTCTCTTAACAATTATTTTTCTAGCTAATATTTTAGTTGATGATACCTTATAAGAGGTGAAATAATCAATATAAAAGTGGACTCAAATCTTCTTTCCAAAGCTGTGCATTTTCTAATGATGTTACTCCAAAGGATTATAAAATTCTTGCACAACACCCCTTTATTTCTCAGCTCAATATTTGGCAATAAAACAACACATATAAATTTCTTTCTCCAGTTGATCTTTTCACGGATGTCACCCTCTTGCAGCTTGTTTTGGCGTAACATTAGAGCAGGTATCACAGATGCAACAGCAGGATAAATAATAGAGACTGCAAAGTGCACAAAATAACAAATTTGTTGTAATATAATGTTGAGAGAAAAAAGAATATAAACTATGAAACAATGTCTTTGTTGGAGTTAATCTTGTTGGTTTTAGGGGGAAATTTTGTGCTAACTTCAGATGCAAGTAAAGAAAGAATGATCATTTTTGGTGGTTTTAGTCCTAAACCGTGATGATCATAATATCTAACAAGTGCTAAACTTACAAGCTTTCACCAAAGGTTCTCTGATTTTCGTGGTCATGAAAAGTTCTGGCCTCCTTCACCGGAGCTGCAGCTTCATACATCGTTCAACATGGCCAATCAATTCAGGAATTTATTTACTTTGACCCAGAAAACGAAATATTAATCCAGGAAGAAATGTAAGGAGAAGAAAAGGAAGATATTGGTTCTGCTCGTGTGTGCCCGTGTGTCTATGTATCTGAGGGGGAGAGAGGACCTGTTTGTGGCCGGACCTGGTGTTCGTCACCGCTTGCCGGAGATTCCTTGTTCTTTCCCAGCTCCATTGGAGAGCAAAAGTAGAACTTTTCCTGTCAAAGATGTGTTTGCTTTCCTAGCTCATCCTGCCTGCCTGTCTAGAGTGTATATATGCATACAGCTGGCTGAAGGAATTTCAGAATAAGAACTTGACATCCTCTGTTTCAAGATGGTGGTGTACGCTAATGTTTCACGGGCTGCCTTTTTCTCATGGTGCCCAACTTCTGGAATCAGAATCTAAAGTTAAATTTCAATTGGATTAGACATAATGCATAAAACAATAGATCTTTAGGACAGAAATTTAGTAAAATTTTGGGTGCATATCTAGGTACGCTGTTCATCTTCATTTTTAATGTCAAATCACCAATTTGTAAAGATAATCGAAGAGAGATCAGAATATGAGGTGCAACTCCACTAAAGTAACCAAAAATATGCTCAGGAAACTGAATCGTTTAAAGCAGAATATATACCCTCACCTCTTTGCTTAACAATCAGAGAAGCACCTAAATTAAAATAGCATAAAGAATACTCCAAAGTGTGAGAAAGAATTACTGCATAATACATGACAATTGAAGCAGACATCCAAAAGTAGAAAAGGGGGAAATCCGTGCTACTAGTCATGACGGAGACTACGGCTTTGAATCAATTCTCATTATCAATTGCTGGAAACCAGGAATCAAACTCTACTCGTGTTTGTTTTATCTTTGTTCCTCTTCTTATGTTCTAGTACTTCTGCCAACCGGAAGATTGACTCATCAATGTTGCTCTGTACATGAAAAATAGAAAACCACAAAAGTTACACCAATTGCTATTATAAGTAAACTGGAGGTCCTCTGTTAAATGGCCCACCTATGTGGGTTCAATAGGAAATCGGTAGGGTAGAATACAAAACATTAAACACAGCAGTCACCTCAAATGTAATGGCTTCTCATAATATACATCTCAATTTTTCATCATTTTAATTTCTATACACAAGAATAGACACCAAGGATTTCGGGTTACACCCCAGGTTCCCAGCTCAAGGCTGACCACAAATGAATCTCAAAATGAACTTGTGCTTGGATGGCGATCGGGAAAGACTAATGAAACAAGCCCCTGTAAAAACCTCACTTACTCTTTCTTTTCTCCTGATTCTTCCCTAGAAAGTGAAAAGACACGAGAAGAGGCGATTGTGCTAGGAGTTAGAGAGGTGGTCATCTTCCATTCCTGGAGGTGACAATGGTGGAACAGCTGCTTCATGGGATGCAGCTTCAATATCCAAGATCTTCCTAATAGTAGCCTGATGGTCTCTACTTCTACCAATCTTTCTCGAGGGAAGGGATTCTGAGGCAACAGCTCTAGATGAGTTGCTGCTGACAATGGACGACAAAAACTTTTCCTTTGAAAGAGTAGTTGGGGCAGATGCAATAACAGAGCTGAAGACACCAGACTCCCTTAGTCCTTGTATTATGGCCTGAAACACAAGAAGAAACATAGGGAATATACAATAAGAACCCTGGTGGAGAAAAATAGAGAACCATATACAATTACCGTATTTGCTTTACCTAACAAGATTCACTTTTTACGCAATCAAGAAACAAAACAAATAATTCATTGTCATTTAGAGGAAAAGAAAAACTAACATACAGAGGTTTTCTACTAGACACTGAATGGTGGAAATTATTTGATCTCATTTGTTGTTTAAGATCACATTACATTCCATAACTTCAAATCTTTTCTTTAATCTATGACTCACTTTCTGCCCTTCACTTTTAGGATGAACCTACCATAAGAAAATCGGAGCTGGTATATTACCTATCAAATCTAAATCATCCCATCCCATCCCATCCCCTCTTTTCTTTTCTCCTAATTGGTAGGCAATCAGCTGAGAAGACCTTGCATGTTAGATTGTTTTCATCCAACATTGTCTTATTGGCTTTCTTTATATTTCTTTTCCCTTCTCCATTTAACCTTTGCATCCCTCCCCCTTCTCTTTCTAAGGTTGCAGAACCATGCTTACCATGGGGGCATATATGCGAGTCAAAATACCCTTCCTCAGTAGTTTCATTTTTATTTCTTTGTCTCCCCACACAATGTGCTCCCGGTACCTAGCAGAGAAGAAAGGCCAGAAATTATAGTAATTCAAAAGAATCAAGGAGGCAGAAAAATGAATTCACAAGCATAGAGTTCCTCAGGAAATCTCACACCTGAATTGAAAGAATTTACAATGAGTTCAGAAGGAAAACAGAACATGAAATTGGGGAACGAATCAAGGTGATTTTCTTCATTCAGATATTTACCAGTTGAGCATTTCCTCCTTGGTGGCGGTTGAAGCAATTATGAATGCCTGCAATGTGTTAGATTTACTTAGTACAATGAAGAAAATCCAATCCACATCCAGCTGCCGCAAGCCAGGGGGATAGTTTTACACCAGACCCCTTTTTTGGCATCTTTTTTTTTTTGGTTTTTTTTGAGCTACTTGAGATTGAATTGTATAGAAATTTCCAGGATGTCGGCTCAATTCTAGACAGCTACATGGGAGATTAACATGAAAACCCAAAATAAAAATAAAAATAAAAATAAAAATAAAAAAAATAAAAAAGATGCCTCATTCAATAGCAGCATTGAAAACCAACTTTTTTAGGATTTTAAAATTTGCATATTATCACTACTTTCGCCAGTCAATCTACAAAAATTCTCACTAACTAGTTTGTATTTATTAACAAGAATTAGCATCATTACTTTGCTTGAACTTCGTCATTCTCAGATATCTGGTTAGTTTTTAAATTATTCATTCCCTTTTCCATACAGCTTCTTTTAGGCTTCAAGAATTTTACATCAACTTAACTTGTATGGTCAGTCTACTCTTGCTAGATTAAGCCCTCGTAAAGCACATATAGGCGCCTCCTAGAAGTCACATTTCTGCTCTACCTTGCACACGCAAAGACTGTCTAGTTCAGTTATAAAAAAATTTCTGCCTTTATTTGCTTGTCACCTCCCTAATCCTGTTTTTCACTAGTCATTATGCTTGTAGAGTAATAGAAGACAAACAAGTAAAGAAGCTCATGAGAAGTCACTAGACTCACAGATCTGTCAAATTCCAACATGAAACATCTTTTCACATCCTCCTTTGTAGGCTTGCAGCCACATCGATCACGTCTAGAGGTCAAGTCCGAGAACTTGGCATATGTATAGTGTAGAACAGCAGCCTCCTCCAATTTAATTTCACTAGCAATAGTAACATGAGTTAAAGTTTGACTTTAGAAAGCCCATTATAAAGATTATTTCCTTTCCCCCAATTATAAGATTCACTTACTTTGGAGTTTTCATATAATTGTGCCATCTGTGAGCACCATTAGGACGAAGATGATCCTGAATTCGAGCAACTGATTTCCCATTTCCATAAGTCAAAAAGTAATTTGGATTACCACGAGTTGACTCTTTGTACAAGCCAAAGTATGTGTCCTTTGGCAGATGGTCATAATTTCTCTTGAACATTGATACCTATTAAGATACATGAATAACACATAAGTCACTGCTATAAAGTTATCTTTAAAGACATGCAAACACATGAAGAATTTCCTAGACAGTAAACCAAAATCTTACCAAATTTCTTAAACAATAGTGGGAAATAGAATTGTGCGAACACTTTACTACTCCTATAATAAATAAATAAAATTTTTAAAAAGAGCTTTTTGCTTTTTGAAATCCACATTATACATTATACAACCCTTACCATATGTTCCTTTCCCTAGCCCAAATCTCCCTCAAAAATACTTCCTAACCGTCAATAATGTCAGAATACCATCCCTGCTTTGTACCTCAAAAACTCATCAGACACAGTTTCCCCTTTCTGGAATTTCCAAAACCAAAACATCAACAGACAAGCTTCACTTTGCTTAAATCCGCAAAGAACCCAATTGAAAACAGTAAATAAAAGAAAACTCATAAGATAACTTCACAAGTTTGACATAGAGGTCAATGGCTAGTTGGAGCAATAAAAGCAACCAAATTGGAGTATTTTAATTTGGAGTTTTAGTCGATTCTGGAATATATATTAATTGCTAAGGTGCCATGAAGTTTTACTTCTGGACACACATCGGAACAGTACAAATCAAACAACTAAACTGAAGAAAACTAAAGAATAAGAGATGATCACTTAATTGAAGTTTTATTCAACTGTAGCTGATATATTAATTGAATGACTGTTTAGGAATGATCATCCCCAACTAAGCCTTGTCACATTTACTTGAAATCATGGCAAAATACTGCTTGAATGATGCTCCAAGCTGGCTTGAGATGTCATCTGACAGTCACAGGTATCTCCACCTTCAGCTCCCTATTATATGAATCCTTTTCAATTATGTTACAAATTCAATTTGATACAGAATATTGTGCCCATGCCCTATATAGGAAAATAATTTTCCCAATCAGATCATTGTTTCAAGAAATGATACAGCTAACAAACACTAGTATCAACATGCTCTATGGGGAAAGGCTTGCAGTCCTTTAGGCACAAAAGCGAACTAGGTTAATGTTCTAAAAATTGTAATGTTCTGATGTTGTCACAGGGTAATCGATCAAAGAATGATCATCTGTCCTGAAAAACAGATATGAACTGTATCAATTGTACACATGCACTAACCATGTTCCCCTGCAGATCAATCAATCAATAAAATACTATTGGGGTCCCAGTGTTCTAACTGTCTTACAATCCTTAAGTTAATGAATTCATCATGAGACTAGTTATGAAGATATAAGCTTATTACCTAATATGTTTAAGGAAGCAAGCAAAGAAGAATGAACATAATAATATTCATAAAGGTCAATACCTGTATGTTTTGGATATTAAACTTTGCCGTTTCTATGATCAATTGTGTTGAACCAAATGAAAGAACAAGCAATGATGGTAAGGGAGATTTACCTCACTAAAAGGTTCCTTGATATCATCTCTTTCAACACTGCTCTCCTAAACAACACGAAGATCACAATCAGTATAATACAAGTAACAAATGCCATGTCTCATTGTATAAGTTGGTGCATAAGAATGAGAAAATGGGCATGTTTAAACATCTTTTACGAGTTTCCCAACAATATACTACCACTTACATATGATCACAGTAAATCTAAATAGTTTCACTCACATAGTTTGGAAATATAACCATATCCACATTCCCAGGCACATCAAGAAGCAACTGTCTCAAGGAATATTCCCGAGCACCAGCTGGGTGTATTAACTCATCAGTGTCCAGATGAAGTATCCACTCCATGCCAGCATCCTGATATTTTAATAAGCAAGAGCATATCCTCAGAAAAATCACTCAAAACTTATTTATCAAAAGTAAGAATAAAAAAAGAGGCATGTGGTTGAGATCATCATCTTTCATACCCGTGCCATTACAATGGCCATCTCCATATTGAGAGATTGCTTCACAAACAGCTCATAATTGCAAGGCTTATAAAAGAAACTTGAAAGCCATGTCTCATTCCAAATCCGGCTGATGATACCACCAACAGGCAGTAAAAAAAATAATTAAAAGAAAAAAATTAGAAAATTTTTAGCAGAGACAATAAAAAAATATATCCAATAGTGCAGAGAAGTTGCCTGTATCAAATGCTGGAGCCAGTTCGGTCACATCAAATACATCAATAATACTCCAACAAACAAGAGAGCAAGAAAGACAGAAGGTGAAAAAGACCCAAAAATAGAAACAAAAAGGAGAATGATCTAAAGTCTCGGGTACGCTGAGTACAAAAAGAAAAGGAGCTATGACACTAAACTTCAAAAGAAAATAGAAGTTGATATATCATAAGAGAAGCAAAAATATATATGTATCACTCCTCTCCCAAGTTGTTCAAAACTTCAAAAAGAACAGAAGACTAGCAAAGATAACAGAGAAAAGGTACTCTAATCATCTTCAAATCAGACACACATGACACAAAAGTAACAGTCAACCAACCTCTTAGCCTGTTGCTCCTCCAACTCTTTTGTTCTATATATCACTTTTACTCCCTGGAGAAGAAACATAAAATCATGCTTGGTCCCTAAATTATTGATACTATAAATCAAAAATATGCAGAAGAAATATGTGGACTAAAACAAAAGTCAGGCAGCCAAACAGTGGACACGTGTTGACTTACTGGGATAGATTCCAGCACTTTTGACACAGCTGGAGATGCAGCCTTTCCTTCCACAAAAAGGAAAAAGGTTGAGACTCCAATAACCTTATGATAAAACATCCATGGCAATATCTGCTCCAAGCCCGCTGATGTGCTTGTCGTAATACATATCTGCATATTCAAAAGCAAAATCGCACAGGGTTATATTAGATCATTTAATTCATGACCTGCACATATAGATATAGAAAAGCTATTTATTTCACCGTCAACAATGGGCCATCTACCATTTCTAAATTATACATGTAGGAACTTGGTAATATTACCTTTAAGAAGTAGAAACATAACTTCGAATAGCATCTGTCTCGAATACCAATTTCCAAAAAGAAAAATCGAAGACAAAATGAATCCAACAATCCATATCAGAGTGCTAACCAATCTCTGCAACCCCCACTAAGACAGCTACCACAACGTTACTTATGAGGGATTAAGTTATGACATTAACCAGTACACCCCAAAATATTAGTTAAAAAATATAGCCCAGATTCAGAAACTTCCAAAACCCAACAATTCACCTGTAACAAACATTGTGGTCGCTGATCGGACCAAAGCAAGTGAGCCACCACTCAGCCAAGAATACTTAGTTGTTACATTGACTGAGCTAAGCTCCATAAACCATGAGAAGATAAAGCAAAAATTCAACAATTTGAGCTCGATTGATCCTCAGCAACAGGACAAATGACTATTTTCAGTAAGTCACACAACAAATAAACTACCTCACATTACAAAACCTAGTCTTTATTTACTCCAGCCCAATCCAGAAGACAAGACCATAATCACATCTATCCAAAATCCAACAGATCAACAAGAACCACATTTTGCCTCAAAATCCAACCCCGAAATAGATCAACCCCAAAACCCAAGAGATTACTAAGAGTCAAAATTTTGGTCTTCCGTTGGATCATAAAGAGCAAAACCCAGAGACGAACAAAAAAGTAAAATAAAATAACCTTTGGCCCCATTCGGACCATACCGACACTAAATCTGAATTACAAGAAGCAAAACCCAGAAACAGATCAACGCCAAAAGCCAAAATATCACGAGTCACTTTAGGTGCAGATTGGAGTACACAGGCAAAACCCACGACAACCTCGAAGGAAAAATAATTCAAGTAAAAAAATCGCATTAGACCCGTAACAGCACTAAGCAGAACCTGAAACAGATCAGCTCCATAATCCCAATGCCACTAACATTCAAATGTTGGATCCTCAAACGAAGCATAGAGAGTAAAAGATACAAGAAACCAAAATATCACTACGACTCAAACTTACAATCTTAGATTGGATAATTAAAAGCAAACCCAGAAGCACATGCACCTCAAAAGCGTATAATTTGACAGTAAAATCCAACCTTAGGCCTCAGATTTGACCCGGAGTCAAACTTCCAGCCTTGGTAGTACGGGAACGAGGGGGAAGATCCACGGCCGAGATTGACACAATCGGAGGAGGAGGAGGAGTGGTGGTGGTCGGTGGGGGAGAGAGGGGACGGGTCCATGCCTGGGAACAAGTGCTGGGATCCCGGAGGGACCCAGCGAGTGGTTGGGTCGGTGAGGCCTCCCCCCCGCCATTGGAGGACGAAGGCCAAGGCGGCGAGAGTGAGAGGGAGGACGGTGAGGAGGAGGAGGAGCTTGGAGGTGAAGGATTGAGCAGAGGAGGATGAAGACGGTGCAGTGGAGCGGAGCAGCGCCTGGAGGTGGTGGTTGTTAGGCATGGTGGGTTTGCTTGTCGGTTGTAACAGCTGGTTTGAACTTGGAAATGTGAAAACAGGGCCCAAGTGAGGGACTTTGAGTGCAGTTTTTTTTTTTTTTTTTTATTTTTCCCTATTTTTCTAGTGTTTTCAAGGGAACTTTTTAAATTAAACTATTAAATTATACAGAAAGAAAAAAGAGTATCATTTTGAATGTCCTTTGATGTTGATATTCTATCCAATCTATTAATACAACTCTTCGTTATATATTTCAATAGAAAATAAATAGATCCTACATTGTATTTGGGAAATGCATACTACCAAATTATTAATTTTGGCATAAAAAGAAAAATATTTAAAAACAAATAAATTTTATTATGTTAAAAAATTTTAAAAAAATTATATATTCAGAATGCTTCTAAATTAAATAAACCAATTTTGATTTATTATGATATTATACGGTTTCATCATTAGAAATGTCCCTAACCTTTATGCAAGGAATTTTAATATATATTCAATTTTACTTGCTTATCAAAAAATCTTAAGCTTTTTATTTATTTCAAGAATTAAAATAATAATAGTTATTATTGTTACATCTGAAGATAAGTAAGGATAAAGTTCAGAAAAAAAATTAACTTTTGAATATTTCTATTAGCGCAAAAATAGCACCTTAACAGAAAAAAAATAATAGAAAGGTTAAAAAAATTAAGATAAATAGGGAAAACCTAACCCTAACCGAGGAATGAAAACCACAGAATTTCCACTCTTTATCACTTCATCGCTCTCCTTGTGTGCTGTGGAATGCTTAGGCTTGTGGTTGATCAGGCGGGTCGAAGCAGGGAGGGTTTCTTCGTTAAATGCTCTCTCTCTCTCACCATTGCGCACTGCCTTCTCTTCTTTTCATGTCTTCAATCGACGCCTTTCTCTCCTCTGCTCCTTCAGGGTCTCCTCCTAATACCCCATTAGACTCTTTTCCCGCTGCACGCCTTTCCTTGCCTATACATAACTTTTTTACTTCAAAGTCTCTGTTTTCTTTAACGTTTCTGTGTTCGGATATTTGGTTTTCCAAGCAGCAATATGAGTGATACTAAGGTAAGTTTTAATTTTGGATTTTTTTCGTTTTATTATTTTCTCCAAAGAGAGATTTTATTTGGGGTTTGTGTTTTTGGTGTATGCGTAATCTTGTTGCCATCGGATTTGCTGCATAGGGATGGTTTTGGATTATTGGTGTTTGCATCAGATTCGGGAGAGAAATTTTCTCTTTTCTTTTCTATTTTGAATTGTGGGTTAGCTCTTGCATTGAAGAACAATGGATGGGCTCCTAAGAAAGAGCGAGAGCTGGGGTTTATGATTGTTGATTTCCTTACATGAATGAGAAATATGTGGTTTTGCTTTGAATTTACGAGTTCTGTTTGTTGGCTGGTAAAGTATGAGATGTAAATACTCTTAAAAAGTCTTATTTTATTTTATTTTTATTTTTTGTTTCTACTCTATGTCTAATGTGTATGCTGGCACTTATTGTTTTCACCACGAGTAGAAATGTGGCAAGTCCTTGATCATTGGTAAAGTTAGGCTGAAATGGTTAAGTTTTTGCACGTGCTTTAGGGCTTTCACATGTCTACAACCAGTTGATACGAATGATATTTACTTTAGAAACTGTCAGCTGCTTAATAGATATTTGAAGGTGGCTTCCAAGTTGTGTGGGCCATTTGTAGCTAGGTTTATAGCATAGCAACATTTCAGGAAAAGAACTTCAGTATGTTTATCTTTTTTTTTCAAATTATTGGGAGAGTTAGAATTCACTACTCTGCATGTTTGCTATTGATGAATGCTACTTCCCATAAGCTTATGTCATCTGTAGTGGTTGAAGTTGTTTGCAAATAAAGTGAAGGATTTGTTACTCCTTGTGAGTTGCATATAAATTGAAGGACATATTAATGACTGTGAATTGCAAATAAAGTGACTCGTAGACCTCAATCCTGAACAGATGTTACCAGTGCATTTATGATATACTGTCAACTTTTCATGTGGCACTAGTCAATGTCCTGGGTGTATCTTTCTTGTTTGGTTATGATTAAGATCATATAGTTAGGTTTCCAATGTTTCTTGCGTGTGTTATGCTTGCTTGAGTAGTAGCTTCTCTTATTGGAACTCACTTGCTTCGCTTTGTTCTTAAAAGGTTTTAAGCATTGAGCATGATGAAATATATGCTTGAACAAATTTTCCATGACATGTTTATCCTGCAATACCACTGTTATTAACTTGTTCATGTGACTCTTAAATACCTAGGATATGTATTGCTTAGCTTTCCACTGGTTTTTTGAAGGTTCAATGACTCGATTATGATTATTGTTTTTCTTGACTGCCGGTTTTTGGGTATTCTTTCTTCACTGTAGAAGCTGCTACTATTTGGGTCATTTTCTGAAGATGAAACCAAGTCATTGCTGCTCAAGCAGTCCCCTGGGGACGCTAAAAAGGCAGTGGAGAAGGGAGAGATGCAATTTGGTTCAGTGAATTTTGTCAAGGAAAAACCTTTGGTTGGTCTTCATGGTAAATCAAGCAGACAGCTGGATGGTCCAAAAGAGTTGAATGTTCTGCCGTCAAATCCGCTTAAGAAGGACAATGAAGTGAAGAGTCTTAATATAATAAATGAGCATTTACCAGTAGTAGTACAAACTCCGAAAGAAAATGGAACCACTGTTAATTTAACTGATGGCTTGCCTCATATTAACGGTGAAGAAGCCAAACCAGAGAGTATTGGTTTGACTTCATGGCACATATCCCAGAGTGAAGACAGTCCTTCAAATAAATTTCAGGACATGGAGCTGAATGGAGTTCATGATGATTCACCTGCATTCCTCTCCCAAGATGATGTTTGGAAGAAATGTAATGGGCCTGTTACATCTTCCCAAATTCTGTTACCCAGAGGTTTAATTAACTCTGGGAATTTATGCTTTCTTAATGCAACTCTACAGGCTCTTCTTTCCTGTTCTCCTTTTGTTCAGCTTCTGCAGGAATTGAGAGCTCGCAAGATCCCCAAGGTCTATTTTCTTGATGCAACGTCTGTGTATTAACTTTTCTGTAAAGATTGTGTATGTTCGGTGAAAGCTTATATATGTATAGTCTCCATACATCCTAATCTTTGTGTATCTTGTACTTTAATTTTTAGGTTGGCTATCCAACATTAACTGCATTTGCAGAATTTATTGCTGATTTTGATGCGCCAAATAGTTCTTGCTTAAAGAAAGATATGGTTATTCTCGAGACCGGTAGACCTTTCAGGCCTGCCATGTTTGAAGGCGTCCTGAAGAAGTTTACACCAGATGTGCCAAGCAGCATATCAGGCAGACCAAGGTATGTATGTGATTTGTGTTGACACAGATCCGGTTGTTGCATTCTAGAGACTGGAGTGGATAAAATGATCCCTATCTAACTTTTGGCCTAATGATTCACATAAGATATTCTTCAGATATTTCAATCCTCTGTATGATGATTACAACTGCGGAATAGCATAGTTATAAACAATGAGAAAATGTGCCATTTATGCTGTCATGCATGAACTTGAATTATCTGATGGAAAACGTTCCTATTATAAGATGGGACAAGAATGTGACATGGAAAGAACTTGTCTATAAACATATGGCAGAAGAAGTTAGTTAGACAGACAAAAAACTGCCTTCATTCTTTGGAGTTTCTTTTCTCAACTGCCATTATCTTCTTTTTTATTCTATATCTTTCCTGAAGTTGTATCTTTAACTGATGTTTAATGCTCGCTCCATTAGATTCTTGAACCTTTTTGGTAGCATGCTGGCACATTTGGGCTGTAAAAAGTTAATTTTTGAATAGATAAAAATGGAATTGTGATGTTGGGTCTTGGGTAGAGAGGGGCGATATTTTATTGGGTAAATTAACACCTCAGATGGCAAAATGATGCCTTCTCAATCTCTAACCATTACAGGGTATCTAGTTAACTTAAAGCAAAGAGTTTTCATGATTGATGGGTATTGGATGTTAGATAACAATTCATTCATTACATATGCTAAAAATTCTTTCTGTACTTGAGCATCTTTTATATGTTAGGAAACTTTTGGAAAATTTCTACTGAATGGTTTAAAGCTTTTGTTATGAAGCTGTCATTCCCTAATGTGGACGCTGTGTATGGTTTAGTGATATACTTGTCAAGCTTTTTAATAGAGAGAATTCCAAATAAGGGGCAGATAAATCAAAGGCCTTCTAGCAAAAACTCTCAAACCATTAAGATTTGAGAACACTTTTCCCTGACACAATATTACAAACATTTTTGAAACCATTTACTTTTCAGAATAGAAGATACAAAGAATTTTCTAGAAAGCAAAAATCTTTCATATTTTAAAGAAAACTTGCCTTTTTTGATGTAATATTTTAAAAGAACCAATTGCTTATTATAGGGGTAAAGACTGACTTAATATCTTAAGACGTAAAACTAAAGAAAAAAAAATTAGGAGAGTGGTGATTGTGCAGTTATCCATACTGGCCATAGGTGTTTGTACAACCACCCTAATGAGGAACAGATGGTTACGGAACCACTTATTCTCCTCTTTTGAGGTAGCTGCATGGCCTTCCCTTATTTTCTTTTTCTTAATTTCTTAGTTTTTTTTTTCTTAAAAGAAATTGAAATATATTTAGGATTTGTGAAGTTTGGAACAGAAAATATTTTTCAAGAAATTTTGACAGTTTTCTTCTTAGTAAGAAAGACATATTTACTTGCTTTAGCATCAGTACTGGAGAACAGAAACAGAAAATAAAAAGGTCAACTGATGTACCCGTAATTATCTCTCAAGCTTAGTCAGCATATGTTGTCAGATTTGGTGAAAAAGAAAGAAGAAACCTATGAGACTAAGAGTCGGTACAAATAGTGGCTGAAAAATGCCTAGTAAAGCTAGCGTGCTTATCATCTTTATGCCTTATATTAACTTTGACTTTGATTTTTGGCCTTTGTTATTAATTCAAGCTGGTGTTTGATGTTATCTCTTTTAGGCAGGAAGATGCCCAAGAGTTTCTAAGCTTCATCATGGATCAAATGCATGACGAGTTGCTTAAACTTGAAGGACATTCTCAAACAATTAATGGAAGCAAATCATCTCTAGTTTCTTCAGCAGACGATGATGAATGGGAAACTGTTGGCCGAAGGAACAAATCAGCAGTAACAAGAACACAGAGTTTTGTTCCTTCAGAGCTTAGTGACATATTTGGAGGACAGTTGAAAAGTCTGGTGAAGGCAAGAGGTAGCGCAGTTATATTATTTATGTGTCTCTGCAGTGGATTTATTTTATTTTTTATTTTTCTGTTTGTGTGTTCAACTTCTTCCATGTCTCCTCGACTCAAGTATACTGGTTACTTCTGTGCTGTCTTCACTGCCATTTTGACTCCTCATTTTCTTTTGTATGCTAATTAGAGACCATTTTATCCAACACCTCTAGAACCATTTATGGATATGATATCCAAAGCGGCTAGAATAGTTTTATTAATTATCTCATACATAATATCCTAGTTGTTCTCTTCTGATGAACAGTTAGATTTGCTTTACCACCATAAACATCCTGATTGTGTACGTCCATTATATCTGACCCGTCTTTGTAATATCTGTCTAGTATTTGGCGTAATGTCTGCCCTTTTTTATACTTTTTGTGGGGGTTGTGGGTGGGGTTTGTCACGGGTTGTATTTTCTTCTCTGATGTTTGTTTGTGGAACAGGAAATAAGGCTTCTGCTACTGTTCAACCCTTCCTTTTGCTCCACCTTGATATTTACCCTGAAGCAATTCATACTATTGAGGATGCACTTCATTTGTTTTCTGCACCAGAATCTCTTGAGGGGTACCGAGCATCAACAACTGGAAAGGTAACTTTTTGGCTTTGGTCTTTTTGCCCTTTGATTAGGCCCTGGTGCATTTCTGTATGAAGCTCAAAAAGCAGTTGGATGGTCAATATGGTAAGAATCTCTAAGATCAGGGAGTGCATGTGTAAGAGGAGAGAAAGGAGCTCTCCAAATCCAACCTTTGTTTGAGGATAATAGACTCCTTTCTCTATCCTGTCCCGCACCCTTCCCCTTGTTCCCTGTGGGCAGCTGACTGATGCATATCTGCACAGATTCCTTCTCCATGAATATAAGCATGTTTATCTGTGATCTTAGCTAAGTAGTTTAATGACTTATATGGGCTTCTTGGTGCCGACTTTAAGAGGTTTAATTTTGATGGATGTCAGGCTGGTGTTGTGACTGCCAGCAAAGCTGTTAAGATACAGACTCTTTCAAAGATTATGATATTACACCTGATGCGTTTTAGTTATGGAAGCCAAGGAAGCACAAAGTTGCATAAGCCTGTACACTTTCCTCTTGAATTGGTGTTGGGTCGTGAACTGCTTGCTTCTTCGACTGTGGAGGTGATGCTTCTAATCAATATACATTGTATCTCTGCAGAAGGTTACTGTTTTCTGTATGATGCCATTATGTTTTATTGTGCACG
Source organism: Casuarina equisetifolia (assembly GCA_028551475.1). Lineage (NCBI taxonomy): Eukaryota > Viridiplantae > Streptophyta > Magnoliopsida > Fagales > Casuarinaceae > Casuarina > Casuarina equisetifolia. Next base: position 7,299,540 of record CM052358.1, read on the forward strand.
TTCTTTGGAATTATCTATTCCTTGGCATGCTGAATATTGTAACTTTTCTGAAAATGCCTGCATTTATAGTGCTTATTAACTTTCATCTGGTTACTTCAGCTGTTGGTAATGTGCTAATCTCAACACAGTGATCAATTATAAGTTTATTATGAATGAGATATATGTAGTTGACACTTTTGTGGAAAATATATCATGGATTAACTAATTCAGGAATCCTTGATCTACAGTAATTAGTAGAGAAGACATACAAAGGATTTGAAATTGATGCTTCTTTGTCAATCACTTTCCCGAAATGAATCGTCCCCATTTTTAGATAGATTGGGCAAAATAGCTGGTTCTTCCCCATTTTAATCTTTTCAGGGGCAAGCAGGTGTCGAGTAATTTTCTTTCCTTTTTTATTTTTTATTTTATCAGCTGAAGCTTTTTATGCCTTATCATTTTGTTTTTACTGATACAAAGTGTGGTCAACATAGTTGAGGCTTCTTTTGTATAACATATATTGATCTATTAGTTCTAAGAGGTGCTGACTTTCCTCCCATTCCATGGGCTCAGGTTATAGTGCTGGTTTGTGATTGAGATAGGCATTGTTTGAACCTGGCATGGGAGATAACCCTTAAGACCTATCAAAATATTAATGCTTCTAACATGCTGGTGTTCATGCAGATATCTTAATTGTGTGGAAGTGCTGAAAAATTTGGCAACTGTGAATGTAGTTATACTTTGAAACCTTCCTTTGAATTCACCTTTAATTTCTGTAGGTCAACTTGTATAAAATTTTTGATGCGGTTGGATGTAACAGTAGTTGTCCTGTTCTACTAGTGCATTTAGAGAACAATGACACATAATCTAGAATAGTGATCTCCAAGTGAAGTCATGTTGAAACAAGATCATCATACATGTAACACACTTCTAATCTCGATCAAGCTTTTGAGGTTGAGAATCCAAGTATGGCTGCCAAATGGAATCTAGAATGTCTGGGCATTTGTAATCCTATTACAGGTCTAATGGTTTTCCTCTTTCCTTGCTGTGTACAGGGTCGAAAATATGAACTTGTTGCTACTATAACTCACCATGGGAGGGAGCCTTCAAAGGGGCATTATACAGCCGATGCTCGCTACCTTAATGGTCAGTGGCTACGGTTTGATGATGCATCAGTCACTGCTATTGGTACAAATAAGGTGTTGCATGAACTAGCGTATGTCCTCTTCTACAAACAAGTATAGTGTGGGAACCAACGAGTTTGGCAGTTTCCAAATCCCTTTTAAGTGGCCTGTCTCATTTATGTGATTTATGAAAAAGAAAAGACATGCCCCAACATATCAGCTAGTCAGGGGCCAGCTGGACGAAGGCCCTGTTTGATGTAAGGTTGGTGAGTGCTTTGGGTTTTTGCTGTATCTGGGTGATTGGGGTGGCAATTGTTGTAACTAGTCTTTTGGCCTATAGTCGTGTCATGCAGTTTTGGAGTCTTGTGTTGATCATGTATTAAAGTTAAGTACGCATATCGCTAAATCTGGTAGATTGCTTGACTTATTCATTCTCCCACTCATAATTATACACACTGGTTCTTAAGAATTTCAAAAGTAGCTGGGCTCCGGGGTTCCTTGGACATGATGGAAGACCCTTTGTGAAAGTACACCTCTTCCATCGTTGTTTTTTTTTTTTTTTTTTTGTTTTTTTGTTTTTTTTTTTGGGTGTGTGTGTGTGTGTGTGTGTTAATATGCATGCTCCTAAAACGTAGGAATAAGAGATTTCAAGCTCGTTAACTTGCAATTGAGCTAGCAAGTGGTCGACAAGTTAAATGGGAGCTTTATTGTGTCTCGAATATGCTGATACTGATTACTTAAACGAAGAAAAACCCCTGAAGGTTGTTCTAAAACGCAGTAGAATCATGCTTGTCATGAAAAGGCCTGGCTTGCTCCCTATGGCCTTGCCTATGTTACGCATCTTTACTTTATTATGGGTAAATACGAACTGGGGGAAAGGATTCCGGAGCATACTTCAACTATCATCTTATAAATCAAGGAAAGAAAGAGGACATGGGTTTTCTGTGTGTGTGTATGAATTTGAAATTTTTTAAAAAAGAAAGAGAACTTTTTAATATGTTTTCCTTGGTAGTTTTCGTACGTGTATGTGTGTCTTGAGTGTTTTGTACTCATGTAGCCATTAAAAAATAACAACCAGGCATAACGACAACCTTAAATACCGACGACCTCGACTGACCCATCCCCAAAAAAAGTTCTGACCATGGGAAGACGTAAAAATTTTCAGCATGTCAGCCCTTTGTTGTATTCGAGATATAAAACTATTCTTCCTAGATATTTCTTAGCTGCAAAAGTTTGAGTTATTTTACTCCTCCTCTTGCTTCCATGCCCATCATTCCTGTGCTTAATTTAATCCCTCATTTGGATCGCGATGAAGATGAAGTAAGCCGGCTTAGTTGAACTGACTTTAAAATGTTCCTTCCTCAGAAGTGGCTGGCCAGCTGAGTTCAATTGAGTTTTAACATGTTCCTTTCAGAAATAGCTCAGCCGAGTTGCCCCCAACTTTTAGGATGGTCCCTCAAAGTCTTAGAAGAGACCTAAAATAATAGCCAGTGCGTATTGGTTGTATCTCTTTTGAAGTTTCCTTCTTGTCGCTCCAGATAACTGCTTTCATTTCAATCTTACTTATTGGCTGATGGAATGTTTCCTCCCAAAAAGTGGAGGGTGGTCCAAATTAGAGGGCGTTTGACCTTTCTAGTTAAAGGACACAAGTGCTGAATAAACTATGAAATATCTCCACAAACAAGTCACAGAAAACATGGAAAAAGGATGTTTGAGAAACTGCTATTGTTGCTTTAGATAGTAGCATGCTGCTTTCACATGAAGCAGACTGTTTCATTAGTCCTCCTCCGCGGCCTTCTGTGGTCCAATAATGTGGGTGGTGGGTCACTTTTTGCTTTTGTACCAAACGCAGGGTATTAAATCCTGACCGGTTGTTGATCGGAGAATACTGTTGGTACACCGCCTGCGGTTTCAGCAAGCTGAATGCTTGCTTTCAGAGGAGATAAAGAACCATCTTTATCTTTTTTAAGGATGGGTGGCCCAATCAGGCTGCCCTGTAGGTAGCTGGTTGCACCATCTCTTTTCAAACCCTGCCCCGAAATCCGGCAAAAGGAAGTAAATAAACTGAAAGTTTCAAGGAAAGAGGCAGTTAATGGGGTTACAGTTGATTTGCACCGCCACAGAAAGTTCTCTTGACCCGGGGATTGGGGATTACTAAGAAAAATAGAAAGAATATGTTAAAGATGCTTTGGGAAAAGTTAAAATCAGCTTAGCTGAGAGTCTCATTAAAGAGGAAGTTACTTGTTTCTTAGGTAACTAGCAAATCCAGATGAAAGATTCAAACCAAACCCTAAAACAGACTTGCAGAAAGTAAGATGAGACGAATAAATTAATCCTATATGATACCCTTTATGAAATTTTTTAGAGGAAGCGTAAATAGTCCCTGTGATCCACTGCATAAGATAGTTATAATGCCATCTCTATTTTCAGACAACTTATGGTTTAGGGTCCTTCAATTTCTAATGAAGCTTTAGTTATAATTTTTACCATTTTCATTTAAATTTATGGTTAGTTTCTATATAAAAGATATTTGTCTCCATAAAAGTTAGGAGGGAAAAAACCAAAAGTATTAGATGGTTTAAAGACTCAAATAAAAAATTAGTTCAAAATTCAAAAGATTTCTTATTTATCTAAATTTCATTTTAAGAATTTTATATTCTAATGTAGAACTCTTGTCTTACACCTACTTTCTTGTATACTGCATGTTATTGAGCTCAAAATCGTATAAGATAAAATAAAATTAACTTAAGCTCAAATATTATGTTAAAAAGATCAAAGGCCAAAATAATATATGATGGAAGTAAGGAATAGCAATAGAGAAAAAAAACCAGTTAGTAGAACAAAGTTTCCTAAAGTCATTACCTATAAGAAAATTGTGTCGTGCTATTCCCCGGTTGGTAAAGCTCCTAGCATTTCTTCAGAACACCTATGTTTCTTTTCTAAACTAGTAGTGGGGTAGCAATGTTATGCTGAAGGGTAACAATCCCATGTTCTAGGCTGTGGCTTAAGTTTGTCCCAATCAAGCATAGGGTTCCATTAGAATTGATTATTCCTCACTAGACTACAAAAAGCTGCAACATAATCATGAAACACAGCATAGAATATAACTTAATTTTCATTGATTGATTCCCTGAAATCCTAATTACAATTGATATGAAATAAAAGATTGTAAGAACAAAAAAGCCAAAACAAATTCACAAAACAATGTCACACCTCTTTACCATATCTCCACAAGATTTTATCCTATAACTACACAGAAAATTCAAATCCCAAAAACGGACCTCCAAGACATGATAGGCTTCCAATCTGCCCCTGCCTTTTGCCTGACTATGGACAAGACGAAACTACAAGACCAATTTATGAAGCACTGCAGACACTGAAAAAGGGAAACGGTGCTTCAACACTCAAACCTTGAAACAATTTCCTAATAGGCAACGATAGGATTCTTCACTGCACTCTCGGTTTGGGAGGTATCATCTCTATTAACCGAGTGCTTGGGAACCCACCATACTCTTATGCTTTTATCAAGGCTTCCACTGTAGAGCAAGAACCCTCCACCAACATTACTAGGCGATGCCTGCAAACACTTGACTGGACCTTCATGGCCGCTTATGTCCCCAACTTTACTAAGCTTGCCGTAAGCCTCTCTTTTCCAAATTCCTATACTCTTATCTGCAGAGCCGCTGCATAATATCTCCCCCATCAGGGACATACAGAGAACAGCCATTTGATGTGCTTTTGTCTCGCAAACCAGCTTCCAAACCTCAAAATTCCCACTTCCCTCCCACCCCATCACAAACCCATCTGACCCCCCTCCATATACCCATCTGCCATCTTCGGAAACTACCACTGAATTAAATGAAACTTCCTTATGACCCTCCATGATTCCCTTCAAAGAATGTGAGCTCTTCCCCTCCTTTCCCCAAGCTTTAATCTTCCCATCCGCAGAAGCAGAATACACAAGCCCCTTGCTTGCGACCAACGCATTAATTGCATCATCATGGGCCTTAATCGATTCCAGGCACTTCAAATCAGATAGCCTCCACACCTTTAGTGTCTTATCCCACGATCCGGAGTAAATTAACCCATTATGGGCCGTCAAGCAAGAAATACTATCGGCATGTTCAATCCACAACTTCTTGTGGTGCCGCCGAGTTTGGACATAATTGCTTTGCTTCATAAACCTCCCCAGATAGTCCTTAGTGGTTGGAAGGGTGTCAACAAGCTTGAATATATTCTCTGAGCTTTTTGACACCTTCCAAACTCTGATCCTACTATCTTGGTGCGCTGTAAAGACCTTGTTTCCAACAGTTACAAGCGCCTTCACCGAACCATCTCCTTGCCCAAACTTCGCGAACTGCCTCAAATCAGGCTGCTGCCAAACTATGATGTCCTTGCCTTGTGAAGCACTCAATATGAATTCACCGCATAAGGCCAAACAAGAAACTGAGCCAACATGGCCCGAAAGAACCGCCAAAGACCGATACGAGCACGACCCAGAACTAGTTACACAGGACAACGGATGCTTAACAACCTGAAGGTCGAAACGGTGGGATGTTACCGGGCTCTCGTCCGTCTCGCTGCTGTTACTGCTAAGGCTGCGGCTGCTGCTGCTTGTTGCTGCAGACGACAAAAGGATTGAAGGCTTCGGTTCTGACGGTAGAAGATTCACAAGATTAAACTGGTTTTCCATCTCTGAGTCTGACAGGAAAGAGTAATGCAAAAGAGAGAGAGGGAACAAGGGAAGGAAAGAAGTATGGCGAGGTGGGTAACAGGGGAGCGGGGACGTAAAGAGGGAGAATAAAGAGGGACTCGGATTTCTTGTTGGAAAAAGGGTCCAGTACTGTATATTTAACTGGGGAAGGGGGTGGGGGTTGCAACGGCTATTTTGACAAATATGATACTCATGAAAAGTAGGTTATTAGAGGGTCCACCGTGCCTTTCGCATCAACGGAGCTATGGAGGATTTAGCTGTTGTTGAGGTTTTATTATCATGATCATCTTTGACCAATCACAGCCTGCCAAATCCGCATACCTTGGACGTCTGTCTAGGTTGTCTACCTTTCGTTCAAGAAACACCCTCACCATATTTTAAGGAGACTTTGAGTCTCCCAGCTCGCCAATGTTTATTTGGTCCGAATGTCATTGGCAAAGGTTGTGTCCATTGACGCGTAGGACAAGGCATCCTCTCGATGTTGTGATTCCCAAGGCTTGTCGATACGTTTCTTCAGGGTTAAAGACAGATTATATATGAAAAATCTCAAAGTCTTGAGAAATACTCTTCTGGGTGCCCGGAATCTGCAATCCAAGAGTGGTTAAGGCTCTTATGTCATAGTCTCATAGGATAGGAATAGAATAAATGATGTTTAAACGGCAGGATAATATTTGAAAAGAATGGGTGCTATTTGAGCAAATCCAATCGGAGTTGACTGTGAAGGTCGACAGAGAACTATTGCCCTATATATATAAATAAAAGATGAAAAGGGTGCAGCAGAAGGATGGTGCTTAGAAAACCCAGAAAGGAATTTATATACCCAACTGCTTTTTCTAAAAAAGTAGGCGTTTTTATATGTCAAATCCTATTTGCAGAGTTGAGAATCGAGTCTCTCTTCCATGAAAACTGAGATGCTAATGAATAAGCATATGTCATACACTTTGTTGCCTAACCTTTTTGATTTTGAATATATTCCACACCTATAGATCATTAACCTTGGCCCATTGTTTTTGCTTTAGTCTTTATTATTCAGCTTGAATGCAATACAGCTAAGTTCTTGATAACTTTTCAATTTTGCAGACTTACTTCCACACGGAAACGGACTTTTTAAGATATGATATTCCGCTTTTATTGTGAGAGACCACATTCCTGGCTAAATCTTTTTTTAAAAAAATTCTCTTTAATACTCTTTAGGTGTCAATAATCATAACTGGATTTGGTAGAGCCTCAATTTTGATTAGTTCACATGTGACTCATGACCATTTTTTTTTTCTCGTAATTATTGTCTCCTCCCACATTGTCAGAAAAGGGGAGAGAGAGGGAGAGAGAGGGAGAGAGAGGAGAGAGAGAGAGAGAGAGAGAGAGAGAGGCATTTGAGCTTTGTTATTGCACTAATCTAATCACAAGCCTTAGGTTCAATGCATAGAACAACCGTCTTGATTATTAGCACCATGCAAGATTAGAATAGTACCAATCTTGATTAATATACTACTAATCTATCTTTGTTCTTTTCTTCAAGCTTTAGAAAAACCCTTTGGGCTGAAAGAGCTAAAGTGGTCGGCGGCATGTCAGAAAGGAAGAATACGGGCTCCTACATCCCCTCCACTTTCTTCTCACATGGAAGATCCGCGTTTCCCAAGAAAATTGGAGCTCGAAGTTACCAGGAGAATGAGGGTGCATATAAAAGAGAAAAGAAAGAGTCAGTGCTTCACTTTATTTATTTTTTTAAAATTTACCTAATGTTTAAGCTTTGGCACTTAGATGACCAAGGCATATAAACTACTGAAAAGATTACGAATGGTACTGTAGTTAAACATAAAGTACTCAAAATGTATAAAGGCTCTTAGTTTTACTTACAAATAGACAGAACAAGGATAGTCTAGTTTTTTATGTCTTAAGGTGCAATACAAGCCATGATGGGCGCCGGTCGCATGGCGGTGGAAGACTAAGATATAAGAATGCTTGGGGGGTTAGGCGTGGTCGGCTGCTTGATGTTATCGACTTTTCACATGAGGACTTAGATAAAACATAAACAAGAACAATATCTTTGAATAAGAAAAAGTACCATTGCGGAAGGAATTTTTCAAAGACATGTAAAGGACCGAGAACGAGGTGGGCTGTTGATCTTCATGGCAATTAAGACATTGATGTATCAATGGATACGATCGTTTCTGTCGAATAAAGTCTACATCCAAATGGTTGTGAACCTTATCCCAGATATTAGAGCTTAGCTGTCAAAATAGAATACTTGGATTAGTTACTGATGCTGATGTTCCTCGTATTAGTTTATAATCCAAGGTCTCCGATGGATAATGAAAGAAACGAAAGTATTCGGGTGCTTTCTCTGGGATTAGCTTTATGTCTTTTGACTATCCAGGGTTTGGCTTGCATGAGGGCAAGTATTCTTGGCTTTGAAGATGTCATTTGGGAAAATGAGACCAATCTTGAGTTTGCTTTATCCCCTATCCAACATGTGTAGTTGGTGGATTTGGTAACTCAGTTTAGTAGTGTTTCGCGAGGCATGCAAGTTGCCCTTAAACGAACTTGTATATGAAAAAGCTGTCGTCTTCAAGAGTTGCAACTTGAAAGGGGTCCATCATCATCAACGACCATTTCTGAACGAAACATATATAATCTGCTTCTATGTTGTATTTATGGGTTGAATGGTTCATATGAGCCGAAACCAACGTATGCAATTGATTCAGGGAGGTAACATAAGGCGCAGCTTGTACCAACTTGCCAAGTTGGACACAGTTTCTCATTAACAAATCTAAATTGTAACAAACCAGTCCACAGGGTATGAATAAGCAGGTGTTTTCGGAAGAAATCAGGCCAAGTTTGGCATTGGAACCCGTTTTTAGCTTCAAAATCCTTCTGGTGTGCTTGCCAAGCACCTAAAACCAAGCGGCCTATCACCTAAATTAACAGGCGTTTTCGGAAGAAATCAGGCCAGGTTTGGCATTGAAACCGGTTTTTAGCTTCAGAATCTTTCAGGTGTGCCTGCCAAGCACCTCAAACCAATCGAGCTTTAGTCTTATCCAAATTGTCATTCACATCCTCGACTGCTAGCCACAACGGTAAGTGTGAACTAAAATGCTGGGGCAGTAATCTTAGATGAATTTTGGCAAGTAACATATGCATGATTTACAGCTCCCGGCTACCAGAACGCTATACAAGGAAGCTATCATGTTCACATTAATTCAAGCAATTAAAAACTCGGATATAGTTGGACATGAAGCTAGAGCAAAGGGTAAACTCCACACGGATTCAACAAAGGCCTCCACAAACGGAAAATGATGGGAAGTTCGAATATTTACAACCTTCTCAATAGCTGGACTATTCTGTTTACACAGTTCTAGACAAGTTCTTCAACCAGGCTGCATCAGAGTTGCAACCTTATGTACAAAGATCTATCTCAAAGTCAGAACATTCTTGTCAAAGGAAATTGATGCACTGAGAGCAACAACCTGACACTTTGCGAGAACTTCTTCAGCGAGGCTGATGGATCCATCGGGGAGAGCATTTCTGGTTCACATACTTGGCTGGCTTCTGTAGGTACTTTGCAGGCCTTACTGGCGACTTTGGACCTCTTTCTTTGGGAAGTCTGGATACACCCAGGTTCTTCAATAAAGCTTTAGCATCCATTTCAACACCTGAATTCAGAAACCAAACGTATGAGAATGTCCTCTTAAGGGAGTCTCACATGATAGAGAACATATCATTATTGATGATGCCATTAAAGCAAAGACTTGGGAAGACCAAGATTTAAGTGTTATATAGACCAGAGATGGAAGAGAAAAAAAATAAAATAAAAAAATGAAAGAAGCTCTGGCCTCGCATCTGTAATATGCTGTCTTACCTGTGGATATTACCACGGGACATAGAACAAAAGGACAAGGGAAATTATTCTTTCTCAAAGTTTTGAAGTACCTATATCTAAGCACATTCACTGGCACTTGAACGACATGACCATTATATAAAGATGAAGATATCATTTAAGAGATTGCTTATAAAAAACTAAGAAATGCAATAATATGATGGAAATATTCTATAATAAAATTTAAAGCACACCATAAAAAGGCTCTTCACCGTTTTCATGAGCAGGGGTCCATCCCGTTTTTTCTCCACCTTCAGACGACAGGACCATTTCGTCAAACTGAGCTTCCAGAGTAGGGAACTCTTCAATAATGTCAAGATCAAAGGTTCCACGCAGCATATTGGCAATATAATCATCAGCATCAGCATTGCCTTCAAAATCATCTTCACTGTTCTGACTTAGCCAATAGTCACGAAACCATGTTGAAGTTTTCACTAGTTCCCACCACTTGGGTGAAAAATCCTCCACTTGACGGAAAGCAGCAGGTATGAAGAGTGGGGCATTGGGGTTCAGAGTTGATCTTTCTCCACAAACTAGTGCCATTCCTATTCACAAATCAATTGAGTTTGAGTATTAGTCCTTTTTAGTGCTCCAGTCCATCCAAAACACCAGTTGGCAGAATTAGAAAACAGATAAAAATTGCATAAGTTACACTAAATCTCACCTTGCCGTCCAAACCAGACCAAAAAGATTAGATAAGTACAATATCCTATTATGTTATGAAATAAACGAAGGCAGGCATCCAGTTCTACAGCGTCTTCTGTCCATTAAAGCATGTAGTAGTTTATAAAAAAGAGGAAATCAGAAAGCAGGGAATAAATGACATCTTCCCCTCTAAACAATACGGTTGGATGCAATATCCCCCTAAATTCATACGCTTATTATTCTATATGGTGGCTGCTTTTAGCCTCATTTTCTCGCCAATCATGGGATAAACATGGGAAGGGTAAAATATTGCTAAAATTAGAGAAATTTAACACAAAAAAGAAAGAAAGAAAGATACTACAACTAATATCGCATGCAAGGGATTTGACTGCTAAAAGGTGAACATTTTAGGAGAACATCATAAATGACCCTATTCTTTAGAAGGATAAAGGTGCAATTTACCCAAAACTCAAATCCATTTATTAGGTATGACCCACATCAAATGGCACGTTATCAAATTCTTTTGAGTTCAATCCCAAATACAAATCCCACTATAGAAAACTCTTGCGCTAAAACAAAGGTTTCTTTATATTTTCCTCCCAAAAAACAACGGATAAACACCAAAATGCAAACACAAAGCACCAACTAACCCTATCATGAGATAATATATCTTGAGTCACATATACCCGAGCAATGATGATTTGATAAAGAAATAAAAACCATATGAAAGCAACAGCAAACACGTATAAAAGAGTTTAAAACCTCATAGTCCGTGGTCAGGGCTAAAGCAAAACAAGCGCCGAAGTTCAAAACATCTTGAAAGAGCCCCCATTTTCTCAATACCCAGATTCAATCTAAGATTCCCCAGAACGATAACTAAAAATGTCATAAGCTTAATTAAAATAAAAAAATTCGTAAAATCACAACCTAGATCGTACTAAGATCCCCAACACCAGAACAAGCAACTTCATAACAAAACAAAGACAAACGCAGCATTCGCCAAACACTGAAATCATCCAAGATCCGAAAACTAAACAACGAATATCAAAAGAACTTCAAAACATTTGCAAAAACAACATCCATGAATCATACAAAGATCACCAGAACTAAAACAACCAATATCATCACAAAACAAAAAAACAACCAATATCATCACAAAACAAAAAAACAACTTCTGGTAAACAGAACTCGAAATCATACCAAGATCTCCAGCATGGAACGTAAGTAAAGCAGAGTTTCCAAGCAAAACAAAGCAAGGACTCACATATGCTGCACTTACCTAGATCACAGGCTCTTCGGCTTAGAGTGAAGTTGAAGTGGATAGAGTAAGAGTGAGGGACTGCTTTTAAAGGCCCGTGTAGACGTGGCGAGGTGGGTTTTGACAGCAGCACATCAACGGTCAAAAAAAGGAGGACTTTGGTTGGACGGTTGGATTTGCGAGTTAGCAAAGGATATTTTAGGTCTTCAATGGTCGGATAAGGCGTGCAGCTGGAGCTTCGAGAAATATGAATCAGTATTTTAAATTATGAAATAACTCTTTCCATTATTAAGATATGAATTATTCAAATGTCATGGTGCCCCTTTTATGAATTTCTCCTTTCATGGTTCGATGTGCGTTGGTTTTGATATAATCAGTTATATAAAAATATTATATTTTTGTCTCAAAATATTTCATTTAAATATTATTATCAACTTCAGTTTTTATAAACTCCTATAAGTCCATAATAGCTATCTTTTTAAAATCTTTATCTTATCTTTAACTTTTTCCACTTGTGCTTATTCTTCTCATCCCACTTTCAATAGTAAGTGAATTAAGTTAGTGGGAAGGTAATTATATTCCCTTCATGGATGTAGCTTTCTAAAGCAATTGGTCATATTGGACATTGGTATCACACTAATGTCAAGCTAAGTGTACGATCACATAATAACTTTTAGGATATATTTATCTTCTATTAAATTAGTCTCAAATTAGATATAATTGTAGTAGATCCAAAAGGCACGATTGTGAAACCAATTTTTTTATTTTTTGAATCATTGAGGCAAAATTTTGAGTTAGATTCTTTATTTGTTTCTTTCATCAATTGTTAAAAAGTTTATTATATAAGTAAAATTTCTTATATATTTCTTAATAATATGAAACTTATTGACTACATCTTAACACCATTAACAAATCTTCCTTACTTGGTTTGTTTGGGTAAGACATTTTGGCGATTCGTTTGATTCAATTTTTGTAATTTGTTCATTCCATTGGCTAAACAAAAATACCATAAGAGAACAAGACCATTACTTTTAAAGATATTCATTAGTAAGCACATACGTTTTAAGTTGATACAACGTTGGTGCATTACGCCACCTGCATTTATTTACATTTTTCTTTGATACTAGTACATAAGTCATAGTCTTGCAGGCAGCATCTTCACGGAACTTCACGGGGGAACCGTGTAACCTGCAAGAAATGCAACAAGAAACAAGCAAAAACAAGGTTGAGTGCATATATGTAGGGTCAAAAGATGGCCCAGAGAGATCAGTGAATGTTCATTCTTACTTCCACACTTGGACCCAGGGGCGAGAGGCCTGGCACAAGACTTGGCTACAAACACCACTTTCTCCATGTCAATTATCTGCTCGACCTCCCCGGTGATACGCTGGCACACGCATGGAATGTCAACCGTCTCGATAACCTTGCAGCATTCCGGAGAGGGGTTCGTCCTTGGCGCACCCTTTCTCACGTACTGGGCACACTGAGTTATCAGGCCTGACATGTCACCTTGGCAGATTTGGCCAACCACCAGGCTTTGGGGGCTGGAAAACAGAACCACTGCGATGGCAAAGACAACTAGAGGCAAGATGTTACCCTTGAACGCTTCCATCTCTTGTAGAATCTCTCGTTTTCTGTTCTCGCTTCGGATTTGTGTTGGGGAGGGAGGTATGGTGGGGGGTCTTTATAGCGGTTTTGGGGAGAGTCGTCAAGGGGACACTTTGAAACGGGCTCATGCTTGCAGAAGTATGCGTTCCTGTTCTCACGTAAACGAGTTGCATGTGAACCAACGGCCTCGTCGTGCTTAACATGCAGGCAAAGATTTGTCTGGTTGCTGATTGAGAATGGAGTCCTGCCATGCGGTGTGACATAAAGGCGGAAAACCCTGTGCCGTTACTTCGGAAAAGAATCGGTGGTGTACCCAGAGAACGAGGTCCTCGTGGCTTTCACGTGAAGCAAGAAGCCGGAACTGGCGTAGAGCACAAAAGGGATCGCCGAGAACGTCGACTCCAATCCCTCCAAGGCTTACTTAAACCTCTGCAACTCGCAGCCCCGATCAGAACCCTCAAAGACATCTCTGAGATCAAGTAACGCATTCTTTTCTGTTTTTCCTCGACTTTTGATGCAGAGTTGTCTTTTATCATAACTTTTACATGCTACTGTTGAAAATAAAGAGCTTTGAGTGTCTTTTCTTGTTATGGCTTGCGATTTCCTGGCTCTGAGGTCATCCCTGAATCAAAATGCGATGAAAAGATTGCTTTCTAAAAGTTTTCCAACAGCATAGGGCTCGAAAACTATAGATTTTTAAAAAGGTTTCAAACTGGAATATAATTATCAGGTTTTGCCCTAAATTTCTGTATCCATCTGCAGATTTCAATTTGACGGTTTGTGAAAACGTGGCGTCATTAATTTATAGTAAAGGGGATATGTCTCGGGTTTTGAATTTGACAAACTTGATTATTTAGATGTGAGACCTCTATCCACTTTTTATTGAATTAAAAATTCTAGGGGAAAAAAAAGTAATAAAAAATTGCAATCTGTGGAGGCAGCCTCCGAAGCCGTAGAGTTCTGACCTTGTGGCTGGTGCCATATGGAAGTCATGACTGGATGGCAAGGAGGTCAACCTCCAAGGCTATGCCTGGGTGGTTCTATGGCCATTAAGATCAATCTCCACCGTTGTGGGCCAGGCTATTTCTCAGTCGTGACCTAGCTGTTCATGCACAGCCATAGTCATCGTTAGATCATGCTTAAGAATTGGTTGGTTATGACGCTATGGCATGTCTTGATGTCACCTAGAAGGCAGCTTATTTTTGGTTGGAATGGTTTCCTGTTCAACACTTTGCTTGATTTCATTGCCAAATTAATACTTGCCTAAAGAATGACCTGGGCAGCTTTTGATTGCATTGAGTATTTGAGGTCATGGGACATAGATTCTTTCGATTGACAATGAGGGAACCAGGCTGGGTAAGTTGATGGTTCTAAGAAATGTCCATGGTTCTGCAGATTGCACAATTGATGGCTGCTCTTTAATGCTGATACATTACAGTGTACTGAAGAAAAGGATCCTTGTCTTTTATCAACGTGACACCACAAATTATGTACGTGTACAAACGTACATACATTATTTCCAGCCTCCATACTCTTTAACAGTAAGAAATCCAACATAAATCGTAACAAGACTATACTGTTCGGTTCTGGAAATAGAAGCTATTTGGTTGCGACTAGCTTATTTTGTTCTTATTACGGTCTAGTCTGTCTTCATCCGTGATTTGGAATCTTTTTCTTTTCTAGATAGGAGATGTTGGCTTTTCATTGTTAGGATTATACTTCTTCTTAAGCTAGTCTTTCTGATCTTGTAGAGTTAATTGGAGAGCTTCATCCCCAAAATTTCAGCACATTATGGCTTTGTGGTTAGACTTTTAGAAGTCGTAGCAATATTCCATGGTTTCCTATTTTTTTTTGTTCATGTTTGTTTTTCAATTTTAATTTATTTTTTATATGTTATCAATGCCTAAGTTAATTTATTACAACTCTCATTTAACTTTGAACCTTTAAAATATAATCAATGTATAAAAAATATCTACTTTATTATGTTCAACTTTAAACTCAAACTATGTTCAGTGTGTAAAGAGTGTTGAAGATATAAGATCTTTAACCCTATAAAAATGTCTTGATCAATTTGTGAAACAAGGATTAGAATAAAATTATTAGTAGATAAATGCATCAATAAGCCCTATAAAGACTAGGGAATTCATGGACCTCTAAAACCTCCAAATTCTTTTTTATACTTCAAGAACTCAATAATGTTGTTAATTCTGTTTTATGGATATAGTAATTATTGCCTTACTATTTTATTTCAAACATTATATCGAAGAAGAAAATATTCCTTCAGGATTTGGTGCTAAGCCTATTTGAAACATGCCTCACTATGTCCATTTTGTCCCCACACTTAAGGTAAACAAACCACGTGCCCATATCTTCGTTTTCCCATCAAAAGAATAGAAATTTGACAATGATGGCAATTAGGAATAAATTTAATCGAGGAAATTACAAGTCTAAGTGGATTATTATAACGAAATTAACAGCATGGAAGTTCGACATAAGTGTTATTACATAAGTTCTGAAATTCACAAGTAGTTATAGAAGTGGGATTTCATTGCTAACATATAAGAACAACTTTAAGAGCTTATACCAAAAGTACAATCTGGTCATCAAGTTCCTGGAAGAAAATCGACAAAATTAGAAATAAAGTAACTTACCTTTTCGTAGAACCAAACGTGGAAATGTCATGGCGAGGCACTCTTCGATGGACTTCTCTTGGCCTTCGAGGCTGTCAAGGAAAAAAAAAACATACAAGTATTTAGTTAGCCATCTAAAGCATATCTTTCTCTCTTTTTTTTATAGGTTAAAAGTCACAATATTTTTTTTTAATAGTTTTTACCACAAAACTAATTTACTTCTTATTTATGTAAAAAATTTCAAGGCCGCCATTTCTCGAGGATGAAATACCTTGATCACGATATTGAAATGAGTCGATGCATTTCAAAACCATACTTTTATTTACATTTATATTCCTGCTTGCTTGTAGCATATGTTGGTAATACCAATTAATAATACAGACCAAGCACCTACTTTATAATTGGATAATGGCTAAAACTCTTTTCTGTTCTCGTGCCAGACTATTAACAGCTATTTGAACCTAACAGGTCCCAAAGTAAACTTTTTTTTTTAATTTTTGTCAATAATAATTATCATTACATGATGTAAACATCGTAAAAGTAATCTTCTAGAAATAAAATTTCCACGTGATAGAAATTTGTAGGGAAGAAAAATGATCTGAAATAGCACAACCAATGGAGGCAAATTATTGAATGTAGTTGCAAGGTTTGCTGGCTCAATGGTAGGTTAATAGGGGGCCACCAACTTTTAGATTGGGAGTTTGACGCCAAATACGTGAGAGTGTGTAAATTATTAAAAAAGAATTACTAAAGGTAGAGAGACAGACAGATTTCATACCATATCTAAAAACATTTCCTCCAAACTCTAGACAACTAGGAGTCGGGGTGTCGGCTTTTGCTCGAGCTCTTGTGCGTCGAAGACAATCATCCATACAAACACGAGCATCTTCCATGTATTTCTCTTTAGTAATTCCCTTTTTATAGCATTCCCAATCACATATAAAAGCACATTTTACGTGATCACACCAAACCAATGGAGAAAGCGACGGAGTACGAGGGAAAAGAGGAAAGGGAAAGGATGGAAGAATCGGAGGATATGGAGGGGAGGGTGTTGAAGAAGGAGAAGGAGAAGGAGAAGGAGAAGGGGAATAGTCATCAGCTTGTGCAGCAGTTAGCACAGGTATACTCACTAATAACAGCGCGGCCACAAGTCTTGTCAGACCATTTTTGTTCATGAATTGCATATAACTCTTCATCTCTATGGTTTCTTAAAAAGGACTTAATATCATAAGGACAGGGGGTAGAACCTCCTTGTGTTTTAGTTTCAGAGATTTCAAACTAAAGATGCTTTTCTTTGAACCCGGCCACTATTTATAGTTCCATTGCCCAGTAAGCCGATCCTCAATAAGAGAAGAGTCTTCTTATACATATCGCAAGAGCAATTTGAGAAGCTAAACATAGAAATATAAAAATTTTAGGGTCAAGTTCTT
This sequence comes from Casuarina equisetifolia, assembly GCA_028551475.1. Taxonomy (NCBI): domain Eukaryota; kingdom Viridiplantae; phylum Streptophyta; class Magnoliopsida; order Fagales; family Casuarinaceae; genus Casuarina; species Casuarina equisetifolia. The sequence goes on from CM052358.1 coordinate 7,316,805, forward strand.
GTTCGACATTTGTTTCTTTTGCTTTTCATTTTCTTGATCTTTCACATAATCTTTTTAGAATATATTTGAAAAAATTGATATAGAAAAGACGTAACCATTGCAAGCACTAAAAGAAACAATATAAGGGCACATGTTACCGATTCAAGTAACCATTCAAAAGGCCATCTTTATACCCATATTAAAAAAATAAAATCCAATTGACTGTAGTTGTAGTTTTTCATTTGTTCAATAGGTGACGCAATGTCTTATCTTTATCCTGTAAACAATGAAAACTAGTAAATTTATGTTTTGTCATATCAATCCTTATTTAATGTAAGATCCAAAATCTTATTTTTTGTGGTTTTCTCCGGTATAACATAATCAGCACTAGATATGTATGAATACATTTCTTTGAAAAGCTCATGATTTTCTAATTAATATATACTTTCACATTTTGAAGAGACATATGAAACCAAATTTGAGAATATACCTTGTAACCTAACAATGATTCTTGTCTAATTCATAATCTAACCTTGTTTAATTTGTCGTCAAGTCATCACCGCACTTTCAACCAACAAGGAAAAAAAAAATACTTGTCTCTTGCGGACCAAGAAAGTTCAAAATTTATGGCCGGGCTTTTTTTATAGCTACATGATCTGTTTTTTGGTTTTCAGAAAAATGTTTGAGAGCTACTGCATCTTTATGAGTGAACCAAAAGTGCATTCAACCCAAGTAATAGCACAAACGATATGCAAATTTCACCATCCCCCCAAAATATTATTCTTGTTTCTATTTTCACAGTTGTAGAATTAAGCCGAACAATGTTTTTCCATGAAGATTAGGGTGGGATGTGAAAAACATCACTTTTCATCATTTTTTTTCTCTCTCAAAAGTAATGAAGTGAAAAAAAATTAGTTTCAATTATTCCTTAGGTTAGGAAAAAGGGCACTTGAAAAAGAAGGAAAAAAGAAAAAGAAAAAGAAAAACTAACCTAAGAAGTGGTTACCTAAGCAGGCAATGACGACTGTGCCAACGAAATAGAAAGCTTCGTTTGGTAATTTTCACTTCATTCCACTCACCCTGGCGTCAAGTTTCTGTTTTTTTAAGTAGGAATGGGACACAGGAGGCAGAGTAAAAATGTGATCAATCCAGTTCCAAGTACGAATATATTTCAGTTAGTATGGGGCAACTGAGTACTGTAAATCTACTCGAACTAAGTAACGATGGAAACAATGGTTGCAGTGGAACTTCAGGGTTTGCAATGTAAATTAGGACAGTTTGGGAACCCATTGCAGAAAAGCTTTTGATGTTGTATAGTTTAGGGTCAATTCAATAAAGTTTCATCTTATAATATTTCTTAATAAGTAGAGAATCACGATAAATGAGTTCCAAAAGATATATATTTTTAGAATTATTTTAAGGAACCAGTAGGGAAAAGCAAAGTCTTAATCAAACAATCTCAACCATCCAACCTCTGGAGAACTCCTTCCAGTCTATCTGCCAGAACCCAAGTCTTCGTCACGTGAATGACGAATAAATCAAACCAACTTCACGTCTTTCCCCTCCACAACTTCTGAAACCGATCCAAGCTTTCCCAAAGGAAACCAAACCCTTGCTTCTGCCTGGAGAGCTTGGGTGTCTTAGCAGCATCTCCTGATTCCTTCCTTTTCTTTTGAGAAAACCATGACAGTGGGAGAGGCGTTCCTTTCTGCCTTCCTTCAAGTGCTGTTTGACCGGCTGGCGTCTCCGGAGCTGCTCAACTTTGCAAGGCGAGAGGGACTTGAAACAAAGCTGAACAAGTTAAGGCAAAGGTTGTCAAGAACTTGGACTGTGCTTGATGACGCAGAGGAGAAGCAACACAATGATGGGGCCGTCAAAAAGTGGCTGGATGATGTCAGAGACTTTGCCGACGATGCGGAAGACATACTAGATGAGTTAGCCACGGAAGCCTTGAAATCGAAATTGACGGGAGGCAATCAAGCCAGCGCAGGTGAGCCATGGAACTTCATCCCTACTTGGTTGACTAATATTACTCATGCTGTTGTTGGCACGTTCGATTGTGAGTTGCGATTTAAGATAATGGAAATCACTGATCGATTTGACAATCTCGTGAAACAAAAAGATGAACTAAAGTTGAGGCATAGCGCTGGTGGGAGGCGGTCGGACGGAAGAAGGGAGAGACTGGCGCCAACTTCCGTATCCACCGAACGTCAACTTCATGGCAGGAAGAAAGCAAAAGAGGAAGTGATTCAAAAACTATTAAGGCGTGAAGAAAGTAGTGACGCTGTATTCTCAGTGATTAGCATACTTGGTATGGGAGGTTTGGGAAAGACAACTCTCATGCAACATGTGTTTCATGATGAACAAGTGGAAACTGCTTTTAGTTTGAGAGCATGGGCGTATGTTTCTGAAGACTTTGATGTTGTTAGGGTGACGAAAGCAATTTTAAGATCTGTCACCTCCAAAGACTTTGAAGCCAACAATGATCTGAATTCGCTTCAGGTCGAACTGAGAAAGCAATTAAAAGGCAAGAAGTTTTTAGTCATCCTGGATGATCTTTGGAATGAGAACTACCATGATTGGACTATCCTTACTGCGCCTTTTCAAACTGGGGCCTCGGGAAGTTGGATCGTCATCACAACTCGCAATGAAGGAGTTTCATTAACGGCAAGTACTGTTCCAGTTTACGGCTTGGAAGAGTTGTCATATGATGCTTGTTTGTCATTATTTTGTCAACATGCACTACAGGCAAGATACTTCGATGCACATCTAAACCTGAAAGAGATTGGTGAAAAAATCGTGGAAAGGTGTAAAGGCTTGCCTTTGGCTGCAAAGACCCTGGGAGGCTTCTTACGCACTACGCGGGATAGGGATGAGTGGGAAGAAGCACTGAATAGCAAGGTCTGGGATATACCGGCAGAGAAAGGTGGAATTCTTCCATTTCTAATGTTGAGCTACTGCTATCTCCCTTCTCATTTAAAGAGGTGCTTTGAGTATTGTTCACTATTCCCCAAGGGCTATGAGTTTGAGGAAGAACAATTGGTTCTGTTATGGATGGCAGAAGGTTTGATTCAACCTCGTGAAGATAGGAAACAAATGGAGGCTTTGGGTAGAGAGTATTTCCGTAGTTTGTTGTCAAGGTCGTTTTTTCAACAATCAACTCATGATTGTCAAGAAGTATTTTTAATGCATGATTTCATCAATGATCTAGCTCAAACTGTAGCAAGAGATACTTGTTTTAGAATCGAGGACAAAATTGAGGGTGGAAGAGGAAAATTTCCCAGAAGGGCTAGACATTTGTCTTATTTTTCTGGCAAATATGATGGCACTAGAAAATTTGAGGCTCTTTCTGATGTTACACATCTACGTACCCTTCTCTCTCTTTCTCCCCACTATCTACCAACCTCTTACTTGTCTTATGATGTTCTTATGTTGTTGCCTAATTTACAATATTTGAGGGTGCTCTCTTTGAAGGGATACAAAATTGTTGAGTTACCAGATTCAATTGGTGATTTGAAGCTTGTACGCTACCTTGACCTTTCTTACACTCATATCAAATGCTTGCCTGAATCTATAACCACCCTTTACAATCTACAAACATTGATACTAGAGTGTTGTTATAATTTGAAGGAATTACCTTCAAGATTGGGGAATCTAGTTAACTTGCGCCACCTAAATGTCCATACAAATTCACTGAAAGGAATGCCTCTGGGAATAGGTAAATTAACTTGTCTTCAGAAATTGTCTAATTTTGTAGTGGGAAAAAGTCACTACGCTGCTATAAAAGAGTTGGGGCCATTGGTGCATCTTCAGGGAATACTCCATATTGCAAGATTAGAGAATGTGATTGATCCTGAGGATGCAGGGGAGAGTAAATTAATTGGAAAGGCAAATCTTAATGCATTGGAATTGGAATGGAGTAGACGCTTAGATGTGTCACAGGGAAGTGCGACTGCAATGGAGATACTTAACATGCTACAACCTCACGAGGCTTTGCGGGAGCTCATTGTCAAGGGCTATGGTGGTACAAGATTTCCAACTTGGTTTAGCGGCCCTTCACTTCTTAATATGGAAACCCTAAGGATTTATAACTGTAAAAAGTGCACATCATTGCCTCCAATTGGGCAACTACAATCCCTCAAAATTCTTTACATCAAAGGCATGGACAATGTGAAGGATATCGGTTCTGAGTTTTACGGCGAAGGTAGCACTAAACCATTTACATCATTGAAGAAATTGGGTTTTCAGGATATGCAAGGATGGCAGAATTGGATCCCTTGTGATGAGTTCCCAAACCTAGTTCAGCTTTCTATTATGAATTGCTCCAAGCTATTGGGGAAGTTACCAAACCACCTTCCTTCGTTACAAGAAGTTGTGATAGAAGGATGTCCGCAATTGATAGTTTCAATTTCAAGTTTTCCGCAGCCATGCAAGGTGGAAATTGGGGGATTGAAAGGGGTGGTACGTGGAGGCAAGGTCGACTACAGCTCACTAAACTTCAACTATCTTTCTCGGACTATAGAGTTCTCCCGCCAAATAGAAGGGTTTAATATGGAAGGACTTATATATGTAGAAAACCTGACTATTAACAGCTGTGAGGGTTTGAGCCCACTATGGTCAAGTGATGTGGGATTATTGCAACATCTCCCACGCCTTCAAGTTCTGAACATTTCTAATTGTCCCCGGTTGGTTTCTTTGGTTGCAGAAGAAGTAGAAGAACAACTACATTTAGGTATGCCATCCTCAATTAGAGATATCGAGATCAAGGATTGTAGTGCCTTGAAATCCTTACCACAGGGAATTATGTACAACACATCATGTCTCGAACGAATTTGTATTTCAAATTGCAGTTCCTTGAAATCCTTTGCAATAGGCCAACTGCCTCCAACCTTGAAGCAACTAACTATTGTTGATTGCGAGAACATGCAGACTTTGTTGCAAGAAGATGACATCAACAGTTTGGGAACCAGTACATGTCTTCTTCAAAGGATAGGTATTTCAAATTGTTCATCCCTCAAATCTTTAACATTTCATGGACAGTTGCCTCCAACACTTACAAACCTCAGCATCGTTTGTTGTCCAAATCTGGAGTCAGTAGCAGAAAGGTTCCAGCACAACTTGCCTCTTCAAGATATTGTGATGGAAGGCTGTGAAAACCTTAGATCTTTACCTATGGGGATGCATAGCATGAAGCTTCTACAAATGATTCGTATTAAGGATTGCCCCACCCTTGTTTCCTTCCCAGATGGAGGGTTGCCTCCCACCAACCTGAGAGAACTAGAAATTAGAAGATGCAAGAAAATGCAAGGGCTGCCTCACCGCATGCACAATCTCACCTCTCTTCAGGAATTAGTTATAGCTGAATGTTCAGGAATCGTATCCTTTCCAGCAGAAGGTCTTCCCACTAGCCTAACAAAACTTCATATATGTAATCTCAACATGAATGAGGCCTTGTTTGAGTGGGGTTTGCACAAGCTCACCTCTTTAGAGGAACTTAGTATCAGCGGTGGATGTACAGATCTGGAGTCCTTTCCGAAGATGATGCTGCCTGCCTCTCTAGTTGAACTCAGAATCAACGACTTCCCGGACTTGAGATGCCTATCTTCTAGAGGCTTTCAATTCGTTAGGTCTCTTCGACATCTGAGTATCACAAAGTGCAAAAGCCTCACGTCCTTTCCAGAGGATGGCCTGCCTTGCTCACTCTTGGAACTTGAAATTAGTGATTGTCCTTTGCTGAAAGAACACTGCGAGAAAGATCAAGGACGAGAATGGTCCAAGCTAGCCCGCATCCCTGTGGTTGTCCTCGAGGGCCAGTGAAGAGAGAATCGAAGTATGCAATATAATTTTAATTATTTGGCAATATTGGTATTTGTATTGGGCCTATAGCTATGTTACTGATTTATAGCAGCTATCATATGCAATAACTGGATTGGTTTGGTAATGTTTTTTTTTTTTACCTTTTTTTAAGGATTTTTGTAAGAAGAGTTTTGGTGCCAAGCACCCGCTCAAGTATGCATACCCTCGGTCCAATAATTTGTCACCATAGCGTTGCATGTGGAAGCCGAAGTTGCTAGTGACAGGATGTTGTTCCTAGAAAGGATATTTATGTTTCTGTTGCTAATATATTATATGTTGTCTTTCATGATTTATTCATGCGTATGATGATATCATTGTTGGCATTCATTTTGAGATAATGGAGATAGTATGCGAAGAAAGAACTTTGTGAACTTGAAATGGGGTTTGGAAATACTTAGAGGTGTGCATCACTACAAATAGAGTTTGAATTTACTAACTCGGGCGACTTTAATGGAATGGTTGGTTAAGTGATTTGCCGACACGGTGCTCGTTTTCTTTTCTGGTCGTCGCTGTGCGAAATCCGTAGGCATTGATGAGAAATCGAAGACAAAGACTGAAATGATCGAAACGATTGTTGAGCAGGAGACAAAGATGGAAAGGAAACTTGATATCGTTTCCTTCAAAGTCAGAATAGGAAACGATATCAAGTTTCCTTTCCATCTTTGCCCTCCGTACCTAAAGGATTTAAAGTTGAAAGAAAATTAAAGTAGATCAAGTTAAACCCTAATACTATCGTAGAAAGTTCATTTCAACCTAAAAATTGATTCAAAACTAGATATATTTTTGTTATTTATAAAGAGGATTCCCAAGGAGTGTTTAAGCAATGCAAGACTTTGTCAGATCATACATAGCAATATGATACTAGAATATTGGTAATACAAAATAATAATTATATTTAGTATGCTCCTTCATCTACAATATAAAATAATTAGGAAGATTCTATTACTTAACAGAATGAAATCATAATAACTTGATCTATAAGTGATGGGCTATCATATTTGAATTTGAACTTGGATATAATGTTAAAAATGGTTTAACCTTTTCTCTTAAAACTAATTAGTAGGAAAGAAAGATATTTGAATATAAGTGGAACATTTACTATACGTAACATTCCAAAATCCGAATAATATGACTTTTCTTGTTCTTAGCTAAATGGGATTGCCACGAGTGTGAAAGGCCATGAACAATCACGAAATGCTTAGTCACTTCTTTGTAGTTTTTCTTTTTCAAATTTGTCTTGTCATGGGACCACTAGAAATGTCTTTACAAAAAGGTAACCTTAAATCTGAATGCAAGAAAAGTGAATCAAATTCATATCAAATGATCACTAAACAATTTCTTTCTCAATTTTTTTATCTTTACCAAACATTACAGTTATCTTAATCAAAAATCTTGTGGATCTTTTTTTTAGTAAGTAAAATTTAATATATATCAATGATCATCACAAGATTATTTGGAACATTCTCCAACGATAAGATTTTATACAAGATCACATCATATTCAAGTGTTTTGGGTTGTTGTTTTTTTAACACACTAAAATTTAACTCTTAAAAAATTTTTAATGACATCAAGAGTTACACATTTACAAATCATAATTTTCTTAAATATCCTATTATTCCTTTGATTTCAAATGGCATGATAAGATTCTTCCAAAGCCACAGAATTTCTCTTATAGGGTTTTAGTCTTGAGGCAGGAAATGGAGGTTCTGAGATAAGAAAAGGATCTGCTTTATGCATATGATTTGTTGCTGCCAACTTTTAGCTCGTACGCAAGTTTGGAATCTATGCAAGTTGATAAAACAAGATACAGTTCATTGCAGTCACTTATGTGCTGAGATTACTTTGTGAGTAAACATCACAAAGGAAACAAAAAAGGTATCGATCTTTAGCATCTCTCGGAAAAGGTATCGCAACAAGTATAATGCCTAACCTCGAGGTTCTGTTCTTATCTTCAAAAGGAGAGGAATGTTAACATTATCCTAATTTCTACGAACATTTATGAACAAGTATTTAAACACACAAATGAGAATTCATTTAAACACTTGTCATATATTCATTCAAACAATGAAGAAGTAATTATTTTATTTAAATCACGAAAATCCTTACTATTATCTGAACTTTTAGAACTCTCCCAACAGTCAAGCCTTACTTTTTATTGGGTCAAAAACTAATAGCGTAGGAACTAAGCCAGTGCATGGAACTGCATCAAGTGAATGCGAATCAAGCACAAAAGGCTAAAAGAAGACGAAGAACAGAAAAAAACAATACATCAACGTTATAAAAGCAACAGCGGAAGCTCCCCATTCAACCGTATATCTTTCTCTTTCTCTTCCTCTCTCTTTCCCAAGCACGTCCCGGCATGTCTTGCTTAAGTCTGAAGCTTCCGATGGCAGGAAAGGTGTGGAGGAACCTCACCAACAAATTGCAGAGCAAGCTGCACAGGCTCCAGTCGAAACCCATGAAGAAAAATCGAAACCGACTCAAGAAGGCGACGGGCGGCGTTGTTTCGCGCTCCCTCTTCACCAAGCAACGCAACAAACGGATCGCCCGTTCCTACCAGCTCCGGCAAGAGTTCTTTGAGATGAAAACTGCACCTGTGTTCGTAGATAAACTCTTCAAAGAGCCTGTGATGGTGGAGCAGTGTTCGCAGCCTCGGGTGACGGATTCTCCAGCGCCAGCAAAGAGTACCAAGCTTCTCGACCAGCAGGCCGCGGTGCCGAAGAGGGTGAGAATAATTTATCGGGGGACGATATGTGGGAGTCACTGGCGTTGGCCTCACCGCTGCTGCGTGAAGTGGATGAAAGAGCAGAGGAGTTCATTGCTAGATTCCGGGCTGAAATGGTGGTTCAGGAGATGTTGGCACGAAACTTGTAGTAAATATGTACTTATTTTATTTTCCTTAGTAATAATAATTTTATTTTTTTTGGATTGGGATATCAGTATCCTTTGTAACTCTTAGGATATCTGAAGAAAAACACAAAGTTATCATCAAGGATAAAATTTATGTGTAGAGTATGGGTTGCAAAAATGGATGGACAAGAAAACCAAAAGTCATAAATTGTTTATTTTTTTTAAAGTTTTATGAAAATAGGTTTTTGAAATTCTTGATGGCAAATTCATTATTCTTCTTAATCAAGATATTATAAACATAATTAATAAATAAATAGACGTTGCACCTTATTTCATGCAAAAAGAGTATAGTCAAATTTAAATTGTCTAAAATGGAAAGCTATATAAGCCATAGGGGCTATGGTAAACTTGACTATCTAGATGCTTATTTGAGTTTATAGAAAAATTTAGAGAAATGTGTATGCTAGACTTCCTCTATTTACATTATCATTATGAAAGATTTATGTAAATTTCTTTATCCAACTGTAAAATAATTATATGCCTTTGATTGTTATGTTTTACACGAACTCATTGCATGGTTATATTATTGCCGAGAGTTATTTCAAATGGTGTAGCTGCTTTGTTGAGAGAACTTTGAAGTTATGAAATGGACAATTTCTATTTTCTAAATACTTGGAGGCATGCAACCTATTTTACCAAATTGTTTGCATATATTTGATTTGTTTATCTGCATTTTTTTTCAATATTCTAAGAAATGTTTTAAATTTTTAATTATATGGATCCATAAAATTTAAGGATAATTTCTCTTTAAAATTAAAATTAATTTTTTTTTATGATTTATTTGAGTGACAAATTATCCAAAAATCTTCATTTTGACATTATTATCATTGAGTAAGAAGCTGGTACTCAATGGCCATTAAAACGACATTCCGCTTCGTCACGTTTTTCAAAAATCGCCGACATAGCTAGAGCGCCATTTCGCTACTTTTCCCTTCACATTCTTGAATCTCTGCAAGAACCTTGCATTTCTTCGCCAAAATCCCTGACTACCTACCAACCAATCAATCAAAATCCAAAATGGATAATCAGAGGCGCGCGGTGGTAGTGGTATGCCCGGAGAACGAGGCCCTTGTGGCTTACATGTGGAGCAAGAAGCAGGAACTGGCGGAGAGTCCTAAAGGGATCTCCGAGAACGTCGACGCCACTCTCTCGAAGGCCTACTCGAACGTCTGCAACTCCTCAGTCCCGATCAGAACCCTCAAAGACCTCTCTCAGATCAAGTAAAGCTTTCTTTCCGGTTTGTTTCGTGGAGAAAAAGAAGCTTAATTTCCTGGAAAAAAAAATTCGGCCCGCTTTGTGCGTTCTCTGGGAATTTTTTTTTTTCTCACTTTGGATTCAGTCTTTCTCTTCTTTCCCACTATGCCTGGGGCTTTGCTGTTTATTTTCCAGTAATCTACCCAGCAACGGAAATTCATCTTCTTTTCGTTAGGAATTTTCTGGAGGAAATGCTAATCGTGTGTGAATTTTCTGGCAAAACTTTGTGCTTTCGATTAAATATCTCTCTTTATGTGTATTTCTGGGTAAATTGGGAATGGGAAAACGAGTTTGATAAGGGTTGATGGTCATGAATGCTCATGTTCATCTAAGGAAGTTCGTCCTTGTTTTTATTTTTTGTGGTCGTCGGAAGGTATGTATTGGGTTTTCTTTTTCTTTTTTAAATTTTGAACTCAGATATACTTATTGAGTAGAAATTAAAAGCTTGATGTCACTAGTCTTTGTTTGTTCCAGTAGAAAATGCCTTTCTAGATCAAAGTAATGTTTCAAAAGCTTCCTTGGTCCTTGGGCATATATATATAATTCTATGCGATTTTATTTACTCATTATTCCATTAAGTGACACAATTTTTCTGTAGGGGTGTGGGGAAATGGATCCTAAGGCTTATGCAAGGGTTTTTTGAGACTAGTTCAGGCAGTTCAGAACCAGAAGGCTTGACAAAAGAAGGTATTTACGAAAATGGTTAGGATTTTGTAATTTTTTTAATTGATGTGTTAGGAAAAGCTTGTTGATACATTCTTTGTTCACAATTATTAACATTTAGGTAACAAACATAAAGGCATCAAACGCTATGTACCGCAGAAGAATTCTGTGTCATATGCCTTATTGATTGCCCTTTTCAGGTAAACTGGATTACATTTGGTGGTCTTTTTACCATTTTTTTACTGAACCATGAATTCTATCGTATACTTCATTGTTAGAGGGACTGGAAATGGGAATGAATTTATGCGTAAGCAGGAACTCATTGATGCAGCTGAAGCAAGTGGGCTTACTCGCGTTCCAATTGCGTATGTTTATTCATGTGATCTGCATCTACCTTTCTTTCTCATTTCTTTTTAGGAGACCTGGATATTGCAACTGATGTTTTTGAACTGGTCTTGTTTTTAGTTCAGACAGAGGAAAAGGAAAGCCAGGGAAATTTGGTAGTTCTCCGAAGGATTGGTATAGTGGATGGAATTGCATGAAGACATTGATAACCAGGGGATTAGTTGTGAAGTCTAGTTGTCCTGCAAAGTAAGATTATCATTTCTGCGTTTCCTATTCAGCTTTCTATGAATATTTTTTTAATTTGATTCTGCATTCAACGATGTTTAAAGGCCTTCAGATCTATTATTTCTTTAAAGGTAATGTAGCGGGTTATACCTTCAATTTAACTGATAGTTGCAGTTTTCTTTTTTGTTTCCTTTGCAATGTTTCTCCTCTTTTGGGGTTCCCCTCAACATTTAGGATTTCTAATTTCCTTTTACACTGTTGTGTAAACCTTGTAATTTCTATCTAGGTTAAGCTTTGTAGCCTATAGGAGGCCTCTATTAAACCTCATTTTTTCGTTTAAATTGTTAAGCTCACTACTGAGTTATCTAAAAAAGAAAAAAAAAAAAGGAAGAGATTTATTCGTTCCTTTTTTGTGGCATTCTTGAATTCAATGAGGAAAGTTGTCTCTTTCTCTGCTGCATCAGTGTTAAGTGAAATGCTGACTTACCTGTAGCACCTGTCATTTAATTGGAGCTTGTTAAGGCATTATTGCAATAAACATTCAATGTAACTTGACATGCCTGTTTCACTTTTGGACCACAATCTTGGTCTGTCAATTCTGTTTGTACAGTTGGTGGCTGCTAATTTATGCAGCCACCTGTTCTGTCTGTTAAGTGAAATGCTGATTTACCTGTAGCATCTGTCATTTAATTGGGGGATATTAAGGCGTTATTGCAATAAACGTTCAATTTAACATGATGTGCCAGTTTCACTTTTCGGCCACAATCTTGGTCTGTCAATTCTGCAAGTTTGTATAGTTGTGGTTGCTGATTTATGCAGCCACTGGTACTGTCTGTTATGGTGCAGGTACATGCTAACACAAGAAGGTCAGGAAGTAGCACGTGAATGTCTCGTGAGGTCTGGTTTAGCTGACCCCGTAGAGGGCTTGGCTAATGCAGAAGGCTTTCTTGATGAGGTTGAGCACTGTATGCCAGCTCTTGATTCTGCTCAAACTGGCATGGATGAAGAGGTGGCATCTACATCAATGTTTTTAAGTTCGCGGAAGCAGTCAGTTGATGTTCCAGTTGAATCACTTGAGAGGGTACATGTTAGGTTGCTTCTTAAAAAAATGATACTTCTACTGTGAGGTTAAGTAATCAAATTGGTGTTAATCTGACAATGCCTTGGGGATAGAAGCATCACTCTTGACAAGCAGTGAGTGGGCAGTACCTACCTAATCCCAAGATTTTTGCTTCATATGCTGTCTGTGATCACACCCTCTGTTCTCATTTTCCAGAAGCCTGGGGTCTGCTTTGCTCTGTTGTCCAGCATTCATTACCATCAATATGAGTTCACACTTCTTTCAATTATTAAGTCCCAATATAACTAGTTATTATTTGCAGGATTTATGTTATAAAGTCTATAAAAAGTACCCAAGAAACCAGTTCCATTGGAAATTTGCTTTTTCAGGATGCTAACCAGTGGTGTTATCCTATTTGATTTGGAGAGGGAATTAAAATTTGCGAGATAGGATTCATGTTCTTTGCACATTGATAGAAAAGAAATTGTATTTTTGAAAGATAAACCATGTTGTTACTGATAGAGTAAACTGATAACCATATTTCACTAGTAACTAGAATAAGGGTGACGAATCTTTAGTTTTCTACCTGTCAAACCGTTGATGAAATGGAACATTCTTTTCTGGGTAGAACAAGAAAATCAGCACAGGCCCTCCATTGTCAAGGGTTTTAGCTCTAGGTAGGTGTTAATATGTCCTTTTTAGTCATAAGATTTTCTAGTCCTTTGTTCTGAATGAATATAATTGTGGGCATAATGAATGTAAAATTACGTGTATTAAAACATAATAATAACACTTGCCTTCTGTAATTTTTGTTTAGAAAAAATTAATTGAAATCCTTCATAACTGTTATTTGGATTGTGGTCAACTTATTTGTCAATGGAATTTTGCAAAGACAAACACAAACCTACTGTGCTACTCTCTTCTTGTTCTTGATTTTCTTTTTTCATTCTCAGCACAGCAGTGAACAGGATATTTATGGAATAATATGCAAGTTCACATTTATTCCTCTTTGTGGTGACAGTATCAATCATGTTCACAGTACCAAAATACCTCTTTGTGGTGACTTGCTTTAATATATTTAATTTTTTTATTTACTTTGTCTTTTTCACATTTCCCTTGCTGTAGTTTATGAACATGGGATACTCGAAGGAACAAGTTCTTGCTGCTTACGCTGAAGTTTTGGGGACTTCTCGGAAGAAAGAGGTCTCATCACTCTGGCCAGCAGTTTTGTGTTGTCTTCGGGAGGGTCTAGTTTATGGTTTGCATTCTGAGTCCAGACCTCTAGGAGGGGGTTGCCTTGCTACATTGGATGGTTACACTAATCCAAATGGTAATAAAATTATCTTTAAATGTTAGTGGATAATGCTGGGGATCACATTTTAATTTAAGCCTTACATGAATTCCCAGGTGAGCGAGATGTTCAAAGTGAAAGAATAATGATGGAGTATTCTCATGATGGTGGACTCATGCCTGTGTTCAATGCTTCTAGTACTGCACCAAACTCTTTTACCTTAAGACCTTGCTCAGCATTTGTATGTGTGAGAAAACACTACTTTCTTTTGCAAAGTTCTTACTTTTTTGGCTCTCTGATTGTTAGTGTGGGTTCTCAGATATTACAACTGGACTTATTGCACTTCTTAAGTGGAAATCCACTAAGATATTAAGTAGTGGAGGAACATCTTCAGCTGGGACCTTCTTATAAATCATTGGAATTGGTGATATTTTGGTTTTTAATCATTTTGAATGAACCATTTAGAATTTTTGTGTCATTCCTTTAGGTATTACGCCATATAATGGCTTTGCGGGAATCAAAATTTCCCACCTTATATGTTTGATGTCTTATTGTGAAATGAGCATGTGCCGATAAATTTTGCGCGCACACATGCACACATGTAATGTGCTTATCTGAAACTGCTTGCCAAGATTCAAAATTTTGCTTTCCCATTATAGTTGACGAACTGTATTCACTCGAACATTGTGTAAGGTATTGATAATTCAATGTTCATTATCCTACAATTTCCTAGGGTCATAGTAAGCAAAAGTTGAGGATAGATGGCGTGGAAACTAGCATGAATGTTTTAAGTGCACCGCCTCTAAGCTTTGGTGAGAAATTTGAGGATGCGTATGATGTGATCTTGATACTGGATGATCGAGAGCAGTTTGCCACTCGGAGGTTGGTGAACTTCATGCTTCAGGAAATTCATTGTGGTTCTTGAATTCATTATGTCTTGTTTTATGCTTTAAATATTGCTTATTCGATATCTAAAAATTTTTAGACATAAGATGAATGATTTTTTCCTGTATGCAGATGCATTATATGTGTTTATGTGGATTTAACTACTAGTTATAGAAAATTTAATCTTCTTCTATGAATGTTTTCTGTTGTTAGTTGTTTGGTCTTTTTTTTTTTTGGTTTAATCATTACTGAAATTGAGTGTATTGTGCATATTTTACCATACTCTTATTTTCTCAGAAAGCTAGGATACATTATGAAAAACACAATGCTCTAGAAACACACTTCTTTTTTCTTTAGAGTATAGGGGCGGAGCCATCTGAAGGGAGGATGCTAATGCGCCCTTGCAATCTTTCTAAAGGTCTTTTTTACTAGAATTCTGTTAAAAACTCTAATTTAATTGATTTTTAAACCTTTTACCAGTGCTATTGTTGGTTGTATGATTTGTATGATTTTTAAAACTTCTACCAGCATTATAATCACACAGTTATCAATATTGAATTTCTCAGTTCCATGTTATACTATCTGCATTGAATGGATTTTTATCTATATCTTTTAATAAAGACTTTTTGAATGCTAAAAGAATTATCTATATAATTGCAAAATATTTTAGCTGAACAAAAGTCAAATTGTCCCGAATTATAGTAAAATGAGAGAAATTATAAGTAATATGCATTATTTTGGTAAAGTTGATCAAAATTTCGAGAAATTAGGTAATTCTTTAGTGAAACATAATAACTATGTTGCTAACTTTAAATCCAATTAAAGAAAAAATCTAGTAGAGCTAGTGTTCTTTTAATACAAATATTTCATATAATTTTGCAATACCATTAGGTAGTCTTATTTGTAGTTTTTATTCACTTTTTTGTTCTTTTTCCGTTGGAGTTTGATTGTTCTCTAAAACCTTAAAGGATACATGTACATGCTTTTTACCCAAGAATGTTCTGTCTTGTAGACTACTAATTGTGATATTAAGAATGGATAAGGCCATGAAAGAATAAATTGAAAGTCTTTGACTGTAAATCAGAAATCATTGCAGAGAAGTTTAGTCTTTTTCTTTTCTCTGCAATTTACAGAAGTTGAATTTGTGTAACAAACTTATCCTTCTTGAAATTTAGTTCTTGAGGAATGGTCCAAAAACCATTATCTTCTATTTAGTTGGGGGTGGGGTATGGGGGAGGGCTTGTTGCTGGTTTTGTAATTTCTGGTGCTGTTGTTGCTCTTTATTCTTAGTGGATTGTCTTTACTGGTGAATGCAAGGGTTTTGATTAAGTTAATTTATTGTGGTTTTTAGTTCAAGGTCCGGAAGAATTATTGAGAATGTTTGTGGTCAATTTAAAATCAAAATAGAGGTGAGTTCTCTGGATTCCTTTGCTCTTATCATCTGATGTGAAGTGATATACATACATAAATCTTGTACAACACATTCACATATTCCTGCATGTAATGCAGTTATTTTACCTTTTGATCTAGTATTGTTTTGACACATTTTGCTATGTTGTATCAAAATTTTTCATTTGAAATGGCCAGTATTA
This sequence comes from Casuarina equisetifolia, assembly GCA_028551475.1. NCBI lineage: Eukaryota > Viridiplantae > Streptophyta > Magnoliopsida > Fagales > Casuarinaceae > Casuarina > Casuarina equisetifolia. Next base: position 7,332,865 of record CM052358.1, read on the forward strand.
TGTGTAACATTTAGGAGTGATTTCTTTATTTAATGGCTTAGAGAGGTCTATGTAATTATTCTTTGACTTTTGATGTAGAGTAGTTTTCTATCAGAACTTTTACATGATATTGCAGACACTAGAGAGCTTTGAGCGTCTATTCTTGTTATGGCTTGCAATTTCCTGGTTCTAAGGTCATCCGTGAATCAAAATGTCACAAAAGAATCGCTTTCTAACATTTTTTAACGGCATAGGGCTTGGGAATTATAAATTTTTAGAAAGGGTTCAAACTGGAATAAAAGTCTCAGCTTTTACACTAAACCTATGCATCCATCTCGGGATTTCAATCAAAATGTAGCATCTTTCATGTGACCTTGAGGCATAGCTTTATGTATATTATTTTCCCGACACAGATTGACAGGGATGTATCTGTAAGCATATTTGTGCAAAACCCAAAATTTCCTGTGCAGTTTTGCATCCACCTGTAGACTTATATGTTATCATATGCTTGCAGTTACTGATTTGAGTACTGTGCTTTAGTTCTGAGCTTTTGTAAATCATTTGCTTCCAAGTTTTGTGGGCTATCAGTTGTTTGACCTGGTGGCAACAATGATATATATATATATATATATATATATATATATATATATATATATATTGAATCTTCTGCAGGTTAGGCGGTTAGCAGTTGGAGATGCAATTTGGATAGCTCGCCATAAATATGTTGGCAGTGAATATGTACTTGATTTTATTGTTGAGAGGAAGAAAGTTGATGACTTACGCAGTTCAATCAGGGATAGTCGCTACAAAGATCAAAAATTGAGGCTATTGGTACTAATTCTTATTCTTAGTATTTGGTTTTGGTATTAAATGTTACTTGTATAGTCATGCATGTGTGGGAGTGAATATATTCATATATGACACTTGATTTTATGTGATAAAATTTTACTGTTGTGGTTGTTTTGGGAATACTTGAATAGAGCACTTGAAATTCCTTTCTAAAGCAACTTGAAAATTGATAATTTTTTTTATTTAGTTTATTAGTTAGAATAGAGGATACGTCTCAGTTTTTGACAAATTTGAAACTAAAGTCGAGATAAAGTCTACTTTTCCATAAGATAAATAATAAAAGTGATGTAGAAACATGAATATGCCTATCGAATTACAAATCTGGTTAAAACAAAAAAAAGGAATAAAAAAGGTGACCTATGGAGGGCATGCATTGGGTGCCATGAAGATCAGCCTCCGCAGCTGCGGAGGACTGACCTTGTGGCCAGTGCTATATGGAGGTCGTGAGCTGGATGATAGGTAGGTAAACCTCCATGGTTGTGGCTGGGTGGTTCTACAGCCATACTCATGGTTAGATCATGCCTAACTACTATCATGGAAATTCTGGTGGTTAGTTCTCTGCAGCCTTGGAGGCCAACCACCTTAACAAGTCTCTATTAAACTGTTCCCACTAAAAAATGAATGAAGTTATTGCATTTTTGCTGAGTTTGGAGTGGGTCTTGAATCTATTATACTCAAAATGGGATTCTAAATTTAAAGCTGCATGTAATAAAAGAAGTATTATCCTCATTTTTTAAAAATGTATGAGTTACTTTAAATTGGTAACTTAGACATTGGTTTCACCAACATTTGTAGTGCGAATGTACTCGTGCATTTTATTCTTGGCACACTGGTAGTAGAATATCATATTATTTAGTCTTTTTATAAGATGTTTGAAATTTTGACCAGATATTTAAGGACACAAAATAATCAAATGCATTTTATTACATGACCAGATATTTAAGGATACAAAACATTCAATTCTTTCTGAGGGACTCTTGCTACATTTTTTTTTTTTTAGGGTATTTGAGACTATGTTAGAGATACTGAAGGAGAAAATTGAGTTTCATTTTCTGTTGAAAATGTTAAAGCGTTGCAGAAAGGTTGTGAATGTATTGTTCCAGCTCATCTCTGGCCTATGATTGTCATTATCATAATGACATTTTTTGGTGTCACATTGCATGTTGTAAGAGGTGTGGGCTTAAGAAGCTAATATATATTGTGGAGGGAGACCAAAATTCTTCTGAAGCTGCAGAGAGTCTCAAAACAGCGTAAGCCCTTTTCTAGCAGTATTTCCTAGAATCAGGTCTCTGTTTACTTAAAAAAGTGCATCTTTTTTATTTTTTATTTTAAATTAAACAGTTTTTACTCATAAATGTGTACAATACTCCCAATGATTTTCCCAGTATTAAAGCTGGGCAGTGTTTTTACGGTGTCTTATTTGCTTTTTAAGCTGGGGTATAGAGTTTACATCTTGTTGTGCTTTTGAGCCATATTGATTACATAATACATCTTAAACAGAAAGTTGTATTTGATTGTATGTATTATTGTAGTTTTTTGATTATTTGCGACATGATCAATTGGGATGGGGCTGTTATTGGTGGTGTTAACAATTCCAAATGATGAAACTCGGGGAAACTAAAGAAAAATTGGTTGGTTATGATGGTATAGCCTGTCTTGCTATCACATAGAAAGGAGCTTATTTGTGGTTAGGAGTTATGTTCTGTTCAACGTTTTAGCTTTATTTATTTGCCAAATTAATACTTGCTAGAGAATGACCTGGTCAGCTTTTGATTGCATTGAGTATTTGAGGTCATGGGACATAGACTCTTTCGATTGACAATAAGGGACCAAGAGTGGGTAAGTTGATGGTGCTAAGAAATATCCATGGTTCTGGATGTTGCACCATTGGTGGTTGCTGTGGATATGGTGGTACATTACACTGTACAGAAGAAAGGGATCCTTGTCTTTTTTCAAAATGTCCTGCACAAATTATGTACATGGACAAACAGTGCACACATTATTTCCAGCTTCCTTACTCGATGAGTAATAGATGCAAAACAAATTGTGGCAGGAGTATATGGGTAATGTTTGAAATTCGGATTGGTTGGTTCTGGAAATAGTGGTTATTTGGTTGAGTGTAGCCTTTTTTTGTTCTTATTACTGTTTACTGTTTTTTTTCCCCTTTCTCTGTTACGAGATTTTAGCTCTTCATTGTTAGGATTATGCTGCTTCTTAAGCAGATCGTTCTGGTATAGGTGAAATAATTGGGGAGCTTAAGCCCTGGAAATTCAGCATACTATAGCTTTGTAGTTAGATTTTTAGAAGTCTAGCGAGATTCGATGATTTTTTTTTAATATTCCTTTATTTTTTATTTTTTGATTCAACATACTGGCTCAATGGTAGTAGGTGCTGCTTAGGATCTCTTGGTTCTAGGTATGTGAGTGGGTGAAAAAAAGAAAAAGAAAAAAAAAAAGGACCCCTTTCAAGCCCCAACTACTTTATAAGATTCTATGTTTCCAATCCATGAAACAAACTACCTACCAGCATATTATCAATCCCATTGATATCAAGGAGTTTAAGGGTTTGGAACTTAAATGATGCAAGAAAATTAAAAACCTCCATTGAGGGATTTTAGCACATCTATATTGTTGACAGGAAACAAATGGCCTTCTTACATCATTCGAATGGTTATAGTTAGGCTGGGAACAGTGACATTTCGTAGTTTTGGTGTAGTGACTTTGCGTTTGTCATATCCTACAAGCTTATTAAGCCAAGGATTTGTATGGTATAAAATCAGTAGTTGCCTAGTACCTATCTGCTTGTATGTGGGCGAATCATATCCTTAATCTGATCTTTGTTTCAGGTGTTCAAAACCAGACACATGGTTTAGTTGCACAATCTGAATTGCAAGTTTGTTAGGACTGCATAATCCATTATCAATGTTGAATGATTGATCCTAAATACATTTGCTTCTTATTGTCAGAAATTAGCATTATTTTTTCTGTGGATCGCTGGAAAGCATTTTCTGTGGATCAATGGCCTTTTAGTTTTTTAAGTCAACAAAGTTGGCAATTTCTTACTAAGCTGTCTTTTAATCCTGTCTCGCAGTTGTTTTACAACAGAGATTCTGGAGGGATTTGATGTGCATAGAACAAGTGGTTTGGCTGATACTCTAAAGAAGTATGGTTACCTTACTCGAGCAATTTCTCACTATTATGAGGCAGTGTTGCCTCTGGAGCAATCTAAAGGCACAGGAGTGTGTCCTTCTTTTGATGAGTTTGTCCAGAGGTGCCAAGACCTGGATAGGATGACGGTCAGCGATGTCTTTGCCACTCAACTCATGCAGGTAGGAACAATTTTTGTGTGAATGAAACACCAATCCTGTTTGCTCTGATTTCAATACTGTTATTAACGATTTTACTGAAGGCAAATCGCTTGGCTTTCTGCCCGTGCAATTTATTGATTTTTTGCACTTAGAGAAACATATTGACTGCACAAAAGTTTCACTTTTGCTTTGGGACGACAGGTTGCCCTTAACATTTTGGTCTAGCTATTTCTGGATGTGTTTTTATCTTTGATGTATTAGGGCCTAAGTTTGTTTTGAGTTTTTAGCAAAACTAGAATCATGGGAAAATGTGAATGTGTTTTGACAATTGTGGAATTGGGTTCTTCCGGCTGTAAGTATATAAACCCTGAGTATATGTGTAAATACATGACTTGAGCTTAAATGAAGAGTGGATTTTTGTTCTACAATCAAGTGAATAATTGTGTATTATCCTTGACATTTAAATGCAGGTCCCACAAGTTACAGAGGACGTTGCAATTGCTGTTTTGGAATTGTACCCAACACTAGTATCTCTTGCCTCTGCCTATTCTCTTCTTGTGAGTTCTGTTACTGAAATGAACTGTAAAGCCTTGTAGGTTCAAAGTGTAATGGTTTTTGCATTGAGAAGTGGTTACCTAAGCAGGCAATGGCCTAGTGGTTGCATAGAATGTGAGCACGAACCTTCTGATGTTGGCATTCTACTTATCTAATGCTTGAAAGAAAATGTCCCTCATGGGGTTGGTTTGAGCAGTTTTACTCTAGTTATTTACCTAACCATTTTTCTTGTCACGATTAGTCTGCTTTATTCAAATTTGCGCCTGTGGTAACCAAACAGAAAGAATTCTTCATTTGGTAATTTTCACCCTAACTATCTGCTCTTTTTGAGTAGGAAGGAGACACAAGTGCGCAAGTGGATATGCTGAGGAGGCAGAGTAAAGACGTGATCAATCCGGTTGCAAGTAGGAATATATTTCACTTAGTTTGGGGCAACTGAGTATTGTAAATTTACTCAAACTAAGAACGAGTCGAAAATTGGTTGCAATGGAACTTCGGGATTTGCAATGTAAATGAGATGGACAGTTTCTGAACCTACTGTAGAAAAGCTTTTGATGTTGTATATTTGAGGGTAGATTAAGTAGAACCTTCATCTTATAGAAGATTTCTTATTAAGTGGAGTATCATGATAAATGAATTACAGAAGATATGACTTGAGAATCGTACGAAAACATACATACATAAATACTTACACATTATATATATAGAATTTCAGGCGGCAGTGCCCGACCCTTTGATAGATATCGAATCAAAAGATTGCGAGTAAGAATACTTACAAGCAAAAGATTTTTTTGACTCTCGGTAAGGTTGAAGAAAAGAAAATTAAAATACAACAGAAGAGAGAAGAGACAAGACTTGAAAACCAGAACCCTTAGACTCTCTAGTTCTCCCTCTCAAGTCTTCGTTCTGTTGAGGATTTGGCTTATACAGGAGAGTTTGGCTGACACTGTTCAGTCAAAAGAGGGGTTATTGTAGTGATTTGGAGTGATCGGCAGTCCACATTAACTTACTGACTCTTTTTGTCCCACGGTTTTCTAACAGTTGATGAACTAGTAGGGAAAATGGGACTTGAATTTTGAGTTGAAGTAAATCTACTAAGAGTGCCTCTGAAGCCTGTTCTAGTACGGAAAACTCAAGTACCTTACATTGCATAATCCCCATATTAGAACTCTGTGGGGTTGGAACGTTCCTTGAACGCCTATTTGGAGTTAAAGGCTTTCGCCCCTCGTGTAAGATGTTTAATCCTAAGAATTTGACTCGTCAAATGAGTGACTTGGTTTACAGGCAGTCAAAACAGCATCAGACCAAAAAGTTTTGGGAACACTCATACCACATAGAAAAGATTTGGTCACTTCAAGCGTCTGTTCTTCCTCTCAAAAGAGACCCTTTTTTTGTGGTGAGTAGGCACAAGAGTTTTGAAGTTCAATACCACACCTCCACAAATAGATCCTTTTTGGCACCGAAATGCTTGAATTTGATTGATCCTGAGTCAGATAATAACTATGTATAAAACATTTGATTTCTCCTCAGATCCTTTGGCCGGAAGAGCTATCCTTATATATAAGACCTCTTCACTAGATTTTTTGGAATTTCGAAGTAAAACTCATCTTGAGAGAGGAAGACGGTTTGAAAACTAGTATTATGATTGTATTGGATATTTTCTTTTTTTGACAAGATTTGAGGTTGAGGGGTTTGGATTATTGCCTATTTCCATTTTGTTTTTAAGGAAGAGAGGCTTTCTAAACTACCATCTCTTTTTCTTTTGAATTTGGAGGGGCAATTGCCACCACTTTGGCCTTTTTGGGCCTTTGCAACTTAGCTAGTAACTCAGATGGGGCTACGCTATGGATCAATTCCGATGATGTGGCTAAGCCTAGTGACTGGATTTGAGCTTTGGAATGTATCCCTTGGATTTGGGATTTCACCTATTATGTGATTTTATTTGGGCCTTTTGAGGGCCTATGACTTGGGTTTAAAATTGGAGGCAGTTTCAATTTTGTCCTTTTGAGCCATGGTTTGAGCCATTTTAAAGTTTGTGAGTTCTCCCAACGGAGCAACCTTTTGGCTTAAACTTAGTCAAGTAGGTTTCTGGAGTGTTTTGTTTGGGAGGCATTTTAAAACCTCCTTGAAGCTTTTAGCAAGCTTCTCACCTTGAACGGACTTGATCTTTGTTCTCATTTTGCCCTTTAATCAGAAATGATCAGTGAGGCTTGGGCTCCATGTACTTTTTTAACAAGTTTTTCCACTTGCTATGGCCTTATTGCCAATGGTAGTATATACTTTTCTATGCAATAACTCTTTAATTAGAAAATAAAATGCATTTAAAACAATTTTGTTTCTAGTAAAGACTTGGATGCAAGTTTTTGACATCCTTCTTCATAATTTCTTTTGCAAATTGGCAACCAACCATTAAAAAGAACTTCTAATTAAAAGGGTAGTTTAGAATTTGGAGATGTAAAGTACAATGTAAGCACCTTTTTTTTTTTTTTTAATGGTTGAGTAATCTTGTTGATTGGATTATAGTATTTTGAGGCAAATTGGACTATTTTTTCTTTTATTTTTGATTTTTTAGAATACCATTATATCATCATTTAGATGCATATATGTCTTCACAATTTTGGGAGACTTAAGTCTATGAATGTAGACAATGAGTCTTAACCAAAATGTTTGTACTCAATTCTAGAAGGTCTTAACCAAGCCCAACATGAATTTCATCATATTATTCAAGTCCACTCTTGCATTAACTTGTAAGTTAATGTCACATTCATATTTACGGTAATGGCAGTGGTGGGTGACTCTTGGGTGTCTCGCTTTCCAAGTAAATTGGTAGCCACACCTAGTACTTTGTCATTGAGATGTTCACTTGATTAACATGCCTTTTGACAATGCAATTTTTGTTCCAATAAGTTAATCATATTGAAAACACAAAAGCTTCCATGATAGTAGTAACATTAATGGTTTAAGAAACGAAAGGCACCAATGATTCATGGACTAATTTTTCCAACTAGCCCATAATTGCAGTGTGACACCGATACTACTATTAACACTTGGCTTATCATTGGTTGGTAGGGGAAAAGATTTAAGAAGAACTAGAGTTTATTTTGGATTGTAAGTGCATTCATCATTTAATAATAGAAAAAGGCAAGAAATGAACAGAAGTTAAAGCCATTAAAAAACTACTGATTCCAATGGTATGACCTTAAAGGCTTAGTATTTTTTTATAATTAGAAAAGTTACAAGAGAAAAAGAACAAGCAACACTTTGCCAAGGGATGTAGCTCTTGGACACTAAGTAAATTCATCAAATAAGGATTAGATTCTATAGGTAGCTTGAGATTAGTGCAAAACACTACACTTATTACTTATAAGAAAGTAAGTGTACAAGGGAGATCCTTAAAAGACAATTTGTGGAGAGGGGAGATGCTTTTCCCTCCATCTTCATGGGGTACCTTAAGTTTTTATGATGCGAAAGCTATCCTCGACTTTCAATGTGTCTGAATTTACAAACTGCAAACATGAAGGAATAAGTGAGAAGAAATATAAGTGTTTAGGAGTACATTCTATATAGCAATGCATGTATACTAACCTTTAAGCTTAACTTTTTCTTTGTTGCATGCCCTCTTAGATAACCGAACTGGGAAAATCTTGACAGACTCCAGCTATCCACCTGTTCCAATGGAGAAGACCAAGTTCACTTATGAGATATATGCATACATGGATACGCCTGCATATTGTAAAGGGAGAGACTTGCCACTCGAGATTTACTTACATGATCTGGGAAATTGTCCAAGGTAAAGCCACCCATTCCAATAACTGCGTGCACTGGGGCACTATAATTGTTGTGATCATATACGTCTATCCCTCTTTTGTCTTTTTTGGGGAAGGCTTTGCACTCTTCTCTATAAACCGAGCATGTTCTCTCATAATTATGAACATGGCCAAAGAGAACCAGATCAACCTGGTTGATAACAAGTAATCATAATAAATTTCACACTGAGTTAAGCAAGAGAACATTACATTTCATATTGAAGAAGGAATATATACTTAGACCAAATGGATTTACTTTGTTTCCCAAGAGTAGAGGTTCTACTTCCTTTACAAAATTTTCATCCACGTTGGGAAGTAACCCCTTTGAAGAAGAATACATGGGTCTATGCCTGCAATTGACATGAATCATATTTTATTCTAATGCACAAATTTTGAGCCCATAGTTCAAAGACCTAATATAGCTAAAATGTATGTCGATATGTAAAATAAAGAAAGCAACTGACACTAAATAATAATATTCTAACACTAAAATCTAAACTCCATCTTGGTGGGAGGTCCAACACTAAACTCATGGCAACATGAGTATTTTAGGTGAAGGGAAGGCAATTTTATCTCTTTTTGATCGGAAATAAAGCTATATTTGAAACTAATTGTGAAGAAAGTTAGAGACATTTCTATCATCACATTGGCATGTTAGGTACATGAGTGCAATTCTACTTCAGCTAATTTGTAGTAAAGCTAATTGTTAAATGTAGATATGTAGAATGCCAATCTAAATTCTTAAACTTTGGAATTGAAGATTGTTTCTTGTAATTTACTTTGTAATTGGAGTGCAAACATGGTGTTTTGTAAACCTTGAATTAAAGGGGGTGTTCCAACATGTATATCAAATCTCATATGAAACGTTTCTTAGTGAGGCGTTGTAAGGCAAGGGTTGCATTTCATTGAAGTAGTTTGGATGCACCTAGTGGTGTCAGTAAATCAATGCAGGCATTGTGAATTATCCATTGAACAGAAGCACAATATATTATGTCAAGAAAACTTACTTTACAAATGAAATTAAGTTCACCTTTATGTGCAAATCGGGAATATTGTTGATTGGGGCAAGCAAGTAAAGTCCGAAATAATTTTTTTCTTCTCTTTAGCTTTTTCTGCTTGTTTTCTTTTTGAAGAAAAGTTTAAATGCTTTGAAGAAACATTGTAAATAACAAAAGATGTTCTTAAATGACGTCTTGCAAACTCAGTTAATTCTCCAAAAGGATTTGATACCATAAACATGGAGATGCCATGGACAACCACAGATACCTATAATACAGTCAAGAGTTTTAGTATTTATTCGAAGGACAATATTAATATACACAAGATTTACTTACCCCATGAAAATTAACCAGGGAGTTTTTGACCGATCAATGGAAGCCATATCATTTTTCATCCACTTATACTGAAACATTTAAGCATATTTCAAAGAAGGTGACATCAAATTTACAGTTAGAGATAAATGAAAGAATATATGGTTTGTAACTTGTCTAACCTGTTCAGAATTTTGTGACCAATCGTGCTCAGTAGAAATTACAGTGAAGTGAACACTTGCTTGTTCAATAGAATACCATGGCTTATCCTTTGCTGGGTTAGGCATGGGAAAGTAAGTTTCGTAGGGGACTCCAACTTCTCCTCCGGAGTCAGGAGTTATATATATGGATCCCGAATCTATGTAATCTCTGAAAAGAAATAGAAATGCATAGATATAGCAAATACGATGTGCCTAACAAATATAGTTAGTCCAAGAAATAAACTGAGGAATGGATCTAATTCAGATTTTGATGCTCATAACTAATACGAACACCATAAATATTAAATATGGCCTAGCAAATGATTCAGAACTGATATTCAAGATATTCGACTAAGAAATAAGGTCTGTATCTGACATAAATTTAGAAATTACTTGCAACAATATTCTGAGTCATCTCCCCATATGATTGTGGCCTTGAATTTTTTTGATCCGGTTCATGTTTTATAGAGTAAACTAGATCACACTTAAACAGCTTCAGGCATTAGAGTAATACTTCATGGTATTAGAACAAGAAATTCGGGGTTTGAATCTTAAGATTTCCTTCTTGTCGAGAACAATAAATTGCCAACAATGAAGCCTAAAAATAAGGTGTGCAGAGTTGAAATAAATACATTGACCAATGTCAAACAACTTCAGGTTATAATTTCGGTTTTTGTATTCTCGTCATGTCAGGAGATGAACTTTGTTAAAGCACAATCCCAATGACAGACTTTTAGTAAGAGACTGATTATGTGCGCATGTACTCAGAGACGACAAATAAAAATGCTTATTCATGAAAGAAGTCGAGGAAGTTACCTCTCATGGTTTCCAATTGCAGTCATGTAAGACACACGTGATGCTACTGGGCTTATTTGGTGAAGGAAAAAATCCCATTCTACTAAGAAACCAGTGGCGTAGCTTATATCTCCAATATGGAAGACTGAGTCTATCTTGTTAGAATTTACTTCATCGGCCACGGCTTTAATTACTGAGAGTGACCCCGGCTATGGATCGCCAATAAAGAGAGGGATCAATACAGGAGCTACTTTAAGTTAGAAGTAAAAGGTTGTAACCTTCATTACTGTATTCTCATTTACTCAAGACTTCTTCATTTTGGCTTGCAATAGACTTGTTAGCTCACTAGAATTTGCTCCAAAAGAAGAAAACCTCGAAGATTTTGTTGAAAAAGTTTTGGGTATCCCTATCTGCGACTTCAAACTGTCCTACCTGAATGTAGTGCTCGACAGCAGCATCGCGGGGAGCCTTTCCCATATCGCCATATGCTAAAAACTTGAGCTCATCTGACCCTCCCACAGGTGGAGTACGAAATTCGATTTGTTCACTCCAACCAGCAGAGTCACTGCAGTGATTTTTTAAATTAATTAAACTGTCGCTATACGTGGACAACCACGACACATATATGATGAAAATGGTCGACAGCTAGGTGATGCATTAGCGGCAGCGAATATATAGTAAGACTAGAATTTTGCTTTATGAAATTAAGAGTTGATATAAAGAAGGATGCTAAAACCTTCCGTATTTGTACGAGAAGGTGCTTGATGGTGAAAGTCCTGTCATGACTGCGGAATGAATGAATCCTGGATCATGCCACCCAAAGTCCTTCGCTGGACTTGGCAAAGCGGAAGATTCTGTCGATTTCAGACCAAAAGAGCAGAATCTAAGCAGAAGATAGAGGAAGAAAAAGGATGCATATATATTTAGATGGTATGGGCTTCATTGAAATATGTGATGTTGTAATTGCCCCCTCCTTCGCCCAATCTTATGAGTAATGTATAAGCAATTCCAACGCACGCTATTTTTACATGCACAAGCTTCCGAATATCGGTAAGAGTACCTTGAGGATTTAACATATCAATTGCAAGGAATAGAACTTGGGGTTTCAAATTATAAGGAAGAAGGAGAACTCACTCATATCATGTTGTGAAAATGTTGTAACTTCTGATGTCAGCGTTTTTCCATCAGCATATTGTACTTGTTGAGGTTCCTCATCCCCACTAACCCATGTTAGTCTCATCTGCACCACAAGCCATGTTAAGCAGATCAAATTGGAACAATGCTTCGCGGGTTTCGAATAAATCAAACTGGATGCATGATGGTTGCGACTTGACAACTTTTTGATAAAATCAGCGGCAAGATGATTAATCTTAAGCCAGTTAATCTATCTTGAAAACATAAAATCACCATCGTTAACTTGTACTGCATCGGTTTTTAAAGCCCATTTTTTCGGCGCTGATTGTGAAAAGATGGAAACTCACCGAGCTTCCCGTCGAATCTGTACTTGAGATGTGACCATATAGCGGCTTCTTCGGATTTGCAAAACTGATAGGGCCTGACCTACCGAAAACGCAAGGCGTCTCGAATCCATCGCCAAAGAACACAAATTCGATATCGGTTCTGATGTTGATAACATGAAAGGTTAACGTGCCGCTGCAAGTGACGGCTGTACATTTACCCTGGCTGTATTTCTTGCACTGCTTCTTGGTGCAACCGAGATAGCCCGGATCCTCACTCATATACATTGCCTGCAAATTTCAAGTCAAGCATATAATCTTGAGATTAAGTGAACAGATTTCTATATCGTTAATATTCTTTCCTTCAAAACTAAATTCCATTTTTTTGCTATCAAGAACAATTCTAAAGCAAGAAATGGGAAACGTTCATACAAGTCATTGAGTAAATAAAACCTCTTTGAAATGCACTTCTCATATTCTGTTTGAACATTAGTATTAGCAAACCGCCTGATTCAGCGAACGAGCAATTAAAAACTAAAAAAGAAAAAATTAGGGCAAGAAAGAGCTTCCTTCATTTGTTCAATTCTTTGAACCTTTTCTTATAGTCAAGCGATTAGTTTGCAATAGGAGAATTTTTATCCTTTGGATGAAGTTCTACACTTATTGATTCGAAGCATTTATGACATCCGACATATCATTCGTTGACTCTATTCCTTCGTATATCCCACAGACTTTGTTACCAATAAAGAGAAGGTTTCGCACTTGTTACAAGTATACGACAGAATGGGTTGGTAACAGTTGTTTAATTTGAAGCATTGTTATTCCTTGTCTTGACTTTCGTTGTCCTATCGTGGAAGAGGAAAGAAGGAGAAATATGATCATCCTACAAAAGTAAAGAAATAAGAGAGGAAAAAGATATGCTCTATAAATGCCTTCACCGGTAGGCAACAGAAATAAACCTTAGAAGGGACGGCATGATGCTTTTTGTGAAAATCAGGCCACGCTATATCAACCAAAAGCCTAAGTTTCGACGTTGATATTATCCACAGCCACCCTATTGTCGTGATTGTAATGGCTTCTTGACGTGACTTTGTACGTTGCGTATGCGGCCATCTAATATGGTTCTCTCAGATGGCTCCGTTACCCATAAGCAAAGAAGATGTCTATACACGTCAGATATAAACATATATTTATTGCTGATAACCATATTAGATCGCCACCCGGTGGGCGAGAATAGTAGCCAATAGACAAACTTCCATTTAGAGAATTTGCCAGACAAACTATTGAGTTGCCATACAGAGAGGATTTGCCAGACGCACCGCAAGCTAATAGATACTAATGAAGTAGAGACAGGGAATACACACTCTTTTTTATTTTTTATCTTTACTCATGCTTTATTTTTAATCTTGAGTCGGATGTTATCCCCTCGATGCAATTTCAAATACAGTGTAGAGGTTCCTTAATTTTAAGTATGAGAAGTTGGAAGAAAGTGAGGGTCATAAATTTCTTATAGTTAACAAATTTAAATAAATAAATAAAGTTACTGATAAGCAAAGACTTTAGCTGGAGCATCACACCCGACTCGAGCAACTTCATGATATAACTGTGTAGATATGTCATGCAGTTGACATTGCTCGATTTCAATTTTGGAAGTGCTTTTTATTAAATTTACGTCAATCTCCGAATCGTAGATAAACCTTAAATAAACGAGTCTAGGTACCTCGGAAAATGCTTGATAAGTAGAATTAGTACTGTGATTACCTTAACAGGATAATGGCAGAGTAAAGGAAGCTCTCTAAGATCGCCAGTTTGGAAGTAAAATTCCTCACTCTGTGGACAGCTATTGACACTGTATAAGTTAAAACGTAAGAGGTAAATAGGTAAGGGAGAACCAAGCAAGAACGAGAGAGAGAGAGAGAGAGAGAGAGAGAGAAAATGCTCGTCGAACTAAATTTTGTATCAAGGGAACTCCATCCCTTTTCTTTTTCTTTTTTTAAATAAATAAATAATGACGAAAGTCTTACTTTGAATGAGAAGGTGAAATCATTGCGACCCAATCAGAGTCTTGAGGAAGGAGAACACCGCTAACTGTAACGTTGAGATACTCTTCATCTGAAAGGTTGGATTTCGAACTGACATTTATTTGGAGGAAAGGGCTTGTGGTCGGGCAGTCCTCCAGCTTTCTTCTATTTAGAAGCCGAAAATCTGAGACTGCAGTGTGGTTTCGGTGCATGGCCATGGAGTTACTCTGTGGAGGGTTCAAGGACCACGACAAAGAAGGAGAAGAACTATGAAGGAAAACGAGTAATATCACAAAGAGTCTGAAAACCCAGGACGAATTGCAAGAAGATGACATGTTTGAAAGCCAGAAAAGTTTTCTTTTCTGTTTTTCCAGCATTGGAGCTTGGTTGAGATGAATCATGAGAGTGATAGCAGTTTCTAAGGTTGGAAAATAATGTGGTCTCGGACCCAGTATTTAATGAGAATACAGCAGGGTTGCCTAAGGCATCTATATGCACCGACGCCTTGGCTTCTTGATCTAACCTCGTTGGTTGCGTTGCGAAGGGTGGTTAACTGTCCACTTTTGTCTCTTAATTCTTCCGCTACATTTGTTTTTTTTTTTTTTGTCTTTCTGTCCTCCTATTTTGCTTATTTGTTATAACTTCCAACAATCCCGTTCCTCCTTTCTCATAAGTTACATCAACGGTAAAATCTATTAATTAACGTTCGTCTTCCATTCTAGATTCAGATAATTACACAAACAAGAAGTTTGGGGTCATCTAGAGAAAGCTGTCCAACGTACTCATATCTGAAAAGCATATACTCTTGACAAGCCCCGAAGGCTATTTTGTAAGAGTTCCAAGCCCTTGTGCTGTGAACGATTCTGTTGACTTAGGTAGATGCATCTAATTAATGCAGAAGAAATTATTTGTTGGACTGATTAAGGAAATCTCGTCCTTGTCCTTCTGAGGAAAGGTCTTCTACGTGTTGGTGAGAATAACAAGAAATATTAATTCATCCATTTACAGTGTTAATAAAGCCTTACCGACTTTGATTGTCAAGGTTTGAGCTACCCCTTGTGGGTAGAAATATAGAAAAAGATGGACACTGCTAAAACCTTCATATGATATCATGGTTATTACATTATGAATTCCTTGGATCACTCGTAGAATAGAGTTCATATTTCAATATATGACTTAGCTCTCAAGAATGAGAACTGGCTTTTCTTAAGTATATATCCTCAACTTTTGATTGGAGGTTGCATAGACTAGATAAGAGGTTGCCGTTATCTTTCACATTTTTACTGAGGACCTCTTGGTCAACATTTCACCCGCAAGGGCCACTGCACGGAAGAAGATATGCTTGGTAGGTAGAGGAAAGATGCCATCGATTTAATCACTCATGGGAATATATTGTAGTTAATTTGAGACAAATGAGTCTTGTAAATTCCTTCGAACTGAAAAGGGATTTGCGTTTGTATTGTAGAAAACTTTTGATGTTAAGCGGTGTTCAGTTTATTGGTATTGACGAGGATCTTATTTTTCACTTCTTTATTGAGATGACCGGAAAAGATATGCTTATAAGTCAATAGATACGTTTATTTGGATTATTGAGCAATTGTTGTAGTCCCCCGTTACAGCTGTGCATTTTTGGCACGATTAACTTTGGTTTAACCATACAAATGAAGGAAGAAGCCTACAAATTATATGGAATCAGCCGTTAGGAAATCACCAATCGAATGATGACCCTTTCATATTCATAAGTCGCATAAAGATAAAAGATGTCTCAACATCTTGTTGGAAGATGTAGCCCCTAAAAAACTCTGGACTTACATTTGGCTAAGCTCATATGAAATGGAAAGAATAAGGGAATATTTTTGCTTATCTTCGCTGCTACCATTTCAATTTATTATATCTTTTCAAACACATCAAGATTTATTTTATATCCAAGAAGTAACTGCATAACTCTCTTTGATGCTTTGCAAAGGAGGAGGTACACACGTCCTCTCTGTAACCATAACACTCCATAAGAAACTTGGGAGTTGAAACCATCCGAAAGCTATCTTCAACTTTCTTTGTACCTGAATTTACAAACTGCCAAAGTCGAGGAAATGAGTGAGGAAGTTTAGATGAATGAAGGTACTTTTATGTAGAAACAGCAGGCAACCAACCTCTACGTTAACTCCTTTGTTGCAATCGCTCTCAAATAACCGTGAGATATTCTTCATTTGAAAGGTCGGATTTCGAGGTAACATTAATTTGGAGAAAAGGGCTTTTTTTTTTTTTGCGGCACTGCCTCAATTCTCTTCTATTTAACAGCAGAAAGTCTGAGATTGCAGTGTAGCTTCGGTGCATGGCCGTGGTGTTGATATCTGAAGCGTGTAAGAACCTTGAGAAAGGAGAAGAACTAAGAAATAAATGAGTAATGTGGTAAGGGGTCTGAAAATGTAGAAGGAATTGCAAGGTTCCAGGAGAAAGCTATAAAGAGAAAACATGTTTGAAAATATAGGAAGTCCCACAATCATGAATGAGAAAACAAGGCTATCATTCTATGCCCTATTCCTTCCTTTGTTTTTCTTCCCTTTTCTGCATACAAGTATTGGAATTTGGTTTTGAAAGAAGCATGAAAGCGACGTTGCGGATTTTAAAGTGGGAAAATAATGTGCTTGTGGATCCAAGATTTACCGAGACTACAGCAAGAGTGCCTAAAGTAGGCCAATACTTCAAGTGGTGGCTTTGCTTGCTTGACTAAACATCTTTTGTTGCCTCAATGATCGGTACCATGAGCTTTCTTACTGTTAATTTGGCCTTTCAATAGAAAGATTGAATGTTCCTTCTCCTTCACTAATTTTCATCAACTTCCCACACTTCTGTCCTTTTTTCTCATGGCCAAAAACACTTCAAATAATGGGAGTCAGCGCTGCATCAGTTGCCTAGAGTCACGTCGGCCCTAACCTCAATGTTATTTGTAAACTTAAGTGAAAGATTCACAGTAACAAATCGATTTTTTTTTTTACTTTAAAATCACACAATTTAATCAAATTTTCTTGAGCAAATTTTGAATAAATAGATTCCTCCCAAGTTAGGGTTTATCGTTTTTCAATTTTGATTTTATGGCGAATCTCCAATTCCAATTCCAATTCCAATTCCAATTCCTTTCAACTAGTTTTTTAGATTGTATATCGGCTTTCCAATTTATTCCAAATGCCGTGGTTCAAAATTGTGCATCTAAACTACAAATGGTATCTTGGCATACTTTTGAATGTATTTGTCAAAACTGTTGCAACCATAAATGCTATTTTGTAAGATTTAACGACTCACTTCGCATCTTCATGTTGGGTTACTCGGACCACTCTATCCTCTGTCATTAGAAATATCTTCCGACTAGACTAAGAAAAATTTCTATCTCAATAGTTTCCTTTTAATTTAGTAAAAAACATGACTTCTTCTCCCTTGGTCAGCTATAGGAGGATCGGAATGCAAGCAAAACTCCATAGACGTTGAGGAGCCATAGTAGCAAACACAAATAAATATATATTTACATACACAAATACATGGTTGATGATATAGATAGAGTTGTCCTTCTTCTGTAGTTCCCCAAATAGCTTTATGATCCTATAAATCATCAATATCTGTATCTAGAGTTGTTTCCCAAGGAAATGTTCTAAATGGGAAGCCGGGAAGTATCAGGAACTGCATTGTCAAGTACGGACTCGTGTGATGCACAAAATCCGGAGGAAAAACTAAACTCTAAGTATTATAAACATTTGAAGCTGTTGTTCTTTATGGAATATAGTATTAAAAAATGAGAATTATTTGACACAACATTAAAATGTGAAAATTGATAATTGTTATCAGTATTAGGAATTTGTTATATTTAGTGAAAGTAAAGTAACCTTCTTGCTCTAAGGATATTTAAATTAGAATATGTGAAGAAGGATAATATTGTAAATACTCTTCTCATGTGATTAAATGGTTAGGAGTATAAGAAAGAAGACAAGCTTGGATGTGAAAGAACTAGGGAGAAAGTGTCTTCACATAGCTGCGTGCAATTGCTACACAGTACTATAGCTCTGGCCAGTCCACTAGTAAGGCTTGTGAATGTACTCCAGATTTTTCTAATAAGAAAGAAAAAGGGTTGACAATGGTGACACTGGACGTAGACATGTTCTGGCTGAACCACTCTAAAATCTTGTATCCTCTTTGTGTGTGTGTGTGTGCCTAAATCTCTATATTCAGCATAAAATTGTGTGATGTGTGTTTTTGTTGGTGTACTTACTTGGATCCTAGCTCCTAGAGCTCTTAACAAGTCTTATAGGAGCCATTCAAAGTTTAACAAGAACCTAACAATTGGAAGTGCAAAACCTACCTAGTATGACCAAAGAGACATACCAAGAATGATAATTCTTTGAATAGGTAGAACCTTTTGCCTATAAGGTTCACTTTTTTTCAAAAACGTTTTTATATTGTTATTTTGGTCTACTAATCTCAATAATATTCACTTTTCTCTTTTATAATTCTGCATTATGAAAGAGATGACAATTTTAATTTGTAACGAGGGTTGTACAATAGAGATCTTAGGTGCACAGAAAAACTGAAGTATTTGGAGGGTCTTTCACTCTTACCTATTAGATAAGTTGTGGATTATTTGTAAATTATCTTCTATTTTCCTTAAGCTGTAGGAAAGAAGTTCTAGGAGCAATATCTTAGCCTTAAATAGCAACAATCGCAGTTAAAAAGCTGCAGGCAGGGAAAATTGATCTCCAAGATTATCTAGTAATGTTTCTTTTGTTTATTAACTTTGACAATGCTGGTGAAGTTCTTGGAAACTAAAAGTAGTCTGCACAATTTGGTTAACTCTTCCCAAGACTTTGTTCCCTTCCGATGCTTGAACTTGACATCAAAACTTCTTTTACTTCACAATATTTTTGGATTACAGAAAAAAGTCAACATCAACACTTTCTTTACTTCACAATATTTCTGGATTACAAAAGACGAGATGGTTTTTATTCGTAATAAATGATTTATTTACATAGGGGATGATTTTTATTCGTAATGATTTGTTACTTCGTAGTAACAACTGTAGCTAGTAGATCTGTAATGATTCGTAATGATTTATCTGAGAGAGGAGGTATACATCTCTCCCCCTATGTCTTCATGTGTAGCTTTATTTGCAAGAAGAACCTTGCTATTTGATAAAGCGGAAGCTATCCTCCACATCTCTTGTTTGCGAGTTCACAAACTGCAATAATAACGGAAAATGATAAGGCAAACAAGCAATCATACAAAAAGAGTGATGAGGTTTTATTGTTATCTCCCTAGGTCTCTTAGAACTTCCCCTCTTGGTTTTTGCTTACTCCATATATTTTTCACGCTCTCTCACTTTCTCAGAATTTTCTGAAGTTAAACCCCTTTTCATTAATCTTTTTGTTTATTAAATTATTGATACAATTGAATGGGAGATGTTGATACGACTATCTGTTCTATCATTAGCAATTTTGGGTAATTGATGTAACCTGTTAATTTTTGTTTCTTATTAATTTGCACTTGTGCAGAAGATGTGGTTAATTAGACTTGTGACGTGAATGGTCCCTTCCGTATATGAATCTGGAGAGGTTAAGAATGTTAAAGCTACACCTACTAAATAAATAGAATGTAAATAAATGTGTGCCTATATATTCTGTGGTCAGAATTTAAAGTTGAGCACACGGACCTCCAAGTATAATTCTTGCTTAGTCGCTTTCACTCTTACATAACCAAATTCAGCAATCCTGCGTAAACTCCAGCTATTCGACTTTTCATGAACCAGAGCAAGTGAATTTGAAATGTCATGTATCAAAGTACAAATGTTAAAACTGAAGTTGCATAAAGAGAAGGATGGGAGAGAGAGACGGAGATGGAGAGCTACTCACATCGGTCGTGAAGTTGTCCAAGGTGAAGCCAGCCATGCCTATAATTGCCTGCACGGGGGCATTGTAATTGCTGTTGTTATATGTGGCAACCCCGTTAATTTCTGTGGGCATGGCCTTGCACTCTTCTTGGTAAACAGCGCAAGTTCTCTCATAATTATGAACGTGACCACAAAGAGCCAGATCAACCTAGTTCAAATTGCCAACCTCTAATCAGAAAACAACGGTAACTTATCAATTTGATAGCTCCATAAGCTGAAGGACTTTACCTGGTACTGAAGTAGTAATGGCTCCACAGCAGCCACATATAGCGGATCAACGCTAAGAAGTGCATCCGAAGAAGTGTACATGGGTCTGTGCCTGCAATTGGCCAGCCTTACTGTTCAATAATATTCAAGCATCTCACAGGACATGTTTAGAATGGTATCAATACAATACGAATTATGGCAGCACTTAAAGGAGTCTGCCACATGGGGGAAAGTGAGCAAAATACAACATATACTATACGTTTCAGCAGACAGATGGTGTAATCCTTTAATGCGTCATAATATTTTGTTCGTGATGGAATTTCATATAAAAGTAATACTCACATAAGTGAGTGATGGATGATAACAGTGTTGGATTCAAATCTGTATTGTATATTGTTGTGGTTCAAAGTAGTGTCTTAGCCTATATCACAGTTTCAGGTTTAACACACAAAAGCTTTTTCCATTGCATTTGGGTCATCGGCAACGGAATGAATTTTTGAGATGGAAAAGATTGTGCACCCCACCTTATTTATGAACTGACACGTTTTGGCACATAATAGTTTTGTTTGAAGTATACTTACCCCATAAAAATCAACCATGGAGTTCTTGATCGATCGACCGAAGCCATGTCCTTTTCCATCCATTGGTACTAAATTAGTTGAATCATGACGTAAGTGAGAAAATGATAGAATTAAATTAGAATGATACAGCCTTTCAATAATAATGCTAATGGTACATGAAAGGAGCTTTACATTGACTTACCTGCTCAGAGTTTACAGACCAATCTTGCTCTGTTGAAATCACTGTGAAGTGAACTCCTGCTTGCTCTATAGAATACCATGGACTATCCATTGCTGAGGTAGGCATTTGAAAATAAGTCTCATATGCAATTCCACACTCACCACCGGAGTCAGGAGTTATATATACTGATCCGGAGTCGACGTAGTCCCTGAAAAAAAATTTCAAAAGGAACATGGTAAAGACTTTCTCACTCAATAAATGTTCAGCATATATTTGAGACTTTGATACTATCTGATACTAACTCATACCAACAGTAGTTCTTAGATTCAATGATTATATAATTAAAAGAATTGCTAAAGAAGAAAACACTCTAAGTATATATGAGTTAGAGAAGTACTAGTCACAAACATATTTGTGTAATAGCTCCAAAATTTTAAGCCCTAATTTAATACATTATCCATGTAGAGCTTGACACTTATATTTGTATAATAACTCTATACACAAATCTAATTTAAAATATCATAATCGTTTAAAGACTTGATCTAAATTGAAGTCTTATGATATTTCTATAAGTTGTGCTAATATATTACAAGTATGCTATCAAGAAGTTATAAAGTACACGTTGTTATTGCACTGAGCAACTATAAAAATCAAAATAATGGCATATTCATTGTGAAGACACTATTATTTTATTGTTGTAATCATCCCCAGTCTATACAAATAATTTGAAGAGATTGCTCAAGTGTATATAATAAACAAAGTTACCTCTCGTGATTCTCAATAGTAGTCATGTTTGTGTAATAGCTCCAAAATTTTAAGCCCTAATTTAATACATTATCCATGTAGAGCTTGACACTTATATTTGTATAATAACTCTGTACACAAATCTAATTTAAAATATCATAATTGTTTAAAGACTTGATCTAAATTGAAGTCTTATAATATTTCTATAAGATGAGCTAATATATCACAAGTATGCTATCAAGAAGTTATAAAGTGCACGTAGTGAGCAATCATAAAATTCAAAATAATGGTATATTCATTGTGAAGACGCTGTTATTTTATTGTTGTAATCATCCCCAGTCTATACAAATAATTTGAAGAGATTGCTCAAGTGTATATAATAAAGAAAGTTACCTCTCGTGATTCCCAATAGCAGTCATATAGGAAATTTGTGATGCCACCGGGTGAATAAGTTGAAGGAAGAAGTCCCATTCTACCAAGAATCCTGTTGCGTAGCTTATGTCCCCAATATGGAAGATGGAGTCCACATTTACAGAATTCACTTCGTCTGTAATGGCACTGATCACTGAGAGAGCTCCCGGCTGCATGTATTGCAAAACAAAAAACAAAGTCTTTACTCTTTAGTTATTTGATAGGACTAACAAAGGTTTGTTCTTACTTCGATCATTTGTACATGCAACAGTATAATCCGAACCATGTGATAACTACTATACTACTTAGCGTTAGAATGCACCAACCTCAATGTAGTGTTCGACTGAGTCATCACGAGGAGCCTTTCCCATATCACCAAAAGTAATAAAATAGAGTTGATCCGATCCTCCAGCAGGTGGGGTCCGGAATGGATATTGATTACTCCAACCAGCTGAATCACTGCATTATAAGTAATGGCACCTGTTTTAGCTCTTTTAACATTTCTGGCATTCCTACTTTTTGTCTCAAATACAGAGCAATGACAAAATGCTCAAAATATACCCGGAGTTCTGAGATCACACTTGCACGTGTCCAAAATGATATATCGAAAATTATTGAGTGTAGTGACAAGATAGTCAAAGTTAATGAGCCATTCATCTAGTTGTCATCTTGAATACTATGATATCAGTCAGCGAGATGCAATACCTTCCGTATCTGTAGGAGGAGTTGGTTGAAGGATGTAGCCCAGTCATGACTGCCGTATGAATGAATCCAGGATCATGCCACCCGAAGTCTACGGCGGGACTGGGTAGCACTGAGCCTATTATCAGTAAAACTATCATAATGAATATGCTAGGTGGAGGAACAAGGGTTAAGATAGTTGATTCCGTATCAAAATACTAGTAGGTGGCTATCGAGAGGTAAATAAGTTGAGCTATGGGATTTGAGAACTTACTGGTGCACATATTTTCCTGCGTAAATGTACTCACTGTCGAATTTTGTGACAACCCATCTCCATATTGTACTTGTTGCGGTTGTTCATCCCCACTATCCCATGTCAGTCTCATCTGCACCATGTCAACAGTACGTGTTAAAAAGAAAAGCCCCTTTTGTTGGTGAGTTGGCTTAGCCCTTGTCGTCTATCCAAATCAGCAACCGGTTGTCCATAGAG
Organism: Casuarina equisetifolia; assembly: GCA_028551475.1. Classification (NCBI taxonomy): domain Eukaryota; kingdom Viridiplantae; phylum Streptophyta; class Magnoliopsida; order Fagales; family Casuarinaceae; genus Casuarina; species Casuarina equisetifolia. The sequence goes on from CM052358.1 coordinate 7,356,347, forward strand.
GGAAAAACAAAAAACAAAACGAAAAAAGAAAAAGAAGAAGACAAATACCGATGTCCCAGATGAATCGACGCTCGAGAGATGTCCATAAAGTGGCATGTTTGGATTAGCAAAACTCAGAGGTTGCGACCTCCTCAAAATGCAAGGTGTATCGAAACCACCTGTGAAGAACACAAATTCAATGTCGGTTCTTATGTTTATCACTTGAAATGTCACGGAACCACTGCAAGTGGAGGTCAAGCAGTCGCCAAACAGTCGCTCCTGGCAATCAGTGTTCGTGCAATTGAGATAGTATGGATCATTGCTCACGTACTGCGCCTGCAATTTTCATGAGCATATATTTTATTTGAGAAGTCAATGTTGTGTGTGAATACGTAACTTAGATACCAATTTGAACGGCTGGAGTCCGTGTACCATTAGTTATGAGCGAGCTATGAATTGTTTAATTGAATGAGAAACCACTTGTGTACGAGTTTTTCTACAGTTTCAATGTTGGCCCTCTAAATGTGAGCTTATTTTTCCTAGATTAAATTTAAATGGTTAACTGCAAGGTTGTCTTCCTAAATGATGCAGTGTACTTCAATTTTCCCTGTATTTTCTTTCTGTTATCAGTCAAAAGTTACGACAAATCTGCCTTCCCGTTACATGCTTTGAGTTTCAAATTCATAAATGCATGTACCTTGACTGGATATTGGCATAGAAGAGGAAGATCACTAAGGTCGCCAGTCTGTGCATAAAAACTCTCGCTCAATGGACAATCTGTGACGCTGCATTTATGTGGTAGATGAAGCAATGAATACATAAACAAATACGTAATATATAATATAAAACATACAATACATTGTTTCCGGATAGGTTTCTTACTTTGCAGTAGAAGGTGAAATCATGGCAATCCAGTCGCTACTTGAAGGAATCAAAACTCCACTGACCGTAACCGTGAGATATTCCACGTCTGACATGGAGGAGTCTGGACTCACTTGAATGTTGAGATAGGGGTTCGGATCAGGGCACTGGAGTAGTCTTTTTCTGTTCAGGACACGTAACTCTGATATGGGAATGCGTTCACGATGCTCAGCCACCGTGACGGCAGCCAAAGGATTCAGTGATGCTGAAGCAGAAGAACTACAAGAATAACCGAGTATGCCAATAAGTAAGACGAGCCATAGTTTAAGGAAGCAACAAGAAGCTGAGGAGTCCATTGAGAAGAAGGGCAACGGCGAAAAGAAGGCCTAGAATAACTGAAAACTTGATAGTTGAGCAACACAAATCTTGGGATTCTAGTTTCCCTGTTCTCTTTCTATATCATTACTGTTAATTGACAGCTACCTCACCTAATACATTACCATATTAGTGCCTGTGATTAGGCACAATATCATTGTAATTATTGTAAATATTTGGTTTACCTTTCCTAGGCTAGGCTATGTCCCTATAAATATATAGCAAACATTGTAAAAAAAAAAACACAGCAATATAAAATTATTCCGCTCACTCAAAGGCTTTCTCTCTATATTCACCTTTTCTTACATGGTACCCAAGCCGTTCTTTCCTACGACCTTAATTCCGCTTCTGCATCACTATTCCCAAGCCATTCTTTTTTAGTTTTGACGAGAGTTCTTTTACTGTCTTGTTCCCGCACTCTTCTCTTTCCGGCCATCCCAATCACCTTTTAAGCTCTTTTCTCTTCGATTCCCTCCCTTTAATTCCCTCCACTTTTTTCTTACCCGTGTTTGGTCTTTCGTCCTTTCTCCCTTTTCCTTTACAATTCTCTTTTCTCTCTCCTGCACTTTTTTTCCAATTCACGTATACCACTTTTCTCTCTCCCGCACCTTTTTTCCTCTTCACATATACCACTTTTCTCTCTCTTGCACCTTTTCTCCACTTCACGCATACTAACATCTTTATTTCTCCTCCTTTTCCCTTTTTGTCCTTTTTCTATTTTCTATTCACGTAAACCCTCGCCCTTTTTTTTTTCTTCTTCCTTGCCCATTAACCCTAGCCGCACTCTCTATTCTTTTTGTCATTTACCTAGTTTTCAAACCCTAGCCGTCACCCCAATTCTTCCTTTTTTGCTATTTACCTAACTTTCAAACCCTAGCCGCCACCTTAATTCTTCCCAATGGCTGCCAGAACCAACACTTCTCTTTCTCCTCTTCGCGACCCCTATCATCTCACTATTGCCGATCTTCAACTGGTATGCATTGTGTCCCAGAAGCTCACTAGCGAGGCCAACTGGCATGTTTGGAGCGAGCAAATCCAAATCGTGTTCCTTGCTTGGAATAAGATGGGTTTTCTGACTAGCAAGCTCCCATGCCCCACTGGCGATGATGACGCTGTTGCCCGTTGGGACCAGTGTCATGCAGCTGTGAAGACTTGGTTAACCCACTCCGTCGATTCCTCACTTGAGCCTATGGTCTCCACTGCTCCCAGTGTCGCCGATGTTTGGCAATTGCTTCGAGATAGCTTCGATCGAATTAGCGGGACCCAAAAATTTTCCTTCAAATAGGCCATCGGCACTCTCCACTTATCTCCTGGTGCCTCTAGTGCTGAGCTCACATCTTTCTACCTTTGTCTGAAGGAGCTTTAGGGTGCTTTAGACGCCTAACAACCTCATTTTCACTGTTGTTATGGCGGCACTTGTGACAATAGTAAGCAATTTCGACGCCGTGAGGTGGATGATCGATCCTTGTAACTTCTTTTAGCCCTGCTGGATGAATTCTCTACCCTTCGCTCCAACGTCATGTCACGCGATGAGCTACCGAGCCTAGAGAAGCTTTACTCGCTAGCGAAGCAAGACTTGCTCCAGCGTTCTGCTGCCGACGACCGTTCCTCTCCCGGCAGTGATGCTAGTGCGTTTCAAATGCAACGTTCCAGTTGCGCCCCAGTTAGGTCAGGTGCATCTTTGGCCCAAACGAGCTGGACCCATGCTTCACAATTTGGGCCTCTATCCTCGAGTGGGCCTAACGGGCCTACCCCGCCTCATGCCCAGCAGGCACCTCCCACATCCAGGTCCATTTGCAGTCATTGCAAGCCGCCTAGACACCTGTGCGAGTCCTGCTACCAATTAGTGGGCTACCCCTCTAGCAGCAAGCCCAAGCAGCGTGGTAATAATAGACACAAGCCTACTGGCCCAGGGCCCTTGGCCCATAATGTTGTCGCATCTGATTCTCTGATTTCACCTAGCTACGGCCCAACTTATCCCCCAGCTATGAACTTCACTGGGGGATCTTCTTTTCAGGGCTTTTCAGGCTATCCACCCACACCCAGTTCAGGAATTTTGGACCACCATCCACCTCGCCCCGGTAGCATATATGGCGGATCCACTGGGCTTTCTCTCACTGCCGATCAACAACACAAGCTCTTGCATTTCATCAACCAAATGGGTTCCTCGGACCCATTCTCAGGTACGGTTTCTTCCCCTTATCCCATTTCATCTTTATGGATAATCGATTTAGGGGCTAGTGACCATATCACTTGTAATTTATCTCTTCTTGATTCATTTTTCCCATGCGTTACACCCATTAATCTTACCTTGCCTGATTGCTCACTTAGTCCTGTCACCCACATTGGTTGCTTTCAACCTTATCCACAATTGCATCTCACCAACATTTTATATGCTCCCCGTTTTAAACACAATTTGCTATCTATTCAAAAATTAACCCGTGATAACAATTGTGTAGCCATTTTTTTCGATGCTTTTTGTGTCTTTCAGGACCGTACGACTAAGGATCTGATCGGGCTCGGCAAGGCTGATCGAGGACTCTACTTTCTATGTTCTGATTTTCCAAAAAATTTTAGTTCTGTTTTCTCTAAATATTTAAATTCCCTAAAGTCCATTGTTTGTACTTCCGAACAACGATCTCCTTATACTCCAATTTTTATTAATAATATTAGTTATGATCTTTTACATCAACGTCTTGGTCATTCTTCCTTAAAACAATTTTCTTCTTCTGGTGTTTCTATTTCTTGTCCTTCTTTTTTTTCCTGCCCTATTTGCCCTTTAGCTAAACAAACCCGCCAACCTTTTCCCATTAGTCACACTCTGACTCACTCCATTTTTGAGTTTGTCCATATGGATGTTTGGGGTCCTCATCGAACTCCCACCTATGATGGTGCACATTATTTTCTTACCATTGTGGATGACTTTTCTCGTGCCACTTGGACTTTCCTCCTTCAATTTAAAAGCCAAGTATTTTCCAAAATCCAATATTTCATCTCCCTGGTTCATACCCAATTCAATGCCACTATTTGTCGCATTCGTTCTGACAATGGCTCTGAATTTTTTTTTTCTGAGTGCCGTTCATTCCTTTCTATGAAGGGCATTTCCCATGAGACCTCATGCGTTTACACTCTTCAACAAAATGGAGTTGTTGAACGCAAACATCGGCACTTATTAGACATGGCCCGTGCTTTAATGTTTCAAGCCTACATCCCTCCACCATTTTGGGGGGAATGCCTTCTCACTGCCACCAACCTTGTCAACCGACTCCCCTCTTCCTCTCTTCATGGTCTCAGTCCCTTTGAAACATTATTTGGTAAACCTCCTATCCTTGACCATCTTTGTGTTTTTGGTTGTCGTTGTTACGCCACCACCTTGGGCCCTCGCGATAAGTTTAGTCCTCGCGCCCTTCCATGCATTTTTATGGGTTATCCTCCTTCTCAAAAAGGTTATCGTGTCTATGACCCTCAGTCCCACAAATTTTTCGTTAGTCGTGATGTTTTTCAAGAATCTGTTTTTCCTTTTTCTTCCTCTTCTTCTTCTTCTTCTTCTTCTTCTTCTTTGGACAGCCTGGCCCTCTCGTCACCTCCAGTTGTGCCGGATCCTGACACGTACACTTCCTCATCATTGCATGTGGATCTTCCTAAACCAGCTCCTTCAGGTACGATTCCCATTGCCCCACCTCTCCCCTCCAACCTTTCATTGGACACCCCTAATCTTGCATCGCCATCATCCCTTACCCCACCGCCTTAACCTCGTGAGACCACTACTGCTCCTTCTACTGAGCCTCCCGATCCTTCACTACGTTGATCTGGCTGTCCTACTCACCCTCCTATTTGGACTTCCGACTACATATGTCCTACCCTACATGCCTCTTCCCAAACCTCCCTTTATCCAATATCTAACTATGTCTCCCTCCACCATTGCAATCCCCTTTACCAACACTTCATAGCCTCCACTTCTGCCATCACCGAACCTACCACGTACCATGAGGCCACCTAAGACCCTAATTAGATTACAGCTATGGATGCTAAACTTACTGCCCTTCAGGCTAATCACACTTGGGATATTGTTCCTTTGCCCCCTGGTCGTCGTCCTATTGGATGTAAATGGGTTTATAAGGTGAAGTATCGTGCTGATGGCTCCATTGAACGTTACAAAGCCCATTTGGTTGCCAAAGGCTATAATCAGCGTGAGGGCATTGACTACCAGGATACTTTCTCTCCCACAGCCAAGCATGTCACTGTTCGGCTCATCATTACCATTGCCGCCGTCCATCATTGGCCCTTTTATCAGATGGATGTCCAGAACGCCTTTCTTCATGGTGATCTTTCTAAGGAGGTCTATATGGAGCTTCCCCCCGGATTTCGCAATCAAGGGGAGCATCTTGTATGTCGATTGTGAAAATTCCTTTATTGGTTGAAGCAAGCTTCTCAGCAATGGAATGCCAAGTTCACTGGTGCCTTGATTGCACACGGCTTCAGCCAGTCTTACCATGATTATTCCTTGTTCACCAAGAGGAAAGGTAGCTCTTTTGTGGCTTTACTCATTTATGTTGACGATATCTTGATTACAGGAAACAGTCAAGCAGCCATTTCAGATCTCAAAAAATATTTGCATGGTGCATTCTTCATGAAGGATCTTGGTCCCTCAAAGTTTTTCTTAGGGCTTGAAATTGCTAGATCTCCAGATGGTATTTCGTTAAGTCAACGAAAGTATACATTGGAACTTATTTCTGAAGCAGGCTTAGCTGGTTCGAAGCCATCAATGATTCCCATGGAGCAGAATAAAAAATTCACAAGCCTTGAGTATGATGATGGATCGAAAAAACAAATGAATGATCCTCCTCTTGATGATCCTTCAGTCTATCAGCGACTAGTTGGACAATTGATTTATCTCACACTCACAAGGCCTGACATCACATTTCCAGTCCAACTTCTTAGCCAGTTCATGCATGATCCAAAATAATCCCACATGGAAGCTGCTTTAAAAGTGATCATGTATCTTAAAAGCTGCCTAGGTCTTGGTCTCATGTTCCCATCATCTTCGCCATTTGAGTTGTGAGCATATTGCGACTCTAATTATAGTACATGTCCCATGACAAAAAGATCTATCACAGGCTTTTGTATAATATTGGAAAACTCTTTGATTTCATGGCGCTCCAAAAAACAACCCAGTGGAGTATTGTTGGTTACCTGAAATATGCAAAAAATGTGATTGCTTTGGACATAAGGAGTGTGTTATAAAGCAAAAGGAGATATGGGTTCCAGTTCAAAAGCCGTTAAGTCAGACGGAGAAATATGATGAAGGATGTGAGGATAAAGAAAATTTGGATAAAGGTAATGAAGATCAAGTTCATGACGAGCAAGGACATGAGGATATAAGAGATAAGATTGTAAATTCAATAACACATGAAGTTGAATCCACCATAAGTCCAAAAGCCAAATTAGAACAAAGCAATAAAGTAAGTGTGAATGGAAGGGGAAACAAAAGGAGCCCCAAAAGGAATACATGTGAGAAGGACAATACCAGTAATAGATTTAGTGTGCTTATAAGTAATCATCAAGAACCAAATGAAGCAAGATGCAATGATATTGTAGGTCTTGAAGGTGTTGAAGGAGAAAACACTATACCCCCAGACAAATGATCATATTCTCATGGAATGTCAGGGGCTTGAATAAAAGCCCTAAACAAAAGGAGGTACGAGAAGTTATCAAGAATGCTAAAGCTGACATTGTCATTCTATTAGAACACAAAATAAAAGAAGATAAAGCACAATGGGTGATAGATTCTCTTTTTCCCCAATGGGGTTTTATCCATAATTATAGAGATAATGAAAATGGTAGGATTTGGATTGTATAGAAAAAGCCACAGCTCAACATCACAGTGCTTAGTAGTTCTAAACAGGTAGTGAATTGTAAAGTGGAAGAGGGACATGAAGTATGGTACTTATCTGCCATCTATGCAGCAAATGCAGCGAATGAACGAAAGGATCTTTGGAGTAACCTCACACAATGTTATAACAGTTATGGAAAGAACACTCAATGGCTACTAGTAGGGGATTTTAATACAGTGAGGAATCTAAATGAGAGAGTTAGTGTAGCTAGTAGATGGATAGAAGGAATAGAAGATTTCAACAAGTTCATAAGTGATGCAGAACTTATAGAACCAAACTTTGTAGGACCGCTCCTATCATGGACGAACAAAGGTAAAGGAATAGGGTTCAAAGGCAGTAAATTGGATAGATGTTTGGTAAACCCTAAATGGCTGCAAAGTAATATGGATTTCTCCATTGAATTTAGTACTCCTGGATTGTCAGATCACAGTCCTTGCATTATCAATGTGGGCAATAATAGACCAAGTCAGAAAAGGACTTTTAGGTTTTTCAACTTTTGGCCAGAAAACCCCCAATTTATGACAATAGTGAAGAATATTTGGCAACAAAGGGTTGATGACACTATAATGTACAGAATAATGATAAAGTTGAAGGAAATGAAAAAAGAGTTGAGAAAGCTAAATAGAGAGGAATTTGGAGAACTACCAAGGAAAACAAAGGTAGCAAGGAAGCAGCTACAAATAGCACAAGCAAAGCTCTTTGATGATCTTTCAAATACCCAATTGCGCAATGAAGAAAAGGAGTGGTTAGAAAAGTTACTAATATATAGCAAGCATGAAGAAATACTTCTGAAGCAAAAATCAAGGAATAATTGGCTGAAAGAGGGAGATTGTAATAGTAAAGTCTTTTTTGGAAGCATGATGAAGAGGAGAGCAAAAAATCACATTGTCAAGTTGGAATTAGATGATGGGCAACTTACTGAAGATCCTGAAATGATAAAGAACAAAATTCTAAATTATTATCAAAACTTGCTAGGGAGGGCAAACCAACCTCAACCATCAGAAACAAGATTAAGAGAGTTATTTCCTATGAAAATTCTAGAAGAGATAAAGAGAAGCCTTATAGCAGACGTTCAAAGAGAAGATATACAAAAGGTCCTTAATACTTTTGGTGATTACAAAGCTCTAAGTCTTGATGGATATAATAGCTTCTTCTTCAAGAAAGCATGGAGTATTATAGGGAGTGACATAGAAGATGCAGTAATAGCTTTCTTTCAAAGGAGACAGCTACTGCGAAGCATAAATTCAACAGTAATCTCTCTTATCCCTAAGAAAATTAATGCCACCAATATGAAAGATTTTAGACCAATATCTTGTTGCAATGTGTTGTACAATATCATATCTAAAATTGTGGCAGGAAGACTAAGTTTAGCTTTGCCTCATTTCATACATTCGTGTCAGACAACTTTTGTGCCAGGAAGGAACATTAAGGAAAATATTTTGTTGTGTCAAGAGTTAATGCACAATTATCACAAAGATATTCATGGGAAAAGGGTGACAATTAAGGTTGATATTATGAAAGCATATGATTCAATAGACTGGAATGCAATCCTAAATACACTGAAAGTTTTGAAGTTCCCAGACAAATTTAGATTGCTGATTGAAAGCTGCATCACTACTGTGGGATATTCTGTGAACATCAATGGCTCTCATACAGGTTTTTTTAAGAGGGCAAAGGGACTTAGACAAGGAGACCCTCTCTCTCCTTTTCTCTTTGTTATTGTGATGGAGATTCTTAACAGAATTATACAAAATAAAGTATCTTCTGGAAGGTTTAAATTTCACTGGAAATGCGCCAAAGAAAAGATCACTCATTTATGCTTTGCTGATGATCTCTTTTTGTTTGCTCATGGAGATATTGAGTCCATATTATGTTTACTAGATGCTATGCAAGAGTTTGAAGATATAACAGGTTTGAAGATGCATCCAGAGAAGTGTCAAATTTTCTTTTCAGGCTTGTCAGAACAGGAAAAGGCTATAATACTTGATCATATTCCTATCCAAGAAGGCCAACTTCCCATAAAATACTTAGGAATACCATTGATTACTAAAAGACTCTCCAATCTAGATTGTACTATCCTGACAGAAAAGATATTGAGAAGAATTGAAGGTTGGGAGTCTAAGCATATTAGTTATAGGGGGAGACTGCAGCTAGCCAAAAGTGTTCTGTTCTCATTGCAAACATATTGGATGCAAATTTTTCTACTGCCAAAACAGACCCTTTATGAAATTGAAAAAAGGATTAGAACTTTCCTTTAGACAGGTAAATCTAATGGATGATGTGTAGCGAAAGTGGCATGGAAAGAAGTTTGCTGGCCTAAAGTTTCTGGAGGACTAGGTTTGATAGACATTCACACTTGGAATAAAGCAACAATTGGAAAACTCCTATGGTCTCTTGTGCACCCCAATTCAAACTCCTTATGGGTTAAATGGATGATAACAGAAAATTTGAAGGAAAGGAATGTATTAGAAGTTGAGATGAAAGGATCACTAGCTTGGAGTTTTAGGAATATTTTACAAGTAAGAAGTGAACTAACACAACTAGTGACAGACTTAGAATACAATATTGCCAAGAGTTATGTAGCACTAAGAGAGAACAGAGAAGATTCCAAATGGGCAACACTTGTTTGGAAAGAAGGAGTACCGAAGCATAATTTTATATGTTGGATCATTTTAAGAGAAAAACTATCCACAGCAGATCGGGTGGTAAAATGGAATAGTTTAGTGGATCTATGATGCAACCTCTGCCAACAAGAAGAAGAATCACATGAACATTTATTTTTTAAATGCAGGTTCACAAACTACATCTGGAAGGCTTTGTTAAGCATGAATGGATTAACTTGAAGAATTGAACATTGGAGAGTTGAAATATATTGGATGATCAACACTGTTAAGAGGAAGAGCTTTGCAGCTACTTTGCTTAGTATATCTTTCAAGGCCGTATTGTATCACATTTGGAGCGAAAGGAATAGAAGAAGATTTAGCAATACAAGTCTAGAAAACTCAACCATTATTGCTAAAATCAAGAAGGACGTGAGAGGCAAGATTTCATATACCAGAGGAGTCAAGCTTACAAATTGTAATAAATTTTTACAAGAGCTTTGGAATTTGCCAAGTGCAATATTTGAGCTTGGATGATGATATTTTGTAATCGAACAATCTTGTAAATTTTTTATGAGTGATATATAATTTGACCTTTCACAAAAAAAAAAAAACAACCCACTGTGTCTTTATCATCAGCCGAAGCAGAATACAGAACTATGCAACTTACCACTTGTGAAATAGTCTGGATCATTGGGTTACTTAAAGATTTTGATTTTTACATGAAGCGTCCAACATTACTCCATTATGACAATGAAGCAGCAGAGAAGATTGCAGCAAACCCTATATTTCATGAACGCACAAAGCATATTGAAGTTGAATGTCATTATGTTAGAGAAAAGCTTCAACAAGGAATTATCACAACATGATATGTACCAACCAAGGAACAACCTGCTGACCTACTCACTAAGGCACTCAACAGCAAACAACATTGGCATCTTCTCTCGAAGCTCGGAGTATTTGATTTATTCAAATCTCCAGCTTGAGGGGGAGTGTTAATTGACAGCTGCCTCACCTAATACATTACCATATTAGTGCCTGTGATTAGGCACAATATCATTGTAATTATTGTAAATATTTGGTTTACCTTTCCTAGGCTAGGCTATGTCCCTATAAATGTATAGCAAACATTGTAAAAAAAAAAACACAGCAATATAGAATTATTCCACTCACTCAAAGGCTTTCTCTTTATATTCACCTTTTCTTACAATTACGATCCATCGAAATAGGTTTCCAAAAAAGAGATCTTGACATGAACATTATAAGGTGTCCGTATTATATAGCAAAGAGACCCTCAGGTAATGAATGGGCAAAGGTTACATGGGGAAGTTAACTTGCTTGCCTTAACCGGTGACAATGGGGGTGAGGTTGATATAGGGGATTAGACAACCCTAGCTAAAATTTTTTTCTTTTCTTTTCCTATTTACCTTGCTCGACATTTGTATTAATTAATCTTTCGTTATCACCTGAAATCAGCATTTGTAGCGAAAGCATTGTCCAACACTCTTAATCAACGATTTGAAGCAAAAGGGTTTTCATCAGTTCAACTGCAGAAAAATCCATCATGCCACCTTTGGACATTAAAGTTGGATGACTATTAAGGGAATAGAATGTCTTTATCCAAAAATAAGAAATAAAAAACCAAGATTGATGTTAACTGGATATGAATTTTACCAAAACCAAGATTGCTTCCACTTGGGTTCTCAAAACACAAACGCGGTTGACCTATTCTTATCGGTTGTTTCAAATCTCTTACCTCTCTTCGAATTTTCAATAACTTTAAGTTGGATGGATAATTTTCCAAGAAAGGAACAATTTTATTCGACCCTGGGGGCATATACTTTGACAGGGAATATTAGAGGCTGCGTAGAAGAGATCTCTGATGCAGGAAAATGGCAATTTCGTAGAGGACTCGTGAACATTAAGGACACTGTATTTGACTTTTTGGGGGATATCATGCGTTTCGTCTATTGCTGGGTAATTGTAATTATATGGGAAAGTTCGATTAATCATCCAAGATAAAAGCATGCGAACAATATAGTATTGCTTATAAAATCGAGAAATGAAGTGAATTGTGAGTTTAACAGGTTCCACCTTTTAAAGAATTTAACAGAAAGAATAATAATACATTAATCTATTAACTGACAAAAATTTTGAGTTTGACGTGTGAATTTCTTATCCTTATTTTTTCCTTTGGCAAGAAGATTGAGAAAGAGCCATCTCCGAAATTCTAAAACACCTATATATTATATTATTACGAATAAAAGCGAAAGAGAATTTGAATAGTGACTTCAATAAGTTCCATCTTGGATTTAAAAGTATGAAAGCACATTAAATTATCAATTGACCTAAATTATTTAAGTTTCTCATGTAAGTTTCTTTGTTCTTTTGCAAGGATATAGAAAAACGCCCCTGTCCAAAATTCCAAAGAACTCAAAGTTGTTTACTTTTAAGAACTTTCAGCTTAGAAATGTGGAGAAATGACCCAATGGCGTTCGAAAATGCTTCACAAGCCCTCTTAAACTAGTGAGGTACCAAGCCCATCACCGGAGCTTTAAATTTTATTTATAGGTTTATGTTAGTCGTCAATCGCAATGCAGAAGAAGCAAGTCACCCCCGACAAATTTAAGAGCCAACGTATATTGTACTTACCTTTTGGCAGGTAAAAATAGAGTGAGGGTTGCAAATCTTAGCCTCTAATGCGTGACAATTACCTAAACATAAGAACTTCTACATGACCAGAACGACAACTAAAATGGGTGGCACTGTGTAATAATAAATAATGCATTATCCTAACTCCCCCAACCTCAGTATTATCATAATATTTAAAGAAATCCGAATTTTAGGATCTAAAAAGCAAATCTGCGTTTCTCTCTCTTTCATTTACAATTTCTAAGTAAATGACGACTAAACGACCTTGGATTTGGAGCTAACATCATCTACTATTATACTTTTTTTCTTTTTCTTTTGTTCATTTTCCCCTTTGTGCTCCTTTCCTTTCCTACCTTTTCTCGCATGACAGTTTCTCCTTAAGTGCCTTTCATTATGACAATGAAAACACTTTATCTTCTTGTTACCTGAATTTGATCTAGGCCTGCTTCTACTGCCTTGATTTCTATTATTGTTTCTGCCTCTAACTATCAAACCACTTCCACACATTGGTATATTTGTTTTTACCGTTCTCCTTAATTTGGTTGAGTTTAAAGAGACATTAATGTCCTGCATAGTGATAGTATCATGACCATACAATAGAGCAATAATATGATTGTCATAAGATTTAGGCAAAGAACACAATAATATTGATTCACATCGATATTTTGCAGGTCTTACACAATTTTATTGAATTCATCAATATATCTGTCAAGGCTACCTTAAGGGTGTTTTGTGGCTTATAGACGGCTCATTACATTCCTCTATGTTCCGCATGCACCCACTTGGTGGCTATTCCTTAAGGTTTCTCACCATGACACATCAGGTTGGCTAATCCTTGTAGTTCTTCTCCATGATTTGAACTAAGGGCGTTATGTTTGGCTCTAATAACAATTTAACGAGTGTGACTGTTTTGTCAAAAGGCCATGATCTTGTAACAAGCCACACCCAATTAAGAGCTTGCCATTATCTTTGACATTTGTACCCAGAACATGTATCTCTTCTCCATATTTATTTTCTTCTTATGAGTTGTATTTTCTCCTTTTGGTTTAAATAGGAGTCTAGACTGGTGCAGAAGGAGATACACTTGGGAGGTAGAGAAAAGACGCATCGATTTAATCACTAATGGGAATCTATTGCTTGCGAATTCCTTCAAACTTAAAAAGGACTTGCGTCCACTTGTAGAAAACTTTTGATGTCAAGTCTAGTAGTGACTAAGATTTTATTCCACTTCTTTATTGAGATGGCCAGAAAAGACATGCTTATAAGCCAATTGATGTGTTTAATTCAATTATTGTGCACCTGTTGTAGAACCCATTACAGCTGTGCGTTTTTTTGCATGATTAACTTGGTTTAACAATATAAACGAAGGAATAAGCCAACAGATCGAATGGAATCAGCCGTTTGAAAACCGTCAATCGAATGATACCCCTTTCGTATTCAAAAGTCACATGAAGATAAAAGACATCTCAACATCTTGCTAGAAGATGTGGCTCCAAAATAGTTTCGACTTACATTTGGCTAAGCTCATGATGAAGTGGACAGCAAAAGGCAAACTATGTTTATTTATATTCACCGCTACCATTTCAATTCATTATATCTTCTCAAAAGCACATCAAGATTTATTTTATATCCAAGAAATAAGTGCATAACTCATCCTTGATGCTTTCCAAAGGGTGAGATACTCTCGCTCTCTCTCTCCCTGACCACAACACTTCATTAGAAACTTGAGTTTTAACAATCAGAAAGCTATCCTCAACTTTCTTTGTAACTGAATTTACAAACTGCCAGAGAGGAGGAAATGAGTGAGAAAGTTTATACGAATGAAGGTTTCATTTTATGTAGAAACAGCAAGGCAACTCACCTCTAAGTTTAACTCTTTCTTTGTTGCATGCCCTCTCAGATAACCATACTGGGAAGACCTTGATAAGCTCCAACTATCCGCCTGTTCCAATAGCAAGATCGAGTTCAGTTGTTAGAAACATGCATAAAGTTGTATATGATTCCATATTAACATATAGGAGGGACTGCCGATCAAAGGTCTGCTTACATGAAGGGGGAACTTGTCCAAGGAAAAGCCAGCCATACCAAGAACTGCATGTACTGGAGCACTATAATTGCTGAGATCATATACGTCTATTCCATTTTTATCTTTCCTAGGCAAGGCCTTGCATTCTTCATGGTAAACCGAGCAGGTTCTCTCATAATTATGAACATGGCCAAAGAGAGCCACATCAACCTGTTTAATAGCAATAAGAGAAAACCAATTTCGCTTCAATCCAAACAAAGCAAAAGCACATTTCACATCAAAGAAAGAATAACTACCTAGAGCGAAAAGACTTACTTTGTTTTCCAAGAGCAATGGTTCTACTTTCTTTCTAAAAAGTTTGTCCACGTGAGCTAGTCCGTGTAAGGAGGAATACATGGGTCTATGCCTGCAATTTACATATAAAAGAGTTTGTTCTAACTTACGAAACTTTGAGCGCACAAATACAAGATTTGAAACAATCAATGGTATGCACGAAACTTAAAGAAAGCAACAGGAAAAATATAAATTATATGCTGACATCTGAAGTGTAACTTCCCTTTGGGTCTAACGAGTTTCTGAACTTGAATTACCTACCATTGAGGCCTTTGTTTTTAAGTCTTGACTCCATCTTAGAGATGATTGCAGGAATGGCAGGCTTTAGGTTCAAGTTTCTTTAGATTTCTAGGCATACCGATAAAGACGTTCTTGCACAACATGTTTTAGCTGTTTTTATTCTAGATTAGCTTCGGTATGCAATTAAAGTTGTATATAAGGATAAATTAATGATGATCTTAAATAAAGAACAGTGTTAAAACATACCACCCCACAAACTAATTTAAACTCCATGTCCAGCACCAAGAAGTATTAATACTAATTTGAAGGACAAATTCAATATAACTAAGTTTCACTTACCCCATAAAAATTATCCATGGAGTTTTTGACCGATCAACCAAAGCCATATCCTTTTTCATCCACTTATACTGAAACATTTAAGCATACAAAAGAATGTGATACCAAACTAGATATGGAGAGAAATATAAGAGATATAGTTAGTTTCTTACCTGCTCAGAATTTGGAAACCAACTATGCTCGGTAGAAATCACTATGAAGTGGACACTTGCTTGTTCAATGGAATACCATGGTTTATCTATCCTTTGTTGAAGTTGGCATGGGAAAGTATGTTTCATAGGGAACTCCACATTCTCCTCCCGAATCAGGATTTATATATAATGATCCAGATCCTATATAATCCCTAAAAAAAAAAGATAGAGAAAGTGGTAAATATAATAGTCAATTCCACATGAAAAAAAAAAAAATCTCACATGCATGCAAATGAAAGAAATAGATTATGGAATTTATACAACTTGAATCTCAATGTACATAACTACCAAGAAACCCAGGAGATATTCGACACTAATAGTTTCAGCTTTTGGAGTGGTATATCAATAGTTTAGTTGAAAAAATGACATTTAAATTTATTGTTTATCTTTTATTTTTTTTCTTAAGATGAAAGAACTTCATTAACAAAAATCTGATTGGTGGATCATATTTAGTAAGATGTAGATGAATTATACATGTACTATTTCGAGGAATGACAAACATGATAAGAATGCTTGTTCAAGCATGCAGATGAGGAAGCTACCTCTCATGGTTTCCAATTGCAGTCATGTAAGGAACTCGTGATGCTACAGGGCTTATTTGCTGAAGGAAAAGATCCCATTCGACTAAAAAGCCAGTGGCATAGCTTATATCTCCAATGTGAAAGATTGAGTCTATCTTATTAGAATCCACCTCATCGGCCATGGCTTTAGTCACTGAAAGAGAACCTGGCTATGTATCACGAATGGAAAACGGGGTTAGCACATGATCTTCTTTATATAGAAGAATGTTTGTACTTAAGGAGCTAAAAATTGTTTTTTTTTCTTTTTTTGAAAGGGTAAGTCTACATTAATAAAAATTAGTGTATAAGACATGTCTCAAAATTAGAAGAATTACAAAAGCTACAAAACATTGAATTCCAGTTATATGTAAGAACATTGAAATCATCGTCATATATATTCAAGATTTCTTCATTTTGGCTTGTAATAGACTTTCTTAGCTCAAAACCTTGATGATTTTTCTACGATTGAATTTTGGTTCTACCTATTTGCGACATAAAATGCGTCCTACCTGAATGTAGTGCTCGACAGCAACATCGCGAGGGGCCTTTCCCATATCGCCAAATGCTAGGAACCTGAGCTCATCTGATCCTCCTGCTGGTGGAGTTCGAAATTGGATTTGTTCACTCCATCCAGCTAAGTCACTGCAGTTTTTTTCTTTAATAAATAAAAGGATTCACGATATATATATTCAAGCACATACACAAACAACTAGATGATGAAAGTGGTCAACAACTTGGTGATAGTAGCGTTATTATATCTGTAGAAGAATGCATTTTCCTTTTGAAATTACTAGTTGGTACAATGAAGTTTGCTCTAACCTTCCGTATCTGTAGGAAAAAGTGCTTGATGGCGCAAGTCCTGTCATCACGGCAGAGTGGATGAATCCCGGGTCATGCCATCCAAAGTCCTTTGCTGGACTTGGTAAAAGTGAGCCTGTCAATTTCAGAACAATGGAGCAAAATCTAAGTACAAAATAGAGCAAGGACAAGGATAATGTACAAATGGATTTTGGAATCTACTAAAATGTATGATATTGGCCACCGTTTGTAGTAAGTAGCTCCCTTTCCACATGATTGTCACTAATAAGGTGCTAAATATAAATTTAACACAGTCCAAAGAGAATACCTAATGATTTGCTTATCCTGTATATGTATAAAGAGAGAACATTTTGTCTTAAATCCTTGTGCTTGGGATCAAAGGAAAAAGAAAACGTATGTTGAGGAACTCACTACACATATCAGCTTGTTTAAATGTAGCAACTTCGGAAGTCGCTGTTTTTCCACCATATTGCACTTGCTGAGGTGCCTTATCCCCACTAACCCATGTTAATTTCATCTGCACCACAAATCATGTTCAGGAGTCAAAATAAAAATATTTCTTCCCATGGTTTCATAATAGATTAGACAGAAGCATACGATGCTGATAAATCAGCAGAAACAGATGCATCTCCGCTTGAATTAGCAGTACCCATTGCTCAAACTCAAGTTTCCAAGCCTTGTTAGCAAAACTAACATATATAGAATAATGGCATGTTGATCATCGCCAAAGTAGTTCCACCATGATTTCTATACATGTATCGCCGATGCTAAATACTAGATGGGAAAAGACGGAAACTCACCGAGCTTCCAGTCGAATCCATACTTGAGATATGACCATACAATGGCTTCTTTGGATTGGCGAAATTGATAGGGCCTGACCGAGTAAAGACACAAGGCATCTGAAATCCCCCGCCAAAGAACACGAATTCGATGTCGGTTCTGATATTAATAACAGAAATGTTAACGTTCCTTCGCAAGTCCTGACTTCGCCACCGCCCTTCCTATTTTTTCTGACTTGCCTCTTCTTGCAGCTGAGATAATCTGGATCTTTACACAGGTACATTGCCTGCAAATTTTAAATGCAAAGTTGAACATGTAATAATGTAAATGTTCAACGTTTGGACATTTAGCAATGTTAATCAACAACTTCAACATTGTCCATTCGTTATAAAGAAATATAGAGGGAAAACTTCCAGTTCTGCATGTTTAAGAAACAAAGCACACAGAAAAAAGGCTCAACGAACTATATTAAAACTGGAAGGTGTATTTTAGAGGAAAGTGAACTTCATTTCTTAAAAATTCTTTGAAAGATAACACTGTTACTTAGCGTAAGATTCGTTGATTTAGAGTAAAATAACCCCAATTAGATGGAAGGTCTGTTGGGAGACGGCAACAATGACGTGCAGTTTTCATGCTTCCACACCATAAGCTATTCTAAAAATTCTAAACAAATCTTGTCATATTTACTGTAATAGAATTTAGTCATTGGTTTACCTTAACAGGATAGTGGCAGAGCAAAGGAAGTTGGCTGAAGTCTCCAGTTTCCTGATAAAGAGCGAAGTTCAACAAGCAACCCGAAGTACTGCATTTGCGGGAAAGAGGGAGCAAACACCCACAACAAAAACATCATAAGCACACCACAATGATATATTTCAGAGGAAAAAGAATTTTTTCGATGTGTAAAACATTCTTACTCGGAATGAGCTGGTGAAATCATGGCGACCCAATCAAGCTTTGTAGGAAGCATAACTCCACTAACCGTAACGTTCACGTACTCTTGGTCCGGAATGTTGGAATTAGGACTAACTCTAATTTGAAATAAGGGTTCTGAATTGGACAATCGGAAAAGCTTTTTCTATTTAATATCCGAAAAGTCGATATGCCAGTGTGATTTCGGTGCATTGATGTAGAATTGGTGATCAAAGATTGAAAATAGGAGGAAGTAGAAGAAGTAGAAGAAGCAAGAGAGATAATGAGTGTGAAAAAGAAAAACTTGAAAACCCAAGACATGTCGGGATGCTCCATAGACAATGTAAAGAGCAAAAAAGAAAGAGCAGAGTCTTAAATTTGAACTGAAACTTTGAGAATTTAAACTTTGACAAAAAGATTGTGATTCTTGGACTTCTTTTATAGGCTCTCAATTAGAGTGGTTCCTACAAATGTGGAACTTTCATAGGATTACATTATCAAATGCTAACTATCCAGTAGAGTGGGTCCTACAAGAGTAGAACTTCCATCGAATTATATTATCCGTTGCTAACTATCGGGGGAGGGGAGGCGAGAAGTTTCGAACCCTCACCAGTTAGACTAGCAGATAGGAGGCTTTTTGCTTTTTTGACATTAAAGTCAAAGAGAGACCCTAAAATCCTTTTGAGTATCTAATATTACACTTAGATATTATTGTTGGGTTTTTTATTTTTTATTTTTTATTTTTAGGTTTTATTTATTATTTACTTTAAATAAGATCTATGATTTGTGGTAGAAAATTGTTTTGTGTTAAAAATTGAGTATTAATTTTATTAAAAAAAAATTAGGGTTTCGTTTAATAAATATTCTATTGATTTTCTATTATCATAAAGAATTTTGTTTGAAATTAACTCTTAATTTATAGTTGTTTTTGCCTACGGTGTTCACTTTAATTTTAAGAGCATACCCTTAATCCTAGAGGTATGATAATTGGCATCAAAGAGGCGGCTCGTCGTGGGTGTTTTGCTAAAAGACATTGCACTGGGGGACGAATGGAACAGATGAATCACTTATTGTTAAAAGGTGAATCATAGGCAGTGCACTAACACGCGCCTCATCCAACTCACAGCCTCTATCCACTTCATTTAATTTTTTTATTTTGTTTTTTGAATTTTGTAAATCAAATTTTTCAATTCTTTATCAATCCTTGAAGGGATGGATTGTCAAGACCCAAGAGAGTTAAGAAGGACTTAAGCTTTGTGTATCTAATAATATGTTTTATATTATTGTTGAGTTTTTTTAGATTATTAGGTTTTATTTATTATTTCCTTTAAATAAGATCTAGGGTTTGAAATAGTCCAAACCCAAATATGTTAATAGTCCTAAATTCAATTGTTTATTTAATAGAAAGTAGAGATACAAAATGATAGAGAATTGTTTTATAATTGAAACCTAAGTATCAATCTTTATTGAAGAGTAAATTTAAGGTTTTAGTCTTATGAATTTTTCTATTGATTTTCTATCATTATAAGAGATTTTGTTTGGAATTGACTTTAAATTTATAATTGTTTTTACCTGTGGTGTTCACTTTGATTATACAAGCACAGTCTTAATGATAGAAAATCAATAGAAAAATTCATAACACTAAAAATGCTACGAGTGTGTGATAGTCTCCGAGCTTTGAGATTCTAGTTTGGTTTTTAAGATCTTCTTATACACTTCTATTTTAGTTTTTTTTTTTTTGACATGCTTAGTAGTACAGTTTCATATTTTGAAGTTCGAACTCAATCGCATCGGCCTCTAACAACACGCCTCGTGCTTTTACTTACGCGGATTTTTTTCCAAGGCTAGTGTTCTAGTTTAGCTTTAAAGATCTTCCAGCATTCATGGATATGCTTATGTCCGTTGTCTTTCTTCTTTCTTTTTGACATGCTCTGTGTTACAAAAGTATGTCCTGCGTGCATCTTTTAATAATCATGAACGTGCCGCATCATGTAGCATGACTCACGAGACTGACATTTCAGTTAAATACAGACATTCTTCAAAGCTGTTCACAGACTTGTAGGACATCTTTTTATAAAGAACATACTTGAACTAGTCGATCCAAATGTAACTACGAAATAGTTATTCACTTTCATAAAATGTGAATAGCAAAAGAAGATTTTATCCGGTCTCAAGACCTGATCAAGTCTTGATATAACATCAAATGTGTATTTATATATTGGGGAGGTCATTAGGACTTTTCATTTAAAAGCACAATCAATATGAGAACGTTCCTTGGAAAATCCTCCTCAGAAAGAAAAGGCACTATAGTTCTCCGTCTCTTTCTCTATTCACCTCGTCGACTGTCATTCCGGCAAAGCGACTCGTTGTCTCTGAGACATCAAAAGGCTTGACACTCCACCTTTTAATGATGCGGAATGTATCCTCAATTTGCCGCGTTTCAGCATTCACAAACTGGATATTGATGAAAATGAGTGAGACACAAGTTTTACCACATGTTCAAACATTCAGAGAATGCGTGTGCGTGTTTGTTGAACTAGCACTCTATAGTTCTAAGGCTTCACACTAATGATATCAGATAATTGAGAAAATAATCTTCCTAGATATCCTGTTTCTCATAAATTCAAAGCATTGTCTATGCAGTCCTTACAAAAAAAAAATTAAAATTCATGGATTCATATATTCTCTTAAGCACTGATTCTTTTATTTATTATACTTCTCATCGAGAAAACCATTAAGGCGTTAGGCTCAAAACTGTAAGTTTCCACGATGAAAAGGCGTGAGGTGCTTTCCAAGTGTGCATATAAGCAATGCCAGTCTTATATTTACCATGAAAGTCCATATGAGAGTATGTAAGTATAGTCCACTAAGCAATTAATGCCTAATTAGTAGCCCCATGACCTTGCTTGGGGTGGTCAGGGATGTAGCCTGCGACTAACTCGCAAGAATTGATTGTAGGAAAAGCATAATTTACATGTTGTTAAGAATGATGATCACTCCGGTTCTTTTGGAATCAAAATGTTGCTCATTTTTTTTTGTGTTTTGGACTGTACACAATCTTCTTAATAGTTTACTTGATTGAGTATAGAAGACTCAATAGGGATATATTTGCATTTACACTAATATCTCACCTCAAATTTGTTTTGAAAATTTCAGTTGATCAAGAAAACCCATTTGTCACGAATGATATTCTGTATCAAATAATTTATAGCAGTACAAAGAGACTAATCTATGTTGCTAAAGCTTTCGTATTGCTAAAGCGTTTCAGATGACCTAACAAAATGTCAAAAATTGATTTTGAACAGGTGACTTAAGTATCAATTTTACCCTTTCTTAAGATTTCAGCTTCATGTATCATATCTAATCACAGTTTAAGCATACAAACCTCAACATTGATCTCTTCCCTTGTTGCATGCGCCCTTATGTAACCAAATTTGGAGATCCTACGTAAACTCCATTCGGGCACCTGACGGGGAACAAGAACAGTGAACAAGAAGTTCACCAATGGCATATACAGAGACGTGAGACGTGGAAGCAGAGAGAGATTTACTTACATCGGTTTTGAAGTTATCCAAGGTGAAGCCTGCCATGCCAATAATTGCCTGCACCGGAGCACTGTAATTGGTGTTATGATACGTGTCGATACCAAATTCATCTCTCGTGGGCATGTCCCTGCATTTCTCTTGATAAACTGCGCAGGTTCTCTCGTAATTATGGACATGGCCGAAGAGAGCCAGATCAACCTTGATTATTTTCATAGTAGAGTATTAGAACGCGACCAAAGAGGACCAAACTGATAATTTGACTAGCCAAAGGGAGTTACCTTATAGTCAAGCAGTAATGGTTCTATAGCATGAACAAAATTTGCATCCACATTAAGGAGTCCATCTGCTGAAGTATACATGGGTCTGTGCCTGCATTTGCAAATTTGTTTCTCATTTTAGTTTCCAAATAAAATGGGATCACTTTTCTATCCTTTTTCCTTTTCATGCTATCTCCCAGAAATATACATGAAGGTATTTCTGAAACAAGATGAGCACAATAAAGAGCACACACCGGCATGCTTAGACCAATGCCGTGGCAGCTTTATCAGGAAACAATCAGAAAAAGAAACAAATCGTTTTCGAGTTACTTACCCCATGAAAGTTAACCAGGGAGTTATTGATCGATCAACGGAAGCCATGTCTTTTTTCATCCATTCATACTGTTAACATTATTCTCAAGGCATAAGAAAGAGATGGACAAATATTAAGTACATCCAAGCTGATTATGAAAGGATATATTAGAAGCTATACCATCTTACCTGCTCAGAATTTTCTGACCAATCATTCTCAGTTGAAATTATTGTGAAGTGGACATCTGCTTGTTCTATAGAATACCAAGGCTTATCCTTTGCTTGGATTGGCATTGGAAAATAAGTCTCATAAGCGACTCCACATTCTCCACCTGAATCAGGAGTAATGTATACTGAACCTGAGTCAGGGTAATCCCTGAAACAAAAAAAATAAAATAAAATCAATCATGCATTTGCTACAGATTCTGTTTGTGGATCACTGCGTATTGGTTATAACCTATATGCATGAAAAGTGATAACATATTCAGATTTGGATAATAGTTGAAGCCAATATTGGTTTGGAACCAGATTGTGAAGAAGTTTTCCCTTTTGTTTTTGAAAAAAATATTTCAAAAAAAAAATTGGTTGGGTAAGAAAGTACGTGTGACAACATGCTACAGAATATGATTCAGCTGGATTTCTCTATGCTCGTCATTAGTAAAGAATATGATATATTTTTCTTGAGCGTCATAAAGAGATTGAAGAACTTATTATCCAGCTTCAATATAAGATTATCGTTTATGCAAGCATCTGCGTCAATAACAGCAAAAATTTGAAGAGAATTGGTAGGAAAACCACTACCTCTCATGGTTTCCAATGGCAGTCATGTAAGTGACTCGGGAAGCAAATGGAGTTATAAGTTGAAGGAAAAAATCCCATTCCGCTAGGAATCCAGTGGCATAACTTATGTCTCCAATATGGAAGATGGAGTCCATATTTCCAGAATTTACTTCGTGGCCGCATTTACGAAGAGGGATCCTAGCTATAAGTATCACAAAATTGAGAAACATGGCCATTAAAAAAAGGTAGAATCAACTTAAATTTCTTCAATTTAGTTGCTTGAAAACACAAGTGGTATTAGCAGGCGTAATTGAAAGTACGGGTTTTGAACCCATAAAGCCTTGCATCACTAAGACTATTATAAATCTAAGAGTTGTAAATGATTCAGCTGGGGTTCCTGCAGCAGTGATTGATATATGAAAGTTACATGGCTAGCAAGGAACTGGGATAGTGATATTCCATTAGAACGAGTTGGATATATTTTCAAGAAGGATTGTTATATCCTTAACAAGGAAATTGTGGGAATATGCTAAGCTCCATGTGTGGTCTAGTAATGTTTGATTTACCAACATCTAGCTATTAAAGTGAGCCTTACATCAATGTAGTGCTCAACGGAATCATCACGAGGAGCCTTTCCCATGTCGCCATACGCAATAAAATGAACCTCATATGATCCTCTAGCTGGTGGAGTCTTTAACAAGATTCGATCACTCCAACCAGCTGAATCACTTTGTATTAGTAGAAAAGAGGAAGAAAACAGTCAATTTACATAATAAACATTTTAATCATGCTTACGCAACATCAATATGATGTAAGACTTCGTTATTTCAGTGGGAATGTTTAACTTAGGCGGTATTGAAGGTATAGATTTTTTTCTCTCGCAGCACTTATTCGAGGACAAATAGGTTAATGGCTACAAAACTAAAGTCTCAATTCTAGTAACGTTTGAAAAAAAAAATCATTTATAAGAGAAAAGTTCTGCGGAACATGAAATTACTGTCCCCATTGGCATCGTCGTTTGATCCAACTCAAATTATTTCTTACAAGGTTAATGTTTAGTTAACTTGAGTGAGTTAGGTGCATTGGAAAGCTTAGAGGTTGTTCACGGGTATGGTCTTGAATGGCTTAAATCAACTGCATGAGATAATGCAAATCCGTCGTTAAAAATTTCAGATCTCTTTACGTCTTCCACAGATGTTTCTTTATATATTTTCACTTTTCCTGTATTTTTCTAATTCACTTGGAACGATGTGGAAACAATAGCAAACAAAAATGAATGCATACCTTCCATATCTGTAGGAGAAGACACTTGAAGGCTGAAGTCCTGTCATCACCGCCGAATGAATGAATCCCGGGTCATGCCAACCGTAGTCCTTGGCTGGACTTAGATCTGAACATATCCATTTAAATCACAAAGAAATTACATAGCAGAAAGATGGACAATCCTAGCCAAAACATAGTACTGAAGACACTGGAGGTTCTATGGATCGACATTCATATTCGCTAAAATACTTAACATACTAAGTTGATCTGAGGAAAAACAGATTTACATTAAAAACGAATCCTTTACGTAGGGAATGGAAATGTGATAAGTAGCTCACCTGGCATATCATGCTGGGAAAATGTACTAAGTCTCTTTGTCGAAAGAGATTGTTTACATGTTGTATCTTGAATCTATGTGTTTGGTGGATTAAAATACTCCCATTGTTTTTTTTTCTTTATTCTAATCATATCTCTAGCATATCAAAGCTAAGTCAAATTATTTGAAGCTTCAAGATCGAGAGTCATTAATCTCTTAAAAAATTCTCTGCAACTATTAGTTGGTGATTAGCTAGAGTTGTTTCCTAAGGAAATGTTTCTAGATCGGAAGACGGGAAGTATCAAGAACTGTATTAGTCAAGTACGGACCCTGTGTGATGCACAAAACCCGGAAGGAAACACTAAACTCACAGTATTACAAACATTTGATTTTTTTTTCCTTACAGAATATTAAATTTTTTAAATTGATAATTATTATCAGAAGTGCACAACCTACCCGGCATGACCTAAGTAATCAATCAAGTATGATAACTCTTTGAACAAGTAGAACCTCTTACCTACACGGTTCACAGAATAATAATAATAATGGTGTTATTTTGGTCTACTAATATCAATGCTTATTTACCTTTCTCCTTTATATTTTTGCATTATGAAAGAGATGATAGTTTTGATTTGTAATGAAGGTTGTATAGTAGAGATCTGCTAAGATCGATGGGATCAAGGCAAGATATTTTTGAAAAACTGCATGCCTCTCAATTGTTGAAAGAGTTGTGAAACAAGCAAAACATGGGTTGATAGTGGAGTTGACGCAGTCCTTAAAAAAATGTAAAAGGAACATGATAAAGACTTGCTCACTCAACACATGCTTAGCATATTTAAGACTTTATGATTGATATATTCAAATAATATTTTTCAGATTCAATAATTATATAATTAAAGAATTGCAATAAAAAAAACTCTAAATATACATGAGTTAGAGAAGTATTGGTCACCACCATATTTGTATAATAACTTTAAAATTTTAAGCATTAATTTTATATGTAATCAATTTAAAGCTTAATACTTACATTTGCATAGGCTAATCCAATTTAAAATAACATAATTCTTTAAAGACTTGATCTAAATTGAAGTATCATGATCTTTACTATATAAACTGAACTAATATGTCACAAGTACACTATCAATGAGTTATAAAGTGCACATGGTTATTGTATTGAGAAACACAAAAATCAAAATAATGGCATATTCATGGTGAAGAGGCTGTTTATTCTTGTAATCAACCTCAGTCTATGCAAATAATTTAAAGAGATTGCTCAAATGAATGTAACAAAGAGTTTCCTCTTGTGATTCCCAATAGCAGTCATATAGGATTTTTAGGATGCCACCGGTTGAATAAGTAGAAGAAAGCAATCCCATTCTACCAAGAATCCTGTTGCGTAGCTTACGTCTCCAATATGGAAGATGGAGTCCACATTTATAGAATTCACTTCGTCTGTAATAGCACTAATCATTAAGAGAGCTTCCAGTTGAAGTGTTGTAAAAAAAAAAAACAAAGTCTTTATTCTTTAATTGTTTAATACCACTAACAAAGGTTTGAACTTACTTTTAACAAGATAATTCAGACCTTGTGATAACTTTTAACTACACTACATAGCATTTGAATACACTAACCTCAATGTAGTGTTCGACTAAGTCATCACGAGGAGCCTTTCCCATATCACCAAATGTAATAAAATGTAGTTGATTTGATCCTCATGCAAATGGGTTCCAAAATGGATATTGGTTACTCCAACCAGTTGAATCATTGCATTATAAGTAATGGCACATGTTTTAGCTCTTTTAACATTTCTTACGTTCCTATTATTTGTCTTAAATATAGAGCAGTGACAAAATGTTCAAAATATACCCAGAATGACAAAAATGCACAAAACCAAAAGAAAATGAGGAGAACACAAAAAGGAGGATATCTGGACATGTGAGGGAAGAGAATGAGAGCTAAAAAGAGGGTTTTTGTCAAGGGAGCAGAGGAGAGAGAATAGTCACCAGTCGAAAGAGAAGTGGCGGAGAAACGGGCGCTGGCACGGAATAGTTAGGCGAAAGCCAACTAGAATGCCATATGCATTCACCTTCTCCGATGACTGAGACCCAGTCGAGAGGGGTGGTAGCGCGACAGCGAGATCCATCTCCGATCTATCAAGGCTAATTTTCGACCAATCTGAGATCATTTTAGGCAATCTGTAAGCATCTCCGGCCAACATGTGCTACTTCTAGCATTTTTGGAGTAGTTTCGTGGTGATTTCACAACTAATTCCAGTGAGAGATGGTGGGTGCTGACTTGGAGTTGTTCTCAGATCCGTGCGGCAACTAAGTCTTAACAAAGATTTGGGTCAACCTTACTTCACTTTCAGTTAACTACCTGAAAGCCACAATGGGACAAATCAGTTAGTCTTAAGACAACCTATAAGTCACATTTTTGAATGTACATCTTTATTGAACTAGAGAATCATCTACGTTACAAGAAACTAAGGAATACAAGTAAAACATCTACAAGAACAAAACATGGGCACCACCTAGACAAGTAACCCAATACAAGGAAACTAGACAGGCTGGCTTGGTCCTGACCGCCCGGTCTATTCCACGGGCAAACCGCCTGGTCCATCGAGCAAGTAGGCCACTTCCTTGGCCCTCTAGTCGCTCGGCCTGTATTACCAGTCCGAGACAAATGTTTGTCCTTCCAAGCGATGTGTTTGACAAGGTCGGTACATCCGTCCAATGTATTTAACAACCAACAAGGTAAGAACGAATAGAATTGAACGGTTGCCAGTGCATGAAATACGTTGATTTTCACGCAGCCACGTAGAATAAGCATCGGAATTTTCCTCCAATTAATGCACCGACTCGCATACGTGGTGACGTATTCTCCGTCTTTCTATCAAACGGTAGTCCAATCTTAACTGTTCGTTGCATTATATAATAGAATCAAACAGAAATCTATATGGTCGTCTACTCGATGCCTTTCAGCTAGGTTGTATCCTTTACACAATTTCGGAGTGTATCTGCTCCGCATGGCTCTTTTACTATGACTTTTGTTCTTGGATTCAAATAAATCAACTCGAGAGCTACAAGTTCATGATTGTTTTGTGGCCCAGCGGTAAGTCTTGTTCAACCATCAGTTCAAGAATACTGTTCGTTTTAAGAGATATGTTCAAGGTTTGGATGTGAATTCATATCCACCTGCTCTTGATGATTGACTGCTCGAGATTGGATTTCTGAATTGCTTTGTTTTTTTGCTAACTCCTTCGTGCAGATCTCTTATAAAGTCTATTCATTTGTGCGGTGCTCGGTATTATTTTGCTTTTAAGTTTTGTTTCTCCACTTATTACCTCCAGCCACAGAGAGTGCTTGTGCTTTGTTTGTTAGCGATTTAGGGATGTCATATGTCTCTATGATAAGGAAGGCGTTGAAGCGGCCTCTAGCTATGCTGTTGCGATTTCTTGACAGGTCTTTGCGGTTACCTGCATGAACAGTCGCAGCCACAGAATTTTGTAACCAGCAAGCAGATTAGGATTTATTATTCTTTTTGATAAAGATTGAGAAACCAATAGCACAAAAGGCTGCAACAATGAAAAAGGAAACTTGAGGTATGAGGTATTAAACTTACTACTTGAGTCTTAGATAGTCAATAACCAATTATTAAATTGATAATAATACTTTACTTGTTGATTCATCATTCTTGATATTCGTTCGTGAGTGCATGTTTGTTTTTTTCCCAATATTTTGATGTTCTTATCCCACATCAATCCAGTGTTAAGTATGCTTGTTTCTTTGATAATCAAGTTGTTTAATCAATTGTCGATCTATTGATACAAACATGATCCATAACCAAGTACAAGTCTCCAAAAACTTGACAACTATTATCTCCCCTTGGTTCCAAATAAATATTTTGTTAAAAATAGTAGTTACCTAATATTTGGTATTATTTCTGTATGTTTTAAGTATTCTTCTTTCTTAACGATTAATTTTAAGAAAAAATCATTTTTCTAAAATGAAAATAAAGTTCAAATTTAGAAGTGTTGAACAAGTGATTATGATTTTATCTCTCCATTTTGATACCTATAAATTAAGTCTTTACAATTTTTTCATATTTAAACAAGAGTATATTAAACTTCTTTTTTTGTTATAATGGTATAACATATATCGTTTTGTTATAAATTATTTTTTGAATGTGTACTATCTTTTTTAAAAATATAATCCAACATCTCTTTAGAGGGCTTTGTACGGAACTATTTTACAAGAGTGTATGTTATTAGAAATATTGTATAGAAACATATTTTGAATCTTAGACAAACAAGATTCTAAACTTTAATAAATTATTTTCCAATAAAAGGTTTTAGGAATCAGTTTAGAGAGACATCTTTGATCTGTACTAACAAACGCAGGGGTCGGTCGGTGGCGGTGGTAGACCTGATGCATTTATTGTAAGGGTTTGGAGCCACGTGTTTCGATTTGGTGAAAGCTACTTAGTTCAACCATTGAGGTGGGGAAGTGGGTGGGGGAACAAGGAAGGGAGTTTCCTGGTAGGTTCAAGTTCGGAGAGTAAATATGGACGAGGCACCGACTGTCGGAAAGGCGTGACAATGCCTTACCCACGTAGATGGTATGGTTGCCGTTGATCCTTTAGGTCGTCCATCCCAACTGTTCAAGCTTCTGAGGCCCCTCTTATTCAGATTTATTCCGTGTTTGTCGCCTTTGTTCCTTATTCTTTCTAGTCTGTAGTTATATGGACTTCAATTATTCCGGCCTACATCTCTCTTCATTGGTATGTCCTTTTCTTCACCGCCCTTCCTCCCCCAAGATCGTTTGTTGGGGGAAGCATACCGTTTGTCGGATGGTGTTCCTTATCGGTGGCTAACTCTATTTGGCTGGAGCCGTTGTCTGAAGTGGGGGTGTCTTTTATTGAGGCCTGGGCCTCAGTTTTTCATCGGTAGCGAAAATGTAAGTTTTCGGATAACTGTAACTAAAAGGTTTAATTCTTTGTCGTGTAGGTCCTATTTTACCGTAACATTGGCTTAGAATTTTACACCCAGGGTTTGGACGAGTCCATCTTCACTGGAGAAGATGGAAGATGCTAATCGTTTGGACCCAGCAAACGACAATTCGCATTCCAGTGGCAGCAATGCGGACTTGCTTGAAGCTCGATTTACCAACTTCTGCAAGGTCGTCTTTTTCATCTTTCTCCTCCTGTAGCACTTTTATTTATATAATCTTTTTAGTTGTCTTCCGCTTAATACGCATTTTAGTTTCTGTGTTATTTTTCAAGATTATTTCTGCGAATAAAATATGGCTTTTGATGACGGGATGATTTGTCGTTGGATGACAACCCTTGTACGAAAGCTATGAAGCTGTTTAACGAAACAAAACACCTTCTACTGACAAATATTTCGGCAATTGGAAATGGAATGGTACATTTTGTTGCTCCCTTTTCGCGTGTCCATGTGGGAATAAGGGGAAAGAGACTGTTGCGTGAGCTAACTGAAAGGTGTTTGTTTATAAAAGCCTGATGAAGCAGTAAGGCTTTGGTTTGCATTTGTCCTATATTCTGTGAAAAGGATGAGCGAGAAGAGTGGAAACAGCGAGCAGCAAGAGTCCGATGATAATGGGTTTACTTTGTGCCAGATATTGAGGGTTGCAAAGTTGAAGTATGTTTCCAATCTTTTAGCTTTCCTATATTGTTTCTCAACTTTTTTGGCTGGTGATTGATTGCCTTTCTTCTGTTGTTTGTTTCCGTCATCTTATTTGCAGCCTTGTTGAGTTCCTCAGAGATCTGCCACAGTTTCTTGTTAAGGCTGGTCCAATTTCGAGTGATCTATATGGTGCAGATTGGGAGAATAGACTTGAGGAACTTATGTTATAGAGGATTATATTTATATTTCAAGATGGCTGTGTCAGTGTCCGTCTATATTTGTATAGTTTTGTTTTTTTTATTTTAGCTATTTTTTATAGTGTTGTTCTCGTTTGTTCTCCAATCAGGCGAAGGAGATGCAGGCCAATTTTGTGCACTTGAGTCTTCTTAGAAAGTGGGTATCGTTTCTGTCATTTTTTTATCCTTATTGTTTTTTTAAATGATGCCTGTAATACACACTGCATTATTAACTTTTGAGGAAAAACAAATGGAATCATCCATTGAGTTCATTATGTAATTTGTTTTGAGAAAAAAAGAAAACATGTGTGTGCTGAAGTAGTGATAGTATCTATACAGAAAAAAGAAGAGAAAAGAAAATGATCTTGTGGAGGCAGTGACTGATGATTGTATTGCAGCTTGCCACTATAGTTGGTTAAGCAAAAGTGGTGTTGAAGCGAATAGGTGGTGCAGTATGGTGGTTCCTAATAGATATAGAAGAAAGTGTTTGATGATTTGGATATAGTTTAGATTGCTTTTGCTAAATCCTATGCTCTGTCCCATCAGTTGTTACTCACACTTGGAAAGTAGCTTTCTTACTAGCTGTTAATGTTTTTTTTTTTTTTTTTCTTTTCCTGTGTGGGTGTGTGGGTGTTGGACCTTAAGCTTTATCTAATCCTTTGGGGGGAGATGTAGGTTTTGGCTTGCATTGTGATTCACAATTTCATTCAAATATTTGGCTCGGTGGAATAATCTTGCACTACCATGGTAGGTCAGATGGTTAAATTTAGGGAAATCTGCAATTATAGTCATATTTTATCTAAATAGTATAGATTATCATGTCATTGTGATGTGTTATGAACAGTCATTGTGTACTTGTGAAACTTTATTATGTTGCAGTAAGCACCTGAATTTTTATTACTTTCTATGTTGGTTGTCTTTCCACTATTTATGTACATGACATAACTGTATACACATTAATGGTACAAGGTACTACTTACGTACATACCGGGAATTGTTCTTGACAAGTGATGCAAAAACTGATAATCAACTAGCTGTTGCTGCTGTGCCTGGTTATGTCTCAGAATACCATCGATTTGGATGGTTGCTATTTTTGGCGCTCCGTGTACATGCGTTCAGCCGTTTTATGGACTTGGTCACTTGCACAAATGGTTTGGTTTCCATATTGGTGAGCTACATTCTTGCATTACTCAATTCCATTCCTTAATTATGTACTGGGATGGTGATGTGGTTAGGAGTATAACATGTTGTGCTCTCCCATCCTTTTAAAATTAGTAGGACTGATTATGGTGGCAGGCTTTGTAAAATGACCTTGAGAGCTAAAAAGTTGAAGAATTTATATACCATGCATTATTCCACTGCTATCTAAATGTTCACGACAGATTGATTCTAAAGGAAAACAGCATAATACTTTAGTTTAATCATCTTTCTACCCTCACACATCATGGAGTGTAGGGTTTTATTATCCAGAAAAATCAAAGAAATTAAGTTGCAGATCTGGACTGTGAATTGCTCCTGTAAAAGACCAAGACTAGAAGGTCTAAGCAAAATCAGACATCCAATCTATCACATCATTCTGTTTCTTTTTCTTTTTCTTTTCTGTGGTATGTAAATACTTCTCTATATCATGATCTGCATTACTACTATTGCTCTAAATCAAACCTCGTAGATTGTAGAGGGGCTGAAAACAATAGTTTGCTATCGCTCTTGTAAGCGGGTTGCTTCTCATATACAGTTTAGTGAAGCATCTGTCAGGCTTGAGGAATTATTCCTTCACCTTTTCTTGAAGCAATGGAAGTAGTGTGAAACACACGCATTTAGATCATATCAGGCAAACAAAATCAGGTTTAGATGATCAATATCAAAGAAATCAGCTGCCTGATAGAGCAATATCCGTCGAACTTAACCCACAAAGGTAATATAGTAACCGGAGCGTGCCTCCAATACCTAAGTGATACGGTCCTCTCTTCAGCCATGAGATCGAATCACTAATAGAGAACTACCTGTTTAATCGGGGATGAAGACGACAAAGAGGCGGAGATTACGCAGCTCCCACAATCCATCCACTAGCACTTGCAATAAAAGAGACAAACAAGAAAGCAGATACCCACAGAAAGTGTTTGAAAAGCTACGATTCATGATGCACGCAGTAGATCGGTATTAAAAGCATGTATATTTAACCTTTTTTGATACATATATCAGACTGCGTTGGAGGATGGTTTGGTTTGAACAAATATAAGGAAGAAAATCTAAAGAAGTTAGCATGAGAAGGCCAATCCATGGCGAAAAACCCTAAGCAGAACGTTTTGGTGTTGTGGCGTTGGAGAGAAGTGGAAGAAGAAGCCAATTAAGAAGTAGATCGGGGAGAGAGAAGAAGCGGACAGAGAAGATTCTTGAAGCCATGATTAAAAAAACCAGCCCAATGATGAACCTGAAAGCGTTAAAGACTGACAAAGAGAAACACGATCCTGCGTGATCCATGAAATTGAGAGAGAAAAATAATCCTTTCGCTCTTCAGTCAGAAAAAGAGTGAAAAAGCAGTCAAAATCATCATCATTACAACACCAATCTGCTCATGCTCAACAAGCGTTCTTTACAGATGATATTCCCATTTATATGTCAATAGCAAGAAACCTATATTTGACCTATATTTGTACTATATCTGCCGGCCGCTTACCGCGTCAGGGGGGTGGGGGTGGGGGTGCGGTTTTTTGAGCTTGGTGGGGAGGAGATGCTGCTGCTGGCGTCGGCAGGTGGGCAGGCGCTGTGGCGCACAGCAGAAATCTGGCCCGGGGAGGGCACAGCAGTCGGGCCCGGGGAGGGGGCAGCAGTCGGGCCCGGGGAGGGGGCTGAAATCTGGCCCGGAGAGGGCGCCGAAATTGGGCCCGGAGAGGGCTCCGAAATCGGGCCCGGAGAGGGAGCCGAAATCGGGCCCGGGGCCGACGCAGAAAACGAGCCCGGGGCCGGCGCCAAAAGCGGGCCAGGGGCCGACACTGGCGTTCCTTCGAAGGGATCTAAGCATGAGTCACAGTGAGTCACTGTGTTCAGTAAGTAATCCGAGGGT
Source organism: Casuarina equisetifolia (assembly GCA_028551475.1). Classification (NCBI taxonomy): domain Eukaryota; kingdom Viridiplantae; phylum Streptophyta; class Magnoliopsida; order Fagales; family Casuarinaceae; genus Casuarina; species Casuarina equisetifolia. Next base: position 7,390,319 of record CM052358.1, read on the forward strand.
AACGGTTCACCACAACTCCTGCAGTTGTGCCGTGAGGAGTCGCGCTGTCGCGATGCTTGCCGGGATCTCCCCATAGTCGCTGTCTCTGGTTAGACGGTTTCTGGAGGAAAAAGACCGCTACGATGAAGATAAAAACAGATGATATGAACTGATCGATGAAGTACACGGGAGAGACAACGATGAGCTTACCTCCTCTGGTTCGGCAGTTTCCGAAGGAAAAAAACCGCTCCGATGAAGATGAAAAAAGAAGGTAGTATGAACTGGTCGATGAAATACACGTCTGGCGGGCTTTATTGAGGTTCAAATTTTAATTTTATATTTCTTAAGGCTTTATAATATGTAAATGAATTAAATGCCCATATTAACCTTAATCAGTCCAATTAATCTCATACCTGCCTACAAACAATACATATACCGAAAATAAGATGTAATTAATTCAGATTTAGTGTTTTTTTTTTTAACTTTTATTAAGGAGGGGGAGGGGATGATTTTAGTGGATCTCATTGGGGGAAAGAAAGAGGCTCGAACCTTATTGATTGCCCTTTTCAGATAAACTGGATTACATTTGGTTTGGTGGTCTTTTTACCATTTTTTAACTGAACCATGAATTGCATCGTATACTTCATTGTTAGAGGGACTGGAAATGGTAATGAATTTATGCGTAAGCAGGAACTCATTGATGCAGCTGAAGCTAGTGGGCTTACTCGCGGTCCAATTGCGTATGTTTATGCATGTGATCTGCATCTACCTTTCTTTCTCACTTCTTTTTAGGAGCCCTGGATATTGCAATTGATGTTTTTGAACTGGTCTTGTTTTTAGTCCAGACAGAGGAAAGGGAAAGCCAGGGAAATTTGGTAGTTCTCCGAAGGATTGGTATAGTGGATGGAATTGCATGAAGACATTGATAACCAGGGGATTAGTTGTGAAGTCTAGTTGTCCTGCAAAGTAAGACTATCATTTCTACATTTCCTATTCAGCTTTCTATGAATATTTTTTTAATTTGATTCTGCATTCCACGATGTTTAAAGGCCTTCGCGTCTATTATTTCTTTAAAGGTAATGTAGCGGGTTATGCCTTCAATTTAACTGATAGTTGCAGTTTTCTTTTTGTTTCCTTTGCAATGTTTCCCCTTTTTTGGGGTTCCCCTCAACATTTAGGATTTCTAATTTCCTTTTACACTGCTGTGTAAACCTTGTAATTTCTATCTAGGTTAAGTTTTGTAGCCTATCGGAGGCCTCTATTAAACCTCATTTTTTCGTTGAAATTGTTAAGCTCACTACTGAGTTATCTAAAAAAGGAAAAAAAAAAAAAAAGGAAGAGATTTATTCGTTCCTTTTTTGTGGCATTCTCGAATTCAATGAGGAAAGTTGTCTCTTTCTCTTCTGCATCAGTGTTAAGTGAAATGCTGACTTAACTGTAGCACCTGTCATTTAATTGGAGCATGTTAAGGCATTATTGCAATAAACATTCAATGTAACTTGACATGCCTGTTTCACTTGAGGACCACAATCTTGGTCTGTTAATTCTGTAAGTTTGTACAGTTGCTGGTTGCTGATTTATGGAGCCCCCTGTTCTGTCTGTTAAGTGAAATGTTGATTTACCTGTAGCATCTGTCATTTAATTGGAGGATGTTAAGGTATTATTGCAATAAATGTTCAACGTAACATGACGTGCCAGTCCACTTTTGGGCCACAATCTTGGTCTGTCAATTCTGCAAGTTTGTATAGTTGTGGTTGCTGATTTATGCGGCCACTTGTACTGTCTGTTATGGTGCAGGTACATGCTAACACAAGAAGGTCAGGAAGTAGCACGTAAATGTCTCATGAGGTCTGGTTTAGCTGACCCCGTAGAGGGCTTGGCTAATGCAGAAAGCTTTCTTGATGAGGTTGAGCACTGTATGCCAGCTGTGGATTCTGCTCAAACTGGCACGGATGAAGAGGTGGCATCTACATCAACGTTTTTAAGTTCGCGGAAGAAGTCAGTTGATGTTCCAGTCGAATCACTTGAGAGGGTACATGTTAGGCTGCTTCTTAAAAAAATGATACTTCTACTGTGAGGTTAAATAATCAAATTTGTGTTAATCTGACAATGCCTTGGGGATAGAAGCATCAGTCTCGACAAGCAGTGAGTGGGCAGTACCTACCTAATCCCAAGATTTTTGCTTCATATGCTATCTGTGATCACACACTCTGTTCTCATTTTCCAGAAGCCCGGGGTCTGCTTTGCTCTGTTGACCAGCATTCATTACCACCAATATGAATTCACACTTATTTTAATTATTAAGTCCCAATATAACTAGTTATTATTTGCAGGATTTATGTTATAAAGTCTATAAAAAGTACCCAAGAAACCAGTTCCATTGGAAATTTGCTTTTGAAGGATGCTAATGAGTGGTGTTATCCTATTTGATTTGGAGAGGGAATTAAAATTTGCGAGATAGGATTCATGTTCTTTGCACATTGATAGAAAAGAAATTGTATTTTTGAAAGATAAACCATGTTGTTATTGATAAAGTAAACTGATAAACATATTTCACTAGTAACTAGAATAAGGGTGACGAATCTTTAGTTTTCTACCTGTCAAACCGTTGATGAAATGGAACATTCTTTTCCTGGGTAGAACAAGAAAATCAGCACAGGCCCTCCATTGTCAAGGGTTTTAGCTCTAGGTAGGTGTTAATATGTCCTTTTTAGTCATAAGATTTTCTAGTCCTTTGTTCTGAATGAACATAATTGTGGGCATAATGAAAGTAAAATTACGTGTATTGAAACATAATAGTAACATTGCCTTCTGTAATTTTTGTTCAGAAAAAATTAATTGAAATCCTTCATAACTGTTATTTGGATTGTGTTCAACTTATTTGTCAATGGAATTTTGCAAAGACAAACACCTACCTCACTGTGCTACTCTCTTCTTGTTCTTGATTTTCTTTTTTCATTGTCAGCACAGCAGTGAACAGGATATTTATGGAATAATATGCAAGGTCACATTTATTCCTCTTTGTGGTGACAGTATCAATCATGTTCACAGTACCAAAATACCTCTTTGTGGTGACTTGCTTTAATATATTTAATATTTTAATTTACTTTGTCTTTTTCACATTTGCCTTGCTGTAGTTTATGAAGATGGGATACTCTAAGGAACAAGTTCTTGCTGCTTTCGCTGAAGTTTTGGGGACTTCTCAGAAGAAAGAGATCTCATCACTATGGCCAGCAGTTTTGTGTTGTCTTCGGGAGGGTCTAGTTTATGGTTTGCATTCTGAGTCCAGACCTCTAGGAGAGGGTTGCCTTGCTACATTGGATGTTTACACTAATCCAAATGGTAATTAAATTATGATTAAATGTTAGTGGATAGTGCTGGGCATCACATTTTAATTTAAGCCTTAGATGAATTCCCAGGTGAGCGAGATGTTCAAAGTGAAAGAATAATGATGGATTATTCTCATGATGGTGGACTCGTGCCTGTGTTCAATGCTTCTACTACTGCACCAAACTCTTTTACCTTAAGACCTTGCTCAGCATTTGTATGTGTGAGAAAACAATACTTTCCTTTGCAAAGTTCTTACTTTTTTGGCTCTCTGATAGTTAGCGTGGGTTCTCAGATATTACAACTGTACTTATTGCACTTATTAAGTGGAAATCCACTAAGATATTAAGTAGTTGAGGAACATCTTCAGCTGGGCCTTCTTATAAATCATTGGAATTGGTGATAGTTTGGTTTTTAATCATTTTGAATGAACCATTTAGAATTTGTGTCATTCCCTTAGGTATTACTCCATATAATGGCTTTGCAAGAATCAAAATTTCCCACCTTATATGTTTGATGTCTTATTGTGAAATGAGCTATGGTTAGATATGTGCCGATAAATTTTGTACATATATATATAAGGAAAGTAATGTTCTTATCTGAAACTGTTTGCCAAGATTCAAAATTTTGCTTTCCCATTATAGTTGACGAACTGTATACACTCAAACATTGTGTAAGGTATTGATAATTCAATGTTAATTATCCTACAATTTCCTGGGGTCATACTAAGCAAAGGTTAAGGATAGATGGCGTGGAAACTAGCATGAATGTTTTAAGTGCACCGCCCCTAAGCTTTGGTGAGAAATTTGAGGATGCACATGATGTGATCTTGATACTGGATGATCGAGAGTAGTTTGCCACTTGGAGCTTGGTGAACTTCATGCTTCAGGAAATTCGTTGTGGTTCTTGAATTCATTATGCCTTGTTTTATGCTTTAAATATTGCTTATTCGATATCTAAAAATTTTTAGACATAAGATGAATGATTTTTTTCTTGTATGCAGATGCATCATATGTGTTTATGTGGATTTAACTACTAGTTATAGAAAATTTTATCTTCTTCTATGAATGTTTCTATTATTAGTTGTTTGGTCTTTTTTTTTGGGCCCCCTTTAATCATTACTGAAATTGAGTGTATTGTGCATATTTTACCGTACTCTTATTTTCTCAGAAAGCTAGGATACATTATGAAAAACACAATGCTCTAGAAACACACTTCTTTTTTCTTTAGAGTATAGGGGCGGAGCCATCTGAAAGGAGGATGCTAATGCGCCCTTGCAATCTTTCTAAAGGTCTTTTTTACTAGAATTCTGTTAAAAACTCCAATTTAATTGATTTTTAAAACTTTTACCAGTGCTATTGTTGTTTGTATGATTTGTATGATTTCTAAAACTTTTACCAGCATTATAACCACACAGTTATCGATATTCAATTTCTCAATTGCATGTTATACTATCTGCATTGAATGGATTTTTATCTATATCTTTTAATGAAGACTTTTGAAATGCTAAAAGAATTATCTATATAATTGTAAATATTTTAGCTGAACAAAAGCCAAATTGTCTCGAATTATAGTAAAATGAGAGAAATTATAAGTAATATGTATTATTTTGGTAAAGTTGGTAGAAATTTCAAGAAATTAGGTGATTCTTTACTGAAACATAATAACTATGTTGCTAACTTTAAATCTAATTAAAGAAAAAATCTAGTAGAGCTAGTGTTCTTTTAGTACAAATATTTCATATAATTTTGCAATACCATTAGGTAGTCTTATTTGTAGTTTTTATTCACTTTTTTGTTCTTTTTCTGTCGGAGTTTGATTGTTCTCAAAAACCTTAAAGGATACATGTACATGCTTTTTACCCAAGAATGTTCTGTCTTGTAGACTACTAATTGTGATATTAAGAATGGATAAGGCCACGAAAGAATAAATTTAAAATCTTTTACTGTAAATCAGAAATCATTGCAGAGAAGTTTAGTCTTTTTCTTTTCTCTGCAATTTAGAGAAGTTGAATTTGTGTATCAAACTTATCCTTCTAGAAATTTAGTTCTTGAGGGATGGTCCAAAAACCATTATCTTCTATTTAGTTGGGGGTGGGGTATGGGGGAGGGCTTTTTGCTGGTTTTGTAATTTCTGGTGCTATTGTTGCTCTTTATTCTTAGTGGATTGTCTTTACTGGTGAATGCAAGGGTTTTGATTAAGTTGATTTATTGTGGTTTTTAGTTCAAGGTCTGGAAGAGTTATTGAGAATTTTTGTAGTCAATTCAAAATCAAAATAGAAGTGAGTTCTCTGGATTCCTTTGCTCTTATCATCTCATGTGAAGTGATATACATAGATAAATCTTATACAACACATTCACATATTCCTGCATGTAATGCAGTTTTTTTACCTTTTGATCTGGTATTGTTTTGACACATTTTGCTATGTTGTATCAAAAATTTTCATTTAAAATGGCCAGTATTATGTGTAACATTTGGGAGTGATTTCTTTATTTAATGGCTTAGAGAGATCTATGTAATTATCCTTTGACTTTTGATGTAGAGTAGTTTTCTATCAGAACTTTTACATGATATTGTAGACACTACAGAGCTTTGAGCGTCTATTCTTGTTATGGCTTGAAATATCCCGGTTCTGAGGTCATCCGTGAATCAAAATGTCACGAAAGAATCACTTTCTAAAATTTTTTAACAGCATAGGGCTTGGGAATTATAAATTTTTAGAAAGGGTTCAAATTGGAATATAAGTCTCAGCTTTTACACTAAACCTATGCATCCATCTCGGGATTTCAACTTGGTGGTTTGTCAAAATGTAGCATCATTCATGTGACCTTGAGGCATAGCTTCATGTATATTATTTTCCCGACACAAATTGACAGGGATGTATCTGTAAACATATTTGTCCAAAATCCCAAATTTCCTGTGCAGATTGACATCCACATGTACATTTATATGTTATCATATGCTTGCAGTTACTGATTTGTGTACTGTGCTTTAGTTTTGAGCTTTTGTAAATCTTTTGCTCCCAAGTTTTGTGGGCTATCAGTTGTTTGACCTGGTGGCAACAATGATATATATATATATATATATATTGAATCTTCTGCAGGTTAGGCGGTTAGCAGTTGGAGATGCAATTTGGATAGCTCGCCATAAATATGTTGGCAGTGAATATGTACTCAATTTTATTGTTGAGAGGGAGAAAGTTGATTACTTACGCAGTTCAATCAGGGATAATCGCTACAAAGATCAAAAATTGAGGCTGTTGGTACTAATTCTTATTCTTAGTATTTGGTTTTGTTATTAAATGTTACTTGTATAGTCATGCATGTGTGGGAGTGTATATATTCATATATGACACTTGATTTTATGTCATAAAATTTTACTGTTGTGGTCGTTTTGGGAATACTTGAATAGAGCATTTGAAATTCCCTTTCTAAATTTACTTGAAAGTTAATTTTTTTTAATTTACCTTACTAGTTAGAATAGAGGATATGTCTCAGTTTTTGACAAATTTGAAACTAAAGTTGAGATAATTTAGAAGTGAGACTTCTATCTACTTTTCCATAAGATAAATAATAAAAGTGATGTAGAAACACGAATATGCATATGGAATTACAAATCTGGTTAAAACAAGAAAAAGGAATAGAAAAGGTGACCTATGGAGGGCATGCATTGGGTGCCATGAAGATCAGCCTCCACAGCTGTGGAGGACTGACCTTGTGGCCAGTGCTATATGGAGGTCGTGAGCTGTATGATAGGTAGGTAAACCTCCATGGTTGTGGCTGGGTGGTTCTACATGCCATACTCGTGGTTAGATCATGCCTAACTACTATCATGGAAATTCTGGTGGTTAGTTCTCTGCAGCCTTGGAGGCTAACCACCTTAACAACTCTCTATTAAACTGTTCCCACTAAAAAATGAATGAAGTTATTGCATTTATGCTGAGTTTGGAGTGGGTCTTGAATCTATCATACTCAAAATGGGATTCTAATGTTAAAGCTACATGTAATAAAAGAAGTATTATCCTCATTTTTTAAAAATGTATGAGTTACTTTAAATTGGTAACTTACACATTGGTTTCACCAACATTTGTAGTGTGAATGTACTCGTGCATTTTATTCTTGGCACAGTGGTAGTAAAATATCATATTAATTAGTTTTTTTATAAGATGTTTGAAATTTTGACCAGATATTTTAAGGATACAAAACAATCAATTCTTTCTTAGGGACTCTTGCTGCATTTTTTTTTTTTTTTGGGTATTTGAGACTATGTTAGAGATACTGAAGGAGAAAATTGAGTTTCATTTTCCGTTGAAAATGTTAAAGAGTTACAGAAAGGTTGTGAATGTATTGTTCCAGCTCATCTCTGGCTTATAATTGTCATTATCATAATGACATTTTTTGGTGTCGCATTGCATATTGTAAGAGGTGTGGGCTTAAGAAGCTAATATATATTGTGGAGGGAGACCAAAATTGTTCTGAAGCTGCAGAGAGTCTCAAAACAGCGTAAGCCCTTTTCTAGAAGTATTTCCTAGAATCAGGTCTCTGTTTACTTAAAAAAGTGCATCTTTTTTATTTTTTTATTGTAAATTAAACAGCTTTTAGTCATAAATGTTTACAATACTCCAAATTATTTTCCCAGTATTAAAGCTGGGCATTGTTTTTACGGTGTCTTATTTGCTTTTAAGTTGGTGTATACAGAGTTTATATCTTGTTGTGCTTTTGAGCCATATTGATTACATAATACATCTTAAATTTGATTATATGTAATATTGTAGTTTTTTGATTATTTGCGACATGATCAATTGGGATGGGGCTGTTAACAATTCCGAATGATGTAACTTGGGGAAACTAAAGAAAAGTGGGTTGGTTATGATGTTATAGCCTGTCTTGCTATCACCTAGAACGGAGCTTATTTGTGGTTGGGAGTTATGTTCTGTTCAACGTTTTAGCTTTATTTATTTGCCAAATTAATACTTGCCAGAGAATGACCTGGGCAGCTTTTGATTGCATTGAGTATTTGAGGTCATGGGACATAGATTCTTTCGATTGACAATAAGGGACCAAGAGTGGGTAAGTTGATGGTGCTAAGAAATATCCATGGTTCTGGATGTTTCACCATTGGTGGTTGCTGTGGATATGGTGGTACATTACACTGTACAGAAGAAAGGGATCTTTTGTCTTTTTTCAAAATGTCCTGCACAAATTATGTACATGGACAAATAGTGCATACATTATTTCCAGCTTCCTTACTCGATGAGTAATAGATGCAAAACAAATTGTGGCAGGAGTATATGGGTAATGTTTGAAATTCGGATTGGTTGGTTCTGGAAATAGTAGTTATTTGGTTGAGTGTAGCTTTTTTTTGTTCTTATTACTGTTTACTGTTTTTTTCCCCTTCTCTGTTAGGAGATTTTAGCTCTTCATCGTTAGGATTATGCTGCTTCTTAAGCAGACGTGCTGGTATAGTTGAAATAATTGGGGAGCTTAAGCCCTGAAAATTCAGCATACTATAGCTTTGTAGTTAGACTTTTAGAAGTCTAGCGAGATTCTATGATTTTTTTTAATATTCTTTTATTTTTTATTTTTTGATTCAACATACTAGCTCAATGGTAGTAGGTGCTGCTTAGGATCTCTTGGTTCTAGGTACGTGAGTGGGTGAAAAAAAAAATAAAGGAAAAAGGACCCCTTTCAAGCCCCAACTAGTCTATAATATTCTATGTTTCCAATCCCTGAAACAAACTACCTACCAGCATATTATTAATCCCATCGATATCAAGGAGTAAGGGTTTGGAACTTAAATGATGCAAGAAAATTTAAAAACCTCCATTGAGGGATTTTAGCTCATCTTTATTGTTGACAGGAAACAAATGGCCTTCTTACATCATTCGGATGGTTATAGTTAGGCTTGGAACAGTGACATCTGATAGTTTGGGTGTAGTGACTTTGCTTTTGTCATATCCTACAAGCTTATTAAGCCTAGGATTTGTATGGTATAAAATCATTAGTTGCCTAGTACCTATCTGCTTGTATGTGGGCGAATCATATCCTTAATCTGATCTTTATTTCAGGTGTTCAAAACCAGACACATGGTTTAGTTGCACAATCTGAATTGCAAGTTTGTAAGGATTGCATAATCCATTATCAATGTGGAATGGTTGATCCTAAATACATTTACTTCTCATTGTGAGAAATTAACATTATTTTTTCTGTGGATCGCTGGAAAGCATTTTCTGTGGATCAATGGCCTTTTAGTTTTTTAAGTAAGTCAACAAAGTTGGACAATTTCTTACTAAGCTGTCTTTTAATCCTGTCTTGCAGTTGTTTTACAACAGAGATTCTGGAGGGATTTGATGTGCATAGAACAAGTGGTTTGGCTGACTCTAAAGAAGTATGGATACCTTACTCGAGCAATTTCTCACTATTATGAGGCAGTGTTGCCTCTGGAGCAATCTAAAGGCACAGGAGTGTGTCCTTCTTTTGATGAGTTTGTCCAGAGGTGCCAAGACCTGGATAGGATGACCGTCAGCGATGTCTTTGCCACTCAGCTCATGCAGGTATGAACAATTTTTGTGTGAAGGAAACACCAATCCTGTTTGCTCTGATTTCAATAATGTTATTAACGATTTTACTGAAGGCAAATCCCTTGGCTTTCTGGCCGTGCAATTTATTGAATTTTTGCACTTAGAGAAACATATTAGCTGCACAAAAAAATTTCACTTTTGCTTTGGGACATCAGGTTGCCCTTAAAATTTTGGTCTAGCTATTTCTGGATGTGTTTTTATCTTTGATGTATTAGGGCCTAAGTTTGTTTTGAGTTTTAGCAAAACTAGAATCATGGGAAAATGTGAACGTGTTTTGACAGTTGTGGAATTGGGTTCTTTCATCTGTAAGTATATAATCCCAGAGTATATGTGTAAATACATGACTTTAGCTTAAATGAAGACTGGTTTTTTGTTCTACAATCTAGTGAATAATTGTGTATTATCCTTGACATTTGAATGCAGGTCCCACAAGTTACAGAGGACGTTGCAATTGCTATTTTGGAATTGTACCCAACACTAGTATCTCTTGCCTCTGCATATTCTCTTCTTGTGAGTTCTGTTACTGAAGTGAAACTGCAAAAGCCTTGTAGGTTCAAAGTGTAATGGTTTTTGCATTGAGAAGTGGTTACCTAAGCAGGCAATGGCCTAGTGGTTGCATAGAATGTGAGCACGAACCTTCTGATGTTGGCATTCTACTTATCTAATGCTTGAAAGAAAATGTTCCTCATAGGGTTGGTTTGAGCAGTTCTACTCTAGTTATTTACCTAACCATTTTTCTTGTCACGATTAGTCTGCTTTATTCAAATTTGCGCTTGTGGTAACCAAATAGAAAGAATTCTTCATTTGGTAATTTTCACCCTAACTATCTGCTCTTTTTGATTAGGAAGGAGACACAAGTGCGCAAGTGGATATGCTGAGGCAGAGTAAAGACGTGATCAATCTGGTTGCAAGTAGGAATATATTTCACTTGGTTTGGGGCAACTGAGTATTGTAAATTTACTCAAACTAAGAACGAGTGGAAAATTGGTTGCAATGGAACTTCAGGATTTGTAATGTAAATGAGACGGACAGTTTCTGAACCTACTGTAGAAAAGCTTTTGATGTTTTATATTTAAGGGTAGATAAAGTGGAATCTTCATCTAATAGAAGATTTCTTATTAAGAGGAGTGTCATGATAAACGAGTTACAGAAGATACGACTTGATAATCGTACAAAAACATACATACATAAATACTTTCACATTATATATATATATATATAGAAAATTAATTTCAGGCGGCAGTGCCCAACCCTTTGATAGATACTGAATCAAAAGATTACGAGTAAGAATACTTACAAGCAAAAGATTTTTTTTTTGACTCCCAATAAGGTTGAAGAAAAGAAAATTAAAATACAATAGAAGAGACAAGAGACAAGACTTGAAAACCAGAACCCTTAGACTCTCTGGTTCTCCCTTTCAAGTCTTCGTTGTGTTGAGGATTCAGCTTATACAGGAGAGTTTGGCTGACACTGTTCAATCAAAAGTGGGGTTATTGTAGTGATTTGGAGTGATTGGCAATCCACATTGATTTATTGATTCTTTTGGTCCCACAGTTTTCCACTAGTTGATGAACTAGTAGGGAAAATGGGACTTGAATTCTGAGTTGAAGTAAATCTACTAAGAGTGCCTCTGAAGCTGGTTCTCGTACAGAAAGCAAGTACCACACATTGGCATAATCCCCATATTAGTACCTTAGGGGGTTGGAAAATTCCTTGGAGTCCTATTTGGAGTTAAAGGCTTTCGCCCCTCATGTAAGATGTTTAATCCTAAGAATTTGACTCGTCAATTGACTGACTTGGCTTACAAGCAGTCAAAATAGCATCAGACCAAAAAGTTTTGGGAACACTCATACCACATAGAAAAGATTTGGTTACTTCAAGCGTATGTTCTTCCTCTAAAAAAAGACCATTTTGTTATGGTGAGTAGGCACAAGAGTTTTGAAGTTCAATACCACACCTTCACAAATAGATCCTTTTTGGCATCAAAATGCTTGAATTTGATTGATCCTAAGTCATATAATACCTATGGATAAAATATTTGATTTTTCCTTAGATCCTTTGGCAGGAAGAGCTATCCTTATAGATAAGACCTCTTTACCAATTTCTTGGAATTTTGTAGTAAAACTCATCTTGAGAGAGGAAGACGGTTTGAAAACTAGTATTTTGATTATGTTGGATATTTTCTCTTTTTTAACAAGATTTAAGGTTGAGGTGTTTGGATTACTGCCTATTTCCATTTTGTTTTTAGGAAGAGAGGCTTTCTAAACTACCATATCTTTTTCTTTTGAATTTGGAGGGGCAATTGCCACCTTTTAGGCTTGGGTTTGAGGAGTGGTTGGCTCCTTTTTAGGCCTTCGCAACTTAGCTAGTAACTCATATGGGGCTAGGCTATGGATCAATTCCGATGATGTGGCTAAGCCTAGTGACTAGATTTGAGCTTTGGAATGTATCCCTTGGATTTGGGATTTCACCTATTATGTGATTTTATTTGGGCCTTTTTGAAGGCCTATGACTTGGGTTTGAAATTGAAGGTTGTTTCATTTTGGTCCTTTTGAGCCATGGTTTAGGCCATTTTAAAATTTGAGTTCTCCCAATAGAGCAACCTTTTGCCTTAAACTTAGTCAAGTAGGTTTCTAATGTGTTTTGTTGGAAGGTATTTTGAAACCTTCTTGAAGCTTTAGGTAAGCTTTTCACCTTGAACGGTCTTGATCTTTGTTCTCATGTTGCCCTTTAATCAGGAATGATCCCACTTCTTGAGGTGTGGGCTCCATGTAGTTTTTTAACAAGTTTTCCCACTTGCTATGGCCTTATTGCCAATGGTAGTATATACTTTTCTATGCAATAACTCTTTAATTAGAAAATAAAATGCATTTAAAACAATTTTTTTTCTAGTAAATACTTGTATGCAAGTTTTTGACATCCTTCTTCATAATTTCTTTTGCAAATTGGCAACCAATCATTAAAAAGAACTTCTAATTAATAAGGGTAGTTTAGAATGTAGAGATGTAAAGTACAATGGTAAGCACCTCCTTTTTTTTTATGGTCAAGTAATCTTGTTAGATTGGATTATAGTATTTTGAGGGAAATTGGACTATTTGTTTCTTTTTATTTTTTATTATTTTAGAATACAATTATATCATCATTTAGATGCATATATGTCTTCACAATTTTGGGAGACTTAAGTTTATGAATGTAGACAATGAGTCTTAACCAAAATGTTTGTACTTAATTCTAGAAGGTCTTAACTAAGCCCGACATGAATTTCATCATATTATTCAAGTATACTTTTGCATTAACTTGTAAGTTAATGTCACATTCACATTTACTATAATGGCAGTGGTGGGTGACTCTTTGGTGTCTTGCTTTCCAAGTAAATTGGTTAGCCACACTAAGTACTTTGTCATTGAGATGTTCACTTAATTAGCATTGTTAATATGCCTTTTGACATTGCAATTTTTGTTCCAGTAAGTTGACCATATTGAAAACAAAAAGCTTCCCTAATAATAGTAACATTAATGGTTTGAGAAATGAAAGGCACCAATGATTCATGGATTAATTTTTCCAACTAGCCCATAATTGCAGTATGATACTGATCCTACTATTAACACTTGGCTTTATCATTGGTTGGTTAGGGAAAAGATTTATGAAGAACTAGAGTTTATTTTGGATTGTAAATGCATTCATCATTTAATAACAGAAAAAGGCAAGAAAATGAACACTAGTTAATAACATCCTTAAAGGTTTTGCATGTATTGATATAAAGGATATAAAAGTTAAAAAGGTGCTTTACCCTTATATACTACAACTATAGACAACTGTAATATACAAGACATGGTAATTAATGAAGATAAGGAATAAAGCAACTTACATAATAAATACTTTTGAAATCTATAAAGTGTCATGTCTTTTTAGTGTTTTACACAACCTATTGTTGCAAATGTTATTTTGTAGTAGATGTGTTCACGTTATACTTGCTACACTAATAACAACAACACCTACTACACTTGCTATACTAATAGTAGCAGCTACATAATAGGTGTAGCTAGCCTTAGCCATAATAGGTACAACAACACTAGTAATAGCACTTGCATAGTTAGTGTAGCTAGCCTCAAGCCTAGTAGTTGTACCAACATTGGCATTGTAGTAAAATTGTATGTTGAACAAGAATCCAACAAAATACAATGCTAAGGCATAAAGGTACACAAAATATAGATAGATAATTCAATTGCATATGTTGAGACCCAAAACCATTTGGCAAAATGTACATGTCTTGTAAGTTGTTACTTAAGATAAGGGTGACCTCAATCACTTCCAAATTCCCAAAATTGATTTTATTTATTATTTTTAGAAACCATATAGGGCGGTAGCACCTACAACACCTACAGTAGCACTTATAGTGCAAGTGCAACCAACCTTAACCCAACAATGGTGCACCTAGCCCTAATAACTGTAGCACCATTTGCTATACTAGTAATAGTAACACTTGTTACACTTGTTGCACTAGTAGTAACACCTACAACATTGATGTTGCCAACACTTGTTGTACCAATAACAACACTCACAATTTTGGTGCAACTTACCTTGAGCCCAATAGTTACACCAACACCAACATTGTAGTAAAACCATATGCTAAATAAGAATCCAAAGAAATACAACATTTAAAGACTGAGGTGTACAAAATTCATAGAGATGATTCCTGCTTGGTATATAGAGACCCAAAACCATATGACAAAATGTACAAGCTTGGTTAGTTATTGCTTAAGATAAGGATGAGCCTTAATCACTTTGAAATTCCTTTAATTGATCTCATTATTTAAACTTATTATATTTAGAAACCAAAAAGGGCAACGACACTTGTTGCACCTATAATAATACCTATAATGCTAGTGCACCAGCCTCAGTAGTTGTAATAACATTTGCTCCACCTGCTGCACCAACAATAGTACCTATAGTGCTAGTGTAGCCAAGCTTAGCCAAAATAGTTGCACTAGCACTAGCACTAGCACTAGACCATCACTCACAATGTTGGTGTAAACAACCTCATGTACAATAGTTACACCAACACCAACAATATAGTGAAGCTACATACTAAAGAAGAATTAAAAAAAAAAATTAAGGCACTAAGGTGCACAAAATGTAGACCCAAAACCTCATGTCAAAAAGTATAGGCCTGATAAGTTATTACTAAAGATAAGGATTGGCCTCAATCACTTGCAAATTTTCTAAATTGATCTTATTATTTACTAAAATGAATAAGGTAGTAAAATCTACTATTCTAGTGCGCTAGAACTCAACCTTAATAGCAACGCATCTAACCCTAAAAATTATAGCATTGGCAACACTTGCACCTTTAGTGCAACTGATCTTAGCTACAATAACTATATTAGCACCAACATATGCGCTCTCTGTATTAGTGCATCTAACATTAAGCCTCGTAGTTGCGCCAATACCAACATTGTAGTGAAATTGTATGTTGAACATGAATGCAAATAAATACAATATTAAGGTATTAGGGTACATAAAATACAAATAGATTATTCATGCTAAGTATACTGAGACCCAAAAACATATGCCAAAATATACAAGCTCAATAAGCTGTAAGAGAAGGATAAGCCTTAATCACTTTTAAATCTCTTAAATTGATTTTATTAGTTTAAATTTTTATTTTTAGAAATCATATAAGAAAGTGGCACTTGCTACACCTATAACACCACCTACTGTGTTGATGCACCTAATCTTAATTTCAATAGTAGTGCACCTAGCCCCAGTAGCTACAACAACATTTGCTAAATCTGTTGTATCTATTGCACTAGCTGCATTAGTGACTACTATACCTACTACTCCAGTAACAACACCTACAATGCTAGTGCAACTAACCTCAGCTATAATAATTGTAGCAAAAATTGCCACATTGGTGAGGTGAGCCTTAGGCTTAGTAGTTGCTCCAACACTAGGATTGTAGTAAAATCGTATGCTAAACAAGAATCCAAAGAAACACAATGTTAAGGCATTGAGGGGCATAAAATATAAAGAGATGATTCATGTTAGGTATGTAGAGACCTAAAACCATATGACAAAATGCATTGGCTTGGTGAGTTGTTGCTCAGGTTAAGGATAGTTTTCAATCATTTCCAAATTCCTAAAATTGATCTTATTAATTTAGCTTATTATTTTTAAAAACCATATACCCCAAGAGCACCTACAACATTTGTGCACCTAACCTCAACCCATAATGGTGCATTGAGTTGCAATAGCTATAACATTAGTAATAGTAACACCTGCTATGCTTACTACATAAGCAATAGCACCTACAGTGTTGGTGTAGCCAACACAAGTAGTACTTATTGCAATAAAAGCAGCACTTGTAGCATAAGCGTAGCTAGCCTTAGACCCATTAGTTGCACTAGTAGCAACATTATAGTGAAACCATATGTTGAACAAGAATCCATAGAAATACAATGTTAAGGCATTGAGGTGAACAAAATGTAAGGCTGAACTTAATGGGAAAAGTGATCAAACTAGTTTATATGGTTAAGATCTTCTACTCTCCTTTTCAATGTGTGATAACTCTATTTTTATAGAGTTATTTTATCTATTTTTTAGGCAATAAATAATACAATGCTTATGAGAAAATATTTGAACTCCTCTTATTTATTTAAATTTGTCTTGTTTTTATAGCACAAGGAGACAAGGAGAAAAGGAATGAACATGGAGAACCTGATGCTTATTGTGTGGCAAAATTATAATATCAAGATCAAGAGAGTCAAGATGGGCTTGGGCTTTGGATAATTGTTATTAGATTTTCTATTGTTATTGGATTTTCTATTTAAATAGAAAACCCAGTCATGTTAGGAATTCAAGTCTCAATTAATTTAGGAGTTCAAAACCCAATTATTTTAGGTCTCTAAAACCCAATTCTACTAGGATAGGAGATAGGTCTAAACCTAAACCCTATTTAAGATAAGAGAAGAGGCAAAAGAAGGAGTGGAGGAAATTGAGCACAACTCAAGAAAGAAGCCAAGAATTCAAGGTTTTTTTGAAGAGAAGACAAAAAGGGTGACAGACTTATTGTTCTTGGATTCAAGATGCCTTCTTTATTTCTTATTACCATTCTTTCTCATTATTTCTTTATGTTTTAGTTTATTTTTGTTAGAGCTACGATGTAACCTAATTATGATGGTATGAATCTTATGATTATTATGTTTTGCAAGATATTTTATTTATGTGAAGTTACATATTACGGAGTTTAATACTTTTAGGTGATTAGCTACCACTTAGATTACTTGATTTGCATGTTAAAGACCGACAGAAAATAGCATGCAGTTGCTTCTTGTAATATGTAACCATAAATTAAATATGGATAGACATATACCATATTGTTTGTGTGGCTTTTGGTGTAAACTGGGAATATTCATAGATCCTAATGCATTTGGTTTGTTTCAATTCACATATAGAGATATAGTGAATTAATGAACTAAGTAGGTTTGCTATACCTAGACATAGGATAGTAAATAAATTAAGAAATTCCGCCATCACATAGATATTATCTCTTTTACAAGCATAAATAATCAATATTAGTACCTAGTAATTATGGTGAAGTCATATGCTCTAACATATTTCTTTTATTAAGTTTTCTTAGACTTAGTTAGTTAATCTATCATCCATCAATTTGGTTTGCTAGATAAATTCTAGAAGTTATTCACCGTTAGTAATTAGTTGGTCTAGTAATCACCAATCTCTGTGGGACGATATCTTTCTTATCATTATATTACTTGTTCGACATGTTCACTTGCATTTAGATTTCACCGAACAATGTGAGAGGAAGTCTTTTCTTTGGATGATTCCACCTCTAGGATGTGATATTTAGGCCTTTGATAAACATTTTGTTGCTTTGTGCATTTATACAAGTATATTTTTTGCATAACTAGGCCTTCCTTTTGTTGATTTCATATGAGTTGGTGGAATGTTTCTTGAACATAAATATCATTAACCATTGAGATTATTGAAGAACAAACTAGAGCCAGAATTTAAAAGCACACTAGCTAATTGTGTGGATGGGATAATGTAGAGAGTGATTCTTTAAGTGAAAATTATTTTTGATTAGCCATTAAAAAACTACTGATTCTAATGGTATAACCTTAAAGGCTTAAGTATTTTTAATAATTAGAAAAGTTACAAGAGAAAAAGAACAAGCAACACTTTGCCAAGGGATGTAGCTCTTGGACACTAAGTAAATTCATCAAATAAGGATTAGATTCTATAGGTGGCTTGAGATTAGTGCAAAACACAACACTTATTACTTATAAGAAAGTAAGTGTACAAGGGAGATCCTTAAAAGACAATTTATGGAAAGGGGAGATGGGTTTCCCTCCATCTTCATGGGGTACCTTAAGTTTTAATGATGTGAAAGCTATCCTTAACTTTCAATGTGTCTGAATTTACAAACTGTAAACATGAAGGAATAAGTGAAAAGAAATATAAGTGTCTAGGAGTACATTTTATGTAGCAATGCATGTATACTAACCTCTAAGCTTAACTTTTTCTTTGTTGCATGCCCTCTTAGATAACCAAACTAGGAAAATCTTGATAGACTCCAACTATCCACCCGTTCCAATGGAGAAGACCAAGTCCACTTATGAGATATATGCATACACGGATACGCTTGCATATTGTAGAGGGAGAAACTTGCCACTCGAGATTTACTTACATGATCTGGAAAATTGTCCAAGGTAAAGCCACCCATTCTAATAACTGCATGCGTTGAGGCACTTAATTGTCGTGATCATATACATCTATCCCACTTTTGTCTTTTTTAGGGAAGGCCTTGCACTCTTCTTTATAAACCGAGCATGTTCTCTTATAATTATGAACATGGCCAAAAAGAACCAGATCAACTTGGTAAATAGCAAGTAATCACAACAAATTTCATATGTAGGGATAAACTTCCTACAGCAAAAGTGGTTTCTCGATGGCTCCCCGCTATTGATTTGTATTGTAATTTTTGTGACTCTTAGTATGAAAGCAGATCACACTTGTTTTTTCAGTATACTTAGACTAGCCAGATTTGGAGAAGTATTCTAGCATAACAAGGCATTTGTAAGGTCATCTACGATTGAGGATCCGAATTGTAATGGATGATTAAAGCAACTTGTTCGATGAAATCTAAATGTAAGTGAACATGTCGAACAAGTAATATAATGATAAGAAAGATATCGTCCCACAGAGATTGGTGATTACTAGACCAATTAATTACTAACGGTGAATAACTCCTAGAATTTATCTAGCAAACCAAATTGATGGATGATAGATTAACTAACTAAGTCTAAGAAAACTTAATAAAAGAAATATGTTAGAGCATATGACTTCACCATAATTACTAGGTACTAATATTGATTATTTATGCTTGTAAAAGAGATAATATCTATGTGATGGTGGAATTTTCTAATTTATTTACTATCCTATGTCTAGGTATAGCAAACCTACTTAGTTCATTAATTCACTATATCTCTATATGTGAATTGAAACAAACCAAATGCATTAGGATCTATGAATATTCCCAGTTTACACCAAAAGCCACACAAACAATATGGTATATGTCTATCCATATTTAATTTATGATTACATATTACAAGAAGCAACTGCATGCTATTTCCTGTCAGTCTTTAACATGCAAATCAAGTCATCTAAGTGGTAGCTAATCACCTAAAAGCATTAAACTTCGTAATATGTAACTTCACATAAATAAAATATCTTGCAAAACATAATAATCATAAGATTCATACCATCATAATTAGGTTACATCGTAACTCTAACAAAAATAAACTAAAACGTAAAGAAATAATGAGGAAGAATAGTAATAAGAAATAAAGAAAGCATCTTGAATCTAAGAACAAAAAGTCTGTCACCCTTTTTGTCTTCTCTTCAAGAAAACCTTGAATTCTTAGCTTCTTTCTTGAGTTGTGCTCAATTTCCTCCTCCCTTCTTTTGCCTCTTCTCTTCTCTTAAATAGGGTTTAGGTTTAGACCTATCTCCTATCCTAATAGAATTGGATTTTAGAGACCTAAAACAATTGGGTTTTAGAGACCTAAAATAATTGGGTTTTGAACTCCTAAATTAATTGAGACTTGAATTCCTAACATGACTGGGTTTTCTATTTAAATAGAAAATCCAATAACAATAAAAAATCTAATAACAATTATCCAAAGCCCAAGCCCATCTTGACTCTCTTGATCTTGATATTAAAATTTTGCCACACAATAAGCATCAGGTTCTCCATGTTCATCCCTTTTCTCCTTGCCTCCTTGTGCTACAAAAACAAGACAAATTTAAATAAATAAGAAGAGTTCAAATATTTTTTATAAGCATTGTATTATTTATTGCCTAAAAAATAGGTAAAATAACTCTATAAAAATAGAGTTATCAAAACCCCCAAACTTAACATTTTGCTAGTCCTCTAGCAAAAGCAATAAACAATATATATTTTAGATAAAACCCCTTCATGATATTCTCCCATAATTACTCAACTTAACAATTCAAAGAAAAATATAGCTTTCATCCAAACACCACAATTGTTTCATAAGATAAGATAGACTCTTAACTATGTTGACCGCGTGTGTGTGTGTGAGTCCTCATCTTTTCAACTATATGCACTCCAAATAAATTCACATTAATATGCAATCTCTCAAAATCTTTAACCAAACCTCATAGGTTTGCTTTTCATTCCTCTCTCCACTAATGTAAGCTAATCATCTAATCAAAAATCAATAGGACTTTTATAAGCTTGTAATGTAAGGCTGGGCTAGGGGTAAGATGAAAGTCATTTAGGCTTAATTCACCCATAAACACATTACTTTCTAGGATCTCATCAAAAACTCTTGTCACTTTCTACCATCACTTTTCCCATTCTTTTCCATCTAAAAATGCTTGATTTCACTTGGATTCTAACACTCATAAAGCCACAATCATGCTTGCATCAATAAAACAAGTAAAAGTACTAGACATGTAGTTACTATACTCTTATCTTGCTAATCATTTCAATTACTATGCTTAATGGCTTTAACTCAAAACATTGAATGGCATAAATATGATAAGGAATGATAAGAGGATTCTATTCTTGGGCAAATGTTGTACTTCCTTTCTTTTCTTTTCTTTTCTTTTCTTTTTTTTTTTTTTGCAAAAATGGAATACTATGCCCACTTAATCATTGTAATCAATTTCTTCTTCCCATGCTCCATCTTCCTTTCAACCTTTATTCATCTCAAACAAACTTCCATCTTACAAGTCAACATGTTCATGGGAGTGGGACGATAAGATAAGTTGTTCAAGGCTTATGGCTATATATATGTGGGTGTCATTAAAAAAAATGGATAAGAATCAAGGCTCAGCGGGGTGACTGGTGATAAATAAATAAGGTTGGCTTGAAAGGCTCAAACGATCCAAAGAATGGCCTAAATCATTTTCTCAATTAGATGCAGCTTAGGATTTTGCCTCAAGAGAAAATCAAATAAATTCTAAGATTCAGGTGAGATCTAAGAAAATCACATACTTCACATGAATGTTCTCTAGAGATACACACAATTTCAAAAATAAAGGACTTTTAGTGCTCAATAGGTGGATCAACATAATCAAAATCACACTTAACTCACACTACAATTGTAGGTTTGAACAAAATCTATATCTTCCAAAGAATCACCAAGAATTCACAACATGGGATGTAATCATGACATAAAAAAAATTTCAATCAAATTTAGCACAAAGGTTCTTTCCCTACCCCCAAACTTGAATGAAGCATTGTCCTTAATGTAAAAAGAAAAGAAAGTAATAATAATGAAGGAATAGGAATGAGAAAATTCCCTTGATTGTAAGTTATATCCATGTAGAGCTCTGAGGAGATGGTGGTGATAAAACTTCTAATGAAAAGACTAAAACGAAATTGCTTGGGTTGCCTCCCAAGAAGCGCTTGCTTTATAGTTTTCAGCCAAACTATCCTGGATGTTGTTGCTCAAGGAGGATGAAACTCCAATAGTTTAGGAGACAGCTTGTGTCGTTTGATTGTTGAGCATTCTTCAATAAGCACAACTGTCTCATATACTTCTAACTTCCTTTTGTTCTGCAGTATCTCTTTCAAAAGTTTTGCACAACTAGATATGTGAATTGGAGCATCTGCAAAAGGAATGTTAATGTGCAGTTTTAAAGATATATCAAGGAATTCCAAAAACTGCTTATCTTTTACGCGTTGCTGAAATCTCTGGGTAAATGGAGTTTGAGGCATAAAGGACATAGGATTTTCTGGAACAAGGTTGCTCCTAGGTGCCTCCTCAAGTTGTATGCTGACATCTTTATCATTATCTTTGAGACTCTCCTTGTTAACATCAACTTCTTCTACTTGCTTGCCACATGTTGGGGTTATTGCCTCTATGGTATCTTCAAGACTTTTCTTTATATCACTAGGCAAAGGACCCTTCTGATTCTCTAAGATCATACTAATGAGCTGACTCATCTGCACCTCTAATTTTCGGATTGAAGCTTCTTGTCTTTGGAATCTCTCTTCGTTGTTTTGCATCATCTTAGCGAAGATGTCCTCTAAATTAGGCTTCGACTCTTTGATTTGCTCAAATGTTAGTGGAAATCTCATATCGTTTGGGTTACTCCATGAAAAATTTTGATGATTGTGCCATCCCGAATTGTATACATTAGAGTAATAATCATTTTATGACCTGTTAGGAATCCCAACAAAATTAGCATAATTATTATAATGAGGATAAGGGTTACCTACTTGACATTCCGTGTTATCATGTGCTCCACCATAAAATTTACATGATCTACTTTGATGTCTCATAACTGGAGTATTTAGGTTGTCTATCTTTTCATTGAGCACTTCCAATTGTGTAGACATTATGGTGAAGATATCTTCTTCATGGACTCCACTTGGTTGATGCATTGGTAGCCTCTCAGTAGACCATTGATAGCTATTGAATGCCATCTCCTCTAGGAGGTTAAATGCCTCTTCTGATGTTTTACTATGTAAGTCCCCTCCTGCAGCTGTATCAATTACATAACGAAGATTCATACTACACCTATCATAAAAAGTTTGTACTTGTAGCCACGTGGGTAATCCATGATTTAGACATATCCTCAAAAGTTCCTTGAATCTCTCCCAAGCTTCATATAAAATTCATCATTCATCTGCTCAAAAGTGAAAATATCGTTACGCAATTTAGCAAATCTTGCAAAAGGAAAGAACTTATCAAGAAATTTCTGAGCCAAATCATCCCATGTAGTAATTAATCCTGCAGGAAGTGAAAAGAACCACTTTTTAGCTATATCTTAAAGAGAAAATGGAAATAGTTTCAACCTGATAACATCTTCTATAACTCCATGATCTTCAATCATGTCACAAAATTCAAGGAATGCTTCAATGTGAGCTTTTGGATCCTCATTTGGTAGCCCACTATATTGCACAAATTTTTGAAGCATCTTGATGAGCACAGGCTTGATCTCAAAGTTATTTGCCTGATTTGCAAGCCTAATGTTTGATGTAGCATTCCAAAATGTTGGTGTAACATAGTCTTTTAAAAGTCTATATGTATCATCATATGTTTCTATCCTTGTTACTTAATCTTTCACAATAACAACTTAACAAGGAAATTTTTTTTTTCAAAATAAAAATAATGAAGCAAAATAAAAATAAAACAAAAATGATTTTTTTTCCTTTTTTTTTTGACAACTTAAGAAAAACGATTTTTTTTTCAAGAATTAAAAGAAATGATTTTTTTTTTCAAGAATAAAAAAAATGATTTTTCTTAAAAGAAAATAAAAGCTAGATTAAACTTAGAAATTATTCGGTATTAATGTTAATTAGCAGTAAAACAACCAATCCCCGGCAACGGCGCCAAAAACTTGTTCGGTGAAATCTAAATGCAAGTGAACATGTCGAACAAGTAATATAATGATAAGAAAGATATTGTCCCACAGAGATTGGTGATTACTAGACCAACTAATTACTAACGGTGAATAACTCCTAGAATTTATCTAGCAAACCAAATTGATGGATGATAGATTAACTAACTAAGTCTAAGAAAACTTAATAAAAGAAATATGTTAGAGCATATGACTTCACCATAATTACTAGGTACTAATATTGATTATTTATGCTTGCAAGAGAGATAATATCTATGTGATGGCAGAATTTTCTAATTTATTTACTATCCTATGTCTAGGTATAGCAAACCTACTTAGTTCATTAATTCACTATATCTCTATATGTAAATTGAAACAAACCAAATGCATTAGGATCTATGAATATTCCCAATTTACACCAAAAGCCACACAAACAATATGGTATATGTCTATCCATATTTAATTTATGATTACATATTACAAGAAGCAACTGCATGCTATTTCCTGTCGGTCTTTAACATGCAAATCAAGTCATCTAAGTGGTAGCTAATCACCTAAAAGCATTAAACTCCGTAATATGTAACTTCACATAAATAAAATATCTTGCAAAACATAATAATCATAAGATTCATACCATCATAATTAGGTTACATCGTAGCTCTAACAAAAATAAACTAAAACATAAAGAAATAATGAGGAAGAATGGTAATAAGAAATAAAGAAGACATCTTGAATATAAGAATAAGAAGTCTGTCACCCTTTTTGTCTTCTCTTCAAGAAAACCTTGAATTCTTGGCTTCTTTCTTGAGTTGTGCTCAATTTCCTCCTCCCTTCTTTTGCCTCTTCTCTTCTCTTAAATAGGGTTTAGGTTTAGACCTATCTCCTATCCTAGTAGAATTGGGTTTTAGAGACCTAAAACAATTGGGTTTTAGAAACCTAAAATAATTAGGTTTTGAACTCCTAAATTAATTGAGACTTGAATTCCTAACATGATTGGGTTTTCTATTTAAATAGAAAATCCAATAACAATAGAAAATCTAATAACAATTATCCAAAGCCCAAGCCCATCTTGACTCTCTTGATCTTGATATTACAATTTTGCCACACAATAAGCATCAGGTTCTCCATGTTCATCCCTTTTCTCCTTGCCTCCTTGTGCTACAAAAACAAGACAAATTTAAATAAATAAGAGGAGTTCAAATATTTTCTCATAAGCATTGTATTATTTATTGCCTAAAAAATAGGTAAAATAACTCTATAAAAATAGAGTTATCACAACTAAGGGAAAGGATTTAGCTACAAAGTTTCTTAAAATTTCTTTCTTAGCTTGTCTTTCTTGTGTATAGTTATAACGAAATTGTAGACATTTTCAAAATTAGACTGTTGATATACCAATGTTGTTGGCTAGAATCAGGAGAATAGTCCGCGGAATAGCATTTTTATTTATGAAAATTAAATTCTCTCAAGCAAATGTTTTGTTGTGTCATAGTTGGAGAATTCCAAATTTTATTTTCTCCTAGATGAATTGTAATGCTAGGGTATGCCCCTAAGCTTATGTACTTCTTTATTCTTCGATGAATAAACTTACATATTCATAAATAAATAAAAAAAATCATATGGAGTTAAGCAAGATAACATTACATTTCATATTGAAGAAGGAATAAATACTTAGGCCAAATGGATTTACTTTGTTTTCCAAGAGTAGAGGTTCTACTTCCTTTACAAAATTTTCATCCATATTAGGAAGTAACCCCTTTGAAAAAGAATACATGGGTCTATGCCTGCAATTTACATATATCATAGTTTATTATAATGCACAAATTTTGAGCACATAGTTGAAAGACCTAAAATGTATGTCAATATGTGAAATAAAGAAAGCAATTGACACTAAGTAATAATATTCTAACACTAAAATCTAACCTCCCTCTTAGTGGGAAGTCCAACACTAAACTCATGGCAACATGAGTATTTTAGGTGAAGGGAAGGCCATTTTATCTCTTTTTGATCGAAAATAAAGCTATATTTGAAACTAATTGTGAAGAAACTTAGAGACATTTCTAACGTTACATTGGCATGTTAGTTACATGAGTGCAATTCTACTT
Source organism: Casuarina equisetifolia (assembly GCA_028551475.1). Taxonomy (NCBI): domain Eukaryota; kingdom Viridiplantae; phylum Streptophyta; class Magnoliopsida; order Fagales; family Casuarinaceae; genus Casuarina; species Casuarina equisetifolia. Next base: position 7,416,206 of record CM052358.1, read on the forward strand.
CAACTAATTTGTAGTAAAATTAATTGCTAAATGTAGATATGTAGAATGCCAATCTAAATTCTTAAACTTTGGAATTGAAGATTGTTTCCTGTAATTTACTTTGTAATTGGAGTGCAAACATGGTGTTTTGCAAACCTTGAATTAAAAGGGGTTTTCCAACATGTATATCAAAATCTCATATGAAACGTTTCTTAGTGAGGTGGTTTGTAAGGCAAGGGTTGCATTTCATTGAAGCAGTTTGGATGCACCTAGTGGTGTCAGTATATCAATGTAGGCATAGCAAATTACCCATTGAACAGAAGCACAATATACTATGTCAAGAAAACTTACCTTACAAATGAAATTAAGTTCACCTTTATGTGCAAATTATGACTATTGTTGATTAGGGCAAGCAAGTAAAGTCCGAAACAATTTTTTTTCTTCTCTTTAGCTTTTTCCGCTTGTTTTCTTTTTGAAGAAAAGTTCAAATGCTTTGAAGAAACATGGTAAATAACAAAAGATGTTCTTAAATGACATCTTGCAAACTCAGTTAATTCTCCAAAAGGATTTGATACCATAAACATGGAGATGCCATGGACAACCACAAATACCTATAATACAATCAAGAGTTTTAGTATTTATTTGAAGGACAATATTAATATACACAAGATTTACTTACCCCATGAAAATTAAAGAGCTTTTGACTGATCAATGGAAGCCATATCATTTTTCATCCACTTATACTGAAACATTTAAGCATATTTCAAAGGTGACATCAAATTTACAGTTAGAGATAAATGAAAGAATATATGGTGTGTAACTTGTCTAACCTGTTCAAAATTTTGTGACCAATCGTGCTCAGTAGAAATTACAGTGAAGTAAACACTTGCTTGTTCAATAGAATACCATGGCTTATCCTTTGCTGGGATAGGCATGGGAAAGTAAGTTTCGTAGGGGACTCCAACTTCTCCTCCGGAGTCAGGAATGATATATATGGATCCCGAATCTATGTAATCTCTGAAAGAAATAGAAATGTAGCAAATACGATGTGCCTATCAAATATAGTTAGCCCAAGAAATAAACTTCGGAATGGATCTAATTCAGATTTTGATGCTCATAACTAATAGGAACACCATAAATATTAAATATGGCCTAGTAAATGATTCAGAACTGATATTCAAGATATTCGACCAAGAAATGAGGTCTGTATCTGTCATAAATTTAGAAATTACTTGCAACAATATTCTGAGTCATCTCCCCATCGGGATATGCTTGTAACGTTGAATTTTTTTGATTCCGGTTTATGTTTTATAGAGTAAACTAGATCACACTTAAACAGCTTCAGGCATTAGAGTAATACTTCATGGTATTAGAACAAGAAATTCGGAGTTTGAATCTTAAGATTTCCTTCTTGTCGAGAACAATAAATTGCCAACAATAAGGCTTAAAAATAAGGTGTGCAGAGTTTAAATAAATACATTGACCAATGTCAAACAACTTCAGGTTATAATTTCGGTTTTTGTATTCTCGTCATGTCAGGAGATGAACTTTGTTAAACCGCAATCCCAATGACAGACTTTTAGTAAGAGACTGATTATGTGCGCATGTACTTCTATAAGAGACGACAAATAACAATGCTTATTCATGAAAGAAGTCGAGGAAGTTTCCTCTCATGGTTTCCAATTGCAGTCATGTAAGACACACGTGATGCTACTGGGCTTATTTGGTGAAGGATTTTAAAAAAAATCCCATTCGACTAAGAAACCAGTGGCGTAGCTTATATCTCCAATATGGAAGACTGAGTCTATCTTGTTAGAATTTACTTCATCGGCCACTGCTTTAATTACTGAGAGTGACCCCGGCTATGGATCGCCAATAAAGAGAGGGATCAACACAGGAGCTACTTTAAGTTAGAAGTAAAAGGTTGTAGCCTTCATTACTGTATTCTCATTCATTCAAGATTTCTTCATTTTGGCTTGCAATAGACTTGTTAGCTCACTGGAATTTGCTCCAAAAGAAGAAAACCTCGAAGATTTTGTTCAAAAAGTTTTGGGTATCCCTATCTGCGACTTCAAACTGTCCTACCTGAAGGTAGTGCTCGACAGCAGCATCGCGAGGAGCCTTTCCCATATCGCCATATGCTGAAAACTTGAGCTCATCTGACCCTCCCGCAGGCGGAGTACGAAATTCGATTTGTTCACTCCAACCGGCAGAGTCACTGCAGTGATTTTGTAAATTCATTATAACTGTCGCTATACGTGGACAACCACGACACATAAGATGAAGATGGTCGACAGCTAGGTGATGCATTAGCCGCAGTGAATATATAGTAAGACTAGAATTTTGCTTTATGAAATTAAGGGTTGATATAAAGAAGGATGCTAAAACCTTCGGTATTTGTACGAGAAGGTGCTTGATGGTGCAAGTCCTGTCATGACTGCGGAATGAATGAATCCTGGATCATGCCACCCAAAGTCCTTCGCTGGACTTGGCAAAGCCGAAGATTCTGTCGATTTAAGACCAAAAGAGCAGAATCTAAGCAGAAGATAGAGGAAGAAAAAGGGTGCATATATATTTAGATGGTATGGGCTTCATTGAAATATGTGATGTTGTAATTGCCCCCTTCTTCACCCAATCTTAAGAGTAATGTATAAGCAATTCCAAGTGAAGGTTAGATTTCAAAATTACATGCAAAACGCACGCTGTTTTTACATGCACAAGCTTCCGAATATCGGTAAAGTGAGTACCTTGAGGATTTAACATATCAATTACAAAGATAGAACTTGGGGTTTCAAATTATAAGGAAGTTGGAGAACTCACTCATATCATGTTGTGAAAATGTTGTAACTTCTGATGTCAGCGTTTTTCCATCAGCATATTGTACTTGTTGAGGTTCCTTATCCCCACTAACCCATGTTAGTCTCATCTGCACCACAAGCCATGTTAAACAGATAAAATTGGAACAATGCTTCACGGGTTTCGAATAACTCAAACTGGACGCATGGTGGTTACCACTTGACAATTTTTTGATAAAATCGGCAGCGAGATGGTTAATCTTAACCCAGTTAATCCACTATGAAAATATAAAATCACCATCGTTAACTAGTGCTGCGTTGGTTTTCAAAGCCCATATGTTCGGTGCTGATTGTGAAAAGATGGAAACTCACCGAGCTTCCCGTCGAATCTGTACTTGAGATGTGACCATATAGCGGCTTCTTCGGATTTGCAAAACTGATAGGACCTGACCTACCGAAAACGCAAGGCGTCACGAATCCATCGCCAAAGAACACAAATTCGATATCGGTTCTGATGCTGATATCACAAGTTCTACTCTTATTTTTGAAGCATTTTTGACATCCGACATGTCATTCGTTGACTCTATTCCTTCGTATATCCCACAAACTCTGTTACCAGTAAAGACAAGGTTTCGCACTTGTTACAAGTATAGGACAGAATGGGTTGGTAACAACTATTTAATTTGAAGCGTTGTTATTCTTTGTCTTGAATTAGTTGTCCTATCGTGGAAGAGGAAAGAAGGAGAAACATGATCATCCTACAAAAGTAAAGAAAGAAGAGAGGAAAAAGATATGCTCTAGAAGTGCCTTCACCGGTGGGCACCAGAAATAAACCTTAGAAGGGACGGCATGATGCTTTTTGTGAAAATCAGGCCACGCTCTATCAACCAAAAGCCTAAGTTACGACGTTGATATTATCCACAGCCACCCTATTGTTTTGATTGTTATGGCTTCTTGACGTGACTTTGTACGTTGCGTATGCGGCCATCTAATATGGTTCTCTCAGATGGCTCCGTTACCCATAAGCAAAGGAGATGTCTATACACGTCAGATATAAACATACATTTATTGCTGATAACAATATTAGATCGCCACCCCGTGGGCGAGAATAGTAGCCAGTAGACAAACTTCCAATTAGAGAATTTGCCAGACAAACTATTGAGTTGCCATACTGAGAGGATTTGCCAGATGCACCGCAAGCTAATAGATACTAATGAAGTAGAGACAGGGAATACATACTCTTCTTTATTTTTTATCTTTACTCATGCTTTCCTTTTAATCTTGAGTTGGATATTATGCCCCTCGATGCAATTTCAAATAGAGTGTGGAGATTCCTTAATTTTAAGTATGAGAAGTTGGAAGAAAGTGGGGGCCATAAATTTCTTACAGTTAACAAATTTAAGTAAATAAAGTTACTGATAAACAAAGACTTTAGCTGGAGCATCACACCCGACTTGAGCAACTTCATGATATAACTGTGTAGATATATAATGCAGTTGATATTGCTCGATTTCAAGTTTGGAAGTACTTTTTATTAAATTTACGTCAATCTCCAAATCGTAGATAAACCTTAAATAAACGAGTCTGGGTACCTCGGAAAATGCTTGATAAGTAGAATTAGTACAATGATTACCCTAACAGGATAATGGCAGAGTAAAGGAAGCTCGCTAAGATCGCCAGTTTGGAAGTAAAATTTCTCACTCTGTGGACAGCTATCGACACTGTATAAGTTAAAACGTAAAAGGTAAATAGGTAAGGGAGAACCAAGCAAGAACAAAGGAGAGAGAGAAAAAAACAAACTAAATTTTGTATCAAGGGAACTCGATCCTTCTTTTTATTTTTAAAAATAAATAAATAATGACGAAACTCTTACTTTGAATGAGAAGGTGAAATCATTGCGACCCAATCAGAGTCTTAAGGAAGGAGAACTCCGCTAACTGTAACGTTGAGATATTCTACATCTGAAAGGCTGGAGTTCGAACTGACATTTATTTGGAGGAAAGGGCTTGTGGTCGGGCAGTCCTCCACTTTTCTTCTATTTAGAAGCCGAAAATCGGAGACTGCAGTGTGGTTTCGGTGCATGGCCATGGAGTTACTCTGTGGAGGGTTCAACGACCACGACGAAAAAGGAGAAGAACTATGAAGGAAAACGAGTAAAATCACAGAGTCTGAAAACCCAGGATGAATTGCAAGAATACCAAAGTCCTTGTACTTCATTTTCAAACTTCATATTCATGCCTGAAAGTTGATCTAACATTCCCTGAAACTCATTCAAATGATCAGATATGGATTGCCCATCTTTGTATTTCAAGCTAATAAGTTGCTTCATCAAATTCATCTTATTATTTCCAGTCTTTCGAGCATACAAAGATTCAAGTTTGTTCCATAAAGTCATAACATGTGTTTCTTTACTAATGTGATTCAAAACATTCTCATCTATAAATTGTCGAATGAACCCGCATACAATTTTATGCTCAAGAGTCCAATCGGCCTCACTCATGTTGTCTGGTCTAGTTTCACTAAACATCGGTAAGTGCCAACGTTTCACATAAAACAAATCTTCCATCCTACCTTTCCAAACATGATAATTTCGTCCATTCAAACTAATCATCTTGTTAATGCTTAGTTCCATCGTTCAATCAAATCCAAAAAATAAAACAACCACAACCTAAGCTCTGATACCACTCTAATGGGAAAAACGATGTATAACGTTTCTCACTTTGATTAAACCTATGAAGAAATACTAAAACACCAACGATGTATTTGAATCACAAGTAAAATAATCAAATCATAATCAATACAAAAGAATTTCTACGTAGAAAAACTCCTCCAATGTGAAGGATAAAAAACCACGGGACCGATCACGAAGTCTACCCAAATCTCCACTATATAAATCTTTAGGTTACAACCCAATCAAGTCCATAACAATAGCAACAGGACAAAGATTTATTGATTCAACAATAATAAAATCACCAATAAATAGTGAAAAACAAGTTGTAAACAACAACTTAACCGAGAAAAGTTGAAGAAATATCACCCAGATTTTCAACCAAGATCTGCTGACTTCAAGAGCTCCAAACGACGATCCAACAGTTCACAACGAAGAACACCCAATCCCGAACCTGCTGACAAAAAATCATCTCAATTGGATCACAGATCAATCTTGATCAAACTTTTGATCAACTGCTGCGCGGGGCCTCTAATTCCTGCAAAATTATGTTCTTTTCTTTTCTCTCTCTCTTTTCTCTTTTCTCTTTGACAGCCACTCACCTCTTTTTTTAAAGAAAAACCCTATATTTTTTCTTTTAAACCTTAGGGCCACATTACCCTAATTGGACCCAATAATAAGTCCCCGAATATGGGCTGGACCAACCCAACAGAAATTGCAGTAATTTAGGGTGAAAGTGTGAATTGATCAACTTTGATTAAAATATCAAAAAAAAAATTACGAACCATATACCATATTAAAAATTCTCTTAACCTCTTATCTTTAGATATTGAGAGGATGCACAAGAAAATGATAAAGGGTGGAGAAACAAAAGGAAAAAGAAAGAGAATATGATTTAGGAGATGAATTGGGAGACTTTCAAGTAAAAGATAATAATAATGACACAACAAGACAAAATAAGAAAGAAAGATATAAGAAAGTAGAGCGTACCCGACAAAAAAAGAGTTGAAAGAGGAGAGTGCCCCCATGAGAGAGAAAAAAAGAAAAAAATCAACAAAAAAAAACATTGAAGAATATAAGTTAAAAGATAGAATAAAGATAAATTATAGAACAAAACTTAAAGATAAAATAAAATTGAGGGATGAAATCTGAGTTATATATTTTATTTAATGAATTGATAGTCAATCTCAATATATTTTGTTATGTTGTGATAAACACAATTTATGCCTTAATAATATAACATTTTTAAGATTATAGACGATTAAATGGAATTAATGCAAGTTAATTTTGCTTTAGGGTGAGCCAAAGTGATTAAAACGATACTTAAAATCCATTATTCTCATAAATTTGTTAATTTTTCCAATTGGTACGAATTTGGAAATTGACCATAAGATAGGTTTCCGCGGCATCAAAAAACTAAGCATGGTAAGTACACCCAAGAAACTCACACAAATCCATAAACATTCCACAAATATATGCATTTTCCCCAATAAATCTAACATTTAATTGAAGTCTTGGCAATAATTCAACCACAACGTACATAAATCAAACAAATAGACAGAACAAGTCATTTTATTGTGTGGACATGACTTGTTAATTGAAAATGGAGACAAAACGTCAACAAAACTAGGTAAATAACTGGAACTAGTTGCAAGATCACCATATTGCAAGGTAAAATGAGGCCTTAAATATTTCAAGGTATATTACCCACATTTCTAAATGGATTGAGGTCTCCATGGATCTCAAATGAAGGCCCCCAATTGTAGGATAATTATTTTATATATAATTTTTCCTATTACAAAAGAAATACAATGTACTACATATGAAATGGATGACAGTGCTTGAAAGAACACATGAACAAAATGACGAAATAAAATCTAAAGTATTAAGATCCAAGAAATCCAAAAAAGAAGAGAAGCCAATATTGACAATTTAAAAATGACAAGAGAAATGAATTTCAACCCATCCACTGAAAGCTAACTGCCTTCCAGATTCATAGGATCTCCTTCTCACAAAGTGCACCATAAAATACATAAAAGGGCAGCATTTGAATTCATTTTACTATTGCTTGTTGAAGTGGCCTTTATGACAATTTAATAACTCTAACAAGACAAGACATAACCCAAACAATTCTATAAAGACAACGCAAGCAGCATAAGTTACCAACAAAAGGACAACAGAGAAGATGGTTCACGGCCTTGTGCTTGCTTTTCATGTAATAAGAGCACTTCTTGACACTACAAACAGTCCAACTTAGTCCTCCATGAATCTACAGGGACCTTTCCTACATGGAAGATAAATTTTCACGAATAGAAGGTCATAATGCCCCTAAACTAAAGCAGACAAACAACATAAATATCTGAAAATGTTTTCTTCTGTATCTTTAACGGATCTTCTAGGGTCCAAAATCTGGTCACGTGGGTTTTTCAGATTTCTTATAATTTGATTAGGAAAAATCCTCGTTCATCTCTCAGCAGCCGCCGCCCGCCCCCCCGCCCCCCCCCCCAAAAGAAGAAGAAGAAGAAGAAGAAGAAGAAGAAGAAAAAATCATTAATCCTATTTGTAAATGTTAACCTTTCCCCATGCTCTTTTGCTGCTTTTTTTTTCTTTTTTTCTTTTATACAATTACTTACCTCAACCAGACATAAAAAGACATTTATTTTACCAATTATTTTTTTCTTCACTTTTAGTACGTTTCCCTAATGCTTTAACAAAAATAATTTTGAAACTTGGATTTCATCCAAGTAAAGAAAGAATTTTCCATGTCCTACATAGTTCAAACTTAGTCAATAACTTCCAGTCATAGGACAAAGGTGAAAACAACCTAAGCACTATTTATTTTTTGACCTTCTCACAAGTAACAAGAATATGTTAACTGTTAATTTTGTTAAACTCCGAAGCACAAAATACAATTTTCATCCACTATTGTGCATTGAATCTGTCCATCATAGCTAAATCAAGCAATTTGTTGGCTATACTAAGTACTCTCTGGGTAGCTTACAAATGTTTTGCCCTTCGTATTTACTTTAGATCTAGTTAGATTGTCCAAAGATGCCATTGGGCTACATGTAGAAGGGTTCCATCAATTCACTAGTCAATTGGTGGGAATTAAACTTTTCGTGCTAGCTTCCAACTCCAAAGGGATCCATTCCTTGTACTATACTGGAAAAAAGATATTTACAAAACTATGTGCCGCATTAATCTTATTCAACCATGTCCTTTTTTATTTTTTTATTTTTTTTTCTTTTTTAAAGTTCTAACGCTGCATCTATAACCCAATTGTAGTTCTTACAACCAGTTGCCTTGTCCTTGTATCGTCATGACTATATGGTTCATGGCTCACAAGTCCACTAAGTGACCATATTGTTCAGTGCAACTCCAGAATCATGCACGTTGAAAGAATAACGTGTGGTTAAAAGGCGGGTATAGAAAGATTTTGAGGGCTGAGGTGCCAATTTGCGGAAGAAGATTTCTATCTCTGATTAAATTACCACCTGCCAATTTTGAGGGTCTAGGCATTGCAATCCACTTCATTTCATGCTGTTCAAAGCAATGATGGTAGTCATATACTCTGCATGTTGTGTTTTCTAGCAACACTAGATAGATACACAGTGATGCTATACCATTATGAAAAGGGGATTGGGATTCGTAAGGAGACTCCGTCATTGTTTCCACAAAGGGATTGAAGAGTAGCCTCTTCATCTTTCTGTCAAAATCTGTATCACGGGTGTAAGTCAGGGCACTGCTTTTCCCGTGTCCTTTTGTTTTCTGTTTTGGTTTTTTGGGGTTCTTCTACCTATGTGATATTTGAGGCTCTGTGAAGCAACCAACAAGCCCTGGTACCGTACAATCCCCCACCCTTCGCTGTCGAGAAAACTCATCAACGAGTGATCCTGAGGAATATTTACTTGAATCAGGTTTGGCTATACATCTTACTCGAGACTTGGGAACTTGAGATTGAGGAGTTTGAAAGCTAAGTTTTGAGCGATAGGTGCTGAGAAGATTCATCAAAAATGGAAATTATTTCACTTTCATTCTCCCTTCTCTTTACTCTTTTACCATTCTTATAGTTGTTTATAAGACCGGAATATCCAAGCCAATTTTCCAATGCACCTCCATTTTTCACGGGCTCAGTCGTTCAGGCTTTTGAAGCGACCGAGCGGATCTATCCTCTTTCCCAGGAATGGGATGGCTGAGAGGGTACGGCTTTACGAGGACTTAAAAAAGCTCAGATGGGTCAAAAGTAGCTGCCACCGCTATACGACAGTTTATTAATGTGCTTTGTGAGCGTTACGCTTATGGTTCTCCAGGCTTTTTCATTACAAAACTCTTACTTTAAATTATATATATTCTTTCAACTAATACAACTTGGAAAAGTATTTTGTATTTACCGCCTCACCTAAAATCTATCGTTGAAAAACACGTTCAAGAATGAGAGAGAGAAGAATACACTAAAATTGAGAATTTGAAATTCGGTTGAATTCATAACCCATTTGTGCTTGGCTAACACCTAGCGTAGTACGACTGGGTTTCCAATTCCTAGCATAACTTGGGCTGTGACTACTTCAAATCCAAATCTATTTTGGTACTGGACTCGAATTCCTAACACAATTGGATTGTGACTATTTCAAATTCAAATTTATTTTGTCTATATCTATCATGGTAATTTAGGAATTCAATACCTACTTGTACTAAGGTTAAGTGTTAGACTATTAATAAATTGTAAGAGGATAATAAGACATTGCGTTTCTTAAGAGATTAAAACCTAAGCTATAACATCTATTAACAAGAAAGCTTTAGGTTTCAATTTTGTAAGTTTTGTGTGCGACTTTTCTATTACAAAAAATTCTTGTGTAGAGTTAACTCTTAATCAAGTTATCTTTTGCTCAATATTCAATTTGTTAGTAAGAGCACATCAATAATTTCTTAGGTGTGACACCTCTTTATCAAACGAAGCTTACAAATTGGACTACTTCTATTCAAAGTTAATCGGTGAGTAATTTTTACCTTTTAATCTTTTCCCTTTTTCTCCCTTGCATTGTACTTTTATGTTACTTTCTTTGATGATAACCATGTACAATATATTATTTGTGGTTAACAATTCTAGTAAGAGGTTTTTCAATTTGGGAATTGCATTTTAAAGGAGTTTTTTTTTCTATCATGTTTTATATGAATTTTAATTCATACGACATACGTGTTGTTTGTAATTTCTTTTTTTTTTCTTTCCCCTTTTTAAATTTTAGATGAGATTGTTTTACAATTGTGTTTGTGTTTCTTTTTCAAGTTCACAATTGCTCCTTGCAATTGTATGTTTTTGCTTCCTAAAGCCACGTAATTATATGTTTTTCGATGAATGCTTAATGGTTCTTCTTCTTCGTAGGCCATTCCTTTTTTTTTTTTTGTAAATTGATTAATGCAATAGCATATTACTTCAATTTTCATGTCATTCATCTTGTGCAGTAGATTATTTGATTTTCCTTCATTTAATGTTCTTATATACCAATCTAATTCCAACCTCATTATGAAATTGGTGAATCACAGGTCCACAATGGAATCCAATGAAGGACATATACAACCTTTGCATGCTCGTTCTATCTTTACCCCTCGAACATATCCTTGGCTTGTATTTACCCAAGAAGGGAGGCAAATTTTTTTCGATGTATCAAACCAACGTTGGTACAAAAAAAGCATTCTGGAGATGAACTGCAAAGGAACATACATTTGTTCTCATGGATGGTATGTTTTGGTTGATCTGCATTCCAACAATTATTATCTTTTCAATCCCATCTCGTTGGAAAAGATTCAACTACCACCGGCGGGAACCATTACGTACCATGTTTGCATTCTATCATCATCTCCAAGTGATCCTGCATGTCATATCTTGTTCTTCACATATGATGTCAACTATTTTCTATATTGTAAGCTAGGTGATCTTGAATTTACTGAACAATTGATTGAAGATGCGGATAACTCAAAAATAATGGCGGCAACTGTGGTTGGTGGAACTATTTATTGCTTGATATATCGAGAAAATTCTAGTGAAGGAGTGTATATGCTATGCACAGTTCTATTAACAGATTCAACAGTTCAATTTACATATGTGATAACAGAACAACTCTTCCTACAAGAGGCACCAGATATTTCAAGATTCTGGCCACATCTTATTGAGGGTTGCGGTCAAATCTTTTTGGTGCTCAAGGTGACTGGGCCAAGCGGTTTTGAGTGGCCCCTCGAATTTATAGTCTTTGCAATGGATTCTTCTAAAAAGCGTTGGGTGAGGCTAAAAAGTCTTGGAGATCGAGCTATTTTTCTATCTAACATAAGTGGCATGATTTGTTTAGCAGCAGATAGTGGAGTTAAACCAAATTCAATATACTACACATTGTACAATGATAGACACCTTTATGTGTTGGACTTTAGAAATCAAATTGTTACAACGTCTTTACCTTGTCCTATTGTAAGCAATAGTTGGGAACTAGATTGGATGATGATATAATCTTTTGATAAGTTTACAAAGATTGTTATGATTTAGATGATTTGTAATGTGTAACAATTTGTTTAAAGGTTGTATGTGATTGCTTGGTCATGTGCAATGGCACAACAATGAGATGGGAAATCCAGTTGAGCCTTTTATATAGCATTTGCCGCCTAAAAAAAATTGTAGAGAGATTAGTGCAAGTAGTTTATAAATATGTATATAAGACTCTCATATATGCTTACAACAATACATAATCTTACTTATAATTTAATTTCCCTAAAAACTATTTTAATAATAACTTCAACTTGATAATAGTGATCAGGAAAACATATGAGCAATATTGAATGCTCTAAACCTTTTAGTGTCACACAATTTCTTGCACCATCTCCGCCAAGGAGGACCGTTATGGCTTTTAACCCCGCCAGACCTGTCCTCCTTATCCACTTCTTTCCTAGGGGACACACGTAGAAAAGTGAGTCCTGGGCACCTTGCGACGCAGCTCAACTCAAGTGTAGTCCTGCTTGCCGGCCTCGTCTATTATAACTTGCTAATCACTACACCGACACGTGACGGTCCGCCCCTTGCTTCTTCACTAATTATTCGTAGTTGTAGGTACACCTTGTTACGTATTTGCTCTAATGTCTTCTTTTGTGTTTTTCAATTTTATTTTATTTTATTTTATTTAATTTTTACGCCAGTCAACCTTAGTATAAGACTAGGTCCTGTCCTCCGTGTTATGTTAAAATGAATTTAAAGTTCTGTATTTATTTATTTATTTTGAAAAAGAAGCTTCTGTAAAGCCCAGCAAACTCTACAAAGAGTGTGGTGTATATCAAAAGGCATTCTTTATTCGGATTATAATAAAATGAAAATTCCATTTTAGCTTGTGGTTCAATGAAAATTCCAGCCGGAGAATGACCGCATCTTTCGCGAATGAAAATTCTCAGAACCTCTCGAATATGTAAAATGGTGATGGACTCTTGTGTGAAATGGATGAAGAAGAATACACGACTGGTCATTCTTTCTTGTGGTTATAAAATCAGTCCCGTTGACGACGGTAATGGAACTTTGGAGTTGGAACTGAAAACCTTTGATTCTAAGTTTGTTGAAAGTATGTGGTGTTGTGGGCCTATGAGCCTTGTACTGTAGCATCTGTAGGTCCGGCCTCTTTTTCTTTTGTCATTCATTTGTATTTAAATAGTAGTTACATTTTACTGTGATTTTTAAGAATTGTAAATAGAAATCAGCACACGATGCAATTCCAATATGCTCTCTGTTGTGCATCACGTTGCATTTTCTACTATCACAGTTGCTGCACTTCAGCAAATTCTTCAAAGTTCTGCAAACTTGCCGAAAGAGTTGTCCCTGCTTCTGAGATGCACTCTTGTCTTAGGCAAGACTAGCACAGTTATTCCTGCGAGGGCTTGGAATAAAAAACATTAATGCGACGTCAGAGTCGAAGCCCGCCAAAGATAACCTAAGATTCTGTAATCACCGAACTCAAAACCAAAAGCGAAAATCGAGACAAAATGGATCCCACGAAATTCACAAAGGCGGCACCGGAAATATGCTTCTTCTTTTTTTTTTTCCACTTTTTATTTTTCGCTTTTACAAGTTTACAAACTTAAATTAGTGAGTGGAAATCTTAACTTCGTTTAAAGGATAAGCAAAAAAGCTGTCAACCAATGGCGTTGTGGTACCCGGAAGTTTAAGGCTCATCATCACCGAAGTTCCTGGTGTTGTGTTATGGGCACAAGTCTGGGTACACGCAATTGGGGCCAAAGGGAAGCCATTTTGACGGACGTTTGGATTATCTGGATAATTCCTTGTAATGTGTTGGAGCCTTGAACTCTATCTCTACCGTTTTTAAAGGGTAAGAACGGATACGTTTAAGGTCTTGGATTAACTTTTTACTTACTTTCCATTTAGTTTCATAGCCCTTTAATAGGCATTTTACAGCAGGGACTAGAGTGCCTAACCAGGAATTTTTAAGCCTACATAGGCCTGAGTCATAGCTAGTGCAAGTTAACTGAGACTTGCCTCTAACTCAGTTCCAGGTTTGTCTTTTACGTTTATACTCTCCAGCTCTCCGTATTGGACTGGATTCTTCAAGTTACTCTCTTTCGGGTGGTAGCTTCTATCCTCGTTTTGGTTTCTTTGCCGTACTTGTTGGCACCATGCCGGGGATGTTCGAACGAGGACGAATTGTTTTTATATATATTGGAATTGCGTTTATATCGGGACAAGCAATTTTAGTATGGTTTTTGAGACTCCCTTCTCTTTGATCTCTTACCTTTTCAGTTCTTCAATTCCTTTTTAGGCGTTCAGGACTTTGTCCAACGGATATAACAAACTGTTGGTGCGATGGGCGCGTTCTTCGCGCCGCGCTGGGCATCGCCGTCGACGGCTGAGGGCCCGCTCTTCTTGCTCGGAACACAGCCCCCTCCTTTGCCCGTGGAGAATTGAGAATTCTTCAATCAGAACAGATATCAACCGGACCCCGATAATTCTAAATCCAAATTATTGGCGAATTTAGGATGATGTTTGGGCGTGTCGATTGCATTCTTCATAGGCGCTACCAATGGAAAGCAAAATACATGCACCAAATACAAGTTTGTGTCCAAGGAAAATAAACCAACTCAAAATAATAAAACAAAACTCTTACTCTAAACCACATATGTATTCTTTCAACAAATACAACTTGATCGAAAAGTATTCTAAATTTATGGAAACCTCACTTAAAGTTTATTATCGAAAAACATGTTAGAGAATGAGAGAAAGAAAAGTACCGACTAAAACTAAGAATTTGAAATTCTATCAAATTCAAAACCCACTCGTGTTGGGCTAACAACCAGCCTAGTACAACTGGATTTGAATTCCTAGCATAATTAGGTTGGGACTGTTTCAAACTTAATAATAAGTAAAAATTCAAATTTATATTGTGTCTTGCTATCAAGATAATTGGGAATTCAAAACCTACTCATATTTGGTTAGATGTTAAACTATATAATAAATAGCAAGACGATAAGAAAACATTGTGCTTCCTTGAGATATTAAAACCTAAGTTATAATATCTATTAATGAGGAAACTTTAAGTTCCAATCTCGTGAGCTTTGTGTGTGACTTTCCTATTGTAAAGAATTTTTTTGTGTAGAGTTAAGTCTTAATTAAGTTATTTTGTCACTTGGACAAGTTGTTGGGTGTGATACAGACTAGGCCTACAAGTTAGACTCCTTCCCTTCAAAGTTGACTGGTGAGTGATTTTTGCTTTTAAATCTTCTTTCTTTTCCTTCCTTGTAATGTACTTTTATGTTACTTTCTTTGATGAAAACTGTGTGTAATGCACTTTTTGTAATTAACAATTCTAGTAGGAGATTTTACAATTTAGGACCTACACTTTAGAGGAGTCTTTATTTATTTATTTATTTATTTGTGCCTATCATGTTTTATATGAATTTTAATTTATACTTTGAACAACATATGTTTTCTTTATAATTTCATTATTCTTTTTTCCTTCTTTTTATAAATTTTATATGAGATTGTTTTACAATTGTGTTTGCATCTCTTTTTCAAGTTCATAATTGTTTCTTCTGGTTCTTTGTTTCCTAAAGCCACGTAACTATATGCTTTCTATTGGATGCTCAATGGTTGTTCTTCATTTTAGGCATTTTTTTTCTTTTTTGTAAATTAGTTAATGCAATGGTGGGGACCCTCAATTTTCATGTCATTCGTCTTGTATGGTACATTATTTGGTTTCTTACATTTAATATTTCCCCTATACCAATATTGGAATATACAAGTGCAAGTGTTATGTATCTTAATTATTATGCTCATAAATTATACTTAAATTTGCACAACTAATGGACATCTAATTAATTTTCTTCTACAAGTTGAAAAAGGATTCCTTGTACGAGTCAAAGAGGGATTCCTTATACGAGTTGAAAAAGGATTCCTTATCCTTATAAAGCTTTTCATTCATCAATTTATCTATAAAAAAAAGTAAAGTTTGTATGTGTTCAGATAAAGTAAAATTTGTCACAAATTCTTGTTATTTGCTTAACTTCTTTTTTGGCTATCTCTTGGCATGCTCTTTATCAGAGAAGGCCTCCAAACTGAACTTCTTACTCTCAAAGTTCACTAGTGAGTAGTCGATCTTGTTTCCTCCCTTTAATTCTTATTATTCTTCTTCTCCTTGTCCTTGTGTTCTAATTTTATGTGACTCTTCTTCAATGGAAAGATTATACATTGGAAGAATTAGAAATTCTAAGAAGCAAGACTTTTTAGTTAAACAATTTTAGTTGATGGTTGTACTATGTTATAGTACAATTTTATTAAATCATCTTCTTTGTAGTGTCCTTATTCTATCCTTTTTTTCTCCATTGACTTCAACACATAAAGTAGATGGTAATTCTTTTACAAATTGTGTATATGTTTTTCTTTTTGCAATTGTAGTTTTAAATAGAACTTCTTATTCAGGTGCAAATAATATGTCAATCTACGAGCAAATGGATGAAAAACTTGAAAAGCCAGAAAGGTCATGGTCTGACCTTCCATATGATATTCTATGCATAATATCATCGCATCTCTTTGTTGGGGACTTCACTACCTTTCGAGCTGTATGCAAATCATGGCAATCATCCACCCTTCTTATTCGACAAGTGCCACTCCTAGTTGATTCTCATCATTCTCTTTGTCCTTGTTTGTTGTCCGTCCACTATTATGAATGTAGATTTCATCATCCTACTAACTTTGGTGTTGATCGTGCGGATATTCCAGAATTATATGATGCGTATATCCACTTCTCAAAGTATGGTTGGTTACTCTTAACTCGAGATCATGACCTTAGCATCTTTTTCTTCAATCTTTTCACAAAGGAAAAGGTTGAACTTCCTAAATATAAGAAGATGAACCAATTTCATACAATGTGTTTCTCTTCTCCCCCAACTTCTTCAGATTGCTTCGTTCTTGGGTTAGGTAGTGAGTCTAAGTTCGGCTTCATTAGACGTGGAGACAAGGATTGGACTTATCGCCATGCAATTGGGAGACACTTTCACATCTCACCATCCAATCCAGTTTTATACAAGGGGTTGTGCTACTACTTAGATATTAAAGGATATTTAGGGGTTTTTAATCCAACTGCCAACCCATCTAAACCGACTGTATATGCTTCCAAAAATCCCCTTCCACATGGCATGCTTGATTCAAACCCTAAAACATACTTGGTGGAAAGTGATGATGGTAATCTGTATATGGTCTTCATGGTTAAAAAGAACGAAGCACCGATTTATGTTTTTAAAGTAAGGTTTTCTAATTTGTTACGGAGAAAAGGTGAAGAACTCTGGAAAGTGGGTTGGCATAGAGTGAGAAGCTTAGGAAATAAAGTGATATATCTCAGTACAGGAGGATCCTTCATAGAAGCGGCCATGGCTAGAGGGATGAGTAATAAGATATATTTGCCCATGTTTCAAGACAATATAAACATGTTCTACTCCCTCAGTACATCCAAGTTTCAATCTTTCATAGGAGATTATTCTAGTAAAATTTTTTTCAATGTTCAAGAACCATTGAAAGCTTGTTGGATGAGGGGCATGGCAAATGAGGCATCTAAACATATGTTGGAATGGTGAAGAATAAAATAGGGGATACAAGTATTTCTATTTGACTAATGGCTTGCTAGGAACAAATTGTATTTAGATATACCTTTATTCAATTGTATTTCAACTTGATTTTTGTTACTTGAAGATGATTTCATATAATCAAAGTTCGATTTGGAACTTGAAAAATATTTGTGCCTTCCTTTCCTCTTTGTTAGTAAGTTTTTCACATTATCAAGGACTAATATAAAAACTTATCATGGTTTGTGTTCAACATCTATATATTTGTTTCTTTTTACAAAATGCTTTTACTTTCTACCACAAGTTGTCCACTAAATAGAACATAAAATAAAAGAATTCATCCAGTATTTATAGCACTCATTGCACCCCTATTGATTTTTTTCCTTAAGCTACAAATTACTTTTTCCTTAACAAAAACCCATAACATATCTTCCTTTCACTTACCTATCTTACTCTTTTGCAATGATATATTGTAAGTATTCTATTCTAGATAATATTAGATGGGTCCACTCAATTAACTTTGTGTGGTAACTCATGTAGCATGTCAACTAGCTGCACCTAGGACTGATGGTTGTCAAAACTGCTTGCTATCTTTCCTTACCTTGAGCACCATTGCACATAGCAGGCCAAACACCTCTTACATTTGCAAGTCCTTAGTTTCCATTGGAAAAAAGATGGTTATCTTTTAGATTTCCAATCATAAGATGGACATAAGACTTTTCTTTCTTATGCACTAGTACATAATGTGGTTTCCAAACCTTTAAATTTAGTATATTTCCTGTAGAGGAATGGTTTTTAATTATTAATATCTGAATATTTCTAGAATAGCATGATTGAACCAATTGTCATATCAATGTATTTCTCTAGTCATCAATCAAAGTGAATTATCATTGTCATTTTATCGATATAATTGTTAAAGAAAATTAACTGGCAAAGTTAGTCGGATATTGAAATTTGGTCCATATACAATTTACAGTATATTCCGCGACAATTGTACGGCACTGAATATACGTGGTAGTTTACCATGTATATTCTGACAATTGTACGGCCTCTCCGTTCAACCTTGATCGCGGCCTTTCGGTCTGCTTGCTCAGTCAGGTGGGTTGCGAAGTTTTCTTTGAGTTTACCGTTTTTTTTTTTTTTTAATTTATCCCACTTCTTTTTTGATTCTTTTTTTTTTATTCTCATTTCTCTTTCTTTTAAATATTTACGTTCTTTTTTTCTTAATTTCTTTTTTATTTTATTTTATAGATTTGACCTCTTTTTTCATCTGTTAATTTTATACGTTCCTTATCCCAATTAGAGATGTTTATTTTTTATTTTTCGACCTGCTTTCGGTTGGTTAACCCTTTTTTTTTCCTTTTAAAAAAAAAATCTTAAAATTTTAAAAGTTAGAACACCGACACTATAGATTTCGTTCTGCCCATAGCCTTCTCACCTCTCTGCCCTTCCGGCCTCACCTTTTAACCATGAATTAGGCCAGTCAGTCTGCCTGCTCGATGGAACAGATGACCTTTCAGTTTCCACGTTCTTCTGTTAAATCTGGTTGCCTATTTTCGTTACCGTATATTTTAAAAGGTAGCGTAAATGGTTGGCAGGTGGGAGGTTAATGTACCCTTTGAAATGTCTACAATGCCGTTTAACCTTCTTAATCTTGGCCTGTCGACAATCAGATCCTTTTCGTGGCCTCTCGACCTCTCTATCTCTCCTTTTTCCGTATTTCAGCCCTCCGATCCCACCTATGCTCTTTTCTCCGTAGTCGCTACCCAGTTTTTTTCAAAAATATACTGTAACGTTAGATGAGGTATAGGTTAAATATATAACTTTTTCTTTTTCGATCTATAGGTTTCTTATTGTGTGTTATATAACATCATTCCCTTTTTTTTTTTTTTTTTTGGTCTGGTTGGTTGCAAAGTTGTCTTTGATGTATTAAATCTATTCGTTCCTTATTTATTTTTTGTTTTTGTTTTGGGGTTCCATTTCATTCTTTTCTTGGCTGCTCTTGGCTTTCTTGGTTCTTTTCTTTCCTAATTTTTTTTTTTGCTCCCACTTCTTTTTGGATCTATTTGCTATGTAGGCATCTTATCATTAGAAAGCCCTTAGCTTAGCAATATTCTATATACATTTTGTATTTTAAAGAAATTGCTTAAGCTTGTAATGAGTTTAAAAAACTTTAACTTGTTAATGTGTGTTGAGACACACATTGTATTGTAATATTTGGTATAAGGATTGTTTGACTCATTGAGAAAAAATTGAAAAGTGTAAAAGAAAGTTTTTCCTAATTTTATAATAAAGTAGACTTCAACCGGTTGTGTTGAAGAAGAAGAATATGAAAGTAGGTGAAAAGGGCTGAACCATCGTGTAAACTGATGTCTCATCTCTCTTGTATTTAATTATCTTTAAATATTTTATTTAATTACAAAAAGTGATTAAACACAAATTAGAAGTGATTTTTTAAGGAAAAACCTAATTCATGCACCTCTTAGGTTGCTATAGGATCCAACAAGTTTTGTTTGTATAATTTTATACCCAATAGTATGTTTTAGTTTTTTGTTATGAAAGAAAATGTTAAATCTAATATTTGTTCTTTGAAGGTAAAGTTACTTTATTTTGCTTCTGCATGGAGTTGTGCACCCACATTTTTCATTTTGTTTGGGGAAAACCTTACTTTCTATTTTCTCTTGAAATAATAAAAAAAAATCAAGAACACGACACTTCTATTTTTTTTTCCCTAGAAAAACCAAAAACTCGACAGCAATTGAACTTTCATGTCCAAGTGAAACCTAACTTGATGCCAAGAGCTATGCTGTCATGACCAAAAGCTGAAATTTGAAAACGAGAATGAAAGGTCATCGCACCTAGAAATTGAAATAATTTACCCTTCATATTTGAAAACTAAAACGACGTGGGTCAACATGCACAAAAAGTCAGATGGCTTAATGTCCAAAGTTTCAAATCAACTTAATGCCGAAGTTTCAGATAGGCTTTCACATCTAAAGTTTCTCGTCGGCTTCCATGCCCAAAATTTCAGTTGAACTTTTGATGTACAGAAGAGAAAACGAACATCTTCTTCACAAACGAATATTAAATAAGCAATTGGAAACCAAAATTCAAAATAAAGTAAAAAATTTAATGCAAGTTATCTTCACAGTGATTGATTGTGAATTGATTGAATAATTGAGAAGAATCCCAAAATGGAATTACAATACCACTAATGGTGGACAAGGTTTTTATTCATTTTTATTGAAATTTCCTAATAAATATAAAGAAAATAATTGGCTTCTTATGGGTCCGTTTCGCAAGCAAATGAGCCGAAAGGTGCGTCCCAGAACACGCCGGCGGATAATATAGCGTTGGTAGGTTTTGATGCTGACGAGAACCCGTCGGAGATGTCGCCAGAGGTTTCTAAGTCCGTGTCTCTCAAGCGCTTCAACTTCTCACCTGGGATGGTAAGTAAATGGATTAAGTTTTTTCGAAAATTCCTTTTAGTTCAGCAGAAGGCGTAGTAGTGGTGTTAAAGGCCACACCTGTGTTGATTACTCTCTTACAGTAAAAATGCTTAAACTGTGCTGATTGTGTTGCTAATTTTTTTGGGCACTTGTGATTGGTTATTTTTCTTTCCTAATAGCGAATTGAGTAATGATAAAAAATCCGAACTAATTTATTTTGCAATGATGTCTTTGGATGTTAAAAGCCGCATTGTCGAGTCACTATGGAGGACTTCAGTCATATGCATCACAACTGAATTGTTAGTTCCCATGATGTTACGAAGTTGCTTAATGTACACTAATTTATTGATGTCCACTAATTTAAATGATTATGCTTTTTCTAAAATTAATTTTGTCAACATCGGTATGAGGATAGTTGATAAAGCAGAGCCAGGATGATGGGGGTGATGAGGTCACATGGAAGATATCACCTGTAAATGAAAGGCTCCAGGCAGTTTCCAAGCGCATACCGGAGATGATGAGAGCGTTGGCCGAATCTTCAAGGCTCAATGCCTTACACTTCGCCTATGCTCAAAAAATAAGGCATGTTGGTCGGTTAAGAATTTTGCGTCTGTTCATAATTTGTTGTGGTTTGATCATTTCGTTAACTAATAGGGCGGTGCAGACTTCTCCTGGTAAGGCTGGTAAGGCTGGTAAGGTTGAGAAGTGGCTTTCTTCACCAACAAAAAAGGCTGCAGAAAAATCCTTGGTGTCCACCAATAGGGTTGGCTTGAAAAGGGTTAACCCGGATCAGGATGTTGATTTGCATGCAAAGGAAAGTGAATTGATTAGCTCTGGAGTCGCTAGTAGACAGAGTCCATTCCGAACTCCACCTTCGTTATCATATTGCCACGATAAGGTACTTTTATCATCATAAATGTTTGATTCTTGTTGCATTCGAGGGAGGACAAAGAAGAAAACGATTTTCTTAAATGGCTCATTATTTAGGATGTAAGAAACGACCTTATAAAAAGCACCTTCATCTCAGTCATATGTTCTCTCTATTTCTTTGTCCATTATTTTTGTCATGGCAGCAACTGCTACAAATAATGTACGACTCAGTTTTTCTGATTCCTCGATCTTTTACTTTCGTTTTATTCCTTCTCACTCCTTTTTTTTCTCCTCCAACTGAAAGTTTGTACCTTTCTTATCTGATTTACACCATAACTAAATTGCAGATTTCTAGCGCTGTTACATGTACTGAAGCATCAGATCAGCTGGATTTAGGACATCATAAAAAGGTATGGAACTATTGCATGCTGTTTTACTCTTTGATCCAAGTGTTATATTATCTTTTTAACTTGAGTGCAAGTTTTCGCATATTGAGTAAGAAACTTTACATGATTTAGTATGCAGGAATTGTATATAAGTTACTTGTAGCATTATAATGAAGATATCAGTTGACTTATATTGCTGTCTGGAACACGGGTAAAAATCACCTTGTTCATGTGTTTCATGTGAGGCAATACACTTTGTGGCTCTTCTCCTGGTGGCTAATTTAGAGCATTATTTTGAAGACATAAGTTGACTAGACTTATATTCAACGCACAATTGCAAGTTTTCGTTTATTGAGCAAGAAAGTTTACATGATTTAGTATCCAGGAATTGTATATAAATTCCTGTGACTCGTATTAATTACTAATGATATTTATTTGTTTAAATATCATTTTAGAGATTGCTTGAACTTTTGGATCAAGTAGAAGATGTCATTTCTGTTGAAGACTCACTATCTAGTGAAACAGAGTCACATTCCTTCAAATCTTATGATAGAAATGGTAATGAGATGCCTGTCAAAGTTGATCCTGCAGGAGAAAGAGTGTATATGGATTTACCAGAAGAGATAAGGAAGGCTTCTTCCAATTCTAATTTTCTTGTAGTAGAGGTACTCTACTATTTCAATTTTCTGCCCTTTCGTTAGTGAAAGAGCTTTTGTATAAGCTTTTGTTGATAAGGAAATGAACGACGTCTTAAAGAATGATTATCCGAAAAAAATCTCTGCTACAGGTGTCAGAGAGGGGTAGACTTGTTGACACATCTGGTACTCAGTACCCATATAAGGTTTTCACTAAGCTTTACACTCAAACCATTTCATTGTTCCAGTAGAGATAGAAGAGTAGAAAACTGATTGCATGCTTTCCAGGTTCTTCGCCTACTGAATGAAGAAAGTGGAGAGGAGCGCGCGGTGCATTTGTGGGAAGAGTGGTAAGGCATCTGTCTTCCTTTGGAGCCATTTATAACTTCTTTCTCTGTCTTTGTAACCATTCCCCCCAACTCTACTGAGCACCGTAGACATAATGCTTGTCAAGTTTTGTCTTCTTTGATGCCTTGTAAGGTTTCATAGTCTAGTTGCACCTGGAGATACTGTGAATGTCATCGGTGAATGTCATCGGTGAATTTGATGACCAAGGAAAGTGTGACATAGATCGTAACAGGAATTTTATAATTGTTCATCCAGATCTATTGCTGTCTAGAACACGGGTAAAAATCCTCTCTATCTCTCCTTTTTCCGTATTTCAGCCCTCCGATTCCACCTATGCTCTTTTCTCCGTAGTCGCTACCCAGTTTTTTTCAAAAATATACTGTAACGTTAGATGAGGTATAGGTTAAATATATAACTTTTTCTTTTTCGATCTATAGGTTTCTTATTGTGTGTTATATAACATCATTCCCCTTTTTTTTTTGGTCTGGTTGGTTGCAAAGTTGTCTTTGATATATTAAATATATTCGTTCCTTATTTATTTTTTGTTTGTGTTTTGTTGTTCCATTTCATTCTTTTCTTGGCTGCTCTTGGCTTTTTTGGCTTTTTTGGTTCTTGGCACATCGACATTACAAGTCAAACATAAAGGCAAAATCGATCAAAAGTAGAGTTATTTTTTTATACTCAATAATATTTGGAAAATAAAAAATAACTTATATTGTCAGCACGTCTTTGACGTGTTTTGGACTTGTAAATCTACTTTTGTAACACGTCGATGAAGTCTGAATTTTATTTTGTGAATGATTTTATCTTTGAAATTGATTTCGCAGTTCTTTATAACTTTTAATGTTGATGTGACTCTGATCTATTGCTGATGTATTTTTATTTTGTGACTGTTTTTTGGCAATTTGTCTTTGAGTTCTAAATTTTATTTTATGAATGATTTGATTTTCCAAATAGTACTGAGTACTAGTATGTTTTTGTTGACTCTACGTTTCCATGCTATCTGTGATGCCAATGTCCTTCATTTTCATTTTTTCGTTTATTCTTCTGATTTGATTTATAGACGATTGAATAGAATTAATGCAAATTAATTTTGCTTTGGGGAGAGCCAAAGTGATTAACACTATGCTTAAAATCCGTTCTTCTTTTAAATTTGTTAATTCTTTTGATTGGTACGAATTTAGAAATTGACCATAAAAAAAGTGCAAGCTTATTCAAATACCATGACAGTAGCGGAAGGAATATTACGTAGACCATAAGACATGTTTCCACTCCATAAAAAAATTAAGCGTGGTAAGTACACCCAAGAAACTCACACAAATCCATAAACATTCCACAAAGATATGTATTTTACCTTGTAAATCTAACATTTAATTTAAGTGTTGGCAATAATTCAACCACAACGTACATAAATCAAACAAATAGACAGGTCATTTTATTGTGTGGACAAGACTTGTTAGTTGAACATGGAGACAAGACATCAACAAAACTAGGTAAATAACTCGAACCAGTTGCAAGATCACCAAACTGCAAGGTAAAATGAGGCCTTAAATATTTCAAGGTACTTTACCCACATTTCTAAATGGATTGAGGTCACCATGGATCTCAGAGGAAGGCCCCCAATTGTAGGATAATTATTTTACATATATAATTTGTCCTATTACAAAAGAAATACAACGTACTACATCTGAAATGGAGGAGAGTGCTTGAAAGAACACATGAACAAGATGACGAAATAAAATCTAAAGTATTAAGATCCAAGAAATCCAAAAAAGAAGAGAAGCCAATATTGACGATTTAAAAATGACAAGAGAAATGAATTTCAACCCATCCACTGAAAGCTAACTGCCTTCCAGATTCATAGGATCTCCTCCTCACAAAGTGCACCATAAAATACATAAAAGGACAGCATTTGAATTCATTTTACTATTGCTTGTTGAAGTGGCCTTTATGACAAATTAGTAACTCCAATAAGACAAGACATAACCCAGACAATTCTATAAAGACAACGCAAGCAGCATAAGTTACCAACAAAAGGACAACAGAGAAGATGGTCCACGGCCTTGTGCTTGCTTTTCATGTAATAAGAGCACTTCTTGACACTATAAACAGTCCAACTTAGTCCTCCATGAATCTATAGGGACTTCTACTACATGCAAGAGAAGTTTTCACGAATAGAAGGTCATAATGCCCCTAAACTAAAGCAGATAAACAACATAAATATCTGAAAATGTTTTCTTCTATATCTTTAACGGATCTTCTAAGGTCCAAAATCTGGTCACGTGGGTTTTTCAGAACTCTTATAATTTGATTAGGAAAAATCCTCGTTCATCTCTCAGCAGCCGCGCCCCCCCCCCCCCCCCCCCCCCGCCCGAAAAAAAAAGAAGAAGAAGAAGAAGAAGAAGAATCATTAATCCTATTTGTAAATGTTAACCTTTCCCCATGCTCTTTTGCTGCTTTTTTTTTTCTTTTTTTCTTTTATACAATTACTTACCTCAACCAGACATAAAAAAAACATTTATTTTACCAATTATTTTTTTCTTCACTTTTAGTACGTTTCCCTAATGCTTTAACAAAAATAATTTTGAAACTTGGATTTCATCCAAGTAAAGAAAGAATTTTCCATGTCCTACATAGTTCAAACTTAGTCAATAACTTCCAGTCATAGGACAAAGGTGAAAACAACTTAAGCATTATTTATTTTTTGACCTTCTTACAAGTAACAAGAATATGTTAACTGTTAATTTTGTTAAACTCTGAAGCACAAAATACAATTTCCACCCACTATTGTGCATTGAATATGTCCATCATAGCCAAATCAAGCAGTTTGTTGGCTATACTAAGTACTCTCTAAGTAGCTTACAAATGTTTTGCCCTTCATATTTACTTTAGATCCAGTTAGATTGTCCAAAGATGCCATTGGGCTACATGTAGAAGGGTTCCATCAATTCACTAGTCAATTGGTGGGAATTAAACTTTTCGTGCTAGCTTCCAACTCCAAAGGGATCCTTTCCTTGTATTATACTGGAAAAAAGATATTTACAAAACTATGTGCTGCATTAACAAATTGGACTATTTCTCTTCAAAGTTGACTAGTGAGTGGTTTTTGTCGTTTAATCTTTTCCCTTTTATTATTTATACTTTTATGTTACTTTCTTTGATGATAACCATGTACAATATATTATTTGTAGTTAACAATTCTAGTAAGAGGTTTTTCAATTTGGGAATTGCACTTTAAAGGAGTTTTTTTTTCTTTTTCTTTTTCTATCATGTTTTATATGAATTTTAATTCATACGTCAGATGACATATGTGTTTTTTGTGAATTCTTTTTTTTTCCCCTTTTTTGTTCTCTTTTTAAATTTTAGATGAGATTGTTTTAAAATTGTGTTTGTGTCTCTTTTTCAAGTTCACAATTGCTCCTTGTAATTTTCTACTTCCTAAAGCCACCTAATTATATGTTTTCTAATGAATGATCAATGGTTCTTCTTCTTCGTAGGCTTTTTTTTTTTTTTTTTTTGTAAATTGATTAATGCAATAGCATATTACTTCAATTTTCATGTCATTCATCTTGTGCAATTGATTATTTGATTTTCCTTCATTTAATGTTCTCATATACCAATCTAATTCCAACCTCATTATGAAATTGGTGAATCATAGGTCCATAATGGAATCCAATGAAGGACATATACAACCTTTGCATGCTCGTTCTATCTTTACCCCTCGAACATATCCTTGGCTTGTATTTACCCAGGGAGGGAGGCAAATTGTTTTCGATGTATCAAACCAACGTTAGTACAAAAAAAGCATTCCAGAGATGAGCTTCAAAGAAACATACATTTATTCTCATGGATGGTATGTTTTGGTTAAAACCTTCAATCTTTGTAGACTAGTTGATTCAATCCTACAAAGATTGAAGGATGGAAAGCATCTGTTAGCATAAAAATGGCCTCCAAGGATATGGTCGAATATTTCTCCCATAATGTAATTTTATCGTTTTACTTTTTGCAAGATTTCCCACCAAAGTATCTTACTTACCAATTTTAAGGGAGGAACGTTTTCAGGAATTGGCAAGTGTAGGCTTTCATTCCAAACTGGATTCAGGTTGTTCTCGATGACACTGGTCTTAACTGACTGCAATAAATGTACATATGGAAAAGTTAAATTACAAGCACATGCAGAGCAAACAGATAGTGTGAAACAGTGATAAGAACGTCAACGATATCATAAGAAGAAGAGACTCACTTGATGACTCAAGGCAAGGATTACATAGGGGTCACTAGTCATCACATCTCTAATAGCTAGATTGCTGCCTTTAACTATGTTTACCTTTATCAGTCCAATGAACTCAACCATACCTGCCTACAAACAGTACATATACCAAAATAAGATGTAATAAATTCAGATTTCGTGTTTTTTTTTTTTTAACTTTTATTGGGGAAGGGGGAGGGGATGATTTTAATGGATCTCATTGGGGGAAAGGGAGGCTCGAACCCTGGCCACTTGTGTGGAAATTTACCCCCCTAAAGCCACATTTTCTCTCTAAATCTCATCTATTTTAGGTAGAAATTTTCAGTTAAGGGTATGAGCAAATTGGAGACATAATTTCCCTCAAGTGTCTTTTTCCCTTCTTTTGTCAGAAAATTACAGGATGAACTAACCTTAATAATTAAATAATTTTCTCTTTTCTTTTGTCAAAGTTTGAATTAAATTGGTATGAGAGTCAAAGCTCAAACACGAAAGTAGGATATTTACATTCTGATATAGCAAATCCAGGCAATGAATGTGGTTAGCACTCACCTTTGCTGGTTTTTAGTAGTTACTGGCAGAAATGTTACTGTGAAGCAATCCTATTTTGGCTTATTTTCAAGTTAAAAAATTTTGTGTTCCTTCTTGCTTCCATGCGCATGTCAATGCACTTTCCAATGACAAATAATTGACCAAGAATACTTACAATCCTTACAGATATAGAGCATAGACTTCTGTGATCACTCTTCGTCACTAGGAGGAAGAACAAATGTGCCTTGTTGCTAAAGATATAGGTTTATGAATAGTATATCCATTGAGACTTTCCTTTTACTCTGACAACGTTTACTATTAATTAGTCAAAAATATCTTGAGATTTATTCTTCGAAAAGGAAAGGGATTAGGGAAGTGTTGGAGTTGGACTACTCGATTGAGCTGTGCTTATACATGTAGAGACAAAAATGCATAACACATATAGTGCATATTCCAAACATTTAACTATCCATTCAGTAAATGTTTCTTGACTTCCTCCCTCCTGTGGCTAGTGTGGCTGCAGATACTACGGATATTTGACTTTTCTATACTCAACATTTTCTAAAACGGCCAGTGAGTTATTATCTGAAAAGAAAAACCGCAAATTCATGTCCTTTTGCATGTTCCCAGGACACGAAACATACTCAAGACACATGGGTATCTCCGTTTCTCATATGGGGGAATTTGTTTGGAGCTTGCAAAGAATCAAATCAAGTTCTTCCGCCAAAAAACATTCGGAAGAAAAGAAAAAGTCAGTAGCAAATTTTCTTCTCACAGCCAAAAATCATAAACAAAGAAAGCATTTAAACACCAGCACATATCTTATAAGAACAGAATAAAATAAAATCATTACCAATGAGTTGCACTTCCTAGAGATATTGTGCTCGGAGTCTTTTTTACCCCAGCTATGCCGAAATGCCTGCGCAATACAAATTCTAGTTGCTTGTTTCTCATATTGTTTCTTCTCTTGTGCAGAGTAAATGCCCACAGAGCTGCTTGGGGATGACGAACTCCTTTTATGAGCTGCTGACAAGGGGCAGTACAACTGTTTGTGGGGGTCCGCAAATTCTAACATCTCATCTTTTCTCCTGGGCGTTCAACAATGTTTCTGGTTTATAACAGGACATGTTTCCCATTAAAAAGTATGACAACTAATGTATTTGGATTACCTAATAAAATCAAGTCGGATTGCGGTAGAAGAATCTCGTTTTGGTTTCTTAAAGTTGTTTGGGATGCAAGCTTCATACTTCTGGTTAACCACAATATTTCCTCCTAGCTTTTCCAAATTATCAACTTCTTCATCGGTCCATTCATCAAGCTTCACTGATAGAACCTGGAACAGTTTATACTGAATTAGAACACTCAATTATAAACTTCATCAGAGGGATAGAGGTCAGAGAGAGTATAGCTGCCTGAGTTGAAATCTGCAATTCGAGACCTACCCCAGCTAGCCACTGCCGGATTTGCTGAATCCTGTAAAACGACGTTCCTTACCCTGCCAACCATACAACCACTACATACCACCTCTCTTTTTTGTCCATATGAATTTTATTTAAGCTAATAATGTTTCCATCACTCGTTGAAGATCTTTTAAGATCTTTCTGCGTGAATTTTACTTAAGAATGGAGAAATTTAGAATCTTCAACAATGCCATCCCGTTAGTCAGTATTACTCAATAACAAACTCTGTTCATCTCCTCATGAAAATTTGGAAAAAGATTCTCAAATGTGTCAATCCCCAATGCATCTTGCGATATTGAAAGATCTTTTGGCATAAATGAGCTGTAGAATTTCCTTGTCAGAAAATTAGAGACAGAGAGAGAGAACTGAAGGTAGCAAAGCCTGACAACAAAGAGTATTTGGGGTTAGTGACGAGGCAGGAAATATTGAAGCTATAAGATTATGTTTTAGATAAAAAGCGAGGTTCTCTACTAGCAACCGTTTCCAGCTACAGTTCAAAGCAGGCTGCGGACCAAAATGCTGCCTCTACCCTATCATGTGCTAGTCCAGCAAAACTTGGCACTACTGTATCATGGGTTAAAATGGGCTGAGAATAAAATGCTGAAAACCTGTTGACTATTATACAAAGACAACATTAAAGTAGTTGGGATAAGCCTTGTTAAGTGTGGGTTATATCCAGCACTAATATGTTGGTAAAACACAGCTTCCCAGAAGAACAACAAAAGCATAAGAAAATTATTTTTTGATTCAGTTTAATAATAGGACTATTATTCAAAAAAGAGACGAATCTAAACCAAGAGTTTATAAGATTCCACAATTTGAAGTGAAAATAGAACACTGAGAGGTGCTGTTTACCTTTCTTTTCTTTTGTCCTTTTTTTTTTCCTTTATGAAAATTTTTGCAGTTTCCTTTTGTGGAACTATATTAAACATATCGGTAGATAGTGAATGTTCTTAAGCAGACCTCATTGATTTTGTCCAGCCATAGCTCCTTTTTATCTTTTTCTGGAAATATCTTAAAGATAATAGAAAAATTGCCACCTAATTACCTACCATGGTTGTTCTACGAAACTTTTTATCACTTCAATATGATTGGCACTCCCATTTGACAAGCAGAAAACAAATATAATCTTTTTCCCGGGGGAAAGTAACGTCGTTAAGGCATGATTTCAAATTCTAGGCCGCTAGCTTCTACCATAGTTTTTTTCCTTTCACAATTTTATGTTCCAAGCTTGAATCACTTAAGATCAAGGGCATTCCAATTTAGATGTTCCCATAGTCAGGGGAAGAATCACCCTGTAAGACTTTTTAACTCTATGGACTATCTGTGCCATACCGAGCTAAGTCCTTTACCTTAGAAATTTAATGATTGTTGACTACCATTAATGCAATCAAAGAGTTGTATTTGTAAGTTAGGGTATCTAACAGTAGCCCATTGACTTCTTAATGCCTCCATGGAAAGAGAAAAGAGAAAAGAGAAAAGAGAAAAGAGAAAAACTTTTATGCCCAAAACTAACATTTGTGCTAGAAACCTAAGACTTGTAGCCACTTCGGAGTCGGAGTGGGTGCCTTGATTCAATTTTTCTAATGAAAAATGACAGAGAAAGAAAATAGGCATGCCAAAACC
Organism: Casuarina equisetifolia; assembly: GCA_028551475.1. Lineage (NCBI taxonomy): Eukaryota > Viridiplantae > Streptophyta > Magnoliopsida > Fagales > Casuarinaceae > Casuarina > Casuarina equisetifolia. Next base: position 7,447,292 of record CM052358.1, read on the forward strand.
CAGATAAGCCAAGAATCATCTAATTACATCACTTTCTCGTCCTTTCATCCGGAAACCACATACTGCTAGACACTGTTATATTCATTTTATCCTCTCAGACATTTCTTTTACAAGCAAAACCTTACCTACATATATCGAACCAAAACTCCAACAGTATAATTTTATGAAATACGTACTTCCAGTTTTTAAAATTTTGTTCAACTGTTTCATTGATTTCCTTTTCGGTTATTCACCGCCATAATTGAATTGTCTGGATGTGACTATAGTTTCTCCTCATGATGACTTTACCATACTGCGGAAACTTTCACGCTTTGCTACGCTTATAACTAAGTTCTTCGACTCAAAATACCACAAAGTGAAAGAAGACATTCCATCATAGGACTAGGACTATACTGTACAATAGCCTTATTGGTTAAGATAAATGAAAGATACCCAAAATATTGCTGGGTAGACTTCTCCATGCCTCCGAAATCATCAATCCAAACATGAAAACTGCTATTTGAGAACACCCACTTTATCATTTCCTTCTCTACAACAAACGGCACGGGTATAACAGAAAATCCCAATGTAGCAACTCTTCAGGACATTATGAAACTAACTGAAATACATGATTGGTAAACAACCTGAATGAAAAACGTTCCTCCTATCTTATCACCTTCTTTCCTGCTTGAAACGAAATGTCCGTTAAAAAGGAATAGCCAAAATTAAACATGCTCGTATTTAACGTTTGATATAGATTAGACTCATAGTAAGATAAAAGTTTGATATCAGTGGACTCGTACACCAGTTTTTTCTCATTCTTTATGTCTTGATGTGTGTTTTAACCATTTCCACTACACATACCAAAAGTTACCATTTAGTCTCCTCTAGATTCAATGAACATGGGACTTTTATTCTGTTTGGCTCTAAATCACATTGTTGGTAATGATTTAAGTATCAATAGCACGCACAGTAATCAACATTACTATTTGCTTTGCTGCTTGTATGTAACGTTTGTGTCACATTCTTTTCCGGTAAACCTTTATATTTAATTATTCCCTTATGCATGGATTTTCTTGGTTTGAGTATACTGCTGACAACCAAACGGCTTGCTAGTTAGGATATATCAAAATGAGTGGATTTGGGATTGCGACAAAATATTATGATATTTACGCACCATTTTGTCTTTTGGCGATATCTTCACTCAACAGAGGCATACCCGATACATATAATGTACCGATTAGGCACCCTTGCAACAACTGGGCATGGCACTACAATGGATCGTAAGAGATGATGTGATGTTATGTTGCTGGACATATGCAGAGTACTAATGTTATTATACCAGGAAACCGGAGGGTTTTACGCCTGATCCTTAGAGGGTGATGAGGCTGCAGTGTGGTTAGACCACAGGAAAACCCTCCAAAAGCCCCGTTGCTTGCGCTTAGGATTGTGATCAATTAGATATTACACTGATCGAATCAACATTTCCCACATCACCCGGACGTCCTGATATCCACAGGTCTGTACATCATTGTGAAGCTGCAAAAGGCCAGCACCTGCCCAAAACAATGCCACAGCTTGAAAGTGACAGCTTTTCTAGACGTAATCACCTGAAGCCCCGATTACATGGGATGTATGATTCCTTTCTGCTGCATTCTATTTACTTTCTGGTGCTCCAGGTACTGGTCCTAACACTAACGTCCAGCTGCCGCAGAGGACTTTTTTTGAGCGTTATTTGCGCGTAAGTTATGTTGTTGACAATGGCATTTCCAAAGTGACTCGGCATAAAGTTGCACAGAATAAGATGCTGATGCTATTGTAGCGCTCACCTTTGGGCGAGAAGACGAAGGCATTGGCTAGCACTGACCACTTGAATGGGGAGTACCAAATGGAAGATTAAGAAATTGGATTGCGTAGGTTGTTGTTTCATGTTTCTCTATGTTAGAATGTAGCATCCATCAATAGCTTAGACTCTGGAGATACCTTGGAGTCAGTGGAAGTATCCCACCTCCCAATAGATCTTTTGAGTTAGGTCCGCTTGGTATTTTACCTTATATACATCAATAAGAAGGAACTGGAAAAGCGAAAGTGGTTTTGATAAGCACTTACACTTCTAAATAACTACCCTTATAATGCTTCACAAACTAAGATAATTATCCAGATGACCAAGTTAACTTCTCTGAAACTTCTAGAGTTTTTTTTAGCAGCCCTCGAGAAAATCTTTCAACAAACAAACTTGGTTCATACACTTGGCGGTTCATATTTCTTATTGGCAGTGGACTTTAAACACTATTCATGAAATTACTATTTATTTGACGAATTAAAGGACACGCAGTTTTTAATTGTCTTATAATGAGCTTAGTCAATTAGGATCCCTCATCTTTAAGTAATGTTTCCTCCCTATTTTGGGAGGAGAGCTGATGATAAGGAAAGTCCTCCTCATGGAACACAACATCAGCAGTGATGTAGATGTGATGGGTAACCAGGCAGTAGTAGCTATGATTGTAGTAGCTTGGAGGGTAGCCAAGAAAGACACACGAGAGCGAGAAGCAAGTTTGTGTGGAGTATAGGGACGGTGTTGGAATATATATTATTAAAATATATAAACATTTTGATGATGAGAAAAATGTGAATTATAATATGAAAATATTATAATTATTAGTTGATTATTTGTAGGATTTTATAAGCAAAATAATATGGATTAAATTGTAGGAATTGGGTTGAAAAATGAGAAGCCAAAAACTGTGCAGAGCCCGTACAGATGAAGCCCAGCCCGTGCAAACACTGGCCAGTCCAGAGACGCGCTCTAGCCCGTGAGTCAAGCCCGTGCAAACGCGACCCAGTCCAGAGGCGCAATCCAATCCAGACACGCGACCCGTTTGCCTGCTTGTCTACAACCCGCAACCCGCGAGAACTTAAATGACCTGCGACTCAGCTCGCCAGATCATCAGCCCAACCCGCAATCCGCTCGTAGGTTTCTTACCTTGCAGTAGAAGGTCAAATCATGGCAATCCAGTCGCTACTTAAAGGACTTAAAACTCCACTGACCATGATGGTAAGATATTCCACATCTGACGTGGAGTTACATCTCACTTGAATGTTGAAACAGGGGCTCAGAGGATCAGGGCACTCATGTAGTCTTTCTGTTTAGGACTAGAAATGCTAATGTGGGAATGCGTTCATGGTATTCAGCCACCATGACGGCAACCAAAGGATTAAGTGACGATGAAGCAGAAGTAAAAGAATAACCAAGAATACCAATGACTAAGAAGAACCATAATTTAAGGAAACAACAAGAAGTTGAGAAGTCCATTAGAGAAAAAGGGAAATGGAGGAAAGAAGGCAAAGAATAACTGAAAAATTGTTAGTTGAGCAACACAAAAGCTTGTGATTCTAGATGTCAAAAAAGAGATCTTGACATGAATATTGCAAGATGTCTGTATTATACAACAAAGAGATGTGTAGGTAATGAAGGGGCAAACATTGTATAGGGAAGTTAACTTTGCTTGCATTATCGGGTGACATCATGGGTGAGGTTGATATAAGGGATTGGACAACTATTGCTATGAACACTTCTATTAACTTATCTTTCATTATCACCTGTAATCTGCATTTTAATTGAAAGCTTTTTCCAACAATCTAAAGTAAAGGGTTTTCATTGGTTCATCTGCCTAGAGAACATCCTACCAATCTTCCACTTCACAGTTGGAAGAGTACCAAGGGAATAGAATGTCTTTACCAAAAAATAAGAAATAAAAAAAAATAGATTATGCTAATGGGATATGAATTTTGCCAAAACTATCTCACAAACTTAGAAAATCCCTTAAAATCTACCCATCCCCTCCTAAAAGAAGAAAAAAAAAATCTTCAATTGGGTTTTTTTTTTTAGGTTACTCTTCGACTATGCATCAATATGGCTCATGGGTCATGACAATCCTCACCGCTTCTCCAAATCCTTGTCCTTAAGGATTAATTTGGAACTTAGGAAATTGGGCATGAATGTAATTAACATCCTCCTAGGTAGGTGCATAGTCTAGGTACTCTGACCACTATAAGAGTAAATCTACCCTAGGTCCATCCTTGTGTCTCACCAATCGTCACTCTAACTTTGCAATGGGCTTTACCAATAATCGCCATCAAGCATGGGAACTCCAAGAATTAACTTATAGTGTTGTCTAATTGCTTTTTTTAAATCAAAAACATGGAAGACCAAATGAATAGATGTGTCGGGTGGTAAGGCAAGCTTGTAAGCCACCTTGCCGATGTGTTGTGACACCATGAATGGTCTATAGAAATGCAGTTTCAACTTGTTATCCCTCCGCTTGGACAAGGACAATTGTTAATAAGGTTGCACCCACAAGTAGACTGAATCTCCCACCTTAAACTACCATTTAAATCATTTCTTGTTAGTGTAGAACTTCATGTGGGCTTGGCTATCCTAAAGATGTGACTTAATTAATTGTACTCATTGGGCATGTTCTTAGAGGAATGCATTCACCTTGGTTTTGTGGTCATCTCAAAATTATGGTAGAGGGGTTGACATGGCTGATATCCATAAAGGGCTTTAAAAGGAGTCATCTTGATTGCTGAATGATAATTAGTATTATACCACCACTCTACCAACAATAACCATGAATGCCACCTTTTCGACCTCTCACCGCTTGAGCAACATAGATATTTTTCTAGACACTGGTTCACTCTCTATGTCTTTCCACCTATCTGGGGATAGTATGAGGTACTATGCAAGAGCTTAATTCCCAAGGTCTTAAACAATTCTTCCTAAACCTTACTTAAAAAGATAGGGTCACAGTCACTAATAATAGTAGTCGAAAGCTCATGTAGTTTTGTTACCCCATCTAAGAACACATGTGCCACTTGTGTGGCTGAGAAGGGATAACTCATTCTCATAAAGTGGGCATACTTTATAAAATGGTCTGCCACCACTAGGATCATATCTCAACCTTCACTCTTAGGAAGCACCTTGATAAAGTCCATGCTAATGTCATGCTAGGCTTAGCTAGGAATGGTCAGGGGTTGCAAGAGCCCAGGATAAGGCATTCATTCAGTCTTACATCATTAGCAAATCTCACAACTTGATACCCAACATAAAACCATTTGCTTTAACCCCTCCAATAAAATTATAGTTGTACTCTTTTCCAAGTACCTCTTATACCTAAATGGCCTCCCAATCTGGATTCATGAAGATGCAAGATTATTTGCTCTCTCAAGTCCCCTTGACTTCCCACCACAATCCTACCCTTGCAACATAGGACCCCATTAGCCAAGCTATAGTTTGGATGCGCCATAGGGTCAATGGCTAAGGCCTCAAGAAGTTTCTTCATATGTGAATCTCCCTCATAACTTGCCAACACCTTTTGAATCCATTGTGGCTGAAGAATGGAAAATGAGTGCAAGGAAGACTCTCTACCATCTAGATCCCTAAGTAATCGTGATAAGGCATCTACTGACCTATTAGCATTGCCTTTCTTATATTGGATTTCATAATCATACCCTAGTAGTTTTGTTAGCCATTTATATTAAGCTGGTGTGGAGATTTTTTATTCCAACAAGTGTTTTAAGTTATAGTGATCAGTACGTACAATGAAATGATTTCTCAATAGATAAGGCCTCTATTTCTAAACTGCCATGACAATGGCTAGCAACTCTTTCTCATATGTTGAGAGCCCTAAATGTTATGGAGCTAATGTCTTACTTAAGTAGGCAATAGGATGACCTTCTTGCATAAGCATAGCTCCCACACCCTCAAGGCTCATATTTGATTATATCATAAAGGCCTTCCCAAAGTTAGGTGTAACTAATACTGAGGTGGAACTTATTACTTTCTTTAACTCATCAAAGGTGTCAATAACTTCTTTTGGCCACTACCTACCTTTTTTGCCATTTCCAAGTCCACAAAATTATGAGTAGACCTCATGTCAAATAAGATACTAACTTTTAATCCTTGGACTATAGCATCCAATCTAAATGTATGAGAACAGGAACCTCCTAACATGGCTTGCAAGGCAATGGTGCATGCATCGTGATCCTCCTCCAACTGATCTAAGGCCTCATTAAATTATTCTTCCTTATCATTATCCCTTTTGGACCCATCTTCTGTCCCTAGTAGCACAAAGATCTGTTAGGACTTACACTAGTATCCTTTAACTCACCATTCATCACTTATGATCATAAAAATCCTTATATATCCTTTCTTGCATCTAATTTTGGTTGATTTAATGGATAGGCATGCCTAGCCTCTAGGGTATTGGAGGGGCTACATAGTGCATTGTTTGATTTTGGCAGCTTATGTGCTTATGTCGGTGAAAGGGGTTATACCCTTATGGTCCCTTAAAAGTTATCTTGGGTTTAAAAGAGTTTTGTGCAACTTAATCTTCCTTTACAAAAAGCCAGCCTTACTACTTCATCCCATGTTAAGAGATTTCCAATTCTAATTGAAGGTTAAATCTCCTCCTTAAAGGCTTAAGTGAAGAATCGAACAAATGAGGTATTTGTCATGCCTGGGTTCTAAAGAGCAACCCAAGAGTGTAATCGCTCAAAGGTCACAACAAACTTTACCACCAAAGTAGTTTGTTGTAATCCAAAAAACTTTTCTATGTCACCATCCCAATCCTTCTTAACAAATCTATTCTCTACATCCCTTTTGAATACTTTCCATGTAACCAAACCCTTTTTTGCTATGTAAAAGGTATATCATTCACCCATATCCCCTTCCATAACCACCATAACGTATTGAACTCTCATATGGCCAGCCACTTCAAACAAAGTAAACCAATTTTCACATCGCACCAACCATTCCTTGGGGCCAACACCCATAAAAAATACAAAAATCCATACGATGAAGGCAAGAAAAACTTACTTATTACCCAAAAGGTCTCCCTTGTGGGGTATTTCACTGACCATGATACGGCTTGAAGGGTTGTCCCCCATGTTGTTCCTATTGTTATGGTTAGTATTCATCTATAGAATTAAATTTATGGCCATAACTACCATCAAAACCAAGATCACCTAGTTGTTCGGGGTATTGTGGCCTATAGTTTCAACTAAAGTTGATTCCATGAGGAAACCTATGGTTAAAAGGTGGTTCATCGATGTCGGGGATGTTTCTGTTTGGATTCCATTAGTCGTCGGAAAACGCCACTAATGGTGGCTGGAATCTCATCAAAGGTCGAGAACAATCTATAAGTTGACCAGAATAATGCAAGCCTTGCCTAGGAGAAGGCTGATTGGAAAAATGGAGCCAATCGAGACCAAATATGGTGAAGGCTAAGTGTTGGTCAAAAAGAAAATCACTAAAAAAAGTCAATAGTGGTCCCATCTGCCTTCCTACAAGTTAACTATGTAATGGTCATTTGTTTCCTCACTGAAGTCAGCCAATTGTTCCACGAAGTAGACCGGCTCTGGTGAGGATTTGTAGGTTTATTGGAATCCATGCAGTTGGTTGCCTATGTGGGCTGTTTGGGGTCGCACCAATTGTTGTGGATGCATTTGGGGGTCAAGCATAGGCTTAAAATGGGTCATGTCAGCCTAGAAATAGTTGCTACTGGCCACTCCATTGCCAGAATCTCTCATGTCCAGTGGTAAGTTATTCGCTGGAGGAGATTAAAGATGTTTCCCTTTATCTACTAATAATGTATCCAACTTCTCCATCATTTGTCACTACATCTCCTCCAACATGGTTACCTAAGACTCCATGGTTGCCCATGATTTGCTTCTAGTCATAAGTGCCAGGACCTTACTCTAGATACCAATTGAAAGGAATACCTTTCTCCTCGAGTCTTCATCTTCTTGGTTTACTCCAAAATCACCTGAAACTCCATAATAACAGCTCACATCACAACACACAGAACACATAATCATGGCTTAAGGGACCTCCATTATTAAACCACTTCACATAATGTTCACAACAACTACACCACAATGTTACAACTACCTCTACCACTACTTTAAATAACAATCTATCATTAACTAATTGCACTAGCTACATTACAGATCGCTACAATCATGCCACCAATGGCAATTACCAAAAAGCTAAAGTTTCTCTTCTCTCTCAATGCCTTTCCAATTCGTGCTTCCCTTTCTTTTCTTCTTCTTCATAAGCCTCTCTGCATCTTGGGCTCTCCTAGGGCATGGGCTAAGTCAGTATGGCCCGTGGGTCATGACAATAGCATAGAAGAGATCTTTGATGTGGGAAAATGGCAATTTCGTACAGGACTTCTAAACATCAAGGACACTGTTTTTGACTTATTGGCCTTTTGTCGGGTAATTATGTAGAAAATACAATTAATCATTTAAGGTAAAAGCATGTGATCCATCTTTTGAAGGAATTTAACATATTCCATCTTCTATAGAATTTAACAGAAAGAATAAAAATGAACTAACCAAAATTTTGAGGTTGACGTGTGAATTCCACCCCCCCTTCCTTTCGCAAAAAGATTGAGGAACAACCATATCCGAGATTCCAAAACAGACATACATTAGGTTATTACTATTAAAAGCAAAAAAGAATTTTAATAGTGATTTTAATAAGTTCCATATTGGATTTAAAAGGAAGTGTGGAAGCTCGTTAATTTATCAATTGACATAATTATTCAAGTTTCTCATGTAATTGATCCAAAATTCCAAAGGAACTAAAGATGTTTACTTTCAAGAACTTTCAGCTTTGAAATGTGGAGAAATGACCCATTGGCGCTCAAAGATGCTTCCCAAGCCCCCATTAGACTAGAGAGCTTGAGATCCCCCCATAATAGGTTTTAGTTAGTTGTCAATCGCAATGCATGACAATCAGCTAAAACAAAAAATGTAAGAACTTTTACATGACCAAACTGACAACTAAAATGGGTGGCACTTGTGTAATGACAAGTAATGCATTATCTTAACTCCCCCAACCTCAGTATTATCATAATATTTAAGAACAGCAGAATTTTGGGATCTAAAAAGCATATCTCTGTTTCTCTCTCTTTCATTTACAATTTCTAAGCAAATGGTGACAAAACCATCTTGGATTTGTATCTAACATCCAAGACTATCCCATTTTTGACAATTCCAAGCCCATTACAAACTATCCCCACGAGAGATTCGACATAGGATTTTCATCCTGGGTTTGGAGCTAACATCCTAAACTGGTCAAATGCTTAAATCTCATACATCGACATAGTTTGAGTATGAAAGAATCCATCTTAGGTAAATTATAAGAAACTTAACAATTCACACTATAATCTCGCACATTTTAAGGGTCCCATGTGACCTTGTTCTTAACCCATGATCCAAGTGCAATGCTCCAAGTTTAGCTGAACTTCATGGGAGCTACATAGTCTTGTTCCACGAAGATCTATGCCTGACGCAAGAATGGTCTCCCTTTGAAAACTCCCCGGCTACACACCTTTCGGCTCCGATGCATTGAAGCCAAGAACCTCCTTTTCTTTCAAAAATTCAATGCTTGTTTAATAAACAAGCTTATCTAAACAGACATTGGAAACATCAAATTTTTCTCTCGAGAATTGAAACTCTCTCATCCAATGATAACTTCTAGACCTTGGAAAAATACCTACCTGCCTTAAGTATATTCCTTTTACTTAGTAGTGGATCCTTGAATTTGGTAAATCATTGATAACTCTATTTTTATAGAGTTATTTTACTTATTTTAAACAATAAATAACTTTAATAATTGTGAGAAAACATTTGAACTCCTCTTTATTTACCTAAATTTATCTTGTTTATGTAGCACAAGGAGGCAAGGAGAAAAAGGATGAACATGGAGAGCCTGATTCTTATTATGTGGCAAAATCATAATATCAAGATCAAGAGAGTCAAGATGAGCTTGGGCTTTGAATGATTGTTATTAGATTTTATTGTTATTGGGTTTTCTAAATAATTAGAAAACATAATCATATTAGGAGTTCAAAGCCTAATTAAATTAGAAGTTCAAAACCTAATTAAATTAAGAGTTCAAAACCCAATTGTTTTAGATCTCTAAAACCTAATTCTACTAGGATAAGAGTAGGTCTAAACCTAAACCCTATTTAAGAGAAGAGAAGAGGCAAAAGAAAAGGGGAGGAGGAAATTGAGCACAACTCAAGAAAAAGGCTAAGAATTCAAGGTTTTTTTGAAAAGAAAACAAAAAGGGTGACAGACTTCTTGTTCTTAGATTCAAGATGCCTTCTTTATCTCTTATTACTATTCTTCCTCATTATTTCTTTATATTTTAGTTTATTTTGTTAGAGCTACGATATAACCTAATTATGATGATATGAATCTTATGATTATTATGTTTTGTAAGATATTTTGTTGATATGAAGTTACATATTACTGTATTTAATGCTTTTAAGTGATTAGCTACCACTTGAATGATATGATTTGCATGTTTGAGACTGAAAGGAAATGATATGCAGTTGCTTCTTGTAATGTGTAACCATAAATTAAATATGGATAGACATATACCATATTATTTGTGTGGCTTTTGGTATAAACTAGGAATTAATGAATACTAACTAGGAATAAATTAAATCCTAATGCATTTGGTTTGTTTCAATTCACATATAGAGATATAGTGAATTAATGAACTAAGTAGGTTTGCTATACCTAGACATAGGATAGTAAATAAATTAGGAAGTTCCGCCATCACATAGATATTATCCATCTTGCAAGCATAAATAATCAATATTAATACCTAGAAATTATGGTGAAATCATATGCTCTAACATATTTTTTGTATTTAGCTTTCTTAGATTTAGTTAGTTAATCTATCATCTATCATTTGAATTTGTTAGATAAATTCTAGGAGTTATTTATCATTAATAATTAGTTGGTCTAGTAATTACTAATCTCTGTGGGATGATATCTTTCTTATCATTATATTACTTGTTTGACATGTTCACTTGCATTTAGAATTTCACGTAACAATCACCATACCCAAAGTGAAAGAGACATAGAGATTATCTCATTTATTTATCACGAGCTCTCCTCACTTTTTTGTATATACTCCATAATTTTTGGAATTCGTATAGTGAGACAATGGTTCTGCTTGGTCAAAATTTGTTCTTTTTCTAAATCATCTAGGGTTGAAAGACCACAATTAAGAATGAAATTTCAGAAGAAATTGGTAAAGACATCTCAAAAGAGAGCCTTGTGAGCTCTAAAGATAGCCTTCTCTTAAGCCTAATTGTTGTAAAATTGGAAAAATCTGTCTTGCGAAGGATGTCATGTGCAATTATATCCCGATTCATGCAAGAAGCAGAGCTAAGAAGGTCGAAGCCGGAGCAACCAAGACTACACACCTAAAGTTATATTCTATGGCTTTGAGAAGAATCCAAGAAGTGATTTTGGACGCAGTTGCAAAGCTTTCTTGCAATGCCTACCATCACCTGCTACGCAAAGAACAAGGACTTTGTCTTGTTTCGATAGTAGCAAGCTTCGATTGGTCTGGTACTGCAAGATGATTCCAACTTTGGCCTGTTTTTGTGCTTCACATTCGGGTAAATTGAAATTCAAAGGAGAAACAAGAGTTTCACGGAGAAAAATCCGGGAAGAAAGAGACAGAGAGAGAGAGAGCGATGAAGAAAGGGTTCTGTTACCTCAGTATTTCAGGAATTCCACTTTTATCTTATTCTCCGACGGAAAAGCAAAGGAATGACGACATAAGAACCCCCTGTATCGTCATCTACGCAGCCGTGGAAAGGTGTTTTAAAACAAAGTCCCTTAATTTCAGTGCCCACTTTGCAGCAAAAACCGTACAGCTCAATCCCCACGAACTTCTGAACGCACTCTGCTGCATTAGGAGAACCAAGCTGAAGACCTAATTGGACGTACTCTGGTAATTTCCCCGAACCTATTTCATAGTTGTGATCCTTATGATGAATTCTGGAAGATAATATACCCAATGGGGCATGCATCTGTTTTCATCCAGGCTTTATTTGGTTGCTGAGAAAATGTTGGAGTGCAGAAAAGAAGTTCCAATTTCTATTTCATTTTTTCTTGAGCCTTTTATTTCTATGTTGCCCTCAAGTGGGCCTCTTGAGCCTTTTATTTCTTTTTTATATCTACTTTAGGCATAGTCCTGCCTCATCTATGTTGAGCTCTTTATATATTTGAAAAAGAAGGAAAATGCAGCATAAATTTTAGATTTTAAAATCATCATCAATGTTCATGTTAGATGACTTAAGTTTATCATAAACTGAAAAACCAAAGAAGATAAAGGGAAAAGGTTCGCTTTTTCGATCATCCAATGATCTAATGTTGTTGTGGCATCAATTTAACTCTCCGCCACAGCTGTTCTGATTCAACATGCGCGGAGCTTCCTCTCAGATGTCAACATCTTCTCTCCAGGTTCCAGGGATGGCATTCTCTCCTGAGTTCAGATTGCCATACTCCTGGCGCAGGGAGGACGAGTCAGAGCAATGGGGAGTGTATTTGTTCAAGCTTCTTAAAGAATGTGCTAACCATGTTGCTGCGGACGACATTGACAAGGCCAATATCAGTCTCGAGCAAATCGCCCATCTTGCTTCTCCTGATGGCAATGCACCACAGCGAATTGCTACATACATAAGCGAGGCATTTGCTGACAGGATGCTTAGACGTTTTCGTGGAATGCATATTGCTCTCAATTCAACAAAAAAAATCCCAGTAGATGAAGAAACTAGAGTTCAGAGATACTTCTACGACCTCTGCCCCTTCTTAAGGCTTGCCTACATGCTCACAAACCAGGCCATTCTAGATGCTATCGAAGAGGAAAAAATGGTTCACGTCATTGATCTCTATGCATCTGAGCCCGAACAATGGCTTGATCTTCTTCATTCGTTAAGTCGTCGGCGAGAAGGCCCGCCTCATTTAAGGATCACGGGTATTCATAAACACAGAGAGGTGTTAGAGAACGTGGCTATTAAGTTGACGCACGAAGCTGAAAAATTGGACATCGCATTTCAATTCAATTCTGTTGTGAGCACATTAGAGAATCTTGATCTTGAAACTTTGCGGATTAGGACTGGGGAAGCTCTTGTAGTCAGCTCTGTGCTTCAGCTACATTCTCTCCTGGCCACTGATGAGGAATTGTTCAGACTGAAGTATATGGCTTTTTCTGATCCCACCTCCACATTATCCCCCTTATCTCTGAAGGCATCGGCAAAGATGGAGAGCTTTCTAAGTTCGCTTTGGGGCTTCTCTCCTAAAGTGATGGTGGTAATGGAGCAGGAAGCAAACCACGGTTTTACACTAATGGAGAGAGCCACAGGAGCATTGAACTTCTACGCTGCCCTGTTTGATTGTTTGCAATCTGCTACATTAAGAGCAACAGACGAACGACAAAAGGTCGAAAAGATGCTTTTTGCAGAGGAAATAAAAAACATAATAGCATGTGAAGGAGTAGAAAGAAAAGAGAGGCATGAATCTCTTGAAAAATGGATTTTAAGGCTCGAGTTGTCTGGTTTTGGTAGGGTGCGTTTCGGCTATCACAACAGGATGCAGGCCTCTACGCTGTTGCAGAGCGGTGGCTATCATGGTTACAGAATCAAAGAAGACAACAACGGATGTTTGCTGATCTGCTGGCACGAATGCCCCCTCTTTTCAGTGTCGGCTTGGAGGTTTATGAGATAGGACTGAGATCAGTTGCTCTGCTACAACTGGTTGCTTTGGTTATTTTTCTCTTTCTTCTTTGCATAAAATGTCTTGGGATTTGGTGTCTTCTGCAAGAATATACCGTTCCGTGGAAGGAACTCAAGAACTCCACTCTTTGTGAAACTTCTACTGTTTATTCTGTTTGTTATTGTGACCTTTCTGTTGTTGATCTTTTGTGTAATTGAGTGCTGAAACCATTGTTTTGAAGAAAGTGAGAGATGAGATACGGCAGTCAGCCATTTAAATCCTGCCTCTAGAGCTTAAATTAGCATGCAGTCTGAATTTGTTGAGACAAGAAGCAGCATTATCATTTGTTACTTCTGCTTATTCTGTAATTAGAAAAATACAGCAATTGCTAATCAAACACTCTCTGTTGGACAGACATGACTTGGAAGACTTAAACAAGAAATGGACAACCAACTAAACTCTGCAAGAAACTTGGAATTCCTAGAAAGTTCCATACTTTAGAGTCAGCCTACTCCATAAATCTAGAGAGATTAAAGAACTTTCTAATGGTAAAAACACTCCAAAACTGCAAGAAATTTCAATCTTTCAGAAATGCGAGACTGTGACATTGTATTCAACCACAGCATTTCCAGTTGTTGGACTGAAATTCACCGTCTTCGCCAAAGCGTAGCCGCGAGCAAGTCGGAAAACTCCACTGCCTCCGACAATGGGCATTTCCCTGACCGAATGAAGAATAGGATTATGCCCAAGAATGCTAAGAGTACTTCCATTATACAGACCTTCAGTGAAAGCGTAATTTATCACCATAAGCAACTCAACGTCACTTTGAGAAGCCAATGCATAAATTCCCTGAGCTTTTCCCACGAGCTTTGAAGTTGGCTCTGGCCCTTCCGTCAATGCGTCGTCTATCATAAAAGTAGCACCAAAGCCACCAACTGATGTGTCTGGTGGTGTGATAATTTTAATGGCTGTCGGGTTTTTGCCACCTAGTATGTCATGGAAATAGAAGTGCAAGTAGGTCGTTTTCTCTACAGGTTTTGCGTACATGGTCAAAAGGGATTGCTCAGAGAATACTCCAGAAATAGTCTGGAAGGAAGCTGAGAAGAGGATGAGAAAGAGGGAGGGGACAGCATAAAAAGAAGCCATTTTTGAATCAGTTTTCAGCTGTGTCTGATAGCGAGTGATGAGAGGCTATTTGTAAGGTGGGGAAGACTCGGGCGCTTGATGTTTCTTGCACGATAAGCCTTCGAATGTTTGGTGGCAAGTGCACTTCCATATCCCAGCAGCAAGGGGACATGCTTTCGAATCATCAGGTTCAACCGAAAGAGAGAGGCTCAGACTGAGCCTGCTGATTAAATTAGCTCCAAGAAATAAAACCTCTCAAGGCGTGGCAGGTTTAACGGTTAGAGGTAACAAGGATTTCGAAAAAATGTGCGGAAGACCTCGTATCCTCGGCAGAAATTGGCTTATATCTTATTTCATTATTATCATTTTCTTTCTTGTCACCATAAAAAAGTACTTTTAACTTTCATATTGTGTGAAGAATGAAAGTCTCCTATTAAGTATATAACTTCTTGTTATAATGCTCAATCAAATGAAAGAAATGATTATTTAATCTTAAAGTTAATTTTTAAGTTGAATCTTTAGGCCTTCTAACACGATATAAAAGCCCAAATAAAATTACCTTTATTTTATGTAAATTTGAGTCTAATATCATTTAACATCCATGAGATTACATGCCAGACAAGTTTTACATCAAGTATGTAATTCTTTAAAGTTAGGTTTAAATGAAAAAAAAAAGTTCTTCGAACTTTATAACTATTTTTTGGGTTTTGTTTTTTAGCACTCTAACAATAATTGGTCCCCCCAAATTGGAATCACAAAACTTGAACCGAAAGTTACAGAATTATTCAGCTTTTTGGTTGACGACCAAAGGCGTATACGCAATCATTTCAACAGAGACGGAAAATTAACATGCGTATGACAGAACAAGGAAACGTGTGAGGCCCATCTGACCCCTTTTCTAGAATGCAAAAACCAAATGATTCAAGGTGTGCATGCTTGCTTCACAGGCAAGGCCTCATACCTTTACTTTCTGCTGGTCATCACAGTTTCCCTTGCCGTTGAAGTTTTCTTTTGTGCCAAGTTGCATTTGGGTTTCAACAGTTGCGAAACCACCCTGACGATCCATCATCGCTTACAACCCTGAGTCTCAGATACAAACACGCCTTCAGGGAAACTTGATGTATTTTTTGATTCTTCCTCTTTCGTAAGCACTTCTCTGTAACCAAATGAATAAAGCTAAAAGGAAACAGTTCAAACTCGAGTTTATTAAAACTCATTTCGCCCATTCTTAGCCTAATTTCAATGGTAAATCAGACTCAATTATTAAATATTTTGGATTTGCAAATTATCATCTCTGCTTAGCTCAACTAGACTTAGCTTCACTTAAATTTGTAAGCTGAGTTCCTATAAGTTCCATTCAACTTGTTTAGTTTGTTCAAACCCTTTTGGATCATACACAGTTTTGAGCATACAATATATATATATATATATATATATATATATATATGAATGAGGTGCTTTATGTCCACCTCAAAACGGAAAGTATACTTGGTCGGCCAACATGACTGATTAAAATATAGGGCCACAAAGGATATGATGCGTGTCTTCCCATCAACCCAAAGCCTAACTGTCCGTTTAGTCCACACCATCTTCTTGCTCTCCTTGAGATGCAAGGGTAAAGAACGATTGCATCCACTTCTTTGATAATGGTAAGCATCCAAAGGACAGAAGTTCAAAACAAGTTTGTTATACTTACCATGCTAAGCACGGTTTTTGTTGAACTCATTGCTCAAAAGGTACTGACAACAGTGTAATAAATGGATGGTGGAAGAATTGTTCCTAAACATTGTTCCTATGTTTGGATCCACCCAACTTGTGTGTGCCAATGCACGGCTACCAGCATTCCTGAAGAGCCAGTACCTCTAACAATGAGCAGCTCTCTCATGTTATTAATCATCGGATTTCTTCCAAAAATGGTAATGCTACTCCATAATTCATAACCATAAGCAAAGCAAGTTTTCACGGGACTACGACAGCCGGGCTTATGGGCCCCGAGCATTAGTTTATTGGAAAAGAGGGTTTTCAGTATTATAGTTTTGAGGATGATAAAAGGATTTTTGTTGTGTATGACCAAAAAAAATTATTTTATGAGTTTAGTAAATATTGAATATAAATAAAGGAAATAATGGTGTATAAATTATAATATGTTGATATTATAAAGTAATCAATTTCTTATACATGTCTTCTAAATGCCCACACTATGTGATGTTATTTTTCAATATATACGTGTTGATGCTTTCTTTGTATGTGTGTGTTTCTAGGTGTGAAAAACGCACATTTGATTAGAAGATAGGTATTGCTTTCATAACAAAGCTCACAACCTAATATGCATTGCAAGGGGACCATAATATAACCCATAGATCACATTGGTTGTGGGAGGACATGTTAAAAATAATTTGAGTTGTCTCTCATTAATTAAATCTTTTTTAGAATGAAAAACACAACCCTTCTTACAAGCTAATTTTAAGGAAAAATTAACTTTCTCAACAAATGGAGAAGACACTTTAAGATAGACCAATAAAAGTATATTGGTTCCTATAGTCACAAGCTAATGAAGGTCATGACTACATAAATATCGGATATCAGATAAGATAATATGCCAATTACACCTTATTGGTGTGCCAATATGGTTGATGCGTTGTGAATAATTCCTTAAAGGAAGTCCCTTTCCTTCATTTAAAGGAACCCTTAAGAACAAAACTATAGAAGCCAAGGAACCTTTAACCAAAAATTGAATGTTGGTCCCCCACAATCCCTTTCGTAAAGTTCCCCAAAAGGAAAAGAAATTTAATACCAACAAGAAAATTAAGCTCAAAGAATTGTGGAACGGAGTGTAGATAATATTATATAAGTGACAGGGGTAGTTCTAAGTCGCATACAAAAGGCTTGCATATAACAAAAGCAAGTAACATCTTATATGAATGTTCAGCTCCACATATTTTCTACATGCTAACTTCTACATAATTTACGAATAACTTTGCCGGACATACAGTCAGTGAGTTGGTGGCCTTCACAATTCTTTTTCTTGTTCTTCTAGGCGGCATTATTTCCACAGGACACGCATAGCATGTAAATTATACAAATTACATAATTTACATGGAAATTGTGTTGGACATATAGTCAGTGCGTGTCCTAGGCATTATTTCCTGATTAGAGGGAATAAACTCAGTCATTAACGTTTCTTCTATGACCTTTTCTAACATAAAATGGACATCAACTTCTAGGTGTTTAGAACAGTCATGGAAAACCAGGTCCGTAGCTAAGCAGAGTGCTGAAATATTGTCGCTATAAAGCTATATAAGAGAGAATTGGCCAACTCCCAAGTGCCTGAGAGGATGGATTAGTTAAGTAGAGTGCTGAAAAATTGTCACTATAAAGCTATATAGGAGAGAATTGGTAAACTCCCAAGTGCCTGAGAAGATGGGAATCTGTACAGCTTCTACCATCCATGCTACCAACGCCCAATACTTTGCTTTTGTCAAAGACAGTGACATGGTTAGTTAGAGCCATTTCCGATTCTTGGTGGTTTTATGGCACGAGAGTTGGAAGTGGTTGACAAAAGCTCATCCTAGCCCTTTGTCACACGTCCAGAGCATACTCCCACACTGACTTGATTGATCCAATGCCAAGATGGCAAGATTGGATTGGTTTCTGACTTTTCCACTCCCACACTGATATTTTTCAAAGGGAAATTTGATTAATCCAACGGTGAGATGGCAAGATAGGATTGGTGTTGATTTTTTCCAATCGAGAGACAAGGGAGGCAGAACAAGTTGAGGCAGAGTACGTTCTGGTTCCATTCCACACTGCGACGCCGTGACCTGAGTTTCACCAATCTGAACATCCCCAGAAGCAAGTTGAAGTGGGGAGGACTCTTTCACAAAATGTTGTCATCAAATGGAATTTTATTAAGGATACAAAAGAACTTCCACATGTGCTACCAACAACAATTGTCATTTAGCTTTATATAGCTTTGTAATTATTTGCAGTTAAAAGCAATGAATAAGTTGTATATCAATGATGCTACTTAATAGACAATGTAGATCATTGCCAAATGTGGTTGAAGTACAACTTTATCCTTCTGTTGGAGACTATTTGATCTTCTTGCTTTCATGGCTGCGCTCTTTGTACATTCAGGAATTCAATTACTGACCAGAGCTGCATATAGAAGTTGATTCCAGATGTCTGGAAGTCCAGCTACGCACCAATGGGTGCAGTCCATGCCCTTGAATCCATTATAAGAGCTAGGATGTGCATCTTTTCTGAGCTGCGAGAGTGTCGTTATGTTAAGCAAATGAACAGGGTTCTTTATCGTGCTTAAGACTTCTTCCAGTACGTATGCTGCTGGTGGCAAACCACCTTGGTAAGTCGACCCGTTTATTGGTTCTGTCTCCTTTCCACAGTTTGTCACTTCTGGCTCGTCCCAATTGCTGCCACTATAATGACACAAAAAGAAAAAACAAGGTTCTGAAATTTTCTGGGTAGTTCAAAACTGGAAACACAAAAGGAAATTATGTTCTCTACGTCCGTATTTAGGATCCTTTTTAATCACATTCCATCAGTTTTCAATTCTAAATCACACTCCTTTCATTATGTCTACTAATGACACTCGCATCAAGTGAGAATCACGTAACCTGATTATGCGTCAATGATACATGTGGCTTTAAATGAACACAGAAGCTCACCACATGGCAGTAGCTGAGGAAGTGTGATTAGAAAGCAAACTTTGCTCAAGCAATGTTGGAGCTAAAAAAAGAGGTGAATGAAAATGGCTTACTTGTAATGGGAAGGAGAAATTCCTTGAAAAATGACTCTAGTTTTTATTGGATCGACATCTGTGTCAACCCACTTGGCCCAGGTTGTTAAACCTTTGCGAAAAGCAACTATGCGATCCATGTCCTGCACAACTTTGTTTTCATCTTCAATGTAGTCCCATCTGCAATCAGAAAAGCCGTCACGTAAGCTTATTTTTAAAGCCACTTTTTGTTGGATGCTTTGAGAGAAGACCGCGTGTGCTTGACTTTATAGAGCTCATACGGTTGCTTAGGTCCTCTTCGGTACCACCAAAGCCAAGTGTTGAAGACCAGAACATCCATCTGCTTCCACAAGTCGCCATTCTTCAGGGAATCAAGCTTCAAAACTCGACCAATTTCTTCTTCTTCAATGTCTACCAAGTAGTGAGAGTTAAACAACATAACTGAAACTCCATAGTCCTGCAAATTCTACAGGAAAACGTCATAACTTCCTTTGGTACCCAGGCAACCAGGACAATATGTAAAGCCTGAAATTGATGTGCAAGAGAAACCAATGGAGGTTCACTTACCTTGAAGGTGGTGATAGAAACTGTCTCATTAGTCTGCTCAATGATTTTGGAATCTGGCACGGCGGCATGAATCATGCAGACTAGAGATTGCCACTGGTTGAGACTTATGGAGTCCCCAATGAACATGATCTTCTTGTCCTTCAACCTCTGTAGTAAATCGTGACCATCAAATCTGCAAGGATTTTCCACGTACGTAATAGTCGTATTTAGTAAGAACAAATATTTCCCAGAAGTAAGGGGAAAAAATAATGTAACACAAAAATAAATTGTGGGTTTCGCATATTTGTCTCATAACAGCAAACCGAAGCCAAGACACTCAACATCGTCCTAAGGGACAAATGTTTTTAAGGTTAATTATCATTATGCCAGGAAAATTAAGTTCAAATTTGAAGGTAATGATGCCCCGTTCAAAAAATCAAGAATTATCAGTATTGGCATTAAAAGTTCTTAAGAGAGGGAAATATATATATATATATATATATATATCCCCTGTGCACAGAATTTGAAGCCCATTTGAGCTGTGTTGGCGTGAGTTGGTTCTCGTTCCTACAGGACAAAGCCGCTCTTACCCTATTCACAACTCATTCTTTGTCACGTGGGGAAACAATTGTCTTACACGATCAGATCATCTCAAATGTTATTGGCCCAGCTACAAAAAAGAGCCAAAAAAATAAAAGGACAAAGGAATGGAAGAAAATTGTTACCAACCCAAATACATACGCGTTGCTTGTATTCTAAACCAGAATGAGAGCAAACTGGGTCGTCTACCCCAAAAAATGGTGATACAACCACAGCATAATGATAAATAAGGTAGAAACGGCAGGAGAAGGAAATAGGTTAACGAAAGTTTTTTAACTAAGTCCCGATAAACTCTACCCTACTGTTATATATCATTCACATTGAAAATCTTGAAAGGAGATAATTTTTTTTACAGACAGTACTCAATGAAAAATAAATGGCCACCGAAATGTGATTCTGGAGGTCTTTTAATATCTCCAGAGAGATACTGTGAGCCTTAAAAAAGACGGTAAACAAACTCCAAATTCCTCAGAGAAAAAAACATGTCCAGCACGCACGGAAGAAAAGAAGCTCCACTTTCCCATAAAGTCACAGGACGTTGAATAAATGGCAGGCGAAGGAAAGCACATGAATGTTCTTTGTTTTTACTTTATTGGTTATGTACTCACATGCCTAACAGGACAAAGGAATCTAAAACAGAGACTGCAAGTGCGCCGAGAAAGAGAAGAAGAACCTGGGTAAGACGCAGTCCGAGGGCCGCCATCTATACTTGAGGTAGAGCTTATCAGGGCGGCCGTACTTTTGGCAGTCGAACTCCTTGCGGATGTGAGGACATGTCTCGGAGTCGTAGAGAGGGTAAGAGTCAGCCAGCACCCAAGTCCCTTCATACAAGTTGCAGCTTTCTGGCATTTTTCTCCAGCCCCCATGGCCTCTTCTGTTGATGATTAGTTTGGCTAAACCAAGACGCGAGTAAATCACCAAGAAGGCGACGAGGATGGAACAAGATATCTGAATTCCAGAACCCATCGTCGTTTCTGCCGAGAGAGAGAATGGTCGCTGCGTTTGGAGAGAGAGCAGTTTATAGCAGCAGCAAATCTGCCTACTTTGATCAAACATGCCACAGTTTTTATACTCTACCCTGATGGTAATCGTAAGGAGTTGAAAAACTTGTTAAAAGTAGTTACCATGTCAATCTTGGAACAAAATAGGCAACTGATCTGTGACATATTTGACAGATTATCTACTAATGTATTTCCGATTTATTAATAATAATAAAATTAATGCTGTCTTGTGTCGCAAGAGTTACCATCTTCACACTTGTTCCTGTCGCTAGTCAGCGAGGAAGGGGTCTACTATTCCTTTTTTGAAGGGATTAACATAAAGGTTTATAGTGTTACGACTCCGGCAATGCAATCACGTGTGCTTTAAGTTCTTACATTTCAAGGTATCTTCATTCTGGATGTTCAAGACAAAAATAAACCCTTTCTGCTAACTTTTGCATTCAGTTTTGACTGTATTTATTATAATTTATTGCACGGATTCATTTCATTAAATTTAAGTCAGTTAAAAATACCTTTTCAGCTGGAGAATTAACTCTTGAAATTTCTCATGCAAGGGTTTCCTAGATATTTTTTTAATTTTAATAACCCAAAATGTCCACCAAACTTTGTTTAATGACTTAAACCAAGAATATAGAGAATTTGAATTCAAGATACTTGTTTTGTAAGATTTCTTATACGAACTCTCATTACAATATGTCTCTAGGTATTTATTAGTATCAATAAACGAATTTATCTTTTTAGTTTCAGACTGTGATGGGGGATAACTTCTAGCTTGAAGATGAATCTATTCGGGACACCTCTGTAGAGGATTTCGATGAATCGTGAATTGGACAGGGAATGGCAGAGAGGTCGTGATCAAATATCATACAGTAGGTAGACAATTATAAGTGGTTCCCCGTCTTTTACTCCTGATTTTTCCTGTGCTTTAGCCTAAGTGTCTTTATTAATTAATTATTTTAGTTGCTGATAAGCTTTTCAGAATGATATCGTGAAGGTATCTCCGCAGGAAAAAGAAGCTTCTACGCAAGAAAGATTTAAAATCGGCTTTAAGGAATCAGTCCTTGTTGGGTTTAGGGTTTATAGCCCCAGTTTAATGTTTTGCGTCCACTTCAAAATGCAAAGTATACGTGTCTTCCCATCAACCTAGAGCCTAACAGCCCGTTTAGTCCAAATCCAGCCGTGACTGATTGGTCCATTGTGCTCCAAGCAGGAACATGTCCAAAACATTAAGCCATCCTCTTGCTGTTAAAAGTTACTCAAGATTTACCTTCCAAGAAAAAGGCTTTGGCCTTTCTACAAATTCACCCTTACCAAGCCAAGTTTGAAAGGGTTTGTTAAAGTTATTATTAGTCTTTGCAAATATGAAGTGCATGACCCCTAGAAGTTGGGTTGTGTCCAGTCAACACTCCAAAAGGAAATTCTTAAAAAGTGGTACTTTGAAAGAATTAGTCCTTGTTAGGTTTAGGGTTTATAGCCTCAATTTAATGTTTTATGCCCATTTCAAAATGCAGGTATACATGGCTTCCCATCAACCTAGAGCCTAGCAGTCCGTTTAGTCCAAATCTAGTCTTGACTAATTGGTCCACTGTGCTTCAAGCACGAGCATGCCCAAAGCATTAAGTCATCCTCTTGCTGTTAAAGTTACTTAAGATTTACCATCTAAAGACAAGGTTTTGGCCCTTCTACAAACTCAGACTTACTAAGTCAAGTTTAAAGGGGTGTGTTAAAGTTATTAGTCTTTGCAAGAATTGTTGTGAAAGCTAATATGAAATGCATGACCCGCAGAAGTTGGGTTGTACACAGTCAACACTCCAAAGGAAAATACTTAATGCTTTGGGCAAGAAGGTACATGACCTATGGAAGTTGTGTTTTTCCTAGTCAACACTCCAAAAGAAAATATTTAGAAGTTGATACGAAGTGCAAGGAGGTGCATAACCCATGGAAGTTGGGTTATGCTTAGTTAACATTTCAAAAGAAAATCTCTTAATTCAAAAGAAGAATCCATTAGAGGTCCTACAAATCTCCTTTTAACTATAAGTGGTAGCACAATTTTTCCAAAAAAAAATGATGGATGTGTAATATTGAAATCAACCTAAAATTCAATCCAATCAAACTTAACGCAAAGCTATGTTCTGCTTTGTATAGTTGTAATAAGGCTGATGGTCCTGTGATTATAGGGTCTAATCCATTCTCTTTGATGCCTTTGTCTCATGTTTGTCTTTTGCTTTTGAGTTTTCTTCCACCTTATAACTTAGTTGCACAACTTTGCAGTTCTTTCTCATCTTGTGTTATAGCCTTCTCTTTCTCTTCCCCATAACTCATCAACCTCTTTTTCATCATTGATCTCTGCTTTATTGTTCACCATGACTATTATTTCATTATTATACTCACTTAATCAATATGAACCAAAGAATCCAACAAACTTTGGTTTTCTTCTCTTGCTTCCCTTAAGATGCAACGGTAAAGCGGAGATTGCCTCCACTTCTTTAATTATGGTAAGTATCAAAAGGTCAGAAGTTGCACACAAGTTTGTTACACTTCACCATGCTAAGCACACTTTTTGTTAAACTCTTTGCTCAAAAGGTATAGATAATAGTGTAATAGATGGGAATATATATATATATTCCTAAATATTGTTCTTATGTTTGGATCCATCAAACTTGTGTCTGCCAATGCATAGCTGCGAGTATTCCCGAAGAGCCAGTACCTCCAACAATGAGCAATCAGATTTCTTCGGAAAATGCTAATGCTACTCCATAATTCATAACCATAAGAAAGGCAAGATGTCATGGGACCGTAACAGCCAAGCTTATGGGTCCCGAGCATTAGTTTATTGGAAAAGAGGGTTTTCCCTATTATAGTTTTGAGGATGATAATAAGATTTTTGCTGTGGATGAAAAAAATAATTTTAATAAATATGAAAAATAAATCAAGGAAATAATTGTGTATAAATTTTAATATTTTGATATGATATTATAAATTAACCAATCTCCTTCATATGTGTCATCTAAATGCCCATACCATGTGATATTATTGTTTAATATATTGGACCTAATGCTTTGTTCCTATGTGTGTTTTTGGATGCAAAAAATGCACATTTGATTAGAAGATAGGTATTACTACCATAACAAAAGCTCGCAACCTAATATGATTTGCAAGAAGACCACAACAAAACCCATAGATCAAGTTGGTAGTGGGAGGACATTTAAAAATTAATCTCTCTCTCATTACTTAGATCCTCTTTAAATTGAAAAACATAACCCTTCTTACAAGCTAATTTTAAGGAAAATTACCTTTCCTAATAAAAAGAGAAGACACCTTGGGATAGCCTACTAAGAGTATACTTGGTTCCTAGAGTCACAAGCTACTGAAGGTCATGACTACATAAAGACCGAATATGAGGCAAGATATATGCCGACTACACCTTATTGGTGTGCCAATATGGCTTACGCATTTAAAGGAACCCTTAAGAACAAAACTACATAAGCCAAGGACCTTTAACCAAAAATTGAATGTTGGTCCTCCATAGTGTCATGTATCGCCACCAAGCGCCCTAGTATGCTACTGGCGCCCACAATCCCACATGAAGAAGGTGACTAGGATATCCTAGTCATATAAACAAGTTGGCCACTCCACTCATTAGGTCAAACTTTTGAGAGAGAACTCGCCCATAACAAGTAGTATCAGCCAAGCCAAGCTCATCTTGGTTCTCCCACCAAGTGCTCCGGTAGGTTGTTGGGATTCACAACCCTAGATAAGTAGAGGCGATCTACCATGACAGAGTCATTGTGAATTTGGGTGAGAAAATATGTCATGTACTACCACCAAGTGCCCTAGTAGGCTATTGCGCCCACAATCCCAGATATGCAAGGGGGTTTGTTAGTATGCATCCAACTAGGGTATTTTAATCATATAACAAATTAGCCACTTCACTTGCTAGGTTGGTATTTTGAGAAAGAATCTAACCCGTAACAATAGTCCCTTAGTAAAGTTGTCATCAAATGGCTTTTCATCAAGGATACAAAAGAATTTTCACATGTGCCACCAACCACAATTGTCATTTAGCTTTTCTTAGCTTTCTTTAGCTTTCATTAAAAAAAAAATAATGAATAAGCTTTATACCAATGAAACTACTTCATAGACAATATGGATCATATCTGAATGTAACCATTTGACTTTATCCTTCTGTTGGAGATCATTTGACTTTCTTGCTTTCACGGCTGCTCTCTTTCATTCTCTTTGTATATTCAGGTATTCAATTACTGATCAAAGCTGCATATAGAAGTTGATTCCAGGTGTCCGCAACTCCAGCTACGCACCAATGAGTGCAGTCCATGATCCCGAGTCCGCTATGAGTGCTAGGATGTCCATCTTTTCTGAGTTGCGAGAGAGTCGTTATGTCAAGCAAATGAACAGGTTTCGTTACCGTTTTTAAGACTTGATTCAACACGGTCGCTGCTGGTGGCAAACCAGCTGGGAAACTGGACCCCCTTAATGGTTCTGTCTCCTTTCCGCAGTTTGCCACATCCGGCTCGTTCCATTCGCTGCCACTGCATTGACACAAAAAGAAAAGCACAGTCCTGAATTTTTCTGGGTAGTTCAAAGCTCGAAAAACAAAAGGAAATTACATTCTATCTGTTTTCAATTCTCAATCAAACTCCCGTTGTATTCTAATTAAATCTCTGTATACTTCTTTCATTGTATCTGCCAATGGCACTCGCATCAAGTGAGAATCACATAACTTGATTTTCCGTCAAAGATACATGTGGCTTTAAATGAACATAGAAGCTCGCCACATGGCTCTAGCTGAAGGAGTGTGATTAGAACACCAACTTTGCTCAAGCAATATTGGAGTTCAAAATAGAGGGAATAAAAATTAGCTTACTTGTAATGGGAAGGAGAAATTCCTTGCAAAAAGACTTTAGTTTTTGTTGTATCAACTGTGTCAGCCCACTTGGCCCAGGTTGTTAAAGCTTTGTGATAAGCATCCATGCGATCCATGTCCTTCATAACTTGGTTATTAATTTGAATGGAGTCCCATCTGCAAGAAGAAAAGCCATCACATGAGCTTATTTTTTAAAGCCACTTTTTGTTGGGTGCTATGAGAGAAAACAGCATATGCTTGACTTTATAAAGCTCATACGGTTGCTGAGGTCCTTTTCGGTTCCACCATAGCCAAGTGTTAAAAACCACAACATCCATCTGCTTCCACAAGTCGCCACCCTGAAGGGAATCAAGATTTAAAACTCGACCAGCTTGTTGGTCTTCA
Source organism: Casuarina equisetifolia (assembly GCA_028551475.1). Classification (NCBI taxonomy): domain Eukaryota; kingdom Viridiplantae; phylum Streptophyta; class Magnoliopsida; order Fagales; family Casuarinaceae; genus Casuarina; species Casuarina equisetifolia. The sequence goes on from CM052358.1 coordinate 7,474,161, forward strand.
ATGTCTACCAAGTAGTGAGAATTATACATCAGAACTTGAAGTCCATAGTCCTGCAAATTCAAAAGAAAAACTATGAGTCCTACTACATAATTGGCCGCATAATTCTATGATCTTAGGAGCCTGTCGTCATAACTTCCATTGGTACCCAAGTAACCAGGGCAATATGTGAAACGTGAAATTTATGTGCTAGAGGAACCAGCGGAGATTCATTTACCTGGAAGGTGGTGACAGAAATATTAACACTTGGCTTGTCTAGGACTCTGGAATCTGGCGCCGCGGCATGAAGCAAGCAGAGTAGAGATTGCCGCTGGTTGAGAGATAGCGAGTCCCCTACGAACATGATCTTCTTGTTTCTAAACCTCTGTAGGAAATCTTTACCATCAAATCTGCAAGGATTTTCCACGTACGTAATTGTCTTATTTTGTAAGAATAAACATTTCCCAAAAAAGGAAGGGGAAAAAAGCATATGACACAAAAAATAAATTGTGGGCTTTCGCATGCTTGTCTTATAACAACAAACCGAAGACTCGTAGGCAAAAGTTCCCATAGAGGAGATGCTCAACATTGTTCTAAGGAAAGGGACAAATATTTTTTAAGGTTGACTATCAGTATGCCAGAACAAATTTAATTTAATTTTGAAGGTAAAGAAGCCTTGTTCAAAAATTCAAGAATTATCAATATTGGAAACAAATGTTGTTAAGAGGGGAGGGGGAAAAAAAAAAAAAAAAGCGTCCAAATTCTCCCTATAAACTTATTCATGACAAGAAAAAACCATCCCATGTGCACAGAACTTGGAGCCCAGTTGAGCTGTGTTGGCATGAGTTGGTTGTTGTACCTACAAGACAAAGCTGCTGTGCCCTATTCACAACTCACTCTTTGTAATACATGGAAGCAACTGTCTTACATGATCACATCACCTCAAATGCTAGTGGTTGAACTATCAACAAAGTGCGAAAAGAAAAAAGAAAAGGACCAAAGAATGGAAGAAAATAGTTACCAACCCAAAATGCATACGTGTTTGCTTACATTCTAAACCAGAATGAAAGCAAATGGGGTCGTCCACACAAAAAATGGTGATATGACCACAGCATAATAATGAACAACATTTGACAAGAAAAGAAGCTCTGCTTTTTCAGAAAGTCACGGGACTTCTAGGAGGAGGACGTTGAAAAAATGGCAGGCGAAGGAAGGTACATTAATGGTCTTTGTTTTTACTTTATGGGTTATGTACTCACATGCCTAACAGGACAAAGTAGTCTAAAACAGAGACTGCAACTGCGCTGAGAAGGAGAACCTGGGTAATTTGCAGCCTGTGGGCTGCCATCTATACTTGAGGTATTGCTTATCAGGCCGGCCATATTTTTGGCAGTCGAACTCCTTGCGGATGTGAGGGCATGTAGTAGAGTCGTAGAGAGGGTAAGTATCATCCACCACCCAAGTCCCTTCATATACGTTGCAGCCGCCGGGCCCTCCGGAGGCAGATTTTGCCAAACCAAGGTGCGAGTAAATCACCACGAAGGCAAAGAGGACGGAACTAGATATCTGAATACCTGAACCCATCCTCGTTTCTGCTGAGAGAGACAATGGTTGCTACGGCTGGAGAGAAATTAAATACAAGGAAGAGAGTAGTTTATGGCAGCAGAAGATCTTCCTACTTTGATCAAACGGGCTCCAGTTTTTTTCTCCCTAGACTCAATGGTAACCATGAAGATTTGCAGAGTTCGCTGAAAATAGTTATGTTATCAACCTGGGAGCTGATATAGGCAACAGATCTATGACATATTTGACAGATTATCAACTAATGTTTTCTAATTTAAGAATAGCAATAAAATTAATGCTGCCTTGTGTCACCTGAGTAGCTATCTTCACGCTTGTTCCTGTTGCTATCCAGCCAGAAAGGGGTCTAGGATTCCTTTCTAGAAGATTTTAGCATAAAGGTTTCTAATGTTATGACTCCAGCAATGCAACTTGGAAATTTAGCTTAAAGGTTCCTTTCTGAGATCACTCGAAGGCCTCTGCTCTGTTTTTACACTCAAAGAATTACATCAGCTCTCCTTTTCATGCATAGTGGAGCACATGAATGATCCAAGCCTTGGATCTATGGTGTTTTTAAGTGAAGTTCACATGCGACACATGACTTACACCTCAATTCAGATACCCCATCACCATTTCTTGTTGTCAGTCCCATTATTGGACGTCTGTCTCAAAGTGACCCGGGACAAGAAGAATAAAAAAGTTGGTAATAACCTTCTTCAGTTCTTAGATCCACTTGTTTAATCCTCTTGGCCTGTTAATTATGATTACCAATCCAACAAAAAGAAGTACAGAGTGAAGTGCTTAGATGTCACGTTTGCAAAAGTGTCGGGGATTCCATCTTTGTTTGGAGGAGGACAAGTTGCAAGGGATTTATCTTCAAGGCAGATGAGGCAAACAAGAGCATTTGACTGTGTTGTATAGTCTGTAGCTCTCCCACATCGGCTTAGGGTGACCGAGTTAACGGCCATATAAGTGGGGTTCTCTCTCTTCCTATTGGATCCTTTCGGGGGTACTGAGGCCTTCTTAACAGACTGAAAGCATTCAGTACTTGATAGTTTGTTGTGTTTCTCTTGTGGTCATTTGCTGCCCGATCGTGAGGTCCTTTCAAGTAGATAAACTGGTGACTTTGGAAGGTTAAGTGGGCGGGCAAATAAGGTGCTTGAAGATGTGTAGAAAGGACGTTTACTTGCTGGCTGGGTTGTTTTGGAGTGAAATTCTGAAGCATTTTGAGTCGTCAGAAGAAGGGTAAAAGAAAAAACAAAAAAGGATTGGATTTGTGGTTAGGCCCATATTGGGTTTTGAGGTCCAATAGGCCTTGCACGAGATCCCAGGCTCAGTCTTGAAGACACAAATTCAAACTCCTTTCAGTCTCTTCTATTATTTGATATGTATGATATGAAAAGAACAAAATCTTAAAACTTAGAAGAATATTAATATGTTAATTTCATTCTTGTATAACCAAATTCAAGTTCTAAGGATATATTTATTACGGTCCTAAGTTCAAACTTAGAAGAATATTTTAGTAAAAGAATAGTTAGATTACTTATATGATCAAAAATTATTAATTTTCTTTTTAATTCATCTATCCAAATTCAAGATATGAGTGCAGCTTTACAAAATGGGCTCATTACTTATCAGGAGATAGCAATTAAAAATAACCTAATTTTTATGCTAAAAATTTGACTTTAATAGAGAGAAATAATCACTTTATGTATATAACTAAAACTCCATTTGCCTTTGAAATAGGTGAGGAACCTTAAAAATACAAGCAAATCAATCCGATTCTATAAAAAGAATTTTGTACTCTTCCCATTGAGTTAAATTTCCGTCGGTAGGAACCCAAAGAGCTGCCTTCGCTCTTGGCCGTCCTTCGTAGATCTCCGGATTTCACCCCTACACACGAAATTCCGCTTCTCTGTCGCACTCAAGTGAATTGGTTTCGAGAGATTCCACCAGTTTTTGCCGACTTTGCCAAACGTATTCCAGTGTTCCTATACAGTAAGTCTTTTCACGCATGAGAGTGGCAGCCAGGTTATCGACGATTCAATTTTTTGAACCTTTGCCTGGGCTTTTTATCTTGTATCTGTGAGTGATATGGTGTTTCGGGGATTTTCATCGGATATTAATTTTACTTATGAAGTATTGGCCTTTTTGATTTTTGGTTTACCTGTCTGATTTTTAGCTAGTTTGGGCATTCTACCTGTTTGATGAAATGCTGTTACGGGCATACGTTCTTTAAATTTACATTAATTCATGAGTTTTGGACCTTTTGTGTGTTTGTCAGTCATTTTCTTTGCCTCAGTATCTAATTTGAACTGCACTGTGAACTTTGAAATTTGTATGGGCATGTGCAATCTTCAGTATAAGTTTGGAATCTCATGCCCACTAATGTATTCTAATATAATTTTAATTGTGATAAAGTAAGATGTCGAATTTTCGAATTGGTGCCTCAGAGAAGTTGGCGATTGTGTTTGTGCAAAATACATTGCGCTTAAAGTTTATTTCTTTCTAATTATTATGCAACTGTTGGGATAAACTGTTAACAATCTTCATATTTTTCGGAGATATTATAGTGATGAATATTGGAATTTGTTACTTATGTTTTCACTTACTTGATTATGGTTGCACAGATGGAGGGCAGTCTTGCTGAAGAGCTATACTCGGAGAGTTTGAAGCTATCAAAAATAGACTTGGCTTCTTCTTCAACTGCTATTAGTAAAGAGAGTGATTCACTTGGTATGGATGACTGTTTTGATGTATGAATGTCTAAAATGCCATTATATTTATCTTTCACGTTCCTAATTTTGGGGTTCAATGGCACTTCTAACCTGCACAAGGATGGATAGCAGGTGAAGTCATTGGTTCAAGTCTCCAGGGAGACTAAAGTACTAGCTAATCAGAAGGCAAAGAAGTTTTGATTTTCTCCTACTGTTTTTGCTTATTTTTCTTTTCTTTCTTGACACGTATTCTATCCTGCAAGAGGGATCTTAAATTTTGGTGGAGAATTGATTACAGATCTGTGGTGCAGCCTCATAGAGATAGCTTCCTTCTTTGTCTGCAAGACTTTATTGAAGCTAAAATCTTAGGCGCTTAACTTTATTTTGTGATCTCCAAAAACCTTCATTTTTTTCCTTTTCTTTTCATGCTTCCAGTTGCTTGTATTTGCGACGATCATGTGTTATTTCTTCTATGAGCAATTCTCGTGTGTTCTAAGTTCTTACATTTTTAGGTATATTCATTTTCCATATTCAAGACAAAAATAAACCCTTTCTGCTACGTTTTGTATCCAGTTTCAAGAGTGACTGACTGACCTTATTATAATTTATCGTATAGATTCATTTCCTTAAATAATTTAAGTAAGGAAACCCCCTTTCGGCTCAAGAATTAACTTTTGAAATTTCCCATGCAAGAGTCTCCCTGGGTACTTATTTCTGTTTGTAATGGCAGAAAACTTTTTTGGAAAGAACACGAGATTTTAGTAAATTAGTAACAATAATCGAATGTATCTTTTGGTTTCAGACTTTGAGGGGGATGACTTGCAGCATAAAGATGAATCTATTTGGGACACCTCTGGAGAGGATTTCGGTGAATCATCTGAATTGGACAGGGAATGGCAGAGGAGACGTGATCAATATCATACAGTAAGTAGACAATTATAGTGGTTCTCCTTGTCTCTTATTTCTGATTTTTCCTGTGCTTTAGAGTAAGTGTTTTTGTTAATTAATTATTTTAGTTGCTGATGACCTTTTCAGCATGGATATCGTGAAGGTATCTCCGCAGGAAAAGAAGCTTCTGCACAAGAAGGATTTAACATCGGGTTTAATGAATCAATCCTTGTTGGCTACAACTGGGGTATCGTAAAAGGTGTTACCAGGTAAAACTGGGGCTATTATTTTGCTGTTCTTTAGACAAAAATTCTATCGCTTGAGATTGCTATGGACCTAACCAAATTTTCCTTTACATTGGTGCATCTGCAACATGAATGAAGTGCGTTGGCATCCCTTCCAGATGGGTTAAAAGAAAGGTTAATTGAAACACAAGAAAAGAGAAATGAATTCAAGGTCTTGTACGATTCTGTTCATTCTCTTACGAAGATGGACGCACTTAGGTTGTTTAATGATGATATCGCGGCAAAAAGAGCTCTGGAACAAAGTGAAAATGCTGAGGGCAGCACTCATGAAGAAGTTAAGAGAGAGCAAAGGTCAGGTTGCAGTCGTTTAGAAAATTACTTCGGAGAGCTTCAAGCATTTCTTTCAGACTCCCCTGCACTGAAAGTACCATTTCCTGTAGACAAGTAGACGGGGCTTATGACTTCTCTACAATCAGTTATGATATTTTTGATTTGGAAGTAGTGGCTTGTAAAAAAAAATTAAAAAAAAAAAAAACAGAGCTCCTCAACTATGGCTGTATTTTTGTGGAATTTATTCTATTGAAGAAAATCGAGCCTGGTTCATTATGTATGATGATCATGTGTGAAGCTTATGTAAAGATAGTAGCATGCGTGCTAATCGTATTCTACAGATATTACCAGAAAATGAACGGATGATCATGTCGGGATGCTAGCATGAATAATTTTCATTTTCTACAGAATCATGCACCTCTTGTAGAAAGAGAAAGAGCCTGACACTGCCTATGTATTAAACAAGGTAAAAAGGCTGGGTAGCCTATTTCGTGACATTCTCTAGATGTTTTATATACCCTGATGTGCAGGGCTGCTACAAGAAGCATGAAGGTTGAGAACCTCCAATAGACTTACCTGCAGCCTATCGAGGATGAAACTTTCATGGGCGTGGACCAGATTCTTGTCTCCTTTTGTTGACGAGCTTAGTCCGGGCCTCCTAGTATGGAAGAGCTTATGATGTGCCTAGGTTTACAATGCCTAAAATTGGGAGTTATATTACTTATAGGCTGCTGTAATCTAGGGTTTTTTGCCAACTAGTTGACATGTAGGTGAAGTAAAGACAAGTCACCAAAAAGTTGCCTAACAAGTAATTAGCGCATAAATAGTAGACAAAGCAACTAGCATTAATAAGTAACATTCGGAGGCACAAGGGCCCCCTGTAACAACGAAGACCATAATAAACAGTGTCATTACATATAATTATTGAAGCATAAAGTAAAATCTCAGCCACAGTAGCTGAAATTGAAACAACACCTTCCACAGTTCAATCACCATTTGAACGTCAATTAATCACTGGATCAGGATCCTGTCTCCGTAATTCTGAACACAGCCAGATCGTTAATTTAGATGGTCTCCAGAACTTGCATTGTACATATTGCTCTTCATTATCAGCTGCAGAATTGCAAATAGAGTTCGATTAAAATCAGAATTCGAGGGTAATGGTTAACGATTACAATGCTATTCAGAACAGGGCTTCTTGTTTACCTCGCCAAGTCCGGTCAGCTACAAGCTTGCATGGGTCTTGCGGGAACAAAATCTGCACTACTCCTGGAAGAGACTTCGCATTTGGATGTCGGCATGACTGTTTCAAAAGCTTCAACAAGTAGTGCCACCTTCCTCTTCCTAGCTGGAGCGAGCTTGGTAACAGCTTGTTGAAGGTGATAATCAAGCATCCACTCCTCCGAATTTTTCCTTTCATCCTCCATTTGATGCCTCAGATCAACCTTTTCTGATTCTGGGTCAGGAATTAAAGGCAGATAGTTTGGTTCCCGTGGGTTGAATTTCCTTAATTCCTCCTCGTCCTTGATATGCCTTTTGCGTCTAGTTGTCCATTTCTGACTGTTGCAGCTACCAGGCAGTTCTTGAGTGGAATTGCTTCCAGCAATGAAGGCTGTTCTCTCCGTTTCTGGACTGATAAGACATTCGGCTATTGTCGACATTTCGGCAGTACCTGACTTGGTGTCGTCTTCCACTTCCATAACATCTTCTTTGCTCTCTTCAGCTGAATTGCATTTATTCATCCTTAGGTTGTTTTGCGTCTCATCATCCATGGAAGTGGAGATTTTGTAGTGCTTTGCTTCCACCTCTTCTTTTGCCATTATCGTGTCCTCGACAACACTGGAACTCTCAGATTGCCCATTGGACTGATTGTCTTGAGTCTCATCAGTAAAGCCGTCATCATCAATCTCTTCACATGAATTACAGTCTTCAGCTGTTTCATCTGGCTGACAAGCTAGCGTCATTTTGAGGATTTCGTTGTCTTCAGCCTCAGTACCGAGTTGATCTGCTTCAGAATTCCAACAAAAGAAACCAGAAGCTTGGATTTCAAGCAACATCTTGGCATCATATGTTTGCTCTCTCTCCTCCGCTCCATCTCCATCATCTTGCAGAGTTTCATAACGTGTAACTTCTTCTGCATTGCCGGTGCAATTGGTTTCCTCACCAATGGGTTGGAGACCGATTTCAGGGGTCAGATTCTCGGCTTCGGTAACTCTGTTATTCTCTTGAATGTCTTCGCTGGCTGCTTTTGATTCCACAATTTGCTCCTCCATTGAAGCTGAAGGGATCTCGGTGCTGATTAACTTTGTCTCAGATTGGCCATTTTCTTCTTCGGCAGATTTTGATTCCTCAATTCCATCTTCAGTTGAAGAAAGTTGGTCGCATTGTAGGTTCTCTGAAGCTCGGAAAGATTCATGAGTTCCTGAGTGCTGATCCACACCATCTACTGCAGAGTCACTATAATCAGATTGGGCTGCAGAGGCTGCACCCTCCTGTGCAAAGAGTTCCCGCAGTACTTCATCAACCAGAATCACTTCACTGCGGCAGCTATCGACGTCGTCGGACCTGCCTATGTACTCGTTCCAAAAATCAGGATTCTTTTTGTCTAATGAATCCATAACATACACCACAGATTCGCCACCCGTCTCAATTAAATAATCAGCTTCGCTATCAAGCTCTGAGGCAGAAAGATCCACCTCCCACTCCATATCGGAAGCTTCGGAGACAATCTCATCTGCTTCAATGCTTTCAGCCCATTCCTCTTCAAATTCACTGCCACTGCCGCAGCTCCCCACGGTTGTTTTGTCTTGCGCCACGCTATGGGGGAAACCTTCATCTCTGTCTTTCACTTGTTCTCCCGGAAGACTCTCTGTGGTATCCATCTCTGATTCGTAAATATCACAGTATTGTTCAAGATTTTCCTCAAAATCAACCTCCGATTGAGCTGATCCATCAAACAAGCTCTCTGCACCCTGTTCTTTGTCACTCTGTTTTTGTAGCCCCTCATCTGTTGTATCAATTGAAGACACGGCATCACTCTGACCCCGAACGTCTCCAGTAACATCAATTATCTCTGCTTTGGGTTCGTGCGTCCCTTCTCCAATTGCTTCCCCGTCATAGTCCTTACTTCTAGCATAGATTTCAACAAAGAAATCTATGCCCGCATCTTGTACCAAAGGAGGCGTCGCGAAGTTTCCAAAATCAGCTTCTTTATGTGCAGGCTTGTCATCAAAGAGAGTCTTAGTAACAATGTCTTCCATTTCTTCACTAGAAGGCTTTGCTCTTCGTGGGCTCAGACCCTCTGTTTTCATTCTCTTCTGGGTCTTCAATAAACGTCTCCTTGCCGACAAGAAGCACTTCAATGGCGGCAAAGGAGAGTGGCGATGACCGTTAAGAGAACAGTATGTGTAGGGGCAAACCTTCATGGCTGAAGTTCCTTCAGATTCAGTGGCCCCAGGACTAAGCATAAGGTAAGGTGGAAACTTTGAGTCCTTCAGAGTTGAAGAACAGGTTCCTCTCTGTGCATTCATATCTGCACAAAGAACAACCCTGGAAGATTTTTTAGCCAAAGCTCTTGCCGGCTTGAAACTAGGAGTCTTTGTTAAAGTCCTCACGAGCTTCAAACTAGATGTCCTAGTTAAAGCTCTTGCTGGTTTATTACCAGAAGCAGAGCTATGTTTTGAGTCTCTAGGGCTTCTTTTGCTCACATTCTTACTTTCAGAACCAGTTTGAGTATTCCGAATACTCACCTGAGACTGCTCTTTCCTGGCATCAAAACAGCTGGTGGACTTCATGTAATTTGGTGACCCATCAGATGTTTTGATGAGAGGCTGCTGCTTCTGTGCAATTGCTCTAGAGGCCGGGACACCGAGAGGCGGCGGCTTGCCGGGCTGTGGCATGTTCTTTCTCGTCGGTGATGATCTCAAGCTCTCAATATCTGAAAGCTTGATTGATCTTGACTTCTTCATCTTCTTCTTCATATCAGCCCCTCTGTTCTTGCCATCCTGGTATTGAGAAGAAGATGGTTTGAGGTTTGCCAACAGCTTGTCGGATTTAACATGATCAGCTTGGATCCTAAGCTTGTTGGGCACCTTTCTTTGGACCATTTTCAGGGGAAAACCAGCATGACAAACGTGGGGCGATAAACTTGAGGTGGATTTTCTTCCCTTTGGAAAGGGGTGTCCAAACCCCGGAAGAAAGGTAGGTCTCTTGTAGTTTACTTTGATACAGAAACTGCACGGGGAGAGAAAAGGGATTCTTGAAACCCAAACAAGAAGAAAGATTCTTCTTCTTGGTTTGGTTTCCTTTGGCTTGCAGTCGGTGGCCCTTTTGTTGATTTTCAACTGGTGGTTTGGTATATGAAATTTGAATAAGGCTGAGATAAGTGTCTGATGCTGACCCGCACTAACAGGTCAGTTTAGGACCCTTTTTTTAGTCATTTTCTGAATTGAATTATCTCCCTTGTGACATGGGAATATCAAGTTTATGTTTTTTAAGGGACAATATTAGTGATGACTGGGTTCTCTCTTAACCCACTATTTTTCTCATTAACAAAGCACCCTCTCATCCACCGATTAAGGAACCCCAAGACATACATGTTATGGCATTAAGCCCCAGTTGGATACTCCAATTATAAGTGCCATCATGGTTTGCAAGCAATTAATTTTCTTAATGATCCTAAATGCTTGAATTGAAGAAGGGTAGTCCTGCTCAGTAGTGCAGTAAATGCTTGTGAGACAAATCAATAAAAATTAGGCTTCGATGAGCCCAAGGGATTCAATGCTTGATAGTGATTTTTATTGTCATAGCTGCAGTCCCGCCAAATACATATAGACATGTTGCATGTTTAGGTCAAGCTTCTGCTGAAAACTAGCGTCTTCATTTTCATGAGGGCTACAGGGTTGGGGCTCTCACAAGCTTCTGAAAAAGCCGTGTCATTGAATACAAAAGCTCAGGGTTGAACATTACTGGCTTTACGTTTTCAATACGCAATGAAGAATGCTGTAGTTGTAGTCGAATATATATATTCAATGGGAACAGCCACTGATAAAGGTTGGGCGGTTGTGCTTTACAAAAGCCGGGGCGGGTGGTCGGCGATAATGGACCGACTGTGGACCCTACTCCGGGCCGACGCTCCATTTTGCAGACGCTCCCCTTCTCGGTCCCCAATGCAAAGGCATGTTGCTGCAGAGAAATTATACACGAGAAAAGGGTCCACCCTTTGGACATTTCACCATCCAATGCATATGCATGCTTCATTCAAAATCCCACGGATGGGTAGAGAGATCAAAGTTACCATGAAAAGTCTAGAAAATCTTGATCTCGATTTCTTAATGATTATTCTTAGGTTGAGAACCCAGTCTTATGTGGGCTATCATATTTTCTTTAGAAAGAAGCCAATTTGATCTGGGAAGCACTCTTTCTTGTGATGATATTTTATTTTCAAGTTCTTTGTTTTGCACATTCAACCACCTAAACTCAATGGACCGTACACGTTTTTCTGGTGGGTATCAACACTAGAGAGAATAAAAGAAATCATTTGACAGAAAACATAGCATTAAGGTGTGTGCAGTGCAGAAACAACCCTATTATCTGGGTTTTGCCCTTTCAAGAACAAGCTTGTCCTTTTGTTATCTTTCCCAGAACTCCACCCACACGATCGCCAATTCCTGAAGTCTTCCGCGTACCACACTTTATCAGAGGGCACCTTTCTTTCTCTACTTTTTTTTTCCTGTGTTTTCTTTTGTGTTTGTGTTACTTTTTCAAAGGGTAAATCTTGTGGTCACTCAATATCATGAATTTCCATACGTAGAGACCAAGGAACTCTTTCATCTCCTTGGTGATCATTAAGCATCGAGTCCCATCCATGGAAAGCAAAAGGTTATGCTGATTTCCAAACTTTTATCAGAAGGAAGAACAGGAAAGAAGATGCTTTGGTTCTTGTTTATTCTGAAGGAAATAAATTGGCCATTGGATCTTAACACGTTCCTCACAATTTCGTGTAAAGCTACCACTAAATGCTAAATAAACTCAAGTACCATATTTTTTTCTCCTCCCTTAAATTCTTTGTATCTTTCTGTGAATGGGTTCAAATCCAAATCAATGATAGTATCAGCAGATTCTGCCCGTTAGACAGCATAAGAACTGATTAGACAGCCTATGCCTAATACCTATGAACTGCCTCCTTATCATGGTAAACGAATATCCTATCTGAAATTATTGCTAAATTACAAAACTTAAAAGGGGCAAAGCAGGAGTTTCAAATATTCAGCCGATAATAATTCTTACTTGACCAAAATTTTTGTTTGTTAAGAAAAGAACAAGCCGACTTTGATGCATGTTGGACCATTTGAAGAGCCTAGTAATAATTATTGGGCATTTATCAAATCACACTACTACCTACATAAAAGTTAAGTAGTTTTAATCAATACAATGGTCTGTCTTCAAAAAAAAAATTTATAGATTTTTTCTTATTTTTTTTATTAAAGATGTTATATATTATGAAATTTTCTCGTCACTTAAAATTCATGAAACATTTATTCACAAATTCCTACGACTAAATTTTAAATAAATTCTTTCATACTAGTCAACCCCTTACTAAAACAATTTGTTTATTTGATTCTTTTATACTTCATATAATTATAAAGATAACGTCTAATTTTTACAATATATAGATGCTCTTATTAATAATAAAATATTACAGCCGTTCACTTTAATCTAATTATTTTTCTAATCCTAATAATATTCTTAGTTTCTGCACCTAATCTGATAAAGCTCACTTTCCAGGCAAAGAGTAAATAATAGCCATGCCCTCTGCACTTGCGAAGTGCTTTTCAAGCCCCCACGCCTTATCCGAGGGAGGGAGAGAGAGATAAGTCCCAAGGTTCCCTTTGCAATGATAAGGACTAGAACCCTGGTGGTTAAGAAAGATACAGAATATGAATGAGTTTGGCTTTTATTGTAACATATGGCCAAGAGTGCCAAGTTATCGCCTAACACAGCTCTCGATTCCTCAAGCGTCGGGTGCACATCCCATTACTGCCAAAACTCTATCAAGAAAAATCCCATTTTCAATTGTCTTGCTCCCGCGATAGTGTCCATGCTTGATGTGACTTAAAGGGTGCAAATGGAATGGTGTTCCTCGTTCTATTACTGCTTCATCTAATGTCGTTGATCGTTAAATTAATAGCATAGGGACAACGACTTATTGGTTTGGTTACCATCATATCAAGCTTGATATTTCAAATCAAGGGTAAGGATGCAACCAAGTTTGTGATCCATGTATCTTGTAGTTCTGAACAAGCTTGACTTCAAAATTTGAATACCAACTAAAAGGTTCGGGGTTCTAATTAAACCTTCATCGTCAATGACAAATGTCATTTAACTGCTCCGGTCTATATTTCTTTCCTTTGTTCAAAGCGTTCTAAGCGCCGAGAGATGACTTGTAAAATCATGGTGAAAGCCTGCCTATTTCTTGCCATTTGGCTCTTACCTAAGTAATGGATCTTGGCAGCGAGTCATTTGCCAAAACTTGGAATTTATGGATGCTACTCCCAAAGGTGCAAATTCAGATTTTTCCTACCAAAAACCTACAAACTATGACTCCTCATGTTGAGACAAAGGTACAAGTTACAAAACTTGGAGCTATTGTGAATCCACAGGTAAAAGGATAATAAATGGGGAACCGTAGCGTAACACTGCATTTTCAATGAATTCTTGGAAGTTTATTACAAGTCAAGAAAGAAACGGTGGGAATATCTTACACTTGCAAGCTTCTCAGTGACTTCAGGAAGCAGACAATTGTTTGACTATCGTCCCTTTCCAGCAATCCAAACGAATTCCTAGTTAGATAAGAAACAAACGAGAATTTGTCCGATTGGTGAACCATCAACGAAATGACATCAGGCTGTGTACCGCTCAAATTCAATCCCTTATCCATTCAGGAACATTGGCTTGTAAAAGAGTTATGGTTCAGTAGAATCATCAATTGAGAATGACGAAGAAAATATTGACAATTGTAAGTTGGGTTGCACATGGTTGAATGTATGATTTAACTAGTTGTAAGTTCCATATTGTTTAAAAAATATTACATATTGTGTAGTTGATTTTTAAATATAAATCGATTTTATAATATGGTATAAGAGTTTAAGTTTTAATTACAATACCTCATCACAAATTAAATCTATATGATATCTGCATTTTATTACTCTTGAATTGGACCATGTTAGATAGAAGAGGGCATGTCAAATAAGGGAGTAGTATAAATCTCTCATATTTTCTAAATCTTCTTGAGAATCATCTTTATAAAAATAAAATAAAAAGACTTGCCTAGTTTCTTATCGACTTTCTTTTCAAGGACCTCTATAACAAGAAAATCTCAAAGAGGATCTTTTGGGAGCTCACAAGGAGTTACCGATGAACCTAATATTGCAATCACCTGATTAAGGCAACTAAGAAAGTTTAGTTGGTTTTGGTCAACAAATCAGCAAGTTGTTAACTTGTGGACAATGAGTGGACAATGAAGTGTTCGGAAAATCACGCCAACCTGAAGTTTCGTATGAAGTGGGTGGCAATCAATTTTTTTTTTTTGTTTTATAACTTTAGTTCATGGGCAGCAGGTCCTGCTAATAGCCCAATAAAAAACATGGTTTAAATTTATGCGAACGGATTCACTATACTTGGCCGTGCCCATCTGAACAACGGATCTCTGTGACTTATTAAGAGATGGCAGAGTGTTAATTAATCCTTAGAGATGACTGATCAGAGATGATACTGAACTAATAGCCATGGTGGATAAGCATACCAACCGTCAACTCAGCAAAAAAGAAATAGGGTAGGATGCCTTTGCGTGATATATAGCATATTTATGTAAAACACAGATTGAAAAGTAATCAACTTGGGTACGAAAAAGCCGAGGATCTTATTGGGAATCTGCTTTTTGTTTGGTGCAAAAGATATATGGAATCCTGGCACTTTTCTATGTCTTCTTTGGAGAAATAAACAAGCAGTGGCTCCTCGAAACAGTCATGCCATTCAGATTCCACCACATTTTGTGGTGGGAAGAGGAATAAACATAACGAATTTCCAGCACTTTGACCCCTGACACAAGACATGTCTGTGTGTATATATATACTTATATATGAAGTGAAAAACAAAATGCCACTAGTTCTGCACTCTGCCACCCAGACACTACCCTATTCCTAGTTAAAGGTTTTTCTTTTTTTCTTTCCTTTCCTACTCATAAGATAACACGAATTGAAGGTGTTGTATCATGAGCTATCCTTTTTTCTGATAAACGATAGGAAAACCCTTAATCCCAGTCTTGCTATGGTTGGAACTTAAGTTTCCTTCTTGAAAGAGAAGAACATGAAAATGAATGGAATTGCTATTCCAAGAAAATAACATTTTGCAGTATCTTTAAACTAGCATCGTCATCCACTATTCTACATGTTTTTAGCTGATTTCTACACCTTTTGCTCAAAATCTCACTTCTATCAAATTCCTCAACTTCCTAACATGGTAGTTACTCTATTTGAAGTATTTATTCAGTGGTAGCTGCTACTTACAAAGGAAGTTATACGGTCGGACACTCACAAAGTTTCTTATGGTAAAATTAGCAAGGTAGAAAATGGACAAGGTTGCCTTCCAACCAAGAAGAACACTACTAATGTTGCATCTGTCAGTAGTAGGTAAAACAATTTCAAAATTACTGAACGTAAACAATGACAGAACAAAAAGTGAACAATGGATCAGCCAAATCATGCCCTTCTTTATGTAGATAGTAGGTCTTTTTTAACTAAAAGATACCTCAAGAGAAAAGGTAAAAGTGATGAAGAGGGAACTTTTAACATCCTGTAGCATTTCTTTTTAATTTTTTCCAATTTTTTTTAGTGGGAATTGACATATTTTTTCTTATCCTGCATCCCAAATCCCAAAAATCAAGGATTTTGGAAATGAGAATTCCAATGCATCTTCTTTTTTTATTATTGATCCTTCTATTGATTAGCACACTGAAAAAAGATTATGGTGGGAGTATGTGAAATGAAAAGCATGACACTGATTGCTCAATCCGTAGTGTTGAAATTTGGGAGATTATTGTCAAGCACTCGGGTTTGTCCCACTTTACCGACTCTAAATGCAGACAGACAAAGTGGGTGAGATTCGGTCGATGGTCTTCGTTCATGCAGCATTCCCAAACCCGTTATGCTCTATTGATTCATTATTTAATACCATGATTAAGGAGGCAGAAGAAATGCATAAAAGCCTAAATGATTGAGATAAGTTTTAATGTATCTATGGCATACCCCCGGATATCATGACTGTTTGAGTTACTTTGTCTGCTTTAACTGAATAAAAAACTTCCACTTTATCAGCTGGATGTTTATGTGTGTCATCAATATAGTATGTAAAAGGATGATCTATAAGGTTATGCTACGCATCAACTGTTATGGATGGGCTTCTTGAAATGGTTTGAGCTTTAGGTAAGGGAGTCCCTATGCAGGTTGTTGTAGAAGAAAACATGTACAAAATCTTTTTTCTTTCTTCAATTTTCCTCAGGGAAAAAGTGAAGAGGAGAAAACTATATGCTAGGTATGTTGCTACAAAGCCCTCCCTAGTTCTTCCATCCAAATGTTGTATGCTTTCAAAACATTAATCTTGATTTATAGTCCTTTACATTTATTTGGAGTTATAATCATGCATTTGAAGTCTCTCAGGAATCAATTCAGTGAACAATTTTCTGCGTCTCCAATATTTCAAGCCTTGCAGCATAAACAATCTGAAAATTTTGAACTTGACTGGTTTTGTCAAACACAAAACATAACTTCTATAAGCAGAATCCCTTTAACCAGTTGGACCACAATTTCTTTCGTTGAAAATAAAATAAGAGCAATTATATAGTAAATGGCTCATGATCCATGAAATGCTAAGTATTCTTGCCCCAGTAAAGGGTAGCTAGTGCTTCTTTTTGTCAGCTCTGCTTGGCAAGTACTCTCTCCCGGGACAGGATGGTGTTCGGCGAGTCATGCTTGGATGTAGGTAGACTTAATGAAAGGCTTCTTTTTATTGAATAACCCACCTGATTGGCGACCCCATGAACTAAAAGAATCATGCTTAGATGTTGGACATACATATAACTCCTTTTTTCTTCTTTCAACAAGTTAGATGTGTACAATTCCAACGACTAATTCATTCTCCACTGTTAGTTTATCTTCCCTGTTGTATAGCTATAATTAAGACGGCAAAAATGGGAGAAACAAGAAAAATAAGATATGGGAGAACTTGTCTCAGAGAAACCTCTTCAATCTCATCTTCTTCAAGGGGAAAGTTGGATTTATTTTCAACAAACGCATTGAAGAAATTTTGATAACCTGTGTTCTTCAGAGAAAAAGGGTTGCTTGTGGTCACCTTCAGCATCTCCATGGCCTGTTCGGGTAACAATTTTTTCTTTAGAAGCGAAAATGTCCATGAAAAAGAAAATAAAAAAGAAACACATGTACAAATATATACCAAAAAAGAAAAAAGAAAAAGTAAATACGTGTTGTTACATGAAAACCACTGAATTCTCACAATCAGGAAAAGAAAGTTGCCATGTAGCAAATAGTTCTTAAGCATTAACCAAGTAAGAATTCATCTTTATTGATGCAGCCCTGGTAGATTTAGATTTTTTAGCACACTTGATTTTCATCTACAAGTACAGATACTATACCATCTGGGCAGCCAAATGATAGTTACCTGAAAGCTGAACATGAATTGTCTTGCTTTCTTGCTCACACGAGCATTTGGATGAGACTGAAGCTTCTCATACATCAATCGAGCCTCATTTGACCTGTAGACCATTACAACTATCTTTCTAGTTATCTCGCAAGGGAAGAGGAAACTGAAATCTTTTAGCACTTTCACTTTGCAGTTCAAGATGCTCGACATACAATCTAACATATCATATCCCATCAAGGTTTCATCTTGTAAAACGGCCAACAAATTAGTGAAACGAATTCTGATGATGAATTCAGGCGTTAAAGTCATTGGTATGTAGCCCTGGGGAAACCTATGTTGCAATGACAGTTGTCAGTCCTGTAAGTTAAATTCGTAGTTCCAACTTTCTCACTCCTCTGCTATGTACATTGCAGTTCAACTCTCACAAAAACTTAAAATTTTATTCTCAGAAATCAGTCACGTATGTTCCAAAGCTTGCAAATCATTGAAGGACTACAAAATCTAACAAGCTTAACCATTGAATCATGGCATATGTGTTTTTATCAAGTCAAAAATCAATATCTTAACACCCATCACCTGGACAAAAATGGATTCATTCCCTACTGTAGGTAAACGACTAACGCATTTAGTTCCATGGTATGTTAACCAATATCATAAGGGCTCTACAGTTCAAATTCTCAGAACAGAAATATACCTACTAAGGGAGTCTTGACAAATTGACCATTGCAGAGCAGCTGACCCATGAAGCTCACTCTGCGAAAATTATATGCATAATCAAAACTCAAAATATTCACATATTGTTATATCTTAAAGAAACGCATTTAAAGAAAAACCAGAGAGATTAAGGTCATCATAATGTGACTGGAAGTAATTCATCCTCATCCACTGTGCCATCAAAAATATATTATATTTCTAATGTGACGTGAAAATGATGCAGTACTTAACCTACCAATTCATGTGGCAGGGTAGAGAAATAGTGCTATTCAATTTTAACTGGAAATTTTTGGTCCCCAGATTCAGAAACATCATTTTTCTCTCCTTTTAAGAATTTATTTGAACACGTACTAAGAAATAGGAGCAAGGAGGAGGAGAGACCACCAGGAGTAGAAAGAAGCAATAGTCACCAACAAAGCACTTGGTTATTGATATTCCAACGTTCTAGCACTTAAATGGCTCGTAGTTCATCTCTTTATTAGCACTACTAGACATGTGGGTATTACTCAAGAAATCATTATATAATGAGATGCCATCCGGCTTTCTGCTTTCCTTCCCAAAAATAAGTTTTTAGCCAAATCTGTTCCATGACCATCCAATCATCCTATTTCAATTGAGATTATGAGTAATTTATGTATGATTTGTGCATTTGATAACTCCCGCATTATTAGGCATGTACATTCTATAAGATTAATTTTTGAAGATCATTGCCTTTCCTATATGATCTTTGATAATGTAAAATTTTCTATGTCAAACTGAAAAGACTGTTTTCAGCCCTAAATCACAAAGCCAGCATCAAATATTTAGTTCATTGCACCATGGAACAATAGATCAACTCATCCAACACATATTTTTTCATCTTCCTAATTTCCTTGTAAACAATGAAGTTACATCATATAGAAGCTTTAATTAGCTTATATCAATTTATTGAATATTTATGTCAAAACATGGAGTGAGACTGCTTTCAAATACACAGGTAGCTCAGAGAATTTAAACAACATATTACCTGGAACGTTAACTTATCCATGACCTTTTCATAATAAGGTAATGCTTCCTTAAGCTTTCCACGATTCATTAATGAATCCCCATCCTTTAATGCCTATAAACGTGAGCAAGTTTAGTAAGGAATCATAACACATTATATATCTTGACAATGAAATATGTACTAAAAGATTCATCCAAAAGCAGTCAAAGAACATAACAAAAATGTAAGTGATAGCTCATAAAGCAGGTTGGGTGCCTAGACGACCGCAGCTTCAGCCTTAAAGAAAGATGCCATGTTCAAGCCATATTCGGAAGCCAAAGTTACTTCTTAGTGTAATATCATGTATTAGTTATTTCACCAACATAGAAAACAAACAATAATGTTTTTAAGAATCTAAAATTTTAGAGTAGTTTACTTACGTCAAAAAATTCATTTAAACGTTACATATAATTTAAAATGACATTCAAAATATCAAGAGATTAACAAGATGAATGACTCATCCAAGTTGGGGAGATTTTTTTGCTTAGAACTTAAAAACTAAGAACTTAGATCATGACATAAAAGATCATATGATAATATACAAATAATTCTAGGAACTAATTCCAATTTTGTGATCCAAATCTACCTTTAACATCCATTAAGAACAAATAAGAAAACTAATTGTTGAAAAAACAAATTAACAAGATGATATATTGATAGAAACATGCCTCCTCACATTCAGATTTTAACTTTGGATCAATCTTTAATCCAATTTTACTGCTGTAGGCAGCAAGTAGCTCTCTTGTCCGTGCTTCTTTAGCAGCTCTCTCTTCGGCTGTTTCAAGCTCCTGCCCAGGGCGTATAACTTTTCCGCCGCCAAACTGACCAAGCACAAAACGAAGTACCTAAGAAATATACCTTTGCATGCTTGAAAGACTAAGATGATTGTAATGCTAAAAATATTTCTTATCAACAGAATAAAAACTAAATAAGAAAAGTCTTTACAATCCCATATTATGAAGAATACTTGACAACGAAATGCAGATTGCTTTAGAGCAAAAGATCGCACATGTCAGGAATTTTTACTGATACGGAATCCATCTAATATCATTTGGGTTGGATTGTTCAATATGCAGACACCATCAGAAACCAGCTGCACAAAGGAGCCAAGATCTTCAACAAAGATCAAAGGTTTGCAGGCACATTGATTGTCATACAATCATCTAAAACAGCTCATCTTTTTTTTGTAGGTTTTGTTTGTACATCGACAATTTGATGCAAATAGAAACAAAAGGATCTGTGCATGCATTTTGATAATTTTCATCCTAAATCAAGTACTGGATTTCATTTGTGGGTTTATTTTTTCCATGGACACTTAAATAAGAAGATAATAGCGAACCTACCCCCAGGCTCTCCTTTTTCTATCTTCAATAGAATTCTAATTAACATAGACAAGATACATTGACTGAGGTAATTAATTTCTTCAATGCTCAAAGAACGATTACACACTTCTTCCGTGCATCATTTATTTAGCAAAAGCATTTTTCAAGGAAAATAAATTAGTGGGTTTGGAGCCCTAGCTGCTATAAGCAATTCGAACCCAGCAGTTAATGCATGATTATAACATGGTATTTTGATAATCCAATAGTTGATCTTCATCAACAAGTTACAATGTTAAACAAGTTTAAGAGACAAAAATACGGAGTAAATATGGTTCTTTATTTATTTATTTTTTCCTTCCTTTTTTCTTGAATTCCATATTTTCCAACTTCATTATAGGTTCCAGAAACTTTAAACAGATAGTGCAGACCAAGACACAATTTACTTTCCATGGAAACCCTCCAAAACATTTATTTGTTTCCCAACATGATATCATCACTCAACAAATTACCAAACATAAGGAAGTAACATCCTTCAGGCCCACAGATTAAGAATCATCAACACAAAAGTAAGCATGCTCACTACTCTACATCAGTTCCAATAGCACTACCATACCGTTTTTGAAATGTTGCCAGGTCTAGGAAAGACTCCCCAAGAAGAGACTTTTGGCTTGTAAAGATCTGAATCATATTCTGGACTTGGCGCGGGCTCCGATTCTGTTTTGCCTTCGAACTGGCTGCTATCCCCAACAATCAACTCCACGTCAGTTAAGTCCCCCTCTGAGAAAGTGTCTGCAACAGGAACTAGCCCCAGCGGTAGTCCCCTGCTCCTCTTCTTATCCGCAAAGTTCAGCCCCTTAAAATCAATTGTTGAAATTGACAGTCCTCCCTTCTTACTAACTGTCTTTTCTACAACGGTACTTCCAGGGGTCCCTTCATTGCCTCTCTCCAATCCTACAAGCAAATGCATAAAGTAAATTTAGCTCAAATCACTTATCTAAATATGTCATTCTTCGTCAAACAGAAAAATTCTCCAACAACATTTCAAACTTGTAATCAACCAAGAGTCGTAGCCATTTGTTTGCCAACAAAATAACTCCAAACACTGAAAATTATAGAAGAAAAAACCTGAAGATAACTCCCACAAGTACTTGTTTCCCTGGATATCGCAATCATAACAATCAAATTAAAATCTGTAATCTATCTCTATCTCAAGTCAATGACTTTCCAAACTTAAACCTGAAACGATGTTATTCTCTCCACCGCTCACAACACCTTTATTCTTATTGTCCTCTTTCGCCTTCTCCATCGTAACTTGAACTGAAGCCGGCACTTGCTTAGTCCCAGCATCCTCAACTGGGTTCTGCTCAACTGTCGAAACCAATTTTGATTTTACCTCCTTCTTATACGCCTTAGCCTTTTCAAACGCAAGCTTCACAGGGTCCTTAGCACCCGCTACAGGCTCCGGTGTGGTGTCTGATGAGTTTGGGGAAATGGGCTCGGAAGATTCAGCGCCGGAAGGATTCACGGAAGAGAAGAGCTTCAATGGCTTAACAGAGTAAGTTCTGTTGAGGTTTGTGGAGAGGAAGAAAGTGGGTTTTGAGGGGGAGATAGTGTTCATGGTGTTTAAAGCAGAGGGCCAAGACGGTTGAAGAGAAGCCATGGTGTCTCTGCGAACTGACTCAATCTAGTTTTTCAGTTACTGTCAGTCCTGTTGGATAAGGA
Source organism: Casuarina equisetifolia (assembly GCA_028551475.1). Lineage (NCBI taxonomy): Eukaryota > Viridiplantae > Streptophyta > Magnoliopsida > Fagales > Casuarinaceae > Casuarina > Casuarina equisetifolia. Next base: position 7,496,374 of record CM052358.1, read on the forward strand.
AAAGATGTCTGCTTTAACAGTTTTTTGACCGATTTGGGCGCTTCGTTTGTGACAGCAGGGAAAGGAAAATGTATATGAAATTTCGATGGAAACAAACATAAAAAGACATCAAGTCTTTTGTTAAATTTCACAAAATCTATATGAAATTTGATTTTAAGGTTAGTACCGGGGCCTTTGTGTAGCATATGAATACATGACTTCAAAGGTCCCAAGAAAGTTATAAAGGACTTCAGCTATTTTCTTCCTTTGTGATATGGGAACGATAGCGTAAGCTCTCTTTGATTACAGTGATAGTCTGCAAGACTCCATTTCGATCCCAGCCGTAGACCTTTATATATTCTGCCAATGGGCACGGATTTGTTTCATCATCAAACTTCGCTTAAGCCCGCGCCGATTTCTTACGGTCATTGACCTTGTCTGGTCTTTTTCAGCCACCTGGTACTTTTTTAGACACAAAAAACATACTATTTGTGGAATCACGACGTTTAATCAAAGGTGCATCACATAGCTTAAGTTTAGAACGACAAAATCTCGTGAAAATTTGATCCATGTCCAACTTCTGATCATAAAAACATTGCTAAAATTTGTAAAAAAGTCTAAGATTCAGTTCAAGTCCATCGTGAAATCATGATCATAATCGGCAATCTGCCAAGAAAGGGATATCTAAATCAACTTTCTTTGAAGAATATACTCAGTTAAAGCTACTAGTAGGTGATCAGCTCACCAAGGAGAAAGCAGCTATCAAGCTTCCAACTGCCACTGAAGTAAGGGGGCAAACCTCTTGAATGCTATGCATCACCTAAAGACCCGAAGTACGTGGTTTGAGGAAGCGAAGCCCCCATCAACCATGAGATTAGTCCCACTTACATATCTGGCTTCGTCACTAGCAAAGAAGAGCACAGCATTAGCAACATCATCAACAGTCAATTCCACCCCCTGCAAGTTAGCATTCCTCCTAACAAAAGCACGAAAACCTTCCATGGCGTCCTCAGGTCCTCTCCTCCTCAGGCAAGTGAGCCAAAGACAAGCCTGTCGCAACTGCGTAAGGAGAAACACAATTGACCCGAATCCCATGTTGGCCGAGCTCAGCTGCCACATTCTTGGTAAGCCCTACCAAAGCATGCTTCGACCCTGTGTAGGGATGTGGACCTAAGCCTCCTATGGCACTTACAACACTGCATAGAGAAATTATCGAGCCCTTCTTCAGTGGGATCATAATCCGAGCAGCATGTTTCATTCCAAGGAATACTCCCTTTACATTTACATCAAATATCTTCTCAAACTCAGATATATCTGCATTGCGGATGTCAGAACATGGAGAGCCTGACAAGCCAGCATTGTTGACCATTATATCGAGTGTACCATATTTGCTGACTGTGCAGTCAACTGCACGGCAAACATCATATTCTTTGGTAACATCACAATGGAAATAAAAGATATTTGGTTCACCACCAAGACTATCACAGACATGCTGGCCAAGGTTGTCCTGCACATCAACTATACAAACTTTTGCACCATGTTTGTGGAATAGGCGCACGATGCTCTCTCCAATCCCAGAGGCTCCACCAGTGACTAGTGCCACTTTCCCCAACAATCTAACGGCAAAAAGGACAAAACAAAGATCTCATGTTACGTACGTAGAATGCAAGATATTAGAATCTGTTATGAATTAAACAATAAAAACACAGGTAAAGCTTCTAATCTGAGTTAAAAGACAGCATCCTCACAAACCTAGTAAAGTAACAACACAATAAACAAAGTTATAATAACAAAGTCATGTAGAATAGATTTTTAGACCACCAAAAAGAAATGGTGGCTGTGCATGGAAGTTGGTTTTCTTACATAAGTACATCTTCATAGACAGAATATCAATCACATTGAATTAAATCTGAGTTAATGTTGAATAAAACACTCATCCATAAATATCATCAATCAAAGAACTAGTATTTCAAATCATCATTATAACTTCCCCAAAAACTGAATTCAGAAGCATTATGAAGCAATCAAATATTTTCGATGAAGATTGTGGCTCAATTTGGTCAGAACTATTGGAAAGCTGCACATCTTTGAAATCTCAATATTATTTCTCCAGTCCTTACTGTTGTCACTGCATTAGGTTCCAAGATGTGTCTATACCCCAGATGAGATTCCTTCAAATTCTTTCAGGTGAAACTCCTACAAGGCCTTGGATAGGATTCAAATATTCCCGACTCTTTCTCTCAATAACACCTAATTTAAACATCCTGAACTCCCCTGAAATGATGCTTACAAGATGAAAAACCCACAACTTTCCACTTTTTATCAGACCAATAAACCACATTAAAGGGTAATCAATGAAACCTTTTCTATGCATAGAGTATCCCACCCATACGATCATACTAAATCCTTATTCTAACCCACAAGCCACCCTAAAAAAGGACCATCTATACTATACTGCGATTCCAACTTTCTGGTTGCATTATCATAACAAACCTTATGAAAAGTCTTAAAGAAACCTTGGCCAACAGCCCAGCTTAGTTGAAGAAAGATTGTAGGAAGGAGATGGAACTTTGAAAGTAAGTACAGCATCTAAAAAACATGACAGAAGAAAATCCCCAATTAGTTTTCCTCCATATTTCTAACTACCAAATAGAGAAAATGGAATATAGTGCAATAAATAATATACAAAAAATTCGTGACAAGACCATGGCAGCAAAAATTAGGGACTAGTTGTAAAAGATCTTCCAATTTTAGAAACAAAGGGATCTATGGCTGCAAATCTTGGCCAGGAGAATGTCCCATTGAGTGTAAAACTTGATAGAAATGAGCAAGAAAACTCAGAAAAAGGACTACGAAAGCACATAGCGAATAAATCTCAAAGATAGAAGTTAATATCACATATGATCAAGAACAGAGAGATTATAACTTACAAAAGCCCCAAAAAAAAACCACCGTAAGACTCGTGAAGATTTAAACAGAACATGCATACACCCATAGAAAATGTGAAGAAACTGGGTTTATTCAAACATACAGATTGCCCAACAAATTTAGTGTTCTAAACAGTCCTTGTCTAGCGTAAGTGTTGCATCTAGGAAAACTTTTGAGAGGAGAGCTAGTGAAAGAAGAGAGAGAAAGTATGTCGAAGAGAGAGAATTGTTTCTGTTACCATGTTGCTAGTAGCGCCAGTCACCTTTTCACTCCACACCGAAAAAACTCCTAAAGTTGGAAATTAGAACCAAGATATAAGGCATGCTATGGATGAACTCAAGTACGTCGGGCAACAGAAATGATATTCCCCCTCGGGATCTAGTTAAAATTTGGATCTTAAATCACAATCAGACATCAAATCCCATAGCCAGTTCGATGGTAAACGCGAAATCTACAGGCATAAATAAATCCAACAAAACAGGAAAGAAGAAGAACAAGAAATGGCATATTATTTGCAAAGTACAGCTGAGGCCCCACAACAGCAGAAGGGTAAAGTCTCTAGAATGAAGAGGAGGATAAAGCTTCCTGTTTCTCGACTTACCTCTGGCTCTGAAGTGAAGACTCCCCAGAGTTGGCTGTGGACATGGTCAAACTCTTTGTCTCTCTCTTCCTAACTATTTCCTTAGAACGAGACTCCGTATGTACGGCTAAGCAATCGGCAATCGTCGTGACCCCCAAATTTTTTTATACAAAAAAGAAGCCTTTGGATCCTCGTTCCTCCGCTTTGCCTTGCTTAAGGTCGCTTCGGAGAAGGCTGAGTTGAGCAATGGACAGTAGTGTCACTTGGCGTCTTCGCCATTTCCGAAAACACTTGGTACGGAGGCGGGCCTGAGATCTAGTAAAAAGTCTATTTACTGGCAAAGCCCAATCCGGTCCAAGCCACAAATTATTATTTCTCTGCCTCCTGCTGCTTCTTATTTTTATTCCATAAACCACTACACCCTTGACCCCACGTGAATCCCCACCACAAGGAAAAAATCCCTTCACTTATTACTAAAAACAAACACGAGCACTTTTCAAATTCAAACAGATATGTTACTTTTTCTCCAATTACTCCACTGGTTTCCAACAACCCGAAATTAAGGACGAGTACTCAAACAAGTCTCGGCAAGGATAATAATAAGAGTCTAACAACTTTCACACATTTAGTATTATCTCCAAAACAAATCACTGGGAGAGAGAAAAACCAAATGGTCATGTGGTCAAGCCTGGTCTCTTCAGAGGGAGACTCGTACCTCACGAGGATAACGTTCTCAGCCAACGGGGTAATCCCACTTTCCTCAAAATTTTCTAGATGCCTCTCGTTCTCCTCTGGTAGCCTTACAAAAATCAAGACTCCAAGACTTCCACGACACCGTTTCCTTTTTACAATATACAAAATACTTAATAATTAAATACACATGGGCTGTAAGCCAAATAAGCCCATTAACAGATGAGTAACAGCCCACATACGTTCCAACACTTCTTCATGGACGTGTCGACTCGGCTTTTCTACAAACAACTGTTTTTGGGATTGTTCACAGTTTGGCTCGGTCGCTTGCTCATGTTAGCATTTACGGAAACTCGTGGCTGAGCGTCAAGCTCTACATTTTATCTTCTTGTCAGATGCCAATCTTATACCTAGTTGATCAAGAAATCAACCAGTTAGTCTCTTAGTATACATGTATTTACTTGTGGTAAGACCTTCTTCTAATTTACTTTAGGCCTTGACATGCATCTAATGTATTCTATACTTTCATATAGAATTAGATTTATTGTTATGTGCATGGCAAGTCAAAGTATACTTTCACCTTTGGATCTCGTAGTACTTGGAAAGGACTACAACGGACTTCTAGACTTCAAAAAATAATAAATCTATTCCTAACTTTTCCTAATCTTATGACATTTTAGTTCATACATCTTGAATATATAAAAGCTTAGATGAGTTTATAGAAAAGTAAAAAATTATTTTTTAGAAAACTTTGACACTAACATAAGATTAATATGGAAGTTGGGTGTGTAGAATATTTTATAAAGTTTAAATTTCCTATTCTTGGATCTTGATATGGTTTCTGTTCAAGTCATTGAGGTTAACATTAGTATTGGACACTTACGCAAAATTTTTAAATGCATAAAGTTCAAGAATTTATCAGCAATTGAAATAAATAATTATATAATCAGTTGAAGTAGTATCAATAATTCAATTTTGATTAAAATTTGTATAATCAATATATCTACGATGTTGCCATTAATTTTGGGTTGAAATCTTTATTGAGATACATCATAATTTTCTCAACTTACTGCTTACTTCCTTGAATAGCTGCTCTTGATGTTCCAGCTACATTTGCAGCGGTTTTTTTTTGTAAATTGCTTAAAAACCCCACAATGTAATTTCTCTTTAAAGTTATTAGGACTCCACATGCATGAATATTGGCTAAATCTTCGAAATTGGGCTTGTATTTGAATGAGCTTTCGCTTTTAACATTATGGTTGAATAAGTTTTTCCACCAGTTACAAGATGATTGTACGCTATAGGTCTTAGAAAAGTGTTAAGAAAGCTCAAATTTACCTTAAAAATTAGTTAACGAAGCAAGTGAAAATATTACTTTTTATGTAGATCTAGTTTGTTCAAATATATGAGAGTATTAAAAGAGATTTAAATACAAATATCATGTTAGTAATGTTCAAATTCATCTAAAAAATTGACTCATAAAATGGGAGCAAATAATTATATTTACTTAACATATAATTTCACAACTTTATAATGCAAGATTGGACATCCACTCTACCAATAAATAAATAAATGCAAAAATCTTGCATTTTCTAAATTGCTGGATAATAAGAGTTGAAGACATATATTAATTTAAAGAAATGTGTCGGATAAACCACAAATAAGAAAGAATTTCTGACAGCGGACCACCGACTTCAATCGCCGCGAAAATGTTCGTAAAAATAGAAAGAACGTTTAAGGAGATGGACGTGATTCCGATTCCTAAACAGTTTTTTCCAGTTGAGACGCAGTGAAAGAACCTTAGAACTTTTAGTATTCTCCTAAACCCTAATTCTCCGAAGCAACATCTCTAATCTCTCTGTTTCTACTCGTATAAAACCCTAACTCCTGACTACATATCTCGAAATCAAGAGTTCCTCACACAATGACGAAGGTGTACGGAACGGGCGCGTACGATTTCAAGCGGCACCGGGTGGCGGAGTACCCGGTTGAGGTGCCGGCGGAGAAGCTGGCGGAGAAGCCTGTGGAGGCTAAGCCAGGCGGCGCACTTCCGAGTACGATAACACTGTCGGAGATTCAGCGGGACCGGCTGACGAAGATTGCAGAAGAAAATTGGACGGTAGCTGGTGGAGCGAAGCCGGAAAAGCCGTTCGAACCGGAGCTGGTGAAAGAAATCTACAAGACCGAGCTGGTAGTCAAAGGTGGGAGGAAGCCCGTTCCGTTGCAGAGGGTGATGATCCTGGAGGTGAGCCAGTACTTGGAGAACTATCTGTGGCCAAATTTCGACCCCGAAGCGGCAACCTTCGAGCACGTGATGTCGATGATAATTATGATCAATGAAAAGGTAAATGGTTTTGAAGTGTTATTCATCTGTGTAATTGTGAGAACGGTTCAAAAAATTGAATTTACAGTGGAGGTGGTTTTCAATGTGAAGTAAGAGAACTGTTGGAGCAAAAGGATCGAAAAAAAACCTCTCTAATGGTGATTCTTAAGTGTATTTTTTGGCTATGAGACTGTTCTGTTTTGTAAATGTGGTCTTGTGGATTAATGTGATTGCAAGTTGTGCTAACCTTACAGGTTTACGATTTTGAACTTGCAGTTTCGGGAGAATGTTGCGGCTTGGGTATGCTTTTATGATCGGAAAGAAATGTTCAAGGCTTTCCTTGAGAGGGTCCTTCGGCTGAAGGAGGTTTGTCTTCTTTTTCCTCTATGGCCATACTAATTTGTGCACTATAAAGGACATGAAGGTTGTTTGTTTGAGAAGACCTTTGTTACTAGTTTCTCCAAAATGAGTGATGCTATGGTAGAGAGTGTTTAGTCTATGCATCAGTGGGGGTACATTAGTGTGGAAATTGTACTTAAGAATTCCCATGCTGTCTATGATTATATTATAAGATTGAGAAAATTGATTAAGTTTGCAAAGGACCATCACAACATAGTGCCAAAAACTATTCCACATGTGAGCCTTAGATCAAGGGAATGTTCTAATTGTACAGTTATGGAATGACTGATATTTGTATGTATATATAAGCTTGTAATGGTTATTCTTATAGTCCACTTGATAGTATATGAATACTGGAAAGCTGGTATTCACGATGTTTCAGTCTGTTAAAATTTTTTTCCTACGGGCACCCTTAATCACTTTCTTCAAGGCATGTACTAATGAGAAGGTATGCTTGATTTCCCCTTGCGATGGAATTACTGTCTAGATGTCATTTACTGGATGAGCCTACAAGGGAAGTGGGATATACAAGGGACTTCCTGAATCAGACAGTCTCTCGGCATTTTTGTGCTGGTTTGGAGTGTAATGCCGAATACATTCAAACTTCAGACCTAGAGTTGGAGCTTTCTTCTGATATCATTTTCTGAACTTAGATTATGTTGTAGCACTGGTACTAACTTTCCCTGTTCAAATGGATGTCATACTAAAATGCACCAGTAATGCCTTGGACTTAAAAATACACGATTCAAGTTGTTTCAAGCTTGATTAAGAACTTATTAATTATTTTCGTCAAAACCAACAATCTTTTCTGTTGCATTTGTTAATTTTATCTATATATTTTTGTGAAATCTATGTTTGTTGAGATTTCCATAGCATGTATCTCACCAAAACATGTATCAGAACACTATTCTCAATGCACTTACTGAATGAAATAATTCAGAATACTTTCCTAGACATAAAACCAAAAAACAAAAACAGAAATCATTTTTTTAAATCAAATTATAATACATATTCTTGAAAAAATTGCTAACAATATTTTTAGAAAAAATGTTTGTTTCTTTAGTTGCAGAGGCTTACTTATTAGTTGAAATAAATGAAAACATGTCAGATAGCTGCATAGCCACCCTAGTGGACGAGAGACATGGTTATCCTAGCATGACAAGTTGGCCACACCTCCTTAGTGATTTTTTTTTTTTTTTAATTGTCCTTATGAGAACAAGTCAGGCTCCACATCTAAAAATATGTTAGTATTATCAAGATATGTATTTTTAGCATTTTTCACTCTGGGAACTCAGAACGTTTCTCCAAAAATTTACCAGAAACATCATTAGGATGTGGATCCCACGGAAAAATTTCTCAGCTTTCTATCACGTCAAACACTGGTTCAAATCACAATATCAAAAATGCTTTTGGCAGCACTTATCAAATATATCCCAATTGTTTCTTTTCTTATTGTCTGAGTGAATTTTCAGGAATCTTCCTTTATATTTTATTTTATTTTATTTTAAAATTTTTGTATGTTCCTTTAGCGTTGATCGTTAAGTGTTTTTTCCTATTTAAACCTTGTAGTGTGTGTTAGAAATAGTTAGTGATTCCCTTTATCCTAGTACACGTTGATGATGTTTGTATTGTAATGTTGGTTTTTTCTGTTTGTTTAAGTGATCCTGCAACATGAGTTATTTGGCTGCATAGTGTGATGAATCTAGGTTTGGCAGTTTCTAAAGTGGTTATGTGGCATGTACTCTCTCATAATCTAGTACATCTTTCCTCATTGGTTAACCTGTAATGGTCTTAAAACTAACAGATGCTTTATGTTATTTGGGGATTTGCAAAGTTGTTACACTTGTTGAATGTATAAGGTACTGAATGTGCTTGTGGATTCTTTTTTTGGGAAAAAAATTTCTGTTTTTTGTTTTTCACTTTTAACCAAATAATGTGATCATTTAATATGCTTGAGGCGTTTCTAATGTCTGATTGGATTTCTTGTACATATTATTGTAGGGGAGAGAATCAAGCATAGCTGAGAAGACCAATTACCTAGTTTTCATGATCAATGCCTTCCAGGTATGTTATGTCCTAATTTATGCTCTGACTGAATAAATTGGGATGTAAGAATCAGGGACTTATTGATGGGGTACCTATATGCCCTCTTATTTGGAATTATGCTGTTAATTGTTTTAACTATCTATTTTGTACTTTAGTTATGTGGTACTTTGTGAGTTCTAATCTTTTCAAGTATTTCAATATATCATGACCTACATTTTTTATCTAGCCCTTCTTTAATGTTTTCTTGAAATACTAAATTTTACCCTTCTTAAGAAATTAGAACAAGTAAATTATTGATGGTTAACTTTTGGAGACTGCATTTCTAATTTATCAGAACAAAAGTGAACTTGTGACATTAATATAAAACACAACAATGATTGGGAGAAGAGCTACTTAAAATATACTAGCCTGATGATAGAAGTAATCCTGAGGCATCTATTGGAAGTAGACACAAAAACACTCATGATTGCTTCATCCTCAATCTACTGCCTGCCTTTGTTATATATGACAAGCAGAATAAACATATGGGCAAATAGATGATTTTCAGTTATTTTTCCTATCGATTTATTTATTTAAAACTTTGTGTAATAGAGCTTGGAAGATGAAGTTGTCAGTGAGATTGTGTTGAGATTAGCAAGCTTGCAATCATGGCACAGTTTGTCATATGGTCGTTTTCAGGTATTACTTATATGCTTCATCTTGAATTTTCCTTATGATGGGGGTTTATGCCATACATGATTTGATAATTTGGCTATTCTTCTCTGCAGATGGAACTTTGTCTTAATACAGATTTGATAAAGAAATGGAAACGAATGATGAAGAGAGAGGTTAAAGATGCAGCTAAGACAGGAGAGCTTTTTGACCCATCAACTAAGATTGAAGTGAAATTCTTGAGAAATCTTATTGAAGAATTTTTAGAGGTTTTTGTCATACAGTGAACTATATTTAGTTGTTTGATCCATATTGTTATTACTTATGGTACTTACGGTGTCAATTTGTACCAGGTACTTGATTCAAAGGTTTTCCCCCAGCAGCAGGGTGTTAATGAAGTTGATGTTAATGGTTGGGCGCAAGTTGATGATGCTTGTGTGTTGTATTGTGAGAGGTTTATGGAATTTCTTATTGATCTTTTGAGCCAACTGCCGACAAGGAGGTAAAGTTGTACACTTGCAAATACATTTCTTTTTTATTTCCTTTTTTCCTATTCTCCTCTTTCTTTCTCTTTCTCTGTAGACATTTGCACGCCTGTAGCTTGTAATCATTAAGCATATATGCGGATGTCATCATATGATTGCTTTCTCATATATTTTAGCCAGGTGTGCTTGAGATTTTTGTTAAATAAATCTAGTAACAGAAATATCACAAAGGTGCTTTAGCCTATTATGCTCAGCATCATTTACCCTGGTTTGTATGTTTTTAAATTTGGGGTCTTACTTTTCGTCTTATTCTTGTTTATATGTCAAGAATAACATTAATATTAGGTGGATATCATTCAAATTGTTTCCTGTTTTATGGAATATTGTGACATTGATTTTTTATGTTTCTGGTGATTATCTTATCTCGTGTGGCGTATTGTTAGAATAGCTTCTTTCCAACGGGCAAGTATGTCTTTAGTTGTGAAAGGTGGAAACCCTTTGGTCATCTAATTTTCTTATTGCATGCTTTATGGTTTTTTGGTCTCTCTTCAAACTGTTACTTATCATTTGATCTCTCTTTTTGTGGGGGATACAGGTACTTAAGACCTCTTGTTGCTGATGTAGCTGTTGTTGCCAAATGCCATTTAAGTGCCCTTTATAGACATGAGAAGGGGAAACTCTTTGCACAACTGGTTGACTTGCTACAATTTTATGAGAAATTTGAGATTAATGATCATGCTGGGACACAACTGACAGATGATGAGGTCCTCCATTATCATTATGACCGTGTCCTGTCTTTCCAGCTTCTTGCATTTAAGAAGATGCCCAAGGTATGTTCCTAGGCAGGCATCTATACGTGGTGTTGAACTGAAAAGATTCCTGCTTTTTTTGTCAACAGTAGGAGGAGAATATTCCTCTTGCCAAATTTCCTACATGTCTCAACTTTCTTTCTGTTTTGGTTTTAGTTGCGAGAACTTGCATTGGCAAACATTGGTGCAATTCACAAGCGAGCTGATCTCTCCAAGAAGTTGTCTGTGCTTTCGCCTGATGAGTTGAAGGATTTGGTTTGCCGTAAGGTAGGTTTATGTATGATTGATTTGATATTACCATGTACGGATATTCTCACTTTATGGCTCATGCCTTAGCCCAAAATGAGTTCTTGTTGATCCTTTCTTGGAGTTCACAACATTTTTGTTTTGTTTTGTTTTGTTTTGATGGCTTTCACTTTTGTTCATTCTTAGTGCTAGGGTCTTTGTTGTTGTTGATTAACAGCAAATGTTATAGCTCTTTTAACTCTAATAAATCGTGAGTTATATCTTTAATACATGTTGTTCTTCTTTAATCATAAAGTCACATGTCTGCAGTTGCATATCACAAAAAAGTTCTTCTACAGCTCTTTCTACCAGATTTTGGTACACACGACAATTGCCATGTGTCTTGTGTTATTTAGTTTATAGTTGGATCGGCTAAATTTTCAGGCTAAAAACTATTTGGCCATGAAATTTCTTCTCCTTGTCCTGCTTGTCTTATTCGTTTGTATAACATATTATTGTCTATGCATTACTGATCTTCTTCCTCTTTGTGGCAGCTCAAACTGATATCAGAGGAGGACCCCTGGACAGAAAGGGTTGACTTTCTTATTGAAGTCATGGTCTCCTTTTTTGAGAAACAACAATCTCAAAAAGAAGCCATAAATGCTCTCCCACTCTACCCAAATGAACAGATTATGTGGGATGAAAGCCTTGTACCAAGTATCAATTACTCAGGTGAAGGTTGTCTGGCCCTTCCTAAGCTTAATTTGCAATTCTTAACCCTTCATGACTATCTTCTCCGAAATTTCAATCTCTTCCGTCTTGAATCGACATATGAGATACGTGAGGATGTTCAGGAAGCTGTACCACATCTTCTGGCTTACATTAATAATGAAGGAGTAACTGCTTTTCGTGGCTGGTCAAGGATGGCTGTGCCAATAAAAGAATTTAAGATAGCTGAGGTAAAGCAGCCAAACATTGGAGAAGTCAAGCCAGCGTCAGTTACTGCAGAAGTCACTTTCAGCATTTCCAGTTATAAATCACAAATAAGATCAGAATGGAATGCCCTTAAAGAGCATGATGTTCTCTTTCTACTTTCTATTCAGCCTTCATTTGAGCCTTTGAGTGCTGAAGAAGCTGCCAAGGCAAGTGTGCCACAAAGGCTTGGCCTACAGTTTGTGAGGGGATGTGAGATAATTGAGATCCGAGATGAGGAGGGAACCCTCATGAATGATTTCACAGGAAAAATTAAGCGAGATGAGTGGAAGCCTCCAAAAGGGGAACTGAGAACTGTGACTGTTGCTTTGGATACGGCACAATACCACATGGATGTGAGTAATATTGCAGAGAAAGGCACAGAAGATGTTTATGGGACGTTCAATGTGTTGATGAGGAGGAAGCCTAAAGAAAACAACTTCAAAGCAATTTTAGAGTCTATAAGAGATCTTATGAATGAATATTGTATTGTTCCTGACTGGCTGCACAACATATTTCTGGGTTATGGGAATCCTTCGGCTGCACAATGGATCAATATGCCTGATCTTTTGGAAATGGTGGATTTCAAAGATACTTTTCTTGATGCAGATCATCTGAAAGAGAGCTTTCCAGATTATCAGGTAGCTGTCATTTGCATTTACTTTAGCATATCCTAATTGTGCTTATCGGCATTGTGGAGAACATGTGACTTAAACACTGACTTTTTCTGCTGTCATTTCAGGTTTGTTTTATAAATTCAGATGGTAGCCGAAACTTGCATCCAAGGCCTCCTTTTCGGATTAGACTTCCCAGGACGCTAAAAGGTGGTAGTCATGCACTTCCAGGGAATAAGGTGTCTGCTTTTGATTTGGAAAAAGATGTAAATAGGGTGGATGCTGGTTGTGAGAAAGAACAACTCATTATTGAGGTGTACACCCCCCCTGACCCAGGTCCTTATCCCCAAGATCAGCCAAAACAGAACTCCGTTAGATTTACACCCACACAGGTATTTTGAAACTCTTTTTTTCCGCTGTCCGATTGTTATCTTTATGGTGATTTCTGTTTAATCTTTTCTTGTGGTCCCAATTGTGTTTCACTTTTGGTTGTAGTTCCACCTGAAATTCTACTTCTACAATCAGTTTCTTATCCCAGTTACTTAGATCTAGTTTGAATTCCTTTTATTGTTGGAGTTTTTATATGCTAATTTATATTTCTGACTAGATGATTTAGTTGGCCTCTATATGTAACTTGCATCTCTATGTTCATTATCCATTAGCTCATTGAAATGATCCTATACTTTGTCTTTGCTTCTACTGAAGATATTAAAGGCATGCACTTTGCTGTCTTCTGTTAGTTAGATCAATGCTTTTTCTTTTTTTCTTTTCTTGTTTCCCGTTTTGAGGGGGTGGAGTTGTGGATGGGAGGGTGCTATGGCGAACCTTATACACCAGGACTAAATGAAGCATTAGTACAGCACACTTAACGGGTACTGGTCTTTATATTAGGAAACTAACAAAAATAGATACCCCCCCTGCTGCATGAGTTTCCATCTTTCAGGAAAGAGGAATGAGAGTTTAGACTTCAATTTTCTCCCGGGTAGAATTTGAGTCTTTTGTATTGACTTGATTTCGTAATTCCTGTTTCATTTACTTATTCTTGAGAATTTTAACAATGAGATCCTTAGTCTGTTCTGCCATAATGTTTTTATCTGTTAAATTTATATATATTTTTTTGTAGCCCATTAATGATTTAACGCTGCACATTAAAATCTTTAGTGGTAAGACACTCATTGTTTTTTCACCTTGCTGAAGTGAATGCCACATGTGCCACGTTTGGACACAAAGGACGTCTGCATTAAATCATCTGTGCTGTGCATTCATTTTATGATAAGCATTAGTCATTGGTGCCTGCTATTTTGAGTCGGGCTTGTTGTTGATGAGATGAAGCAATTAGGTTACAGGGGTTTTTTTGTAGTTCTCTGTGAATGTCGGCAGATGATGCTGTGTGTTAACAATTTTGAACACAATTGCAGTTTATAGTTAAATGGAAAGGGAAAAGATGTCTAATTGTGTTATTTAGTTTCCAGCTCAAAGATGAAATTAATTTGGTCTGCGTCATGGCTATAATAAATAGTTACATAATGTCTTATGTAACTATTAGTGCTGTTTCCTGTCTTATGCTATCTTAATATATAGTTACATAATGTTAGTGCATCGTATCAACTATGGTTATATTTATACTTATGTGGAGGTCATATTTTGGGATCTTCCATTTTCGTTTCAATTGTTGACTGTATATTGTGTGGCAGAAGCATCTGTTTTGTGAGAAGTTTTGGAATTAAACTCTGTTAGTGCAAATTCTTTTTTTTGGCATCATTATTAGAGACTAAACTAAATGTGCAACTGTGGTTTAGTTGGTGTGTTATCATGTTCTGCTTCTACATTCCTTCCAAATTAGGTGCTGTCATTTGTGTATATATTACTGGTTAATTTTCTGGCTACATTCTAAAAGGAAGGAACGTTATATTGAAAGCTAATATTGGTGTTCTTGGTTGTAATATACTGTCACTAAGTTTCCATTATTTTTCTGTTGGTTAGGTTGGAGCAATCATCTCTGGTATTCAGCCTGGACTAACTATGGTTGTGGGTCCTCCTGGTACGGGAAAGACAGATACAGCCGTGCAAATCTTGAATGTACTATATCACAATTGCCCCTCTCAACGAACATTGATTATCACTCATTCAAATCAGGCTCTGAATGACCTTTTTGAGAAGATAATGCAGGTGTGGATGGGCTATCCTATCAGGATTATAACTTGCCGCTGTGCTGTTGACTCCTTGAATGATTCTGCTTTTTCACTACCTAACCTTGCAATTTGTATAGGTTTTAATGCATGTTTCTCTTTCTTGTTCCAGAGGGATGTACCTGCACGCTACCTACTTAGGCTTGGTCAGGGTGAACAAGAGCTAGCAACTGATCTTGACTTCAGCAGGCAAGGCCGTGTAAATGCAATGCTTGTTCGACGGTTAGAATTGCTTAGTGAAGTGGAGAGGCTGGCAAGATCTCTCCAACTGCCTGAGGATGTTGGTTATACTTGTGAAACTGCTGGATACTTTTGGTTGCTTCACGTATACTCACGCTGGGAGCAATTCCTGGATGCTTGTGCAGAAAACAAGGATAAACAAGCATTTGTTAAAGACCGCTTCCCTTTCAGGAATACTTCTCCAACACAGCACATCCCATTTTTGCCGGAGAGTCATTTGAGAAAGACATGGAAGCAGCTTGGGGGTGCTTTCGTCATCTCAAGACTATGTTTCAAGAGCTTGAAGAGTGTAGAGCATTTGAATTGCTGAAGTCAACAGCTGACCGAGCTAATTATCTAATGACAAAGCAGGCAAAAATTGTTGCAATGACTTGCACTCATGCAGCTCTGAAGAGGAAAGATTTTCTTCAGACAGGTTTCAAGTATGATAACTTGTTGATGGAAGAAAGTGCTCAAATATTGGAAATTGAGACCTTTATCCCATTGTTGCTTCAGAGGCAAGAAGATGGTTATGCACGGCTGAAACGTTGCATTCTGATTGGCGATCATCACCAGTTGCCTCCTGTTGTGAAGAATATGGCTTTCCAGAAGTACAGCCATATGGATCAAAGTTTATTTACAAGGTTTGTTCGTCTGGGAATTCCTTATATTGAGCTCAATGCTCAGGGTAGAGCTCGGCCAAGTATTGCCAAACTTTACAACTGGAGGTACAGGGATTTGGGAGACCTTCCTTATGTAAAAGAGGAGCCAATATTCCATAGAGCAAATGCTGGATTTTCCTATGATTATCAGTTGATTGATGTGCCTGATTACCAGGGGAGAGGAGAGTCTGCTCCTTCTCCTTGGTTTTATCAAAATGAGGGAGAAGCTGAATATCTTGTTAGTGTTTATATGTACATGCGCTTACTTGGCTACCCTGCTAATAAGATATCGATCTTGACAACATACAATGGGCAGAAACTTTTGATCCGCGATGTTATAAATAGAAGATGTGTCCCATATGATTTCATTGGTCCACCCAGCAAGGTAAACCACGAGCTTACCCCTTTTATGTTATAGCTTGCTGGCATAACATCATCGGTCCAACCAGCTGGATCTTCACATGTATTTGTTTTGTGACAAACATATGCATCCAAAAGAAAAGCATAATTGTATATTTTTAGTTCATCATGTAATTCTTTCTCACCAATCTGGAAATTGCCAGCCTGAGAACTGGTAGGATTAGTTTTCTAATTCCACTTGATCTGTGTGAAAGCAAGGAAGACCACATACAGCAATAGTTATCCAGTTTTTCCTTTAAATATCTAATAGTAGTAGAACCAGATGTTTTCATCTATTGTTTCACTTTTGTTTTCACTAAATTTTGTCTTCAGGTAACAACCGTTGACAAGTTTCAAGGTCAGCAAAACGATTTTATATTGCTGTCTCTTGTGCGCACTCGCTTTGTTGGTCACCTTCGTGATGTTAGGAGATTGGTTGTTGCCATGTCTCGTGCCCGACTTGGTCTATATGTGTTTTGCCGCCGTTCTCTGTTTGAACAGTGCTACGAATTGCAGCCTACATTTCAACTTCTGCTTCAGAGACCTGATCATCTTGCCCTCAATTTGAACGAGACCACTTCATATACAGAGCGCAAAGTTGATGATACGGGACCAATCCATCTTGTTAGTGGCGTTGAGGAGATGATTAGCATTTTTCAGTGGAGATATCAGGTCTGCGCCTCTCTCTCTTTCTCTTTCTCTCATTCAAAGTTTATGTGCCCCAGTAGAGGAAGAACTTTTGACTGGTTTTTGCAGAAAAGCTTCGCTTGTCAATGGTTAAATTTTTGTACTTCTTGTAATTTTTGCGGCAGACTGATGCTGGATCAGGGCTTAATCCGTTGCATCAGTTTTTTTTTTTTTTTCCCATTATAATTGTCTTTTAGTAGCTGTACTTGAATGACTCGATGAATTTTTAGCTGACACAATGAGTTCTGTTGATGTCAGGAACGGTACATGAGTTACCAGTTTGGTCATCATTTGGCTCAGCCGGATGCATATGAGGAACAAAATGGTCAACCAAATTCAACGCCCGTGTACCAGGACTCAGACACCGATATACCTGCAGGTGCAGATGGTACAACAATGGATATCCCAAATGAAGGCAACATGGAAGAAGATGTGAAGATGGACGGACCTGTAACTGTTGAAAACGGGGATGCTTCATCGATGAATTTGAGTGGGGAGGTAGATATGAATGGTGGTAAAGGTGATGACAGCAAGTCCAGCGAGGGAACCACGACGGAAAAGTAGTCTACTACTTAATAACCCGGCTCAAAGGGGTTCTGGATTATGTAATTTTGGGACTAACAAATGCCTGGAGGTCAGCCTTGATCCATATCGATGCCATCTTGCTAAGGCGTTCCTATGGGAGAGGCCTTAAGCGACTTTTTAACAGCCGTCTAAACACAGATCATTATTGGTGTTACATGTGTGGATGAAAAATCAGGTGAATCATAATCCTGGCCTCAGGTGCCCTCTCTCTCTATCAACTGAAAGAAAGAAAATATGCACGCTGCTTAATTGTCCGAATGTATTTTTCTCTGTATAGTGCCAAATTTTGTTGAAATTTTTCGTTATCCGAGAAAGGGTGATATATGCTCTGTACTCTGTACTCTGTACTCTGTACTAATTGTGTGTAAAGGCAGTGATTATTCTTGGGTAAGCTAATCTTGTCGCACATTTCAGATTAGTTTCTTGTAACACTTGGTATGTCTTTACCTTAAGCTTATATGGTGATCCCCGAATCTGCAGTATGTTCTCGGGAACAGCTACTAGATCTTATTTTGATTTCTTGTGAAACGATAGCATCTGCATAAGGACGGTTGTTCCCATTTCTCAGGGCTGACTTTCTGGTCGTAGCAATTGGTAAATCTTAGGTCATGGTGCTGTTACCTCTTTGGCTCTTACGATCACTAGTTGAATGAAGAGATCCTAAAATTGTTTCAGTAGAAACCTGTTCACAGTGATTCACGGTTATCTTCTGTTAATTACCTGTTTTCACTTTCCAGCTATCGGGAGAAGGGCTCCTAAATGGCAATTCAAAACACAGGAGATCAGGGCACGTAACCTAAGTTCGGGGAAAAGTTAGTAGCTTGGAAGTTAGAAAGGAAAGATGGTGAAAAGTATATGCTTCAAACCAGATTAGTAAAGACTGGACTTTTAACAGTTTGCTCATGCATGAGAAACCATAGGTAAATGAGGGGTGAAGCTAAATAATGCTATAGTAAAGATCGACTACAGTATCGATTACATAATCTATTTTGTCATCGAAAACATATGCTGAAAAATGAAGTGGAGGTGGATCATCCACTTGATTCTTTAGGTCATGATAAAAAGACAAAAATCATAAGGTTTTAGGATGTAAATACAAGTCCAACTGCGTTGACAAAGTTGTTGGCGACATCTTGCCAAAAAGAAGAATTCAGTGGGAAGGGAAAAGAGATTGGAATACAGTCGCGGCATAATTTTCAATTCTTAGCGTATGACGGCACTTACTGACGATCAAAGGTGACCCTGCAAAACAAAACACAAGGAATTAAAAATCTTTAGTTTCGAAGCCATCCAAGAATCTCCAATTCTACACAAAACCTTCAATGTTTTGGTTGCAACAAAAAACAACTCCATAATCTTCCTTATTAAGAAAGAACTAATTGGAGTGAAGACATTTTGTTCAAGAAAATATTTATTTCATTGATACTGTGTCACAATTCTTTATCTCAATTCAGCTTAGATTGGCTAGAAGACCCCCTTGGGGAAACGACTCAACTTCTTTGACAACACTCGATCCACAGGCATTTGAGGTTGGAGGCATAAAGTCCTTCAGGAAAAGATACAAAGTAGGGCACTTGTAGATTGATAAAACATGATCATGAAATCATTTTCATCTTCTTTTGAAGTTGAAAAAAATTTCAAATTTGTTATAACAATTGATAACAATACTGTCAAGCTTAAGGAGTAAAATCTAACAAAAGTTTTAAAGATCATTACTATAGTAAACCAGTGCATCAAGAAGGCTCTCTAGTGCATCAAATCTACACATTTTCAAACTCACAAATGTAGTTGGCAATTCTCTCAAATAGGAGCTCATTACAATTATCTAATGACAATTCACGTATAATAAGAGTCCTTGGGAGTGAAGCCACAAGTTGTGGACATTCATAAATATGAAGTTTGTTCAAAGAACAAAGATAGATGGGCAACCTTGCAATTAGCTTGGGGCAATGATAAATATGTAGCCCTTCAAATTGAGAAAAAGCTCCATTATTGTTTTAAGTACTAAAATAAGACCATTCCTTTATTATTGTTTTTGGTAAGGGATGAAAAGTTTAGCTTCATCAGGAACTCTAATTTCATACACAACAATATTCTTAAGATTTGAAAATCACTACTATAGTAAATTAGTGGACCAAGAAGGCTCTTGAAAGCATCAAATCCACATATTTCCAAACTCATAAATGTAGTTAGTAATTTCCTTAACAAGAGCTCAATACAATTATCTAATGATAATTCATATATAATAGGAGTCCTTGCGAGTAAAGCTATCGATTGTGAACATTCATAAATATGAAGCTTATTCAAAGAACAAAGATAAATTGGCAACCTTGCTATTAGCTTGGGGCAATGATAAATATATATTTTTATTGGTAAAATGTCAAATATTATATATCACCTAAAAAAAAAACACAAATTGTTCAATTATAATATCTTTATTTATGCTCAATGATAAATATGTAACCTTTCTAGTTGAGAAAAAGCTTCAGTATTGTTTTTGGCACTAAAATAAGACAATTTCTCCAATTTAGTCTACATCATTAACTCGAAGTGAGGAAGAAATACAAGTAAAAACATCAAATCAAAGAAAAATGAAATAACACAAATGTAGCATGTAGGCTTAACTCTATGATGGTTTATAATTACTTAAACTTAATTGACCATTGTTGAATGTATGAAAACAAATTCTAGGTAGAGAACTTGGTTGATCAAAAACTCTTACATTTTGAGTCAAATGGCCTTGATAGGGCTAGTGGGTTAGCTATTCTATTCCTTTCTCAATATATAAATCGTATGTTTGCTTGTGAAGCAAGAATATTGGCATAATTTTTTATTGTAAAATCAAAATGCATGGCAGCTTCCACCCCTTGAGCATGCTTTGAACTAGATAATAAGAATCATATTCAATAGTGTGAGGTACCTGTTCTCTTTCATGACATATTTTTAGGCCTTCGAATAGAGTTTGAACTTCACCATAAGCATTGCTTCTAAGCCGTAGATGTGCTGCAAAAGCCATTAAGGTGCTCCCATTGTTGTCTCTCTAAGTGCACCCGTTCCAGCACTATTCGTGAAAGGCATTAAGATGCTTCTTGTTCTAATCGTAATTCAAGCTCTCCAATCTTCTTTTGAGTTAAAAAATCTTCCCAGTAAACCAAAGAAACAAATCGAAAACAGTTAGATTGTGATAGGAGGAAACAAAATTTATCAGACAAAGAA
Source organism: Casuarina equisetifolia (assembly GCA_028551475.1). NCBI lineage: Eukaryota > Viridiplantae > Streptophyta > Magnoliopsida > Fagales > Casuarinaceae > Casuarina > Casuarina equisetifolia. The sequence continues at coordinate 7,517,032 of CM052358.1, forward strand.
AATATCCAATACTAGAAATCCCTTTATAAAAGCAATTGGAGGAAAGCTACCATGAGAAGCAAGAGGATCATAGTTATAGTTAGTTGACAGAAAGGAGAAATTACCTAACTGCAGAATTTGAAAGTATTAGTGCCTGGATCTTGAATCATTCAAGAAATTCTTCATCAATGGTTATGCGGTCAACGTTAGGAACATTGTTCCGCTTCTTTCCCTTCTTGGTTTGCCAGCGCTTCTTCAATAGAGGGCATTTTTCGATCCGTAAAAAATTAAGGGAGGTGGGCAACCGCTCTTCCGGCATGTACTTGAGCTTGGGACAGTTAGAAACCCAAAATCGTTCAAGAGAGGTGAGGCACTGAAGCCCTCTGTTGTCCAAAGATTTCAAGTTTGGAAATCCAGAGATTTTGAGGCGGATCAGACTGGAAGGAAGCGACCCTGGCTCTAGAAAGGATTCCACATCTTCATGTTCGCCCCCGATCGACAAATGCGTAACATTAAGTTTTTCCAGGCCCCATTCCTTTCGGCTGGCAAAGAGTTTGTCAGAGTCCTCGATTCTCATCAATTGCACATTGGAGGGCAGGCCTCCTTGAGGAAACGGCTCGACTTCTGGGCAACCTATGATGTAAAATTCCCTCAGTAACGGAAGAAATGTATGCATGTTCTCTGGCAGTGATCTCAGATTCTCACATTTTTCAACCGCGAAGAATGTAAGGTTTGGGGCGCGAAATCCTCCTTCTGGAAAGCACACAAGACTGGGGCAATTTTTTAATTCAATGTGCAAAAAGGCTAAACCATGTCCATGTTGTTCAGGAGCTGTAAGATATTCTAGATTCTTGCACCAAGAGATTTCTATGCGATAAAGCTTTCGGAATAAATCTAGAGGCAACGACTTAAGGGAATCGCAGCCGCAGAGCCGCAGTATTTCAAGGGATGAATACTCCAAGTGTGCTGGGAACTCCAGCAGGGGACAGTTCAAGATTTTTAGTTCTTGAAGACAACTGTTCAGATTCATCATGCCTCCGGGAAGGTATTCTAGAGTACCAAAATCTTCAATTTGGAGCTTTCGCGGTCCGATTGGCAATTCTTTCAGGAGAACCTCACTACAATGACCTAGCCGCAAATCGCGTATAGCTGGAGCCCGGGAGAGTGAAACCAGTAGCTGCGGACAGTTATAAATCTCAATTTTCGCCAAGGAAGTAAGATGGACGGGCAATCCGCCCGTAAGCTTAGGGCAGTAGCCAATATACAGCTCTTTAAGTTGAGCAAAAGCTTCATCTTTCACCGATAACCATTTCTCCCAGTTGGACATATGTTCAAATCTTAAAACTTTCAGAGCTCCAAATGCTTTTCCTGAAGAACTGCTGCCATAAAACTCGCAATCCACAGAAACAACTTCATCAAACCCAGCAATAAAGAGGTTCTGCAAAGAGCATAGCTGTCCAAGAGGTGGCAAGCCACAACAATGTTTGCAGTTGTTTAAGGAAAGGGATGCTATTCTTGAGAATGATTGATGACCAACCCAACTCGGAAAGCTTTCTGCGCCATAGTTGTTGATAACGAGACTTTTCAAGTTCTTATGAGGCTGGAGATTTTCTAGTACAATTCGCTGACATTCTGAAATACTAATATCTAATGCATTCCATTCCAACACCAGGTCTTCAAGGTACTTTCTATCCTTTAGGCATGCCACCAAAGCATCTGTGGGAGATACAATATTTTGGAGCTCGAAAATAGAAAGTTTTCCCCGAAGGTTTCTCAGTTTTCCCAACTCTTCAATGCAAGCACCGCTATGTTTGCTAACTATGAATTTAGTCAAGGTTTGTAGACATTTTAGTCTACCCAATTGTAATGGCATCTCCTTTATACTAGTTCCTAGAATATCAAGATGACGTAAACTTACAAGTTTCCACATATCACTTGGTAACATGGTAATATAATGACAGCCTGACAAATTCAATGTTTGCAAATTGCATAACTTACATATAGATGTAGGTAGCTTTTTAATTCTAGTGACAGAAAGGTTCAAATAACGCAAATGCTTAAGTTTGTCAATCGACTCAGGTAACTCTATTGTGTTCTTATAATGAGATAGAGAAAATACTCGTAAGTATCTCAAACTTGGTAACATCTCAAGTGATACCTTTCTGCTTAAGTGAAAAAATTCCTTTCTATTTAACCCAAAACCTTTGGCGTGTCTTGAAAATTCCAATTGTAAGAATGTGCGCAATCTTCTAGCCTTGTAAAGATCCTCAAACTTCTTAAAGTTATCATAACTTCTTCTAAAATGTGAAAAGTGACAAGTTTTGTTTCCAATATTTTGAGAGTGATCAACCTTCAATCTAAAAGTAAATTCTCCAGAAACAAATTTTGCTAAGTCATTTATAAGATCATGCATTACAAAACATGACTTATCTTCTATTGATTGTTCAAACAATGATCTCGATGCTAGAGCAAGAAAATACTCTTCACCAACTTCTTCCATTGTCTTGTCCTTGAATTGTTCTAAAAAACCTTCTGCCATCCATAATAATATTACTTGATTTTTATTAAAAGCATAATCCTTTGGAAATATTGAACAATAGACAAAACATCGCTTCAAATTTGAAGGGAGATTCTTATAACTTAATCTTAGAGCTGGAAGAACATTTGTCTCATTTGCTGGTGAAGTCCATAAATCACTTTTCAATATTTTCTCCCATTCTTCAACGTCTAGCTTATGTCGCAAAAGAGCTGCAATTGTTTTGACTGCTAAAGGTAAACCTTTACACTTTTTTACAATTTGCTTACCTATTTTTTTTAGCTCGAGACATCTATCATTGTTATTTTCATGAAATGCATGTTTTGTAAATAATGACCAACAATCTTTTTCTGGTAATTTCTTTATGTGATGAATTGCAACAGAACGCATAACTGATGCAACGTTATGATTGCGAGTTGTTACAATCACTTTACTTCCACATCCTCCGCACTTGAATGGATTACTCAAAACTTCCCAATCAGCATAACTCTCATTCCAAACATCATCTAAAATAAGCAGGAATTTTTTCCCCATCAATTTCTCATTTAATGCAACTTGAAGCCGATTTAGATTCTTACTATCACCTTTAGTCGACAGACCCACTTCCTCTAGAATTGTTTTTGTCAACTTTAACACGTCAAACTCATCCGAAACACAAATCCATGCTTTAAGCTCAAAATGCTCCTTCACCCTGTTATCTTTGTATACAAGCTGAGCAAGAGTCGTCTTACCAATTCCCCCCATGCCGACTACAGCAATAACGCTCATATTTTCATCGCCGCTTGCATCATCCGAGAGCAGCAAGTTTATTATTTCTTCCTTATCATCATCCCGACCAAAAGTACCCGATTCTTCCACCAAAGAAGTTGAGGGCAATCTCTGCACTAGTTTTTCTCCAGAACTCTCTTTCAGACCTAAAACATCCTTTTGGCTTGCTAGAAATTCTAGTTTGTGAAGTACTTCTTCTAACTTTGACTCAATCTCCCTGACAAAAGGACTAAGGGAAGTAGAGATGGAGTTCCGTACCTTACTTGCAGTGGTTTGAAATTCAGCATCTAACTTACGTTGTAACACTTCCGTCGCAATCTCGTCCAAGATGTTCTCTGCATCATGCACCGCATCTTTCAGGTCTTCGAGCCACTCTTTCACCCTCGGATCCGTAAGCTGCTTGTCCTCTGCGTCTTCAAGCATTTTATCAACGCCCAACAATGCTATCTTCAACTTCTGTAAGAGACCCTCCCTGACTTTTCGCCGCCTAAAGAAGTCGACAAACTCGCTAGATGCCATTCTTTCGAAAAGCACTTGGAGGAAAGGAGAGATAAGCAGGCTTGCAACCTCAGCCATGTTTTCTTCTTTCTAAATCAAGGGGAACAGAGTGAGTGCGAACAGCAGGGCGAAATAAAATACTGCCTGCTATATTTTACTTTTTAAGAGCTTAGGGAACACGTAGCTCATCGAGTTGTCGTGGAAATTAACTCCGTGAATTTGTGACAGGCACTATGAACTTGGATACCGCGACGAGAAGAGAGGTCAAATAATAGAGTAAAAAGTAAGAGTAAAAGTATGCATAAGGATTTTATAGATTTCTAAATTTTCCTCTCCACATAGAAGTGTCTATCGTTTGTAAGTGATTTTCTCAGTTCTCTCCCTCTCTGGATAGTGAATATAGAGCTCTACCAATAGTGAGTTAGGCATTAAAACAAACGACATCCCATAAGCACAAGCGAAAAAGCAATACGAGTGCACAATGAGTGTGAGAACATGGTAAATAATTAAAAAAATAATTCTTGAACGTAAAGAGAAAAAAAAAAAAAAAGAAAGGGAGAGAAAAAGAGTAGTCATTAGAAGATGACGGTCTAAAAAGAGACGGTGAGAGCAAGCTGTAGTCATGCTTTTCAACGAGTCCAATCGTGGAGAAAGCATACTTTGACAGGTGAGGTGGGTCAAAGTCTTTAATATCACCAAATCAACAACTTTACGGGCACGGCACACACATTAGCGGGTGAAAGTCTCTTACGTGCTAATGGTGGTATCGGTTACGCGTTTATCAAGCGTTTGGTCTTTCCAAAGTGAAGACTCTTAAGTTCTTTGGGCGACATATTTTTGGCGGTTTTGTGAAGAGAGAAAAGCGTCAGAATCTTATGACGTGTTCCCTAAGGGTCGGAATCTCATCTCATGTCCTAGTTACATTCACAGAAGTCTGCAAACAAGAAGGAAAACTTGTAACCTTAATGGGCTTAGGATTGTGGAGCTGATTCCACGTCTGTGCTATGAGTTGTACTCCCCGCGACTCCGAAGCTAGTTGTCGAATCAAGGGGATCTGTTCGGACCTTGGTTTTTGAGAACATGAGAAATTGATGGTAATCGATGATTTTGTGAAAAGAAAAATTTGTATATTTTGATTGATCTATTTGATTCTCTCTATATATTTTGAGATGTTTTAGAGGTTCCACTAAAGTGTAAAAATGAGCAAATTACATTCTTTTTTTCTTGGGTGAAAGGTTAATATTATATATCGTTAAAGAAAAATACAAAGTATTTAATTACAACATCTTCATTTATTCTTAAAAATTATATTTAGCAAATTTCAAAATTCTTACAAAAATTCATTATAATTTATAAGCTTTACTTTTATAATTGATAAAATCTTGTCTTTCACATTTTTTTTAATTTTAATAATAATGGTAGAACTATTTAGACTTTTATCATTTAATCTCCTATTCATTTTCCTCCAATTTGTTTATTTACTCAACTTTCATATTTTTGAGCATTAATATAGAAGCATCATAGTTTTGGGAGTTATTATTCAAGTATAGTAGAATTAGAATGGAGAATTTTCAAATAAAAATTTCAACCTACTGGATAACCTTGCCCTTATTTGACAAGGCATTCAGGAAAAAAACCATGTTGAAAAGTTGTCATCGATGTTGATAAGGTGTTAGGTGTTGACGGTGTCCATCTTACAAATATCGCTTGTTTCTATCCACCTTGGTGCCACATTGTCCCATCAATTAGGAAGAACTCTTGACTTTCTTTTTTGCCTAAAAGTTCCATTTGTCAAGCCTTCTTTTTCATATTTTTGGACAACTATCTATAGTGCATTGCTGCTAGATGAGCCCTTGATCTATTTCCCTGGGCCTTTTCTTAAGCATCCAATAGCATGTTCTCGTGTATCCAATGAAAAACAAAAATGTCAACAAGATTCTTGAATTCAGCTTATGTACTTGAATGAGTTATAGTCCACTGGTGATGACCATTTTGTGAGTTGAAATTAAAGCCAAGAAAGATGCTTAATGCTCATCGTGATTGCTAACCCATCCTACACTAGAATAAGCATGGAAAATATGAGGTACTGTGAGTGAAGTATAGGCCATCTTGTGGTGTGTTGGTTTGAAAATGAAGTACTTATTTATTTGTTTGTAAATAAGGAATGGTTAGAGCATGTATAAATTGTCATGTGGCACAAAATGCATAAAGCAATTAATGGTGAAGTGAATATGAAGCATTAAAAAGCTTTTGCAATGTCTCTATAATGTGTGGGATCAAGAAACAGATTGGCATCATTTATGGAAGCATGTGAGCTATGGTGTGGATACAACATGAATGTCTTTCATTTTGGCACGATGAATGATGTTAGATGCAAATTTTTCTTGATTGAAGATTATGATATGTGGAGTTGTTATGTAAGCATAAGGTATTAATATGGGAGCATCCAAGTCCATATATTTTCAAATTCACAAATGTAATTGGTAATTCTCTCAATAAGAGCTTATTAAAATTATCTAATGACAATTCATGTATAACAGGAGCCCTTGCGAGTGAAACCACCAACTACAAACATTTATAAATATGGAGTTTGTTCAAAGAACAAAGATGGATAAGCAACCTTGTAATTAGCTTAGGGCAATGATAAATATGTAGCCTTTTAAACTGAGAAAAAGCTCCACTATTGTTTTAAGCGCTAAAATAAGACCATTCCTCCACTATCATTTTTGATAGAAGATAAAAAGTTAGGTTTGTTAGGAACTCTAATTTCATATACAATGAGATTTTTAAAATTTGAAGATCATTGCTATAGTAAACCAGTGCACCAAGAAGGCTTTCTAGTGCATCAAATCACATATTTTCAAACTAAAAAATGTAATTGCTAATTTCCTCAGCAGGAGCTCATTACAATTATCTAATGATAATTGATAACTTCGTCCCTGAAGTAGGAATCTTTCATAAATGATCCAACAATTCCAAAGGTTTTCCATCCTTCCAAAGCTTCCAAGCCTACATTAAGTAGCCAAAATTCCTACAAGGTTGTTTCTCTTCCTTTTATTTAACATTGGCGATTTAAAGCGATGAGTAAGTTACAATAACATAACTTGGTGAAGTCACTAGCTACGAACATTCATAAATATGAAGTTTGTTCAAAGAATAAAGATGGATTGGTAACCTTGTTATTAGCTTGGGGCAATAATAAATATGTAACCTTTTAAGCTAAAAAAAAGGCTTCATTATTGTTTTTGGCACTAAAATAAGACCATTCCTCTAGTTTAAGTTTAGTAAAGAATGAAAAAGACTATTCCTAAAATAAAACTATTACTCCACTATTCTTTTTGATAAGGGATGACAAGTTTAGATTTATTAGGAACTTTAATTTCATACATAAAGGGATCCTTAAGATTTGAAGATCACTACTATAGTAGAGTATTGCACCAAGAAGGCTCTATAGTCTATTAAATCCACATATTTCCAAATCATAAATGTAGTTGGCAATTCCCTTAATATGAGCTCATTACAATTATCTAATGATAATTCATATATAATAAGAGCCATTGGGAGTGAAGCCATTAGTTATAGATATTCAAAAATATGAAGTTTGTTCAAAGAACAAAAATGGATAAGTAACTTTGTTTTTGGTACTAAAATAAGACCATTCCTCCAATTTAGGTTTGGTTGGAGATAAAATAAGACTATTTCTCCACTATCATTTTTGGTAAAGGATGAAAAGCTTAGCTTTGTTAGGAACTCTAATTTTATACATGATGAGATCCTTAAAATTTAAAGATCACTATTATAGTAGGTGAGTGCATCGAGAAGGCTCTCTAGTGCATCAAATCCACATATTTTCAAACTCACAAAAGTAGTTCGCAATTCCCTCAACATGAGCTCATTACAATTATCTAATAACAATTCACGTAAAATGGGAGCCCTTAAGAGTGAAGCCACTAGGACATTCATAAATATGAAGTTTGTTCAAAGAAGAAGATGGATGGGCAACCTTGCAGGTAGCTTAGGGCAATAATAAATATGTTTCCTTTCAAGTTAAGAAAAAGCTCCACCATCATTTTTGGTACTAAAATAATGTCATTCCTTTAGTTTAGGTTTGGTACAGGATAAAAAGATTAAGTTTGTTAAGAACTCTAATGTCATACATGACAAGATCCTTAAGATTTGAAGATCATTACTACAGTAAATGAATGTATCAAGAAGGCTCTCTAGTGTATCAAATTCACATATTTCGAAACTCACAAATGTAGTTGGCAATTCCTTCAAGAGAAGCTTGTTACAATTACCTAATGACAATTCATGTATAACAAGAGCCTTCGGGAGTGAAGCCATTAGCTACGGACATTCATAAATACAAAGTTTGTTTAAAGAGTGAAGATGGATGGGCAACCTTGCTATTAGCTTAGGGTAATGATAAATATGTAGCCTTTTAAGTTAAGAAAAAGCTCTTTTATGTTTTTTGGCACTAAAATAAGACCATTCCTCCAATTTATGTTTGGCAAGGGATGAAATAAGACCATTCCTAAAGTAAGACCATTATTAAAATAAGACTATTTCTCCACTATTGTTTTTAGTAGGGGATGAAAAGTTTAGATTTGTTAAAAACTTTAATTTCATATATGATAAGATTTTTAAGATATGAAGATTATTGCTAGAGTAAACTAGTGCACTGAGAAGGCTTTTTAGTGCATCAAATACACATATTTCCAAACACACAAATGTAATTTTCAATTCCCTTAATAGGGGCCCATTGCAATTATCTAATGACAATTCATGTATAATAGGAGCCCTTGGAAGTGAAGCCACCAATTGTGAACATTCATAAATATGAAGTTTGTTCAAAGAATGAAGATGGATAAGCAACCTTATAGTTAGCTTAGGGCAATGATAAATATGCAGCCCTTTAAGCTAAGAAAAAGCTCCACTATTATTTTTGGCATTAAAATAAGACCATTCCCCTAGTTTAGGTTTGGTACGGGATGAAATAAGACCATTTCTAAAATAAGACAATTCCTTCATTATCATTTTTAATAAGAGATGAAAAGTTTAGGTTTGTTGGGAACTTTACTTTTATACACAACAAGATCCTTAATATTTGAGGATTAGTGCATTGGTAAGACTCTGTAGTGCATCAAATCCACATATTTTCAAACTCACAAATGTAGTTGACAATTTCCTTAATAAGAGCTCATTACAATTATGTAATGACAATTCACGTATTACAAAAGTCCTTAGAAGTAAGGTCACCAGCTACAAACATTCATAAATATGAAGTTTGTTTAAAGAATGAAGATGGATGGGCAACCTTGCTATTAGCTTAGGGTAATGATAAATATGTAACCTTTCAAGCTAAGAAAGAGTTCCACTATCATTTTTGGCATTAAAATAAGACCATTCTTCCAACTTAACATTTCTAAAAACCATAGGACTTTTAGGGCTTCAAAGGCTTAGTTGCCATAAAACTAATAATCCAAGAAATCTATTAAGATGTTGCCAATAAATTTAACATTACTAAAAAAGATATTAACATCTTCTTTATAAAAAAACAAGTCTACCATTTGATGCCTTAGAGTTTTAAGTTGGATATGGACCTTACTTTATAAAATTTAACATGGTATTAGAGCTAGAGATAGTCCTCCACTTTTTAATCCCCAAGGCCCTGAAATTAGGCTTTTGTCTAGTGTAGTGCTTATGTCACCATGCATATGAAGGCAAATATTATAGGTGAGAGTTATCTCATATCAAAAGTATAAAGATGGATCCTTAGCCTTATAAGTGACAATTTTTTTTTACCTAATGCATTAAGTTTTTGAAATGAGCTTTTACACTCTAACATAATATTAGAGCCAAGATTCTTGTTAGCAACCTATGGGTTTCTATTGGTTTAAGCTCATGCATCACCCACATAATATCACGCCATGATGATCAAACAATTGGACCATCATGGTGAGGGGGCATGTTGAATTGTCTAGCATCATGACAGTCCAATAGGTTGACTATCATGGTGATGAGGTTTATTAAAATGTTACTAATAAGTCTTACATTGCTAAGGAAGATATTAAACATCTTTCTTATTACAAGATGAGTTTTACCATTTAATGCCTTAGAATTTTGATTTAAATATGAGCCATATTTGTAAAATTAAACAAAATCTAACATTTTGGAGTTCCTACAACGATGGCAAGCTCCAACAATGTTCATAATTTTCCAAATTGGCCAAAGAGCAGCACCATATTTCTTGATAGTTAAACCTTTCAAATTTGAATGAGGTTGGAAGCTATTAAGTCTAAATTTGGATAGTTTGATGAGTGTTCCATGCAAACATCGAGTTATTAAGGTCCTCTTTTATATAGGCTTCCAAAGCATTTGCAACTTTTTGGAGGTTTGAAATAGAAAGCTTACCGTGAAGATTTATGAGTTTCCTCTGCTCCTTAATGCAAGCACCGCAATGTCCACTAATGACACAATCAATCAATGTCTTAAATATTCTAGTCCACTCAGATGTATCGGCATCTCCCTTATGCAAGTTCCTGCAATATCAAGATGATGTAGATTAATGAGTCTTCACATCTGTTTTGGTAATACAATAAGACAATTACAAAATGATAAAATCCAACACTTGTAAACTTTACAACTTATTTGCAATCTATTAACTTTACAGAATTTGTGATCTATTTACTCTTGAAGGTCACTACTACAGTTGATCATTTCCTAAAATATAAAGTACTTCTCCCAAGATTGGCAAGTTTCTCAACTCTTGAATGCTAGTACCACTATGTTTCTTAATGACAAGTTAGTTAACATTTGTGAACATTGTAGTTGACCTAGTTATATTGGCATCTCCTATATGTTAATTTTATGAATACCAAAATAACATAAATTAACGAGTCTTTGCATATATTTTGATAAATAATAAGATTTCTAATTTATCATAAATGCCTAATTTTGCCAGTTGATTCAAGCAGCTCAGTCATACTTTGCCAATAAAATAAAGAGCACTTTTAAAAATCCCAACATTTATAATAAATCATGTGTTCGTTGCGTAAATAGCATCATTGGCTTCCGGAAATCTCAACATCAAGAAAGTGTGCACTTGCGTGGCCGTGCAAAGAGCTTTCAACTTGTACCAATTATTTATTTACCTAGAACGACAAAGGACGAGTCTTTGTTTGTTATTCCATGAGAATAGTCCTAATGTTGAATTGCTTCAATAATTTTTTTTTTTTCAGGTAGTTGATAACAAATATTTTAATGTTCAAGCAGTCTTATGACACATACCAAAAAACACTAATATAACGAGATTGTACAAAGAACATAGTAATAATATATGAAGTTACAACAACTGAATCAGAGCGTCAACACGTACGTTGCAAGTTTTGAATGAAATAAATCCTTCACCCACCGCGGAAAATAAATAAAAGTTAGGGACTTCAATCAAGCCAATACAAAAGACCACCAGTTGGAGAAAATGGATACATATGCGTTGTAGTTGGATTAATCAACTAAACTTTTGATGCTCTTGCCTCAGGATGCCACACCCTCATGTTCACCCCCTATCGACAAATACGTAATAGTGAGCTTTTCCAAACCCCATTCCTTTTGGCTGGCAAAGAGTTTGTCAGAGTCCTCAATTTTCATTAGTTGCACATTGGAAGGCAGATCTCCTTGAGAAAACGGCTCAACTTCTGGACAACCTATAATGTAAAATTCCCTCACGGATGGTAGGAATATATGCATCTTCTCTGGCAGAGACCTCAGATTCCCACATTTTTCAACCTCAAAGTATGTAAGGTTGGGGGCGCGAAATCCTCCTTCCGGAAAGCACACAAGACTGGGGCAGTCTTTTATTTCAATGCGTGAGAAGGCTAAATCATGTCCATGTTGTTGAGGAGCCGTTAGATATTTTAGATTCGTGCACCAAGAGATTTCCAAGCGATGAAGCTTTAGTAATAAATCTAAAGGTAGGGACTTGAGCGAATCACAGCCACACAACCGCAATATTTCAGGGGTTGAATAGTCCACTTGTGCCGGGAACTCCAACTTTGGACAGTTCAAGATTTGTAGCTCTTGAAGATACTTGTTCAAATTCATCATGCCTTGGGGAAGTGATTCTAGCGCACCAAAATCTTCAATTTGGAGCTTTTGCGGTCCGGTCGGCAATTCATTCGGGAGAACTTCATTACAACAACTAAGCCACAAAGCGTGTATAGCTGGAGCTCGGGAGAGTGAAGGCAGTAGCTGCGGACATCTATAAATCTCAATCCTTGCTAGGGAAGAAAGATAGATGGGCAATCCCCCTGTTAGCTTAGGGCAGTAACCAATATAAAGCTCTTCGAGTTGAGCAAAAGCTCCCTCTTGACTTTCAACAGACAACCATTTCTCCCACTTCGACATATGTTCAAATCTTAAAACTTTCAGAGCTCCAAATGCTTTCCCCGGTGAAGGACTGCTGCCATAAAACTCGCAACCCACAGAAACAACTTCATCAAACCCAACAGTAGAGAGGTCCTGCAAAGAGCATAGCAGTCCAAGGGATTCGCAAGTCGCAGCAATGTCTACAGTTGTTTAGGCGAAGAGATGTTATTCTCGAGAATGATGGGTTTCCAACCGAACTCCGAAAATTTTTTGCGATATAGTTGTTGATAACGAGACTTTTCAAGTTCTCTTGCGGCCGGAGATTTTCTAGTACTGATCGTTGGCAGTCTAAAATACTAATAACTAGTGCATTCCATTCCAACTCCAGGTCTTCAAGGAACTTCCTATCCTTCAAGCATGCCACCAAAGCATCTGCGGGATATAAAACATTTTGGAGCTCTAAAATTGTAAGTTTTCCTCGAAGATTCTTAAGTTTTTCCAACTCTTTTATGCAAGCTCCAGTGTGTCTGCTAACTATGAATTTGGTCAATGTCTGACGACATTTTAGTCTACCTAATTGCACAGGCATCTCCTTTATATTATTTCCAAGAATATTAAGATGGCGTAAATTTACAAGTTTCAACATATCTCTTGGTAACATGGTAATATAATGATAGTTTGACAAATTCAGTGTTTGCAAATTGCATAACTTATATATTGATGTAGGTAAAACCTCTTAATTGTAGTAAAAGAAAAGTTCAAATAATGTAGATGCTTAAGTTTGTCAATGGATATAGGTAACTCCGTTATGTTCTCATAATGAGATAGGAAAAATACTCGTAAGTATCTTAGTCTTGATAATAGCTCAAGACATACTGCCCCTCCTTATGGATTCGATGGCCAGTATTCTGACCTTAGATATAATGGTCCAATGCTCTCTTTACCTGCATCCCTTTTAGATGGCTCACATACTGCCACCTCAACTCTGGTCTTTAAGTCATCTAAGTCTACTAGATCAACCTCTAATCATGGCAATTAGAATGGTAAATATTATGATTATTGTAAACAAAAATACCATACTTGGTACACTTTTTGGAAACTCTATGGTAAGCTTGTTGCCTAAGATTCTAAGGCCCGCGATGCTTCCACCAATCAAGTTTGTTTCGTAGCTGTTGAACCTTCTCATCTGACCATTTCTGATGATCAATTCTAAAAGATCATGTATGCTATTAATCAACTCGGTGCTTCGAATAAATCTGCCAGTTTTGTAGGTACTTCTTTTTGTTTCATAAATACTCTTTTGACTAATAGTTGGATTATTGATTCAGGGGCTAGTGATCACATTGTCCATAATGACTGCCTCTTTGCCTTTACCCTCATTTTACTAAAGCCTCCCATTTCAGTTCGATTACCCTATGACACTATTACTCCCTGTTACCAAAATTGGAATTGTTTTCCCTTAGCCCTTCCATTACCCTCCATAACGTCCTCTTCGTCCCCATTTTTCAATTCAACCTCATTGCTGTCTCCAAAGCTTGCCTTGACAATTCTTGTTGGATTACCTTTCATATTGACGTTTGTCTTTTTCAAGCCTGTTTGATTGGAACACTAATGGGCTTGGGTAGCATTCACAATGGGCTTTATTTTTGGACTCCACTTTCCCTGCTTTTCAATTCAAAATCTTGTATTTCATTTCCTCAAAGTTATTTTTGTAATTCTAGTTTTTATAATAATAGATTTTATTTTTCTTATCAATGATTGGGTTATAGCGCATCTTTTCCCTCACATACTTGCCTTGTTTATACTTTAGCTATATAGTCCTGTAACCCATTCCATTCTAGTTCCTCTCAAGCTTCTTCTCCATTTTTTCTTCTCCATCTTGATATTTGGGGTCCCTATCACACCCCTCATCGCGACGGTTCTTATTTCTTTCTCACCATTGTTGATAATTTTCTTGCAGCACTTGGGTTTTCTTAATGACTTCTAAGACTTAAACCCTACTAATTTTTACTCACTTTCATCATTTTGTCCAAACTTAGTTCAAGACCTCTATCCAGCATTTGCGTTTCGACAATGCTTGGGATTTCTTTAATCACGAGTGTTCCTCATACCTCTCTTCTCATGGCATCTTTCATGAGAGTTCTTGTCCTTATACACCTCAACAAAATGGGGTGATTGAGCGTAAACACCATCACCTCCTTAAAGTTGCTTGTGCCCTTAAATACCAGGTTTCCATTCCTGAATGTTTTTGGGGTGATTGTGTGGTCACAACGACTTACTTGATCAATAGGATGCTGACTTGCATACTTAATGACCGAACCTTTTTTGAGCTTCTTTTTAGGAAGCCCTTGGATATCAATCATCTTTGGTTCTTTGGCTGCTTATGTTATGCTGTTACTGTTGGTCCTCAAAATAAGTTTAGCCTTCATGTTACTCGTTGTGTTTTCATGGGTTACCCTTCTCTTCATAAGGAGTATCGGGTTTTAGATCCCCCTACTGGCTGATTCTTCATTAGTTGTGATGTGCTTTTTCATAAGGATTTGTTTCTATTTCCTTCTTAGTTTACATCGGCTTCTCTAGCTCCATTTTCCCCTATGTAGCTTTTTTTGGCTGATGAATGATCTAGACCCGCCTACACTTCTGGTCCCCCTTGAGCCTATTGCTGCACCTTTGGCTCAACCTTTTATCAACCCAGTTCCCCTCTCTGACTCGGTTCCTCCCATCCTAGTTGTACCCAGTTCAAGACCATCTTTAGAGGATTCTTCTTCTTTAAATCCTTCATCTTTAGTACCCCATGCTCCCATTTCTAGGGTTACTTCAGAGGACTCATTGGCTGTTGTTTCTCATCTGGCCTCTATTGCTCCTCTTCATTGCTCTGAGCATGCCACTCAGCCCCTCACCTGGACTAAGGACTATATATGTTCTAGCACAGACTCTTTAAGTACTCATTACCCCATTACTACTTATGTTAGTTTTACTCACTTGTCTTTGGATCATTTTTGTTGCATCAGCTGCATTTCTTAGGATCAGGAACCTTATTCTTATTCTGAGGCTGCTTGAGATTCTCGTTGGCAACACGCTATGAAGGTTGAGCTTCTTACTCTTACTAAGAACCATACTTAGGAGCTTGTACCCCGACCTACTCATTGTAATCCTATTGGTTGCAAATGGGTTTATACAATCAAGTATCGTGATGATGGATCTATGAAACGTTACAACACTTGCCTTGTCGCTAAAGGCTTTACCTAACGCCCTAGTTTTGACTTTGTGGAGACCTTCTCTTCCATTGCTAAATACGTCACTGTTTGTTCTTTCCTTGCCATTGTTGCTATTCATGATTAGTCTCTTCATCATATGGATGTCAATAATACATTTCTTCATAGTGATCTAGATGAGAAAATTTACATAAACCTTCCATAGGGATTACGCAGCCAGGGGGAGGATCATGTATGTCATTTTCGTAAATCCCTATATGGTCTCAAACAAGCCTTCCACCAGTGGTATGTTAAATTCACTCAAGCTCTTATTGCAACACATTTTTGCTAGTCCAAATACGATTATGCTTTTTTCATTTGGACACGAGGTAACTTATGCATCTATCTTTTGATTTATGTGGATGATATCTTGATGATGGGAAACAATGAGACTGTTGTTAATGATTTCAAGAAGCATCTATATGCCACATTTCACATTAAAGACATGGGTAACCTTAAATATTTCCTTGGCATTGAAATAGCTCACTCTGAGAAAGGTATCTGTCTAAGTTAGCATAAGTTTGTTTTAGAAATTATTTCTGAAGCAGAATTGTTGGGATGCAAACTGGTTATCATACCCATTGAACAAAACTCAAAATTGACGACAATTGAGTTTGATGTGGGTATGTCACTATTGGATGAAGATCCTTTACTTAAAGATCCATCAAGCTATCAGCATCTTGTGGGAAAACTCATTTATCTTATGATGGCTCGACCTGATATTAGTTATGCAGTACAGATTTTGAGTCAATTCATGCCAACCTGAAACAATCACATATGGAGGCCGCCCTGAAAGTGGTCAAGTATCTGAAGGGATGTCCAGGACTAGGCATACTTTTATCTCGATAATGTGACTTAGAGATGTGAGCTTATTGTGATGCTGACTATGCTAACTGCATGATAACCAGAAGATGTATTATTGGTTCATGTGTTAAATTGGGAGATTCTTTTCTATCTTGGAAGACAAAAAAGCAGTCAACCGTTTCATTATCTTTAGTTGAGGCTGAGTACTGAGCAATGGCTAAAAGCGTTTGTGAAGTGGTTAAGATGCGAGGTTTACTTCGAGACCTTAGCTTAAGAATGAAGAATCTAACTACACTATTTTGTGACAGTGATGCAACACTTAAACTTATAGCCAATTTGATGGTACACGAAAGAACAAAACACATTGAGATTATTGCCACTTTACCCGAGACAAGATCCAAGAAGGAATTATCAAGACTAGAGGGATAAGGACTACAGAACAACCTGTAGACATTTTCACTAAGCCTCTATGTGAGAGACAACACACATATCTCTTAAGCAAGTTTGGCGTTTTAGACAACACACGTATCTCTTAAGTAAGTTTGGCGCTTTAAACATTTATAAGCCACTAACTTGAGGGGGAGTGTTGGAGATCTGGTGTCAATATCCCTGATTATTCTCCCACATTATGTGCAATATCTATATTTTGGGAAATAAGATTTGTACAAATATGAATTATTCTTGTCATTATATTATTTCCTTTCTCATGTACACATCATTGTATAATAAGTAGACCTAATTATTCTAGGTCATACTTACTTTTCTCGTGAATACAGAAGCTTTTCCATATTCTCTGTTTTCTATTATTCACTTCCTGTCAATGAAGAATCTAAGTTCTTCGGGTGACCTATGTTTGGCGGCTTTGTGAAGAGAGAAAAGCATTGGAATCTGATGGCATACCTCATCTCATGTCCTAGTATTGAAGAAATGCATCAAAGCAAAGCAAGGTAAGTACTTGGAAACTGAAAAACCTGTGAGAAATCACCCAGTTGCTATGTGCACTTTCTCATCGAATGAATGAATACAAAGACCATATCTTTACGGTTAAGAATAAGCTTTAAAAAAAAAACTAATGGGCCTATTAGTTAGCTAATGGGCCATCAAAAGGAAATAACCCAAGAAAAAGAAAATGGCCCATAATATATCACATATTTCAACACTTTTCCTCAAGTTAGAGATTTGTATTAGTCAAATACTTTAAACTTGGATAAGAGGTGATGATTTTGTAGGCTATCTAATGTTTTAGTAAATAAATTCATAGGCTACTCTTGCATGTTAAAATAGAAAGTCTTTATATTCCCTCTCTAGATCTTTTTATGCACAAAATGAGAATATACTTTAATGTGCTTTGATCTTTGGTAGAAGATAGAATTTGCTACAATATGCACAACTACTTCACTATAAAAAAAAATGATAAATCCAACATTTGTAAATTATACAACTTACAATTTGCGATCTATTAACTTTACACAATTTGTGATCTATTTACTCTTGGAGATCACTAATACAGTTGATCATTACCTAAAATATGAAACACTTCTCCTAAGATTGGCAAGTTTCTCAACTCTTGAATGCTAGTACCATTATGTTTTTTAATGACAAAGTTAGCTAACATTTGTACACATTGTAGTTGACCTAGTTAGATTCGCATCTCCTATATGTTAATTTTATGAATACCAAGATAACATAAATTATCAAGTCTTCGCATATATTTTGATAAATAATAAGATTTCTAATTTATCATAAATGCCTAATTTTGCCAATTGATTCAAGCAGCCCAATCATACTTTGCCAATAAAGTAAAGAGTACCTTTAAAAATCCCAACATTAATAATAAATCATGTGTTCGTTGCATAAATAGCATCATTGGCTTCCTGAAATCTCAACCTTAAAGAAGTGTGCACTTGCGTTGCTGTGCAAAGAGCTTTCAAGTTTTATCAATTATTTATTTGCCTAGAATGACAAAGGACGAGTCTTTATTTGTTATTCCATGAGAATAGTCCTAATGCTGAATTGCTTCAATAAATTTTTTTTCAGGTAGTTAATAACAATTTTTTTAATGTTCAAGGACTCGTATGGCACAAACCGAAAAACACTAATATAACGAGATTGTACAAAGAACATAGTAATAACATATGAAGCTACAACAACTGAATCAGAGTGTCAACACGTACGTTGCAATTTTTGAATGAAATAAATCCTTCACCCACTGCGGAAAATAAAGAAAGGTTAGGGGCTTCAATCAAGCCAATACAAAAGACTAACAGTTGGAGAAAATGGATACATATGCGTCGTAGTTGGATTAATCAACTAAACTTTTGATGCTCTTGGCTCAGGATTCCACATCCTCATGTTCACCCCCTATCGACAAATACGTAATAGTGAGCTTTTCCAAACCCCATTACTTTCGGCCGGCAAAGAGGTTGTTAGAGTCCTCAATTTTCATTAGTTGCACATTGGAAGGCAGATCTCTTTGAGAAAACGGCTCAACTTCTGGACAACCTATAATGTAAAATTCCCTCACGGATGGAAGGAATAGATGCATCTTCCCTGGCAGAGACCTCAGATTCCCACATTTTTCAACCTGGTATGTAAGGTTGGGGGCGCAAAGTCCTCCTTCCGAAAAGCACACAAGACTGCAGCAGTGTTTATTTCTATGTGTGAGAAGGCTAAATCATGCCCATGTTGTTGAGGAGCTGTAAGATATTTTAGATTCGTGCACCAAGAGATTTCCAAGCGATGAAGCTTTAGGAATAAATCTAAAGGTAGGGACTGGAGAGAATCACGGCCACACAACCGCAATATTTCAGGGGTTGAATAGTCCAAATATGCCGGGAACTCCAACTTCGGACAGTTCAAGATTTGTAGCTCTTGAAGATACTTGTTCAAATTCATCATGCCTTGGGGAAGTGATTCTAGCGCACCAAAATCTTCAATTTGGAGCTTTCGCGGTCCGGTCGGCAATTCATTCAGGAGAACCTCATTACAACAACTAAGCCGCAAAGCGTGTATAGCTGGAGCTGGGGAGAGTGAAGGCAGTAGCTGCGGACATCTATAAATCTCAATCCTTGCTAGGTAAGAAAGATAGATGGGCAATCCCCTTGTTAGCTTAGGGCAGTAACCAATATAAAGCTCTTCGAGTTGAGCAAAAGCTCCCTCTTGACTCTCAACAGACAACCATTTCTCCCACTTCGACATATGTTCAAACCTTAAAACTTTCAGACCTCCAAATGCTTTCCCCGGTGAAGGACTGCTACCATAAAACTCGCAACCCACAGAAACAACTTCATCAAACCCAACAGTAGAGAGGTCCTGCAAAGAGCATAGCAGTCCAAGGGATTCGCAAGTCACAGCAATGTCTACAGTTGTTTAGGCGAAGAGATGTTATTCTCGAGAATGATGGATTTCCAACCCAACTCCGAAATTTTTTTGCGCTATAGTTGTTGATAACGAGACTTTTCAAGTTCTCACGCGGCCGGAGATTTTCTAGTACTGATTGTTGGCAGTCTAAAATACTAATATCTAGTGCATTCCATTCCAACACCAGGTCTTCAAGGAACTTCTTATCCTTCAAGCATGCCACCAAAGCATCTGCGGGACATACAACATTTTGGAGCTCTAAAATTGTAAGTTTTCCTCGAAGATTCTTAAGTTTTTCCTACTCTTTTATGCAAGCTCCAGTGTGTCTGCTAACTATGAACTTGGTCAATGTCAGATGACATTTTAGTCTACCCAATTGCAATGGCATCTCCTTTATATTATTTCCAAGAATATTAAGATGGCGTAAATTTACAAGTTTCAACATATCTCTTGGTAACATGGTAATATAATGATAGTTTGACATTCAATGTTTGCAAATTGCATAACTTACATATTGATGTAGGTAAAACCTCTTAATTGTAGTAAAAGAAAAATTCAAATAATGTAGATGCTTAAGATTGTCAATTGATATAGGTAACTCCATTATGTTCTCATAATGAGATAGAGAAAATACTTGTAAGTATCTTAGTCTTGGTACTAGCTCAAGACATATTATTGTGGATGGCAGAAGGTTTTTTAGAACAATTTAGGGACAAGACAATGGAAAAAGTTGGTGAAAAATATTTTCTTGCTCTAGCATCAAGATCATTATTTGAACAATCAATAGAAGATAAGTCACGCTTTGTAATGCATGATCTTATCAATGACTTAGCAAAATTTGTATCTAGGCAATTTACTTTTAGATTAAAGCTTGATCATTCTCAAAATATTGGGAATAGAACTCATCACTTTTCATATTTTAGAAGAAGCTATGATAACTTCATGAAGTTTGAGGATCTTTACAAGGTTAGAAGATTGCACACATTCCTACAATTAGAATTTTCATGCTCCTTACGAGTATTTTCTCTATCTTGAGCTATTACCAAGGCAAAACATAGCAAGCAGTATCTTAGTCTTAAATGTTTTCACTTAAGCAAAACATAGCAAGCAGCACAAAATAAAATACTGCTTGCTATGTTTTGCCTCTAAGAGCTTCGGGACCACATAGCCCATCGAGTTGTTGCGGAAATTAACTCCATAAAGTTGTGACAGTCGCTGAGAAATAGGACACCGCGATGAGGTGAGAGATCAAATAATAGCGTAGAAAGTAAGAATAAAAGTATGCCTATGGATTTTACAAATTTCTAAATTTTTCCCTCCACATAAAAGTATCTATAATTCATAAATGATTGACTCAATTTAAGATTATTTTGATAATAAAAGACTTATACTATGAGCAAGGAGAAAATTTAGTATAATATCAAAATGAATTTGTTAAAAAAGTTCTGAGTTAGATTAGATAATTTTATTACTATTGACGAGACAATGTGTATTTTTGCATGTATTTGCGAGGAGTTACATTGTAGTTGTTACAGATGTACAATATTACGTTAAATTTGTTTTGATACAAGTAGTCGAATGCTTACTTATATAACTTGGGTTCATATATGTGTTTGAAGGTTTAATCCCTTGTACGAAAATCTTAGTTTCATCATTGAGTGTAAGTACAAAATCATATACTTTTTTCACCATGATTTTTAATTCTCTCTCTATCTCTAGATAGTGAATATGGAACTCTACCTATACTGAGTTAGTGATCAAAACAAATGACATCCCATAAGCCCAAGTGAATAAGCAATATGGGTGCACAATTTGAGTGCGAGAACATGGTAAACAATAAAAAAATAATTTATGAACGTAAAAAGAAAATAAAAACAAGGGAGAGAAAAGAGTCGGCATTAGTAGATGACGGTCTGAAAGAGACGATGGAAAGCAAGGCGTAGTCATGCTTTTCAACGGGTCCATCCATGGAGAAAGCATACTTTGACAGGTGAGGTGAGTCAAAGTATTTAGTATCACCAAATCAAGGACTTCACGGGCACGGTACACACATTAGCGGGTGAAAGTCCCTTACGGGCTCTGTTGGTTGATCGGGTTATGCGTTTATCAAGTGTTTGCTCTTTCCAAAGTTTTTTGGGCTACTTCATTACAGGTCCTAGTCAACATTCAGTAAAACAAACAGAAATCTTTAAACAAGAATGAAAAGCATCAAACCCGAAGCCAAAAACTTGATACCTTAATGGACTTAGGATTGAGGAGTTGATTCCACGTCTGCCCTATGAGTTGTACTCCTTGCATCTTCGAAGCTAGTTCTCGACTCAAGGGGATCTGTTAAGACCTTGGTTTAGTGGGCAACACTCAAATGGTAATGGGCAGTCATGACTAGGTTATGTAAACTGGAGAAATTGTTGGTAACCGATGATTTTGTGAAAGGAAAAAAATTGTATATTTTTATTAATCTACTCGATTCTCTTTGTATATTCTAAGGTCTAATATATAAGTGACATAGTTTTGGGAGTTATTATTCAAGTATAGCATAAATGGAATGAAGAACTTTTAGATAAAAATTTCAACCAAGAAACAAACAACCTTGCCCTCATTTGATTGGGCATTCACGAAACGCCATGTTAAAGAGGTGTCAGCGACGTTGATTAGGTGTTAGGTGGCGACGGATATGGATCTTACGAATATCACGTGTTTCTGTCTCTCTTGGTGCCACGTTGTCCCATCAATTGGGAAGAATTCCTGACTTTCATTTTTGCTGAAAAGTTCCATTGTCATGGCTTGTTCTTCATATTTCCGGACAATTTTCTACCGTGCATCGCTGCTGGATGAGAGCTTGATTTGTTTCCTTGAACATTTTCCTAAAGACCCAATGTAGTTTCTCGTCTATCCTGTAGGAAAAAAGTGCAAATAGCTCAAATTTTACAGCTAGACCCAACAGAAAAAAAAAACACAACTACCCAATGAGATGCTCAAATTTCTTAATGTTTGGGGACTCTACGGCACAGACCAGAAAACACTAGGATAACGAAGAAGATGAGAATTACTAATGTGGAAATGATCCATTATATAAACATATAGACACATAAATCAAACTATAAGCACACATAAAATACAATATTTAGGAGGTTCAAACTAACACAAATCCTACATTCTCCATCACTAGTATAACTATTGGCCATTTCTCCTCTTATTAAGTCTTTTTTCAAGAGAATATAAAAGGTTTTGATTACAAGATTTACTCATAACTCTCACAAGTTGTTCTTAACACTCATAGCAACATATTGGATCTTCTCTTGACTAGTGGTTGTTACACAAAATAATGTTCTTTGGTTGCTACTTTCACGAGGCATAACCCTCTCACATTAAAGGAAATTTTAACCAGATACTCTTAGAAACTCTAACAAGATATGACTAGAAATATTACCCAATATAGAGAAACATAACTATTAGAATACTTCTAGAATATATATAGAATATATCTAGACCTATTGATTTTTACTCTAATCTTAACAATAACATGTAGCCACAAAATTGAATTGGGGTGTTGACACATAGATTGCAATTCTTAAATTGAATAAATCCTTCACTTGCTATAGAAAATAAAGATAAGTTGGGGCTTGAATTGAGCCAATACAAAAGACCTCTAATTGGAGAAAATGGATGCAAATATTTAGTAGTTGGATTAATCAAATAACATTTTGGTGCTCATGTATGAGGATCATAGATTCTATATGCCTACCTCTTCTTATTTTAATTTTTTTTAAAGAATGCTAACAAATTTTATTAATAATAAAAGATATTTTATAATAATTGTATCTTAGTTTAGCACAAAGAGTATGACATAAACCTAACTATTATAAAATCATAATTGATAATAGCCTACATCATTAACACATAGAGTGAGGAAGAAATACAAGTAAAAACATCAAAATCAAAGAAAATGAAATAACACAAATGTAGCATTTAGGCTTAACCCTATGATGGCCTATAATTGCCTAAACTTAGTTGATCATTCTTGAATGTATAGAAACAAATTCTAGGTAGAGAACTTGGCTGATCAAAAACTCTTACATTTTGAGCCAAATGGCCTTGATAGGGCTAATGGGTCAGCTGTTCTATTCCCCTCTCAATATATATGTCGTATGTTTGCTTGTGAAGCAAGAATATTGGCACAATTTTTTATTGTAAATTCAAAATGCATGGCAGCTTCCACCCCTTGAGCATGCGTTGAACTAGATAATAAGAATCATATTCAATAGTTTGAGGTACCTGTTCTCTTTCATGACATATTTTTAGGCCTTCCAATAGAGTTTGAACTTCACCATAAGCATTGCTACTAAGCCGTAGAAGTGCTGCAAAAGACATTAAGGTGCTCCCATTGTTCTCTCTAAGTGCACCCGTTCCAGCACTATTCGTGAAAGGCATTAAGATGCTTCTTGTTCTAACCGTTATTCAAGCTCGCCAATCTTCTTTTGAGTTAAAAAATCTTCCCAGTAAACCAAAGAAACAAATCGAAAACAATTAGATTGTGATAGGAGGAAACAAAATTTATCGGACAAAGAAAATATCCAATACTAGAAATCCCTTTATAAAAGCAATTGGAGGAAAGCTACGATGAGAAGCAAGAGGATCATAGTTATAGTTAGTTGACAGAAAGGAGAAATTACCTAACTGCAGAATTTGAACGTATTAGTGCCTGGATCTTGAATCATTCAAGAAATTCTTCATCAATGGTTATGCGGTCAACGTTAGGAACATTGTTCCGCTTCTTTCCCTTCTTGGTTTGCCAGCGCTTCTTCAATAAAGGGCATTTGTCGATCCGTATAAAAGTAAGGGAGGTGGGCAACAACTCTTCGGGCATGTACTGGAGCCTGGGACAGTTTGAGGCCCAAAATCGTTCAAGAGAGGTGAGGCACTGAAGCCCTCTGTTGTCCAAAGATTTCAAGTTTGGAAATCCAGAGATTTTGAGGCGGATCAGACTGGAAGGAAGCGACCCTGGCTCTAGAAAGGATTCCACATCTTCATGTTCGCCCCCGATCGACAAATGCGTAACATTAAGTTTTTCCAAGCCCCATTGCTTTCGGCTGGCAAAGAGTTTGTTAGAGTCCTCGATTCTCATCAATTGCACATTGGAGGGCAGGCCTCCTTGAGGAAACGGCTCGACTTCTGGGCAACCTATGATGTAAAATTCCCTCAGTAACGGAAGAAATGTATGCATGTTCTCTGGCAGTGATCTCAGATTCTCACATTTTTCAACCCCGAAGAATGTAAGGTTTGGGGCGCGAAATCCTCCCTCTGGAAAGCACACAAGACTCGGGCAATTTTTTAATTCAATGTGCAAAAAGGCTAAACCATGTCCATGTTGTTCAGGAGCTGTAAGATATTCTAGATTCTTGCACCAAGAGATTTCTATGCGATAAAGCTTTCGGAATAAATCTAGAGGCAACGACTTAAGAGAATCGCAGCCGCACAGCCGCAGTATTTCAAGGGATGAATACTCCGAGTGTGCTGGGAACTCCAACAGGGGACAGTTCAAGATTTGTAGTTCTTGAAGACAATTGTTCAAATTCATCACGCCTCCGGGAAGGTATTCTAGAGTACCAAAATCTTCAATTTGGAGCTTTCGCGGTCCGATTGGCAATTCTTTCAGGAGAACCTCACTACAATGAGCTAGCCGCAAATCGCGTATAGCTGGAGCCCGGGAGAGTGAAACCAGGAGCTGCGGACATTTATATATCTCAATTTTTGCCAAGGAAGTAAGATGGACGGGTAATCCTCCCATCAGCTTAGGGCAGTAACCAATATAAAGCTCTTCAAGTTGAGCAAAAGCTTCATCTTGACCTTCAACCGACACCCATTTCTCCCAGTTCGACATATGTTCAAATCTTAAAACTTTCAGAGCTCCAAATGCTTTTCCTGAAGAACTGCTGCCATAAAACTCGCAATCCACAGAAACAACTTCATCAAACCCAACAATATAGAGGTCCTGCAAAGAGCATAGCTGTCCAAGAGGTGGCAAGCTACAACAATGTTTGCAGTTGTTTAAGGAAAGGGATGCTATTCTTGAGAATGATTGATGACCAACCCAACTCGGAAAGCTTTCTGCGCCATAGTTGTTGATAACGAGACTTTTCAAGTTCTTATGAGGCTGGAGATTTTCTAGTACAATTCGCTGACATTCTGGAATACTAATATCTAATGCATTCCATTCCAACACCAGGTCTTCAAGGTACTTTCTATCCTTTAGGCATGCCACCAAAGCATCTATGGGAGATACAATATTTTGGAGCTCGAAAATAGAAAGTTTTCCGCGAAGGTTTCTTAGTTTTCCCAAATCTTCAATGCAAGCACCACTATGTTTGCTAACTATGAATTTAGTCAAGGTTTGTAGACATTTTAGTCTACCCAATTGTAATGGCATCTCCTTTATACCAGTTCCAAGAATATCAAGATGACGTAAATTTACAAGTTTCCACATATCACTTGGTAACATGGTAATATAATGACAACTTGACAAATTCAATGTTTGCAAATTACATAACTTACAAATAGATGTTGGTAGCTTCTTAATTGTAGTGAAAGAAAAGTTCAAATAACGTAGATGCTTAAGTTTGCCAATCGACTCAGGTAACTCCATTGTGTTCCTATAATGAGATAGAGAAAATACTCGTAAGTATTTCAAACTTGGTAATAGTTCAAGTAATACCTTTTTGCTTAAATGAAAAAATTCCTTTCTGCTTAAATGAAAACTTTTAGGGGATCTTGAAAATTCTAATTGTAAGAATGTGCGCAATCTTCTAGCCTTGTAAAGATCATCAAACTTCTTGAAGTTATCATAACTTCTTCTAAAATGTGAAAAGTGACAAGTTTTGTTTCCAATATTTTGAGAGTGATCAACCTTCAACCTAAAAGTAAACTCCCCAGAAACAAATTTTGCTAAGTCATTGATAAGATCATGCATTACAAAACGTGACTTATCTTCCATTGATTGTTCAAACAATGATCTCGATGCTAAAGCAAGAAAATACTCTTCCCCAACTTCTTCCATTCTCCTGTCCTTGAATTGTTCTAAAAAACCTTCTGCCATCCATAATAATATTACTTGATTTTTCTCAAAAGCATAATCTTTAGGGAATATTGAACAATAGACAAAACATTGCTTTAGCTTTGAAGGGAGATTCTTATAACTTAATCTTAAAGCTGGAAGAATATTTGTCTCATTTGGTGGTGAAATCCATAAATCACTCTCCAATATCCTTTCCCATTCATCTTCCTCTAGGTTAGATCGCAAAAGAGCTCCAATTGTTTTGATTGCTAAAGGTAAACCTTTACACTTTTTCACAATTTGCTTACCTATTTCTTTTAACTTGGGACATCTATCAAAGTTATGTTCCTGAAATGCATGTCTTGCAAATAATAACCAACAATCTTTTTCTGGTAGCTGCTTTAAGCGATGAATTGCAACAGAATGCATGACTGATGCAACATTGTTATTGCGAGTCGTTACAATCACTTTACTTCCATGTTTTCCAGACTTGAATGGATTACTCAAAGCTTCCCAATCCGCATAGCTTTCATTCCAAACATCATCTAAGACAATTAGGAATCTTTTCCCCATCAATTGCTCATTTAATGCAACTTGAAGCCTATTTAGATTCTTACTATCCCCTTTAGTCGTCAAACCTACTTCCTCCAGAATTGTTTTTGTCAACTTTAACACGTTAAACTCATCCGAAACACAAACCCATGCTTTAAGCTCAAAATGCTCCTTCACCCTGCTGTCTTTGTATACAAGCTGAGCAAGAGTTGTCTTCCCAATTCCCCCCATGCCAACTACTGCAATAACACTCATATTTTCTTCACCACTTGACCCACCTAAGAGCAGCAAGTTTACGAGGTCTTCCTTATCATCATCCCGACCGAAAGTACCCGATTCTTCCACCAAAGAAGTTGAGGGCAATCTTTCAACTGGTTTTACCCCAGAACTTTCTTTCAGACCCAAAACATCCTTCTGTTTTGCTAGATATTCTAGTCTGTGAAGTATTTCTTTTATCTTAAACTCGATCTCCCTGACAAAAGGACTAAGGGAAGTAGATATGGAGTTCCGTACCTTACTTGCAGTGGTTTGGAATTCGGCATCCAACTTACGTTGTAATGCTTCAGTTGCAATCTCGTCCAAGATGTTCTCTGCATCATACACAGTATCTTTTAGGTCATCTAGCCACTCTTTCACCCTGAAATCTGTAAGCTGCTTGTCCTCTGCGTCCTCAAGCACTCTATTAACGCCCAGCAATGCTATCTTGAACTTTTGTACGAGACTCTCCTTGACTTTTCGTCGCCTAAAGAAGTCGAGAAACTCCCTAGACGCCATTCTTTTGAAGACCACATCGAGGAAAGGAGAGACGAGTATTCCTGCAACGTCCGCCATAGTTTCTTCGTTACAATCAAAGGGAACAGAGTGAGTGCGAACAGCGGCTCAAAATAAAATACTGCTCGCGATATTTCGCTTTTAAGGCTTTTAAGAGCTTAGGGACCACAAAGCTTATCGAGTTGTTGCGGAAAATAACTCCATGAATGTATGACAAGCGCTGTGGACTAGGACACCGCGACAAGGAGAGAGATCAAATAATAAAGCAAAAGGTAAGGATAAAAGTATGTCTAAGGATTTTCTAAATTTCTAAATTTTTCGCTCCACATAAGAGTATCTATAATTCATAAGTGCTTGACTCAATTTAAGATCATTTTGATAATAAAAGACTTATACTACAAGCAGGAAAAGATTTAACACAATATCAAAATGCATTTGTTAAAGAAGTTCTGAATTAGATTAGATAATTTTGTTACCATTAATGAGACAACATCCATTTAGAGAAAATTGATAAGTTAGATCGTGGTTGGGACGTGTGGATGTAGTGGGCAACTCCAACGTGAGTATATTACTTCACTGATTGGTTGGATAATTTACAAAAGGAGTGCCCCTAGTATTTAAAAAGGGTCACGGGGTACATCATTGCCTACGATAGTAGAAGACATAGCTTACAAACTACCCAGTATGGCTGGATTTCTAAACTTGTGCTCCAAGGTTGTGTCCTTCCTAGTAGCTTCTTCCATACTCGTCTTCGTCAGCCGCGAGGTATGTTTCTTCCTCCAGAAGACAGAGGAACCCGCTTGCATCTTCTCCAATCCTTAGTTGACTTAATTTCTTATTTTGTCCTGTAGAGTCAGATTCACTTGCTACTTTGTCTTTTGCATAGCCGATGCATCTTCCATCTGCGGGCCTTCTCAGTCCTTCAGGTTCCGAGTCTGTTGAGTCTAGAGTCTCGCACCCTTTGGGCCTTTGGTGGGTGAGTATTTCTGGACTCTTCATGTGGGAACAACGTGTATAATGCTTGCTCTGTTTTGGCTGCACCAAACAGAGGCTCGGCTTCTTTATAAGTTTCCTGCACTGCACGGCTTGAGGAAGGTCCAGAGATACCATAATGCCTTGTGGGTGCACCACTGACACATTTCTGCGTATAATTGCTAGGAGTTACATTACTACTAGCGAGGAAAAAAAATAGTATAATATCAAAATGAATTTGTTAAAAAAGTCCCGAGTTAGATTAGATAATTTTGTCATTATTAGTGAGACAACGTGTGTTTCTGCATATATTTGCTAGGATTTCCATTGCTGTTGTTAGAGTTGTACAGTATTACGTGAAATTTGTGTTCATACAAATATTCGAGGGCTGACATATGTAATTTGGGTTCATATATATATTTGAAGGTTTAATCCCTTAAACCAATATCCTAGTTTCATCATTGAGTCTAAGTACAAAATCATATACTTCTTTCACCATGCTTTTAAATTATTTCTCTCTCTCTCTCTCTCTCTCTCTCTCTCTCTCTCTCTTAAAACAAATGGCGTCTCATAAGCCCAGGTGAATAAGTAATATGGTGCACAATTTGAGTCGGAGGACACAACAACAAAAAAATAATTTATGAACGTAAAAAGAAAATAAAACAAGGGAGAGAAAAAGACTCGTCATTAGTCGATGACGGTCTGAAGGAGACGTTGGAAAGCCAGGTGTAGTCATGCTTTTCATCGAGTCAATTCATGGACAAAGCATACTTTGACAGGTCAGGTGAGTTAAAGTCTTTGATGTCACCAAATCAAGGACTTTACGGGCACGGCACACACATTCGCGGGTGAAAGTCCCAGGCGTGTTCTGCAGGTTGGTCAAGTGTGTGGTCTTTCCAACGTCATCCAAGTTCTTCGGGCGACCCATGTTTGCGGTCTGGTGAAGGGAAAGAAAAGCATCGGAACCTTAAGGCATACCTTATCTCATGTCCTAGTCAATATTCAGTAAAACAAACAAAAATCTTCAAACAAGAAGAACAATATTCAAACCCAAACCCAAACCCAAAAACTTGTAACATCAAGAGGCTTGTATTAGTATGCACGCAAGGGAATGGGTCTTTGAGCTTATAAGTAATGAGATTTTTCCACCTAATGTCTTATATTTTTTAAATGAGCCTTCACACTCTAATAAGTATCTATGTAGATGAATATTGCAAAAGAGAAGAAAATGATAGTAAATATCAATTATGAGTAAGTATTGTAAGTTATATTTACACCAATGATTTGAGAAGATCATCCTTATCCTATTAATATTCCACAAGTAGCATATAAGGAAATATCTCGAAGGCCATCCATAATTAAGATATGGGCAGTTACATCCCAATTGGTTAGGATTGGCGGTATTTCATTTTATTAGTTATATTTCCTTTTGAAGTTGGGAAGAAAGATACTAGAAATAACATGCAAAGGTGCTAAAGAAAGTAGTGCAATTTAGCTTGTCTTCAAGTTTTGTAAGCTTACCTTATGATTCAATGGAGATATTTTCATGATTTCCTTTATTCTAAATTTAAGTAGCGATTGTAGGTCATTCTCACAATGATAAGAATAGGATAGTGAGAGACAATTTTCTAGTATTCAAACCCATTATGCGCTCTATGTCATGGAGATGTAATAGATTACTTCTTTAAATGGGCAACATTAAAATGCCAAAGAAATAGTATAAAGGGCCAAGATGTTTGATATAATTTATTTTAAAGAGTTGTCATACTGTGGGATAGGGTAGCATTTGGATATCCTATCAAAATTATATCATTTACATATACAAGTAGAAAAAAGCTATAATTTGCCTTATGCAATATGAAGAGTGGGTAGTTGAAATTTCAAATACCAATCCTTGGTGGGATGTCCATGTCATTAATGCCAAGCACATGGGCTTGCTTTAGACTATAAAGAGAGCGTTGTAACCAACAAAAGTGGTTAGCTAGTCAATGTCAATAAAGTCTTGAGGTTGAGACATGTAAACCTTTTCTTATAATTGTCTATGTAAAGATGCATTTTTGACATTTAACTATCTAAGGTTGCATCCTTTGGAATTTGTCAGTGCAATAATAGTTCTAACTATAATAGGTTTAGCTACAAGCCTAAGTTTCATTGTAATCTATACTTAGCCTTTGATGAAAGGTTTTCGCTACAAGATGAGATTTGTATCTTTCAAAGATCCATAAAATTGAAATTTTATTTTAAAGACTTGTTTACATTCAATTGGAACTATCTTTAATTGCTGAGGAAGCATTTCCCATTTTTATTTGTAATGGTCATATATTTTTTAGTCATCACATTATGCCATTATTGGTTTGTGACTACCTTTGTAAAACATGTGGGTTCAATGTAAGAATTTTTGGAGACAATAAAAGCCTATATGTATTGGTGAGTTATTGTTTGATGGGTAATGACTCTTTTTCCTTTTTAATATTGAATTGTGACATAGCCTAGGTTATTTGTTTTTATAAAATAAGTGACCCAAATGCCACATCTAGTAAGTGATGTGTGGAATAGGGCATAATGACTAAACCTTTGAAACATAATCCCAATTAAGTCTTGTCACCATAGGATGTTAAGGTGGGTTGGTGGGGAAGGTCATTTGGAAATGAATTCTTCTACATTTTATGGATGAGAGGTTGTAATGGTTGTTGTTGGTGGTAATGGATGTGTTGTGGGAAGAGGTATGGATATCTAAGTATTAGGATTGGATGTTCATTTTGATTAAAGGGGTTTAATATTGGGGATGTTTTCTTTATCATTAAGGCATTTACCACCATAAAACGTTTTTGTGTTACTAGGGAAGGACATCTATATCCTTTGCAACTTGCAAGGTACCCAAGAAAAATGCATGGTTATGTTCTCTTCATCATATAGGTATTTGCCACCATAAAAGGTTTTTGAGTTACTAGGTAAGGGCATCTATATCCTTTCCAACTTGCAAGGTACCTAAGAAAAATGCATAGCTATAATTTAGGGGCAATCTCTGAAGGGAATGAGAATGTAGGTTGAGATACACTAGTCATCTAAATGTACATAAATGTGAAATGAGTGGTTTTGTGTGAAATAATTTTTGCCATGGGGAATAGTTATTTATTATTAGCGAAGGTAGCTCATTGATAATATAAATAGCTAATTCAAAGGCAAAATTCTAAAAGTATAATGACATTTTGAAATAATGGAGCATTAACAATCCTATTTGACAATATGTGGATTTTTTTGTTTTGGTGAAGCTATTTTGAAATGATGCATATGAGCTAGATACATGTTGTTGAATTCCTAGTTGTTGTGATAATTTTGAAAGGGTGCAAATAGAAATTCTTGCTCCTCCACAACATTGAATTGTTTTTTATTTTACGATATACAAGTTTGTAAAAGATGGTAAAATTTTTTAGAAATTAATCCCTTGTGATATGTGGGTAAAACCAAATATATTTAGAGAAATCATCAACAAAAAAAATATATTATACTTATTTTCACATAATAATTTTATAAGGTCTCTATATATCTAAGTAAACTAGATCTAATGGAGTTGAATGGGAGGTACGAGTGTTAGCTCATTTTGTGAGCTTATGTGGCATAAGTATAACTCACACTATCACCTTGAGGAGTGTGTGTGACACAATAGAAATATTTGTAATTAGCATTTTCTACCAAGTAAAATTTTGTTATTGATTCCTTTTAGGTTTGGCATCCAATCGACTAGTGTTTTTCTAAAACAATAAAAGGGAAGATCTAAACCAAAATTACATCACATGAAAGTCAAGTTAGGTACATAATGTTAATTTCATGTTTTAACAATAACCCACTTTTGAATTTATGAAAGATGCATGATTATTGGCCTAAACCTCGGTTGACATAATTTTATTCTAACAATGAGTGGCGAATCTTGTTGATATTGTGCAAGATTCATGGTGTAGGTGGCTTTCTTGTAAAAGGAGTTTCCATGGAGTTTAGTAGCTTTATTATTGCTGGATATGCAGTGTGACCTAGACCTAATGTCATAAATCAAGTTTATTTGTCAAGGATACCAACATTATTAGAAGGCTGTTGCCAATGATTCAAGTACATTATGTGGTAAAGGTCATGATCAAGTATGTCTTTAAGAAGCATTTTGCATGTATGGAATAGTTAAAGGGAGGCCGTTACCATCACTATAATCACTTCTTGTTGGCCATTGTATGGGGCAAGTTGTTTAGATCAGTTGGGCTTGCTAATATGTGATTGGTAGCATATGAATGGGAACCAATATGAATCTGTCATTGCATAGGAAAATGGGACTGCAGTGTAACACACTTATGGATTTTGTGGTGAATTTGGGGAGGTTTATACTGCTCCTTGCAATAGTTGGGGCCCATTTTGATAGATTGGGAGGTAGCGGGTATGATTTTGCCCACCGGAAAAACAAAATCCGCTTGTCACTTGATACTCAGTGTATTATTCCTATAGTAGGGTCGGCCAAGTTTGTGAGCCAATTCTTCACATTGTGTCCTTCCATATCATAACAGTTATTTTGTTAGGACGTCACAAATGGCAAGGACACGTTGTGAAGAGCCACAAAAGGAGCAAAGGAGGAAAGAATGGGGCATGAAACGAATCTGCAATCCTTTCTTTGAATTATCAGCTTTGTTAGAATGCAGTAAAAGGTAGTTGTAGCTGTTTGGTAGAAGTTAGTTGATAGCTTGTAGCTTGTAGTGGAGCTTGGTTTGGCTTCTTGTAGTGTTTTTGTAGATCTGAATTTGCTTGTACTGTTGTCGTTATGGATTTATAGTGTTTATGAGAGCAACCTAGTACCTATGCTTGCTTGTGTATCATTGGAACAAAGATTTCTGTTCCTAACATATTACCCATAATATTGGGAGGAAAACATACCCTTACTTCATCCTAAGATCGTTATTTTAACTAAAAAAAAAAAAAAAAACCCAGAAATCCTAACATTTCTGAACGAAATAGGGACTAATTCAAAAACCCTAGAAACGAAACCCCAAGAACTGTAGATCTTCTATTTTTGGAAGGTCTTTTTCTCAGAAACAGTTGTAGAATATTTCTGAGAATTAGCCTTCGATTAGATTTCCTGCTATTTCCGAACAGGTGCAAATGAGCGTCATCGATGGCTATAGTATGCACGAGGGAGACGACAATAATGACTGACGTGGCGCGATGCTTGCTGTGTCGTGCCGCGTGTGCTATTGAAGTTGATGTGGCGCTAATAGGGAGCTGACGTGGACACTCTGACGGAAAAGGGCTTTGGTACTTATGGGCTTTAACAATTATCAACTAAAAGTTTAAAAATATCTATCGTATTGAAAGTCTAAAGTGGCGTACGGAACACATTAGACGGCATCACCGACACACGGATTTAAGTGCAGTAATCGAGAAAGATCTTCGTTACGTGTTGATTATGTCATTCAGGACGCATAAGGGACACACAAAGCGAACTTGGTTTCATGGCTTTCGTTGGTTGGTACCCTCCGCCAGAGGTTAAAGGGCCCCGACTAGCAGGACATTCAAAAGGGTGTTCCATGATTGTCACGCCGCTCCAAATGGGATGACTCTAACCCCTTTTCCTAGATGATGCAAATCTTTGCATTTCATGCTCCATCTTGGCGAAGTCGTCTTTTGCTTGAGTGGAGAAAGATCCCTTGCACAAGTGATGGTTTAACAAGATAGAATCCTCAGCTAGATTACGATAGTTTGCAAATAATATTAAGGGGATCTTTTTCGATAATGTGCTAGAGTTATGACTGAGAAAGAAAAGGCTAGAAGCCATCATTGCATGATCTGTCTAAAGAAAATATTTGGGAAGAAAAGGATAATTTGAAATCTTTTTAGTCTTTGCTTAAAGAATAGGATAAACTTCTACTCTTTTTGCCAAAAACAATATGGATTCTGCAGCTGATTTGTTCAGTTTAGACAGAACTGAGGAAAAGTGCATTAACTTTTTTGCTTTCGGGAAAGTATGAATCTCCCACCGTTAAACTAGGAAAGATCACCGTTTATCAAGCGTTTGGTCTTTCCAAAGTGAAGACTCGTAAGTTCTTTGGCAACATATGTGTGGCAGTTTTGTGAAGAGAGAAAAGCGTCCTAATCTTACGACGTGTTCCGTAGGCGTCGGAATCTCATCTCATGTCCTAGTCAACATTCACAGAAATCTGCAAACAAGAAGGAAACTTTCAAACCCAAAGCCAAAAACTTGTAACCTTAATGGCTTAGGATTGTGGAGCTGATTCCACGTCTGTGCTATGAGTTGTACTCCCTTCAACTCCGAAGCTAGTTGTCCAATCAAGGGGATTTGTTCAGACCTTGGTTTTTGAGAACATGAGAAATTGATGGTAATCGATGATTTTGTGAAAAGAAAAATTTGTATATTTTGATTGATCTATTCTATTCTCTTTGTATATTATGATATATTTTAAAGGTTCCACTAAGGTGTCAAAATGAACAACTTACATTCTTTTTTTTTTTTTGGTAAAAGGTCAAATATTATATACTTGACAAATTTCAAAATTTTTATAAAAATTTATTATAATTTATAAGCTTTATTTTTATAATTGATAAAATCTTGTCTTTCACATATTTCTTAATTTTAGCAATAATGGTTAAACTATCTCAACTTTTACTATTTAATCTCCTAGTCATTTTCCTCCAATTTGTATATTTACTCAACTCTCATATTTTTGAGTGCTAATATAGAAGTGTCCTAGTTTTGGGAGTTATTATTCAAGTATAGTAGAATTAGAATGAAGAATTTTTAGATACAAATTTTAATCAAGAACAAATCACCTTGCCCTTATTTGATAGGGCATTCAAGAAAAACCATGTTGAAGAGCTATTAGCGATGTTGATAAGGTATTTGGCAGTGACGATGTCCATCTTACAAATATCGCTTGTTTCTATCCACCTTAGTGCCACATTGAACCATCAATTAGGAAGAACTCTTGACTTTCTTTTTTGCCTAAAAATTTCATTTGTCAAGCCTTCTTTTTTATATTTTTCAACAACTATTTATTATACATCACTGCTAGATGAGTACTTGATATGTTTCCTTAAACCTTTTCTTGATGATCCAATAGCATTTTCTCTTCTATCCAATGGAAAACAAAAATGTCTACAAGATTCTTGAATTCAGCTTATGTACTTGAATGAGTTATAGTCCACTGTTAACAATCATTTTGTGGGATGAAATTAAAGCCAAGAAAGATGCTTAATGGCCATTGTGATTGCTAACCCATCATGCATTAGAATAAGCACAGAAAATGTTAGAGGTATTGTGAGTGAAGTAAGACCATCTTGTGGTGTGTCAGTCTAAAAATGAAGTACTCATTCAACTGTTTATAAATAAGTAACAGGTTGGAGCATCTATAAATTGACATGTGGCACAAAATGCATAAAGCAATATAAGGTCTAGTGAATATGAAGCACTAAAGGCTTTGACAATGTTTCTACAATGTGTGGGATCAAGAAACAGATTACCATCATTTATGGAAGGCATGTGAGCCATTGTGTGTGGTGTGGATACAACATGGATGGCTTTTATTTTGGCACGATGAATAATGTTAGATGCAAATTTTGCTTGATTAAAGATTATAATATATAGAGTTATTATGTAAGCATAAGGTATTGATATAGGAGCATCCAAGACCATACATTTTCAAACTCACAAATGTAATTGGTAATTCTCTCAATAAGAGCTCATTACAATTATCTAATCACAATTCATGTATAATAGGAGCCCTTTGCAAGTGAAGCCACCAGCTACGAACATACATAAATACGAAGTTTGTTCAAAGAACAAAGATGGATAAGCAACCTTGTAGTTAGCCTGGGGCAATGATAAATACGTTGTCTTTAAACTAAGAAAAAGCTCCACTGTTGTTTTAAATGCTAAAATAAGACCATTCCTCCATTATCATTTTTGATAGGTGATAAAAAGTTTAGTTTTCTTAGGAACCCTAATTTCATACATAATGAGATCCTTAAAATTTAAAGATCATTGCTATAGTAAACTGATGCACCAAGAAGGCTCTTTAACACATCAAATCCACATATTTTCAAACTCACAAATGTAGTTGCTAATTTCCTTAACAGGAGCTCATTACAATTATTAAATGACAATTCATTTATAATAGGAGCCTGTACAAGTGAAGTCACTAGCTACAGGCATTCATAAATATGAAGTTTGTTCAAAGAATGAAGATGGATTGGTAACTTTGCTATTAGCTTGGGGCAATAATAAATATGTAACCTTTTAAGTTGAGAAAAGGCTTCACTATTGTTTTTGGCACTAAAATAAGACCATTCCTGTAGTTTAAGCTTAGTAAAGAATGAAAAAAGACTATTCCTAAAATAAGACTATTACTCCACTATTGTTTTTGGTAAGGGATGACAAGTTTAGATTTATTAGGAATTCTAATTTCATACATAAAGAGATCCTTAAGATTTGAAGATCACTACTATAGTAGACCAATGCACCAAGAAGGCTTTATAGTGTATCAAATCCACATATTTCCAAACTCATAAATGTAGTTGGCAATTCCCTTAATAGAAGCTCATTACAATTATCTAATGACAATTCATATATAACAAGAGCCATTAGGAGTGAAGCCACTAGCTATAAATATTCATAAATATGAAGTTTGTTCAAAGAACAAAGATGGATAAGTAATCTTGTTGTTAGCCTACGACAATGATAAATATGTAATCCTTCAAGTTGTAAAAAAATTCATTATTGTTTTTAGCACTAGTTTAGGTTTGGTAAGAGATGAAATAAGACTATTCCTAAAATAAGACTATTCCTCCACTATCATTTTTGGTAGAGGATGAAAAGTTTAGGTTTGTTAGGAACTCTAATTTCATACATGATGAGATTCTTAAAATTTGAAAATCACTATTATAATAGGTGAGTGCATCAAGAAGGCTTTCTAGTGCATCAAATCCATATATTTCCAAACTCACAAATGTAGTTTGCAATTCCCTCAATAGAAGTACATTACAATTATCTAATAAAAATTCATGTTAAGAGGGAGCCTTTAGGAGTGAAGCCACTAGGATATTCATAAATATGAAGTTTGTTCAAAGAACGAAGATGGATGGGCAACCTTGTAGTTAGCTTGGGGCAATGATAAATATGTATCCCTTTAAGTTAAGAAAAAGCTCCATTATCATTTTTGGTACTAAAATAATGCCATTCCTCTAGTTAGTTTGGTACGGGATAAAAAGATTAAGTTTGTTAGGAACTCTAATTTCATACATGACCAAATCATTAAGATTTAAAGATCACTACTATAGTATATGAATGCATCAAGAAGGCTCTCTAGTGCATTAAATTCACATATTTCTAAACTCACAAATGTAGTTGGCAATTCCTTCAATAAAAGCTTGTTTTAATTACCTAGTGACGATTCATGTATAACAAAAGCCTTGGGAGTGAAGCCACTAGTTGCGAACATTCATAAATATAAAGTTTGTTCAAAGAACAAAAATGGATAGGCAACCTTGCTGTTAGCTTGGGGCAATGATAAATATGTGGCCTTTTAAGTTAAGAAAAAGATCCTCTATGTTTTTTGGCATTAAAATAAAACCATTCCTCCAATTTATGTTTGGTAAGGGATGAAATAAGACCGTTCTTAAAATAAGACTATTTTTCCACACTTTTTTTGGTAAGGGATGAAAAGTTTAGATTTGTTGGAAACTCTAATTTCATATATGATGAGATCTTTAAGATTTGAAGATCATTGCTAAAGTAGACTAGTGCACCGAGAAGGCTTTTTAGTGCATCAAATCCACATATTTCTTAACTCACAAATGTAGTTTGCAATTCCCTCAATAAGAGCTCATTATAATTATCTAATGACAATTCACGTATAAGAGGGGCCCTTGGAAGTGAAGCCACCAACTGCAAACATTCACATATATGAAGTTTGTTCAAAGAATGAAGAAGGATAAGCAACCTTATAGTTAGCTTGGGGCAATGATAAAAATGTAGCTCTTCAAGCTAAGAAAAAGCTCTACTATTATTTTTGGCACTAAAATAAGACCATTCTTTTAGTTTAGGTTTGGTAAGGGATGGAATAAGACCATTTCTAAAATAAGACAATTCCTTCATTATTGTTTTTGGTAGGAGATGAAAAGTTTAGGTTTGTTGGGAATTTAATTTTATACATGACAAGATCCTTAAAATTTAAAGATTAGTGCATTAGTAAGGCTCTGTAGTCTATCAAGTCCACATATTTTCAAGCTCATAAATGTAGTTGGCAATTTCCTCAATAGGAGCTCATTACAATTATGTAATGACAATTCATGTATTACAAGAGCCCTTGGGAGTAAAGACATAAGCTATGGACATTCATAAATATGAAGTTTGTTCAAAGGATGAAGATGGATCAGCAACCTTGTTGTTAGCTTAAGGTAATGATAAATATGAAACCTTTCAAGCTAAGAAAAAGCTCAACTATCATTTTTGGCACTAAAATAAGACCATTCCTCCAACTCAACATTTCTAAAAACCATAAGACTTTTGGGGCTTCAAACGTGTAGTTGCCATAAAACTCATAATCTAAGAAATCTATTAAGATGTTGCTAATAAATTTAACAATATTAAAAAAGATATTAACATCTTCTTTATAAAAAGACAAGTCTACCATTTAATGCCTTAGAGTTTTAAGTTGGATATGAACCCTACTTTATAAAATTTAACATGGTATTAGAGTTAGAGATAGTCCTCCATTTTTTAATCCACTAGGTCCCAAAGTTGGGCTTTTATCTAGTGTAATGCTTATGTCACCACGCATATGAGGGAAAATATTAAAGTTGAAGGTTATCTCATATCAAAAGCATGAAGATAGACCCTTGGCCTTATAAGTAACAAGGTTTTTCTACCTAATGCATTAAGTTTTTAAGATAAGCTTTTACACTCTAACATGATATTAGAGCTAAGATTCTTGTTATCACCCTATGGGTTCCTACTAGTTTAAGTTCATGCATCACCCACATAATATCACACCATGATTATCAAACAATTGGACCATCATGGTGTGGGGGCATATTGAATTGTCTAGCATCATGATGGTCCAATAGCTTGACTATCATGGTGAGGGGGTTTATTAAGATGTCACCAATAAGTCATATATTGTTAGGGAAGATATTAAACATCTTGCTTATAATAATATAAGTTTTACCATTTAATGCTTTAGGATCTTGAGTTAAATATGAGCCATATTTGTAAAATTTAACAAAATCTAACATTGTGGAGTTCCTATAGCAATTGTAGTTGGCCAAGGGGTGGCATCATATTTCTTGATAGTTAAACCTTTCAAATTTGTATGAGGTTGGATGTTGTTAAGTCTAAATTTTGGACAGTTTGATGAGTGTTCCATGCTAACATCGACTTATTAAGGTCCTTTTTCAAATAGGCTTCCAAAACATTTGTAGGACAAACAACTTTTTGAAGGTTTGAAATAGAAAGCTTACCGTGAAGATTTATGAGTTTCCCTAGCTCCTTAATGCAAGCACCGCAATGTCCACTAATGACAAAGTCAATCAATGTCTTGGATATCCTACTGCACTCAAATGTATCGGCATCTCCCTTATGCAAGTTCCTCTAATATCAAGATGACATAGATTAATGAGTTTTCACATCTTTTTTGGTAATACAGTAAGACGATTACAAAATGATAAATCCAACATTTGTAAACTTTACAACTTACAATTTGCAATCTATTAACTTTACAGAATTTGTGATCTATTTACTCTTGAAGACCACTACTACAATTGATCATTTCCTAAAGTATAAAGTACTTCTCCCAAGATTGGCAAGTTTCTTAAGCCTTGAATGCCAGTACCACTATGTTTCTTAATGACAAAGTTAGTTAACATTTGTAAGTATTGTAGTTGACCTAGTTAGATTGGCATCTCCTATATGTTAATTTTATGAATACCAAAAAAACATAAATTAACGAGTCTTTGCACATATTTTGATAAATAATAAGATTTCTAATTTATCATAAATGCCTAATTTTGCCAATTGATTCAAGCAGCTCAGTCATACTTTGCCAATAAAATAAAGAGTACTTTTAAAATCCCAGCATTAATAAATCATGTGTTCGTTGCGTAAATAGCATCATTGGCTTCCGGAAATCTCAACATCAAGAAAGTGTGCACTTGCGTGGCCGTGCAAAGAGCTTTCAACTTGTACCAATTATTTATTTACCAAGAACGACAAAGGACGAGTCTTTGTTTGTTATTCCATGAGAATAGTCCTAATGCTGAATTGCCTGAATAAAAAAGTTTCAGGTAGTTGATAACAAATTTTTTAATGTTCAAGGACTGCTATGGCACAGACCAAAAAACACTAATATAACGAGGCTGTACAAAGAACATAGTAATAATATATGAAGTTACAACAACTGAATCAGAGCGTCAACACGTACGTTGCAATTTTTGAGTGAAATAAATCCTTCACCCACTGCGGAAAATAAAGAAAAGTTAGGGGCTTCAATCAAGCCAATACAAAAGACCACCAGTTGGAGAAAATGGATACATATGCGTAGTTGTTGGATTAATCAACTAACCTTTTGGTGCTCTTGTGTCAGGATCATAGATTCCATATGCCTGCCTCTTCTTGTTCTAATCGCAATTCAGGCTCTTCAATCATATGTTGAATTAAAAAGAAGCCAGTTAGACTGTGATAGGACGAAACAAAATTTATCTGACAAAGGAAACGCCAAATACTAGAAATCCCTCTATAAAATCAATTGCTGGAAGCAGGAGGATCATAGATATAATTAGCTGACGGAAAGAAGCAATTACCTAATTTCAGGATCTGAACATATTGGTGCCAGGATTTTGAATCATTCAATAAATTCTTCATCAATGGTTATGCGGTCAACGTTAGGAATATTGTTCCGCCTCCTTCCCTTTTTGGTTTGCCAACGCTTCTTCAATAGAGGGCATTTGTCGATCCGTATAAAAGTAAGGGAGGTGGGCAACAACTCTTCGGGCATGTACTGGAGCTTGGGACAGTTTGAGACCCAAAATCGTTCAAGAGAGGTGAGGCATTGAAGCCCTCTGTTGTCCAAAGATTTCAAGTTTGGAAATCCAGAGATTTTAAGGCGGATCAGACTGGAAGGAAGTGACCCTGGCTCTGGAAAGGATTCCACTTCTTCATGTTCACCCCCTATCGACAAATACGTAATAGTGAGCTTTTCCAAACCCCATTCCTTTCGGCTGGCAAAGAGTTTGTCAGAGTCCTCAATTTTCATTAGCTGCACATTGGAAGGCAGATCTCCTTGAGAAAACGGTTCAACTTCTGGACAACCTATAATGTAAAATTCCCTCACGGATGGTAGGAATATATGCATCTTCTCTGGCAGAGACCTCAGATTCCCACAGTTTTCAACCTCGAAGTATGTAAGGTTGGGGGCGCGAAATCCTCCTTCCGGAAAGCACACAAGACTGGGGCAGTCTTTTATTTCAATGCGTAAGAAGGCTAAATCATGTCCATGTTGT
The DNA here is from genome assembly GCA_028551475.1 of Casuarina equisetifolia. Lineage (NCBI taxonomy): Eukaryota > Viridiplantae > Streptophyta > Magnoliopsida > Fagales > Casuarinaceae > Casuarina > Casuarina equisetifolia. The sequence goes on from CM052358.1 coordinate 7,559,489, forward strand.
TGAGGAGCTGTTAGATATTTTAGATTCGTGCACCAAGAGATTTCCAAGCGATGAAGCTTTAGGAATAAATCTAAAGGTAGGGACTTGAGAGAATCACAGCCACACAACCGCAATATTTCAAGGGATGAATAGTCCAAGTGTGCTGGGAACTCCAACTTCGGACAGTTCAGGATTTGTAGCTCTTGAAGACAACTGTTCAAATTCATCATGCCTTTGGGAAGTGATTCTAGCGCACCAAAATCTTCAATTTGGAGCTTTCGGGGTCCGGTTGGCAATATATCCAGGAGAACCTCATTACAACAACTAAGCCGCAAAGCGTGTATAGCTGGAGCTCGGGATAGTGAAGGCAGTAGCTGCGGACATCTATAAATCTCAATCTTTGCGAGGGAAGAAAGATGGATGGGCAATGCCCCTGTCAGCTTAGGGCAGTAACCAATATAAAGCTCTTCGAGTTGAGCAAAAGCTCCATCTTGACTTTCAACAGACAACCATTTCTCCCACTTCGACATATGTTCAAACCTTAAAACTTTCAGAGCTCCAAATGCTTTCCCTGGTGAAGGACTGCTGCCATAAAACTCGCAACCCACAGAAACAACTTCATCAAACCCAACAATAGAGAGGTCCTGCAAAGAGCATAGCAGTCCAAGGGATGGCAAGTCACAGCAATGTTTACAGTTGTTTAGGCAAAGAGATGTTATTCTCGAGAATGATGGATTTCCAACCCAACTCGGAAAACTTTTTGCGTTGTAGTTGTTGATAACGAGACTTTTCAAGTTCTTATGCGGCTGGAGATTTTCTAGTACTGATTGCTGGCAGTCTAAAATACTAATATCTAATGCATTCCATTCCAACACCACGTCTTCGAGGAACTTCCTATCCTTCAAGCACGCCACCAAAGCATCTGCCGGAGATACGACATTTTGGAGCTCTAAAATTGTAAGTTTTCCTCGAAGATTCTTAAGTTTTTCCAACTCTTTTATGCAAGCTCCACTATGTCTGCTAACTATGAATTTAGTCAAGGTTTGAAGACATTTTAGTTTGCCCAATTGCAATGGCATTTCCTTTATATTAGTTCCAAGAATATCAAGATGACGTAAATTTACAAGTTTCCACATATCTCTTGGTAACATGGTAATATAATGACAGCCCGACAAATTCAATGTTTGCAAGTTGCATAACTTACACATTGATGTAGGTAACCTCTTGATTGTGGTAAAAGAAAAGTTCAAATAACGTAAATGCTTAAGTTTATCAATTGACATAGGCAACTCCATCATGTTCCTATAATGAGATAGAGAAAATACTCGTAAGTATTTTAGTCTTGGTAACAACTCAAGACATACTCTTTTACTTAAGTGAAAACATTTAGTAGATCGTGAAAATTTTAATTGTAGGAATGTACGCAATTTTCTAGCCTTATAAAGATCTTCAAACTTTGTAAAATTATCATAACTTCTTCTAAAATAAGAAAAGTGATGAGTTTTGTTCCCAATATTCTGACAATGATCAACCTTTAATCTAAAAGTAAATTGTCCAGACACAAATTTTGCTAAGTCATTGATAAGATCATGCATCACAAAACATGACTTATCTTCCATTGATTGTTCAAATAATGATCTTGATTCCAAAGCAAGAAAATATTCTTCACCAACTTTTTCCATTGTCTTGTCTTTGAATTGTTCTAGAAAACCTTCTGCCATCCATAATAATATTACTTGATTTTTCTCAAAAGCATAATCTTTAGGGAATATTGAACAATAGGCAAAACATTGCTTTAGCTTTGAAGGGAGATTTTTATAACTTAATCTTAAAGCTGGAAGAACATTTGTCTCATTTGGTGGTGAAATCCATAAATCACTCTCCAATATCCTTTCCCATTCATCAACCTCTAGGTTAGATCGCAAAAGAGCTCCAATTGTTTTGATTGCTAAAGGTAAACCTTTGCACTTTTTCACAATTTGCTTACCTATTTCTTTTAACTTGGGGCATCTATCAAAGTTATGTTCCTGAAATGCATGTTTTGCAAATAATAACCAACAATCTTTTTCTGGTAGCTGCTTTAAGCGATGAATTGCAACAGAATGCATGACTGATGCAACATTGTTATTGCGAGTCGTTACAATCACTTTACTTCCATGTTTTCCAGACTTGAATGGATTACTCAAAGCTTCCCAATCCGCATAGCTCTCATTCCAAACATCATCTAAGACAATTAGGAATCTTTTCCCCATCAATTGCTCATTTAATGCAACTTGAAGCCTATTTAGATTCTTACTATCCCCTTTAGTCGTCAAACCTACTTCCTCTAGAATTGTTTTTGTCAACTTTAACACGTTAAACTCATCCGAAACACAAACCCATGCTTTAAGCTCAAAATGCTCCTTCACCCTGCTGTCTTTGTATACAAGCTGAGCAAGAGTTGTCTTCCCAATTCCCCCCATGCCGACTACGGCAATAACACTCATATTTTCTTCACCACTTGACCCACCTAAGAGCAGCAAGTTTACGAGGTCTTCCTTATCATCATCCCGACCGAAAGTACCCGATTCTTCCACCAAAGAAGTTGAGGGCAATCTTTCAACTGGTTTTACCCCAGAACTTTCTTTCAGACCTAAAACATGCTTCTGTTTTGCTAGATATTCTAGTCTGTGAAGTATTTCTTTTATCTTTAACTCGATCTCCCTGACAAAAGGACTAAGGGAAGTAGATAGGGAGTTCCGTACCTTACTTGCAGCGGTTTGGAATTCGGCATCCAACTTACGTTGTAATGCTTCAGTCGCAATCTCGTCCAAGATGTTCTCTGCATCATACACAGTATCTTTTAGGTCATCGAGCCACTCTTTCACCCTTAAATCTGTAAGCTGCTTGTCCTCTGCGTCCTCAAGCACTTTATTAACGCCCAGCAATGCTATCTTCAACTTTTGTACGAGACTCTCCTTGACTTTTCGTCGCCGAAAGAAGTCGAGAAACTCCCTAGACGCCATTCTTTTGAAGACCACTTCGAGGAAAGGAGAGACGAGTATTCCTGCAACCTCCGCCATAGTTTCTTCGTTCCAAATCAAAGGGAACAGAGTAAGTGCGAACAGCGGCTCAAAATAAAATACTGCTCGCGATATTTCGCTTTTAAGAGCTTAGGGACCACAAAGCTTATCGAGTTGTTGCGGAAAATAACTCCACGAATTTATGACAAGCGGTGTGAACTAGGACACCGCGCCAAGAAGAGAGATCAAATAATAAAGTAAAAAGTAAGGATAAAAGTATGCCTAAGGATTTTCTAAATTTTAAAATTTTTCCCTCCACATAAGAGTATCTATAATTCACAAGTGATTGACTCAATTTAAGATCATTTTGATAATAAAAGACTTATACTACAAGCAGGAAAAGATTTAACACAATATCAAAATGAATTTGTTAAAGAAGTTCTGAATTAGATTAGATAATTTTGTTACTATTAATGAGACAACGTCCATTTCTGCGTATAATTGCTAGGAGTTACATTACTACTAGCGAGGGAAAAAAAAAGTATAATATCAAAATGAATTTGTAAAAGAGTTCCGAGTTAGATTACATAATTTTGTCATTATTAATGAGACAACGTGTGTTTCTGCATATATTTGCTAGGAGTTCCATTGTGGTTGTTAGAGTTGTACAGTATTACGTGAAATTTGTGTTCATACAAATATTCGAGGGCTGACATATATAATTTGGGTTCATATATGTATTTGAAGGTTTAATCCCTTAAACCAATATCCTAGTTTCATCATTGAGTCTAAGTACAAAATCATATGCTTCTTTCAGCATGCTTTAAATTATTTCTCTCTCTCTCTCTCTCTCTCTCAAATCAAATCACATCTCAGAAGCCCAGGTGAATAAGCAATATGGTGCACAATTTGAGTCTGAGAACACGGTTAAACAACAAAAAAATAATTTATGAACGTAAAAAGAAAATAAAACAAGGGAGAGAAAAAGACTCGTCATTAGTCGATGACGGTCTGAAGGAGACGATGAAAAGCTAGGTGTAGTCATGCTTTTCATCGAGTCAATTCATGGGCAAAGCATACTTTGACAGGTCAGGTGAGTTGAAGTCTTTCATTTCACCAAATCAAGGACTTCACGGGCACGGCACACACATTCGCGGGTGAAAGACCCTGGCGTGTTCTGCAGGTCGGTCAAGTGTTTGGTCTTTCCAACGTCATCCAAGTTCTTCGGGCGACCTATGTTTGCGGTCTGGTGAAGGGAAAGAAAAGCGTCGGAACCTTAAGGCATACCTTGTCTCATGTCCTAGTCAATATTCAGTAAACAAACAGAAATCTTCAAACAAGAAGGACAATATTCAAACCCAAATCCAAAAACTTGTAACATCAATAGGCTTGTATTAGTATGCACATAAGGGAATAGGTCTTTGAGCTTATAAGTGATGAAATTTCTTCACCTCATTTCTTATATTTTTTATATGAGCCTTCACACTCTAATAAGTATTTATGTAGATGAATATTACAAAAGAGAAGAAAATGATTGTGGATATCAATTATGAGTAAGAATTGTGAGTCATATTTACCCCAATGATTTGAGAAAGATCATCCTTATCCTATTAATATTCCACAAGTAGCATACAAGGAAATATCTCAAAGGCCATCCATAATTAAGATATGGGCAATTACATCCCAATTGGTTAGGATTGGCGGTATTTCATTTTATTAGTTATATTTCGTTTCGAAGGTGGGAAGAAAGATACTAGAAATAACATGTAAGGGTGCTAAAGAAAGTAGTGCAATTTAGCTTGTATTCATGTTTTGTAAACTTACCTTATGATTCAATGGAGATATTTTCATGATTTCCTTTATTCTAAATTTAAATGGTGACCGTAGGTCATTCTCACAATGATAAGAATATGACAATGTGAGACAATTTTCTAGTATTTGGACCCATTATGCGCACTATATCATGGAGATGTAATAGATTACTTCCTTAAATGGGCAAAATTTAAATGCCAAAGAAATAGTATAAAGGACCAAGATGCTTGATATAATTTATTTTAAAGAGTTATCATACTATGGGATAAGGGAGCATTTAGAGATCCTATCAAAATTATATCATTTACATATACAAGTAGAAAAAAGCTATAATTTGCCTTATGCAATATAAAGAGTGAGGAGTTGAAATTTCAAATACCAATCCTTGGTGGGATGTACCATTTCATTGATGCCAAGCACATGGGCTTTAGACTATAAAGAGAGCATTGTAACCAACAAAAGTGGTTAGGTAGTCAATGTCAATAAAGTCTTAAGGTTAAGACATGTAAACCTTTTCTTATAATTATCTATGTAAAAATGCATTTTCGACATCTAACTATCTAAAGTTGCATCCTTTGGAATTTGTCAGTGCAATAATAGTTCTAACTATAATAGGTTTAGCTACAAGCCTAAGTTTTGTCGAAATCTATACTTAGCCTTTGATGAAAGGTTTTCGCTACAAGATAAGCTTTGTATCTTTTAAAGATCCATAAAATTGAAATTTTATTTTAAAGACTTGTTTACATTCAATTGGAACTATCTTTGATTCTTGAGGAAGCATTTCCCATGTTTATTTATAATAAGGTTGTATATTTTTTAGTCATCACATTATGCTATTATTCGTTTGTGACTACCTTTGTAAAACATGTGGGTTCAAAGTAAGAATTTTTGGAGACAATAAAAGCCTATGTGTCTTGGTGAGTTATTGTTTGACGAGTAACGACTCTTTTTCTTTTTTAATATTGAATTGAGACATAGCCTAGGTTATTTGTTTTCATAAAATAAGTGACCCAAATGCCTCATATGGTAAGTGATACATGGAGTAGGGCATAATAACTAAACCTTTGAAACATAATCCCAATTAAGTCTTGTCACCATAGGATGTTATGGTGGGTTGGTGGAGAAGGTCATTCAGAAGTGAATTCTTCTACATTTTGTGGAGGAGAGGTTGTAATGGTTGTTTTTAGTGGTAATGGAAGAGATATGGATATCTAAGTATTAGGATTAGATGTTCATTTTGATTGAAGGGGTTTACTATTGGGGATGTTTTCTTCATCATTAAGGCATTTGCCACCATAAAAGGTTTTTGAGTTACTAGGGAAGGACATCTATATCCTTTGCAACCTACAAGGTACCCAAGAAAAATGCAAGGCTATGTTTTCTTCATCATTGAGGCATTTGCCACCATAAAAGGTTTTTAAGTTATTAGGGAAGGACATCTATATCCTTTCCAACTTACAGGGTACCTAAGAAAAATGCATGGCTATGATTTAAAGGCAATCTTTGACGGGAATGAGAATGCAAGTTGGGATACACTAGTCATCTAAATGTATGTAAACGTGAAATGGGTGGTTTTGTGTGAAATAATTTTTGCCACAAGGAATAGTTATTTGTTATTAGGGAAGGTAGCTCGTTGATAATATAAATAGGTAATTCAAAGGCAAAATTCTAAAAGTGTAATGACACTTTGGCATAATGGAGCATTGACAATCATTTTTGACAATATGTGCATTTTTTTCTTTTGGTGGAGCCATTTTGAAATGATACATATGAATTGTATACATGTCATTGAATTCTTAATTTGTGATAATTTAAAAAAGGTGCAAATAGAAATTCTTGCTCCTCCACTACATTGAATTTTTTTTAATTTTACAATATACAGGTTTGCAAAAGACGGTAAAACTTTTTAGAAATTAATCCTTTGAGATATATGGGTAAAACCAAATATAGTTAGAGAAATCATCAACAAAAAAAATATTATATTTATTTTCACGTAATAATTTTATAAGGTCCCCATATATCAAAGTAAACTAGATCTAATGGAGTTGAATGGGAGGTATAAGTGTTAGCTCATTTTATGAGCTCATGTAATGTGACATAAGTATAACTCACACTATCACCTCGAGGAGTGTGTAACATAATATAAATATTTGTAATTAGCATTCTCTACCAAGTACAATTTTGTTATTGATTCCTTTTAGGTTTGGCATCCCATTGACTAGTGTTTTTCTAGAACAATAAAGGGGAAGATCTAAACCAAAAATTGCATCACATGAAAGTCAATTTAGGTACATAATATTAGTTTCATGTTTTAACAATAACCCAATTTTGAATTTATGAAGGATGCATGATTATTGGCCAAAAACCTCGGTTGAAGTGATTTTATTCTAACAATGAGTGGTGAATCTTGTTAAGATTGTACAAGATTCATGGTTTAGGTGGCTTTCTTGTAAAAGGAGTTGCCATGGAGTTTAGCAGCTTTATTGTTGTTGGATACGTCGTGTGACCTAGACCTAATGTCATAAATCAAATTTATTTGTAAAGGATACCAACATTATTGGAAGGTTGTTGCCAATGATTCAAGTATATTATGTGGTAAAGGTCATGATCAAGTATGTCTTTAAGAAGCATTTTGCATGTACGGGGACTTTTCACAAAGCAATATTTAGAATAAAATAAAAATAAATAGTGATTATCCCTTATAAAATTGTGATACAAATAAAAGATTTTTAGAAATTGGTAGTACAACAAGAAGATTGAAAATATTAATTTTTGGTTTAGTCATGAGATTGTTTGTACTAGTTAAAGGGAGGCCGTTACCGTCACTATAATCTTGTTGGCCATTGTATGGGGCAAGTTGTTTAGATCAGTTGGGCTTGCTAATATGTGATTGGTGGCACAGAAATGGGAACCAATATGAATCTGTCATTGCATAGGAAAATGGGACTGCAGTGTAACACACTTGTGGATTTTATGGTGAATTTGGGGACGTTTATACTGCTCCTTGCCGTAGTTGGTGCCCATTTTGATAGATTGGGAGGTCGTGAGTATGATTTTGCCCACCGGAAAAACAAAATCCGCTTGTCACTAGATACTTCGTCAAAATAAATCACATCAAGAATCAAGACAACCAGCTCAACACAAGTCTATATTAGAGAATAAAGAAGGCTTATGCGGTACAATTCATTCAAACAACCAATCAACAAAACCCAAGGACAATCCACGTTACAAAGACCAAGCCAATCAACAAAAGAGAAATTAAGCATTTTTTCCATTTCCCATACTTCCAGCACCTTTTCAGCTTTCTAGACAGTCAAACATGCAAACACTTAATTGATTTCTTCAAGCATTAAATGGCCACGCTCCACTCCTTGGATGGCAACGCTCCTCTCTTAATTGTCTTTGTTAATTGCTCTCCACGTTCCCATGTAAACATATGTATTATATATTGTAAATCTCTCTTGTACAAAATTCATTTAGAAATAGTAAAAAAGTTGTTCACGGCATTACTGCACTTTTCCTGGGTTTTCTTCTCTTAGTGTATTATTCCTATAACAGGGTCAACCAAGTTTGTGAGCCAATTCTTCACATTGTGTCCTTCCAAATCATAACAGCTATTTTGTTAGGACGTCACACATGGCAAGGACACGTTGAGAAGAGCCACAAAAGGAACAAAGGAGGAAAGAACGGGGCATGAAACGAATCTGCAATCCTTTCTTTCAATTATCAGCTTTGTTAGAAGGCAGTAAAAGGTAGTTGTAGCTGTTTGGTTGAAGTTAGTTGATAGCTTGTAGCTTGTAGTGGAGCTTGGTTTGGCTTCTTGTAGTGTTTCTGTAGACCTGAATTTGCTTGTACTGTTGTTGTTATGGATTTGTAGTGTTTATGAGAGCAACCTAGTATCTGTGCTTGCTTGTGTATCATTGGAACTAAGATTTCTGTTCCTAACATACTTACCTATAATATTGAAAGGAAAACATACCCCTGATTCATCGTAAGATCTTTATTTTAACCAAAGCCCAAAAAAACCCAGAAATCCTAACATTTCTGAACGAAATAGGGACTAATTCAAGAACCCTAGAAACGAAACCCCAAGAACTGTAGATCCTCGATTTTTGGAAGATCTTATTCTTAGAAACAGTTGTACAATATTTCTGAGAATTAGCTTCCGATTAGATTTCCTGCTATTTCCGAACAGGTAATGACTGACGTGGCTCGATGCTTGACATGTCATGCCGCGTGTGCTATTGAGGTTGATGTGGCGGAGGCTGACGTGGACACTCTGACGGAAAAGGGCTTTTGGTGCTTATGGGCTTTAACAATTATCATTTGACATGATTTATCAACTAAAAGTTTAAAAATATCTATCGTATTGAAAGTCTAAAGTGGCGTACGGAACACATTAGACAGCATCACCGACACGCGGATTCACGAGCAGTAATCGAGAAAGATCTTCGTTACGTGTTTATTACGTCATTCAGGACGCATAAGGGACACACAAGCGGACTTGGTTTTATGGCTTTCGTTGGTTGATACCCTCAGCCGGAGGTTAAAGGGCCCTGACTTGCAGGACATTCAAAAGGGTGTTCCATGATGAGATGATTCCAGTCCCTTTTCCTCCCTAGCAGAAGATGAACCCAATCTTTGCATTTCATGCTCTATCTTAGCAAAGTCGTCTTTTGTTTGAGTGGAGAAAGATCCCTTGCACAAGTGATGGTTTAACAAGATAGAATCCTTAGCTAGATTACGATAATTTGCAAATAAAACTAAGGGGATCCTTTTCGATAATGTGATAAGAGTTATGACAGAGAAAGAAAAGGCTAGAAGCCATGATTGCATGATCTGTGTAAAGAAAATATTTGGGAAGAACAGGATAAAGATTTACTTTTTTTGCCAAAAACAATATGGATTCTGCAGCTGATTGGTTCAGTTCAGACAGAACTGAGGAAAGTGCATTAAACTGGGAAAGATCAACGTTGTTGAAACAAAAAAGCTTCCTAATGGAAAAACTTCATATGAAGCCAATTCATGTTATCAAACTTATATATCATCAATATTTACTACGAAGAATTGAATGGAATGTATTAAAGAGTATTTACAAGACAACTTTACGAAACAAAATCACAGACATGATGTAGCATACAGCCTATGGATTGTCTCAGAAGTAACTAGACTGAGCCTGGAGGAGCTCAAGCAGCGCCAATAGTTTTGCAACTGTTGGTTTTAATGTGGGTTCACCATTCTGGGCTACATCGATAAGCACTACCTGAGCAGATTCGCCATAATGTACTCTGAGTTCTTCAACCTTTAAAATCCTCTCCAATATCCACAGGGCTTTCTCCTGAGCCTTTGCGTTCCCTGATTCTAAAACTCTTATGATGGCTTGGATGCCTGACACCTTGGCAATGCATTTGCTTCCGTTCTCCCAAATATCATCCTGCAAGAGAGTTGCAAGGGCATTGAGAACTGCTTCATCTGCTTGCCTATCTTCGCCTTCCAATATCTGGACCAGCTGAGAAATAGCGCCTGCCTTGATCATACAAAATGTGCTGTTAACAGAGCAGTAGCCATCATGAACTTCACAATATGCATCTGCAGAAGGGGTGACACAGAACCACCTTGACTTTCCAGACTTTCTAGATTTTACAAGTGACGGTGTATTCTGTGATAACTGAGCTAGTGAGGTTGCGGCTCTGGATTTTGCAACTGGGAACTCACTCGAGAGCAATTTCTTAAGCAAAGGAATCACCCCATATTCCACTGAGAGAAACTGCAATTTCCTATCAGAAGGATTTGTGAATCTAATCAACACACCCGCAACGTTCTCCACTAAAAAGCTTGCTGTGGATGTTGAATTCGCAACGATTGAACTGGTAATGTTGATCAAAATTGGCAGCAAATTTTCCTGGTTAAGTATTTCTGTTGCTTTCTTATCACTAGTGGGAAGATTGCTAAGTATGCCAACTGCTGCAGCTTTTTCGTCTCAGATGTTGATGATGAGGCAATATGGACAATCCTTCTAATATTGGCTTCTCCTAGCAGTTCAGCTAATTCTTCTGGAAAATCCTTAGAGAGAGTGTAAATCAAATTTAAGGCACCACTCCTGATTTTTGAGTTATTTTCCATGAGAAAGGGCAGGAGGAGCTGATGTGCTCCACTTTGCTTCATTTTTGTTCTAACTTTGCCTGCACGTGGATGAGCAGCAATGCTGTTTAATGCTTGTAAGAGATGACACTGAATTACCGGACTGGAAAGATTCAAAAGCGAGAGCATCTGCTGGGCAACATCTTGGTTAACAAGAACAGATTCTGACTGAGCAATCCTGGCAAGAATTGCTGATGCTGGTTCCCTGAGAGTCATGAGCACAGACGTCACAGAAAAAAGAAGTTGAAGCAAAGGTACCACTATGCCTGAACCAATCAAGCGTTGAACATTTTCTGTCACGATTGCTAAATTTTGCAGTGCACTTAAAGCTGATAATTTAGATTCCAGTTTCCCTGCAGTAAACATCTTCACAAGGGGTTCAATTGCGCCATCTTCTCCAAGGGAAGCTCTAAACTGATCTGTAAGCTCCATCCTTGACAGTGCTGTTGCCATGAGAATCTTACTCATGTCAGAACCTGAAAATACATCACACAAATGGCTTAACCAGAGAGATCCAACTTTTTGTGAATTTCTAAGCTACAGAAGCTGCAAATATATGTTTTCTGTCAGCAAACCTTCTCACAAGATACTAAGGTTGGGAAACAAATACATCGTAGGTGACTGCATACTTGTCTGATACGTATGGTATATAAGCATGTAGTAACATACTGCGGACTATTCGACAAACGTTCGCTATACAGACAGTAGTTAAAAAGCCCCCTTTTGTCTTCCCACCAACGATATCACCAGAATTTGACAATTACAGACTCACTTCAATGTGCAGAATATTTGGGACGGTTTCTTTTTTCTCTGCTTTCTTCTTCTGGGGAGAGAGAGGGGTGGGGATATATGATATATACACATCATGATCTGCTATTGGCTTACCATGAGTACATGTTATGCCTATCATCCTTACTGATCCTCTAATAGGTACATCAAACTGACTAATTTGCTCAAAGCTAAGAAATGCACATCTGAATCTAACTGTGATGAACTTCCATGTTAAAGAAAGGACAGAAAAAACTGTTTTGAGGGTTTCCAAGGACATTGAGCTCATGTCTTTGCAAAAGAAATTACCAGTTTCTCATCTTGCTCTTCAAACTTTGGAAGGCCTAGCTAATTGCCAAACTTTGGTTTGCACTAAGCTAAGCTAAGCTAAGCTAAGCTAAGCTAAGCTAAGCTAGAATGCAGAACATCAAAATTATCCAGTTAGTAAAGAACATTCAAGCATACAGAAAAAGAGAAAGGGCTTCGTGGTCACCTTCGTTTAGGTATTGCACTAGCGGCCTGAAGTAACCAGCCTCTGCCATATGAAGTGCATTCTGTGTATTGCTTGAAAGAGCGTCTAACAACTTCCCAGCATCACGAGAAGCAACAGGGTCGTCGCCATTTAGAATTGCAACCAACATAACGATACACCCTTGGATTCTGCCCATTCGTCGACTAACTGCTGTGATATCTGAGAGATCTAGCAACAGCCCCACGGCTTCCCTCCTTTCTTCCACATCCCGGGACAAAGATTTGACCAGTATCGATAAATACCCAACATCCGCCATCTTCTCCTGCAGATTTCAACTAATGAGATGTAAATACCAGATAATGGAGTTTTTTGTATCTCATTCGAAAAGTTAAGGCTGAAAAAAAAAGAAAAAATAAAGAACACTAGCAGTTTCTCGAGTGGTATACCTTTTCAGCTTTCTCCCGAGCTATTCTTCTTACTATTTGAATTATAGTCGGCCTCTCATCGGCCTTGCTTGACCCTAAACGATTAAACAGTACTGGAATTATCCCTTCATCATTGATCAATTCACTGTTAACCTTTTGACTTCCAAGCAACTGATTCAACCCCAGCAGAGCGAATTTGAATTCCTCATCATTACCACACTTGAGACTTGAGACAACATCACCAACGCCAAGAGTAATCCTCTCCTCCTCCACTATTTCCCCCACCACTTTCAACTCACAAGCAAATTCCGATCCCCGGCTAGAAGTTGGACTTGAATTCGAGCTAAACCTAACATTCATCAACTCTTTAAGTAAATCTTCAATCATTTCTTTAGAATCCGTAGAGACGTCAAGACTAGCAAAGAGCAAGAGGCCTAATGACCGCCCAAGACCACGAATCGTTTCCTCAACATTCTTGACTGAGGTGCTGGAATAGGGACTTCCTATCAAAGTTTTATAGCCTTTTAGCTCTCTCTCTAGGGACTCCACTGCTTTTCGAATCGTTGGACAATCCATCAGCTTGTCATTGTCCCTAAGTTCATTGAAAATTGGAGAAAATTTCTCAACAAGCACAGCAAATCGAGTGAAAATATCTCTTTCGGTATCGGAGTCTTTTGCCAGTGATACAACCTCGTTGGCCGAAGCTATCAGCTCTGACATGAGTTCGGGAAAGCTTCTACTCTCGCTTTCCTCCATTTCTTTCTGTGAGGGAGAGATTAAAGAACAAGATGACCAAGAACTTAACCTACTGACATAAGTTTAGACGTTAAACAAAAAGAGAACTGCTGCGTCCGTGGATTTATAGCAGAAACATGGAGAAATCTAAGACCAAGAGGGGGGAAAAAAAAAAGAAATTAATGAATAAGTACCCTAAAAAAAAGTGGGAAGCGAGGATAGAGAGAGATTCCAGAGAAAGAAGAAACCATACAGGAGGAAAAGAAAGTATTAAGAGGGTATATATAGACAGAAAAATCAAAGAACTAGCAGTCTATAACAGCAGAGAAAGAGAGCGTACGAGGCAGCTGAACCTGCAAAGTAAATGCAAGGAAAGCTGATTGTCTAACTATCTGACTGAAGACTACGAAAATTGTATATCCGATCTCTACGGCTTGGACCCAGAAACAGGAATCCAACCAAACTGAAACAGAAACCAAGACTAGAACTCTCACTCAACCTTGTTCCTGTTTCTGTTCCTGCTCTTGTTCTTGTTGAGTAAAGCGCATATCAAATGTAGAGAGAAAGAGAAGGGGGAAGTGTCGACAAGTTGTTGGATTTTTGCGGTTGGAATCCGAGGGGAGGCAAATGACCACAGTATGAGTCAGGTCTGACCGTTTCAGTACCATCATATTAATAACGACAATTATATGTCTTCTGCTCGAACATCTCCCTCGGCCATCTCAACGAGGAAGGACGAAGTCAAACTCCGCGTTCCTTCCTACGGCCTGCATTCTTCCTGTTTCACTACAACTCGTTTTGCCTGCTTTCGTTTCACGGATTTAAATAGGCTTTCCTCTTACCGTTGAATGTCAACCACGTCGAAGTTCCCTTTTTCACCGTGGGTTGAATTTGAGGTCGGCTGGTAGTTAAACCCGGTTGAATTGTTGGTAATCTATGTTGGTTTTCTCTTTTCTATTCAACCAAGCAGGGAATCTATTTACCCTCCAACTTATTAACTGAAGTTTCAACGAGCTCCTATAAAAATATACATGCGTCCAAGAGTACTTTCACCCCCTGTTCCTAGGCCAGACTTGGCTATTTGCAACACTCAAGCTAGCCTACCATTTCAACCATCTATACACTATTTATGTATGTTCATTTCAGTGGTCGTTGTGCAGCCGTGGACGGTGGAGGCTGGTCGGGGGCCCTTGCGCCTTGGTCATTCTTGTTTTATGTAGCTGACGTCTGGGCTTTCCATCCATTGATTCTTCATACGGGAATCACCATCATCTCGATCGTAAAACAGAACTAGCTTGCTTGTGTTTAAAAAACAAGATTGTCCCGCATTTTATTGTTCATCCATGCTCATATTCACGGGTTTCACATACTTGTTTTAGAAAACTGAAGTTATGATTTGAATATGCATATATCAAGGTGAAAAAAGTTTTGTAAAACCTCTCGGTATGCTGGAAGTCTATGTACTATAGCATGATTAGATTGTTAAGCTATTTGGATTTTAGTAAACATGTATGTTGTGGACAAGACAGTTGTGATGATCTAAATTCTTCACAACCAAATACTAGTGAATTTTTTTTAAAAAAAAAAAAAAAAAAACCCAAGAGCATGACAAGATGATTAAATAGTGCAACACTAAACATATCCGGTAGACAAATTCAGGATGGTGAAACATATCCAATACATTGAGAAAGACTCATATCTTTAATATCATATTAAAATAGAAATATTCGTCTTAAAACTCATAAATAATAAAAGATATATTCATATCTAATATAAGACAGATTTATGTATTTTTATTTCTAATAAAATATAAATATTCTCAATACTTATATAACCAAATCATAATCTACTGTTCACAAGATAACTCTAAATATCAAGATATAAATTTGTTCTGCAATTTTATTCCCTTTCTGTCATGCCCTTTCCCTTTTATTTTCCTTCTCTTCAAAACCCACCGTTTTACTTAGTCTTTCCAAAATTGCAATGCTTTGGGTCTCCCGCTTCAGCCGTCATGTCATGACAACGGGCAGTAAATTTTTTTAGAAGTTAAACTGTATACATTACGTAATCCACATTCAACATGACTAATTAGTGCTTGTATTTTTCTAGATTGAACTGTCCAAGCAAAATAAAATAAAGGGGCTGGCTGGAGAGAGACTTGAATAAATAGATTTGCATCTGGGAAGGTTTCTTTCAGACAACATTTAATCTTAATATCGTCGTCAAATATACCCCACCTAAGCATCGGCCATCCCTGCACCAAAATGTGTGTGAAGTTTGAATATAATGAAGACCCGCAGCCGCTCCTCCCTCCATTGCTAAATATTCCAAATGGAAAGCAAAACGTTGATTCCGGGCGATCTTCCCCTGCTCAATACTCCAAAATGGAAGGTAAAACGTTGATCACGTTATCCTCAGAAAAAGACATTTTCTTTCTGGGGTTTCGACAAGTTTGATTGTAGAAAGAAGTTGACTCAAAAGGCTAAAACAGAAAGAGCAAAAACACGCTCTAGGCTTTCAAAGTCTAACCCACTTTATATATATTGTTCACACTGGCGAGGGTTCTCCACGGCAGCGGGCTTTGAACAAATGGTCAGTATCTGAATGAAGGAGAAGAAAAGCGCGCATCCACTCAAGTACCCACAAAACCCATTCGGATCTGGAGAGTGGATTCAGAACCACCATAAAAGATGGCTTTTACTTCAATATTTATACTGATAAGAAAGAAAAGTTGGTTCATGAAGAAGCCCAAAAGGCTCCGTAATATGGATCACTGGGGCTTGTTTCTCATATCCTCGCATGTCCCTCTGCCACGTACCAGCCAAGGTGGCAGCCTCTCTCTTTCTCGCTGTGTCCCTGTGTTTGTCTGTGTTTCATCAGTACGTGGTGTTGTATATCTAACACTATCGTTTCATGTGGTGGTGTGAGTGAAAATGAACCCTCATAGCCTGTTTGCTTCAGCGGCCATTAACATTGGCTTGGCCCTCATAGTTCTCTCCCTCTTTTCCATCATAAAGAAACAGCCCTCAACCGCTCCCATATACTATGCTCGTCGTCTGTCAAAAAATCACCACCTTCATTTCCATTACTCCCTCACTTTGCGTCGCTTCCTACCTTCGATTTCTTGGATTCCACGGGCTTTTCGCGTCACAGAAGAAGAAATCCTCGAAACTGGTGGCCTCGACGCTCTTGTTGTCATCAGACTCTTCAAATTCGGGTCAGTTTTTTTCTGTTTCCTTACGTGATCTCTTCAGTAATATTCCTTGGGTTTTGTAAAAATGTTATTGGGAATACTGTGCACTATTGTTTTGCCTAATATTATAGGTACCATTGTACTAGAATGCCACTACTACAGTAGGTTTGTCTCCCTGTTATGGTGTAACTATGTCCAGTTTATAAGTCACGGAATTGCGTTGCAAAGATATTAACCAAATGAGAAACGTTCAACAGTTTTCAGTTCTGTGAGTATCTACAGTGTTCTCATTCATCTTGTCATTCTTTTCCCTCTTAATTTATTCAAGTTGGAATCCGAGTTTTGTAAGAGTTTGACAGGTAAACATTTTGCGGTTATTCTAATTTTAAAGAAAATGGTAGAATCTTGAAAGTTATGACTAGATTTATTCCACATTTTCAGTTTTGTGGTGTCTGTATATTGTTGTTGTACCGAACATTGGCAGAATGATTATGGTTGGTTCAAATAAATTAGAGTGATTATATTATTATGGTATGATTAATTATGTCAACATTGCTGAGCACACTCTGAAAGTCTTCCAAAATGTTTTGGAGAATAATGCTCTCGGCCTGTTGTTTATTATAGATGTGTTTTGTTTGCAGTATCAAATTTTTTGTAGTATGCTCTCTAGTGGGATTGGTGGTGCTTCTCCCAGTCAATTATAATGGCCAAAATGTGCCATGCCGGAGCTATTATTCCATGGATGCTTTCACAATATCTAACGTTTGTCCAGGTTCTAACAGGTGACATTCTCTCAACCTTGCTTACAAATATAAAGATCAACAAAGAGTAGATCAACAAAAAGTAAACTGTCATACCTTGCGACATTAAGGATTTTTGTTATCTTTTCTGGATTTTAGTTTGAAATCAACGATCAAAGACTATATCCTAATCATCATCAACTATGGACATTTGATACTTACATGCTGGGCTCTGTTTTTTTAATTTTAATGCTATTGTATGCTTCAGAGTAGCATTTTGATATTCATGTACATCTTTGTGTGTTGTGTGCTTGTTTATGAAGAGAAAACCTGGAAATAACTTGCAGATTTAATGCAAGATATGCAGATGATTTTCATAGTTTGACTTAAATCAGGCTTGGGCTGCCTACTGAATAATGTTAGGACAACAGTCTTAGATGAAAAGCATTTTGTACGCTTTTGCACCTCACATGAGGCACAAGACATCTGCATGTCGTGCAACATTTGCCTGTTGTAATCATATAGTACATGATATCTGCATGTAGTGCTACGTTTGCCAATTGTTGATCATAAATGTTCAGCAGGATAATTTCTGGCTGAGACGATTATTTCGGGTGCATGAAGTATACCATTTTCCAGAAGATGAGTAGTCTGAAATGTAAATGTCACAAGGAACTCTATATAATCCTCTGCTACCTGTTACTGTTATGCCTAAAATCAATGTATATGTGGGCTAGCAAGAGGGAAGACTAGCAATAAAAGGCTTTTGCTTAAAGCTACCATAATAGAGGATTTGGATGATGAATTACTTGTTTTGCATACTTAATATCTATTGAATACGTCTGATCTTCAGCTCCTTCCAGTTCTTCTTCTTCTTCTTCTTCTTCTTCTTTTTTATTTTTTATTATTTATTATTTATTATTTATTATTTATTATTTATTATTTATTATTTATTATTTTTGGTTGGCATGTTGATTGAGGACTGCAAACCCCTCACTATTGAGGTCAGTGTGTTACCTACTTGGGAGATACCATTGTCCTGCTAGTGAAATTGTCCAGCGTTGTACTCATTCCCTCAGCAGAATGGAACTAAATATTAGATAGTAGGCCTCGTGGCTTCTGCAGATACTGAAGACTGAAACCTACAAAAAGCATTATGAACTATCCATATGGCTTTTGCGTAGGGATCAAACTCCAACTTCATCTGAAGGAACATTGCAAGAAGTGTTTGAAAAGATATTTGGATGTCTTGTTCTTGCATGACAGTAAGGTACCATCTAGAAGGGAAGAGAAACTCATACTTGATGTCACGTGCTTTGACGATCTAAGTTCTCTCTCTTTCTTAAATTTGGAGACCACAACTCAATAGTCACTAATAGAAATTCCATGCATCATTTACTTAACATAAGCTGTAGAATATGGTTTGACTTTGGGTTATATATCCAGATCAGGTAGTATAAATGCTTGAATATACACATATATAAGTATGAGACGCACAAATGCTCTCCATACTCATACAGATTGTTTGTTGGCTATAGATACTTTTATTGATTCAGGACAGTACATCATATATGCAAAGCTGAAAACGTTAAAGCAAAGTTGCTTACAAAGTTTCTTCTATTTTAATTCACAGGCTTTGGGTGCATTTTTCATGCTTGTGGGTTGTGTCTTTCTATGGATTATACCTTCTATATGAGGTGAGTTCGTGCATTGATATGTCTACCTATATGTTTAATAGTTCACTTTGAAATGGTACGTTTTTAATTGAGGAATTCTAGCACGATAGCTTCTCTATAGGAACTCTTCCTTCTTTTTCCCTGTCCAAACAAATTAGAGTTGTAATGTTGAGAGATGAAATGATTTGTTGGGATTTTTATTTCAAAATTCAGCTAAGTTTATATCCTCTGTTTTGTCATCTCCAGGAATATAATGAAATTCTGGTTAAAAGGATTCAACAACTTCAGAAGATGAGGCATCGACCTGACCAGTTTACAATTCTAGTTCGAGAAATTCCATTTTGCCCAGAACACAAGGCTCATGGGTGTTCTGTTGATCACTTCTTTTCTAAGCATCATCCGTACACTTATCATTCCCATCAAATGTTATACAATGGAAAAGATATTGAGGCATTGGTGGTAGGTTTGAATAGTTTGAAACTGCTAATTCTTGAAATGTTCACATAATTGACTACAATAATTTGCCCTTGTCGTTGCATGAGTCCTACAGCACAATTCTTATGGATTGATAGTCACCCTATATGGTCGTATTTCTTAGTGTGTTTTTAGTTGTAATGATAGTTTTACTTAGAACTTCTAAAGGTTTGGACGAGAGGGATGCTAAGAGACAAGTAACAACCATTGTGGGTTGGATGTTGAGGGCCTCAAGACAACAATTATTCTCGTGAGAACAATGTCTAAATTGTTCTAAGCTTTTCTGAACACCTGCTTAATAAGTCTGGATACAATGAAGAAACTTTAAATAAGTGCCTTAGAATATTGAAGTGAAGAGTTTATTTTCTTCATTTGATGGATTTGGTTGAAACATATTTCATCATACAATTACTTGTTATCCAAATGAAAAATTCAATGGGATTTTTTGAACTTTTCACCTGGGAAGTTTAACTCTTTTTCGTGAAAATTTGTGTACCACTTGATAGTAAGTTCAAGGCTTGTTTGCATGAGAATTTATGCTGTTTAAGAATATTTCTTATTATAAGTTTTTGGTGCTGCAAAATGGCTACAGCATGTCTTCTGCTTTTACTTTTGGTTGGAAGTTTTCCAAGTGCCAAAAAAAAGGTAAAATGACAAGTTTGAATAGGCTTATAGACAACAAGATGTGTACTGTAGAAAAAATGAAATTATAGTAATTAGTGCATTGGCTTAAAGAGTTTTGAATGTGACATGCGGAATCTTCAAGAAAATCCATCAAATTCTTTGAACATCCTTATTATCGTGGCCTCACATAACGTATCCTTTTCAACCTTATCCCATTTGTAATGGACACCTCTTACAATTCTTATAAATTGTAGAGCCAGGCGGAGTGTACTGCAAGAAAGATAGAGGACTTGAGGCAGAGGCCCATAGCTAAAAAACAGAAGAGAGAACATTTGCTCTTTGATGCAGCTCCAGAAAATGCTTTGGAGATATCATTGCAAGAGGAAAGGCTTCAAATATTTCGTGAAAAGATATGCCAGTTACAGCATGAGATTGTGATTAAGCAAAAGGTAATTATGTTGGTAGGAGTAGTTACAATTTACTCAAGTGTGTTTGTATGTGGGGATAAATGTTTAGACTATGTTCTTTTTCCTTTACTTAGATCATCTTTTGTTTTTCCTTCTTTGAAACTACTAGTAAGTTTTTTTGGGTGTGTACTGTTGATTTATCTGCTTGTAGGTGGACTTGTTTAGTTACACTTTGCGGAAGTACATGTATGGTATTTCATACTTCGTCTCAAAAGCATTTTAATATTGGTGCAGTTAATATTAGGTTCAAAACTCAATGTATAACCTATGGGCAGAGAGAAACAAAAAAGTATGTGAATTGCCAAAATAACACTCTACTTCTCCTACCTGATGGTGACCACTGAGGAGCCTGGCTATCCCTAGAAAAATAGATAAAAGTATTGAAAGACTGTAACATTTATGGCTCTTTGGACTTATAAATTGATGTTGTGTTCTTCTGGAATTTGAACTTATTGCCTTAATTAAAATGTGTTTTCTTTTCTCTTTCTTTTTCCTTGCATTTATTTATTTGTGATAAAGTTGTTGTAATATTATAAAAGGCTAGTCCCACAATAGGTGAAGTGTCACATTAAGTAGTTGTATTAATAAAGGTGCTCATGGACAGTGGATAGCATATTGGTTTCTTACAATATGACATTTAATTTTCTGACCAATTTTAGAGGACTTCAATTCTAAGTTGATTTTGCCTTTTGTATTAATGATATAAATGTGGCTAACAGTTTCTTAGGTTATCATAAATCATAGATCGATTCTCATGTAAGTCACTCTTGTTAAATTGTTTGTCTATGATACTTTAGTTTTGCTAGGTTTGGTGATTGTGGATTCCTTGATAAGCACTAAGTTACAAGTATATTAGGTAAAGGCTTATCAATATCGCTTGCTTTCTCCACTTTTTGGTTCAGGAGGCACTACGAAGGCATTAGTCTAGCTCTTAGGTAAAGTTTGTGGTAGATTCCTTGAGCTTGATAGAGGGACGTGGTAGAACCAGGGTTTAAAAGAGTTTCAGTTGGGTATTTGTCCCAAAATAGTGGGGACTCTGATAGTACCAGTAAGAATCATGAGCTTCATTTGAGAATCTGATAAAGCAGCATCCATATGATCGTTGCAGAGATACTATCATACATCTCAATCATTAATTAGAAACAAGAGAGTAGTCACACAAATTTAGAAAAATTAACCTGGACGGGTGTGTCCTATGTGGTATGGAGCTGATAATCTTTGGTCGATATATGCAGCTTGAAGAATATGACTTTGTTGTTACTTTTTATTTGGTAGAGTCATCTCCCGCTCCTAAATCCGCTTTGCACATAGGAAACTTTATTCAATGAATCCCCGAATCCAAAGTCAGTTGTTGTTTACCCTAAAGGGGTCTTTCGGTCCTTGAAATCAAAGATGAACTTTCAGTAACGGGTTAATCCAATCACAAGCACTCAAGGGATAATGAAAATTAGAAGTTGTCGGAGCACCTGGAAAACCCCTCTTTGTGACTTAAATGATTCTGGGACGAGTTACATTTTTTCCTTTACAAATATACATAATATCTTCGGTTCTTATGTCCTTGTAGGAGTTACCTGCTGCCTTCGTTATATTCAAGTCTCGTTTTGGTGCCGCACTAGCTGCCCAATCTCAGCAGCACTCGAATCCACTTCTGTGGATCACTGAAATGGCCCCAGAACCAAGGGACGTATCTTGGAGGAGTTTGGCAATTCCCTTTAGAATACTGCCACTCAACAAAATTGGAGTCATTCTTTCGGCATCACTTCTTACAATTTTCTTTGCTATACCAGTCACAGCCGTTCAAGGGATTGCCAAATTCGAAAAACTAAAGAAATGGTTTCCTCCAGCCATGGCTATACAGTTGATGTAAGGATTCCATACTTGGTGTGCGCCTTTCAGGGATTATTAACGTTTGTGAAATCTGTTCTTCTTGAAGCTTAAAACTTCAATTTCATCTTTTAGAAGCAACTTGACAGTCACCGGAAAGTTACCAAGCTTAGTAATTTGGCATTACCCACAAAAATAAGGAACCTAAAATTAGGAAGCCTTTACTGTTATGTTCCTCATAACTTTGAGATTAATTTGGAAACTTTAAGATTGAGTATTTTTGTTTCATTTCTGCACTTTTTTGGAGTTCGTATAATTTTTAGTTCTTCACTACTTTGATCTCGTTTTCCACTAATTCCATCTACGAAAAATCAAGAGTATGACTAAGTCTTAGGAATTTCTTTCTCACTTACAACTTTTTTGGGACCTTTTATTTAATGCTTTGCAACATTTCAAGAATGATGCTCATTTATCAGTCAAGGCAGAGAACCTTTGTTTATGTATATCAAGTACTTATAAACTCTTTGTCCCTCGATCTCTCTTCTCAAAGATACACATCTCCACATGAAACAAATACATGCTCAAGAGATTTCTGTTTCTCTCTGCCCTTCTTTTAAAACTAAGCACTCGGATTCATTTCTCAAAGTTTCCTATTTACTCAAACTCTTGACTCCACGGTTCTTCAATTTCTTGTCCTTCTATATCCCACGTTCATTCATTCCACCTTCAAATGTTCTTTTTTCTCTTCATCCACGACGTCGTTGTTTCTCTTAGTCTTAACATATGTGTAGACCAGCACAATTTTTGCTCATTAGCTTGACTTCCTTTTATTTTGAGTTCTTGTTCTTGTTCTTCCATATTGGTGATTCTTCTACTTAGTACATTAAACTCATTTGCCTTCATATATTCACTTTTTATACCTGTCAATACAGTTGAAAAGACAGAAGGAAGGTAGAAAATCTGCAACACTTTTATGATCGTAATTTTTTGAATCTCCTGCATAAGCACAGATCCTTATGGGTTGAGTACCTATGTATTATTGGCTTGGCGCTTGAGAGTCAAGGTTGATGGATTGAGGTTTAACTATAAATTTAATAACACAA
This sequence comes from Casuarina equisetifolia, assembly GCA_028551475.1. NCBI lineage: Eukaryota > Viridiplantae > Streptophyta > Magnoliopsida > Fagales > Casuarinaceae > Casuarina > Casuarina equisetifolia. The sequence continues at coordinate 7,582,924 of CM052358.1, forward strand.
AGATTCTTTCAATTATCAATAACCTGATGGAAATCTTTTTATCCAGTTAGGTTCATGGTATGCTTTTCCATACAGAGTTTATTCTGCTCTCTGTTGTTAAGGCGTAGTCTTTTGGGGAGTTAGTCAGAGAATGAATCTGTTAGCTATAGCTCAGGATCTCCTCAAAGACAATTGAACTCATGTGCATTTTTGGTTCTTTAACTGTTAAGTAGTAGTTTGGTTCTGTCTTATCTATACCTCTAGTTCTTGAGACAATGATACGACTGGAGTGTTTATTTCACACAGAAATATGTGTCATCTGATTATGTCAGCACAAACACAGACAAATAATGTTGAGTCCAGTATTCCTTTTCTTTTTTCTTTTTTTTTAATGAAGTTTTATGTCTTAGATCTGAACATTTTGTTAATTTGTGTGCATGCGTGTCAATGATTTCAGATTTTCCCAATGGAATGATATCCTTGACTCCTGCATTTTTGTTATGTGACAGACCGGGATTAAGCTCTATCGTGACAGGTTATCTTCCTAGTGCCATTCTCAAAGGATTCATATACATCGTCCCATTTGCAATGTTTGGGATGGCTAAATTAGCAGGCTGTATCTCAAAAAGCAAGGAGGAGATTAAAGCTTGCAACATGGTTTTCTACTTCCTAGTGGGTAATGTTTTCTTTTTAAGTGTATTATCGGGCTCCTTATTAGATCAAATTGGAGAATCTTTTACTCATCCCAAGAGTTTTCCGAGTCATCTGGCTAGTGCTGTTTCTGCTCAAGTAAGCTTGCTTAACCTCCCTTCATATTTTATGGCACATAATTCACTTTGTCTTTTGTTACATCATCTTTCATGTTAAGTTGTTTCCTGAGACTAGTGTTATGAAAAAAAGCACCAAGTTTATTATACTGTTTGATATAGCTTTAGATTTTCTTTGTGGTTAGAATTTCTGGAAATCTTTCAGGTTCTTTTAGCAGGTCTGTCTTCGTAACAGATTTGTTGTTATAGGTTTGATAGGAATGTATTTTGTTTCAGGCAGATTTCTTCATGACATACATCTTGACAGATGGGCTTTCTGGGTTTTCTTTGGAGATTCTGCAGCCTGGCTTGCTTATATGGGATGTTATAAAGTCAAATACATTTGGCCGTCGGGGGGAGAAAAATCCTTATCTTTATTCACTACCCTACTTTAGAATTATTCCCATGGTCACATTGTCTATACTAATTGGTATGGTATATGCAGTTGTTTCACCATTATTGCTTCCATTTCTGATTGGCTACTTTTGTTTGGGCTACGTTGTTTATATCAACCAGGTTTGACTTCTTACTTTTTGCATTTTAAACTGCTAAATTTTTTTTATATGTAATTGTCTGCTTCTCTTAATTAGTATTTCAATCTTTAAGTCATTACTCTTAACAATGTCAAGTCAATAGTCAATAGAATCTCTACAAAAGGAAGATGGTGAAGAAAGGAAGGAAATATTTTTTAAACTTCTATTTTTTTAGTCGTCCTCACCTCACTTGATACTTGTTCAGGCACAAAAAAACCTCCTTTCACTCTCCGTCCTCTTAAGTAATTCATTATCTGCTATAAGACCAAGCCGTAACTCACTCTTTTGTTTTATACTTTTCTGCTTTCAAGCTATATAGGCTTCTTCATAAGAATGAAATTTTATCCAAAGAGAAACATATTATTCATCAGATGTGCTTTCTTGTGCAATTATTTTGAAGTGCCTGTGTGCGAGTGCATATGTGTTTTTGTGTAAAAAGTGTCCTACCAAGTCTTATCAATGGTATGCCATTTCAATCTCCAATTAAAATCTTTCCCTTTTTGAATTCCAGGACTCTAGCAATTCTTCTTTACTTTTTTCTTTTCTATCCTCTTTTCTTTTCAAAGAAGAAAAAGATACATGTGAGGAAGTTACCACGATATTTGCATCTGTTTGGTATAGCTTGTTCATTGTTCTTCATGCAGTTATAAAACTCTTGTCAGTAATAGAATTTTCATTTGCTTTCAAAACATTTGCCAGAAGTTCCATGGAAATGGCTAAACACTTGCTGGAATTTCCATATATTTGCTTTGATATGATATAGTAAAATTTCTCACAACTTAAATCAAAATTTTTCGACACTTGCATTGTGGAACTTTTGCTATCTGCTTCTGTAAGCACCTAGAAAGTATATTAAGTTTCTTGTATTGACAAGGTTATATTTTCAAAACAACAAATGATGGGTTACAATGACAATAATTGCAGATTGAAGATGTATATGAAACTGTGTACGAGACATTTGGAAAATACTGGCCATATATTCATTTCCATATTCTCTTTGCGATCATTCTTATGCAAATAACAATGATTGGTCTTTTTGGACTGAAGTCAAAACCAGCTGCTTCAATATCAACAATTCCACTTCTCTTGTTCACTTTGATATTTAATGAGTACTGCAAGAAACGGTTTTTACCCACGTTCCGCCATTACTCTATTCAGGTATATTTGGTACTCTGCTCGTTATATTTAAGCAAGAGGTTAAAATGATTTTCCAATGGGCACAATCTCACTTCATCCTGCCTGGTCTCTAGAACTATTGACCTTGAACCAATTGGGTCTCAGGAGTGCTCCCACCTCACTACTAGGCCAAGAATCCCTTAGTTATGTTAGTTATTTCTTATACACTTTCCTTTTGCTGTTGCTGATATATAATTTGTCCACCCTCTGATGCTATGACTCGGTCAGATTTTGTGGGCTAATGAGCAATATCTTAGTAAAAAATTGCGTTGTCTATGTTGAAAAGCATTACTTTCTGGCCTGTAGTGGATCTGAAATATTGCAATTGAGACATCAAGAAACTAGCATATCTCCAGATCAGCCAAGAAACTCTTACGCAATCAGTAGTACCTTGGTTTTAGGTTTGAATGATATGTGTTTGAGTTGAACCCTTCCCAATAAAATCTTAGCCTTTTAGGCTGAATGTTGTAACCACAGATTTTTTTGCGCTTCATATTCGTAATCTCCTATTTCTTTCTACATAACTGGCCATTTTTTGTAGGTTACATGATAAACAAGATGACATAAAATGTAACTATCCCACTTAATTTCCCTTATTTGTAACCTTGATTTTCTATGTTTAAATTTTGTATTAACAGGTTAAACATCACTTACCAAAAACAAGTACATAAATTCTTTTGTGTAGGTTCTAACTTGTTCTGGCCTTCCTTTCTGGCTGGACGATTCATGCATGTTTAATACTTGGATCAGTTAATATGCTTCCATTTGACTTGAGTGTGTTATTTCCTTTTCTACTCTCCTTTGATCGCCTCTTGGACGCTAGAGCATAGCAGTAGTAAAATCAAGTTGGTGATAAACAACACCAGAAGGCCAAGAACAACTCATGTTATTCCTCGAAAGTTTAACTTATGGAATTTCTAGCATATGGGTTCGAGGCTCATATCATGCATTCTAGGTTGCAGCAATTCTTCCCCAGAAAGTGGGGCCGATCAGCATTGTACCAGAGAAGCCAGAGCCTGAAGGCCATATACATTAGTGCTTAACCATGGAAGAGTTGGATATTGTTTACTTTATTTAAACTTGTCAAATTCACTATAACCTCATATGACTTGTTCTTTATGGACAGAATGCTGTTGAAAACGATGAGCTTGATGTGAAGAGTGAGCAGATAGAAATTGACTATGACAAAGTGATCAATGCATATTGTTCACCTTGCTTGCGGCCTGTAAACTTCTTGGAATCCAATTCAAGCTCAACGCATCCATCAGTTTCCTCACCATAATCACAGTTCTTCCTTTTTCACTTCTCTAGCAAATTCTCAGATGATTCTTCACATGATGTTGAATTATCTGATCCTTAGTTTTGGCCAGTAGTCTCAATTTATATGTGGCAGGATTGCCTACAAGAATAATTTAGAGAAAGTAGACCAAGCAAGAGAAATCTGCTTTGTAACGGCTGTGAACTTAAGTTAAACTAATGTTCCTGTACCAACTATGCCCTGGCACTTTAAACATTTGCTTGTTGATACTGAAAACGCCATACAACTGCTGACACTACTATTCTACACAAGCTTTAACTTGACCAAACAAATTAATACTTCTCTGGAGAGCATTGCTTTCTGTAATGGTAAGGGGGCTTGCTGTATGTTAACGTGTCTCTCAAGGCTATACCAGTAAGCAAGATATACCAATAAGCAAAAACTTCGAACCTATGGAGTTGTGTTGGCGTATGACCCATTTGTTATTGCAGCTACCAACAACTTTGCAGTCACGAGTTTAATTACAATTGAAATATGACCAAAACGGAACTTTTGGGAGTCCGTGTCGATCAATGCCGGTTGATTGTAAAGTAAAAAGGAAATCTGGGTGAGCATATCACGATTTTCATCAGCTCACTCGTAGCCACATAATAATTGCGGCTGTTCCAAGTGGTAGTTCTAAAGCAATCCTCCTCCTCCTCCTCAGAAATATGTTCCTTGACGGTTGGTTTGTGAGTTTGAAGAGGATGTGGTAGCGAATTGTTGCGAATTTAGCATTGGATGGTGAAGTGGAGGACGTGTGGTTTCAAGAACTGGAATTGAAGACGAAGGCGTCTTGAAATCAGGAAGTTCGGCAGGAAGTGACTTCCAAAAAAGAAAAACATGGTGGAAGGATTGGTCTCTTAGAGTCCAGAAAAGATGGTAGAAAAGCTTTTTAGAAGCTGGAACTGGTGAAGCAAGTGGATTCTGGAGTGGAAGATGTTTCACAAAAGTGGGAACTTTTGGCGGAAGTGACTTGAAAATTGAGTTGAGGGGCGGCAGTGGCTTCGGATAAATTAATGTTTGCTTGAAATAGAGGAAACAATGGCTTCTTGAAATTAGCTAAATGGTGGTTTCCTGAAGATTGAACCAACTAGAGGCAGTGGTTTCTTGTAATTGCTAATTATCTTAGAAAAATGGACTAAACGAGGGCGATTGCTTCTTGATTATTGAAAAAGTTGGGATTGGTGGGGCAATGACGTCTGAGTATATGGATTCTTAGTGGTGAAGATAATTTAAGGGCAGGTCTTAATGCCATTTTCTACCAGAAAAAAAAACAAAACAAAAAACAAAAAACAAATGAGGCTTCCTTAATGTTCAATCTCCATGTGTTATTTATAAGATCCTTTTTAACATTTGAAACAGGATACGAGTATTTAAATAAATTTGTAACAGTACACCATTTGACTATGGACTAACTGTTGGACCCATGGCACCAACTGGTGCAGCCCCCTGTGACTATTTGTCACTTAGTACGAAACTTTTGACTACTAAATATTAAGAAAATAAAGTATTATCGTTTTGTAATATTTTTAGTGCTTGATCATATAATTGATATTGAAACATAAGTTTATTCACTCTCACGCATATTCAGCTTACTTAAATGCCTTAAGTATGTTTAGTGCGCAAGAAAACATCGAGAACAAAAGTCTTATATTAAAAAATAAAAAAAATGATACTTGAATAATGTGTAAAGTAAAAAATATTTCACAACTCATGAGCTAAATTTTTATTGTGCTTTAAGTTTTCTAATGGTTGAATAAACAGGATAAGGACATCCAATTATGGTCTTATAATATAGTCTCATAAAGACAAATTTCTGATGTTCCACTTTTTAATAAAGGTTGATTTTGACAGTGAGAATCAGTCTTATTCTGATCATGCTCCAATTGAGGTGTCCAATGTTTACTCCATTTAGTTTGGTCTGTCTAATAAACTCTACTCTAGAAGTCAATCTTACGCTGACAAACCTCCGGTGGTTATTACAGAATAGACTTATGCAGTCTTATAATTAACATCTTAATCCCAATCCCTTATCTTTGTTGCTGAAAGCACATGATTTTCTACCTAAATTTCGACGTGAGACATTTCTATTAACACGTCAGGAAAAATGTCCCATCGTGAGATAGAATATCAAAAGAAGGCGACTGGGTTTATTGGTTGAACTTCTTTAAATAAAAGCTTCACTTTTGGAGTAAGATGCTCTGATAGAAACATCTTGTCCTACTTCCGTGTGCTTTTAGACCTTCTTTTCCTGCTATACAATTAAGAGCGGCATTAGCAGTTGAGAGGAACTTGTTTCTAGCCCAGTTGTAAAGCTTACGTTTGCGGCCTAGAGTTTATTGTTTATGGCATGAGAGGTAGCAGGATCTCCCTGAACATGCAAAGAAATGCGGCTAGAATGTGCTCTAGGATATCCCTTCTAGATTAGGAATAGGGTCCCCTTAATTGAAGTCTCCCAGATGATATTATCAAAGCAGTGGCGCCTTTTGTTTCTTGATATATAAGCATTATGCTTATTTTGAGGCTGAGTTATCGAGCTTCTTTGGTTTGTATTTTGGGCTAATTTTTCACTACTGCCTTTACTTTTAACTTCGTTTATTTGACTCTTATTCATACAAAACCATAATGACAACTAAGATGTCAAATACAAGTGGGGCTAACGTCAAACTTCCTTTTTTATGTTTAAGCTGTGATAACAACTTAGTGTGTGCACTAGGGCCATGGGTCCTATGTCGGTGAGTTCTTTTGAGAGGCTGTTGGCTAAATCTAACTAAGCACATGGCTTCGTCATTTTCAAAGTGTTGACGTTAGCGTTAGTCTATAATGCATATATGTGTACGTAGATTTATGTAAATGATTTGGGTGGTCCAGTGGGGTGGAAGAGGAGCAGTTGAGCCACTGATTGAACGAGTCCTTGGCCGAAGGAGAAAGAAAATGTTGATGGAACCAAAGAGAGAGAGCCAGCTAGTCTGCCATAAATTGAAGTCTGACAAAAACAAAGACATGCGTGCGTGCACGATTGAACTTTAAGGCTCCTTTCATTCACTCAGATACCATAGCAGAATAATGGCAGAGAAGACTATCCAGTTGCAAATTTTACTCATCGTGTTACATTAAGGTTCTAGAGATTGAAACTTATCGAATATCTCTTAGAAAAACAGTCAACATGCAAATTTTGTTTACTAGGATCATGTGACTTTCATGGTATAACCACTGTACATCCTCTAATGTTTAAGCAAAAGGACAGTTGATGGGCTTAAAATTAGTCGATGCCAATGGTGAGAATATTAGATATTTCGTAAGAGTAAGTCACTTTTTATTGATTCAATAGGAACTAAACAATAAATACAGCAGTATCACTTGATAAACAATAATCCTTCAGTCTTTCCACTCTTCATTCGCTTTATTCCACTAATACTATAGAGCAATCGCTTATCCTAAGGAACAGGCATCTTGATGATTGGTTTCTGAACAGCGAGTGGGACCAAAAGCAGCTTTTTCTTAAAATTTATTGCAATATTGGTACTAGATCTTTTCTCCTAAGGAATAGGTTTCTTGAAGATTGGCTTGTCAGCTGGGAACGGGATTTTTGGTGGAAATGGCTTCTCGAAGATTGGAACTTTTGGTGGAAATGGCTTCTCGAAGATTGGAACTTTTGGTGGAAATGGCTTCTCGAAGATGGGAATTTTGGGTGGCAATGGCTTCTCGAAGATGGGAACTTTCGGGGGCAGGGGCTTTTCGAAGATGGGAACTTTTGGTGGCAATGGCTTCTCGAAGATGGGAACTTTTGGAGGCAGTGGCTTCTCGATGATTGGAAACTTTGGCGGCAATGGCTTCTCGACGATTGGAACCTTGGGTGGCAATGGCTTCTCGAAGATGGGAACTTTCGGGGGCAGGGGCTTCTCGAAGATGGGAACTTTCGGTGGCAACGGCTTCTTCACGATTGGGATTTTTGGCGGCAATGGCTTCACGATTGGAACCTTCGGTGGCAACGGCTTCTTCACAATTGGGATTTTTGGCGGCAATGGCTTCTTGACAATTGGAACAGGTGGAATTTCTGGAAGCGGCTTCTTGACAATTGGAACTGGTGGAACTTCTGGAAGCGGCTTCTTGACAATTGGAACTGGTGGGAGCAATGGCTTCTTGAAAGGTGGAATCTCTGGAAGTGGCTTCTTGAAAGGTGGAATTTCAGGAAATGGCTTCTCAAATGGTGGGAGTGGTTTATCAAAGGGTGGAAATGGTTTCCCGAATTTCGCTTGGTCGACATCATTAGCTGCACAAAACACAAACACAAGATCAAAAGAGTCGTTAAAGAATCATGTAGCTACTACCAACTGCTTCGGAGTTAAATGCCCAGTAGTTGCGTTCGAGAAAAAATGTACCTGAAGTGGCCTCCCCATGGCAGCTCACAGCAAAGAAGCAGAACAAGAAGCCCAGAAGGGCCCCTTTACAAATGGACTTCGTCCGCATAGTGAACCCTCCTCGCACCACCCAGTTAAAGCAAACTGGAACACAGATGATAGCTTGAGCTCTTCTGAGCTGTGAACCTCTTCAGTCTGTTCTAAGCTTGAGTGACTCCGAGTCCTATCCGTCTTCTTATATTGTGTGGCTGGTGAAGCTGTTTAAGCGGTTCCCACGCCACACTAATTAGTGCCTCATGTATGATTCAAAGTTATGGAGCAGGTAGAAAGGAAGTTGATAATGATCGCCGAATTTGCTGCTCGGGTGCCATTTTCTTCATTTAATGAGTCCTCCTAACCACGTCTATCCGCTTCGTCTTCTTTTGCTTTTCCTCTCCGTCGGGTTGTTCCCCACCGATCAAGAGAAAGAGATAGTTCTCCCGTTCAAGTTATGGACCCATGCAGAAGTTACGATGTACCAGGATTCAATCTATCACACAAAAATACTCCAGAGGACAAGCATGAGTTCAACTAACAAGGAAACTGTGTGGTGGCAGGTGGGTTAAGAGTTGTACTAGTGAATGTCGGCTACATGCCATTAATTCTGCTGAACAGCACAGCCTGTGGATAACTCTAAAAGAAAGGGAATTCGCCTGAAACTACTAGAAAAGCAAAGCAGCGACGAAATGAAGCAGCATCTCATGCAACGAACTGAAGTTTGTTCATTGCATGCAAACTTAATGAAAATTATCTCTACATATTAACTCTTGTTTCTTGAAATTTCTTTGGAATGGGATACTTTTCCAATCTGACTCCTGTTTTACAATCATAAGATTGTTTTATTTCTTGCCTTAATTTTGTGGATTGCTTTGAAGACACATCCACATAAAGATCACAACTATTGGTTTTAATTATAACTTTTTCTCTGTATGCAATGGCTCCTCGATTTGTCCTTAAAATGCAAAGATATGTCGTTTTGGACAAGAGAAATAGGATAGAAACCTTCAGCTACAATTGTGAAGCTTTGATTTTTGTAAACCCTTTTGTAAGTTTTAACAAGCCTCTGCTATTGTTTCATCAACTTGAGGGTTAGACTGTGCGAAAAATCATGGTTTACGGTTTTCAAGTAAAACCCTGACTTTATACAAGCTTGGGGGGTTGTTGTAACAAATAGTTTGTAAGTGTAATTGCAGTACTTAGAGCAGTATTAGTCTATTATTTGACGTGATAGATGGTGAGTTGTTGCCTTTTCTGGGTTAGAAGAAGTTTACGTGCAGATGGATTTAGTAATCACTATATAATGAGAGAGAAAGGAACTCTCTAGCTAGTTTCGTAGAAGATGGTGACCTAAACTGTTAGCAATCAACGAAATGGGTGAGAAAACGAATTTAGAAAGAACAACGTGATCAAATTGAATCGAAAAGGACAAATTTTTGGCCGAAGTAAATGGCTGTCATTATCATTAATATACAACATATGGTTGTATTTTATCTTATATTAACCAAGTTCCAATTCACTCTATCTTCTCATTAGTAGGTGACGTCATTTTAGATTGATGTTTTTGGTACCTAAAATTAAATTCCCTCAATGCCAACATGTCAAACACTAATTTAAAAGGCTTTTACTACATATATGAGCTCTAAAATAAAGATAAGTACATAAATTTGACAATAGCTAGAAATGTAACAACATACGATATCAATAATTAAGAATGTAGGAAACTAAAGTATAAACAAGATTATTATATGTAATGTATTTTACAATACCGCAAAACTTGAACTAGTTACACAAAGTGATATCGGTTTGATTTTTGTTACAGAAGAAAATCGAAAATACCAATATTCTTGGTCACATGATAAATTTTGTACAAGGATCGCGGTTCAATTTTTGTTGATCAAAACCAATAAAACAAGGGTGAAAATCAAATTAGTAGTTCTAGTTATGGTAAAAATTGCTGCCGTAATTCTTAAAGAAAGTTGAAGGATATGCTCTTATTGATTTTGGTTTCTCTTTCACAAATACATTGAGGTAAAAACTAGACTTGGATAGCTTATGATGGAGGATCTTGTGTCCATACGGAGTTCAGGCATTTGAATAGGCTAGAGTGTTCTTGTAAATACAAGTTGTGAAATGTACTAAGTGTTGGGACCGAAGCCAATGCTGAGTTTCTATTGCTTTTTTTCTTAGTTACAAAAAATGCTGTTTGCACTCACTTATGGTAGTACAAGTCAACGAAGATGAAAGATTAAAATATCAAAAATTCAAATAAAGGCTCAAAAGAGGCGTTGGTTGCGGTGTACATGTTGTACTACAGGAGCAGATCTGTCCATGCACTAAGCATTGGAAGTAGATGCTTGGTAGATATTGCGCCTTACTGTGTCAAGAGGGCAGCTCAGTGACTGCGCATGCATTGAGAAATAATGCTATATGACGTGCCTTCCATGGATATGATGCGATTTTTCATCTTGTCTGTTGGGCATGTCCTATTCAGACCTGATTTGTTTTCCTTATTGGATCGTGCAGGAAGAGCTTAAGCTGCCATCACTGCACTGTGAGAAGTAATTTTCGGCAAAGATTACGAAGATGGGTGGGGGGATGCCCCTGTACTGGTAATTGATGTTTCATTTGATGATCCATAGTACGTTTTTTTAAGAACTTTTTACAGTGGATGGCTGTTCTACATCTCTATCTTGAACCACCAGTTATATGGATCAAGATTGATAGTACTAAGTCATTGCTGAGCAAAGTGTTGATTTTACCAGGATAACACAGTTTGAATCTGAAACGATAGTCAGGCTACTGGATAATTTTAATCTCTTGGGGAAGCTTTTAATCGTAGTTTAAATCTGTTTTATTTGCTCTTGAATGAAGAGGAAGACCTGGTTTCTTTTTTAGCTGGGGAATGGCAGCCGCTGTCCTACTTCTTTACTCGTGTAGTTCAAGAGACAGCTGGGTATGTCTTTTTTTCTTTTTTCTCTTTTTTCTGCTTTCGTGGGCAAAAGGCAAAAGACTTTTGCTCTGGTCATCAGATTCAGCCTGTCAGGTTATTTCTCGTAGTAAAGATGTTCACCTCATTGTTATGTTGGACCTCATTGTGGATACTTATGAAGATCAGGATATTCTAGCCTTCAGACAATCATCAACTTAGAGCTGCTTTCCAATGAAGTTGACCTTGTGTAGCTTCTTCTTCTTTTTATTCTTATTTTATTTTATGTTTTCGTCTAGTGGTAGTGTTCTTTACATAGCCTTCTATACTTGGCCATATGTTGAACCCTATTTTCTCAGGAGAAGTGTTGTTATGAAGTTCATATTTTTGCTTGTATACAAATCATTTTGTATCACAGGAACACTTAAAATGATAGACAAAAAGTTTTCTAGGATTAGATTGTTTCAGATGAGCATTTGTTTGGTCTGCTTTGTTGTTCTTTTTGCAAGAAGCTTATATATATAATACGTATGTATACTGTAGCTTTTTGGCACAGCCGTTGTTACTATAAATGAGGGAAGTTCTTATTCTCAGCTCTCAGTTGAAGTTAAGATAGCAAATTCCTATCACGTGTTACTCATGTAACCAAAATTTGTCACATAACAAATAAAAAAGGAAGACTTAAAAAGAAGATTGAAGAGGAGAAAGGGAGGATGGTTGAAGGAGAAGTTATTAGATGGAGAATTTAACTGAAAGTGATTCAATACATCCAGAGTTTAAACATCCCACGTTGAAACAAACCAACCCGAAACAGTAAGGGGGACAAAAGCAGCATCTCGTGCAAAGAAGTAGGTATTTTATTTCAGCATGGCAGGCCAACTATATGACCATGGTTACGAACTAAAGTCCTTGCCACTAGCAAGCCTTGACATTCCTTGGTTTCTTAAACTTATTACAGTACTGGTACTAAATCCAAAATTCCTAAGGAGTAGGTTTGTTGATGATTGCGTTGTCAATAGGGAAGGCGGGGAAAACCGGCTTTTTGAAAATTGGAACATCTGCTGGAAATGGCTTCTTAAAATCTGGAATAGGAGGGAAAAATGGTTTCTTAAATTCTGGAGTAGGAAAGAGTGGCTTCACAGCTGGAAACGTTGGTGGAAATGGCTTCCTAAAATCTGGAATAGGAGGAAAAAGTGGTTTCTTGAACTCTGGAACGTTCAAGGGAAGTGGCTTCTGAAGGGTTGGAAATTTTGGTGGAATTGGCTTCTCGAAAATTGGAACTTCTGGTAGCAATGGCTGCTTAAAACCTGGAATGGGAGGACATAATGGTTTCTTAAATTCGGGGATAGGAAAGGGAAGGGGCGTCTTAACATCTGGAACTTTTTGTGGAAACGGATTCTTGACAGTTGGAAATGGTGGTAGCACTGGCTTCTTGAAAGGTGGAAATTTTAGTGGAAATGGTTTGACGAATTTCCCTTCTTGGTCGACATGTACAGCTGCTTTGTGCTTCTTGTTGGCTGCACAAACACAAGATCATGGCTAGTCATTGAAAGCTTTGCATGAGAAAGATGTAAAACAAGGATGTTAGGAGCAAATGATTTGTTAAAGTATCATGCTATTTGTTTTAGAAGAAATGTACCTGAAGTGTCCTCGCCATAGCAACTCACAGCAAAGAAGCAGAACAAGAAGAAGCCCAGAAGAGCCCCTTGACAGATGGACTTAGACCGCATGGTGAACCTTTCTTATACCACCCAGTTATAGTAAAACCAGAACACCAAAGATAGCTAAATTGTTTTGAGCTATGAATGAACCTCCACAGTTTTTCCAAGGCTTGAGGGACATCGAGTACTAGGAGCCTTCTTATACTGTGAGGCTAGGGAAGCTATTGACCCTGCTCCCTCGCTACGTCATTTAGTACCTCGTGCATGGGAAGATGTTATGGACCAGAGCTATAAAGAAAGCTGATAATGGCCGCCGAATTTCCTGCTCGGATCCATTTGCAGGAGTTGAACTAACGCGGAAAACGGGTCCTCGATACATGGAGGCAGATGAGTAAAGAGCTGTGCCTATAAATGTGGTACTATATGCGATAAATTCTGCTAACCAACACGACCTAAGAATAACCCCAAAAGAAAGAGAAGCAGACGCGAGAATTAAAAAATGGTCGTAGCAGAGATTGTTGATGGCTTTATTTGAGATCTTAGTTCCCCAAGTTGGCATTTCTTAACTATGTAATGAGAAAGCAACAAAAGATTGGTTATGAATTTGCAACACCTTTCCCATTGGGACCCCTTGAATAGAAACACTTTGAAAAAAAAAAAAAAGAGAGTCACAACTTGATGGATCTGTGTGGGGGATGAAGCTGGCCCAAACTTCTGATGGAACTGGGCAAATCAACAAAATAGCTCACTCCTCCAGAACATCTATATCCCACTGGGAATTTGATCGGATCGAGCCCACCGCTCCTCTTGCACAAGGGAAAAGAACGAAATCCGTTGCATTTGACTATCCAGTCCAGCCCTTAAGCAGGCCTGCTCGAAGAACAGGTGAACGAAGGCCAGTGAGAAGTCGTTTGGTCGATAACTCTGTTCTGCTTGGTCAGGGACGATCAAGCAGCAACTCTGTCAGTCCTACAGAAGACAAAAGCTTGGACGAAGGCTTGATTTCTTCTCAGTCAGAAGACAAACAATTGAAAGAGGCGTCTGTTCCGCTGGGTTTTGTGACAGTCACGGAAACAGAAGTTGTTTCTTTGAAAAGCCCAAGCCTTTTATTTGGTTGGGCAAGAATCCATCCTGGGTTTTAGACTTCACCCAATCGGGACATTCCTTCGAGACCTGATGCCATTACCAACGAGAAAAGGGACTTCGAAAGAACTCTTGAAAGAGGAAGGATGCTGCGAGCGAGTAGTCTTTGCCAAAGAAAGCTTACTTCTTTCTTGCCTTGTCAAAGTTAGGGGATGTCAGGAGTGAGGGAGTGAAATAGAAGTTTCACAGTGAGAAGTGTAAGGGCTTTAGCGGATAGAAGGGTTTAGAGTGAAGGACGTGGCCCTTAGGAAAGGGCACGAAAAGAGAAGAGGAAAGGAAGAGTTGTAAGGAGAAGCTACTCTGTAAACAGAATCAATAAAGAGTTCCCTTAGCGGTCTTCGATTTACAGATTCGGTTTAGTGAGAATAGCTACTCCTCTTTCTGTATTGAAAACAAGAATAAAATTTTTTTTAAAGACCAGCTCTCTGTTTACTTACGTAGGCGAAGTTTCTTGCTTTAAGCGTGTCCAGTATCTGCAGAGACAAATTTTGTTGCTGTTCATCTCCATGAAAAATGTGAGTTTCTCTAACGAAAGTGGAAACTGTAGAAGAATCAGCGTTCGCCGAAAGAGAGGAGAGCAGGGGACTTAAGTATAACAGTTGTGTTGTGGTGTAATTTATTAACGAGACCAGGCCTTCCGGGTTTTCTTCCTTTGTTCATCTTTCCGTTGATGTTCATTCCGTCATTGCTTGGTGTTGTTCAATCACGGAGTAACGTTGGCTGGGGAGCCCTACTGGGTTCTTCAGTTTCTTAGTTGAGAGACCCAAACGCTTTTTTTTTTTTTAAGGGGACAATCGTTCACTGGAATTTCAGGGGAGTTGGGAACCTTCTCTGTTTTCGTCCAGACACGTCGTGTTCCGCAGGCAATCGGGCATAGGGGGGACTTTGGAAGGACAAGGGAATTTGCGTGGCTTGGGGGAGAAGCCGAATGTGTTCTCTCGCAACAGAACAGGGCCGGGGTGCTGTGATCGGGTTCTTGAGGTTCCTGGAACGTCCGGTTGTTGGTAAGTTTCTTTTCCATTTGCTTGTGGGTTGTGGACTGAAAGTGTGAGTTTCCGTTGCTATGATTGTGACTGTTTTAAGTGGGATCGAATGGTGCGTTTGGGTGGGAATTACGGTCGGTTAGATTGATGTGCATTGTGAAAAGCCAATGGGGTTTTTGTCTTTCTTGGTGGATTTGTAGCTTACGGGGAAACGAGTTGGTTTGGGAGAAAAAACTAGTCAAGCTGTTTGAGAGGTTGAAGGTGTTTGCGGAAAGTCTTGAGTGAACAGAATTCCATTGGAGTGTTTGACCGAGTAGAGTCAGGAAAATTGGTAGTAGGAGGCGACGTAAGGGGGATTTGTGGCTGGGACCTGAGTGGGTTTTACAAGCAAATGGACTCGTAAAGCGGTCTGAGACGCGGGAACGTACTAGGTTCTTTCTGCTTAATTAGCTTAAATGAACATATTTGTGGATATTTTCCTTTTCTGTCTTATATCTATATACGATAAAACAAAATGGTGTACCACTTTAATTGGGATTCTCTGACTTATGGATTTTAAATCCTTTTGATGACAGGATCTTTCTAGGTGGAGTTTCTAGCTTTAAGTGCCTCCAATATTTGCAGTGACAAATTTTGTTCCAGTTTATTTCCATGAAATTTGTGAGTTTCCTTATGCAAAATCGTTAATTAACATACATAAATGCCTGTTTCTTGTGTCTTCCCTGAGGAAGTGCAAATGCATCTATACATACATACATATGTACATGCAAGTTGGTATGTAAAGCTTCGGTTCTGCAGAATTGACTTGTTTCATCTTTTGGCAGACATGTTTGAGCAAAGGTGGGGGTTTCCATTTCCCACCATGTCACATGGTCAATGTATGCGGGTTTAGGATCTTATTTGATTGCCCGTTGGACCTCTCAGCACTTACCATATTTTCTCCTGTTCCCATTGGTTGTGACATGACGGAGGATGATCACAAAACAACTTGGTTGAGAGTCTGTAGTACTTTGGATACAGAACCTGCAACCACAAAGCGGCAGAAAATTGAAAAGCCCCTCACTGTAAATGATTTGATTTATGCAGTACCTTGGTACAAAACTGTTAGGAATTTGCACCTCTGGAATGTTTCCTTCATAGATATCGTATTAATCTCAAGCCCAATGGGAATGCTAGGGTTACCTTTTCTTACTCGAATGAAGGGGTTTTCTGCGAAGGTATGTAAGAAAGCAGTTGTGATATTAATTTATCCTTTTGCAGTATCGTGGTATTTTCTATTAATTATTGTTTCAACATTTGCCAGATATATGTCACCGAGGTAACTGCTAGACTGGGGCAGCTTATGATGGAGGATCTTGTGTCCATGCATACAGAATTCAGGCAGTTCTATGGACCTGAGGGGTCTTGTTTCCCTCACTGGATGGAGCAGAAAGAGCTTGATTTGCTGCCTTCAGCACTGAGAGAAGTAGTTTTAGGCAAAGATGGTGTGGAACTGAGTGGTTGGATGCCCTTGTACAGGTAACTAATGTTGCTTTTGGTAGTCCGTAGAGAATTTTCCTAAAGAAATTTTTCAATAAATACCATTTCTGCATCTCTGTCTTGAACCACTAATTATATGGATAAAGATTTTAGCACTAAGTCATTGCCAAAAAAAGTGTTGATTTAACCAGGATAACACAATTTGATGGTGAAACAAAAGTCAGACTTGGAATCTTACAATCTTGGGGAAGCATTTAATGATATATTTGTATTTGAGGAACACTTTAATCATAGACACAAATTTCTGGGATTTGAGTGTTGCAGATTACTATTTGTTTGGCCTGCCTTGTAGCGTGTTCTTTTGCTAGAAGCTTCTCATATATATATATATCTGGAATTTAATTGCATAGAAACATGTAGCACGAACAAGTGGACATGATTGTTGCCATAAATCAGGGAAGTTCTTGTTCTCAACTACCAGTGAAGTTAAGATAGCAAATACCTTTATTTAGCATTTAATAAGTGGAACTTCTCAGTGCAGCCGATGTGAAGGATTGCATGCAGAAGGTTCAGACACTTAGGTATGCTGAAGAAGTCTGCTATAATGGCACATTGGTCATAAAGGCATTCAGCTCTGGTCTAGAAATAGGAGCTTGTAATTGGTCCATAAATGGTCCAAAAAGAGACATTGCTTTTATTTCAAGCTCCATATTTGTTCCCGCTCATGCGATGAGTTTTGATTATCATGCTCTTCAAGGGAATGATATCATATTATATTCGGATTTATCATCCCTAGATGCCATGGAAGAGATTGAGGATGATGATGATTACTCCATTCTAACAACTAGCGGTTTGTCAACTCTCAGGTATTATTGCTTTCCATGGGCAGTTTTTTGTTGAGGTTCTATTTTTTCCGCTGAATGCTGTGTTTCAGATATTATATTTCTAGAGTTCCTTTTAACTTTCTGCCTTTCTGATTAACTTATGTAGAAGTGACAATAAAATCTTGGAAGAGTCTGCTGAATCCATACTGAATACTGAGGATAATTTAGAAGAAAGGGAGAAGATATCATATCTATGCTCCTGTGCTACCCATTCTCTTAAAGGTGGTGGCTCTGTCCTTATTCCCATTAGTCGACTTGGAATTGTTCTACAACTTTTGGAGGAGATAGTAGCTTCGCTAGAATCTTTAACTTTGAAGGTAGCCATATACTACTTTCTCTTTGGATAAAATATCTTTTGGTTCCTGAAACTTTGAGACTGTCAATTTAGTCCATGAAGTTATAATCTAGATAATATTATCCATCTTGTAGGTTCCTATATATGTTATTTCATCTGTGGCTGAAGAACTCTTGGCCTACACAAATGTTATTCCTGAATGGCTTTGCAAAGAACGGCAAGAAAAGGTGAAGATTTTTGGGTGTATCATTTCGATCTTGCTGGAGCTTATCTTCATTGCAAAATTCTAGAGTTTGGCATCATTCTTACCATATTCATTGTTGTCACAGCTGTTTTCTGGTAAGCCCTTATTTGCACATGTTGAGCTCATAAAAGAGAACAAGCTGCATGTGTTTCCGGCAGTAAATTCACCAAAACTGTTGTAAGATTCGCCCTCCTTTTTTATTCTTGTTTAAATGCCTGCAGCGAACTTTCTGGCTGGCAATTTCAAATTTTCTCATGAACATCTCTTTTAATGCTTTAAAAAAAAAAAACAACTTTTATCCTTTTTGTGGCCTACAACTTCCATGTTATCAAAAATTTTTGAAAGATATTGTCAAACAAACTTGGAAGTTTTAGCTTGCTTTACAATGTTTTTGCTCACTGCCTGACCGTGAGGGCATTTGTCTACCAAAATATCTGGTATTATTGTTGTAGCACTTCTTATCAATATAACAAGCAATGCTGATATAACCTATGATAGAATAACCATTACAAACATATTTCCTTATAGTGTTGCTGAAATTTGATTTTGAAACCGAGACCTATATGTCATTGGGAATGCTTTTCTGAAACCTTATTCATATGGAGTTGTTATGATTCTCATAGGTGTCTGATTCTGTGATATGTTTCTGGATATGTGTAATAATGTTATCTTCTCGATCGTCATGTTTTTTCTTGTGGGACATTTTTTACATATCATTCAGAAGGCAATACATCAAGCGACAAGAGATGGCTAATATAATGAAGCTAGAAAAAATCCACTGTAAAACACTACTGAATGATCATGTTGACCTTCTTACCTGCCTGTCGTGTATGTCATCCACTTGTTCACTACTCAAGACTGATACTTGTGTGTAGATCCAATTGGCAGGAACCATGCATTGTTTTTTGTCCTCACTGGAGTCTACGACTTGGTCCAGCTGTCCATTTGCTTCAACGTTGGTCTGGGGATCCAAACTCTTTACTTGTTCTAGAGGTTCTGTTTTGAGAATAATTATCCTGACTTTCATGCTTTTTTTATCTAGTTATACTTCACTAAAACTACAAATTGCATGATTGTTGGAAAGATGTCACTTTATGCAATAATTGGGATACCTTTACTAAAAAGTATTGGATGAATGTACAATATGCAGAGCGGATTGGATGCTGAGCTGTCATTCTTGCCTTTCCAGCCAATGGCAATGAAGGTTGTTCAATGCTCATTTCTCTCTGGAATAAAGTAAGGGCTGTTCTTCCGCCCCTCTTCTGGGGTCTTTCACTCACTCTCTTGAATATGCATGTTTCCTTTGGTAGAAGTCTTGAAGGGATGTTTTATTGTTTGGATATGGTGGTTTTTATCATTAACAACATCAACTAGAAGAAATCTAGTGCCTAGATCTGCCCCACTAGATGCAGAGTTGCTTGCGAACCCATTGGACTAAATGACTTTTTGCATGTTATAAAAACAGTGTCTTGTTTGACGACTTGTTACCAACAAAATGGTAATCACTATAATGTTGTCATTTAACCAGCTTATTCAATAGTTAGTTACTAAGAACTCCAACTGTGAGGTTTGGAATTCAGCACTCTATATGCGTGAGTTAAGTTTATATGTGTGTGTATATTGTAATATTAAAAAAAAAAAAAAAAACCATAATGTTGTCTTGCATTTATTCACTGTAGACAAAAAGAAAAATAAAATAAAATAAATTCATAGAACAATCTAATGTGTTGACTTTTGCTCCTAGCAAACTGTTGAGGTTTAAGGGCCAAAAGATTTTTAAATTTTCTTAACACCGAATCTAACTGTTCAACTTTGGTACTTGATTTTTACCCTTAACTCATTTTTGTAGGTTGCGAAAGGTTCTACCTCTGCTGAAGACATTGCAGCCAAAAATTACTCTGGTAATTTAAATCTACCTGTCTTGGTATATCTATGAGGTTATTACAATATTTTGTACTTTAGGGAGGACATCGCAAATGTCTAAATAGTTTTGGGTAGAAAACAGTATAATGTTTGGAGAGGTTCTTCAATTATGGCAACTGGTGATAACGGCAGAGACATTTGATTCCCCAGCATGCCACATGTCTGGCTGTTCCACGAGACTTCAATCCTCATGCTCTATGGCGTAATCACCTTTCAGCAACTGTAATGCTATAAACCAAAACCTCACAAAAGGGGCCTAGCAAATTCTAATCATGACCTGATTGGGATTTAGGTGATGATCTCCTCCATTTTAGTTGACATTAGGAGTTTAGGGTTGTAGAACCAAAACCTCGTTCTTGGATATGCTTGATGATTCAATGTTGGATCTTTAAATCTATTGGATTAGGGAAATTTGGAAGAGAGGGAAGTGAGGGTATAAAACCATAGGGGATGGAGGCATTGCTGAGGGCATCTAAAAGGTTTTTGAGTAGAAATTGGAGGAGCAAACTGTTACTCGGCAAGGACTCGAGTTTATGCAAGTCATCTCTAAACAGCTACTTCAAACTCCAATTTAACAGTGTGGGGACATCGCAAATTGACTTGAAATAAGGGGATGGATTTAAATGTTTTGTGATTTTCGGGAAGGTATCATAAAATGTACTGTAGTTTATGATACAAAAGTGTATCAATCTGGTATTTTCTTGATTTGATATGAGATTTATCTAACTAGTTCTTTCTTCTTTTCTGTGATTCATTCTGTAGTTACCTGAAGATTTGGGGAAGCAACTCAGATTTACAAGTTCAGATTCATTCTCTGTCTTTCACTACTCTGAAAATGAAACATTAAGAGTACCAAGCTTGAAGGACAGTTCAGAAATAGAAATCGCAGCAGAGTTGGCTCTGCAGTTCCAGTGGAGAAAGTTGAAGCATGAAAACATGAACATCACAAGATTAAAGGGAGAGCTATTCGTAGATCATGGCAAGCACCGGTTACTCTCTGCTAAAGAGCCTGCAATATCGTCCCGAAGTAGATCACTTCTACACTGGGGATCACCCGATATTGAGAAACTTCTGAATTCGTTATCAAAGATGGGCATTAACGCATCTGTGGAGCAAAGCATGTCTACTTGTGGATCAGAAAAAACTTGTACAATACATGTAGACGATCCTAGGAAGGCTTTGATAGAAATTGGAAGCACGAAAACTGTTATCAGCGCTGATGATGAGAATTTGGCCTCCATGATTTTTGAAGCCATAGATACTGTTTTGGATGGCATTTGAAGGAACTGAATTCTTGACCTTTTCAGGGATTGAAAATAGATCAATAGAATTCTCTTTTTCTGTATATGAATGGCATTTGGCACAAATCTTTTCTAATCAAGAAAGTCATGTAGCCCAATTATTGATGAAAGAGAAGTTGTCTACTTCTCCATGAAAGAAGGAAAAGAAAACACTTTCAAGGTTATATACAAACAACCACTTTGTAACAAAGGTATAATTAGCTACCAGGTTATGATTCTGCAGGCAACACACCCCGTGTCTTATATAGATTTTATTCCAACGATGCCAATAAGCAATCCCGAGTCATGGATGGAACAAAAACAAATGTGGGTATAGAGGTAGAATGGTTCAGATTTCTGCTCCAAGCAAAGTCATCAAGAATTTTCTGTAGTCTCCAGACGTATCCCCGGTAACTGCATTGTCGAGGCTGCTGCTGTACATGTTATTATACTCCCCTCGGATTTTCATTGTGTCGATTTCAGCTCGGGTAACAATTGCTCTTGTAAGAGAATCTTCATCTGTTCCAAGCCCAATAATAGAAGTTCCAATCACCTGGTACAGTTCAAGCAACAGAGAACAGGGTTAGAGATGACTGCTGATTCCAGAACTGTTAAACTTTCTTCACATCTAGAAATAAAGATTGACATTGGCTGCGGCTTGTAAGACAACGCCTTTGTAAACAGAGTTAGCCATCACATTTCTACGGAACTGCAAAGGTCATTTTCTAGTTCAAGGACTAAAAGTAGCAGTAGGGTGATTCCATAGAAAGTTCCTTGGTCTTGAGGAAAGAGTTTACCTGTGCAAAATGCTTCTCGGGGGATTCAATGCACCAAACTACCATCCTCAGAAGAGACTCCAAATCTCCATTTCCACAACCCTTAATATCCTGTCCAGAAAATTTCGCTAATTATATTTCCGATGAAGGAATAGAAAAACTTTCGTTGATTAATCAATGGAGAAACAAAACCTGGTCAATAGGGATTCCGTAGTTTTGTTTATAACATTCAAAAGTAGCTTTAAGCTGAAATACATTCCTTGTGCAGAGTATACACACAACAGGATCACGATCTAATTGCTTTGTTCCGATCGCTTCATGCAGCGTAGCTGCTTCTGATTTAGCGACAGCCATATCCACCACTTCTCTGTCATACCTGTAGGAGCTAACTAGCCCCACTAGAAACTGTGGAAAACCATGATCAGATTCAAATACCATACAGCTACACTACTCAATTGTCCATCATAAACTCAAGGGAAAAACTCGAGCTCTATAGACTGTAAACATGACCTCAACTTTGACCTTATACAATGTGATAACATTGGTAGATTCATGAACCATTCTGTTGACTTAGTTAATGCTTTACCATCTGAAACTTAGACAGCTATTTTGTCAGATGTTCAATAAATATGGTATATGATCGAGGTTGCTTTACCTTTCTGAGTGGCATATCAACAGCGGATATTATATCCTCTTCTAGTGAGCAATGAAAAAGAGAACAGTAGGCCTGCCTGACTGCTATCAGATGGTGAGGAGATGATGCACATGCTATCTCAACTATCACTTCCAGGTTTTTGATTCCTTTCTTCTTTTTCTTCAATGCTGCATTTGCCAGTTTAGCATCCCTCTCTGGAGGATCTTGTGTCCACAAGATCACTGCTTTCTGTTAGACATCAGATGCCTGAATTACTACATATAAACATATGGATTAACATAGATTAATAGCTTATAGAATGGCACAAGATCACTGCTTTCTGTTAGACATTAGATGCCTGAATTACTACATATAAATGTATGGATTAACCTAGATTAATAGCTTATAGAATGGCACAAGATCACTGCTTTCTGTTAGACATCAGGTGCCTGAATTACTGCATATAAACATATGGAATAACATAGATCAATAGCTTGTAGAATGACTTGCTCCTGCTGTAACAAAATTGTCATTCACTGATCTATCACCTTAGGACCCCATATCTGAACAATTCTCCACGTGGAAAGCCCAGATCGAACAAAGAAGTACACCTATGCAGTAAGAAATGAGCATTGTCCAGAATAGATCATACAAATTATTCTGCCTGTCGATTATCGTTAGTTTAAACAAAGGGAAAACTAGCTGCTGATTCAGAAAAGCCACTCCCTAGTTTCTCATTTTAATTAGTCCAAATATGCAGATATCAGAATAATTGAAAACTAGTTAGCACAACCTGATGACTATATGACCAAAACTGTGGTATGGATTATAATTAAAATCCTATATCATTCATGTTACATATCTTTTTTTAATAGTCTGTTTATGAGCTTGAACTGAAAATAGAAATGGCTAAAGAAACGAGATCACTTCCCTGGAAGAGTTAAAAAAAAAAAAAAAAAAAAAGGTGATAAATTACATCAACGGTTTTTAGGTTTCTAAGGTAAAACATCTTGACAAGAAACATCTAATAAAAAATGTTTGCACTTGCGATCTCCCAATTATATCAAACACACGCACATACAGAATGCCATAACTACCACTACCACCACCACCAGAAACAGGAAGACCATGGGATCCAAGATATCTGATAATAATTTTTGAACATTTTCTAGCAGGACATTGCTCCAGACTAGTTAAGTAGTTGGTTACAAAAAGGTCCGTAGCTTGGTAAATTATAGTAATTAGGGACCTAAATGGCAAGAAGAATCACTTAGTCAACTAACTTAGTAGTGAATTAGTAGAAACTCCAATCTCAAGATCTAGAATTCGATACTCCATGTGCATGAGTCAGATGTATGCATTGTAATTGTAAAAAAAAATAAATTAAAAAAAAAAGATTGGCAAGAGGAAACATACTCTGAAATCACCCGAGAGTTCTGAATAAAGAAGATCAATGAGTGATTCATTGTAAAGCTCTTGATATTTGTCTTTAATTCTCTTCCTTTGACTTGCATTTCTTCTCGCGAGTATCAATATTATAGCCTTCTCATCGGTTCCCCATCCTAAATTCGTTTTCAAATATACATGATGACATTCAAGAGAAGAAGATGACATTTTGACTAATATTGTCATTAATTATGGCCATCTCATATTCTAGTACAGAAATTCAAGAGAGAGGGAACAAGAAACCTAGTTGTTATAGAACTGTCATCTTTCAGTGCTTATATTCTAAGATTGTTGAGATTAAGGCTTCCTTGATTTGTATTCAATCTGGCCATCAAATATTTAAACCACATACATCTAAATTAACACAATTCTCTAATGCTTCATGAACAAAACTTTAACATTAATCGGAACTATCAAATATAGAAGAATAATTACATTTTAATGCTAGGAGAACAACGAAGAACCCAGAAGGAAACTATTAGTAATCACAAGACAGAACTTACAAGCAACATTGAAAAGTTTGAATCTAGAAATTTTTTCCAGAAACGACCGAAAAACCGTACATTTCAAAGAAAGAAAGTTGTACACGAAGATCATCACATTTCAATCTTGGTCATCTTTGTCTTGAGATGACAGAAATATAATATATAGGCACAAATGCATGTGTAGGTCGAACACGTATCCCGGAAAACGAAGATAACCCTGGAATTGGTGACAGAAGAATACCACAGCAATTACTAACATAGACAAAGAGATACAAAGACACACCTTCACAAGCTTTCCTCAGACTCTCACAGTCTTCGTCTGCAGAAGGAACCACATCAGGCACTCTCAGCGTACCCATTCTTTCTCCTCTGTCAGACTTTTTCTCCTCCAACTCAGGTTCCTCAATATTATGTAACAGAGGTTTATCAAACCACCTATGTTCCTGGGCTGTCTTTGTTTTGTTTGTCCATGCATCTTTTCATTGCACGAAAATACCCTCACCTTTGATTGAAATCCTTTCGAAATTCATAGAAGTTGAGGGGTTCATTGACGTATTCCAATTTATTATTTCCCTCATCATGTTCACGATATTTTGCTTCTGAATCCTTGTATTTCTGCGAAGTTCCATGCTTTTTTCATATTTCTTATCCAAGCTACCCCATGAATCTCTTTATTTAAATGAAAAATTCTCCACTAATAAACTGCCGAGAATAACGCTTTCTCTTTATTTAGTTTCACCTGCCAAACATGTGCGCTTTGATTGTGTTGACTCTGTTCCACCATCTGCAATGTCTTTCGTTTCTATCATACACGAATCTCATAAAAGCATCATTTTTATATAGAGCAAAAAACTCATTCGAATAAAGATCGTGTATAAAATGTTTCAACAATTTGTTGTAGAAATATTGAAGTGAAAGCATTCATTTCCTTTGAAAGGTGAAGAATAAAGTCTTCAGATGCAGAACGTGCATGCAAATATTAGCTCTGAGTTGATTAGTTAACTGAGCTACAAAAAGGAAAAAGAAGGTCCTTCCTTTTCCTTTTCTCTTTTGTGGACATTAAAGCTGAGCTACCGAAAGGCAGAGATCAAGCAAAGCATTCCTTCCAACTAATCAATCATTATAACCTGGAAGCATTGACGGGAACTATTTAGATCAGATATAGAGACCATGAGCTGTACACAAGGATTTTTCTGGTTGGACTTGCTGATTAATGTGGACGGCCTCTCAACAACTAAGATTATGGCAATAATTGCTCCAAAGGAACTCCAGCCTCTCTAAAGTCATCTTTGAATTATCAGAGCACGTCCAACATGCAGGGCATACAGTGATTAGAAAATACAAACTATGGCCACGGCCATGGTGTTTCACATCCATTATTGCTTTCTCATGTGGAAGAAATCACGTAGAAGATACTACCATGTATTAAGATACTACTAGTTTTGGGAAGATATATTTAACGAAGCTTTGTATTCCATAAAAGTTGCAACTTTAAAAGTCGATGCCATCATACATTCTCTGTCAGAAACGTGGTTTAAGGACTTCTTGAAGTTCGTAGCAGCCTTATTTATGGTACATTTGCTACACGTTGTTTATTACTTTAGTCGGTTTCCTACTCGCATTGGGGCTGTGCACATTTATAATAAACATGTTTTGGGTGGTGACTTACAGGAACTGCACCAAAACCTGGGGAAATCTAACTAACACGGCAGAATATAAGAGCATGACTGCAAGAAATTGACAGTAGAATTGAAAAAGTTGATGAACGAGGAAGAAAATTAGATAACGTTGGTCCACTTGCAGTAGGCTCAGGTATGCCCTTGCGGTAGGGACACCTACTTGCTCAGCGTCAAACCTTTGCATGTTGTTTGTAAGCTTTCTTTATAACTGAGGCAGCATCTTGGGCGGTGGGACTTTGCCTTCACGCTACCTTCTGTAATTTGGTCACCGTCCTTATCAATGGTTGGGACAGTTTTAGTTTCATCATCCAAGAGGCATACGAGGTTGTTCTACGAGGTAGTTCTGATTTGTTAGCTCTTTTTTATCTATGACGGTTTCACGATGAAATGAATGCCTATATTTTAAAGTTTCAACGTTATCTTTTAATTTTTATTTAATATTTAAGTGGATGTAAATGTCATTTGACCTTTCATTAAGTTTCATTTCCGTTTTGTCAAGTTCCATTACTACCATGGCAATAATTTAAGAAGGCTTCTAATTATTGAATGACGAAATTGGCCTTTTGGGTTCTTATAAATATGTCTTGGCTTTGGATGTTCTGCATCTCCATTGCCTTTAGCACAAAGAATGGCTTTCCCTTCTGAAGTGGAAGCTCTCACCGACGCCTTCTCAGGTTCCTTGAAGCGTCATTAATATGCACAAGCTGAGATTAATCTTATAAACTGATTTTCCTGTGAATGTTTTTTATCCGTTTCATATTGCCAGTTCAGTTTGCCATTTCTTGGCTAGGAAAATGCTTCTGCTCCACATTTTTTACCGAATTGACTCAACAGAATACCATAATAAGAAAAAGCTAACTTCTATGTCTTGGAGAGTAGAAGTTTTTGTTCCTTCTTTCTTTATGATTTGTAACTGCTATATTCTATATCTTGGTTCTGTAACCATCCGTCCCATTATCATTTTCCTCGTAAAATTTCTTGCGTTTTTCAGTATGTGTTTATTGGGTACTTGTTTACATCTATTACTTTTGAGCTGAAGCAGGACACGGAGTCCAGGAGCAGGCACTGATATCAATATTGGGAAAGTGGCAGCAGGAGGAAAGGAGATCCTTCCGGCAGGGAACTCCCCACCTCTTCATTCAGGATGAGCGAAACTTCGAGAGGTGGAATGATCGCCATGTCAAGCTTCTCAAGCATGAATTCATGCGTTTTAAGGTAGTTTTTATCCTTTCAATTTCATAATCTTTACGTTCTCTGTTGTTATTTTCATTTGTAAATCAAGTGCCTGCGGTGAACGAGTCTAGATAAATCTCAACAAAAAAGACTAAAAGAAATTGTTATCCAGAACGCTGTGGTGCTGTGGACTATGCATCCATGGGAAAGAGATGCTCGGCTGGTGAAAGAGGCCTTGAAGAAGGGTCCTCAATCGTATGGAGTCATCGTAGAGGTTGCCTGCACCAGATCAGCGGAGGAGCTATTGGGAACAAGGAGGGCCTACCATTCTCTCTTCGACCATTCAATTGAGGAAGCTGTTGTTCAACACGTCAACGGCAGCGAACGTAAGGTGAGTGAGTATGTTATCACGTATATCCTTTCAGAATGTTAGGAGCCAAATGCATTGTCAAAATCTTAAGAAACAGACATTATGTTCTATGTGAACAATCTGGTTCCATCCCCAGTTCTAAGAGCGTTGTTTCCACGAGGATGGACAGGCCTAGAACCCATTTTGCATACTTGTTAAAAGTCCAAAGTTTACTAGGATTTTGAATCAACGCCCGGTTTTGGTAATGGATCTGACTAGTTTTGTGCTTTGAACAGCTCTTGGTTGCTCTTGTGAGCGCCTACAGGTACGAGGGATCAAAGTTTAACGATGACACTGCAAAATCTGAGGCCAAGAAACTTTTCCACAGCATCAAGAATGATGATAAGAGGAAGCCCATCGAGGACGACGAGGTAATAACTATACTAACAACGAGGAGCAAGCCCCATCTCCACGCACTATATAAGCACTACAAGGAGATTTCTGGCAAGAACATCGAGGAGGTATGAACCTTATCAAATAGCATTTTTAGGGTAATTTCTAGTAGTTGAAAGTAAAAATTGATTTTTTTTACTGTTTTTTCTTTAGGATCTTGATGATGATTTGCGGCTAAAAGAGACTGTGCAATGCCTGTGCACTCCCCATCATTATTTCAGCGAGGTAAAATGAAGCACTACTAGATTACAAGGAGATCCAGTTGAAAAATTACTTATTGTCCTTCCAAATTGTTACTTATTTTTGTTTTCTTAAAGGTCCTGGATACAGCTCTGACAAAAGATGCAGATAAGGATACCAAAAAAGAACTAACTCGAGTAATTGTAACCCGAGCTGACTCAGACATGAAGCAGATCAAAGAAGAGTTCCATAACCGATATGGGGTTCGCCTTTCCAAGAAAATTGACGATACGGCTAATGGGAACTACAAGGATTTCTTGCTCACCTTAATTGAAAGAGGTGGTTGATTGAGAAAAAGGGTCTAAAACTTTAGCGGGATATTTCTATATCCTTTTTTGATTCATTGCTGATGTTTTTCCCTTTCCAGCATGTGTTCTAAGGCTTGTGTGAGTATTGTATTATTCAAATAATAATAATAATTAACTATCAAGTAATAGTTATCTTTTTTGGCTAGTTGATTGTCCACTTTGACCAAATAAAACAGAAATTTTCAGATATCTTCACTCATGTTACTTTTCGGGCTACAACCTTTCATTTATAGTTGTTGGATATCAAATCAAAAAAGAAAAATGTCCAAAAAATTGTTTTAAGTTCTAGTCTCAAAGCTCTCTCCGGTTATGTTAAATCTCTAAACTAATTATATTCAAAATATTTTTCATGTTCTCAAATATATTGACTCTCATAGAGCTAATTTCTAAATATTACACAAAAACTTGTATTATATACCATACTTTTACTAGATTATATTATATATTTCATTTAGACTAATAAACTACTTTGACTCACATCAGGATTTCCAAAATATTTCACTTATTCTCAAATATCCTAAACTTTGATTCACATCAAGAGTTCTTTGGTGGGCTCGAAGGTCCAATGATTTTTTAGCTCATAGGCCTACTGATTTTGGTCTCTTTTTTAGATTTGCAAGCCCGATAATTTTAAGCTCGCAAAACTGATAATTCCAGGCACATGTTTGACGTGCAGGCCCAATTATTATTATTACTATTTTTTTTTAACAATTGAGTTGAGGCCCATTTGAGAGTTTTTGCTGGCTTTTGGATAATGTCTTGGGTTGACATTATGAATCAATTCTCAACAGTTTCACTTTAGTACATCATTTTTCACTAATCAATACAATGTTTTACGTGTTTCACCTACTCTTGGATAATCTCTGTCTTTGTTATCTTCAATCATCTTCTTTAAATATGAAAAAATATACTTCTACTTTTTAACTAACTTTTAGATTGAACTAAAGACTTATTTGTAATAATATGTTTAATTTTGCCACTTCATGCAACTCCTCGTTGATGTTTTAAACAACAGACACCTATGGAAAAGGTAACTCTAGGAAAACATAAACTAGTCACACTCGAGATTCAAGAGAAGACCACACCACAAACAACAAACTCCAACTGAGAACACCACCACTCATGACAGCAAAAACTCAATTGTTAAGGGCTTCGACGGGAAAGGATCTCAATCCTGTTTCCCTAGCAAAGTGAGGAGAAAGGCCCTGTAATCCCCTGAAGTTTCCTTGGCCACTGCATGATCAAGGGAAACACTGTTCCTCTGGTAGTAAAGCTCCTTGATGCCATTCAAGTCCCTCTCTGCCCTCGTTACAATCACACGAGTGAGTGCCTCCTCATCGGTGCCCACCCGTTTGATTGCATTCCGCAGCAACTGCAGCACAAAATGCTCCCAGTGAGTCTTTTGGAACTTTGTGGTTGGAAAGTGAGTGAAGGCATCTTTAGTTTAAAGCAATTTCACCTTTTCAAAGTACTTCTTTGGATCATTGATGCAGCGAACGGTAGTTCGCAATGCCTTTTGGAAGTCAGTCAGTGGATTCCCCGACAAATTCTGGAAAATATAATTTACACATTGATATAAAAATCTACTCGAATGGTTGATGTTAAAATATGAATAATACCGTATTTTCTTTTCTTTTTTTATCAGTTTCATAGAACTTGACCTAACTCTGTCCACTAGACAGCATTAGGGGGAAAAACATGTGTACCTTGGTGATGGAAGTGTCATGCTTATCTTTGTAGCGGTTAAAAGAAGCCCTGAGCTGTTTTTTGCCCCTCGTACTCAGGATCCTGAGAACTTCTTCGTGATTAAATGCTTTGTCTTTGATAGCTTTATGTAGAATATCCGCTTCAGATTTCGCCAATTTTTCATTGATCTCATGCCCGTCATACCGATAAGCACTCACCAAACTAACCAAGAGCTGTAACAGTGGCCAAAAAGCCACCACGTTAACAACTTGTAGTTAAAGTTTGCGTACATAGTTCGACTCTTAAGTCCATTATCAACTTTTTTCTGGAGTATGTTTTGTTTGAATCTCTTGTAAAACGAAGGTGATAAAGAAAAATTAAGGGAAGAATTATTCTTGCCTTGCGCAAGTCCCCGCTGGTGTGAGCAGCCACGTCTTCTTCTAAAGATCGCTTGTAGCGACTTTGGTAGGCTTGTCTCACCGCCAACAGCTCTTCAGAAGAATGGACGCATGCTATCTCAATGATCACCTGATAATGAGACTCAGCTTTCCTAAGTGCTACGTTAGCCAGAACTGCATCTCTTTCAGCTGGATCCAATATCCATCGGTACACGGCTTTCTGTATTCACAAAAGCTTATCTCGTGTAGTATAACACAACCAATTACAGAAAATAAGAAGGAAAATATGTGGGTCTTTATAAGATCACTTGAAGGAAAACAAACATGCCTCTAAAAAATTCAAAGTTTGTTGAACATGCTGCAAAAAAAAGGTAAAAAGAATTGCTTTGACATATGCTATTAATGCTCCAAGGTTATTTAGACCAGAGTGACTTGTGGAATCAATATGTACTCACTTCATGTGACATTATGTGCTTAAGAATAGGAGCCCAAGAACAGGAAATCAGTGTTCACCCAAAGGATAAATAAATGAATAAATAGAATTAAACGATGTGATGATTGTAATGATCTGACCTCGAAGTCCCCGGAGAGCTCGCTTTCCAGACGCTTGATGAGATCTTCTTGATAAATGCTCTCATAAGCTTGCCTAATTTGTTTCCTTTGAGTTGCATTTCTGTGTCCCAATATTTTGATTACTGCCTTCTCATCAGTTCCCCACCCTAACAAGACACCCACAGAGAAGAGACACAAGTCATGTTAGAAGGATTACCACTATCCCTCTCTCCTCTCCATCAATTTGCCCCTTCAGAACAAACAAGCAGCCACTCAGATAAATGATTGTTCTTTTCTAGATAAAAGCAACTTCGCGGCTATGGCCATCGACCATCAGAAATACCATACAATAATGTAAATGAAACAAGAAGTGAAATCCATATTATCAAACCAGAAAGTACTTCTCTCTTGGCCATGTTGTGGATCTTATCATAAACCAAAACTACATAGACGATCACGCGGCTATCAGTCATAAGAAGACTTGCTCATCCATGAGAGCCCGTCAAAAAGTAGACTTAATGTTATTCTTAACTAACAAATGGAAAAATGATTTAGTAATAACGAGATGAACGGAAAAATCTTATAGCGAACAACATAACCTTTGAAAGCTCTTCGGAGAGCTTCTGCGTCATCGTGAACAGAAGCATCTTCAGCAACAATGATGGAAGCCATTGTTTTGCTCTTCAGCCTTTCTCTAGATACTGTTAATTCAAAGGAGATTTCTCTATAAACCTACTATTTATAGTACCACGTTCCTCGAATACCCAATCTGATTTGAAATCAGCGCCAACCAAGAAACTTCGTCCACCGTTTTTTCACATAAAATTAAGCACACATCAATCAGAAACGTCCAACACATGTTCCCCCTTATTCATCCTCCTGAAAATCTTAAGTGGTTATGGTTCTGACATAACTCATAAGTTACTTCTTATCATTTTCTGATAGGGTGCTCTACCTAAACATTCATACGTTTCTGGTTTTGAGTGGTATCAATATCTTCTTTACCGTAAGCCGGCATTGGTTAAGTGCACAAACCCTTTCACATCTTGGCTTGACGTCATTAAGACTATTCAACAACAACCTTGTCTTCGTGTAATACGGTAGGTTATTCGGTGTATAATATATTATGGGCTACAGTAGTTTCAAATACCATATTGTTTTTGGTTGAATATATTTCTTAGGGACATCGTCATTTTCCACAGTTGTTGAGGACGCATGAGACAATTTGGCCGAGAATTCCTTCAGTAAGGAGACTTTCCTAATGATTTTTGGTGTTCCCTTTTTTCTTTTTCTTTTTCTTTTTCTTTTTTCATTATTCCTAGCATTATGTCCATTTTTCAAACCTTCATAGTGGTCTCTAGAGTGCTAGATAAACCAAGCAACCCTACTTAGCATGAATTGAATATAGACGAATTAACAAAAGCAAAACATAAAATAACTTCTTCAGAAATCATAAAGTTTGAGCAGAGCCAAAATCTCGCTCACCCTATATCGATAAATGACTAAGTAGCAAATGACCAAACCTTGAAACCTCATCCGGAGAGCTTCTGCATCATTTAAGACTGATATGTCGTCCGGAACAATTAGAGTAGCCATAGATGCTTAAAACCTAAACATCGCAAAACGTTTCTAGTATTCTTCTGTTTATACCATCATGTTCATTCAACACATTAATAGCCAACGTAAATAATAATCACAACATCTTATCTTTGGATATTATTTGATTTTATTAATGACTCCGTTAACCTAGACGACATCTAACCTTTACCTACCCTCCTTGGTAAAGCAGTACTTAGGTCTGCTTAAATTGGCTTTAATTGATGTATGATTATGTGTTAGGTCTTAGCAATCACTGGATAGGACACTCGGCGCCTAATCAGAAGAAAGGTCCCTGCTTTGGAACCACCTACCTTACTGACACCTAGTTAATGTCGTCATAGATGAATTTTCCCTATATTTTTCAATATTACCAGTCTTGCCAACCTAAACATCTTCTTTTTTTTAATCAAAATTAGATAAATAAATGAAAGAACTAAGGAACTGAACAAATTGATATAAAGCACTAAAATGTGAAGAAGTTCCACATTTTCACGTCAAATTTTTGTCCCATTGGACGAACTACTCGACAAAAGGTTAAGACGGCTCTACGTTTTCCACTACACGCTTCCGATGTCTCTTCTTTTGTTGTCTAAGCACCTAAAAAATGTCAACAGCCCCGGGTTCAGTAAACATTAATAGTTTCATGTTCAGGATGAGGACAAAGCGGACGCTGATCCATAAGGCCATCAAACCCACCTGTTAAGGAAAACTAAACAAAGAAACCCACTAATCCTGATAAACGTTCATTAATCACCCAAGAGAAGCTTGATAAATGCAGATGGTGGGCTACCTCATGGCCTAAGGGGTTTGGATGTGAGAAAGCTCTGAGGGACGAGTCTAGAATTTTTGGATTAGTGTTTCACAGTCTGATTCTCGAAAAGGAAGTCTCTCTGAAGAGTAGTCAATTGGTTTATTCTTTCTTTCGTTCTCCTATTTTGTAAGTACGAAGGAAATGGAGGACAACTGTTAACGTAACTGGTAAACAGGTAGCTAAGAAAACAAAGAAAAAATCTTTACCTAGTGTCATATCTCGCTTACAAAATGGCGATAATAGAAACAAAAATTGTAAAATTCGAAGAGCATAGATATGTTCTCCATTTTCCTTGTTTTTTTCCTTTTCTTTTGTTACTTAGAACAAGAAAATGCTACGCAGGAGCTCAAACATCAGGCACTATCTAGGCCCTTCATTTATTAAAGAAGTAAGCGGCCGTCCTGTTAAATGCAGTCAATATCAAGCCCGTGAGGCAGGATCAACTTCTCAAGCTCATATTCTTTTGCCAAATGAATGCAAGCAGTATCTAAAAGTCTGCTTATACTTGTTTAATGACTGAGCTAATCACAAGGAAACATGAGGGTAGATTCAAACTATTAGCCCCGCTGCATGAGATGGAATCAACAGAATGCAGTACTCTTTAGAGTTTAAGAGAGGCTATTCTCAAAAGGATGTACTCTTGGGTGGCGAAGAGGTCCTCATCTCATTAAAAATTATGTGGGAAAAAAGATGTGCAGAACCCGATCTGATAGTGAAGGCACGCTTTCAGTCTTGGATATGAAAAATAATTTACATGCAGAAGCACATGTACTTAGATTACCATTACAGCATCCAAAGTATACGTTCGTATAGGAGTTTAGATTACCTTTGAAAGCCTTATGGAGAGCTTCAGCATCTTCAACAGCAGAAAACTGGCCAGGAGGAATGAGGGTGGCCATTGTTGAGCTCTTGAAGTTCTTATATGGAAATGATAAATCTGATGGAGACCGTGAGTGGCCGTCCTATTTATACTGCATTTTATCTAGAATCTGTTTTCTGTGCTAAAATTTTTACTTTAACCCCACAAATACACATATGAGGAGCGTTTTATTGCAAGTCTCTAAATGACATAGCTAATACTTAAATGTCGTTCTACTATCTCACATTCTAGACCTCGGAATAAAAGACGATCACAATGATAATTCCGATTTTGTTATCTCTATTAAAGAATGACGCCACATAACTGGTTTCCCATGCTATATACCAACTCGTCTTGTGTCTTAATCATCATTGTTTCTTCTTCTTTCTCTACATCTTAGATAAAAGATGCCATGAAGCTCATTTATTCGAACCTCATTCTCAAGTTGTGTACTCATACTCAATCCTAACAATAAAGGTTTTGCTGAGTTACTATGCAATCCTTGTTCTCGTGTATTATCATGGTATCCCATTAATAATGTTGTACACGTATTAAAGTTTCAGACACAAATTCCAATATGTTTCTAAGGTGATTATGTACTTACAACCATCTTATTAACAAGGCATTCGTGCCCGTACCTAAAAGGAAAAACTCCCTTTGACATTTTATCGGGAAACCACACTCGCTTAATCATTTGCAAGTTATTTGACACATGTTACGCCACTTTTTTTACTTAGCAACATAAGCTTAGGCATAAAGCCATCACATGCCTTTTCAAAGAATATCCTTCCACACAAAAAGGGTATTGTTTATATGACATAGAAGAAGATTGATTCTTTGTTAGTCAAGATGTTATCTTTTATGAAGACATTTTTCAATTTACATAAGCTGCATCTAGGACTTGGGTTTTATCAAGCACATCACTAGAGTCATGTGACATGCATCTAGAGGACCTTACATCACCACATGATACAGGGATAGAAAGTATTGCTTCATTGCCTATTGTTCCTATCTCACACTCTAGTTAGGATTTTGAATTCCCTTACACTTCATCTCTCATTTATACACCTTTTGACCCTAATAGAACCATCATACCTATGAGCCACTAGTCCCCTAACCACATCATTCAAATCAAACACAAAACATCCATATGGACCACAAACAATGTAGGGTTGACATTATGAATCAATTCTCAACAGTTTCAATTTAATGTATCATTTTTCACTAATAAATAGAAAGTTCTAAGTATTTCACTTGCTCTTAGATAATCTTTATCTTTGTTGTCTTCAGTCATTCACTTTTTTTTTGTTAATAAATATATGAGTTTATTCATTAAAAAATAAGAAAGTACAAAAACTTATGGACATACCTCAACATTATAATTTATTTAAAAGAAAATCAAATGTAGAATCCTTCAACTATGACACAATAAAACATTTTTATGAGAGAGATTGATATTCCTAAATAGAGATGCCTTTCCACATACCACTTTTCTAATTCTAGCCAATAAAATTAATATTTCAACAGTCTTATCTTGAAAATGTCTATAATTTTGTTAAAACCATAAATAATACATGCAAGCTAAGAAAAAAAAATTAAGAAGTTTTGTAGCCAACTTTAGTCATTCGCTTTAATTTATGCTTCTATGATACAATTTTTAGATAATTTTTAAATATATAAAAAGTATATATACTTCTAATTTTTAACTAATTTTAGATTGAATTTAAGGTTTATTTGTAATAATATGTTTAATTTTGCCACTTCATGCAACTCCTTATTGATGTTTTAAACAACAGACTCCTCATGGAAAAGGTTACACTAGGAAAACATAAACTAGTCACACTTAGAGATTCAAGACAAGACCACAAACAACAAACTACAACTGCGAACACCACCACTCATGACACAAACTCTTAAAAGACTTCGACGGGAAAGGATCTCAATCCTGTTTCCCTAGCAAAGTGAGGAGAAAGGCCTTTTAATTCCCTGAAGTTTCCTTCGCAACTGCATGGTCAAGGGAAACACTGTTCCTCTGGTAGTAAAGCTCCTTGATGTCATTCAAGTCCCTCTCTGCCCTCGTTACAATCACACGAGTGAGTGCCTCCTCATCGGTGCCCACCCGTTTGAGTGCTTTCCGAAGCAACTGCAGCACAAAATGCTCCAAGTGAGTCTCTTAGAACTTTGTGATTGGAAAGTGAGTGAAGGCATCTTTATTTCAAAGCAATTTCACCTTTTCAAAGTACTTCTTTGGATCACTGATCCAGCGAATGGTAATTCGCAATGCCTTTTGGAAGTCAGTCGGTGGATTCCCCGACAAATTCTGGAAAATATAATTTACACATTGATATAAAAGTCTACTCAAATGGTTGATGTTACAAATATGAATAATAATCTGTATTTTATTTTTATTAGTTTCATAGAACTTGAACTAACTCTGTTTACTAGATGCAGCGTTTAAGGGAAGAATATGGGTACCTTGGTGATGGAAGAGTCATGCTTATCTTTGTAGCGGTTAAAAGAAGCCCTGAGCTGTGTTTTGCTCCTCGTACTCAGGATCCTGAGAACTTCTTCGTGATTAAATGCTTTGTCTTTGATAGCTTTATGTAGAATATCAGCTTCAGATTTCGCCAATTTTTCATTGATCTCATGCCCATCAAACCGATAAGCACTCACCATGATAACCAAAAGCTGTAACAGTAGCCCCAAAAAAACCCCATGTTAACAACTTGTAGTTAAAGTTGGTGTACGTACTTTTGACTCTTAACTTCATTTCTCAATTCTTTCTAGATTATGTTTTGTTTGAATCTCTTGTAAAATGACGGTGCTGAGTAGAAATTGGAGGAAGAATTATTCTTGCCTTGCGTAAGTCCCCGCTGGTGTGGGCAGCCACATCTTCTTCCAGAGATCGCTTGTAGCGACTTTGGTAGGCTCGTCTCACCGCCAGGAGCTCTTCAGGAGAATGGATGCATGCCATCTCAATGAGCACCTGATAATTAGACTCAGCTTTCTGAATGGCTACGTTAGCCAAAACGGCATCTCTATCAGCTGGATCCAATATCCATCGGTACACAGCTTTCTGTAATTACAAAAGCTTAACTTGGGTGGTATAACAAAACCAATTACAGCAAATAAGAAGGAACATGTATGGGCCATGAGAAGATCCCTGGAGAGAAAACAAACATGCATCTAAAACCAACTCTTTTAAAATTTGCACATTCCTTAGATATTATCTAATAAGTTTTACTGTTGAACATGCAAAAAAAAAAAAAAAGTGGGTAAAACAATTCACTACCTCATGTGGTTCCTACTTGCTGCTATTACGTGACATTATATGCTTAAGAATAGTAGCCCAAGAACAGGAAATCAATGTTCACCCAATAAATAAATAAAAGTATTGACCACAGAAGAAAAGGATATGATGATGATAATGATCTGACCTCGAAGTCCCCAGAGAGCTCGCTTTCCAGACGCTTGATGAGACCTTCTTGATAAATGTTCTCATAAGCTTGCCTAATTTGCTCCCTTTGAGTTGCATTTCTGTGTCCCAGTATTTTGATTAGTGCCTTCTCATCAGTTCCCCACCCTAACAAGTCATCCAGAAAGAAGAGACACAAATCATGTTAGAAGGATTACCACTATCACTCGCCTCTCCATCAATTTGCTCCTTCGTAACAAACAAGCAGCCATTCAGATAAATGATTTTCCTTTTCTAGGTAGAAGCAACTTCTCGGTTATCGCCATCGACCATCAAAAAATCCATACAATCATGTAAAATGAAGAAAAAATCAAACAAGAAGTAAAATCTATATAATCAAACCACAAAGCACTCTCTTCGCCATCTTGTGGATCTTATCATAAACCAAAACTTCATAGACGATCACGAGGGCTATCAGTCATAAAAACACTTGCTCACCCATGGGAGCCCGACAAAAAGTAGACGAAATATTATTCTTAACCACCAAAAGGAAAAACGTTTTACAAGTAACTTAAGAACGGAAAAATCGAAGATAACCTTTAAAAGCTTTTCGAAGAGCTTCTGCGTCTTCGTGAACAGAAGCATGTTCAGCAACAATGATGGAAGCCATTGTTTTGCTTTTCAGCCTTTCTGTAGATACTGTTAATTCAAAGGTGATTTCTCTATAACCCAACTATTTATAGTAAGATGTTCCTTGAATACCCCATATGATTTGAAATCAGCCCAACCATGAAACTTCGTCCATCCTTTTCTCACATAAAATTAAGCACATACCAATGAGCATCATCAAACACGTGTTCCCCCTTATTCATGCTACTTAAAATCTTGGGTGCCTATGGTCCTAACATATTTCGTAAGTTACTTCTTGTCCTTTTCCGGCAGGGTGCTCTCCCTAAACATTCTTACGTTTCTGGTTTTGAGTACCATCAATATCTTCTTTACGATAAGCCGGCGTTTGATTAAATGCACAAAACCTTTCACATCCTGGCTCGACGTCATTAAGACTATTCAAAAACAACCTTGGCTTCGTGTAATACCATGGGTTTTTTGGCGTAAAATTTATTTGGGCTACAGTAGCTTCTAATATCATATCGTTCTTGGTTTTATATATTTCTTAGATACATCATCATTTTCCACCCTTGTTGACAGTGCATGAGACAATTTGGTTGAGAATACCGTCAATAAGAAGGAGACTTTCCTTATGATTTTTGGTGTTCCCCTTTTTTTTTTTGTTTTTTCATTATTCCTAGCATTATGTCCATTTTTCAAACCTTCATAGTGATCTCTGGAGTGCTAGATAAACCACGCACCACTACTT
This sequence comes from Casuarina equisetifolia, assembly GCA_028551475.1. Taxonomy (NCBI): domain Eukaryota; kingdom Viridiplantae; phylum Streptophyta; class Magnoliopsida; order Fagales; family Casuarinaceae; genus Casuarina; species Casuarina equisetifolia. The sequence continues at coordinate 7,622,177 of CM052358.1, forward strand.
AGCGTGAATTGAATATAGACCAATTAACAAAAGCAAAACATGTTGGGCTATTTTCAGAAATCATATAACAAAAGCAAAACTGATATGTAATCCGGAACAATTAGAGTAGCCATAGATGCTTAAATCCTAAACATGCCAAAAAGACTCTAGGATTCTCCTATTTATACCATCATGCTCATTCAACACACCAATAGCCAACGTAAATAATAATCACAACATCTTATCTTTGGATATTATTTCATTTTATTAATGACTACATTAACGTAGTGTACATCTAACATTTACATACCTTCCTTGGTAAGGCAGTACTTAGGTCTGCTTAAATTGGCTTTAATTCATGTATGATGAATGTGTTAGGTCTTAGCAATCTCTGGATAGAACACTCGGCGCCAAATCAGAAGAAAGGACCCTGCTGTGTACCTACCTACCTTACTTGCACCTTGTTAATGTCGTCAGAGATGAATTTTACCTATATTTTTCATATTAGAAGTCTTTCCAACGGAAAAATATTTTTTTAATCAAAATTAGATGAATAAATGAAAGAATTAAGGGACTGAACAAATTAATATAAAGTACAAAATGTGAAGAACTTCCATATCTTTCACGTAAAATTTTTGTACCATTGGATGAACTACTCGACAAATGGTAAAAGATGGCTCTAGGACCAAGGGTTTAGTAAACATTAATAGTTTTTGGGTCAGGATAAGGACAACATGGATGCTGATCCATAAGGCCAGCAAACCTAACTATTAAGGAAATTTAACCAAACGAAACCCAATAATCCTGATAGATGTTCACTAATCACACAAGAGAAACTTGATAAATAGAGATACTCTAAACGGGCCTTCATGTCAAATTAAGACCTTTTTTCTTTTCTGTTCTGAGATTTAATTTCCCAGTTAAGTGATGAAGATGGTTGGCTGAGTAGCTGATGGACTAAGCGGTTTGGAGGTGAGAAAGTTTTGGGGGACTAGAAGTCCAGAAATGTTTATTAGTGTTTCAGAGTCTGATTCTCGAAACGGAAGCCTCTCTGAAGAATGGTCAATTGGTTTTTTCTTTCTGTCTTTCTCCTATTTCGTAAGTATGAGGGAAATGGAGGACAATCGTTACCGTAACTGGTAAATAGGCAGCTAAAAAAAAATAAAAATTAAAAAAAGGCAAAAATCTTCACCTAATGTTATATCTCGCTTACAAAATGGTGTCAATAGAAACAAAAATTGTAAAATTCGAAGAGAAAGAGGGGAAAAAAAGCATAGATATGTTCTCCATTTTCCCTTCTTCCTTTTTTCCTTTTTTACTTTTTCTTTCGTTACTTAGAACAAGAAAATGCTACGCAGGAGCTCAAACATCAGGCACTATCTAGGCCCTTCATTTATTAAAGAAGTGAGCGGCCGTCCTGTTAAATGCAGTCAATATCAAGCCTGTGAGGAAGGATCACCTTCTCAAGGTCATATTCTTTTGCGAAATGAATACAAGCAGTACATAGAAGTCTGCTTAAACTTGTTTAATGAGTGAGCTAATCACAAGGAAAGATGAGGGTTGACTCAAACTGTTAGCCACTCTGCATGAGATGGAATCAACAAAATGTAGTACCATTTAGAGTTTAAGAGAGGATATTCTCAAAAGGACATATTCTTGGGTGGCGAAGAGGTCCTGATCAGATAAAAAATTATGCGGGAATCCCATCTGACAGTGAAGGCACAATTTCAGTCTCGGATGTGAAAAATCATTAACACGCAGAAGTAAATGAGCTTAGATTACCATTACAGCATCCAAAATGTAGGTTCACATAGGAGTTTAGATTACCTTTGAAAGCCTTATGGAGAGCTTCAGCATCTTTAACGGCAGAAAACTGGTCAGGAGCAATGAGGGTAGCCATGGTTGAGCTCTCGAATTTCTTATATGGAGATGATAAAAATGATGGAGAACACGAGACGCCGTCCTATTTATACTGCTACGCCAAACATCAAAATTAACGCCGGCCTACGACGTCCACGTCTGAACGTTACTTTACACGTGAAGAGAAGGCACAGATCAACATCCTTTTATTCCTGGATTACGATTAAAGTGAAAGGAAAGTAAAAGACAAGAAAAAGCTTTTCCTCTATGTGCTCGGCTTTCATCTTGGTTGAGAATTCGTAATTAAAGTCTCAGTTGTTGGCATCTTCTGTTTGCATCATACAGACGTCAGATTTTGATATATGCCTGCCACTACTTTCCCTGTATTTGCTTTTCGTTCTTTTTCAAAAGAAAATAATTAGTAATGTACCTCACCATTCACACATTTCTTTATGCTGCTCAAAATCCAATGTGATCTTTGATTTCACACTGGATACAACTGGAGGGGGTTAATTTATTCTAATGTTAAATGAAGCGTTTTATTTAGTATCTGTTTTCTTCGCTAAAATTTTTACTTCAATCTTATAAATAACGCATATGAAGAGCATTTTGTTGGAAATCTCTACATCACAGAGCTAACACTTCAATGGTTCTGTTATCTCACATTCTAGACCTCGTAGTAGAAGACGATCACACCGATGATTCCGATTTTGTTATCTCTATGAAAAAAACAATGCGCAGATAAAACATGTAAAGAAGCAGCTTAGATTTTATTCACACTTCAAAAGGTTTTGATAGCGTGAAGCTAATCACATTTGGATATGTGTATCAACAACTCTAGCAAATGGAACAAGCCATGAAGAGCTCAAAAATTTTAAATCGACCTCGAAAAACGAGGTGGTCTTTGCATGCCCACAGTTTTAAGCCCCCTTTCTTCCTTTTCAACTTCCCCCACTTCCCAAGGTCTTAGGTTTTCCAATACGATATCTGTGAATATGATATTTGAGTTTACAAGCATGGAGGTAGTAATTTATTATAAAGCAAAACGAAGCATTTTATCTGGAATCTGTTTTCTTTGCTATATTAACTCAACCATATGCCTAATTTAGGCATGTGCTTAAGATATCAAAAGATTCTTTTGATAGCATTAAGGTGGGATCTCTTTAGGATCAACTTGGTAATGGGCACAAAATCACACACTAAAAAGAATATTAGCTCAGGAAGTAGTAAGGTATAATAATGTATAAGTACAATTGGCAACATGAGGATGGTAAATTAGGTTTTGACCTATTTGTAATATCTTTCTATTTCCTCAAAACTTATTGTATGTATTTGTCAATTAATATGAATTTACCTCAATCAATCCAAACAACCAAATAACCAATAAAATTAAAGAGATAAGAAGAGAGATATGCACACATAAATTTGTTTTAAGGATAGTTCAACATGTCTACCTCCATAGATTCGTTTTAAGGATGGTTTGAAAACATGTCTACCTCCACCCCTCTTTCAGTTAAATGTAATTGAAAGGATTCTTATTATATAATATATGCAAGCACTACAAAAAGTGTATGCCACCCAAGCATAAATTCTTATGCCTACGAATTTTTTCAATCACACTGACTACACATCCTACTATCACAAACAAACATCTATCCACAACCTCAACATACAAGAGTGTCAACACACCCCAAATAAACTATAAAGGTTTAATAAAGATTTAAGCTTTGCGTCCAATTCCTTTCAAGTACTAGAATATAAGATATCACAATTTAAAATCTCTAGCATTAAGCAATACAAATGGTATGAATTTGCCTTCAAGCATTGCTCTTCTTGTGAATATTTAGAGAATAAGATGAGATAATAAATTTAAGAGTATATTATTGTGCCAACAATCAACCTTCTCAAGTTTAGATAAATAAGAGTATGAATCAATTACACAAACTTGCAAGATAATGCTTTTCAATGTGAGTGTAAAAGATTAAGCTTAAAAAGTTATAAGTGAAAGCCAATTCACAAATATACATGAATCAATAATAAGTATTAAGTGTATAATCCGTATAGTCACAACAAGATAACACTCCAATGGTGAGCTAAATTAATCAATAAATTAATCAATGAACATATTCTATCAATAATATTCAAGCTGACAACTCTTCAAAAAGATGAGTATGGACTTAAGGCATGTAAGAGTTAATATTTTAGCAAGGCACAAATGAGATGTAGTTTAAGCTTAGTACCACACAATCAAGCATATAGGTATTATGTTTATTCAACAAAATGTGAGCTTCAAGAGTTTATATAATGCGTCAATTTCTTCAAATAGAACTCACCAATTTAAAGCAAATATTCAGGCGTATAGATATGCTTGATGAACCCTAAAGATTGAACAAAATTTCAGCTCTAAATCACAAATCAATTTTTGAAGTGAACAATAGCCAAAAGTTTCAAAAAAGCTCAATCACGATTTGTAATGAAAGCAGGGAAATAGGTACAAATCAAACTGTCTTTTCTCAAGGATTAAAATGAGTTATGATTCATGGAAAATGGTTGAGTATTAGAAAAGCAATCAAGCCTTTTTTGTTCAGATTTTTCAGCCCTTCTAGTGCAGATTTTTTTTGTTTTGTTTTGATACAAGAAAATCTCTCAACAAGCCAACGGTTACTGTAAAAATGAAACCCACAATGTTTTTCAAAGTTACCTATGATCTTCTCGTTGCAATTTTTCAAAAATCCAGCCATTTTTGTGAGGTTGATATGTGAATAAGAATCGAGCTAGACTGAAAACATTCAAAATATTTCAGACGCTCTTAAATATCCTGACCTTCCCAGAGCTAATTTCTAGCATTCCATGAAAACTTGATTTATAAAGCATACATTTACTTGATTATATTATATAATTCCTTTTGACTAATAAATCTATTTTGATTCATTTTAAGATATCCAAAATATTTCGCATATTATCAGATATCCTAAACCTTACTACAGGTTCCTAAATAATGTCAACAATTATTCGAATTATAGAACACATAATTAATTGCTTCTACCAAAAACAAATAATAAGGAGAGACCTGAGTAAACTGCAATCAATATCTTAATTCCGTTTTAAGAAAATACAAACATTCGGTTCTAATACATAAAGAAAGTACGGGAGTTTTGATGCTTTGTTGAATAGGCTTCCCATCTAGTGGGCTTGACAGGTTTCAAGTGAGCCGATCTCAACATTCTCCCTCAAAAATTTTGTTTTTACAAAACAACGAACTTCCAAAAAATAATTTGGTAGGCTAGAAGCTTTTCATTGATGGGCTTTTGATTGTTGTATTGGGTTAATATTGTGGATCAATTCTCAACAATTTCAATTGAATACATCAGTCTAAGAAACTTGTGTCTAGTTTTCCAATTCAATATTGAGTCAAGCTCAATCAAATTGTTCAAAGTTCTACTTGAGTGCGGTAAACAGTGATTTTACAAATAAACGGTCTCCTCAGGTTAAGAGTCCCTTGGTTTAGGTGGTTCTTTAGGTTTCAATTATGCCTAAAGATCGAAAGGAGATCATATGTTTAATTGCCACTTCATACAACTCCATATAGATGTTTTAACAGACTCCTCATGGATAAGGTAACACTATTTTAAGGAAAACATAAGCTAGTCACACTCATATAGATTCAAGACAAGACCACTGTAAAACAAAGACCACAAACAACAAACTGCAACTTAGAACACCACCAGTCATGAAACAAATTCTTAAAGGCGCCGACAGGAAAGAATCTCAATCCCGTTTTCCTAGTAAAGTGAGGAGAAAGGCCTTGTAATCTCCTGAAGTTTCCTTGGCCACTGCGTGTTCAAGGGCAACACTGTTCCTCTGGTAGTAAAGCTCCTTGATGTCATTCAAGTCCCTCTCTGCCCTCGTAACAATCACACGAGTGAGTGCCTCCTCATCGGTGCCCGTCCCCTTGATTGCATTCCTTAGCAACTGCAGCACAAAAACTCACAATGAGTCTTTCGGAACTTCGTCATTGGAAAGTGAGTGAAGGCTTCTTTAGTTTAAAGCAACTTCACCTTTTCAAAGTACTTCTTCGGATCATTGATGCAACGAATGGTAGCACGCAATGCCTTCTGGAAGACAGTAAGTGGATCCCCCGACAAATTCTGGGATAATAAAATGTGTACTTCGTGTAAAAGTCTACTTAAGTTATAGATGGTAAAATATGAAAGATAAAACAACATGAGATTGAGTTGAGAGAGAGAGAGACAAAGAGGGAGAATTACATTGTACAATCCACTAGTTCTTCATTTTAATGATATTGAGTCGTATGTAATTGGATATTTATTAAAAGTAATAGTAGATGAAATGTATTAAGAAAAGTAAAAGGATTATGATAATATGATGATATATAAAAATAAACATAAAAAAATTATCTATATTTTAAAAGTTGAGAGACTATTTAACTTTGAGTTTCGTTTTTTCAAAAAGTTCGTAGAACTTGAATTACCTCTACTCGAACACATAATTGTTAGAAGGATCTTCATAAAGCCTGTAATAGTGACATTTTAAAAAGGAAGAGTATGTTTACCTTGGTGATGGTAGTGCCATGCTCATCCTTGTAGCGGTTGAAAGAAGCCCTGAACTGCGCCTTGCTCCTTGTGCTCAGAATCCTGATAACTTCCTCGTGATTAAATGCTTTATCTTTGATAGCTTCATGAAGAATATCAGCTTCAGATTTCGCCAATCTCTCATTTATCTCATGGCCATCATACCGATAAGCACTCACCATGGCAAGCAGGAGCTGTAAGTCATCAAAAAGCCTCCCATGAACTTTCGTTAACCATTCAACTTGTAGTCAAAGTTGGTGTACATACTTTGACTCTTAACTTCATTTATCAACTCTTTCTAGAGTATGCTTTGTTTGAATCTCTTGTAAAACGACAGTGATGAGGAAAAATTAGAGGAAGAGTTATTCTTGCCTGGCGCAAGTCCCCGCTGGTGTGGGCAGCCACATCTTCTTCCAGAGATCGCTTGTAGCGACTTTGGTAGGCTCGTCTCACCGCCAGGAGCTCTTCAGGAGAATGGATGCATGCAATTTCAATGATCACCTGATAATGAGACTCAGCTTTCCTAAGGGCTACGTTGGCCAACACAGCGTCTCTATCAGCTGGATCCAATATCCATCGGTACACAGCTTTCTGTAATCCCCATATCAATTGCAGCAAATAAGATGGAAAAATTGCTTGGGTCATGAGAAGATCCCTTAAAAGAAATTAGACATGCCTTTAAAAACAGCTCTTTTAAAGTTTGTCGAACATGCCCAAAAGAATTGTAATAAGAATTTGCTCTGGCATATGTTATCTTGTCCAAGGTTATTCACCACATGTGGTTCCTATTTGCTTCTGTTAAGTGACATTATATACTTTAGCATAGTAGCCCAAGAACAGGAAATCAGTGTTTACCCCCACCCAAAAAAAAAAAGAGAGAATACAATTATGGACAAAAGAAGTAAATGACATGATGATGATAATAATCTAACCTCGAGGTCCCCGGAGAGCTCGCTTTCCAGACGCTTGATGAGATCTTCTTGAAAAACATCCTCATAAGCTTGCCTAATTTGCTTCCTTTGAATTGCATTTCTGTGTCCCAGTATATTGATTATTGCTTTCTCATCTGTTCCCCAACCTAACAAATCACCCACAGAGAAAGACACGTAGCATTAAGTAATGAATATTATAAGGATCACCGCCATCCCTCTCGACTCTCCATCAATTTGCCCCTCCATGGCAAAAAAGCAGCTACTCAGATAAATGATTATTCTTTTCTAGACAAAAGCAACCTCTTGGTTATCGCCATCGACCATCACAAATACCATACATTCATGTAAAATGAAGAAAAAAATGAAACAAGAAGTAAAATCCATATAATCAAACCAAAAAATACTACTCTCTTTGCCATCTCGGGATCTTATCACGATCACGAGGCTATCAAAGGCATAAAAACACTTGCTCATCCATGGGCGCCCGTCAAAAAGTAGACCAAATATTACTCTTAACCACCAGACGGAAAAATCAGATAGCGAACAAGATAACCTTTAAAGCTTTTCGGAGAGCTTCTGCGTCTTCGTGAACAGAAGCATGTTCGTCAACAATGATGGAAGCCATTGTTTTGCACTTTAGCCTTTCTCTAGATACTTTTAATTGAAGGGAGATTTCTGTGTAACTCGACTATTTATGGTACGACGTTCCCAGAATACCCAATATGATCTGAAATCAGTCCCCAACCAAGAAACTTCGTCCATTTTCTTTATTCACATAAAATTAAGCACACATCAATGATCATCTTCAAACACGTGTTCCCCCTTATTCATGCTAATTAAAATCTTAGGTGGCTATGGTTCTAACATATCTCGTAAGTTACTTCTTGTCATTTTCCGATAGGGTGCTCTGGCTAACCCATCTACATCTTGGCTTGATGTCACTAAGACTATTCAACACCAATCTTGTCTTCGTGTAATCCCATGGGTTATTTGCTGCATAATATATTATGGGCTACAGTAGTTTCAAATATCGTATTGTTTTCGGTTTAATAGTATTTCTTAGATACATCATCATTTCCACAGTAGTTGAAGATGCATGGATAATTTGGTTGAGAATACCTTCAGTAAGAAGGAACTTTTCCTTCATGATTTTTGGTGTTCCCCATTTTTCCCTCTTTCATTATTCCTAGCATTATGTACAATTTCCGAACCTTCATAGTGATCTCTATAGGGCTAGAAAAACCAAGCAACACTATTTACCATGACTTGAATATAACAAATTAACAAAAAGAAAACATGCTATGGTATTTTCTTGAGCAGAGTCAAAACCTAGCTCCACCTATAGCGATAAATGACTAAGTAGCAAATGACCAAACCTTGAAAAGTCATCCGGAACAATTAGAGTAGCCATAGATGCTTAACCCCTAAACATGGCAAAAATTCTCTAGGATTCTCCTAGTTATATCATCATGCTCATTCAACACATCAATAGCCAATGTAAATAATTAATCACAACATCTTATTTTTGGATGTTATTTGATTTTATTAATGATTGTATTAATTTAGTCAACATCTAACCCTTACCTACCTTCCTTGGTAAGGCAGTACTTAGGTCTGTTTGAATTGGCTTTAATTCAAGTATGATTAATGTATTAGGTCTTAGCAATCTCTGGATAGGACACTCGGCGCCTAATCAGAAGAAAGGACTCCGCTTTGGACCTACCTTACTTACTTACACCTAGTTAATGTCGTCATAGATGAATTTTCCCTATATTTTTCAATATTAGCAGTCCTTTCCACCTTAACATTTTTATTTTTTTTTTTATCGACATTAGCTGAATTAACGAAAGAAATAAGGGATTACCAAATTGCTTTAAAGTACTAAAATGAGAAGAACTTCCACATTTTTTGTCCCATTGAACGAACTACTCGACAAATGGTGAAGATGGCTCTAGGTTTTCAACTATACGCTTCCGATGTCTCTTCGTTTGTTGTCTAAGCCCCTAGAAAATGTCAACAACCATGGTTCAGTAAACATTAACAGTTTTCTGGTCAGCATAAGGACAAAGTGGATGCTGATTCATAAGGCCGGCAAACCTAACTGTTACGGAAAATTAAACAACGAAACCTACTAATCCTGATAAATGCTCATTAATCTCACAGGAGAAGGTTGATAAATGGAGAGTTTCTAAACATGTCAGCATGATTTTTCTTTTCTGTTCTGAGATTTCATTTCCGAATTAAGTGGTGCAGATGGTTGGCTGATTAACTCATGGCCTAAGAGACTTCGTTTCCGAATAAAGTGTTTCACAGTCTGATTCTCGGAACAGAAAACTCTGCGAAGAGTGGTCAGTTGGTTGATTCTTTCTTTCTTTCTTTCTGCTATTTCGTAAATATGATGGAAATGGAGGACAACCCTTAACGTAACTGGTATATAGGCAGCGAAAGATAAGCAAAAATCTTCATCTAATATCATATCTCGCTTACAAAATGGTGATAAAAAATAAAATAAAAAATAAAAACAAACTTGTAAAATTAGAGAAGAAAGAGGAAAGGAAAAGCATAGATATCTCCTCCGTTGTCCTTGTTTTTTTGCTTTTTTGTTTCTTAGAACAAGAAAGAGCTACTCTGGAGCTCAAGAATGGGGCACTATTAGGCCCTTCATTTATTAATATCAAGCCTGCGGGGCAGAATCTCCTTCCCAAGGTCATATTCTTTTACCAAGTGAATGAAAAGCAATCTATAAAATTTTGCTTATACTTGTTTAATGAGTTAGCTAATCACAAGGAAAGATCAGGATTGATTCAAACCATTAGCCCCTCTGCATGAGATGGAATCAACAGAATGCGGTACCCTTTAGAGTTTAGGAAAGGCTATTCTCAAAAGGACGTACTCTTGGGTGGCGAAGAGGTCCCGATCACATTAAAAGCTATGTGGAAAAAAAGAAGCGCAGAACCCGATCTGATAGTGAAGGCACACTTGCAGTCTCGGATATGAAATATCATTTACATGCGGAAGTAGATACGCTTGGATTTCCATTCCAGAATCCTAAATATACGTTTATATAGGAATTTGGATTACCTTTGCAAGCCTTATGGAGAGCTTCAGCATCTTCGACGGCAGAGAACTGGTTAGGAGCAATGAGGGTAGCCATAGTTGAGCTCTTGAATTTCTTCTACTGTGATAGACAAATGTGATGGAGACCCCGAGGGGCCTTCCTATTTATACTGCTACGCCAAACATCAGAATTAACGCCGGCTCACGATGTTCATATTTGAACGTTACTTTACATGTGAAGAGAAGGCATTGATCATCATCCCTTTATTCCTGCCGATTATAATTATAATAAAAGGAAAGTAAAAGACAAAACGAAAGGCTTATCCTCTACGTTCTGGACTTTGATTTTGGTCGAGAATTCGTAATCAATGTATTAGCTGTTGGCATCTTCCGTTTGCATCGAGCAGATGTCATATTCTGATATGTTGATTACTACTTTAACTGTATTTCCTTTTCGTTCTTTTCAAAAGAAAATAATTAATACGGTGGCGCAGTTTCCTTAGCCTGTGACGCACCATTCCACCCATTTGTTTATGTTGCTCAAAATTCAATGTGATCTTTGAGTTCACACTGGATATAAAATCGAGGGAATAATTTCTTGTAAAGCTAAATGAATTGTTTTACCTATATTTTTTTTTATAAAAAAAACTTTTACTTCAACCTCATAAAAAACCCATGTAAGGAGCATTATATTGCAAATCTCTACATCATAGAGCTAATACTTTAATGTCGTTGAACTATCTCCCCTTCTAGACCTCGTAAGCAAGCAAGATCACAACGACAATTTTGTGGCTAGCTAATTACATTTTGATACGTGTATCAACAACTCTTGACAGATGGAACGAAGCCATGCAGAGCTCGAAAATTTTAAATCGACCTCGGAAACGAGGTGGTCTTTCCGAGCCCATAGTTTTAATCCTTCTTTTAGCCTTTTCAACTTCCCCACTTCCCTAGGTCCTAGGTTTTGTAACAAATGTCATACGGTAGTAAATGAAGTGCAGATACCAAGCCCTTTGTCCACTTACATGATGCTGTCCATAAATGAGAGTTAAGTAGAGTTAAGTAGAGTAAGTAGGGCAAAGTTACTTTTGGTGGGGCTGAAATCAAGTAGCTCTCCTAACAACATCATTAAAAAAGTGGTTCTGAGGGGCTCTCTTAACACCCAACTGGGAGGCACTGATAATGGTTTCAAAGACCTCACAGCGTTCCTTAGACATATCCTTTACTTATGCAACTCCCATTTCCCTTAAAGATAAAGTGTCTGCATAAAATATTTCCTGCTTTACTCAAAACACAGCCTTGCAGGAAAGAGTGTCTGTTCCTTTCTGGTGCATCAAACATAGTCATCGATGTGGAAGATTCGAAAAATCAAACAATAGAAACACTTGTTGATATCGGCAACTTAACGGTGTAACATATTTCCATAAGTTGGTGGAAGGACAGTGGATTGGTTACTCAGCATCTTCAATGGTTTGTGGTCGGTGTTCACAAATGGAAATGGTTTGAAAATCGTGGCATCATCGATATAATGGGGCCGTCTGTCATATGCAGGCTAGGTTTGGTGTTTTCGGTGGTGTTTTGTCTGTTATTAATCCAAGCAGAGGAGAAGCCAAAGGTTGGTAGTTTATGGTTTTATTTAACTAACGAGGTTATTCGCCACAACGGGACTCCGTGGCCCAATGGATAAGGCGCTGGTCTACGGAACCAGAGATTCTGGGTTCGATCCCCAGCGGAGTCGTTTCAATCTCAATTTTTTGTGTTTTTTCCTTCTAAAAAGGGCCAGAGAATAAAGGCCCAAAACTAGAAAGAGAATCTGGGAATTAACAATGGGAGAGCCCAAAAGAAAACCCAGATGCTGTTTCTTACCTCAGAATTAAGGCTCCTAAAGACTAAGATGATCCAGCGCACACCCAAAGACTAAAAAGAATACCCTCATTATTGTGGATAAAGTTTTGAGGTGTAAAGTTGTCTACAACCACCGGCGTCTGGCAAATTAAAAACCTTACCCCTTCTTTAAGTCAAAAGTTCCTCAGCCGAGAGCCCACTTAATATTATAAAACTTTGTAATATCATTGGTTAAAGTGTGAGACCCACTTGCTCCCTAAATAGATTGTTTCATAAAAAAAATAAAAATAAATTAAAAAATTTCCTTATTCAAGATAAGAAAACATGTTACAAATGGTGTATTCATATTTTAATATTTATTACTTGCATATTTATATTTCTTCTTCATCAAAAATTTAATATCAAATTTATTTCAAGCGAAATAAACATAACAGAATGTTGATGAATATATGTCAATTATTAACATATCATAATTTCTTAGTTGTATGAGTCTTATGATTATATCTTTTTATAGGTAATTTTCTTGTAAAGCTACATCTTAGGCCTATATATATGAGCTTTAATGTTGTAAAATTCATTACATATAATTCATGTAGTAATTCACTCACTTGTTGGTTTAGTTGTTCTATTATTTTCTTTTCTTACATAAAATAGTAGAAAGGAACCTTTGTAATTTATGTGTTATCGTGATAAAAAAAACCTTACACACGAGAGCACCAAGCATAAAAAAAAACTTAAACAAATCTACATCCAATCCCTTAAGCAAGGTTAGGCCATGCCTAACTCCACCTACCTAATAGGAAGTAAGAATAAAACCCGTGACATAGATCTAGTAAGCATTACCGTGTGGAAATAAACTTCTAACACTAAGCCAATTATGCTTCAACGATCAACTTTTAATTTTCATTTGAAGTTAGTCCAAAGTCAAAAAACTATCCCCATCGTGGCACATCACGCGCTTGGATAGTCACGAAAAAACCCGCTGGCGCTTGTAAATCACGGATAAACATTGCATGGAACGCAACACTTGGGCCCACCACCGGCCCAGCGAGAGCGACCAGCGAGATGAGCTCCACCACGATCAAGATCCACCACCAGCCCACCACCCCCAAATGAAACCCAAATGCAATGCAACGACTTGTGCTCATAAATTCATTTCAAATCCATGGCCAGCCAATTATGTTTCAGCATTAGATCACCTCTTTCTAGCCACAAGTTGAGATACGCGGGGACGCGTGGCGAACGGCTTGCCGGTCATAACCCCACTCGCGTCACGTGCTTCCGGGCCCCACCACTACCATTCCGACTCTGGAAAACTCCGTTTTACTGTGAACTTTCAAATCTTGCTGCGCGAAACATCGACAAACAGAAAAGAGAAAGATACAAAGAAATCTCTGTGCATGTTGTTGGGCGCCTGAGTTTGGTCTCTCCAAGGGTTTGCATGCGGTGTTGGTCTGGGATTTTGATGCTACCTCTGTAAGCTTTTCTCTTGGGACTTGACAAATGTGCAAGACAATCTACTTGCGTGGATATGAATTTCGTTTTGGAGTAGATATTTGCTCTCGGATCTACAGAAATGTTTGATTGGAACGACGAAGAGGTAAGCCGAATCTTTCTTTCTTCCTTTCTCCTTCACGAAGTTCCATGGTTTTTGTTTATTTGTGTTTATTTATGCACAAGTGTGATTTGTTTGGAGGTTGGCATATTTGGTTTACTGCTGTTAGTGATGAAATTATTGTTTTAGAACTTCAGCTTCAGGCGGAACTGGCTTCCCGGGTTATGTTTAGATGTTCTGTTCCTGGTGGAATGGTCTTTTCCTTTTCTCTGTCTTTTTCTATAATATTTGATTCTTCTTTTTTCCCTATATTTTAGAACTTGTGTGGTACTGCGGAAATAGATTTTGGATTTTTTTGTTCAACGAATTAAACAGAAAGCTGTAATTTTTTTTTTTAATAGAGGGAAATTTTTTGTTTAAAATTTATATTCCTTTTAGCTTTTCAATATCTGTTCTACTACTGGAAACTTTGAAAGGTGACATGAGCAATTAAGAGCGCAGAGGTTTTTTCATTTTTATATTTTTCTTTATATCTAATTACATTTTACATTGACGAACCTTCTTAGATGTTAAGCAAATTAATGGGGCGGGAGCATCTAGACAGTTGAGTGGTGATTTTTGTTGAACACAATGAATGTCGGTAATGTTCCAAAGGTCCAGGCAATCATGAAAAACTAAAGTTTATTAGTCCGTCGCTTGGAATTAAAATTCCAATGTCACTCTAGTTCAAAGGATAATGAGTTTTTATAGGTTTAAATTTTAAATCAATGTGAAAAATGGAGTTGAAGTTAGTTTGTATGGTGCAGGGAAGAGTCCTTTGGTGGTAAAAGAGCAACATGAAGGAAACGTATTGGGCTGGACTGGAGAAATAGAATTTCTGAGAGTGATATTCCATCAAGAAAGATTATCAACGATCAAATTAAGTCCATTTTGGAATATTACTTTTAGTGGAATCATAAGTGAGGTGGTGTTTTATGATTTAATGGATAGATTAAATCATTTGCAAAGCATTAGACAGAAATGTTGAAAAGATGGGATTGGAGAAGGTGCTGACAGCTTGCTAGTGAAGTCTGCATGTTAAAGCAGAGGCTTGAAGTCAAATCTCAACTTTACCAGGTTAAAGGTTGAATGGATATGAGACCCATGGCTGTGCAAAGAGAAAGAAGTGAATGGAACCCTGTTATGTTTCCTTTTCCAGAAAAACGTCCACCTGGGTTTTACTTGCCTGCTATTTAAGTTGTAGATCCTTTTTTTGTTTAGTGGCGAGGCGAAGACGTTATGGTTGAGTGGCTATCTTTCCAAGCGGATGTTGGAGTTTTTAGTCATCTTGTTTTCAAAGAAATTATCAAGATTGCTGCTTCCCATGGTGTTAGATTATGATTGGAATAACTGCTTTGCCAAAGAAAGATATGGGGAAAAAAATTATTATCTTTCACTATTTACTCCTTTCTCAGTATAGACGTGATCATGTTGGTGCAATTCTTTTCACCATTCTTTTGGTCAACATAAATATTGACCTTTTGGATAGCCAATGGTACTGGATAAAGTTTTGGCATTTGGGAATATGTTTTGGGAAGTGTCTGTGAGAGATGCAAAATGTAGAAAGCAAGAGGAATGAGTTGACCACAAATTTACTTATCATGCTTTCACTTCAGGGTTTGGTCCCGTTGTGGAGTTATTGGGTTTTCTATCTTCCTTTCATGAGATTAGAAACGTATGTCCTTAGATGTAAACAATAGCTTGGGTGTTTGGAATATAAACGTTTTTTATAATTAGATGTGATTGTCCACTTGTTGAACTGTGAATCTACTCTCCAACACCTTGACAGTGCCTTGCGTGTTTCATACGATATATTTTTGTCATTTTTCTATGCTGAATAAACACATCATTGTCACACGG
The DNA here is from genome assembly GCA_028551475.1 of Casuarina equisetifolia. Classification (NCBI taxonomy): domain Eukaryota; kingdom Viridiplantae; phylum Streptophyta; class Magnoliopsida; order Fagales; family Casuarinaceae; genus Casuarina; species Casuarina equisetifolia. Next base: position 7,637,896 of record CM052358.1, read on the forward strand.
GCAGATGACTTGAGAAAGTAACTAGAGTAGATTTAGACACTCAACTTCTTAGAAATGCATCAGACGTTCTAAGAAGAAAACACGAGAATGGGCTTTGGATCATCCATGTGTTTAGGAAGTCTTCCCAGTCCTTTAAATTCTTGTACTGAGGTGCTGTAGATATCATAACAGTGATTTCTTTTCTGAACTATAATAATTCCTGCAGCAAGGAGTCCTAGTACATCACTCTATCAGTATTGGCTAAGCGAAAAGACTTCAAGACCCATCAGAGAATTTTTTTAGCTTTAGGGAGGACTATATTTGGTGAAGATGCATCCAAAGGTCTTGGATCAGTTAGTGACATCCTTGTCTCCACAATCACTGCCATTAAAGGAAGTTTATTGTACATGCCGATCAGTTCTTGAGGTTGTTCTTTGTCCTTTCTTGATTTATTTAATGGATACCAAGGATTCAACATATTGTTTTAATTGAAAAGGAGAGACAAAGAGAGAAAGATGATATTAGAGTTTGAGCTATGATTACTATTTAAGTTCTTGTTGATAGCAGCTAGTGAAGAAACACTTAGAACTGTAAAATCTGAACAAAATAGACATGTGAAAGAGCCACAACTCCCATTACGAGCAAAATCTTTAAGAGTGTTCTAAAGAAACTGTTGGCTGCGAGACACCAAAGGTGAAGATGGCTACTATTGTATGATAGTAATGCCTAACTCTATTGTGAAATCAATATGCGACAATCATATCTGGCTTATATCACAAACTGGGTATGAACTACTTTAATCCTGTCACCATCTTCTACTTTGTTGGGTATGAACTATTTTATACTTTGGTATGGGATTGATTTTGCTGAAATTTCTTTTCCTTGCTTAGACAAGTACACACTGAGTCTTACACGATTATGCTATTTAATTTATCTTAAAAAGCTTATTTTACCAACTAGTCAAAGGTCTGTTATCTGGTTAGATTACTTTTCTATTCTTACTTGCTATGGTGATGCATAATCTACTTACGATTTCAGCTCACAAACATAATATGGGCTGAGGATACTGATAGTGGCGACCACATTGTGCCTTATCCTGGGGCAAGTGAAGACTATCGCAACAAGAAAGAATGGAACCAAGAAGCTGCTACCATCAAGCCTACCGAGCAGAGGACAGCTGGGACTAAAATTGATTTGCATGGCAGGAAGCTGGAGAGCAATTCCAACCTTAGCAGCAATGAAGACATTACCACAGGGTTTGACATGGATTCATGGCCAGATTTGTCCTTACCTAGTGCTGTCAAAGCTGAGCAGGATTCCATGGGTACTGAAATTAGCAATTATAACTCATCAAGAGGTGGTAAAAATATCAATTATTGGAAGAAATTCTATGTGTATGTGAATGTGTTTATGTGTGTGTTCTGGCCCCAAGATATAGACAGGGCATAATTAGTCCATTTTATCTTGCCATTTCTGATTAGATTTATTTTGAAAGCAGAGATAGGTCAACTTGATAAAGACACCGAAGTTTTTCAAAATACCCATGAATGTAAAGAACAAGGTGATATAGTTGACTATGACTGGGCCAACATTGGAAGCTTTGACGATCTTGATCGAATTTTCAGGTAATCAAAGTTAGCTGTTTCTTTCCCTCTATATGGTAATGAAGGATCATCTCAACAACATCCTGATAAAAGGATTTTCATTTTCATCTCCTTTTTTGTTTTCCTCAAAGCTTGACAGCTAACTATGTAGCAGAAAGTCATGTTACTAATTTACCAAAAGATGAAAAGATGAAAAATTTGACCAATTTTCATTCCCCGTAGTTACTTCAAATCTCAAGTTCCATAGCCTTGGAGTGAAAACAATAGAACTTGAATTGTAGGATCTAATTTGGCAAATTTCTGCGCTTTCTTTTTGTTACAAAAGTGGAATTATTTTTAATATCTCATCTGATTGTTTTCTGTTTCTTAGAGTTTGTAACATAGTGGTTTGAGCTAAAAGTGTAACTGGTTGATAGAAGTAACAGGTAGAAGATGTCAGCCTGGTTTGCCATGAAAAGATTTGTTAACATTCCTTTACTTTTTTTAATTATTTTCCTTTCTCACTTATATTCTGTGGCATCCATCTGACTCAGTATCCTCACAAGTGATGATTTTGCAGCAATGATGACCCTCTTTTTGGTAACGTAAGTCTTGGTAATGCTGATGAGCTGTGGTCTTCTTCTAAAGATGTAGCTAATAGCCCAGTTAAACCATTCCCCATGTCTATGGGTTCACCAAGTCTCGTGTCTGAGGAGCTAAGGATTGCATCTGAGCCATTTGAAAATAAAACATCATGTTTGCAACATGATGACCTGTCATTTACTGCTGCTCATGGGAAAATCAAAGATTCTGCACTTCATGATGTGCAGAATGAACTTGAAATCTCAGATCATGTGGAATATGCTCTACGTAAAAGTAAGCGTATAGATAAGGAACAGGTAATGCATGTTATTTTGTAGTGGTAAATGCTTTTCACTTAAACAAGTGAATCACAGATATCACATTACTTTGTTTCTCTCGCAGACAGATATTGACATGGTCGGGAAAACCATGGCAGTAACCTCTCACCCAACTGCTGAAAATGTCGTGAACACCAGTGGATTTGTTGATAAGGTAGTTTTTCTTTATCTCTACGTCAAAATATTATAACAGTTAATGTCTGATCCTGCCTGCAATCTGCGGTCAATAATACAACTCAACTAATTTTCTCATAGGGTGAATCTAGAAAATAATTTCAGGCTACAAGAGACAGGCAATGTTCATTTTATTAGAACCCATTATAGGTCATCTTTAAGTTTTTCTGACCTGAACCTTAGTAGCTTAGTGGCATTCGAAAGCACTACTACATGAGAAGCTAGGATTTGAGCCTCCTCCTCCCCAATAAATCCCCTAAACCCCCCCATTCCCAATAAATAATAAAACAATAAAAAAGAAAAAGTTTTCTGGCCAAGAATATCTAAAATATGACACAGACCTGTGGTGAATGACTGATTCTATTTAAGACTTAATTTTTCCATTTCTGGAGGTTCTGGGACTAATCCGAGATAGAAAGAATTGGGTAGAGCCAAAAAAGAAATGGAGATCCTGCATGGGAGGTTACAAGCTAACTACACCACTGTTCCTTCCAAACACATTAATGGCTCTTTTCCAATCTTAACAAATGGCCAAACAGCGACTCTACTTCAGGCACTTTACGTCATGAGCATCATTCGCCTGGAAGCCTACATACAGGCTTCTGCAAACGAACTCAAACATACAATAGCATCTTATTGCATATATCTAGCTGCAGCTTCATCAAGATGCAGATTTATCATCGATACTAAATAAAAATTAGGACCTAATTGATTAGTATATAAAAACTAGAATCACCATGATGGATCTCCTTTTTGTTTCAGAAAGCACTTGGACAATACAGTAGTATATAATATCTGTGTAAGAGATATAATAGATTGTCTTGAAGCATATATTTCCTTTTTGGTTTTGTAGGAAGCATAAGTATCAACTGACCGTAGCAGCATATCTTAATCTGATATCTGTACAAGTGTAAAGAGGCAAGTGAATTGTCTCTGGAAAAGTTGAGTGTACTGCCCTGCACAAATCCTTAGAGACAGGAAACCTCTAGGGTAATCAGTAAGTTGAGGGTGCCGCCATGCACAAATCTTTAGAGATAGGAAACCTCTAGGGTAATCAGTATGGGGGTATTTGTCAGCCTGCAGGTAAATGGTCTCAGGGAAAGTTGAGGGTACTGTCATGCATAAATCCTTAGAGACAGAAAACCTCTAAGTTAATCAGTATGGGGATATTGTCAGGCTGCAGTCCACTGAGACTTGGGCCCACCATTTTTACTCCTTATGTTTCTGGGGATTTTGGCATGAGATGAGCCTACTGGCCCTAGTCAGATTGCTTAGCCAGCTAGCGCAATGGTGAATTAATAGGGATTCCAACTGTGAGATTTAGTGTTAGATATTTTATGAACATGAATTGGGTGTGTGTGTTGTACTAATAAATAAAATAAAATAAAAAATACTAACCCTAGCTAAAGCTACTCAGTTCTTCATTGCACTTTGCTGCAAGAGCTACCTCAATCCTGTGTTGCACTTTGTTCAAGCATTTGGTACCAGACAGGTCAAATTACTAACTCTATCCACACAAAGAAGACTTATACATGAGCAAGAAACTAACATGTAAATTTTTGTCTGTGCATGTGTTACAGATAAGGATAAATCCAAGATCTTCTACATTTATGTTAATATGATCAATTTCCAGCCTACTAATCTCTTACACTCGAAATAGCTATCTACCATTCTCACTACTTATCTTATTACAGGCTCCAAGGCAAACAAAAGTGCTGAAAGGTCGGAGAAAATCAGAAGAGAAGAGTGAGGCAAAGGCAACGCCGCATGTATATGGTTCCTGGTCTCCATCAAGAAACACTTCTAGAAATTTTGAGAACCAATTGGCTCCCTCCATGCTACAGTCTCCTCCCTCTTCAATGCTCAGTCAACAGATGCAGATTGCAGGACCTGATACATTGCAGTACCAGCACGTTGCCAATTCATTTGTCACTCCAGCAGCATTTGGAAATCTCACAAACCCATATCCTGCCATGCCTGTACTTTCCCACATTCAGTCTGCAGATCATAAGCATCAACCTTTGCTCTCTGCTTACGAAGGTTCTCCAGGTGGTGCAAATCCTATAAGCACGTCTGTGAAAGTCAATGGGAAACCTCTGACCATGACACCGCAGGAAAAAATTGAAAAACTAAGAAGGCGGCAGCAAATGCAGGCAATGCTTGCCATTAAAAAACAACAGCAACAATTCAGTCATCAAGTCCCTTCTAGCAATAATCCCATCAACCAAATATATCCTGCGGATAGCCAACATCTGCACTTTGAGGAAGCTGATCTTGAAGTTGAAGATATAAATACTGTTGCTCTTGATCCGAACTCACCCATTGAACAAGATGATTCCAATACAGTACCTGTCACAATTGATGATTATTCACTGGAGGACAGTATACTTCACAGGCTTCAAGATATCATTTCAAAGGTATGCACGACTCGTGAGGGGATTGGTTCTGTCACAGAGTAAGTTGTTCTGGTTACAAACTAATGATACCCATGTTTTGCAACAGTTGGACATGAAATTGCGACTTTGTATACGGGATAGCTTGTTCCGGTTGGCTCAAAGTTCAATGCGAAGGAATTGTGCTAGTGATACAAGCAGTACCAACAAAAGTACCAGGGATGAGCATGAAGTCATTCCAAAAGAAGAAACGAATACTTGTAACAGGTTAGACTCCTAGTACTGTTGTAGTAGTCTATATCTTCAGATTGAACAGTTCTTTTTCCATTTTCCAAATAAAAAAAAATGTATTTAATTGCCATGGGTTCAAGTTGTTGATATTTTTTTTTTCATTAAGTTGGCTTACGGATTAAATATTACAAACCAAACTGTATAGTCATCTTTCTCCCACTTTTGTCATCTTTTGAGAATTTACTTCTCTTTGCGGATTTGTGTGATGATTGCATTATGAAATTCTTGATAACTCACCTACAGACAATGTTAAGTCTTTGACAATGTGTATGTTGTGCTGAGAGGAGGAGAGCCGTCTTATATGGGCCTTCAGTTATGTACCAGGAAAGCCAAGAAAGCTAGAGGCAGGAGACAAGCTAGACAAAAGAAAAGTATGAGTTCTAATGACATTTTCAGCCACATCAGCAACAATTTTAAGAATTTTGTAACATATTTTTTGTTGAAGTTGAAATTGGTTATCCACTAGTTTTCTGAAATAAGTGCTTTAATGAACACAATAATTGGTTCCATTGTTTTTATCCTACGGTTTTTACTGAAACACCAATTTTTGAGCTTTTGGTGAATCGCATCTCTTTATTTGCACATGTAAGTTCAAGGGTCCATTAAGTTTTTGCCTTTTGAGGACAGAAGGTAATTGATGAATCCCATAATGGGTGTTCGTGGAACTTACGCCTGTTTATGGTAGTAGTTGAATATTCTCACCTATTCGCTTAAATTTTTAGGTTGGGTGCTCTGTAACAATATCAGAGATCAGTTTGTTTGCTACTATGCTTCGTGCACCTGGCTCATTTGGATCTATCTTTCTAAATCTGTTGGATGGCATATGGACTAGAGTGTTGAAAAAAGCATCAAGCTTAAGGTTATACCTTGATGTATAAAATGGGCTTCCTTTTAGCTTCCAGCTTGAGCTTTTGGGTTGGATTCTTGAGAGTATAAACATTACAGTTTGCTTGCGATGCAGTTGCGTCCTTTTTGTGTCGGTTGTCCAGCTTGTTATCGTTGTTGTATTTTCTGACATGAAACCTTGGTATTGCAGGTATTCAGGAATACCTGAGATGGAAACAGAGACCAATCCCATAGACCGGACGGTGGCTCATCTGCTCTTTCATAGGACTTTGGAGATGCCAGGACAATATCCTGCCACCCCTGAATCACCTGTTTCTGCAAAACTACCGTGTGAACACAAAGCAGGAGGCTTAGTGAACATGCCAATGGGATGCTTGCCAGAGAGTAAACAAAATTTTCCTCACCAAGGATCTAAGACTTCTTACCCATTGGCTGAGTCCCAACAAGGTGATCAGCTTAAAAGCAGTCCTTGTGTAGACACTTCAGAGAATGCTTCAACCAATGAGCCTGGAGATGGTGGAGGTATGGAGGTTGAAGCCACTAAATGAATTGAGAAGCTTTTCAGAATCATATGAGGGTAGTTGTTCTTTCCGTTATCGCTTGCATTCCCTGTGCTACGATTTCCATTCATAAACATTTGGATTTACTGGTAACATCAAGGTTTCTCTTATTGTCAGCCGATGGAACTTTATCAAGAGTAGATGGTCGAATCTCAAACATCATTATTATGGAAGATCATGAAAGAGTTGCATGGGTGTATGTTTCAAGTAGTATGTTCAATATATCGATGTATATTCAGTTTTAAGACTGTGGGGGAGTAATCCTACTTATATGTTTCAAGTAGTATGTTCGATATATCAATGTAGATTCTGTTTGAAGATTCTGTGGTCTGTATACTTATGGCGATGACTCTCATGTGTGTAACTCAATATACAATATGGGAGTAATCCTACGTAATACCTTAAACTCTTGGCAGGCGCATTCGTGCCAATTCTGTGATTCTGGCCAGTAAACCATATTGTTTTGAAAAATGTTTGATGTTCTTCTATTTTGAGATATGTGTGCCGTCTGCTTATCTTAAAAGATATCTTCTAGTGAAAAGATCTTGGTTCTGTTATTCTTATTACGGTAGCAAGAATCCCCTTAAATTCTTTCACCAGTGTTTTTTTTTTTTCTTTTCTTCTTCTGGTTTGGTCACTAGGGGAAGAATAGTTGTTGAGAGGAACATGCGGTTTAACATCTACGTGGTTACGTATAGGAAGGGAAGGCGGAAAGGATGATACTCTACTTTACCCTAATGGCAACTCTGTAATTGCAGTGCTCTACCGCTATGGAAGCATATTAGAATGGCATGTTATGTAGGTAGGGGCCAAATGTAATGAAGTTGTTTCACCCTCTAAGCGGAACTATTCCTATCTAAAGAAAGCGTCCATTATCACCATTGGAGGAAGTAGGAAGTAGTGCTGAGATTCTAGGTCCAACCTTTGTCTACATAGCACGTCATACTTGCACCTTCAAATACTCCATTCTCTCTGAGCCATGTTTGATTCTATGACTTTTATAATTCTTGAGTGATATTATAGCAAATACATTCGACTATATTTGAACAGTTACTTTATTTTTGTTCATATTTTTTTATTCATTCCATATCCATTATTCGTTTTTTTTTTTTTTTTTAGCTCAGTTATAGCATTCCAAAAGTGGGGATTCTGAAATGTGAAAATTTTTAATTGTTACTTCCTTTTGAAGTTTATGAACTTTGATTTAATTAACACTATTGTATTAGCAAATATTTATGAATCACTCCTCTAATGACATGCTATTGTTTTAGTCAACTATGTGATGCACTGATTAAGTATCTCATGGTCGATGAATAATGAGTTCCAAACTCCTATTTCACAATATTTTCTTGCCATTCTGAGTCCCAAACTGAAGATTTAGTTAATAACATTTAATCTAGAAAGAAAAGCAAGAGACTTGACGAGGGACAATGATGGGAGCAGTTCAATCCGAAGCTCAAGGAACTAACAAGTTTGGGCCAAGCTTACTTGCACCTTATTGGGCCTGTTCGACTCCTGTCCAAATCTCGACCAATGAAATGAACGCGACCAGACACGAGATCAAATGCACATCGTACATGTCGATTGACGGGTTGCGAGGGGAAGTGCTTGTCGGCTACGTTTGGTCACGGTCAAATACCATAGCAAATCTTGCGAAAATCCCCGGGGGTAGACGGGGAGAGGGCCATGGAGACGGTGGTGAAGATAGGAGAGGAAGAGGAAGAAAATAGGAGAAAATGGAAGCAAAACCCTAGGAAGAAGAGCTCGACATCAGCTCTTCTATGCCCAATAAATAATCTTGATGATGGTTGTCTTATGCACATCTTTAGTTTCCTCTCCCCAATTCCAGGTACTTCTTTCTTGTTTCCCTTACGCTTTTTTCCTTCTTTTTAGTCCATTTAATTCAGTGTACTTTCTTTTTATCTTCTATTCATCAAGTTATTTTGGTTTTTGTTGTAAAATCAAACCTTCAATTTTATCCAAGATCATTTTTTTCTTTCTGTTTGGGTGATTATTTTCACTCAGCTGGGTATAGATTTTGTTGATTCTGTATGTTTTTATTATTTGATCTCAGAATTTCTTAAGAATTCGTTGGGTATTGTGACTGTGGGGCAGTTAATTGTCTGCTTAATTCACTTTTTGTTTACTCGAACTATACTTAGATACGCATTCTGGTAGACGTGGAGTTTAACGCATGTCATGAGTCTGGTAACAACTCGGTGTAAATTGCTGACTTTAGGAGTTCCCTTTTTTTTCTTTTTTAGATTTCTTGCTTTTCGAGTTCAAAATGACGCTCATGTAGTTGCCCGGAAGTTGCTATTGCAAGCTGTTTAACCTTTGAATTAGCTTTTTGAAGCCTGCCTACTTCAACCTACGAAGAGAGAATCCGACGCCACTGTAGTGAAGTTATAAGGCGATGAGATATGAGTTAATGATAATTGTAAAAGGATTTCAGGGGTAGGAGCTGGGGGATCTGCAACTCTACTATTTGGCCCTAAAACCAAGATTTGTCTGGAATTTGCAACATATCTGTATCAAATTCTATATCCTGAAGTTAAACATACAGATTTAAACTGAAATAATTATACTCGCATGCCTTTTTTTTGTGGTCACACTTGTTACATATATTGTCTTATTAACAATCTAAGCTGCGATGTTATTTTCACTTGTTTCATTTTTCTTGCATACGAGGAACCTGGCTATTTAGCTGTTCTTCTCATGGAACAGGAACTAAGTCTATCAAAACCAAAGGAGGGAGAAATAGTCAATTAGTTGAAACGTAGAACTTTTGATTAATGTAGTTTTCTTTTTTGATGGCTAATTTCCTAAAATTAGACTGTAAACCTCTTCTAAGCTCAACATGATTTGGATGATTCTATGACAATGAGATGGAGGTTTTAAGTGTTCTAGTCCATAGTAGACTTCATCATCATGCATTTAAAACGTTATTTTGTGTGATTTTCTGTCACGAGTGCTATTGAGTTTGCAGATCGGTATAACACGGCCCTCGTTTGCCACAGATGGAATTACTTGGCATGTCACCCTCGTTTGTGGCTGCGAGTAGACCGATCAGTCAAAGATATATCTGAGCCTGGAGTATTCCCCAACATTGAGACAGCTGTTACTGCTGCTAGGTATGTGGTGTTACATCCGCCTGTAGGTCATTCTTGGTCCAGGTAGCAGGATTAACCTGATAACCTTTTTCTCCTTGCAGACCTGGTGACACCATTCTAATTGCTGCAGGAGGGATTCATTGTGCCTCCAATATTCAAATAAAAAAACCAATCTGCCTGGTATATTCAAACTTCTTTTCTGGGTAGAAGGATTATCTAAGTATCAAAGATAGACAGGTGCTTGTATACCACGAGATTAGAAACTGTTTAGGCGTTTTTAGCTGTCTCTTAACTGATTAATAGGTGTATAGTGTACATCATTCGGTATGAATATTTTCAAGATATTTTTTCACTTTAGGAAATAATGACTTGATATTAGTCCTTTTGTTAGGCTTAATATGGTCATTACCTTGAGAAACAGTGCATTAGTAGGAAAACTTTTCTGTGCAATTAATGTATAAGAGTTGAGAGTGGTCTTGGATTATTGGAAACACTTTCGACTTTTGGGGTTGGGTATGGGACAGTCTTTGATGCAAACTACTGCATTTCTTTGCTGCCTTGTGTAGCTTGTGCCCTCGTTTCTTTCACCAAATTGAGCGCTATCCCACTGCTTGTTTTGCAATCCTGGTTCTGCAAGCAATTTTGATGTAGGCTTTTTATATGTGGGTGGGCTTAGCCAAGCGTTGCATTGATATGTAGATTGTAGTAAGACTGGTTTCCAAATTTTAGCTGAAATTTCTCGTGGTAGGTTGTTTTCTAGTAATGTTTGCGGAATAAATGTACTTGAACAATTGTTCTCTGTGGCAATTGGAATACATTTGAACTTGCTCTGCAGAAGGTACAAGATATCTTGCAGCTTTAGAATGGGAATGGACGATTTTTACTACTTTTTCTCTGTCTCCAACATTTATTCAAGAATTTTTTTCATTCTTCTGCTATTTTAACTTTAGATATACTTGGTTCAGATTGGTGGAGGGGAGCTTCCTGATGAGACAACACTCTTCTGTTCTCGAGGTTCAGACAGGTTTGCAAAATGCATTTATGTTTGACATTATGCTGTTATATGGTGGTTTTACGTGTGTTTTTCCTCTGCAAATACTGAGGAACCACCTCCAGACTGCTGGATATGGTGGCAGATATCTAGAACTAGAGGGGGAAAAAAAATGTGTTTCAGTGGTAGGCCATTATCATTGATTCACAAGTGGCACACATCTATTACGAGAGAGTTCTGCACTTTTATATTTACTTGAAGCTGCCCTCTTTAACTTATACTATAGTTTGGAAAGTACCTCTGCTTAAAATGATAACTCTATACACTCGTCATGAGCATCAAATCTGGATATGTGCTGTTCATTTTGTTTGAGCAGTGCATTGGAGTTCCTTTCCACCTGCAAACTGGCGAACTTAACAGTGAAGGCAGAGCTTGGCTGCTGCTTACTTCATAGAAAGGGAAGGCTAACAATAGATGGATGCATTCTTCAATGTGAGGACGGCCCTTTGGACCATTTGTCCTGCCCTATTATAAGTACAGCCACTGGCACTCAGCAATTCCCTCCCCCGTCGAAGAGCCAAGGTGATGGTGTCTTTGTCTCTCAAACTCGCATTGAAGGCGGTGCCAGGGCAGTTCTAACGAGTGGTGACCTGGAATTGCAGCGAGTACGAGTTATTTATGCCCGTACATCTGTCTTGTTCTGGTTTGATGTAGAGCATCAGGGATAATGATTGTTGTAGTGAATTGTATGTGTCATTATTCCCTCTGTTAGACCTGTGTTATATTTATTTTGGCGATCAATTGATTGTAAATATGTCTGGAATGTCTGGAATGCCTGGAATGTCTGGATCATTGGGATTCGGGGTTCGCCATGATGCTGAAACTATGCATTCAACTTACATTGCTAAAAATATTAAATATTTGGACTATGGAAGAGAACACCCACATCACATTATCAAATATTCAGTAAGCTTTATACTGGCCCAAAAAATCCTACTCTCCTCAAAGTAGGATGGAAACCAACAGCATGTGAACTGCAAGATGGTCAAAAAGGAAATGCATCATTTCCGGGATGCAACACTAATTCAGCTACAAGCACCAGAACAATGGTGACTGATTCGTATGCCATTGCTTCGAATGCAAAAGACAAATCAAAGCGGAAGACAAGCCTCTTGCCCGCTCACAATTACCGATCATCTGCTACCCGTTGAGCTTTTTACGTCGGTACAAACACGGCCAGGACAAAAGCAATACCCTTTTCCTTTTCTTGATTTTACATGCTCTACCCTCCTTACAATAGAATTGAAATTTCCTTTCTTCTAGTCTACATGCTTGTCGCGCGACTTTTCTGAACCTGAAAGATGAATGTGGGGGAATGTCATTAAAGCATCAACACTCATGATTGAAATGATGCACTGAAAAGCAGGCGCAAATAGTTGCTGAAAATTCTCAGAAGCATCAATGTTGTGAATGTTAGAAGTACCACATTTTTTTTTAGACGAAGTGAAACAAATTTTGTAAGATTGATCGCCCCTCAAAAGAGGAACTTCTGTCTATATGTTTACACAACAATTAGATGGCTAATATTCATCCTTGAAAGCGAAGTGTATCATTGACAAAATAAAGCCACCACAGGATCACAAACAGGGGGTGGTAATCTCCATTTCAAACTTTATATCGACAAATATAATGACAAAAATGAGTGATCCATATGAGCATCCCTCTAAGGATGGGAGGACAGACATGGAGTTAGTCAAATGACAACTTAGCCCATCAATAATTGCAGTTCCAAAAAACAAATCAGAATGCCAGGTCAATAAAAAGTAACTCTAATCAGCAGACATGTAGTTCAGTTGGCAGCCCATGCCACCTGGGAGCCGGGGGGGGGGGTGTAGAGGAAAGGGAGCCTCAAATGCCACAAGAACCAATCAAAACTGAGTTAACTGGGCTGAAGCAGCAAGAGGCAAAATTTGTTGCTACCGAAAGATAATGCCACATCATATTTACAATCCCAATAATGAGGGCAGGAAGTTATTGGATGAGAAGATGCAACTGACAACCTATTCTCTAGCTCAAGGAGTGATAACAAATTTAAGAAGAGTAGTTGTTACTTGTCTAGTTCTAGTTCATTTTAGTACCTAAATTGAGATACCCACCTTGCGCAAACACTGCAACGTTCATTTACTCTTAGTAATGCAGCAATCTTAGCAACATACAAAAACATATTATATGAAAATAGTTATTCTTTAGACAAATACATAGTCTAGTAATCTCCATTAAGAAAATTGAGGGAGAAGTACAAAATTATAAAGAATGTGACAAGTTGGCCTTATTAAGTGAATTGTAAAACCCCAAAGGATCCTCCCAGTGGCACTTATGTAATTGGTTGGCCAGACGAGGAGTCTGAAATATGCAATATAACAAAGCAATTCGCTAATATTCAAGCCAACATAACAAACTGCAGTTTTAAACTGCAGTTTTGGCCTTATTTAGCCTCGAGCAAGTAATACCCCACCATTATGTTGCAGGATTCAAAAGAGAATCATCTCAAACAAGAACACATAGAACAGAAAAATGTATTAATATCAGGTTCAGAAATCATTTCTTTCTTCCTTCCTACCTTTTTCCTTCGTCTTTTTTGGATATTCGTTGTGATGCAGGATAGTTATTTCAAAATAGATCCACAAATATCATACTTGCAACAGGCACCTCCACAAGCTCAGCAAATTGCAGCACACAATTAAGGATGATAGTTCTAAATAAAATTTCAAAGCAACTCTATGAGAACTAATCCTCCACTTGTTTCATCAATGTGAGTAATAAGATCCCATTCTGGGATGAGGAGACAGTTGCTCTTTCAACATATATGAGCAACTTGATACACTGCAATATATGTAAGCGCCATACAGAACATATATCTACATATTCACTTTTTTCTTGTGCTTAGATTTTCAATTTCCAAATATGATTTCAGGAGTATAGACATAACCAAAAACAAATGCAATATTCTAGATGAAAATACTTACCCATATGACAAAAATAGCAGGAGCTCAACTCAGCTCCCTGTAGAAGCTCTTCGTTGCACCACCAAATCATCAGCAGAGTAATAATCAGCAATTAGCCGATACATGTATGATGGATTATGCCCCCCTCTGTGAAGAAAGTAAAGGATAATTTTGAAGTTAAAGTTACAGAAACAAAAAGATGGTAAAACAGCAATTTGAGAATGGTACTATTCAAAATACACGAGGCCAAGTGAGCCAAAATGTATAATTGTCAATCAGGACGAGGACAGAATGTTTCCATAACGGAATGAAGAAAGATAAGGTCTTTTTGATGACCAACAGAATACATAGTTGTAGAATTTTTATGAAGACTCAAAGTTCCTTAGGGCTAATACATAATCCAACAGTGAATAGGTTAAAAATCTCTATTCCTCCCTTCCCTTTTCTTCACGAAGCAGGAAGAGTTGAGCATGATATATCAGCAACAAATTGAATATGACACATTGGTGATGATGGTAAAAGTGCTTAAAATCAGTTAAACTTACGTGTCAGTAATGAAAAGACTAACGAGTTTTGGTGGCACATAATCAAATGTTGGATTGACCACATGAAGAAGAGGGGAAGAAGTGGCATTTCCAAAATCCATGCAATCTGAAAATTCTCCAAAATCCAGCAGCTCAGATGGTGATCTCAGCTCATTCAGCAAGACCTCAGGATTGTGTGGATACAGAGGACACAACTGCCAAGTTTACAAAGCAGGATTTAAGAAAAGCAATAGCAATAATCAGAACTAAATAATCTGTGAATCCAAAGGTGCAACAGATGAGAATCAAATTAAGACCATTCCCACTTGCTAGAATATAGTGGGTCAGGAACTCCTTGGCAAAAATTCATTTCTGGATCCCTTCACTCCAGCAACATACATGTTAACTAACGCAATCACATATTGGTTGGGACTTCATTTACATAATATCCTAAATGCTGGGGACACTTAGATTCAAGTTATTACAAACTTTGTTAACTCCACATAGCCTTATCCTGGGTTTGATTCAAACACGCAAAATAAAGTTAAACAGCCCAAGACACTTTATAGATGTCAGCATACTGTTGATTACAGAAACAAATAAGCAACTTCAGGTGAGATGATTTCTTACAGGTTCAGTAATGGAGATGATATTAACAAGGAGGAGGAAATTTGAGTTTATTTTAGATATTCTGCCTCGGAAACACTAGATCCCATGCAGAAGGATCTTAGTGATATCCAGATTATGACCCAGATTGATAGTCATATCTTTCTAACTTGGTGAGATCTAGTCTGCACTGGAACCAATTGGGTGCTCTATGATTCTTGACCCTGCTTTCTCAGTTCAAAAGTTTGTGGTAGGTTCAAGAAATTTCCATCACCTCAGATCCTACTTAAAAATTCTTACAACTTATCACAATTAAGGTACATCTTGTTTCAAAGGTTTTTGCTTGCACAGGAAGTTGTTCAGATTTCATAAACATGACCCCCCATACTATAATGACTGCAGAAGTTTCTTCTTCATAACTATTCTCGTCAAATCCTTTACCTTTCGTGTTCTCCTTATGTCTAAAGTTTTCTCCAACCTCTCCTCAGCAAGATGACATAGAGCTCAAGATAGGAAACTCATTCCCATAATAACGCTACAGAGACAATACTCCAAACATTATCTTTTCAAGACATGAAAATTCAGGATCTCTAGCAGGATTTTCTACATTTTCAACGGAAATCACTTAGATAATTCAGTAAAACCGCATTTAGAATTGACCAGGGTTTTTGTCATCTTAAGCTCACATGCACGTTCATTTTAAAGCATGGCCGTGTGGCCATGAGAGAAGATTGGACTGGTGCCACAATGGGTTGCATTGCCAGTGACCAAACATAACACCGTCAGAAAAATCTATTCCTTTTCGCATAAAAAGATAAAACGGAATATCATAATCATAAAGTTTTTCCACGCCAGGTTAGTTGAAAAATTAATAAGATGAGCGGCTCTAGCCCACTAGTTTTGCAGCTAATAATATGGCTTGACAATTACTATTTTGGATGTGCACTCAATTAAATGATTTTGAAAAATATTTATTTTTGAATAACCACAATATTAATATATCACATTACTTAAAAGCACAAGTTTTTTACCACGATTCAAACAAGTAAGTTTTGGAAGAGACAATTCCATTCATATCCTATAAAAATGGCAATACCAGGATACTAGCAACTTAATTCCACTTCAATGCATACATAAAGAGCACAGAAATCTAGAATGGCACTCAAAAGTACTGCTAAGCTTACAATTAAAACCTCCAAGACAAGGAGATCTGTTATATAAAAAATTACCTTATGAGTACCAGCAAGTACAACAAAAGGGACAGCATGCCTCTGTGCTGCAAGTGCAACCATATTCAACCCAACAGGTGCTATGATCCCACCATTTGCCATGACAGCATGAGCTCCAACAATGACCTGAGGAATTTTAACACAGCCAAGAATCAGTCCAGGATATCTATTACCAAAGAGGAAAAAGAAAGAACTAGGAAAAAACAACTGAACATCATCAAAATACCATGTTCACCCGGGAAATCATGGCAAAAACTGCCGAATCAGTAATCAGTGTCGTTTGCAAACCTCTTGCAACCAATTCCTTAGCAAGAAGATGTCCTTGATACCTAATCACCCAAAAAAAAAAATGAATGTTGTTAGAAAGAGATAACCAGATTCAACCAAACATAATTCTTTTTCCTTGCAAAACCGGCTAGCAAATTCACAGACCTTGGAGCACCCTCTGCAATAAATACCCGAAATGATCTTTTTTTCTCCTTAGCCGCACAGAGAAATTCCAGTACTGTTTTTGAACTTCCCAAAGTTAATATGACCTCACTGCAAAATATAGGAATGAGAAACCTTCAATAAGAGGTTAGACTCATAAAAAATGAAACTCCATGTAAGCTGATGCTCGGAAGACAATAATCCAGATTGGTAGGACAAAAACAAAAGGCAAAACTTTGTAGAGGTGTAAGAGTACTCTACAAGTACATGATGAATACCAAGCAGAGAAAGAATATGCAAAATGATAACAAATGATCAAACAGCAGTTTAGCCAAGACAAGATAGAAATACCACACAACCTACGCGCCCAAATCTACCTAGATGGGGGAAACCCACTTTTCAGTACTGAAACAGTGGTCTACAACCAAATTCAGGCGATACTTCTCAGTACTGAAACAGTGAATCCCCGGAGTGACATCTTTGAGCGCAGTGACCGCAGTCACTCTCCTATTTTTCCTCATAGGACAAAAGCCCCATTACATCTCGTGCATCTGATGCAGGCTACAAACGTTTTCAAAAACTACCCTACTAACAATGATAGTTACCTTACTAACATCAGGCTGCAAACAAAATATGATTCATTCAAATAAAGCAGAACACTATCCTTGAAGTAAATGCTAGATGTGATTCATAACATAAACATATGACTAGACGTAACACATCTTTTTTGGAGAAGGGATGCACCATTCTAAGACAAGCTGCTGCACTCACTGCACAAATCAGTCACTCGAACACATAATAAATGACGCATACTTCTATATGGCCCAGGAGGAGTGACACCAATCCACTCTTCTCATTGCAAAATCTATGAAAATTTCATTACCGAAGGGATTGAACTTTTCTCATAAAAGCAAATGAAAGCTGCCTGGATTCATGTCCTAAAGGATGCATATACCACCATAGAGGAGAGACTCTATATTGCAAAACGAAAAGTGTGTCCAGGAGCTTTGCCATGCAGGGTAATCTATTATTACACAATATCAAAGCTGTTGAGAAGTTTAACATACACTATCAATTTGGCATGCCAGATGCTATCAAAGATAAACAGAAATCTGAGTTTACTCCCGAAAGATAGCCAAAATGCCCATGACTTAACACTGGAATCAAGGCAAAGTATTTCCCGCGTTACTATTTTCTTGACAAGTCTGGATTCAGGGATTCATGAACAGATCCAAAGTTCTGACAAATACAAATTGAATATCATATGGAATTATGCTTCTGCCAATTCACCACTAATATGTATCCTTTTTTATTTTTAATAAGTAAATGCATTTATATAAATAGTAGCTAACTGTACATGATGATACTAGGGGCAAACCCCTATGTTAAGTTCACATATACAACACAAAATCAAATAAAAAAAGACTCATCCAACCTCCATGCACAATAAATATACAAGTTTTCGGCTGCTTTGGGAATCTCCCTTACATTTAAAAATCTATTTCTAATCAGCCTCTTAATATTTTCAAAAATCTATTACTAATATGTATCCTTGCCTCATCAAAACCCATAATCCACTTTAAAAAAAATTATTTTCACTATATAAACGATAGAAATAAAGGGGGGCAAATGTTTGACAACAAATGCACACTTCCAAGCAAAATAATCTCAGCCACCAATTAGTTTATAGTCCTGCCACCAAATTCTCATCTGTCTACTTCACTGAAACTTCTAGAAACTTTAAAACCAATTCCTAAGACCACTAAGCTAAGATATAAGCCACCAGAGTATGAAAAATCACAACAAAAAATCAAGAACAAGCATTAAATTTCATAATTGCAAATATTTAGCGTTTTTGCATTAATAATCATTTTCAGAACATTCTCAGCTAAAAATCATATGAACCAATCCAATGAAATTTAAAATATGTTACAGTCTTGAGGTCACAACGAAGAAATTATATTTCCACAAATATATCCAAGGATTTATTTTTTCTATTATTAGGTTAAAACACAACCTCCAGGCCAGTTTTGAAGGTAGAGTAAGTGACATTGAAAGTCAAGTTTATCAAACAAAGAATAAAACTTATTTTTGTCTCCAGCAAAACAGATTTAGTAATACCATCTTAAGAAAGAAAATTACTTTTGATGAATGTGCTCTACTGCTTGCTCAGCAATCTGTTCATGGCAAGTGGCAATATCTTGAATAAGTTCGTTTACCGCTTCAATGACATCATGCTTCAGCTTCCGAGTTCTTGAACTTTTATCAGCAGCTGCAAGGGACACAATTCATCACACTCACGGTTTTTGAACTTTAGTGTGTAAAAAATGCTCCCACATCCACTGCTACTGCCGCCAAAGAAACAAGAAGCCAGTAAACAGAACCAATTTCTTTCATTTATCAAAGCCCAAGCACAACTGGTCACATTTATCATGCAAGAATATAAACGGAATAGCCTTAATAGGATCATCCACATTGTTTATAGAGCTCTCAAAGACCTAATCTTTGCCTTATAGAAGCATTGAATAACACAAATTAATAACAATATGAGTGTAAGAGCAATAGCAAATAAAATTGCTGAGCTCACATTTGCTTTTTCCTTCAGAATCACCACCAGATGAAGAAGTATGAGGAACAGCTGCTGAGTCAGGGATATCCTCAAGAAGGGTCTGCAAGGAAGGTGGACGTAAAGTGCTTCTTGCAGCCGCAGCAAGGGCAGCAGCTGATAGAACTGGACGATCATCTCCCTCAGCCTCATCATCATCATCACTACCGGCTGATAAGCCCAAACCAGCAACGGCAGCTGTTGCAAGAGAAAGATCCTCCTCCCTAATAATGTGCAAAACACGCCTCACAATATTACCGACAGCAAGCTCTGCAATGTATATAACGTGGAAAAAAAAAAGCCTCAATATTGCATATAAGTAAAACTAAAAAGAATGCAGGATCTGCTTCACGTTGACCATAGTACTCATGTGACCATACAAAACCCATCAGCCATATTGAAGAACGTGCAAAAAGACAAAGCCCAAGTAAGAAAGCATTTTTGGTCTACAAAGAAATAGTATCCCATGTTACACACGTGTCAACTTGAATATCATTCGAATATATTAATGAAAATTATTTCTGAAAGAAAGAAAACATGCAATACCATTTCAAACCAATGGCACAGTATTAATCACTTTTTCATGCCTTTATCAATAGTTAAATCGTTTTGATTAGCAAACTTTCTACTCTGAAAAAGTTCCCGCAAGAAAATATACTTCCACATAATTCCTACATGTAATTGACAGAATATCCACGCACATACCAACAGGATTTGCAGCAATCAGCTGCTCCCCCACTGCCCTTACAGCATCAATCAAGGCTCCAGCCTGGTTTGTGTAGGGTACTCGTTGCTGTGAAATAACCGACCTTAACAATTCGGCTGTCTGCTTTGCGGTGGCCTGTGAGCCCTCAATTTTTCTGGAACCAGGAAACATACAAACAATAAATAAATGAAAAAATAAAGAGATAGAGAGAGAGTAAAAAATATGAAATAAGTTTATAATCCCTTAAACATAGCCTTCATACACATCTGAATAGCTATAGGAACAGTGTCGAAGATTTTACCTTTTTCTAAGTTTATTAAGGAAATCATTCACTTGGACCTGCACGTCTGGCATGATTATCACCGAATTTCACCTAAAAGTGTTGCACATATCAATAATAGTCAATATCACTTCACTTTGTTCCTACGAAAATTCAAGCAGCAAAAATATACCGAAAATTCACACAAATATTCATAAAAGAACCTTCACCACCTCTAAAGTAAAATTTTATTTTCTTCTATCCCAGTTACTCACCAACCAACGGAGAAGTATAGAACCGAACAAGCACATTACCAGAAAAATTAAAATAAAATAAAAACACAAAGGGCAGGGATATCCAGTATCATCTTTCAATAAAATTTCAACTCAAACACTGCAAACGCCATTTGACCACACACCCTCCATTTAGTCACTCGGAAAGAGCAAAGAAGCAACCAACCTAAGGGAAAAAAATTATCCAACTCTTTCATTTAAACAAGAACAAGTGGAAAGAAAGGGCCAAATTTCCTCCACTTTATTTTTGTTTCCGTCGTTTTCCGAGAAGCCAAACAGAACAAGGAATTACGACCATCACCCCAAAAAAAGCACAAAAAAGTAAAACAAATTAGATGCAATCACGGAGAAACATGGTTTAAGCGAATTGCTTACAGCTAAGGTGGATCAAGCATACGAGTGGCAGAGGGCTCCGCTGATGCAAGCGAGCTACCAAGAGGTCTCAATTTCTGGGGTTTCGGACTTTTTGATGCCTCCGGAAAGCCAAGTCTATGAGTTGGTTTTTGATACTTTTACATTGGGCCCACACTGGCTCCAATTCGGATTTCCCCCGGGTGGGTTAATCGCTCCGGACCCAAACTTGCTTTTCTACAAGTAACCATAAAGCACTTAATGTTTTCTTTTTCATCTTAATGCTTTTTTTTTCACCCGTGTCGCTGTTTTTACTGTGGTTTTCCTCAGTAGAAGTATATATTACACAGAAGCAGACCTAAAAAAAAAAAAAAAAAATGAAAACAGTCAATCGACTAAATATTGAAAAATGATTATCTTTTTGGAAAAACATTCAAGAGTCAAAAATTTTAATGTCAACACAACTAGAGCTTAACAGCTTCTTTTTATTTTTTCCGATCACACTCGCCATATGATTTGACAGTGTCACATATAAAGCTGTGGGCAACAAATTTTATGTTACTAAATAATATATTTAGGATCTTTTTAGTATGATTATGGGTTTTCATTAATCTTAACTCGTGCATTGTTCACATAATGTGGTACCACAATGGTTCAATATATTGATTAACATGACCAATGGATGTATTAATATATGAATAATAAGTTTTATCAATTTATTGAGTCAATTTTTATATTAAATGACAAACTTGTTAACATAGCACCCTTATGTAGTTCTATTGATTTGAGTTTATGCACTATTCATATAATGTGGCACCAGAATGACTTGACAATGAGAGTATGTGTTACAATATAGACAACAAATTTTACATTATTAATAAATTTATTGTGATTATTATTTGTAATGTAATGAATTATACTAATTATTGAATTAATTTTTGAGTTTAATAATAGACATTTTTCTTGAAGGCCTAAATAAACCTTTTGCCTAAAAAATCTCATTGGAATGAAGGTATTCAAAGCTTGCAGGATATTGAACAAGTGTCAATCTTTTTAAGTGTGGGATTAAATGTTAATATTTCTCTTTGATTCGAGCTCAATCTTATTTGCTGGCAAGCGATTGGTTTAATTACGAGATTGGATTTGATGCACACATAATGAGGCCCAACTTTAAGTCTCCAAAAGGCCAAGTCTATGTACTACATTTCAGTATGGGATTGCATGTTAATACTTTCATATGATTCAAGCTCAGCCTTATTGGTTGGCAAATGACTAGGTCAACTATGAGATTTGATTTGATGCACACATAAAGAGGCCCAACTCAAAGTCTCGCGAAGGCCCAAGTCTACATTTCTTCCAAAAACCTCATTAGAGAGGGGAGAGTTAAAGGCTTTACTTGTGCCAATCTTTCCCATATGTGATTTGAGTATGCTCGCAACGTGAGTGGTTTTTATGTGATTCGGAGGACAAAGAAAAAGATGATTTTGGAGTTTCTTTATGAGAAAAAGAAAAGGAAAAAGAAAAACAGTCGCACAAGGATCGCCTGAATTTCTGATCCTTTAGGATTTAACCTTGTACTTTTGTGTGTTCGAACACATGATTTCTCTATAGAAAGTTCATCCGCCGCCGTTATAACGTCCCACCGGAAATGCCAGTATTTTAAGGACAACCTCTCGTGATAGCCAAAGTTATTTGGTCCTTTCCCATTATAAGAATTCAATTCGAACGGACCCCAAAATACGTCCAAAATGAGTTTTCTCAATTTTGGCAGCCTATTTTAAATCACAGCCTGGATTCTAGATCTATAGATTAACACTAAAAACTACTCAATACGGGGTAAATATTCTATTCATAGCTTAAACAAGTCTCTCAAAGAACTTCAACATTACAGGATATTTTGCTCTTGCGTTTAGTATCATGACATACAAGCAAGACAATTCCCTAAACAACGTTATAAAATGATTCTGTGCCTCTACCTAAAGCTAAAACCCCCCCGTTAGATCAATATTCTGATGAGAATAGTGTGATTAGTTTAGAGCAATGGTGCGGACAAAACAGCACTTATTGGGTCGGCTGTACCATGAAGAATAAAGGAAAGCAGAGATTAGAAATCTTGTTATCTTAAGTAGCGTGATTGTTGTCTGAATCTTGACGTGCCATCGAATACGGTCTGTGGCGGTCACAAGACTCCACCCCAGTAGAAGGCTTCAGCTTCCCATAGGTTGGAGAAGAATCAGTCACAGCGACGTGCCTTAGTGCTTTAACAACTCTGCATTTTTCGGCGACGGCCTCACACTGTTGAAAGTTGAAGACTGCACGGTTCTTTGTAGGATTATATCTGTTAAAACGAAAGAGTTTGGCTTTAGCTTGAAGTATTTCTTGTAGATGACTTCCACAATGACGCTTGCTTGCCGAACATTACAAATAAGATGTTTATAGGATTTTGCAAAGGTGCTTTAATAATTCATATTGTTTGAAAAATGAACTAATGGTGCTTCAAAAGAACAAAATGGCAGAAAGAGAAGCGGCCAAAAACGATGTTTGTCGTATAAAGTTGTTGGATCTGAGAACATGGAAATACGGAGAGGAGACAAGATATTTCAAACTTTTTGTCGACGTAAATCTGGTGTCGTGCTCTTGGTCGTCTGTGTGTGTGTGTGTGTGTGTGTGTGTGTGTGTGTGTGTGGTGGGAAGTCCAAATCCGAAGTCCAAAGTAGACCGGGTCACATGAAACCCGTACGCACCGTTTCCGTGCCACTGTTTCCTCTCTCTCTCTCTCTATCTATCTTTCTGTACGAGGCTCGAAAAGTTTTTGCAAATAAATCTTCTCTCTCTCTGTCCCTATCTCGTTAGCGAGTCTCGGAAGTCTGATTGGGCAACTAGGAACCGCGAAGAGCGGGCTCCACTCCCTACAAACCTTTTCCCTTTTTGTATTTTCTCGAGAAATTTCTCTCTCCGAGCTGACGCCCTCTCCGCTCCCCCCACCCTCTCTCTCTCTCTCTCTCTCTCTCTCTCTCACCCCGTCTCAACGGCTTTAATTTGAATTCTGGGACGCGCATTTCGTTGTCTTCTCTTACTAATCACAGCCAGTGCAAACAGCTGGTTTTCAATTCTTCATTGGCGGCCACCACCAAAACCTCTCTGTTTCTCTCTCTTTCTCAGGGTTTGTGGTATCTGATATGGGTTTTTGGTTCCAAATCCTCTTCTAGGTATTCCTTCATCTGTCTCTTGATTTTCTTTTCTTTTTGCTGTTTAGCTTTTATGAGGTTGTTCTGTTTTGATTTCCGGTGAGTTTGCAGCTCTAAGGATTCTGGTGTTACAAAGGTTATAGATCTGTTCTGCTGTGGATTAGCTTTGACTTTTAGAGTGTGTGTGTGTGTGATTCTGGGGTTCATATCTGGCTTTTACATCATGTTACCTTTTTCTGTGTTTTATATTGCCTTCGGCTTGCAAGAATTATTGGGTTTTTGTTGTTTAAGCCGTGAGATTCGAAAAATCTTCCATTTCGTTAGCGTTCTCTGTGTTGATTGATGACGTTCGACAGTTTGATCGCGTTCGACAGGATTTTAAATGCCGTTGGCAATGATCCCTGTGCAACATGCGACTTGAGATTATTTAGCATTTTAGGAATGGCTACTATCGTAGTTGTCAATGCCATCAATTATTATGCATGTCGTCGGTATATGATTTTGTAGTTTCGGACTTTAATTTGAGAACCTTGCTTTTAGAAATGCGTCCGGAGGGCAATCGCTTTTGAGCGTTTGCCTTTTTATAGGTTTTTATAATATTTTTTCGGATGAAAAAGATAACGATGGCTAATATCATCTGTAAGGAAACTCAAATAAAGGACACAGTTGAAGATAGGTTAGAAAGAATGGTATCTTGGACCATATGCTTGCTGTCTGTTTTTCAATGTTACGTTACATCTTAAAGGTATAAAGGGGGTGACTTTGTAGACAAGACTCAATACGTTTCTGTACATCTGTCTTGATTGGTTCATTTGAAGTGAGTTTTTCGTTCTGATTTTTGACAATATGGACACCCTTCAAACCATGGTCTTCTGGACAACCCGCTTTAGAAGTTTTTATGCGATGTGATATATGGATGGCGCTGCGATAGTACCTAGATTCTATCATACAAGAAACTTGTTTGGAACACTTTTTTTAAAAATAAAAGGAAAAAAATGGATGAGTATGAGCAAAATTGCATTATTTCCTCTTGAGTTCTTATTCATAATTTCTTTCTTGGGGTAAAAGGTTGGACAGAATAGTAGGAATAAACTGATTATGCTCTTTTCGTTCTCATCTATGCTGCAAGTTTTTTGAAGACAGGATTAGGGAATATTGATGAGCAACCTTCATACTATCTATCTTGTTCCTCAACCATTTGGGGGCTAGGTTTATTTTTACTTCCCTCTCTTTTTATGATTCTTGTAAAAGTACTTAAGGGGAAGCATTTGGAAAAAGAAGAGATTAAAAAGTGTTCAAAGCAAGAAGTGTTCCATGAGGTAGATGGTGAGGCAGTGGTAGAAAAATCACTTCTGCGTCCAAAATTTAGTGTAGTTCAAGGGCATATATATGTAAAAGCACTGTCAACTTCAGGTAGAAATTCAAACCTCTGTTCCCCATGAAAACATTGACAAAGCTGCAAATACCATAGAGAGAGAAGGCGTATGGGGGGTGGAGGGAGGGACTTATAATGAGAGACTATGGTCATAGACCCTAAGTATAAATGTAAAAAATAGCTTTCTTTTCCGGATTTTCTGATTGGTTGGTGCTAGTGCTAACCATCCCTGCTATCGGCTATCTTTTTGTTATGAAATTTCTGTGGTTAGAAATCTTGCCATTAAAAAGAAAAAGAAAAAGAAAAATATAAGGACCTGTGTAGAGTGTGTAAGTAGGCTGGTATTATTTCATTACAAAACTGACCGGTTTTTTAATGATTATTTCTTATGTTCAGCAATGACGTTTCATTATATCTCATTGTGTGAATAGATTTTGTTATTGAAATGGCAATTTGTAAAGGGGATTTTCTATTTGGTTGAGAACTTAATGAAGTGTTGTTGATATCTTTGGTAGGTCAAGGACTCCAAATCCAGTCAGTTCTTTCTTGGGAAGAAATTAAAGTTGAAAACTGAATTTTTTGGTGAGAATATTTTCCTAATGGTCTATGTTTATCACTGATAGCAAGTTACTGCTTTCATTTTTCTTTTGTTTAGATCCATTCAAGTTACTGCATCAATATCCTTTCTAATCAATCACATTCATAGGCAAATTTGTAGGTTGCATATTTGTTTAGATTCTTTTTTTTTGTTTTTTTTGTCATACCATATTTGTTTAGGCAAATTTTTGTCTAAACATTTTCTGGAATCAAAATGTACTGTAAACTACCAAGACAAGTGACGGGTCCCCAATCTTGAACAAGTGTGAGCTGACCCTATTGTAGATGCTTAGTAGTATGACAGGCCATGTTTTTTGTGTTATATAAAATTGGGTTAGTGTCGGATGCAATATCTTTGTTCTTTGTTTTCCATCATCTACATTTTCCTATTCTTCTTTTGATAAATTAATGATTGTTAGTTTACTTCCTCTTCTGAATTTCATTTCATTTCTTGTAAGTGTGAACTGATGTTATGTATGCATTTGTCAATATAGATTTGGCATCAAGAGTTACCTAGCACAATACAAGGATGGCAACTGGAAGTCCATTTTTTGATGACATGCAGAGCAAACCTGAGGTTATCGATCCTCCTCAAAGTGAAGACCTGATGGATGTTGGTGAAAATGTGAATGATTCTTCTCCAAATGCTCTAAAATCTAATTTGACTGTTTCTAGCAGTGTTCATGAGCTGTTGGAGTGCCCTGTGTGCTTAAATGCTATGTACCCTCCTATCCATCAGGTTTGTAGAAGATGAATTATCTCACTTTGTTGTTCCTTGAGAGCTCATTTGTGGAGTGTTTTGATATTGGTTGTCTTGCTTGCTAAGTTGCTGGTGGTTCTTGAATTGTTTTGAGGATTCTGTTATGTGCTTTACTAATTTGGTAATCAAATCATTCACTTGCCAAATTTGCAAATGATTGTCATTGTAGTGGGCTTCACTTGATTTCTTTCTAGAAGTTTTGCATGTCTAAAGAAAAGGTAGCGAAGAGGCACTTGGGAGAAGGGAGTTGCCACTTAGCCCATTCGAAAATTGAACACTTGGAAGAATGCAAATTCCTCACCCTTGTCCTCATAACCTCCAAAAGAGGAAAAAACACTGCTTAGGGAGTAATTCCTGCACTGGTGGTGCTTCAGCATCAAATTTGTACTATAACTTTGGTTTGCTCTTGTTTCCAGATTTTGCTTTTTATTTGATTAGAAAGGACATTGATGCAGGTAACTTGAAAGCTTGTTCTAATATGTTGTGTTCTCTTTAATTGCAGTGTTCAAATGGTCACACATTGTGTTCTGGTTGCAAACCCCGTGTGCACAACCGGTGCCCCACTTGCAGACATGAACTTGGCAATATAAGATGTCTAGCGTTGGAGAAGGTTGCTGCTTCTCTGGACCTTCCATGTAAATATCAGAGTTTTGGGTGCATAGGCATATACCCATATTACAGCAAACTTAAGCATGAATCTCAATGCGTCCATAGACCGTATAACTGTCCCTATGCTGGATCAGAATGTACGGTAATTGATGATATTCCATCATTGGTGGCTCACTTGAAAGATGATCACAAAGTTGACATGCACAATGGCAGCACTTTCAACCATCGATATGTCAAATCCAATCCACAAGAGGTTGAAAATGCGACATGGATGCTGACGGTATAATGTTGCTCTCACTTCTTCCTTGTTTCTTTTCTTCCCTAACCTTTGGTTGTATGAGGTGATTTTGTTTCACACTGTGCATTTCATGTAGAAAAGTTACATAGGATATATGTACATCCACCAGTTGATCTGTGTAGAGAGTTGCCATTATAGTGTCACTGAAGGGTTTGTTCTGTTGTTTCATCTAAAACTGGATGTGAAATTTTTATATCTCAATTATTTGGAGACCTCCTATCTTTAAGATCATGACATCTTTTAGCAACGAGGTGGAAAAGAAATGCACAGATATGAAAGAAGGCCCGCTATCTTAGTTCGGTACATCTCCATGGGTTTATTATTTTGTTTTTGCCTAAATTTAAAAGAAATTTAGTATGGCATTGTTTTGGAGATCCCTGTGTCTGGAAACAGGAAAACATTTATGTCATGTTAGGTTGTGTGGTCCGAAATTTATGCATTTATAATATGTCATTGTTCAATTAATCCTTGTATTCACTAGAGAACTTGGGCTTTAGGTATGTAACTGATCATTGGATATCCATCCTAATTTCCAGGTCTTCAGTTGCTTTGGCCAGTACTTCTGTTTGCATTTTGAAGCTTTCCAGCTTGGGATGGCACCAGTCTACATAGCATTCCTGCGATTTATGGGAGATGACAACGAGGCAAAGAACTACAGCTACAGCCTAGAAGTTGGTGGAAACGGCCGGAAAATGATTTGGCAGGGGGTACCTAGGAGCATTAGGGACAGTCATAGGAAGGTTCGCGACAGTTTTGATGGTCTCATCATCCAACGCAACATGGCTCTATTCTTCTCCGGGGGAGACCGAAAGGAATTGAAGCTTAGGGTGACCGGTAGGATCTGGAAGGACCAGTGATAGGGAATTCTCTTTATCTTCCCTTTCCTTCTTGCCTTGTACTAGGGGTGGCACGGCAATGGGGGGGTCTCTTGGTCATGTATTTTCTGGAATTTAGGAGGCAAACTCTCTTTGCTTGTCCATGCATTAAATACATGAGTAAGAAGGCACGCGTGTTGTTATATGTAATAACAATATATATATATATATATATCTATATTTAGATGCATTCGATCACTGCTTGAACAACTTTGGATGAACGAGCTGTCGAGCATTTCAATCGGGGATGCTGTGTACTACTTTTGACAGAAAGTGAATCCATGGCTAGTAAAGAGTGCCTTCACTTTGCTAACTTTGTAAACATCCCATCAAAAAAAGATTTTGTAGCTGGGGAAGAATGATAGAAAGGAGCAATGAGTGGCTGAAACATAGTCAGAAAGATGATAGTCTCTTTTGAGAGGGATAGCCAAAAGCTAAGGGTCATTTCTCTAATCCCTTTTTGTCTATGGTTCTGCCGTCTGACGATGAAGAGGATAATGAAGGTTATGGTATGATTACTTGTCTGTCCTACAGACCAAGCCAGATGACTTAAAAGATGAAACGAAAGGAAAATACAAGTCCAAGCTTAGTTTTTCCCTGTGCAATGGATTGGAGTGGGAATATCTCCTTTTCTAAGAGGATAACATTGCTCGGCGTTGTCTTTGTCCATGGAAAGGCGTGGGCCACTTACTTTTGAAACGAAAGTGGATGCCGTAATCACTGCCGCCCAAGCATTAAATTTTATACGTTATGCTAGTAGATAGATGCCCTCCTTGCTATGACACACTGTATTATAATAACTAACTTAATTATTCAGACATTAATGTAAAAAGTCATCTTTGATTCGAACGTTGAGAGCATCTCATTCTTAAATTAAGCTATGATTGTCTTTTTAACAAGTTGATATAGCTGAGTTAATTTAAACTGTTATTAAGAATGTGCTGTTTAATCTATTTCATGTTTTTATTTTTTATTTTTTATACATACGTATCACATTTTATTTTTTCTAAGAATTAAGTATACATTTGACTTTTTGTATTTATTTAAAATATAGTTATTACATATTAATAAAATTTGTTGAGAATTTTTTAAAATAAAAAATATAAAAAAAAAAATAATTACTTTAGTAGGAATATGCGTCTGGCTAAATTCGGGAAAACCCAAGCGCGCTTTGCTCAGACAAAACCCCTCGCAAACCCCACTGCAGACACCTACACACAGACACTCAAAATCGCCCTGAGGCAATCCCTCGGAAATGACATCCTCGCCGTCAATGGAGTCCCTGATCGTTCAGCTTCACGAGATCTCGGCCGTCAAGTTCGGCAACTTCAAGCTCAAGTCTGGCATCTCCTCTCCGATCTACATCGACCTCCGCCTAATCGTCTCCTACCCCAAACTCCTCGCCCAAATCTCCCAAACGCTAATCGCCTCCCTCCCCCCGTCCGCCCGCTATGACCTCGTTTGCGGTGTCCCCTACACCGCTCTCCCCATCGCCACTTGCGTCTCCGTTTCCCACGATATCCCCATGCTCATGCGCCGCAAGGAGGTCAAAGACTACGGAACTTCCAAGTCTATCGAGGGCGTTTTCGTTAAGGACCAGACCTGCCTTATCATCGAGGACCTCGTCACCAGCGGCACGTCGGTGATCGAGACCGCCGAGCCGCTACGAGCCGCCGGGCTGAGGGTTGAAGACGCCATTGTTCTGATCGACAGGGAGCAGGGTGGCAGGGAGAATTTGGCGGAAAAGGGAATCAAGCTACACGCGCTGATTAAGTTAACGGAGATGGTGAGGGTTCTCAGGGAGAAAGGGAAGGTGGAGGAAGACATGGAGCGTGTGGTGCTTGCATTCTTGGAGGAGAACAAAAGAGTGCCTGTGCCGAAGGCAGTGGAGAAGCAAGTCACAGCGAAGGCCTTGGGATTCGGGGACAGGGCCAAGATGGCAAAGAATGCGACGGGGAAGAGGCTTTTCGAGGTGATGGTGAAAAAGGAGAGTAATTTGTGTTTGGCCGCGGATGTTGGGACCGCCAAGGAGTTGCTTGATTTGGCTGAGAAGGTACGGAAAATAAGGCCTTTAACGTAGTTCTATGGTGGAATTCTTAGTCTAGAATGCTTTAGGGGTTTGTCATACGGAAGAATTTTTGAAATAGAACGACTGGGAATTCGTACTTCAGAATTAAAACATTTACTTATGTTGAATTTACTAAAGTTATAATGATTTGACTTAAATCTTGAGTTAGTGAAAATAAATAAATTTAAGAAGGTTGAATGATCGGATATCTGATGTATCGCCCACCTGTGCACGTGGGTTAATAGACAGGCCTGTTCATGATCGTTTAGATGGTGTAGTGGGCCTAACAAAGTGGCCCTGCTACTTATTGGGCCTCCCCATGCTGTGGCTGGTTAAAATACGCATTTATGTGCTTCTCATGTATGGGATCAAGCCTCCAACATGACTGCAAGGTTGGGTTCGAGGTGTTTGATGTAGGCCGTGTTGGTTAAAATAACGCCTAGATGCATTATTTTAGTATGTAAATCAGCTCAATGTTCATTTTTCAACAAATCATGGCTGGTACAAGCTCATTAGTTGATGTGCTCGAGTTCACTGGGGAAGGGTTGAGATACAATGTATCTAAAGTGGAGGTTATTGGCTAATTCCAGAGAATTTTTACTGTAGGTTGGCCCAGAGATATGTATGTTGAAAACGCACGTGGATATATTGCCTGATTTCACTCCAGATTTTGGTTCAAAACTTCGCTCGGTATGACTTTGTTTGACATCTCAACACAGTTCTTGTTTATTATGGATATTCCTATTTTGTTACATGTTTCTTTGATATTGAGCTTAACTGGTTTTTTTGGACATAAAGAACAATTTGCTTTAAGGATTGTGTGGACGTTTAGACATTATCAAGTTTGTTGTGTTCGACATGAAATGTTTTGCAGAATATTTACTTTCACTCTTAACTAGGGGCCTGGATGATGTTTTACTTTATTGAGCATTTAGACATACCAAGGAAGTTGAACGACTCCTTCGCATTTAACATGTTATATGGTGAAATTTGATTTGTACTCAATATTACAACCATTTGTCCCTGCATTTTCTGAAACTTGGTTATTGTTGCAAAGCCTTTTTACTTTGGAAGAGATGCATCATCATATTGGAAATAAGTTGAGGATGCAGTGTATTTCATTTTTTTTTTTTTTTCTTTTTTGCTTGTTGGTTAATAAGCTTGTTTACAAATCTTTCTGTCATCCCATTCAATCGAATTGGTATGCCCTGGATCTGACATGTTTCTTGATAGAAAGAACATGAAGCCCAGAATTATACTTTTAATTAATTAGTACTTCGTAGTTGTTTTTTTCAATCAGTTCCTTGTTAGTTTTTAAATCTATTTTTGCTTTTCCATTTACAATTCACCTCTATTCTATCTTGTGACTCTTATGAATGAGTCTTTGCTGTGGAAGTCAATTCGTATCTATGGCTAATTATATATTTCATTCTGTTGAAGATTGCTGATAAACACAATTTCTTAATCTTTGAAGACCGTAAGTTTGCAGACATTGGTAACACGGTGACAATGCAGTATGAAGGGTAAATGAACTTTCCTCTATCTCTTCTTACTCTTAAAAGTTCATTTCTTTTGTCTCCTTATCCATGACTGACAGCTCATGGTCTGGTTGTTTGCAGAGGCATCTTTCACATATTGGATTGGGCTGATATAGTTAATGCTCACATAATTTCTGGTCCTGGAATTGTTGATGGACTCAAGTTGGAGGTTTCTGTTTTTTGCAAATTTCGACCTTTCCTTTAGCTTTGTAGGTAGCTGGACCACAGTAAAGTCCTCCAATGAATCCTGTACTAATCATGTGCACCCTCTGGACTATATGTAGGGTTTACCTCGTGGAAGGGGCTTGTTGTTGCTTGCTGAAATGAGCTCTGCTGGCAATCTTGCCAAGGGAGACTACACAGCTGCTGCGGTAAAAATTGCAGAGGGCCACTCAGATTTTGTGATTGGTTTCATCTCAGTTAATCCAGCATCCTGGCCTGGGGCACCTGTAAATCCAGCATTTATTCAGGCAACCCCTGGAGTCCAGATGGTAACTGGTGGTGACGCCCTTGGCCAGCAATACAACACTCCATATTCTGTAAGTTCTGTTCCACTGATCACCTCTTGTTATACTCTTTCTTGATTCCATCAGGCTTGTGAGTTGCCCTTTTGTCTTCTCTTTCAGGTCATCTACGATAGAGGCAGTGACATAATAATCGTGGGCCGTGGAATCATTAAGGCCGCTAACCCCGCGGAAGCCGCTCGTGAATACCGTCTGCAAGGATGGGATGCATACTTAGCTAAATGTACTTAAGAGGGCTCATCCACGCTTGTGTGCTTTGGTAATTGGCGGAAGAATAAATGTTTGTATTAAATTAAATCCAGAATGCCGTGTTTTGTTTAAGCGGGATGTATAACAGTGTCACAGGTCTCTTCCTCTTGATAATCTTTTTGCAAGATGAATGTAGTTGCTTAAATATGTCCACTTGCTCCAATGAAGTCAACTGTCCAATGATGCCACACGTGGGTCAAACGAAATGGCGATAAAGTCAACGAATAATTTATTGAGAGAATAAAAACAAAAAGGGAACTTTTGATGCCTTTTATTACCAGTTTAATTATAAATTATTCTTTAGAAAAACATAAAAAACCAACAATAGGTTTTAAGTTGACTCGGTCCGATTGTCCCCCAAACGCTTGTTACGCGCGGTGTCGACACGGAGAGGAAGATGGCGGCATTTCCGTACCCAAGGGCCCACCAAAAGAAAAGCGACGGTCGGACGTGCACAGCACTAAATAGTTAATACATATCATTACAAACTTTATAAACATTGCTTAGTCTTATCCACTACTGACATTTGCGTTCACGCGCTAAAATCCACTCGCCCATTCATGAAAATTAGTTTCCTTCTCTTTTCATTTTACAAGAACGTCTAAAATTTTGATTGGGAAAATTAAACCTCTACATAAGATAATAGCAGAAAAATTTTGATTGTGAATCATGGCATTAACGGTGAGATTTGAGACAAAATTTTCTAAATAAATCTTTTAAAATTTCATAAAATTGGGTAAACTTGAGTTGGCAGCTATTGTATATTTGCGTGGAGGGAATATTCTACCAGCTGTGCTCGATGGGATGAGTTTAGCGGTGGGAGACGCTCCAACGGAGCGCGAGGGGTTGGTTACAGAAACTGGTCGTCCTCCAAAATCCGAAGCTCGTGCCTGCTGACATTTTTGGGTGGAGCTCACATTCCTGTTTATATCGAAGAAACCAAGATTCTGCACAATTCTCTAAATAAAATAACATTTAAAGAGAGGAAAATGCTGATGCTGATTCATCGGATTCAATCAAACTTATGATCCTCGAGTATCCATTTCTCGTATATGCATGATCCCAAAGTTTGTGCTTTTCTGTCGACCGGTAGAATTTTTCTTGCCCACTCGTTTAGAACATTACGTAATGTTTCTTACGAGCATGTTTGATTTTGGCTTTTTCTTTTTGATGGACATTTCGTTTCATGCAGGAAAGAAGGTGATAGGAGAAACGTTTTTCATTCAGGTTGTTTACCAATCATGTATTTCAGTTAGTTTTATAATGTCCTGAAGAGTTGGTACATTGGGATTGTCTGTTATACCCGTGCCGTTTGTTGCAGAGAAGGAAATGATAAAGTGGGTCTTCTCAAATAGCAGTTTTCATGATTTGGATTGATGATATCGGAGGCATGGAGATGTCTACCCAGCAAGATAATTCTGATCCCAGCAATATTTCGGGTATCTTTCATTTATCTTAACCAGTAAGGCTATTGTGCGGTATAGTCCTAGTCCTATGATGGAATGTCTTCTTTCACTTTTGTGGTATTTTGAGTCAAAGAACTTAGTTATAAGCGCAACAAAGCGTGAATGTTTCCGCAGTATGGTAAAGTCATCAGGAGGAGAAACTATAGTCATATCCAGACAATTCAATTATGGCGGTGAATAACCGAAAAGAAAATCAATGAAACAGTTGCACAAAACTTTAAAAACTGGAAGTTCGTATTTCATAAAATTATACTGTTGGAGTTTTGGTTTGATATATGTAGGTAAGGCTTTGCTTGTAAAAGAAATGTCTG
This sequence comes from Casuarina equisetifolia, assembly GCA_028551475.1. Taxonomy (NCBI): domain Eukaryota; kingdom Viridiplantae; phylum Streptophyta; class Magnoliopsida; order Fagales; family Casuarinaceae; genus Casuarina; species Casuarina equisetifolia. The sequence continues at coordinate 7,672,611 of CM052358.1, forward strand.
AGAGGATAAAATGAAGATAACGGTGTCTAGCAGTATGTGGTTCCCGATGAAAGGACGAGAAAGTGATGTAATTAGATGATTCTTGGCTTATCTGGGTTTTGGCTGGTTCATTTTCTTTCTCCGTCATTTTCCATTAGAAAAATTGAATCAAGGTACCCACTCCGACTCCGAAGTGGCTACAAGTCTTAGGTTTCTAGCTCACAAATGTTAGTTTTGGGCATAAAAGTTTCTCTCTTTTCCCTTTCCATGGAGGCATTAAGAAGTCAATGGGCTACTGCTAGATACCCAAACTTACAAATACAACTCTTTGATTGCATTGATGGTAGTCAACAATCACTAAATTTCTAAGGTGAAGGACTTAGCTCAGTATGGCACAGATAGTCCATAGAGTTAAAAAGTCTTATAGGGCGATTCTTCTTCTGACTATGGGAACATCTAAATTGGAATGTCCTTGATCTTAAGTGATTCAAGCTCAGAACATATAATTGTGAAAGGGAAAAAACTATGGTAGAAGCTAGCGGCCTAGAATTTGAAATCATGCCTTACGACTTTTACTTTCCCGAGTGGCAAAGATTATATTTGTTTTCTGCTTCTCAAAAGGGAGTGTCAATCATATTGAAGTGATAAAAGTTTGGTAGAACAACCATGGTAGGTAATTAGGTGGCACTTTTCCTATTATCTTTAAGATATTTCCAGAAAAAGATAAAAATGAGCTATGGCTGGACAAAATCGATGAGGTCTGCTCAAGGACATTCACTATCTTCCCATATGTTTAATATAGTTCACAGAAGGAAACAACAAGAATTTTCATAAAGAAAAGAAAAAGGACAAAACAAAAGAAAGGTAAACAGCACCTCTTAGTGTTCTCTTTTCCACTTCAAATTGTGAAATCTTACGAACTCTTAGTTTAGACTCGTCTCTTTTTTGAATAATAGTCCTATTATTAAATTGAATCAAAAAATAATTTTCTTCTGCTTTTGTTGTTCTTCTAGGAAGCTGTGTTTTACGAACATATTAGTCTGCTTCTTGGGTTTTTGCTCATTCTTTAGGATATATAGTGCTTGTAGTGTCATTCCATGATTGCTTAATATGAGCCTTTTAGTAGCACTTACTTTGTTGATACTAAACATGACTTTTCTTTTATCAGAACTTCATGATGCAACTCTCCTGTACTTGAAAACTTTTATGATGGTCTGATAATTTGATGACAAATGTTCATTTGTAGGGTCAGCATCAAGCTTATATGATCTGCTGTGTTTAGATACACCAAGTTGGAAGTACCAAGCTGATCGGTGGCCAGAATCTTCTAGTATGTTGAGACTTGATGTTGAAATTTCTTGTTTAAAATACTTTGTACTGGCTAATGTTCAAATTTCTTGTTTAAAACACTTAGCACTGGTTCACCAACGTTTTTCTTGTCCTTGACCAATGTGGAGGTACTTTGCTTTATTCTTAAGGTAACTCGGATCTGCCCTTCAGTGTTTTTCTGCGTTTTGGGAGCAGAGCATGTGAAATCGAGCAATGGATCTTAGAAAAATTCAATTTTGAATGGCATACACCAGTGTGAATGATAATTGGCAATTGAAATAAACGAGTGACAAAAGTGTATCCAACAAATTATGAACATATTATATGGTAAATTTCCTAGCAAAGTGTATCCTGAAGGTTGATGTGGTCAATTAGTGCTCTAGAGTTTAGTTTATGCCACTATGAAGTGTATTAAAATCTCAAACTCCTCTTGGTCCTCCAAATCTCAACTTTTCAAGCAAAGGAATTAGGTACTTATTCTTGTAGTGGGTGTTTAATTCTTGGTTCATAAGTCAAAGTACATTTTATTGGTATGCACAAATGCAATTCATGTCCTATGCATAGCTATGCTTTATCAAAATGATGTAACTATTTTCATCATGATTCTAGGTCCACCTATATTCACCAACAAGATAATTCATGTCTTATTTTCTCCAAAATATGAATTACTCCTTTCACTTAATGGTCTGTTTATATTACAAGACTTTTGGGCCAAAAGTATTAATAAAATGCTTCCTTTCTTGTATTTGCTTTTCGTAAAATACTTAAATGTTTTGACCTTGGTGATTATGGATCTGCAATTCTGAGTCCCAAAGTATGAATTACTCCTTTCACTTAATGTTTTATTTATATTACAAGACTTTTGGGCCAAAAGTCTTAATAAAATGCTTCCTTTCTTGTATGTGCTTTTCGTAAAATACTTAAATGCTTTGACCTTGGTGATTATGGATCTGCAATTCTGAGTCGCAAAAGGAAATGATAACTACTTGGTATCTTCTGAATGAATTGCTTGGTAAAGTTCAAGCCGCAATATCTGACTTCCATATTGTATTTTTGGTTAACTAGATGTGCAACTAAGGCTGGATACTCTATCACATCAATATGGTAATAGCTTCTGTGCAGATTGTGGAACTCCAGATCCAAAATGGGTGTAAGTTATTATGTCTTGATTAAATAGGAGTACTAACACCTTGGCCCTGAATCTTTTGTGCTCATCCTCATCAAAAACCTCTCTCTCTCTCTCTCTCTCTCTCTCACTCACACACACACACACACACGGGTCTCTTGGTTATCATTATTATTTAAAATGAAAGCCTTGTTGATCGTATAGTTTGAGTGAGGCAATCATTCAGTTCTAATATGTATTTCTCAATAACTTACAAAGAAGGAAACTCCTGACGGTTATACTGTTTAGTCAAGTTTATTATTGACAAAACAGTGGCACATGTATGCCTAAGTCATAACTTACTCATCTTGTGATGCAGATCCTCAAATATAGGAGTATTTATTTGTATCAGGTGCTCTGGTGTCCATCGAAGCCTTGGTGTGCACATTTCAAAGGTATGGTTTCCAGTTATGCTTCTTGACATAGTCTGGTGAAACAACTCATCATTAGTACATATTACATAACTTCGTATTGGCACTATCTTTGCACTCCAAGAGTGTCAAAATTTGATTGAGTAGTAGTTATAGTACTTAAGAGAGTTTGTAGAACTTGAGAGAGACACTGAAGATATTGATGTCAATAAGCCAGAATCAGCACCCACACTTGACAAGGCTTATCCCAACTACTTTAATGTTGTTTTTGTGATAATAGTCAACAGATTTTCAGCATTTTATTTTCAGCCCATTTTAGCCCATGATACCGTAGTGCCAAGTTTTGCTGGACTAGCATATGATAGGGTAGAGGCAGCATTTTGGTCTCCAACCTGCTTTGAACTGTAGCTGGAAACGGTTGCTAGTAGAGAACCTCGCTTTTTATCTAAAATATAATCTTATAGCTTCAATATTTCCTGCCTCATCATTATCCCCAAGGACTCTTTATGATGAGGCAGGAAATATTGAGTAATATTTCATGAGGAGATGAACAGAGTTTGTTATTGAGTAATATTGACTAACAGGATGGCATTGTTGAAGATTCTAAATTTCCCCATTCTTAAATAAAATTCTTGCAGAAAGATCTTAAAAGATCTTTAACGATTGATGGAAATATTATTAGCTTAAATAAAATTCATATGGACAAACAAGAGAGGTGGTATGTAGTGGTTGTATGGTTGGCAGGGTAAGGAATGTCGTTTTACAGGATTCAGCAAATCTGGTAGTGGTTAGCTGGGGTAGGTCTCGAATTGCAGATTTCAACTCAGGCAGCTATACTCTTTCTGACCTCTATCCCTCTGATGAAGTTTATAATTGGGTATTCTAATTCAGTATAAACTGTTCCAGGTTCTATCAGTGAAGCTAGATGAATGGACAGATGAAGAAGTTGATAATTTGGAAAAGCTAGGAGGAAATATTGTGGTTAACCAGAAGTATGAAGCTTGCATCCCAAACAACTTTAAGAAACCAAAACGAGATTCTTCTACCGCAATCCGAGTTGATTTTATTAGGTAATCCAAATACATTAGTTGTCATACTTTTTAATGGGAAACATGTCCTGTTATAAACCAGAAACATTGTTGAACGCCCAGGAGAAAATATGAGATGCTAGAATTTGCGGACCCCCACAAACAATTGTACTGCCCCTTCTCAGCAGCTCATAAAAGGAGTTCATCATCCCCAAGCAGCTCTGTGGGCATTTACTCTGCACAGGAGAAAAAACAATATGAGAAACAAGCAACTAGAATTTGTATTGCGCAGGCATTTCGGCACAGCTGGGGAAAAAAAGACTCCGAGCACAAGGGCTCTAGGAAGTGCAACTCATTGGTAATGAATTTTCTTATTTATTTGATTCTGTTCTTGTAAGGTATGTGCAGATGTTTAAATGCTTTCTTTGTCTATGATTTTTGGCTGTGGGAAGCAAATTTGCTACTGACTTTTTCTTTTCTTCCAAATGTTTTTTGGCGGTAGAACTTGATTTGATTCTCTGCAAGCTCCAAAAAATTCCCCCATAGGAGAAATGGAAATACCTATGTGTCTTGAGTGTGTTTCGTATCCTGGGAACATGCAAAAGGACATGAATTTGCGGTATTTTTTTTTTCAGATAATAACTCGCTGTTTTAGAAAATGTTGAGTGTATAAAAGTCAAATATCCCTAGTATCTGCAGCCACAATAGCCACAGGAGGGAGGAAGTCAAGAAACATTTACTGAATGGATAGCTAAATTTTTGCCATATGCACTATATTTGTCTATGCATTTTTGTCTCTACATGTATAAGCACAACTCAATCGGGTAGTCCAGCTCCAACACTTCCTTAATCCCTTTCATTTCCGGAGAATAAGTCTCAAGATATTTTTGACTAATTAATAGTAAATGTTGTCAGAGTGAAAGGGAAGTCTCAATGGATATACTATTCATAAACCTGTATCTTTAGCAACAAGGCACACTTGTTCTTCCTCCCAGTGACAAAGAGTGATCACAGAAGTCTGTGCTCTACATCTGTAAGGATTATAAGTATTCTTGGTCAATTATTTGTCATTAGAAAGTGCATTGACATGAGCATGGAAGTAAGAAGGAACACAAGTCTTTAACTTGAAAATAAGCCAAAATAGGATTGCTTCACAGTAACACTTCCGCCAGTAACTAATAAAACTAGCAAAGGTGACTGCTAACCACATTTGTTGCCTGGATTTGCTATATCAGAATGTAAATATCCTGCTTTCATGTTTGAGCTTTGACTCTCATGCCAATTTAATTCATCCCTTGACAAAAGAAAAGAGAAAATTATCTAATTATTAAGGCTAGTTCATCCTATAATTTTCTGGCAAGAGAAGGCAAAAAGACGCTAGAGGGAAACTATATCTCCAATTTGCTCATAGCCTTAACTGAAAATTTATGCCTAAAATAGATGAGATTTAGAGAGAAAATGTGGCTTTAGGAGGGGGGGGTGAATTTCCACACAAGTGGCCAGGGTTTGAGCCCCCCTTTCCCCCAATGAGATCCACTAAAATTATCCCCTCCTCCCTCCCCAATAAAAGTAAAAAAAACACGAAATCTGAATTTATTACATCTTATTTTGGTATATGTACTGTTTGTAGGCAGGTATGGTTGAATTCATTGGACTGATTAAGGTCAACATAGTTAAAGGCAGCAATCTAGCTATTAGAGATGTGATGACTAGTGATCCCTATGTAATCCTTGCCTTGGGTCATCAAGTGAGTCTCTTCTTCTTATGATATCGTTGACATTCTTATCACTGTTTTACACTAAGCGTTTGCTTTGAATGTGTTTGTAATTTAACTTTTCAATCTGTGCTTTTATTGCAGTCAGTAAAGACCAGTGTCATCAAGAACAACCTGAATCCAGTTTGGAATGAAAGCCTAATGTTGTCAATTCCTGAAAACGTTCCTCCCTTAAAATTGGTAAGTAAGATACTTTGGTGGGAAATCTTGCAAAAAATAAAACGATAAAACTACATTATGGGAGAAATATTGGACTATTTCCTTGGAGACCATTTTTATGCAAACGGATGCTTTCCCTCCTTCATCTTTGTAGACCAGTTGATCCTGTCCTAGATAGAACGTGTTCCACAGATGCTATTTGCATGCTGATCTCGTAAGGCAATTGTAGAGGAGAGAACTTTTTTCCTATGTATGCAGTCTAAATGAAGCTTTTAGACAAGATAAGTTTTGCTTTGACACCGTAGATGAGTGAAGCTCCTGGTCAGAATTGTCTTTTCCTAGGTTCCAACTGTTGACAAAAAAACTGGGTTGTCAAATGCAAGTATGTTGTTACAATTCTCGGAAGTTTAAGATTGTATCTTGATCTTCCATCTTTGGACCTGCGTAGGTAGAATTCACACTGACTGGGGACCTAAGTTAGAAGGAGATTCTTTTCTAGTTGATTGTCTGGAAGTGCCTCCCGATATCCAAAACAACATCAAAAAAGCCAGGAGTGAGGAGGACAAGTAAATAAATCTTGAATATATTCTAGGCTGAAATTCTGTTGCCTTCCTTGTGCTTCTCCCAAAGAATTTCTTCCTCTTTATCTATGGCAAGCAAACAGATATAACATCACCATAGTGTAAAGTCTTTCCTCTAGATTATGAAATAACTACCGCTCTGTTTGCGTTCTTATGATGTGGTACACTACTAGCAATTTGAAGCTGTAAAAACGATTTGCACAAGCCTTGCATTTTTCTTTTTAATCATTATGATTAGACTTTTGGGAGTGGTTTATGCAGCTTGTTTATGATAAGGATACATTCAAAGCTGATGATTTTATGGGCGAGGCTGAGATCGACATTCAGCCCTTAGTTGCTGCTGCCAAAGCGTGCGAGAGTCCCATGGCGGACCAATCAATGGAGCTTGGGAAGTGGTTAGCCAGCGGGGATAATAGACTTGTAAAAGATAGTATCATCAGTCTAGCTGATGGAAGGGTCAGACAGGGAATCAGTCTGAGACTGCAGAAAGTTGAGACGGGTGTGCTGGAAATTGAGCTCGAGTGTGTTCCTCTAACTCAATAGCATGCACAATTCAATGCTCTGTTTTTAACCTGCAGCGTGGTTATGTACTTCCCGGGATGAATGCTTGTGTATTGCTGTCGTCCTTGTTTCATTTAGAGAACAAAGCACTTTATGATTAGTTCAGTGGATCGATATTGTATTCACCTCAACGAGCATGGTTCAGACAATTCCAGCCAAAGCTGTGAACTCCTGGAACTTGACCATGTTCTCAACATTACTCTGTCCACGGCTGAAAATTGCAAAATCACACTTGAAATATTTGTATGTTACTCAGAAAAACTGTCTTGATTGAATAACCTTAACCAATAAGTGGCGGCTGCAAATGAGGAATACTCAATCTTGGGTCTAAATATAATAAACATCAGAAACTAAAATTGAAGGCTGAAGGCAGCCCACCAAAATGAATGTTACACTGGTTACAAAATACAAACACAAACACAACAGCTCGAACGAGGGAACTCGTAGGCAATTGCAACCATCAACACTTCCTTACAAATGTTTTACAAAATATGTCTCTTATAGACAAAATATGGTAACAAATGAACATTATTTACGAAGCCTGAGTATATCTAAGTGAGTTTCTTATTATTTAGATATTCCGATTAAATTCGTAATAGAAGTTATAAACATGAAATAAAAAAGGACTTGTTTGCACCATAGATATAAAATCGTATACAACAGTGGTATATTTAGTGAATCAAGCAGCATGGTCTAATAATGAAACACTCTAACTAGTTGATAATTTTGTGAAAGAATTCATGTGAAGGGTTTCATTAACTTCTCATTCATGTCCTTATAAACCTCTAATAATAGAAGAGGAATAGAAAAACAGAGACAAATAAAGATTAATTGTCCAAAGTAAACTCCCAACAAAATAAGCTTTTGATTATATATGAATTGAATAAGTTTCTCTAGAGAATAAATTATATTTAGCCTTATCATTCTAAAATACATTAGTTATTTCATCAAGTGTTTGAACATGGATGGATCTTCTAACAATAGATCCTCCTATATAAAGTTTAAAACAACATCATATTACCTTAAGGTCAGCTTCATATTATGTTCCATGGGAGTGGGAGTAGGCTTAGCTCTTCAGAGGCCTATTTTTGATATTAACTCCTTGTCAAATATTGGTGAGAAAACACATATTTAAGGGTAAAAGCTTGTCTTTCATTCGTAAACAAGGAAAAACCCTTAGGTTTGTCTTACAAATGGAAGAATTATTGATTGACATTTAACTTATGACATTTAAAGTTTGATATGAATTGATGTCAAGGCCTTTGTTAGAATGTCTACACAAGAATTTTCTGTTATAGGAAAGTCACACACAAAACTTACAAGATTGAAACCTTGTTAATAGATGTTATCTCTTTCATTTGATAGTTATACAAAATGATTGAAGGTAAAATAAGAGGCATTTAAATCAGAAGAAAATGATCTTTTTATTACAATGAAAAATAAAAAGAATCATCAACTCTATTGATGAAATTTTTCACTCAAAATCTAAAAGGTCTAAAAAGGTAGTTGGAGTGTACTAAAAAATCATTCAAGAAATACAAATTGCTTTCTTCATATTGTACTTCATATTTTTATTTCTATAAGAATTTCTACAATATATTATAGAAGCTTTTATTTTAACTTGGAATTAGTTTAGCCTTTTGGCAAAAGCTCTTTTTTCTTTTCTTTTTCCATCCATTTTGTTTTGTAGATGGTTTCCAATGTCAACCATGTTCATATTGCTACTCATGCTTTTCCGCTACCTAATCCAAGCCCTTTTCCTACCATTGGTGTGCAACTCAAAGGTCTTAATTTTCTTGTTTGGAAAGCTCAAATTAAGAATTTCCTTCAAGCAAATGGATTACTTGGTGTTGTTGACCCTTTTTTTCCTTGTCCTGAAAAGTTTATTACCAAAACTAATGAACAAGGCAATATCACTCGTGATTCAAATCCAGTCTATCAAGATTGGATACTTAGGGATCATACTGCTCATGGTTGGATTTTTTGCACTTGTAGTGATACTATTGTGACCACTACTAGGTAGTGTAAAACCTTCATAGAGATATGACATGCCTTATCATCTGAATTCATAGCTCACAATTCTGCATGAGTTTATGCTCTTAGCTTACATCTTCAAACAACAACCAAAGGGCATCGAATGGTAACTAAGTTTCTTCAAGAAGTAGATGGTATTACTGATCAACTTTCCCTTGTAGGTGAAATTATTTCAGAAAATGAGTACTTAACTCATGTTTTTCAAGGTCTTGGCACTCCTTATGCACCTCTTGCCATTGTTGTTATTGTTCATACATGCACGATTGAAATGGCTACACAAGGCTCACTGATTGTAACTGCTTTTACCACTAGTCCTACTACCTTCCTTACTAATCAACATTTTTCTCAATCTTCTGCCAATCTAGGAGGGCACTCCACTAATATCTCCAATCCAAGACATACCTTTGTTCCTCGTTATAGCAACAAACCTCAACATAATGTTCTTTGTCATATTTGTCGCAAACCAGGACATCTTGTGTGTCAATGTTGTTATAAGTATGTTCCTTCCAATTTTAGGCCTAATAATAACTTTCAAGGCCCCTATAATATTCAAGCTAATACTAAAAAGAAGGCTTAACAACAAACGCATCAAGCCTTTATTGAAACTAATTGGTTTCCTGATTCAAGCAATTATTGTAGGGGATGGAATGACTCGTCCAATAACCCACAAAGGTAATTTATTGACCCATACTAATATCAATGTTTCTAATGTACTTATTGTCCTAATATAACAAAACATTTATTATATGTTTCAAAGTTTACCAAAGATAGCAATTGCGTTTTCTCATTTTTTTTCTTGATTTATGTCGTGTAAAGTCTAACAACGAAATGGATCCTATTAAAGGACCAGTTGAAAATAAACTTTATCACATCAATTTAAGTACTTTTCAAGAATCACCGAAGACTTTTCATATTTCTACAATAACTGTAATGGCTTGATATTATAGATTAGGCCATCTTAATTATGTAAATGTAATAAGATTGCTGAAAATAATGAATATTCAGTTTGCTAGAAATCTTTCATCATCTTGTACAACTTGTAACATCAATAAAAGTCGACAACAATCACATTTATCTACATATAATATTTCCAATGCTCCTTTAGACTTACTCCATTTTGTTATATGGGGCCCAACACCAATTACATCTTCTCATGGGAATAGATATTATATTTGTTTTGTTGATGACTATTCCAAATTTATATGGCTATATTCCATGAAAATTATAGATGAATTTCTTCAAATCTTTAAGAATTTTTGAACATTTAGTGAAAATCAACTTCAAACTACAATAAAAACCATTCAATATGATGGAGCTGCATAATTTATGTCCAAAGATTTTAAAACTCTTTTATCCAATAAAGGTATTTATCAATGCATATCAAGTCCATATGCACCATTTCAAAATGGGACTACTAAAAGAAAACATAGACATATCATTGAATCAGGATTATCAATGATGAATCATGCTCATATACCACTTCAATGTTGCTATTTTGTCTTTGAAAGTGCAACACATATTATTAATCGCCTATCAAGCTTAGTGATAGACAACAAAACCCCATGGGAAAATAGTATATCACATCTATGGATTCTAAGGTGTTTAGTATTTCCTTATTTGAGACCATATGCTTAGCATAAACTTGTTATATGCTCAAAGCCTTGTGTTTTCTTGGACTATCCTATATGATATAAAGGCTATCATTGTCTTTGTTTACAAACAAAAATAGTTTACATTGTTGCAAATACAATATTTGATGAAAATGTATTTCCTTTTCAACAAGAAGTAAATGCACCAAATGTTGTTACCAATCCAATAATACCACATTTTTCTACTAAAATTGCTTCATATATTACTACAAAGACCAAAGCAATAAGTGCATATCATGACACGCTCCAACAATCCTCCACTAAGAACCACTTCATGGTTATATGACTAAAAATAGGCAAAATATCCAAATGCACTTTATTGCGTGATTATACATATGCTTTAACAACCTCTATACATCATTTTATTAAACCTAAAAACTATATAGAAGCATCAAAAGACCCTAATTAGCATGCAACTATGGTTGAAGAATGTAATGCATTATTAAAAAATCATACATGGGATCTTGTCCCTTTACCCCAAAATTTTATTCCTATAAGATGTAAATGGGTATATAAAGTTGAGCAAAAATATGATGGAACCCTAGAACAATATAAAGCAAGACTTGTTGCTAAAGGATTCTATTAACGATCTGGTATTGATTATCATAATACATTCAGTCATGTTGCTAAGCTAGTTACAGTAAGAATTATAATTGCTTTGGCATATACTAGAGGGTGGAATATCAAACAACTTAATGTCAAAAATGCGTTCTTGCACAGCATACCAAACGAAAAAGTATATATGACTTAACCACAAAGATTCATTGACTCTACTAAACCAGAATTTGTTTATTGATTAAAACATTCCTTGTATGGATTAAAACAGGCTCCACAAGTATGAAATCATTATCTTAGTCAATTTCTTCAACATATTAGGTTCAAAATTTCTCAAGCAAACTCTTAATTATTTGTATTACATATAAAAACATACAATGTTTTTCTTTTTGTGTATATTAATGATATTATTTTTATAAGAAGTCCTACAACACATTGTCAAAAATCCTTGAACAACTTAAGACTGATTTGATATTAAAGACTTAGGTAACTTACATTATTTTTTGGGAATTGAAGCTAAATATTTTACAAATAGGACTTCCTATATTTGTATTACATATAAATACTTTACAAATAAGACTTCCTATATTTACATTCAAAATTTTTCAAGCAAACTCTTAATTATTTGTATTACACATAAAAACATACAATATATTTCTCCTTGTGTATATTGATGATATTATTTCTATAGGAAGTCCTACAACACCGTTGTCAAAAATCCTTGAACAACTTAAGACTGATTTGATATTAAAGACTTAGGTAGCTTACATTATTTTTTGAGAATTGAAGCTAAATATTTTACAAATAGTCTTTTTCTTCATCAAGCAAAATTTGTTCATGAAATAATTTTTCAAGCCAAAACGAATGAAGCCTGATGGTGTCTACACCATGCACGATAAATCATCCACCATCTATAAATGATGAAGAACCATACTTAGATCCCACATACTACCGTAGTATTGTTAGATCTCTTCAATATTTAACAATTACACGTCCTAATATTTCATATGTTGTCAACATTGTGTGTCAATATATGCATGCTCCTACACTTACTTTTTGGACATTTGTCAAACATATTCTACGATTTTTGGTTAACACCCCTAGATATGGTATTCAAATCACAAAATCATCAACTTACAATCTCCATGCATATTTTGATGTTGGATAGGCCAGTGATCATGATGATCGTAAATCAACTGGAGAATTTTGTATTTTTCTTGGAATAAATTTAATTTCTTGGAGTTCTAGAAAACAAAAGGCTATTGCTCATTCTAATACAGAAACTGAGCTAAAATGACTTGGTGATACTATTGCAAAACTTATTTGGATAAAAGCTCTATTACAAGATCTTCATGTAAAATAATCTAATCCTCCTGTGCTTTGGTATGATAATTTAACAGTATTTTATCTCACTACTAATCTTATTTTCCATAAAAGAACCAAACATGTTGAAGACACGCACATGCACCTTATGTGTATCGTCTTCTTCCTCGTGCTCATGCGAGAACAAATCTTTGCCTCCTTCATTTGATAGTTATACAAAATGATTAAAGGTAAGATAAAAGCCATTTAAATTAGAAGAAAACGATCTCTTTATTACAATGAAAAATAAAAAGAATCATCAACTTTATTGATGAAAATTTTCACTTAAAATCTAAAAGGTTTTAGGATTCTTCATGGTTTCAGTTTTCATAATTAATTTTATATTGATCATCATCATTAAGAAATGATTTACGTTTGTTTTCTGACCACTATAAAAAGGTAGTCATAGTGTACTAAAAAATCATCCAGGAAATACAAATTGCTTTCTACATATTTTCATTTTTATAAGAATTTCTACACTATTGTAGAAACTTTTATTTTAACTCTTCTCTCTCCCCCTCATTTCTTATTTTGGTCTTATTCTTTAACATGGGATCAAGCAAAGTTTGAATGCATTCCTTTTTTTTGTTTGCCACATCTATTTTTGAACCTTTTAAACCTTTATCCTGGCGTCAGTCTGCATGCACGGTGGAACAAGCAGATACTTTTGCTGGCCTCGCTTCCTTGATCTTCGTCTCTCATGGATTGTAGTCACACCAAGAAGCGAACTTTCACACGAGCTGAGGTAAAATCTATAGTTTTTTTATTTTTTTTTGCTATCGTTTTTTATCCATAAAATCCATGGGTTTCATTTTTTCTACTCACTCCAAAAAAATTTTACTTTGCTTTTTTTTTTTTTAAATCTATACGTGATATACATGAGCCAAGGTAAAATCTATTGCTTTTTATTTTTTTTTTCGTTTTCATCTCTTTGATGTGTTAAATATTTAAATCCAGCTTTTTACTTGTTTTTTTCTTTGTTTTGCTACCATATTTGTTTCGTTCAGTCAAATATTTACAAATCTTAAATTTTTTTTCCATAACCCTTTTTTTTTCTTATGTTTTTGCTACTTTTTTTTTTCCTGTTCTGTAAAATCTATTTGTTCCAATTCTCTTCAACTTCACTCCCAACATTTTATTTTCTGTTAAATCTATATGTGTCATAGGTGATATTAAGGTATTTGACGATTTTTTTTTTTCGGTGGTATATGAAAGTAGCCTGTAACAAGTCTTAAATGTCTTAAATCTAAACCAAAAACTATAACAAAAGTCTCAAATTTCTAACCAGAAACTATTAAACCAAAAGCAAAGCATCAACACTTTTAACTACTAGAGATGTCGGGCTGCTGGGCCGGCTACTGCTCAAGGGGGTGGGGATAAGGGTGGTGCTGGAGGTAGCGGCGGAAATGTTGCTAGCGGTGGGGCTTCGGGTGGTAGTAGGGGAGGTTCCGGTGGTCTTAATGGGGGTGGGGGTGGTGCCGGTGGTGGTAGGGGTTGAGGAGCTGCTGGCGGTGGCGAAGGAGGTGCCGGCAGTGGGGTACAATGTTTGTGGCAGGCGCAGGGGCCGGGGCCGGGGCGGGCGTCTGTTCGTTCACTGAAGCGGGCCCGCATGGCACTCATTCCAAACAAAAGGGGTCCGACCAAAATTCAGTGGCTTGAGTTGCTTGAAAACTCCTCGATACTCATGATTTCATCGCAGGTCTTGCACCTGCACCCCCATAAGCTACTACCTTGTCTGGATGATTGTTGTGTACGTGCCATCACTGATCCTGTTAGAAATTAAATCAAATAAAATTCAAACATGTTTATTTCTCTTTAACCTAATTGAATTCAAACATATTAGTTTTATAGGTTTATTTGTTAAGCTCAAAATCAAACCTTGTAGAAACAAGGATTCAATTCAATTCAATTCAGCTACGGACATTATAAAGCTCATATAAATTCCATTGTTATTTCTCTTTAACCCAAGTGTTGATTGCTATTGCTTACTATACTTTGCTCCCAAGACCAGCATGACCAATTCAGAAGTTTTTTCCTAAATTACCAAACACAAATTTACACAAGCACTTAAACACGAATTTGCACACGAATTGTGATATGATTTATGAATTTTTACACAAGTGAAATAATCGCGCCGATCAAGTCTCTGGAGGACCGATCAAGTAAAACAAAATCCGTAATTCCCATCTAGAGGAAAGCAAATCAATGTGTGCGGTTGGAACTCTATCAGAAAGGAGGGAATTCTTTTGCCATCGACTTGGGGTTCTCCCCAGACCAAAATGACCAATTCAGAAATTTTTTTCCTAAACTACCAAACACGAATTTACACCAGCACTTAAACATGAATTTGCACACGAACTATAATCTGATTTCTGAGTTTTACACAAGCAAAATAATCACGTCGATCAAGTTTCTGGAGGACCAATCAAGTAAAACGAATCAAATTTGAGCAGATGGACAAAAGTAGATTTAACAGCCTTTTTACCTATTTTTTGCCAATGGAAAAAAACTAATGAATTGTCGATCAAAGCAAATCGATCGACCAAAAGAGACAACGCCGATTTTCTCCAGGAGAGCAAATTCTTTCTAGTTTTTGAAATTAATGAATTGTCCATAAAAGCAAATCGATCGACCAAAGGGGACAACACCGATTTTCTCCACGGGAGCAAATTCTCCTTCGGTTGATCGTCTCAGCATGAGATTTGATTTTGATTGACAGTTCTTTTTGCTGTGATCGATAGTTCTTTAGTTTTTGTCCATCGGCTCAAACAGTATTTCACATGACTAGAAGTCGTGCTCCCATGGAGAACAGGAAAAGCTCCGGCATTGTCTCCTTCTTTGGTCGATAGTCTCAACATGAGATTTGAATTTGATTGATAGTTCTTTTTGCTTTGATCGACACTTCTTTAGGTTTTGTTCATCGGCTCAAACAGAATTTCACATAACTAGAAGCCATGTTCCCGTGGAGAACAGGTAAAGCTCCGACATTGTCTCCTTCTTTGGTCGAGCATCTCAACATGAGATTTGATTTTGATCGACAATTCCATTTGCTTTGATTAACAGTTCTTTAGTTTTAGTTTTTGAATTTGATTTAATTTGATAAGATTGTTGAAAATAATAATTATCTTATGTTTCAGTTGTATAGCTCTCATATATTTATTATCTTAATGATCAATTTGTATCAAAAACTTAGATTATGTTAAATATTTCTTACTTAGCACAAATGACATTTTCACATTTGTAGTGATGAGCAATCATGAGTGATGTGTTAAATCTTTTAATCTTTAAGCTTCCTACTTGTTTTTTTTCTTTGTTTTGCTACCATATTTGTTTCATTTAGTTAAATATTTACAATTCTTAATTTCTTTTTTCCATAACTTTTTTTTTCATCTTTTGTAAAATCTATTCGTTTCAATTCACTTCAACTTCTCTCTCGACATATTAATTGTTTAATATTTTTAACATTTTTATGATTCTTCATAGTATCATCAGTCTGGCTGATGGGAGGGTTAGACAGGGAATCAGTCTCAGACTGCAGAAAGTTGAGACGGGTGTGCTGGAAATTGAGCTCGAGTGTGTTCCTCTAACTCAATAGCATGCACAATTCAAATGCTCTGTTTTTAACCTGCAGCGTGGTTATGTACTTCCCGGGATGTATGCTTGTGTTTTGCTGTCGTCCTTGTTTCATTTAGAGAACAAAGCACTTTATGATTAGTTCAGTGGATCGATATTGTATTCACCTCAACGAGCATGGTTCAGACAATACCAGCCAAAGCTGTGAACTCCTGGAACTTGACCATGTTCTCAACATTACTCTGTCCATGGCTGAAAATTGCAAAATCACACTTGAAATATTTGTATGTTACTCAGAAAAATTGTCTTGATTGAATAACCTTAACCAATAAGTGGCGGCTGCAAATGACGAATACTCAATCTTAGGTCTAAATATAATAAACAACAGAAACTAATATTGAAGGCTGAAGGCAGCCCACCAAAATGAATGTTACACTGGTAACAAAATACAAACACAAACACAACAGCTCAAGAACGAGGGAACTCATAGGCAATTGCAACCATCAACACTTCCTTACAAATGTTTTACAAAATATGTCTCTTATAGACAAAATATGGTAACAAATGAACATTATTTGCAAAGCCCGAGTATATCTAAGTGAGTTTCTTATTATTTAGACATTCCGATTAAATTCATAATAAAAGTTATAAATATGAAATAAAAAAGGACTTGTTTGCGCCATACATATAAAATCGTATACAATAATGGTATATTTGGTGAATCAAGCAGCATGTTCTAATAGCAAAACACTCTAACTAGTTGATAATTTTGTGAAAGAATTCTTGTGAAGGGTCTCATTAACTTCTAATTCATATCCCCATAAACCTCTAATAGAAGAAGAAGAAGAATTGACAAACAAAAACAAATAAAGATTAATTGTCCAAAGTAAGCTTTTAGTCATATATGAATTGACTAAGTTGCTTTAGAAAATAAATTATATCTAACCTTATCATTCTAAAATACATAAGTTTTTTCATAAAGTGTTTGAATATGGATGGATCTTCTGACAATAGATCCTCCTTTATAAAGTTTAAAACAACGTCATATTACCTCTAGATCAGCTTAATATTATGTTCCATTGGAGTGAGAGTAGGCTTAGCTCTTGAGAGGCCTATTTTTGATATGAACTCCTTGTCAAATATTGGTGAGAAAACACATATTTAAGGGTAAAAGCTTGTCTTTCATTCATAAACAAGGAAAAACCCTTAGGTTTGTGTTACAAATGGGAGAATTGTTGATTGAACTTTAACTTATGAAATTTAAAGGTTGATATGAATTGATGTTAGGGCCTTTGTCAGAATGTCTACACAATAGTTTTTTGCAATAGAAAAGTCACACACAAAACTTACAAGATTGAAACCTAAAGCTTTCTTGTTAATAGATGTTATAACTTAAGTTTAATCTCTTAAGGAAATGCAATGTCTTATTATTTTCTTACAATTTATTAAATAGTCTAACATTGAACCTAGTACAAGTAGGTTTTGAATTCCTAAATTACCATGATAGATAGAGCAAAATATATTTGAATATATTTTAAGATACATTTGAAATATATTATAATTTAGATTTACTAATTTTCGCTCCAATTTCCTAAGAAGTCCCATTTAGCCACCATCCCATCTCACGTTATTCTTTCCATTGGAAGTTGTTCCCGTCGGGCTGAATGGAATCAAAGAGATTTGTAGCGAAAAGTTCGAAGGTTTTCTTTTTGGGCTTTCCTTATCAGTCAGTTGAGACGCATCGTTTTGGCGGGCGAGCGTCACGAACTAGGTCGCGACTTCATTTGCACGCTGCGATCGGTAGACGTTCGGTGGAACAAGCAGCTGGGTTGTGGCAAAACCCGTTTGAGAGTGCTTGTCGACTGGATTGACTCTGTGAGGTCTGAGCTAACTGGAATTAGGCCGGCTACTCGTTCAGATCTGGGACTATTCGAACTTTGCACTTTGTGGGCTCATGCCTGGAGGTTTCTTGTGGAAACTCTGCGGATTGGGTCTTTTCAGGTTATGGGTCCCCATGATCATTCGGCCAACCTATTGTTTGTGGCCGGTCCATGAGAGCTTTTAATAATGTGGTCATCACAAACAAGTTGTAACTTGATTATAATTTTTTCTCTTATTAATAATCTTAAAAATATTATATTATTAAGGCATAAATTGTGTTTATCACAAAATAACAAAATATATTAAGATTGACTATCAATTTATTAAATAAAATATATAACTCAGATTTCATTCCTTAATTTTACTCTATTCTTAAGTTTTGTTCTATCATTTATCTTTATTCTATCTTTTTTAACTTATATTCTTCATTTTTTTTTGTTGATTTTTTCATTTTTCCTCTCTCATGGGGGCACTCTCCTCTTTCCTCTATTTTTTTGTCGCTCTACTTTCTTATATCTTTCTTTCTTATTTTGTCTTGTTGTATCATTCTTATTATCTTTTACGTGAAAGTCTCCTAAATCATCTCTTAAATCACATTCTCTTTCTTTTTCCTTTTGTTTCTCCACCCTTTATCATTTTCTTGTGCATCCTCTCAATACCTAAAGATAAGAGGTTAAGATAATTTTTAATATGGCATGTGGTTCGCAATTTCTTTCTGATAGTTTTATCAAAGTTGGTCAATTCACACTTTCACCCTAAATCACTGCAATTTCTTCCTCGTATTCGTTCTAAATTATGCTCATTGTTGGTATTGTGATAAAATATGGTTACAGCATGTCCTCTTGAGCTCCATTTTCCTTAATTCTTAGACTCTTTACCTATTTTTATCAGGGTCACTGTGGACAAATTAATATAAACGTGACTTGCCGATGTAGAAATTTAAAGCCACTTTATTAGTATTATTAGCATTTTATTCCAACACATATGGAGCCAACAAGTTTTTATATCATAAATTATTGAAATGAACTGACTTGTTAGCTTCCTCGTTCTGTGAAGGGCACTTCCCGGGCCTGCGAGTTCTTTTACATAGAAGTTGACATTCTGGTGACCACGCGGTTTGCTCTAGGTGTGTACTGGCCGTAGCTTTTGTTGACCCTCCACTGCTAGCGCGTGTATCAAATGCGCACAAATTACTCTGTTGAATCCGTAAAACATATATTTTTTTGTGATGCAGTCAAAAGCTAGATTTTTCCAGATTGCTTATTCAATTTACCGCAGAACCCATTATGGCTGGGGACGCCAGGAAGTTAGGTGCATATCTTCCCCGGCAGGCAAAGGACCCCCGACAGTAACTCAACCGTCCTTAAAAGCCTGTTTCGTACTCTGTCATGAAACCACGGGCGTCCTCTTTTCCCTAGTAGCCAAAATAACATTGAAGCTGGGGTCACAAGGACTTTCACGGGAACACGTAAACGTAAATGGATTGTCAGGCTTTGCAGAAGATTCTGGACAGTGATCCATCGTGACGGGCTCAATTGTGTTGCTTAAAAAGCGAAATTAGAAGGTCTCGTCATGTATATTAGGAATTCGAAACCCAGTACCAAAAATCGTTTTTATTTGTAAGATAGCAATGCTGACATGAAATTAATTATACATAATATTCTAATTCAACGTCGATTCCGAGGGCTTGCTGTTCTGGAGAGGAAAAGATCTAGGCCCTTTTACTCGTTTTTCATCTTTCTATGGCTCTGTTTTTAAGGCGGCAAATTTTTTTTATTCGTTTTCCAAATCACAGTAGCGTCCAATATTTTGTGGCTCTGTTTTTAGGGCGGCAATTGTGACAGTGAATATTTTTAATTCTTTTATCTTTTGTGGCTCCGGAAGGTGAAAGTTGATTCCAAAGGAGGCCCAAGGCCCAAGTCTTGTTGTATCGGAAAAGTAAAGAGCTGGGCCTTCCAAACGACGCCCAATGTTTACGGACTTATCAGTTTGAGTTTTAAGTTAGGAGTTCGGTTGGATGGTCGACTTGGTCGGGTGTTTTAGATTCCATCTTGCCTTTATGAGGGAAACCTACTCTGGTACCCTTCCCAGCCGCCGGCCTATCTTAATCTCTCTCTCTCTCTCGGCCTTTCCTTCTCCGTCTAACCAGATCCTCCTCTTGGTCTCTGTCTCTCTCCGACCTTCTTGCTATACCCTCCCCTCCATGGCCGCTGCCCAGTTTTACGAAGAGATATACTTTAACATGAGATACGGTAAAGTCTATGGCTTTTTGGGTTTGTTGGTTGCTAAGTTCATTCTTTGATTGTAAATACACATGTTTCTTATTTTTCTCATCACTTTCTTGACCTGTTAAATCTATATGTTTTTTTTTTCATTTTATTTTCTTCTTTTATATCTTTTTAGATCTGTTAAATGTATACATTTCTTAGTTTTCTTTGGCTTCCAACTCTTTTTTCTTCTCTTTAATCCATACGTTCCATATTTTTAATTTCCGTGAAATCTATTCGTTTTTTAGTTTTTAATTTTGTTCCCGTTTCTTCTCTGATCTGTTAAATCTGTACTCTTTTATTTTCTGTTAGCTCTTTTTTTTCTCATCTCTTAAAAAGTCTATAAGTTTCTTATTTAGTTTTTATTTCATTTTTAGTGTCTTTTCTATTTTTTTTTATTTAAACTTTTGTTGGCCTCGTTTCGTCGATCTTCCTCTTTCACGGATCGCAACTTTCACATGAGACCACGTAAAATATATTGTTTTTTTTAATTGTTTTCTGTCCTGTGTTCTGTTAAATCTTTTTTCTTTCTGTCTCATAAATAGTATTTTATTTTATTTAATAATTAAAGACAAATAAGATCTTATAAGCGTATATGGTTTTATTTCAAAATTAGTAGACATCTGCTAAACATATACACATTTTATGCGACTTTAAACCGTCCAATTCCAAAAATTAAATGGTCACATTATTCCATAAAACATCACTTAATTGTCTTCAACTCTCCTTTCCTTAAACTCGTAACTTTCCTAACAATAGTTGTGAAAATATCATATCCTATGCTACTACTGAAGCTGAAGCTACTGCAACTGAAACCGGAGATGCCTATGCCTCGTTTCTTCTTTGATCTGTTCTCGTTTCTTTTTTGATCTGTTAAATCTATACTTTTTCATTTTCTCTTAGCTCTTTTTTTCTCGTCTGTTAAAATCTGCAAGTTTCTTATCTATTTTTTTATCCCATTTTTAGCGTCTTTTCTAATGTATTTAAAAAAAAAAAAACTTTTGCTGACCTCGTTTCGTCGATCTTCTTTGTCCTCATCACTAGAATGAAATATTCTCTCTATTAGTTTAGCTATGGCATCTTCTCCAAACCCATTGTTTGTGTATCCTTTATTCTTTCTCTCTGGATCTTAAATGGATCTAATAACAACGTTAGACGTTTCCATTACATTATTGTTTTGATGGTAATTGGGTATGTGTTAAAAAAATTTGTTCATTACATGTTTTTATTAAAGAATGGTGGGAAGAAACAGATGTATTTCTTTGTGACTTGCCTATATCAATTTTGTTTGCATGATATCCTTATTTGACACGCACAACACTTGATTCCAGCCCATTGTTTGCGTAAATTAATTTTGTTTGTCTATGTTTTATCATCTAGAAACGAGAAAGTAAATTCAATTATGAAACTGAAAGCAAATTTCAAGTAGTAGCAGTAAAAGTTGTTTTATCATCCAAAAGCAAACTGAAAGCAGTTACCTTAGGGTCAATGGGTTTCGGCAGTGTCATAGCCATTGCGGCTTCCCCAGTGGTGAGCGCGGGAGCCAGCCCTGCAGCGATACGAGCTTAGGGGCCCGTGCTTGTAGCCATACAAGCTCAGGGGCTCGGGCCTGCAATGTTGTTGAGGCAGGGGCTTGGTCCTCCAAAGTTGTTGGTGCAAGGGCCAGGGCCTCCATTGGTGTTGGTGCAGGGGCCCATGCCTGAACTGAAGTGTCACCGGTTGTAGGGGGTTGTAATGTAAATGGGTAAGAGTAGTGTAAGCAATAGACAGAGGCTTTTTGCTGCTCTTGTGAAGTTAAAGTTTCTTCACACTGCCAACACTTGTTAGAGTAGTCTTTTCGCGAGGATGGTTTGTCTTTCGCACCCATTTTCTTGTTTTCTAGCAAATGGTGGAAAAGGAAAACACTTTTATGTTATCGCATGCCAATTCAAATGAAAAAAGTGAAAACAACTTATGAAAAAGGGAAAACACAAATTCAAATCTATAGGAAATCGAAGAGTACTTGTTTTCAGCACTGAAAGCGAATTCAATGCAAATTATAATGCTACAACTTGAATTTGCTTTCAAATTTGCACTAAAAGCAAATTCAAGGATTAGCATTACAAAAGCACTCTGTGCAAATTGAAAGCAGCTATTAAAACCCAAGCGCCTTAGGGTCAGTGGGTTTTGATAGTGGCACAGCTTGTGGCTTCCCCAATGATACGAGTGCAGGAGCCTGGGCCTCTAGTGATACGAGCTCAAGGGCCTAGGCTTCTAGTGTTGTTGGCGCAAGGGCCCAGTCCTCCACAGTTGTTGGTGCAGGGGCTAAGGCCTCCATCGATATTGGTGCAGGTGCTTGGGCCTGAACTGGAGTGTCGCTGGCTATGGGGGCTTTAATGTAAATGGGTTAGAGTAGTGTAAGCAATAGTTGTAGGCTGTCTGTAGCACTGGTGAATTTAAAGTTTCTTCTCGACACTTGTTAGAGTAGTCCTTTGGTGGCGATGGTTTGTCTTTAGCACCCATTTTCTTGTTTTCTACGATGGAAAAGGAAAACAACTTTCTGTCGATCGCATGGCGATTGAATGAAAAAAGTGAAAATGACGCCCGTCAAATCCAAATCTAATTGAATTAAAACAAGGGAAAATAATGCCTGTCAAATTAAAATCTACAGGAAATCTAAGGGTACTTATACTATGTCGATGAAAAAGAAGGAAAATAACTTTATGCCGATTGGATCGAATGAAACAAGGGAAAACAAAGAAGAGTTGAATTTGATAGGAGTTGTTTTCTTATGCTTTAATTCAATTAGAGTTGATTTTGACATGCGTTGTTTACCCTTGTTTCAATTCAATTAGAGTTGAATTTGACAGGCGTTGTTGTTCTTGTTTCAATTCAGTCAGAGCTGAATTTGAAATCTACAAGAAATTGAAGAGTACTTGTTTTCAACATATAATAGAAGGAAAACAATGGCTTCGATTTTTTGCACAGGAGAGACAAAAATGCCTTCGATTTTTTGCATGGGAGAGAGAGAAATGGTTGGGTGGGATTTTTGGGTTTTTGAAATTCAAAAATGCCCAATGCACTAAAAACAAGTACTCTTCGATTTCTCTTAGAGTTGAATTTGATTGGCATTGTTTTCCCTTGCTTCAATTCAATTAGAGTTGAATTTGATGCGCGTTGTTTTCCCTTGCTTCAATTTAATTAAAGTTGAATTTGACAGGTGTTGTTTTCACTTTTTACATTTGATCAGCATGCGATTGGCAGAAAGTTGTGGGTGCTAAAGACAAACCATCTCCATGAAAGGATTATTTTGACAAGTGTTGGTGGTGTGAAGAAACTCTAACTTCACAAAAGTGGCAGACAACCTTTGTCTACTGCTTACACTGCTCTGACCCATTTATATTGGAGCCCCCTAAAGTCGGTGAAGTTCCAATTCAGGCTTGGGCCCTTGCACCAATACCAATGGAGGCCATGGCCCCTGCACTAACAATTGTGGAGGACCAAGCCCCTGGGCTAACAACATTGCAGGCCTGGGCCCTTGAGCTTGTATCACTGTAGCTCTGAGCCCCTATGCTTGTATCATTGTAGGCCCGAGCCCCTGTGCCCGCCATTGGGGAAGCCACAAGTTGTGACACTGTTGGAACCCATTGACCCTAAGTTCATTGTTTTCAATTTGCACAGATTGCTTCCGGGTGATAAAATAACTTTTAATGCTACTGCTTGAATTTGCTTTCGGTGCAAATTGTAATGCTATTACTTGAATCTACTTTCAGTTTGCACAGCTCGTTTCTGGATGATAAAACATAAGCAAACAAAATTGATATACACAAACAATGGGTTGGGCGAATTGTGTGTGAATTATAAATTTTATCCTTGAACTTTGACCGAAGTGTGAACGTAGTTCTTACCTTCACAATTTCAACAACTGAGTCACTAACATTTTATTTACGGAATAATAAATCTTCTGATAAATAAGTTGTAAGATTCAAATAATATATTTCGATGAAAAAGTTTTAACAATATTATTGAAAAGTCCCTATCAAGATCTTAATGGTTTTACTGTTTAACCATCAACGAAAATCAGAGAATTTTTTATTCTTATAGAAGTCGTGAAGTAAAATCTTTGTAGTAAAATGTTTTAAAATTCCAAAAGATTAAATATTTTCAATTTTCATTAGTTAAATAGTTTGGGTTCCTATACCTCGGTATCTACCACATGAGACACATTGAATTTTAAATTGCCTTCTAAAATTAAAAAAAAATTCACTATATATCGCCCGTGATTGATATTGAAGTAACTTTTTTAATCAAATTAAATAGAACGGCCAACAGTCACTAATATACAATACGATAAGCAAGTCGTACATGAGGTTTTTTTGTTTTTAAGAACTCAAGAGGCTCTTAGCCACTGATTCATATAATAAAATAATTTCATCGGTTGCGATGAATAAATGTTACTTGGTTGGCAGCTTGGCTTTTGGTGGACGGCTAATAAAAATATTGGAAGCCCGGGGGCTTTGTCAGCCCTCTTGGTTTGTCTTGTAGTCGGCTGTAGCTCTTGAGGGTATTATACGGATCCATGAATCGTCGTCTTTGAATGCTTAATTGGCTGTGTGGTCGGCTTCGACAGCGATATCATGTCTATCAACATGGTGAAATTTCCAACCATGTGTAGGTTCTTCGTTTTCTAACCAGAAAGATAAAATTTGTCAACCGGGGTTGCGTATTAAAAAGCCGAGGTTAAAAAACGTCGGCGTTGAGAGGGATAGAGAAGATGCAGGCATTTTATAGTGGATTCTTGCACCTCCTTCGTTAGACAGTAAACCATATCCCACTCACCTACTCAGGCTTGCACGCGTCTGCGTTTTTATTGTTCATACTGTCCTTAGAGTTTAACCTTGTGCTTAAGATTCGTAATGGGCACGCATCATTTTCTGTAATCTTTCACGTAAGCACCAGTCTTCGGCGCAATGAATTCCTGCGCAGAAAATTGGGTCGCCATGGAAGACCGTGGGAGCTTAGCTCTGATTAACAAAGGAAGAAGGAGAGATGATGGGACTTTTCTGTCAGCTCAAGCTGATGATGGCTTTTCAGCCCCATCATTCGCGGCGGACAATGCGCCACTTTTTCGGGAATCTTTCCCGTACATGACATAGTCTTTGGCAGAATAATGAGCACTTCGAAGGAAACGGTCAGGAAAAGACGAAAAACGCCCTAAAAATGATTTCAATTCTGGCTAATGTACGTATTTGCACTGATCACCCTGACACAATTCCGTGGGATGTAACGAGATTTTGGACTCATGTGATTGACAAGTATATATTATTGGATTTATCTCTGTTTATTATACCGACATTTTAACCCGTGACATGTTCATAACAAAACAAACAAAAGGGATACAAGAAAACAGGAGCAGCTTACAATCCTGTCTAGTCTCTGGCATGATTCACCTCTATTTTACCTTCATTTATTCTCGCGGAACAAATTTGAATACTATGCTGACCTCCTTATAATGTCTCGGTAGTGCTTTTAAACTACGTTCTAGATTTGGGTTGTTTCTCGTCCAAACTTCATCCTAATTTTGGGTCATTTACCAGGTTTTTTCTTTTCTTTTCTTTTCTGACAAGACACAATTTATTGTTTTCAGTCCGATTCAGTCTGCACATCTAGCGGGACACGTAAGACAGATCACCTGGACGAGAGGAGGTAGCTGATAATGGTCACCAACAAGGACAAACGTCGAAGCAAACATCAAGGGTCCAAGACATACATGATACAATTCACTCATTAATCCTTGCAGAGTTCGACAAAACAAACAGTTTACTGATACTAAGTCTCTTCATTAACAATTTTTTATAAACAAGAACATCACATGTCATTGACACAAAGTGGTCGAATGCAGAACAACAAACTCAACTTCAATAAAGCTTTAGTTTCAAAAATGTGCAAGATGCATAACAACCAGGAATGCATTAGTCATATATCTCAACACCTCCACAAGATACTCTGGCACAAAGAAGTTAACTACGAAAATCAGCAAATTATCATAGTCGACATTTAGAGTTAGGAAACAACATCAATCTTAAAGAAAAAAATATATATATACAGTGCCAAAGTGACATGTGTACCCCAAACATATAGAACTCCAGACTGGTAGAATAGGAGATCGCCTAAAATTAGCAGGAAGATGCTCTTTTCCATGTCCAAATCACATGATCTCTTACTTTATCACTTTTTTTTCTTGCCCCCACCACCTCATTATATGCATTCCTGCTGCGTAGAATAACCATTACCAGCGATAGTTAACATATGGCATGCTTCATTTTACTGGTTTGTTTTAAACTATCATCTTTCATAGTTTAATCAAGTAGACCAAAGGGCAATTGCATGTCACCTATGAATGTCTTATTCTAAAGGAGAAATATTTTCATGATCCACATGGATATCTGCGTTAAAAAATTGATATACTGTATGAGGGTGTGCATGTATGCTGTGTATGAGTGCATTTGCAAGTTTTTATAGTTAGACATACACATATACACATATATACATGTATGCATATGTGCATGCATAAAGAGAGATTCAATTTCAAAAATGTCTTGGCCGTCAAATTCAGGTTCATTTAACATACATTAGAAGATAACCAAGAAGCAAGCATACTGGGAGGGTAGTCTGTCCAGCTTCATCCATGATGCAGACACCAAATCTCTTGGTAATCCCAAGGCAAGTAACTGCAACAACTTTGACTTGGTCTAATCTTAGTTTAACATCACTGACATTGTGCATGGTCATTGCTGTCATAGAAACCTTTCTTGTAAGATTGATAAGTAAAATGATTTTACGACGATGAATCATTTAACTAATTTATAATATGACCTGAAAGGCAATGTCCCTGAACTTCCTCATGTACAGCTTCAATGCCCTGCTAATGTTGAATTTCAGCAACACGCAAGAGAAAATGATAATAACAATTTGATGGGAGAATACAGGGTGCAATGATCATTATACAAGCTTAAGGACTATCTGAAGAATGAATTGAGTGCAAGTCCACCACAATTGACTTTTTAAGACAGCATAAGCACTGCATACCCTGAGGAATGAGGACTGAGAACTTCTAGTTGCTTCTCACGAAGCATTCTAGTGTGTCCAATGCTAGAGCC
This sequence comes from Casuarina equisetifolia, assembly GCA_028551475.1. Classification (NCBI taxonomy): domain Eukaryota; kingdom Viridiplantae; phylum Streptophyta; class Magnoliopsida; order Fagales; family Casuarinaceae; genus Casuarina; species Casuarina equisetifolia. The sequence goes on from CM052358.1 coordinate 7,700,018, forward strand.
AACACCAAAAGAAACGTTCATCGAAGCAGAACAATAGGTAAAATTGCCATTAAATTAATCAGAGTCATAGTTGACCTCAATTACAATAGAATAGCAAAGAAAACTTTATAAAGCTAGCTTATGGACATGCTGCCGGAGTGGCAGGTATTCATTACAATCAAACATGCTTATCATAATAGGGACTCAAGGTTTTCATTGAATTGGGGCTACTGTATAGAAGGCATGACGTAATATGGAATCCTAAGGAGGTTGTAGAAAGAAGGATCTCCATGATTTGAAAACCATATTAACAATAGACACAACCTTGCTTCTTTTTCTCTTAAACCTATTATAGATCTTTTGTTGTTTGGTGTCCAAACAACTGATAGCAACTTTCACTCCATAGAAAGCTTCTTACAAGCAAAAAGTAGTAAGCAACAGAATAATTAATTCAAGCAATCAGACAAGTATATCACTGACCACTTGAAGCATAATATAACAAGAGTGACAGATCAAGAGAACGAATTAAAATGGAAGGATGACAGTAATGACATGCGCTTTTAACTTTATAAGCAAATTATCAACAGACGAGTTTGTATAAGATGTGAGCAAGATGGATGCCCCTCTCATCAACAAGGCCTTTACAGCAAGCACCATTTTAGAAGTCTTGCCCGTTCCAGGCATCCCTAGTATTAGAGCATAATCCTTTGCTGTAAGCATCTGTACAAGAAATAATTGGTAGGAATACCTTCACAAAGTAGTTGCTCGATAAATTGGGTTTCAGCATACTATACAGAAACCTTAAGGATGCTAGGCGCTGATCATCATTCAAATTATTTTCTGACCATGTGTAAGATATTGCTGGATCTTGGCTTAATATACATCCACTATCAAATTAATGATCCTACAAGGACAAAGATGTGCAGAACCACAACAAAAAGCACCCTAGGATTAGGAAAAACATGGAAATATCAAAGAGAAAACAACATTGCCATAAGCTCACCTCAAGGTCAACAATTATTTTCCGAAGACGAGTACTTTGTTCACTCCGTAGAAAAAGTTGTATAAGGTTAAACCTTCAGTAATAAACCCATGAACTCAGCCAGGATACAATATCTAATGCCACAAAACATGTCTTTGAGCCATTTAAATACATGTATGTACCTCATGACATACATTTGCAAGTTAAATTACCTTATGATGGATGCTACAAGCAGTAAGATGGCGACAACCTTTACCCATGTTCAGATTCTGTAGAAAATTGCAACAATATCAAATAGCAATTCAGCAACGTATTATTTGGAAACTCAGTATTCTTCACAATTCAACAAGGGCCATACCAGCGTCATTGGTGGTAGTTGTTGCACTGTTGATGCCTTGAGAATATCATTTGCAAGTTCATTACGACGCATAATTAGCCCAACCAAATCAGATCGCCCAACCATAATTCCCTTTAGAGATTGTAAATGCAACTCAATCAGCTCAAGATTTTGAGTAAGTGATTGCACAGTTGAATCTGAACTTACCTGTGTCTGATCCAGTTGAAGATAGTATAAAAGTCCACGATCAATATGAACTTACTTGTGTTTAGAATAGCATGATTGAACCAACTGTCATATCCAACTAACTTTGTCAGTCACGTTAATTTTCTTTAACAGTTATATCGGTAAAATGACAATGATAATCCACTTTAATTGATGGCTGGAGAAATACATTGATATGACAATTGGTTCAATCATGCTATTCTAGAAATATTTAGATATTAATAATTAAAAACCATTCCTCTATAGGAAATATACCAAATTCAAGGGTTTGGAAACCACATTATGTACTAGTGCATAGGAGAGAAAGGTCTAATGTCCACCTTATGAGTAGAAATTTAAAAGATAACCATTTTTTTTTCTAATGGAAATTGGCAATAGCGGGAACTAAGGACTTGTAAATGTCAGAGGTGTTTGGCCTGCTCTGTGCGGTGGTGCTCAAGGTAAGGAAAGATAGTGAGCAATTTTGACAACCATCAGTCCTAGGTACGGCTAGTTGACATGCTACAAGAGCTAACACATAAAGTTAACTGAGTGGACCCATCTAGTATTATCTAGAAAAGAATACTTACAATATATCATCGTAAAAGAATAAGATAGGTAAGTGAGAGGAAGATATGTTATGGGTTTTTGTTGGGGAAAAGGTAATTTGTAGTTTGGGGAAAAAACGAATAGGGGTTTAATTAGTGCTATAAATAATGGATGAATTCTTTTGTTTGACGTTCTATTTAGTGGACAATTTGTGGTAGAAAGTAAATGCATTTTGTAGAAAGATATAAATATATAGATGTTGAACACAAACCATGATACGTTTTTATATTAGTCCTTGACAATGTGAAAAACTTACTAACAAAAAGGAAGGCAAAAAAATTTTGCAAGTTCCAAATCGAACTTTGATTATATGAAATCATGTTCAAGTAACAAAAATCAAGTTGAAATACAATTGAATAAAGGTATATCTAAATATAGTTTGTTCCTAGCAAGCCATTAGCAAATAGAAAGACTTTTATCCCTTATTTTATTCTTCACCATTCCAACATATGTTTAGATGCCCCATTTGGCGTGCCCCTAATCCAACAAGCTTTGAATGGTTCTTGAACATTGTAGAAAATTTTATTGGAATAATCTCCCATGAAAGATTGAAACTTGGATGTACTGAGGGAGTAGAACATGTTTGTATTGTCTTGAAACATGGGCAAATATATCTTATTGCTCATCCATCTAGCCATAGCCGCTTCTGTGAAAGATCCTCTTGTACTGAGGTATATCACTCTATTTCCTAAGCTTTTCACTCTATGCCAACCCACTTTCCAGAGTTCTTCACCTTTTCTCTGTAACAAATCTGAAAACCTCACTTTAAAAACATAAATCGGTGTCTCATTCTTTTTGACCATGAAGACCATATACAAATTACCATCATCACTTTCCACCAAGTATGTTTTAGGGTTTGAATCATGCATGCCATGTGGAAGGGGAGTTTTGGAAGCATATACAGTCAGCCTAGGTGGGTTGGCAATCGGATCAAAAACCCCTAGATATCCTTTAGTATCTAAGTAGTAACACAACCCTTTGTATAAAACCGGATTGGATGGCAAAGTGTGAAAGTGTTTCCCAATTGCATGGCGATAAGTCCAATCCTTGTCTCCACGTCTAATGAAGCCGAACATAGACTCACTAACCCACCCAAGAACGAAGCAATCTGAAGAAGTTGGGGGAGAGGAGAAACACATTGTATGAAATTGGTTCGTCTTTTTATATTTAGGAAGTTCAACCTTTTCCTTTGTGAAAAGATTAAAGAAAAATATGCTAAGGTCATGATTTCGAGTTAAGAGCAACCAACCATGCTTTGAGAAGTGGATATACGCATCATATAATTCTGGAATGTCCGCACGATCAACACCAAAGTAAGTAGGATGATGAAATCTACACTCATAAGAGTTCACGGACAACAAACAAGGGCAAAGAGAATGATGAGAATCAACTAGGAGGGGCACTTGTCGAATAAGAGGGGTGGATGATCGCCATGATTTGCATACAACTCGAAAGGTAGTGAAGTCCCCCACAAAGAGATGCGACGATATTATGCATAGAGTCTCATATGGAAGGTCAGACCATGACCTTTTTGGATTTTCAAGTTTTTCATCCATTTGCTTGCAGATTGACATATTTTTTGCACCTGAATAAGAAGTTCTATTTAAGACTACAATTGCAAAAAGAAGAACACATACACAATTTGTAAAAGAATTACCATATACTTTATGTGTTGAAGTCAATGGAGAAAAAAGGATAGAATAAGGACACTACAAAGAAGATGATTTAATAAAATTGTACTCTAAAATAGTAGAACCATCAACTAGAATTGTTTAACTACAAAGTCTTGCTTCCTAGAATTTCTAATTCATCCAACGTATAATCTTTTCATTGAAGAAGAGTCACATGAAATTAGAACACAAGGACAAGGAGAAGAATAAGAAGAATTAAAGGGAGGAAACAAGATTAACTACTCACTAGTGAACTTTGGGAGTAAGAAGTTCGGTTTGTAGGCCTCTTCTGATAAAGAGCATGCCAAGAGAAAGCCAAAAAAAAAGTTGAGCAAATAACAAGAATTTGTGACAAATTTTACTTTATCTGAATACATACAAACTTTACCTTTTTATAGATAAATTGATGAATGAAAAGCATCAGAAGGATAAGGAATCGTTTTTCAACTCATATAAGGAATCCCTGTTTGACTCGTACAAGGAATCCTTTTTCAACTCGTAGAAGAAAATTAATTGGATGTCCATTAGTTATGCAAGTTTAAGTATAATTTGTGAGCATAACAATTAAGATACATAACACTTGCACTTGTATATTCCAATATTGGTGTAGAGGGAATATTAAATGTAAGAAACCAAATAATCTACCAAATAAGATGAATGGCATGAAAATTGAGGGTCCCCACCATTGCATTAAATAATTTACAAAAAAAATAAATGAATGCCTAAAAAGAAGAACAACCATTGAGCATCCAATAGAAAGCATATAGTTACGTGGCTTTCGGAAACAAAGAACCACAAGAAACAATTATGAACTTGAAAAAGAGATGCAAACACAATTGTAAAACAATCTCATATGAAATCTATAAAAAGAAGGAAAAAAGAATAATGAAATTATAAAGAAAACATATGTTGTTCAAAGTATAAGTTAAAATTCATATAAAACATGATAGGCAAAAATAAAAATAAAAATAGAATTGTTAACTACAAAAATTATATTACACATAGTTTTCACCAAAGAAAGTAACATAAAAGTACATTACGAGCAAGGAAAATAAAGAAGATTTAAAAGCAAAAATCACTCACCAGTCAACTTTGAAGGGAAGGAGTCTAACTCGTAGGCCTCCTCTGTATCACACCCAACAACTCGTCTAAGTGGCAAAATAACTTAACTAAGACTTAACTCTACACAAGAATTCTTTACAATAGGAAAGTCACACACAAAGCTCACGAGATTGGAACTTAAAGTTTCCTCATTAATGGATATTATAACTTAGGTTTTAATATCTTAAGGAAGCACAATGTTTTCTTATCCCCTTTGCTATTTATTATATAGTTTAACATCTAACCAAATATGAGTAGGTTTTGGATTCCCAGATTATCTTGATAGCAAGAGACAATATAAACTTGAATTTTTTCTTATTATTAAGTTTGAAACAGTCCCAACCTAATTATGCTAGGAATTCAAATCCAGTTGTACTAGGCTAGTTGTTAGCCCAGGACGAGTGGGTTTTGACTTTGATTGAATTTCGAATTCTTAGTTTTAGTCCGTTACTTTTCTTTCTCTCATTCTCTAACGTGTTTTTCGATAGTAAACTTTAAGTGAGGTTGCCGTAAATTTAGAATACTTTTCGATCAAGTTGTATTTGTTGAAAGAATATATATGGTTTAGAGTAAGAGGTTTGTTTTATTATTTTGAGTTGGTTTATTTTTCATGGACACAAACTTGTATTTGGTGCATGTATTTTGCTTTTCATTGGCAGCACCTATGAAGAATGCAATCGACACGCCTAAACATCATCCTAAATTCGCCAATAATTTGGATTTAGAATTATCCGGGTCCGGTTGATATATGTTCTGATTGAAGAATTCTCAATTCTCCACGGGCAAAGGAGGCGGCTGTGTTCCGAGCAAGAAGAGAGGGCCCTCAGCCGTCGACGGCGATGCCCAGCGCGGCGCGAAGAACGCGCCCATCGCACCAACAGTTTGTTATATCGGTTGGACAAAGTCCTGAACGCTTGTCCCGATATAAACGCAAAATTGAAGGGAGTTGAAAAAGGAACTGAAGAACTGAAAAGGTAAGAGATCGAAGAGAAGGGAGTCAAAAAACCATACTAAAACTGCTTGTCCCGATATAAAGGCAATTCCAATATATATAAAAACAATTCGTCCTCGTTCGAACATCGCCGGCATGGTGCCAACAAGTACGGCAAAGAAACCAAAACGAGGATAGAAGCTACCACCCGAAAGAGAGTAACTTGAAGAATCCAGTCCAATACGGAGAGCTGGAGAGTATAAACGTAAAAGACAAACCTGGAACTGAGTTAAAGGCAAGTCTCAGTTAACTTGCACTAGCTATGACTCAGGCCTCTGTAGGCTTAAAAATTCCTGGTTAGGCACTCTAGTCCCTGCTGTAAAATGCCTATTAAAGGGCTATGAAACTAAATGGAAAGTAAGTAAAAAGTTAATCCAAAACCTTAAATGTATCTGTTCTTACCCTTTAAAAACGGTAGAGATGGAGTTCAAGGCTCCAACACATTCCAAAGAATTATCCAAATAATCCAAACGTCCGTCAAAATGGCTTCCCTTTGGCCCCAATTGCGTGTACCCAGACTTGTGCGCATAACACATCACCAGGAACTTCGGTGATGATGAGCCTTAAACTTCCGGGTACCACAACGCCATTGGTTGACAGCTTTTTTGCTTATCCTTTAAACGACGTTAAGATTTCCACTCACTAATATAAGTTTGGTAAACTTGTAAAAGCGAAAGAAAAAAAGTGGAAAAAAAAAAGGCATATTTCCGGTGCCGTCTTTGTGAATTTCGTGGGATCCATTTTGTCTCGATTTTCGCTTTTGGTTTTGAGTTCGGTGATCACAGAATCTTAGGTAGGTTATCTTTGGCGGGCTTGGACTCTGACGTCGCATTAATGTTTTTATTCCAACCCCTCGCAGGAATAACTGTGCTAGTCTTGCCTAAGACAAGAGTGCATCTCAGAAGCAGGGACAACTCTTTCGGCAAGGTTGCAGAACTTTGAAGAATTTGCTGAAGTGCAGCAACTGTGATCGTAGAAAATGCAACGTGATGCACAATAGAGAGCATATTGGAATTGCATCGTGTGCTGATTTCTATTTACAATTCTGAAAAATCAAAGTAAAATGTAACTACAGTTTAAATACAAATGAATGACAAAAGAAAAAGAGGCCGGACCTACAGATGCTACAGTACAAGGCTCATAGGCCCACAACACCACATACTTTCAACAAACTTGGAATCAAAGGTTTTCAGTTCCAACTCCAAAGTTCCATTACCGTCATCAACGGGACTGATTTTATAACCACAAGAAAGAATGACCAGTCGTGTATTCTTCTTCATCCATTTCACACAAGAGTCCATCACCATTTTACATATTCGAGAGGTTATGAGAATTTTCATTCGCGAAAGATGCGGGCATTCTCCGGCTGGAATTTTCATTGAACCACAAGCTAAAATGGAATTTTCATTTTATTATAATCCGAATAAAGAATGCCTTTTGATATACACCACTCTCTTTGTAGAGTTTGCTGGGCTTTACAGAAGCTTTTTTTTTTTCAAAATAAATAAATAAATACAGAATTTTAAATTCATTTTAACATAATACGGAGGATTATACTAAGGTTGAGCGGCGTAAAAAATAATAATAATAATAATAATTGAAAAACACAAAATAAGACATTAGAGCAAATACGTAACAAGGTGTACCTACAAATACGAATAATTAGTGAAGAAGCAAGGGGCGGACCGTCACGTGTCGGTGTAGTGATTAGCAAGTTATAATAGACGAGGCCGGCGGGCAGGACTACACTTGAGTTGAGCTGCGTCGCATGGTGCCCAGGACTCACTTTTCTCCATTCACTTTTCTGTGTGTCCCTTAGGAAAGAAGTGGATGAGGAGGACAGGTCTGGCGGGGTTAAAAGCCATAGCGGTCCTCCTTGGCGGAGATGGTGCAAGAAATTGTGTGACACTAAAAGGTTTAGAGCATTCAATATTGCTCATATGTTTTCCTGATCATTATTATCAAGTTGAAGTTATTATTAAAATAAATTTTGGGGAAATTAAATTATAAGTAAGATTATGTATTGTTGTAAGCACATATGAGAGTCTTATATACATATTTATAAACTACTTGCACTTATCTCTCTACAATTTTTTTGGGTGGCAAATGCTATATAAAAGGCTCAATTGGAGTTCTCATCTCATTGTTGTGCCATTGCACGTGACCAAGCAATCACATACAACCTTAAAACAAATTGTTATACATTACAAATCATCTAAGTCATAACAATCTTTGTAAACTTATCAAAAGATTATATCATCATCCAATTTTGTTTCCAGCTATTGCTTACAATAGGACAAGGTAAAGACGTTGTAACAGTTTGATTTCTAAAGTCCAACACATAAAGGTGTCTATCATTGTACAATGTGTAGTATATCGAATCCGGTTGAACTCCATTATCTGCTGCTAAACAAATCATGCCACTTATGTTAGATAAAAAAATAGCTCGATCTCCAAGACTTTTTAGCTTCACCCACCGCTTTTTAGAAGAATCCATTGCAAAGACTATGAATTCGAGGGGCCACTCAAGATCGCCTGGCCCCATCACCTTGAGCACTAAAAAGATTTGACCGCAACCCTCAATAAGATGTGGCCAGAATCTTGACGTATGTGGTGCCTCTTGTAGGAAGAGTTGTTATGTTATCACATATGTAAATTGAACCGTTGAATTTGTGAATAGAACTGTGCATAGCATATACACTCCTTCACTAGAATTTTCTCGATATATCAAGCAGTAAATAGTTCCACCAACCACAGTTGCCGCCACTATTTTCGAGTTATCGGCATCTTCAATCAATTGTTCAGTAAATTCAAGATCACCTAGCTTACAATATAGAAAATAGTTGACATCATATGATATGGACAAGATATGACATGCAGGATCACTTGGAGATGATGATAGAATGCACAGATGGTAGTCAAAGGTTCCCATCGGTGGTAGCTGAATCTTTTCAAACGAGATGGGATTGAAAAGATAACAATTGTTGGAATGCGAATCAACCAAAACATACCATGCATGAGAACAAATGTTTGTTTCTTTGAAGTTCATCTCCGGAATGCTTTTTTTGTACCAACGTTGGTTTGATACATCGAAAAAAATTTGCCTCCCTCCCTGGGTAAATACAAGCCAAGGATATGTTCGAGGGGTAATGATAGAACGAGCATGCAAAGGTTGTTTATGTCCTTCATTGGATTCCATTATGGACCTGTGATTCACCAATTTCACAATGAGGTTGGAATTAGATTGGTATATGAGAACATTAAATGAAGGAAAATCAAATAATCTATTGCACAAGATGAATGACATGAAAATTAAAGTAATATGTTATTGCATTAATCAATTTACAAAAAAAAAAAGAGAAAAAAAAAGGAATGGCCTAGGAAGAAGAAGAGCCATTAAGCATTCATCGAAAAACATATAATTACGTGGCTTTAGGAAGCAAAAACATACAATTGCAAGGAGCAATTGTGAACTTGAAAAAGAAATGCAAACACAATTGTAAAACAATCCCATCTAAATTTTAAAAAGGGAAAAGAAAAAAAATTACAAACAACACATATGTCGTCTAACGTATGAATTAAAATTCATATAAAACATGATAGAAAAAAAAACTCCTTTAAAGTGCAATTCCCAAATTGAAAAACCTCTTACTAGAATTGTTAACCACAAATAATATATTGTACATGGTTATCATCAAAGAAAGTAACATAAAAGTACAATGCAAGGGAGAAAAAGGGAAAAGATTAAAAGGTAAAAATTACTCACCGATCAACTTTGAATAGAAGTAGTTCAATTTGTAAGCTTCGTTTGATAAAGAGGTGTCACACCTAAGAAATTATTGATGTGCTCTTACTAACAGATTGAATATTGAGCAAAAGATAACTTGATTAAGAGTTAACTCTACACAAGAATTTTTTGTAATAGGAAAGTCAGCACACAAAACTTACAAAATTGAAACCTAAAGCTTTCTTGTTAATAGATATTATAGCTTAGGTTTTAATCTCTTAAAAAACGCAATGTCTTATTATCTTCTTACAATTTATTAATAGTCTAACACTTAACCCAATACAAGTAGGTATTGAATTCCTAAATTACCATGATAGATATAGACAAAATAGATTTGAATTTGAAATAGTCATAATCCAATTGTGTTAGGAATTCGAGTCCAGTACCAAAATAGATTTGGATTTGAAATAGTTACAACCCAAGTTATGCTAGGAATTGGAAACCTAGTTGTACTAGGCTAGGTGTTAGCCAAGCACAAATGGGTTATGAATTCAACCGAATTTCAAATTCTCAATTTTAGTGTATTCTTCTCTCTCTCATTCTTGAACGTGTTTTTCAACAATAGATTTTAGGTGAGGCGGTAAATACAAAATAATTTTCCAAGTTGTATTAGTTGAAAGAATATATATAATTTAAAGTAAGAGGTTTGTAATGAAAAAGCCTGGAGAACCATAAGCGTAACGCTCACAAAGCACATTAATAAACTGTCGTATAGCGGTGGCAGCTACTTTTGACCCATCTGAGCTTTTTTAAGTCCTCGTGAAGCCGTACCCTCTCAGCCATCCCATTCCTGGGAAAGAGGATAGATCCGCTCGGTCGCTTCAAAAGCCTGAACGACTGAGCCCGTGAAAAATGGAGGTGCATTGGAAAATTGGCTTGGATATTCGGGACTTATAAACAACTATAAGAATGGTAAAAGAGTAAAGAGAAGGGAGAATGAAAGTGAAATAATTTCCATTTTTTGATGAATCTTCTCAGCACCTATCGCTCAAAACTTAGCTTTCAAACTCCTCAATCTCAAGTTCCCAAGTCTCGAGTAAGATGTATAGCCAAACCTGATTCAAGTAAATATTCCTCAGGATCACTCGTTGATGAGTTTTCTCGACAGCGAAGGGTGGGGGATTGTACGGTACAAAGGCAAAACCACACAAGCAGGAAAAGCAAAATCTAGAAACCACCAAACCCAAAGTCGGAGATAACCATCGAAGATTCTGTATCCCCACCGTCAGGCTTCGACGGCTCGTTACGGGGAAAAAAGGAAGGAGAATATGCTTACACGTAAATAGCTCATAAGCTTGTATTGCATTCTCTACACCTACACGGATTACTTTGCCGTGAAGTCTTTTACATTGTCGCGTCTAGACTGGTCGAAATGTGCATGCGTCGCCCGAATTTGGATGAAAGCAGGTTATTTGGATTCTACAGAGCCCAATCTTGAAAGACAAATGTATAATGGAAAGAATAAGGATTGCTATTGATATTCATAAGTTGTGTTGCATCTTGTGTTTACAGGCTGTTAAATACACAGCCTAGAGAGCCTGTTTGGCTTCTTAATGCCCATCTCCTAGTAAATCGCTGCTGTAAAGGTTAAAGCATGCTTTCTTTCTACAGGCCTTTATTGAGCTCGTTTAATTTCCCGTATTAGAAAATAACCTTTTTCCATCTTCTCCCAACGACGTGCATTCAAGACAAATCAAGCTTTAATTTTGTTTCCTCTCTTGCCGTGATTTTCCATTGTATGGCGACTAACGTTGCCCTATACATTGTTATCCATTAGGACAAAATTACTATTGAGAAATAATCAACAAGTCTTATGTTAGCTATATAGTTGTTTTTGACACTTATATAACTATCCTTTAGTATTTACATATTAGATACTCTTTCAATAGTGTCTTCTAGCCGCCATACTCGTGATACGAGGGCTGCTACCCTCGAGGGATGCACCTTATTTTTCTACCCTCTTTTTTGGCTCCTTCAGTATTTTTGTGATCTCATTTTTTTAAACTAATGTCAAATAGAATTTTAATCGGATATTGTTAAGAAATTTAACCCTACAAATACCTGCTATGAGAGTAACTTCTAAAATATTTTAAGATACATTTGAAATATATTTTAATTTAGATTTACTCATTTTCACTCCAATTTTCTAAGAAGTCCCATTTAGCCACCAACCCATCTCACGTTATTCTTTCCATTGGAAGTTGTTCCCGTCGGGCTGAATCGAATCAGAGAGATTTGTAGCGAAGAGTTCGAAGGTTTTCTTTTTGGGCTTTCCTTATTAGTTGAGACGCATCGTTTTGGTGGGCGAGCGTCGCGAACTAGGTCGCGGCTTCTTGACTTCATTTGCACGCTGCAATCGGTAGATGTTCGGTGGAACAAGCAGCTGGGCTGTGGCAAAACCCGTTTGAGAGTGCTTGTCGACTGGATTGCCTCTGCGAGGTCTGAGCTAACCGGAATTAGGCCGGCTACTCGTTCAGATCTGGGACTATTCGAACTTTGCACTTTGTGGGCTCATGCCTGGAGGTTTCTTGTGGAAACTTTGCGGATTGGGTCTTTTCAGGTTATGGGTCCCCATGATATATATATATATATATATATATATATATTTTTTTTGTAGTCGAGGTTTCCAAAGTCTGATGTAACTAGGAAGCATGCCGAATCCTGGAAATCCAAAAGCCGAAACAATAATCCAGCGATGGCTGCAAAATACAGGCCCAAATATGAATAGAAAGCCCAATCTCTTTTTGCACTCTTTAGCATTCTTTTCCAAAGCCCGAACTAAGAACGAAATAGGCCTCTGAATCTTGTGCCGCTGGGTTCGGCTGTGACTCTTTTTTATGAAAGGGCCGTTAACACTTAACTCAATACAAATAGGTTTTGAATTCTTAAATTATCATGATAGATAGAGACAAAATATATTTGAATTTGAAATAGTCCAGAGTCCAGTTGTGCCAAGAATTTAAATCCAGTACCAAAATAGATTTGGATCTGAAATAGTCACAACCCAAGTTATGCTAGGAATTCGAAACCCAGTACCAAAAATCGTTTTTACTTGTAAGATAGCAATGCTGACATGAAATTAATTATACATAATATTCTAATTCAACGTCGATTCCGAGGGCTTGCTGTACTGGAGAAGAAAAGATGTAGGCCCTTTTAAACGAAGCCCACTTCGCGCAAGTGTTTACGCAGTTTTACATGAAATATGGAGCGTATGCTGACATGAAATTATACATAATTTTGTTTGAGTTCATTTTTTAAGAGCATCGTGCACAATTATAGTTATTCGTCTTTTAATGGCTCTGTTTTTAAGGCGGCAATCTGAACAAATGTTCCTTGGATTCATTTTTCAGATGACGCAGGGCACAATAATGGTTCTTCATGCTTTTAAGGTGGCGATCTGAGCAAATTTTCCTTGGATTCCTTTTCAGATCTGGCGGGGAACGACCGTGGGAAACAACGATGGCTCTTCATCCTTTTTATGGCTCCGATTTTAAGACGGCGATCTGAGCAAATTTTCCTTGGATTCGTTTTTCAGATCGTGCGAGGCAACAATAATGGTTCTTCATCTTTCTATGGCTCTGTTTTTAAGGCGGCAAATTTTTTTTATTCGTTTTCCAAATCACAGTAGCGTCCAATATTTTGTGGCTCTGTTTTTAGGGCGGCAATTGTGACAGTGAATATTTTTAATTCTTTTATCTTTTGTGGCTCCTCTTCTTAGGAAGGTGAAAGTTGATTCCAAAGGAGGCCCAAGCCCAAGTCTTGTTGTATCGGAAAAGGAAAGATGTGGGCCTTCTAAACGACTTCCAATGTTTACGGACTTTCAGTTTGCACAGCTCGTTTCTGGATAATAAAGCATACGCAAACAAAATTGATATACGCAAACAATGGGCTGGGCGAATTGTGTGTGAATTATAAATTTTATCCTTGAACTTTGACCGAAGTGTGAACGTAGTTCTTACCTTCACAATTTCAACAACTGAGTCACTAACATTTTATTTACGGAATAATAAATCTTCTGATAAATAAGTTGTAAGATTCAAATAATATATTTCGATGAAAAAGTTTTAACAATATTATTGAAAAGTCCCTATCAAGATCTTAATGGTTTTACTGTTTAACCATCAACGAAAATCAGAGAATTTTTTATTCTTATAGAAGTCGTGAAGTAAAATCTTTGTAGTAAAATGTTTTAAAATTCCAAAAGATTAAATATTTTCAATTTTCATTAGTTAAATAGTTTGGGTTCCTATACCTCGGTATCTACCACATGAGACACATTGAATTTTAAAATTAAAAAAAAATCACTATATATCGCCCTTGATTGATATTGAAGTAACTTTTTTAATCAAATTAAATAGAACGGCCAACAGTCACTAATTTACAATACGATGAGCAAGTCGTACATGAGGTTTTTTTTTTTAATAACTCAAGAGGCTCTTAGCCACTGATTCATATAATAAAATAATTTCATCGGTTGCGATGAATAAATGTTACTTGGTTGGCAGCTAGGCTTTTGGTGGACGGCTAATAAAAATATTGGAAGCCCGGGGGCTTTGTCAGCCCTCTTGGTTTGTCTTGTAGTCGGCTGTAGCTCTTGAGGGTATTATACGGATCCATGAATCGTCGTCTTTGAATGCTTAATTGGCTGTGTGGTCGGCTTCGACAGCGATATCATGTCTATCAACATGGTGAAATTTCCAACCATGTGTAGGTTCTTCGTTTTCTAACCAGAAAGATAAAATTTGTCAACCGGGGTTGCGTATTAAAAAGCCGAGGTTAAAAAACGTCGGCGTTGAGAGGGATAGAGAAGATGCAGGCATTTTATAGTGGATTCTTGCACCTCCTTCGTTAGACAGTAAACCATATCCCACTCACCTACTCAGGCTTGCACGCGTCTGCGTTTTTATTGTTCATACTGTCCTTAGAGTTTAACCTTGTGCTTAAGATTCGTAATGGGCACGCATCATTTTCTGTAATCTTTCACGTAAGCACCAGTCTTCGGCGCAATGAATTCCTGCGCAGAAAATTGGGTCGCCATGGAAGACCGTGGGAGCTTAGCTCTGATTAACAAAGGAAGAAGGAGAGATGATGGGACTTTTCTGTCAGCTCAAGCTGATGATGGCTTTTCAGCCCCATCATTCGCGGCGGACAATGCGCCACTTTTTCGGGAATCTTTCCCGTACATGACATAGTCTTTGGCAGAATAATGAGCACTTCGAAGGAAACGGTCAGGAAAAGACGAAAAACGCCCTAAAAATGATTTCAATTCTGGCTAATGTACGTATTTGCACTGATCACCCTGACACAATTCCGTGGGATGTAACGAGATTTTGGACTCATGTGATTGACAAGTATATATTATTGGATTTATCTCTGTTTATTATACCGACATTTTAACCCGTGACATGTTCATAACAAAACAAACAAAAGGGATACAAGAAAACAGGAGCAGCTTACAATCCTGTCTAGTCTCTGGCATGATTCACCTCTATTTTACCTTCATTTATTCTCGCGGAACAAATTTGAATACTATGCTGACCTCCTTATAATGTCTCGGTAGTGCTTTTAAACTACGTTCTAGATTTGGGTTGTTTCTCGTCCAAACTTCATCCTAATTTTGGGTCATTTACCAGGTTTTTTCTTTTCTTTTCCTTTCTTTTCTGACAAGACACGATTTATTGTTTTCAGTCCGATTCAGTCTGAAGTCATTCACCCAGCTGGAGTGGGACCACAAAAGAAAAAGGGCAATTTTGAATTTGGACTTTTTAAATGTAAAAACTCATGTAATCGACTGACAATAGGGTTGGGTAGGAAACACTTGTCTCATAATATTATAAGCACGCGGAGATGTAACGCCTGCCACACAGCACCCCACCTAAACTCTGCTGTCAACCAACACATGCAGCCGCATTTAGTGTTTTTTGCTTGTCTCAGCAACATAGCTGAACCGTGTTGTTTCATCGACAAGGCCCTCTCCACTGTAGCATGTATTGTGCGCTAAGTTGGTATTGCTTAAAGGATACGATATGAGAATAGAGACGCTCAAGTTTTGCAGTGTCCGAACCTTTGAGTTTGAAAGGTGTACGTCGGCTTTAAGTACGGTCCACAACTCAACAATAAATATTTTTCTGCACTTGTTTTTGGTGTATTTTCTCTTACAGATTCTTATTAGGTTGGCGGCCCCCCAGGTTAAGCATCCATGGGTTCCATTCTAACTTTTTTCTTCTTGTCCAAGAACCTCACTCACTCTCATGGATATTGGATATTCAATATTCAAACATGGCACCCAACTGCCGCCTTGTTTATTGTACGGAGGAGTCGAGGAGCTCTTATTTTAGGACCAAAAACACTGAAAAACGAAACGCCTCTCGATTTCTTTTCACATGTGTACATCATTCAAGCAAGGAATTTCCATAGCTTGTAGCTTCTACGCACTCTATCCCAATTTTCTTGATTCGAAATGTGGATTCCAAATTCATATTCTAATCGAGTCAAATTGTTGAACGAGTGCATATTTAAAAATTTAAGAGGTGAGATGTGAAATCCTGATTATCAATAATTCATGATGGAGATGGCATGACAAATCAACCGACCGACATGTCACCCAATTTTCAAAAATGTTGAAACGTTGAATTGACTAAATTATAAAGTTTTATAAAAACAAAGAAGTGCGTATTATTAATTATTCTTGGAAAATTATCGGCCAGCGGCAGCCAGATGCCATCAAAGGCTGCCATTAGAGGACAAGAACAACACGACAAAGTGACCGAGATGGTTCGTCGTCTGCCTTCCACGCGATTGGCCTTCAGAAAAAATTCGAAGGACTCGGCAATCCCAAAGCCACATACAGAAATGACTTTTTACTGCATCTAGCGGGACTGTATCTTTCCCCAAGTTTGTAATTTCAAATTATTGTAAGTGCGAGTCTGTACATCTTGTTTTATGGGGAAAAATGAGTACGGGAATTAGCCGACAAAACAGGACCAACAAAGGCCACGGCACGGCAAAGAAACAAAGGCAAAACCACACAAGCAGGAAAAGCAAAATCTAGAAACCACCAAACCCAAAGTCGGAGATAACGATTGTAGATTCTGTATCCCCACTTCGACGGCTCGTCACGGGGAAAAAAGGAAGGAGAATATGCTTACACGTAAATAGCTCATAAGCTTGTATTGCATTCTCTACACCTACGCGGATTACTTTGCCGTGAAGTCTTTTACATTGTCGCGTCTAGACTGGTCGAAATGTGCATGCGTCGCCCGCATTTGGATGAAAGCAGGTTAAGGTTATTTGGATTCTACAGAGCCCAATCTTGAAAGACAAAGGTATGAAGGAAACAATAAGGATTGCTATTGATATTCATAAGTTGTGTTGCATCTGGTGTTTACAGGCTGTTAAATACACAGCCTAGAGAGCCTGTTTGGCTTTTTAATGCCCATCTCCTAGTAAATCGCTGCTGTAAAGGTTAAAGCATGCTTTCTTTCTGCAGGCCTTTGTTGAGCTCGTTTAATTTCCCGTATTAGAAAATAACCTTTGGCCATCTTCTCCCAACGACGTGCATTCAAGACAAATCAAGCTTTAATTTTGTTTCCTGTCTTGCCGTGATTTTCCATTGTATGGCGACTAACGTTGCCCTATACATTGTTATCCATTAGTACAAAATTATTATTGAGAAATAATCAACAAGTCTTATGTTAGCTATATAGTTGTTTTTGTCACTTATATAACTATCCTTTAGTATTTACATATTAGATACTCTTTTAATAGTGTCTTCTAGCCACCATACTCGTGATACGAGGGCTGCTACCCTCGAGGGGCACCTTATTTTTATACCTTCTTTTTTGGCTCCTTGAGTATTTTTGTGATCTCCGTTTTTAAAACAAACGTCCAATAGAATTTTAATCGGATATTGTTAAGAAATTTAACCCTACAAATACCTGTTATGAGGGTAACTTCTAACATATTTTAAGATACATTTGAAATATATTATAATTTAGACTTACTAATTTTCGCTCCAATTTTCTAAGAAGTCCCATTTAGCCACCAACCCATCTCACGTTATTCTTTCCATTGGAAAGTTGTTCCCGTCGGGCTGAATCGAATCAGAGAGATTTGTAGCGAAGAGTTCGAAGGTTTTCTTTTTGGGCTTTCCTCATTAGTTGAGACGCATCGTTTTGGTGGGCGAGCGTCGCGAACTAGGTCGCGGCTTCTTGACTTCATTTGCACGCTGCGATCGGTAGATGTTCGGTGGAACAAGCAGCTGGGTTGTGGCAAAACCCGTTTGAGAGTGCTTGTCGACTGGATTGCCTCTGTGAGGTCTAAGCTAACTGGAATAAGGCCGGCTACTCGTTCAAATCTGGGACTATTCGAACTTGGCACTTTGTGGGCAAACTTTGCGGATTGGGTCTTTTCAGGTTATGGGTCAAGATGATCATTTGGGCAAACCTATTGTTTGTGGCCTGTCCATGAGAGCTTTGATAGTATGGTCATCACAAACAAGTTGTAACTTGATTATAATTTTTTTCTCTTATTAATAATCTTAAAAATATTATATTATTAAGGCATAAATTATGTTTATTACAAAGTAAGAAAATATATTGAAATTAACTATCAATTCATTAAATAAAATATGTAATTCAAATTTCATCCCTCAACTTCATTCTATCTTTAAATTTTGTTTTATTATTCATCTTTATTTTATCCTTTAACTTATATTCTTCATTTGTTTTTGTTTTGATTTTTTCTTTTTTTTTTCTCTCTCTCATGTGGACACTCTCCTCTTTCCTCTCTTTTTTGGTATCCTCTACTTTCTTATATCTTTCTTTTTAATTTTGTCTTGTTCTGATCTTCTTATTATCTTTTACATGAAAGTCTTCCAAATCATCTCCTAAATCATATTCTTTTTCTTTTTCCTTTTGTTTCTCCACCCTTTATCATATTCGTTCTAAATTATGCTCATTGTTGGTATTGTGATAAAATATGGTTACAGCATGTCCTCTTGAGCTCCATTTTCCTTAATTCTTAGACTCTTTACCTATTTTTATCAGGGTCACTGTGGACAAATTAATATAAACGTGACTTGCCGATGTAGAAATTTAAAGCCACTTTATTAGTATTATTAGCATTTTGTTCCAACACATATGGAGCCAACAAGTTTTTATATCTTCAACTATTGAAATGAACTGACTTGTTAGCTTCCTCGTTCTTTGAAGGGCACTTCCCGGGCCTGCGAGTTCTTTACATAGAAGTTGACATTCTGGTGACCACGCGGTTTGCTCTAGGTGTGTACTGGCCTGTTAGGTCCTCGTTCTTTGAAGGGCACTTCCCGGGCCGGCGAGTTCTTTACATAGAAGTTGACATTCTGGTGACCACGCGGTTTGCTCTAGGTGTGTACTGGCCGTAGCTTTTATTGACCCTCCACTGCTAGCGTGTGTATCAAATGTGCACAAATTACTCTGTTGAATCCGTAAAACATATCTTTTGTGATGCAGTCAAAAGCTAGATTTTTCCAGATTGCTTATTCAATTTACCGCAGAATCCATTATGGTTGGGGACACCAGCAAGTTAGGTGCATATCTTCCCCGGCAAGCAAAGGACTCCTGGCAGTAACTCTACCGTCCTTAAAAGCCTGTTTCGTACTCGTCATGAAACCACGGGCGTCCTCTTTTCCCTAGTAGCCAGAATAACATTGAAGCTGGAGTCACAAGG
The DNA here is from genome assembly GCA_028551475.1 of Casuarina equisetifolia. Taxonomy (NCBI): domain Eukaryota; kingdom Viridiplantae; phylum Streptophyta; class Magnoliopsida; order Fagales; family Casuarinaceae; genus Casuarina; species Casuarina equisetifolia. The sequence continues at coordinate 7,719,389 of CM052358.1, forward strand.
AGTTTCACGAGAACACGTAAAGGTAAAGGGATTGTCAGGCTTTGCAGAAGATTCTGGACAGTGATCCATCATGATGGGCTCAATTGTGTGTGCTTAAAAAGCAAAATTAAAAGGTTTCGTCATGTATATTAACTGTTGAGGGCCTATCATGTTGTAAAAAGTCCCATAGTGCCTGCTTTTTTGATTGTTGATGGAGCCCCTTTGCGACAGGAGCGCCTCATAACTTTCTGCAAAAAGTCTGCCTAAACTCTCTTCCCCGCATACTTTAAGAAGAAGCAGAGTTCACGCCAATGCTAGACCGGTTGACATAAATCAAAAGCAAATATGTTCTGGTTAACGTTTCATTCTTTAAAGATGCCAATTGGGTTTTATCACGATACCTTGAAACCCCCTTTTTTTTTTTTTTTTTCTTTTTTTTTGTAGTTGAGGTTTCCAAAGTCTGATGTAACTAGGAAGCATGCCGATTCCTGGAAATCCAAAAGCCGAAACAATGATCTAGCGATGGCTGCCAAATCAGGCCCAAAATGAATAGAAAGCCCAATCTCTTTTTGCACTCTTTAGCATTCTTTTCCAAACCCCAAACTAAGAACGAAATAGGCCTCTGAATCTTGTGCCGCTGGGTTCAGCTCTCACTCTTTATATGAAAAAGGGCCGTTAACACTTAATTCAAGTAAGTTTTGAATTCCTAAATTATCGTGATAGATAGAAACAAAATATATTTAAATTTGAAATAGTCATAGTCCAGCTGTGCTGAGAATTCAAATCCAGTACCAAAATAAATTTGGATTTGAAATAGTCACAACCCAAGTTATGCTAAGAATTTGAAACCCAGTACCAAAAATCATTTTTATTTATAAGATAACAATGCTGACATGAAATTATACATAATATTCTAATTCAACGTTGATTCCGAAGAAGGACCGAGGCTTGTTGTACTGGAGAAGAAAAGATCTAGGCCCTTTTAAACGAAGCCCACTTCGAACGAGGCCCACGTCGCGCAAGTGTTTACGCACTTATCATAAGTTAGAAGTTCCTTAGATGTTGAATTTTATCGGGTGTTTTAGATTTCGATTTGCCTTTACGAGGGAAACCTAGCCTCGTTCCCTTGGCAGCCCCAGGCCTATTTTTACTCTCTCTCTCTCTCTCTCTCGTCTCTTCTGTCGTCAGATGTCTTCTGCCTTCGCCTTTCCATTTAAACCTCAATCATCAGCTTTGAATGTATCCTTATCATAAACAAGCTGCAGAAAACACTCCCAGAAGTCTAATCATAACGATCAAAAAGAAAAACGGAAGGCTTGTGCATATCATTTTTACAGCTTCAAATTGCTGGTAGTGTACCACATCATAACCACGCAAACAGAGAGGTAGTTATTTCATAATCTAGAGGAAAGACTTTACAATACGGTGATGTTATATCTGTTTGCTTGCCATAGATAAAGAGGAAGAAATTCTTTGGGAGAGGCAGAAGGAAGGCAACAGAATTTCAGCCTAGAATATATTCAAGATTTATTTACTTGTCCTCCTCACTCCTGGCTTTTGATGTTGTTATGGATGTCAGGAGGCACTTCCAGACAATCAACTAGAAAAGAATCTCCTTCTAACTTAGGTCCCCAGTCAGTGTGAATTCTACCTATGCAAGTCCAAAGATGGAAGATCAAGATACAATCTTAAACTTCCGAGAATAGTAACAACATACTTGCATTTGACAACCCAGTTTTTTTGTCAACAGTTGGAACCTAGGAAAAGACAATCCTGACCAGCAGCTTCACTCATCTACGGTGTCAAAACAAAACTTATCTTGTCTAAAAGCTTCATTTAGACTGCATAAATAGGAAAAAAGTTCTCTCCTCTACAATTGCCTTACGAGATCAGCATGCAAATAGCATCTGTGGAACACGTTCTATCTAGGACAGGATCAACTGGTCTACAAAGATTGAAGGAAGGAAAGCATCCGTTTGCATAAAAATGGTCTCCAAGGAAATGGTCCAATATTTCTCCCATAATGTAGCTTTATCGTTTTATTTTTTGCAAGATTTCCCACCAAAGTATCTTACTTACCAACTTTAAGGGAGGAACGTTTTCAGGAATTGACAACATTAGGCTTTCATTCCAAACTGGGTTCGAAGTTGTTCTTGATGAAACTGGTCTTTACTGACTGCAATAAATGTACAGATGGAAAAGTTAAGTTATAAACACATTCAAAGCAAATACTTAGTGTAAAACAATGATAAGAATGTCAACGATATCATAAGAAGAAGAGACTCACTTGATGACCCAAGGCAAGGATTACATAGGGGTCACTAGTCATCACATCTCTAATAGCTAGATTGCTACCTTTAACTATGTTGACCTTAATCAGTCCTATGAATTCAACCATACCTACCTACAAACAGTACATATACCAAAATAAGATGTAATAAATTCAGATTTTGTGTTTTTTTTTTTTTTTTACTTTTATTGGGGAGGAAGGAGGGGATGATTTTAGTGGATCTCATTGGGGGGCTCGAACTCTGGCCACTTGTGTGGAAATTCACCCCTTCCTAAAGCCACATTTTCTCTCTAAATCTCATCTATTTTAGGCAGAAATTTTTAGTTAAGACTATGAGTAAATTGGAGATATAGTTTCCCTCAAACTTCTTTTTCCCTCCTCTTGTCAGAAAATTACAGGATGAACTAATCTTAATAGTTAAATATTTTTTTTTATTTTGGTTTCTTTTAAATCTATACGTGATATACATGAGTCAAGGTAAAATTTATAGCTTTTTATTTTTTTTCGTTTTCATCTCCTTCTTGATGTGTTAAATCTTTAAGTTTTTTACTTTTTTACTTTTTTTTTCTTTGTTCTGTTAAATATTTACAATCCTCAATTTTTTTTTCTTTTTGTGTTTCCATAACTCTTTTTATTTTTATTTTTCTGTTTTTGCTTTTTTTTTTCCCCGTAAAATCTATTCGTCTCAATTCTATTTTTAGGCCCGTGATACTTGGCTAATTAGATCTAAACGTTTCTTTTTGTTTTTTCTTTTTGGCTCTTATATATTTTTTAATCTGTTATTTCTTTTCATTTTTTCTGCTCCCATCCTTTTTCTGATCTGTTAAACCTATTCATTTTTTTTTCTTTTTAACCCCTCCTCTCTTTTGATCCGTTAAATCTATACATACCTTATTTTTCTTTTTCTTTTTTTTGCTCTCAGGTCTTAAATCTTACTTTTTTATTTTCTCTTTCTTTTTGTCTCTTAGCTCTTTTTTTCTCACTATACCTTTCTTATCTCTTAGCTCTTCTTTATTCTGCTTCCATTTATGTTTTGATCTGTCAAATCTAAGCGTTTTATTTTTTCTACTCGCTCCAAACTTTTTTTATTTTGGTTTCTTTCAAATCTATACGTGATATACATGAGCCAAGGTAAAATCTATAACTTTTTTTTTTTTTGTTTTCATCTCCTTCTTTAAGCTTCTTACTTTCTTTTTTTCTTTGTTCTGTTAAATATTTACAATCATCAATTTTTTTTTTCTTTTTGTGCTTCCATTACTCTTTTTTTTTTTATACATATTTTTTTAATATTTTTTTTCTTGTTCCGTAAAATATATTCGTCTTAATTCTTTTTAACTCCCTTCTCCAGTTTGCGGGCAATGGTGCTGCTGGACTAATACAGGTTCAGGGTGGTGGGGGTGGGGTAGTGGCGGTGGCAAATGTGGTGCTCACAGTGGAGCTAAGGGTGGGGCTGGAGGTAGCAACAGATATGGTGCTCGCGGTGGGGCTTCGAGTGGTAGTAGGGGGTTTTGGTGGTCTTAATAGGGGAAGTGGTGTTGGTTGTAGAGTTGGTGAGGGGAGAAGGTGCCAGTAGGGGTGGTGGCAGATGTGGTGCTCGCAGTGGAGCCAAGGGTGGGGCTAGAGGTAGCAACAGATATGGTGCTCGCAGTGGGGCTTCGAGTGGTAGTAGGGGAGGTTTTGGTGGTCTTAATAGGGAAGTGGTGTTGGTTGTAGAGTTGGTGAGGGGAGAAGGTGCCAATAGGGGTGGTGGCGGATGTGGTGCTCACAGTGGAGCCAAGGGTGGGGCTAGAGGTAGCGTCGGATATGGTGCTTGCCGTGGCGCTTGGGGTGGTAGTAAGGGAGGTTCCAATTATCTTGCTGGGGTGCTAGTGCAGTTTGTGACCAAAAAACTAAGCTCAAATGAGCTTAAAACCAAGATCTTGCTTCTTATATTAGAACACAAAGTTTAATAAAGATAACAAACATACTTGTTCTAGAAACCGTTCTACCTATTAGATAACTCATCCTAAATACAGATGATAGCCAAATTTACTTCTTTGTTCTCTCTGGAATCACTAGCTTAATGAAATAGCTCTGTCTACTAAGATCGTGCCAGTAGGGGTGGTGGCAGATATGGTGCTCGCAGTGGAGCCAAGGGTGAGGCTAGAGGTAGGGCCAGATATGGTGCTTGCTGTGGCGCTTGGGGTGGTAGTAAGGGAGGTTCCGATTATCTTGTTGGGGTGCTAGTATAGTTTGTGACCAAAAAACCGAGCTCAAACGAGCTTAAAACCAAGATCTTGCTTCTTATATTAGAACACAAAGTTTAAGAAAGATAACAAACATACCTGTTCTGGAAACCGTTCTAGCTGTTAGATAACTCATCCTAAATAAGGATGATAGCCAGATTTACTTCTTTGTTCTCTATGAAATCACTAGCTTAATGAGATAGCCTTGTTTACTAAGATTGTGGAGAGAGGATTTCAACAACATTCGTTTTTCATTTTTTGCTTCTACATTTCTCTTCACTTCACGTTATTCTCAACCGTAGATTCATTATATAGAAAAATAGAGTTACTATGCATCAGTCACTATTCATAGTACTATACACAATATTTATAAAGATGTATAATTATTCATGATATAATAATAAGCTTAGATATATAACACCTTTTAATCCACCAACATGATCTTCACAACATGTAGACTTATAGTGCACATAGTAAGAGGAAAAGAAGGGATCTTAACCATTTATCAAAGTGTGCTGCCAATATAGTCTAACTCATCATTGTTCTATATAGCAAGCACTAGCCCACACTAGCCAGTCCCATATTCAACAATAATGGATCCAACATGTCTCATACAAATGGACCACACAATAATTAATAAAACAATTGAAGATAAACAATCATATTGATATAAGCCCACATCAATAAGGATTATTTAAAATATTCCAACAGTTTGTTGAGCTGGGGGGTAAAAAGGTGAGGGGTGGGGGTTAAGGAGTTGCTAGCAGCAGTGATAGCGGTGTCAGCAATAGGGCTATAGGGTACAACATTTATGGCAAGGCTTGAGGTGGGGCCAGATGTGTGGCCTTTGGTGCTAGTGCTCCTGGGCAAATCATGGAACGAAGGGCATGAAGGGGTGGGTGTTGATACAGGCTCAAAGACCTGACTCTTGGGTTGGTACAGGGCTAGGTAAAGGGGACAACATAGGGGTAGGGGCTGTGGCCAAAGCCTGGGCGGGGGCAAGGTTAGGCCTCAGGCCAGGATGCGGGACAGGAGCTAGGCTAGTGCAGCAGCAAGGGCGAGCCTTAGGCTAGGGGCTGAGGCAGGGGCAAGGACTGGGGTGGGAGCCTATTCGTTCTTTAGAGTAGGCCTTTGTTGCTGCCTTGGTTTGGGTATGGCACTTTAAAGCTCAAATCAAAGCTCTTTTACTTGCATAGATCTCCTTCCGACATAGAGAGGTGGAAGAAAACTGGTTACATCACCTCTTTTGAGGGGTACATGTTGAGATGGGAGAGGAACCAGCTCGAAAGCAATGATGATTCAGAACTTGAGGGAATCTCTGGTTAGATGGAAGAATTTTTCGGTGGCATTGCTGAAGGGCCCAACATCAATATCAAGCCCACATTGAGTTATATTTCACTTATGGCCAGCCCAAGCCCGTGTTGGACCTTTCACTTATGTATTGCACTAGGATTTGTCTTTGTTGTTAATAGAGAGAGGCGGCAGAAAAGTGAGTGAGCAACCGTTGTGTGAAACCAGTTCATGTAAGCTCCTTTATTTTCTATTTTGGGTGCTGTTTGTTGAGAACAATCTTTGTATTGTTAAATGTATTGTATTGATCACTCTTGAGTTTAGTTCTCCTTGCTCTCTTCTTGTTTGGTGTTGTAGTAATAGATTTATTGTTCGTTGAATGTAATCTATGTTGTGATATGAGTCCATAAATATGTTTCATTTGGTATCAAGAGTCGGGTTGTTTTGCTTTGGTGTTGTTGTGTTACTGAATCACAAAAGGGAGAGGAGAAAGAGGATGTTTGGTGAAGATTGACGGACTAGTTTGTGGAAAAAGATGCTAGTTTGTATAAAAAAACACTAATTGGTAGAGAGATAGATCATTTTTGGTGATAATAGTGAAGGAAGATTTTAATGGGTGATAATAGTGAAGGAAGATTTCAGTGGTTAAGGAGAAGTATAAAAAAAAAAAAAAAAGGAAATGGCTGAGATGGGTGTTTCACTTTTGGGTATGAAGAAATTAAATAAGAACAATTATAATTTGTGGTGTTCATGTATTGAAGCCTACTTAATAGGTAATGAGTTGTGGGAGATAACAAATGGGAGTAAAGTAATCCCACCAATTCAAGAGAATGCCTTGAAGAAGTGGAAAGTAAAGGTAGGTAAAGCGTTATATATTTTGAGAACCTCCGTTGAAGATGAATTTTTGGAGAGTATTCGGTTAAGTAAGACTCCTAATGAATTTTGGAACACTTTAGCTACATTGTTCTCAAGCAAAAATGAAGCAAGGCTGTAAATGTTAGAAAATGAACTTAGAGTTATTCGTCAAGGGTCAATGACAATTAATCAGTATTTCACTAAAGTTAAAAGCTTGTGTGATGAGATAGGGCATATTGATCCTGGGTCTACGAGTAGTGAAGATCGAGTAAAAAGGCTTATTCTTCGAGGGATACGGCCTGAGTTTAATTCAATTGTTACAACTTTGAAAGGGTGGCAGGTGCAACTAAGCTTGACTAAATTGGAGAATCTTCTTGCCAATCAAGAAGCATTGGAAAACCAACTATCTAATGTATCAATTAACAACACTAATGAGGCACTTTTTACTTAAAGGGGTAGAGGAAGAGGAAGACAATCATATAGAAACCCAAGTAGAGTCTCTCGAAGAAGAGGGAATTCATCTTTAAGGGGAGTGTCAAAAGGTGGAGTTGAAACTCAACAACATTCAAATGAGCGACGTAGTCAAGAATGCTATGTTTGTGGTAAAACAGGCCATATTGCTAGACAATGTTGGCATAGAAAAGGAAGATCAGTTCAAGGAAATTGTGCTACATCTAGTTCTCAACAACAAAACAGTTCTGGGGGGGAATCAAGTTACCAAAATAGTAATTCAGTGACACAATCAAATCGTAGAGAAGAACCTGAAAGTGAAGAAGATTGGAATGTAAAAGAGACAGCCTTGTGTTGTGCAGTAAGAAAGAATGATGAATCTAGAAAGAAAATGGATGAGTTTGCTTTAACAAGTCTATTAGATGATGATTTGATCAATTATGAAAGGGATTGGATTGTTGACTCTGGATGTACTAATCATATGACTGGAAATGAAGGTCTCTTTGTAACCAAGTCAATGTACAAAGGTGATAAGATTGTGGTAACTGCTAATGATGAAGAACTTCCGATCACTCATATTGGTCAAGCCAAATGCAAGTCATGAGTTAAATCACGAGAAATGAGGTTTGATAATGTATACCATGTATCGAGTATGAAGAAGAATTTGTTATTTGTAATTCAGTTGGTTGATGCAGGGAATTATATTTTGTTTGGCCTAGATGATGTGAAAGTATATGAGCATATAAAGGTAGAAGGGATTCCTATAATGGAGGGACGGAGATTGAAGTTTGTACATGTGTTATCTGTTGAAGAAGCATATGTTAATAAGACTCGGAGGAATGAAACAACAGACATATGGCATGCACGGTTGGATCATGTTGGGTATAATAAGTTAAAGATAATTATGGATAAAATGATGATGAAAGGAATACCTAGGTTGGAGGTGAGAACTAACTCCATTTGTGTTGGTTGTCAATTTGGAAAAGCTAATCAGTTGCCATTTACTGAATCAAGATTCAAAGCTCAGAAACCACTAGATTAGTTTATTCTGATGTATTTGAAAGAGTAAAACAGAAATCAATTGGTGGAGCAATATATGGTGACCTTTATTGATGATTTTTCAAGGTTTACTTGGGTTTATTTTCTGAAAGAAAAATCAAAAGTTTTCTGTACCTTCATTGAATTTAAAGAAAAGGTAGAAAATGAGCTTGGGTATAAAATTCAGTGTTTGAACACAAATAATGGTGGAGAATATACTTCAAGTGAGTTCTCATCGTATCTTAAGTTGCATGGGATACAAAGACAACTTACATGTTCAAACACACCATAACAGAATGGAGTTGCTAAGAGAAAAAATAAACATTTGGCAGAGATATGCAGGAGTATGATACATAGTAAGAATGTACCAGCATGTTTTTGGGCAAAAAGCATGCGAACAGCTACCTACATCATCAACCACTTGCCTCAAGAAGGACTTGGAAATATTTCCCCCTTTGAGAGATTACCAAATCGAAAGCCAACTGTAAGTTATTTTCGAACCTTTGGATGTATATGTTACGTATTTATTCCAAGTCAATTACGTGGAAAAGTAGATAAAAAGACAGTTTGTTGTATCTTTGTTGGATATGATGAAGAAAGAAAAGGCTGGAGGTGTTGTAATCTAGTGTCCAATCAATGTTATGTTTCTTGCCATGTAGTGTTTGATGAAGCATCATCATGGTGGCCTATTGAGTCTGAGGATTCAGAAGGTAATTATAAAAGAGGAAGATATTGTAATGAGAGATGATGATCATTTGGGTGACCCCAAAAACATTGATTTTGTTGCTGCATCCAAGAAATCTTCAAGTCCATGGTGTAATGGGAGTTTGTTAGTTAGGATGCGAGAAAAAGATAGACTAAGCCAGTTCGAGGAGGTTGAACAAGAAACACCTATTACATTAAGAAGATTTACTAAAGTTAAGCGACCAAATTCTAAGTTTATTGATGCTAGTGTTGCTACTAAGGATCATAAGTCTGAGCCTGAAACTTTTGAAGAAGCCTATAGTCAAAAGAAGTGGCAAAAAGTAATGGAGGAAGAGTTCATGGCCTTGAAAGAGAATCAAACATGGGAGTTAGTTCCAAAACCAAATGATGTGAAACCTATATCATGTCGTTGGGTTTTTAAGTTGAAAAAGAGAAGTGATGGTTCTATTGAAAGATATAAGGCATGCTTGGTAGCTCAAGGTTTTTCTCAAAAATATGGCTTGGATTATAAAAAGACATTTAGTCTTGTTGCCAAAATTACAAGCATACGGACACTGTTGGCAGTTGCAGCTAACTACGAATGGAAATTGTGGCAAATGGATGTTAAAAATGCCTTTCTACATGGAGAATTGGATAGAGAAATATACATGGAGCAACTAAAGGGATTTGAAGAATATAGAGGAAAGAATTATGTTTGTAAGTTAAAGAAGGCCTTGTATGGCTTGAAACAAGGCCCTAGAGCGTGGTATGAAAAAATATCAGAGTTTCTCTAACAGATTGGATATTCAGTCACACATGCATATTTAAGTCTCTTTGTGAGAGTTCAAGATAATAGAATTTTTGTCATTCTAGTTTATGTTGATGATCTTATAATAACTGGGAATGATGATTTGGGAAACCAACAGGCCAAAGAAAATTTACTTACTAGTTTTCAAATGAAGGAACTTGGGGAGTTGAAATATTTTTTGGGGCTAGAGCTTGTTCAAATTGTGGATGACTTTTTCTTGAGTTAGCAAAAATATGCAAAAAATGTGTTAGAGAGGTATGGAATGAAAGATTGTGTCCTAGTTGATACACCAATTACGCCCAAAATCAAGTTGTCAGATGAAGGTGAAAAATTACAAGAGCCTACCATGTATAGGCAACTAATTAGCAGCTTGAATTACTTAATGTCGACGAGGCCAGATATTGCATTTGTGGTCAGATTATTAAGTCGATTTATGCACAATCTTATAAGATCCCACTTACAAGCTGCACAGAGAGTATTACAATATGTTAGAGGAACAGTTGACCTTGGGCTATTATATAAAAAGGGTGAATGTAATTTGGTTGCCTATTATGATGCTGATTATGCTGGAGATGAGGATATTCGAAGATCAACAACTGGGTACTCATTTAATTTTGGTTTAGCTACTATTTCATAGTGTAGTAAAAGACAACCAACTATGTCTCTATCCACAACAGAAACTGAATACAGGTCAACAGTTATGGCGGCACAAGAAGGTACATGGCTAGTAAAATGGTTGGATGATATTGGTGTGCTTGAAAGTGAAACAATGCAAATATTTTATGATAATTTGTCTGCTATTAAGATAGCTAAAAATCCAAAATTTCATGCAAGAACTAACCATATAGAAGTTCATTATCACTTCATTCGAGAGAAGGTTCTTCGAGGGGAAGTTGATTTGCATCCAGTGAGAACAAGTGAGCAAGTTGCTAATATTTTCACTAAGGGGTTGAGTTCCCCTACATTCAGAAAGCATAGAAGAATGCTTGTTTGGTAAGTAAAAGCTCATTCAATAGAGTTGATGTTGAGGGGGAGAATTGAAGGGCCCAACATCAATATCAGGCCTACATTGAGTTGTATTTCACTTATGGCCAGCCTAAGCCCGTGTTGAACCTTTCACTTATGTATTACACTAGGATTTGTCTTTGTTGTTAAGAAAGAAAGGCGGCAAAAAAGTGGGTGAGTAGCCATCGTGTGAAACCAGTCTGTGTAAGCTCTTTTATTTTCTATTTTGGGTGCTGTTTGTTGAGAACAATCTTTGTATTGTTAAATGTATTGTATTGATCACTCTTGAGTTTAGTTCTCCTTGCTTTCTTCTTGTTTGGTGTTGTGGTAATGGATTTATTGTTCGTTGAATGCAATCTATGTTGTGATATAAGTCAAAAAATATGTTTCAATTGCAGCACCAGGGAGGTTATAGTTTGACCGAGATCTCCAAGTACATTGGTGATGAGAATTTGGATCTCTTCTCCAAGAACCGCTGCACTCTCTCCGGTGCCTCCTTCGATGAATCTTCCTATGGTACTAGATTGATTACCTTTGCTAGTTCCATTGTCAATCTCGTGTGTTTGTTTAATGTGGTTGACAATATGGTTACTGGCAATGGCCTCTAGTTTGTCACAATTAGTCTGCTCCATTAAATAGCTAATGATAAAAATGGATGCCAAACTATGTGGTTTTATTCGTAATAAATGCTATATGAACTACTCGTTTGCTTGCAATTTTTGTTTATCTTTTCCTTTGAATCACAACTCTTATCATTTCTTCCATGTTATTTGTTGTCACCTGATATTGTTTAATTGGTGCCGATTCTAGTTTCAGTGATGTTAGGAAGGCTCTTAGTTCAGTCGAGGAAAGTGGGTAGGAGTGGAATGGATAATCTATTGACATCTACAGATGAAGGAAAGCATGATTACGACTGGTATGTAAATCTGTAAAAAATTACTGTTTCTTCTTTCTTTCAATTTGAAATTCTCTATTCAACCACAAATATGCTTTAATATATAAACTGATAAAACCAATATGAACTTTATTTGAATTGATTATCTTGATTTGATTTTACTATGCTTGATGATACCATAATTTTGTGTATTATTATATGTTGTTAAACCTACACCTACATTATGACAAGATCAATCTACTTACCCAAGATGAGTGGTATGCGACAACCAGCCAGGTAGGGCAACAACCAGATACAGAATGTGTAATGAAAACATTTAAATGAGTTTGCAAGCCATTGTGCCTTGTGCTTGGACCCAGTGCCATGCTAAAACCAAGCCTCACAACAAAGGCCCCTAACCTAAGGCCTGTCCCCGTTGCTACACAAGCCCAGCTCTCGTCCTGCATTCCGGCCCAAGGCCCAACCTTGCCCCCGCCCAAGCTCCGGCCACAGCCCCCACCCCTGTGTTATCCCCTTCACTGGGTCTTGTGCTCGGTCCAGAGTTGGTCCCTGCGTCCGTTCCAACACCCACCCCTTCACGCCCTTTGGTCCATGATTTGCCTAAGAGCACTAGCATCAAAGGCCGTACATCTGGTCACACCTCAAGCCCTGCTACAAATGTTATACCCCATAGCCCTATTGCCGGCACCATTGTCGCCACCACTAGCAGCTCCTTAACCCCCACCCCCACCTCCTCACACCCCAGCCCCACAACCTGCATCACCACCTCCAGTAAGATGACTGGAACCTCCCTTACTACCACCCCAAGCGCCACGACAAGCACCATATCTGGCGCTACCTTTAGCCCCACCCTTGGCTCCACTGCAAGCACCACTCCTAGCACCACATCCGCCACCACCCCCACTGGCACCTCTTCCCCCCACCAACTCCACAACCCGCACCACCTCCCCTAGCAAGACCACCAGAACCTTCCCTACTACCACCCAAGCCCCACCATGAGCACCATATCTGCTGCTACCTCCAGCCCCACCCTTGGCTCCACTGTGAGCACCACTCCCGCCACCACATCCGCCACTGCCACTACCCCACCCCCACCACCTTGAACCCGTATTAGTCCAGCAGCACCATTGCCAGCAAACTGACCTAACAGCCCGACAACTTGTAGTTAAAAGTTAATACTTTGTTGTTTTTGGTTTAATAGTTTCTCTGCTAGGGTGTTAATATTTTAATGGGTTAGACATTGAGACTTTTGGTTACTGTTTTGGTTTAGAATGAGCAATGGTTGTTGGCGGGCCACTTGTTCTCTTGGAAATGAGTCATACTGTGATCACTCCTACAAGTCAACCTACCCTTGTTCTCCTGGAGTTGAAATCCTATGGCCGTGTTGCCTCGCTCATCTACTAGTTTGTTTATATATATTTGGGAACACCTTCCATTGCTAATTCCCCCCCCCCCCCCCACCCCCTCCTTCCCCTTTGCTTTCTGCCTTAATCTTTATCTGTTTGTGTCATTTGTTTCACTTCCGAGTGTTTCAATTGTTTCTTAATTTTTATAATTTTCAAGGTTTTAGTCAGTTGAAGATGCAAGGTTGGGCATGCAATGTTGATGATTATATATGACCTGTAATAAGTGTGTAGATTTTGTCATGATCAGCACTATCACTAAAAAAGTGAACTGCCTTTTTGGTTAGGATGTTTTTAATAGGTCAAAGATGGAGTTTTGCTTTCTTCCACCGTCCTTTTCACATGGACATTTAACTCCTACAAAAATAATGGCTTGTTTTGTCATTAAGTACCTTGCGTATATGCCGTTATCACAGGAACCCAACTACAGTTTTGAACTAATGAGATCCTCTCTTGTGCCAAGTAGCTTGCATTCAACCCTTCTACCTCCGCCATTTCTGCATCTTCTTGAGCTCCTTATGATTGTACTAGGTAGTCAATTCTATTGTTGGACCGAGTCTCATCAAGGGTTCCTCGCAACTAAAGTAAATTACCACTCAATCTTGGTCTTTACTTTATGAGCCCAATAAGAAGTTTGGACGATTCAATGACATTATGGGAAGTATACACATTTTCCAGTTTTTGTCGTCTTTTTTCTTCATAATTCCCATACATCAAGAAACTTCTAAACCCAGAATCTCCCAAGGTGGGCCTCTTTTAGAAGGCCCAAATCATTCCTTCAACGTGATAAGGTTTGGACCTGCTTTTCGATCAACTTTGTACTGCGTTTGTAGAGGCTTTAAAATTTGAAGACCTAAGCATAGTATTGAAATTGTCCTGCGTCGCGTTTGAAAAGTGGACAGGCTTTCAAATTCCAATATCTTTGCGTGACTCGTGAAAGTCTTTCGAATTCAATGCTCCGGCGTTTTTCTATGACGGAATTTTGGTGTTTTATGGACCTCGACGATGGAAATATAGTTTGAGTAAAATAAAAATGACTTATCATCTCATAAAGAAAATAACCAATTACCTTTTGGTTGTTTTGGTTATTGCTACTTTTGTTTTAAACTTCTAGTCTACCGTGTGACAGGGATTGATTTGAATTTCATACGTAACAAGGTGTACATACGGATACGAGTAAATTAGTGAAGAAGCAAAGGGCGGACCATCACGTGTCGGTGTAGTGATTAGCAAGTTATAGTAAATGAAGCCGGCGGCCGCGACTACGCTTGAGTTGAGCTGTGTCACAAGGTGTCCAGGGTCTGTGTATGCCTCCTTCGCTCTCGCCGTGTGGGGAGAATATAAAGAAGTATAAAATGGGGAGGGAAGAAGCGGAGGACGAGGACAGCGTCTGGTCGGGTTAAGAGCCATAGAGGTCCGCCTTGGTGGAGGTGGTGCAAGAAATTGTGTGGCACAAAAAGGTTCAGAGCATTTAATATTGTTGAGATGTGCACTCATCACTATTATCAAGTTAAAATTGTTATTAAAACAGTTTTTGGGAAAACTAAATTATAATTAGGACGATGTATTTCAGCAGACATATATGAGAGCTTCTTACATACTTATCTATAAAACTACTTGTATTTATTTCTCTATGATTTCTTTGGGTGGCAAATGTTATAGATAACGCCTAATTATAGTTTTCATCTTATTGTTAGAGTTTTCACCTTATTGTTGTATCATTGTACATCATATTCAATCTTTACTATCTTTTAACTTAATAATTAAATTCGTTATATTTACAAAGTGTGATGGAATGTTATAATTTTGAAAGTAATTGAATTCATCATATCAACAAGCTTATGTATTTTAGCTCAATGGTTGGTTTCATTATAATTACAAATTACAAATTAATTAAATCATAATAATTTTTGTAAATTTATCAAAAATATAATATGACATGTAGGATCACCTAGGGTTGACCTTGTATTCGATGAACAAGATATGATATACACGATTACTTGTGGATGATGATAGAACCCAAAAATGGTAATATTTGGTTTCTAGTAGATAAATCTTTTCTAATGAAATGAGATTGAAAAGAAAATAACTACAAAAATTAATTATCCAAGGTAAACGGTCCCGTAGGACTGCCACGAAAAACTCTTATCTTCCATGCATATATACATATATATATAAAGCCACCTACCCACATAGAGAATGTATATGAAGAGAAGTTGACAATTTACCTTATTAGGGACCGAAGAGAATCTCACCGTACCTTAAAATAGGAAATTCTCTAAAGGGCAAAATCATGTACTTGGAAAATAACTTTCTTTTTTACTAATAAGTTTTAGAATAAATTACAAGACATAAACCCAGATTTGATTACGTACCAAACAAAGATTGCTTTAGTAGGATGAGCAAGGTAAAGCTTAGTCCTCTGCATTCAGCTATTACTCAGCCTCTATTTTCTACTCTTTTTACCTCATATCCAACAACTAAATAACAACCACACAAACGTCAACACAGAAAGTTTCAAACATCCTCCAACAAAATGATCACTGATAATATTAAAAAAATAAAAAAGTCTAACCGCTTGTTTAATTCAAAGCATCCCTTTTCTTAATCTAAAGCCCTGTGGTCGGCTTCCAACAATAATATATAGTATTAAGGTTTTGAAAACATCGAATTCCGCGGCATTCTTTCTCTCCCTCTCTCTCTCTGTGTCTCGACGGGTAATTATATAAAGAGCAAAGCGACGAAGAAAAAGGGATTTGCTTTGTTGCTACGTCTCTTCGATCCCCAAAAAGCGAGACTTGAGAGCCTTCCAGCTCTACAAACCGAAAGCAAAACAGCACCAACACCATCATCACCTCGACCAAGATTCTTTACCAAACGACGCCATCTTACAAACCCCTGAATCACCACCATCTCTCCGCCGTTTCAACGCCTTTACCACCGCTTTTCCGGATCGTCATTTCTGCTTTGAAAGGGAAGGGACTGGTTTTTCGGCATTTCTGAGCCCTAATTTGCTCGGTTGGGATTATTCTTTCATGGCAGAATTCGATGGTAGCGGGGACGTTTCGGGGGAGTCCAAGCCCTCGTCCTCTTCTTTCTTAAATCGCTCGCTCACCCTGCATGCGTCGCGGAAATCCCAACTCCAGGCTGGTCTGGAGCGAACCGCGTCTGGGTCGTTCAAGCGGTTCTACAATCCCATCGAATCGGTCCTTTCCGCAAGCAATTCCATCAAGGGCAAGGTAAGGCAGCTCCGCAATTTCTTCGAGTCCCCCAAAAGCCCCGAGCAACCAAAATCCAAGCTCAAACCGGTTGCGAAATCGGTCGAGCCGGTTCCCCATGTTCCCGAGACGGTGCGGTTGCCTGGCACGGAGGATCGTATCGTGGTGTACTTCACGAGTTTGCGCGGAGTTCGGAGGACCTACGAGGACTGCTACGCAGTGCGGATGATATTTCGCGGGTTTCGTGTGTGGGTCGACGAGCGAGATGTGTCGATGGACTCGGCCTATCGGAAGGAGCTCCAAAGCGTGTTGGGAGAGAAGAATGTGACTCTACCACAGGTGTTTATAAGAGGAAAGTACTTGGGAGGCGCTGAAACGATCAAACAGCTGTTTGAAACCGGTGAATTGGCGAAAATTCTGAAGGGTTTTCCGATTCAGCAACCTGGGTTTGTCTGTGATAGGTGCGGCGACGTGCGTTTCGTGCCGTGCGGGAATTGTGATGGAAGTAGGAAGGTATTTGATGAGGAGGAGGAGAGGGTAAAGAGGTGCTTGGAGTGCAATGAGAACGGTTTGATTCGATGCCCGAATTGCTGTTCTTGAATTGGTATATGTTAGAACCGCAAGCTAGTTCTTGCTTGTTGATAAATAAATGCTTACAAGATGTTTGATGAATGGTTTGTCTGAATTCCAAAATTGTATTTTGGATGAAGTAGCTCATGTGAAATCCAAAAATGTATTTTGGATGAAACGATTGCGTCTTCATCGGTTGGGGGGACTGGTGATTGTTCAAGTACTCTCTTTGAACAGCATTTTGGATAATAGTGTATGTTATCTCAAATTGCAAGTTGGAAAATTATTGGGTTTTCGGTGTGTTTTTGAGTCTCTTGGAAAAAGAGGGGAAAGGGTGTCTCCTCCAGTATCCTATGTGGGAATGTAAATATGGCAGTAGTCTATTTATTCAAAGGGTTTGCAGACGTTGTCCAATTATGTACTGTATGAGAATGGGTTTGTTTTTATACCCAGTAACTCTCTTTCTGAAAGTTATTTCATAGTCAGTAGCAGTTCAATGCATATATGTTTGGTCATGCGTTTATTAAATGAATTTGAATATCCAAGGAATGTATTTTGATGATGTAAATGTGGTAATCTTTTGATTTAATACTTTATAAAAAGAAAAGGTCTCATTATGGCATTTGATATGACCCTAAAGAAACTAAAGTTTAGAATTCTAATTTTATTTTGTGGCTGGGAACAATCTTTCTATCATTAAAATATAAATACTTGGTTCTAAACACAGCACAATTGTGGCAGCTAGATTATATGAACGATGTTCATATAAATGGT
Organism: Casuarina equisetifolia; assembly: GCA_028551475.1. NCBI lineage: Eukaryota > Viridiplantae > Streptophyta > Magnoliopsida > Fagales > Casuarinaceae > Casuarina > Casuarina equisetifolia. The sequence goes on from CM052358.1 coordinate 7,736,873, forward strand.
GTGGATGACTCTGGTAGGATTTAGTACTTGTTCCCTTTATTTTTCGATCTGGATCGTGGTGATTTTGTGATGGGTTTCGATGTATTCTCATGGAATTATGAGATGGAGATAGAACCTTAGAGTGTAGGTTGTTCTATTTTGTGCTTATAAACGTATCTTTGTCAAGAAAATGTAAATAGTTAGTTTTAGTTGTCATGGAGTTTTGCAGTTTGAAATCTAAACGAAGTTTACATAAACGCTGTGGACATAAGTTTGTAGTTCAATTTATCACTCTTTCATTTGTTTTGTTTTTAATTTTTTTGGGTCGTGGATCCATGGTTTTTTGTCGATTAGTTTAAGATGCATCCCCAACCCCCCATAGAGTATGAGATCAAGCATAGGAACTTGTTTTAATGCTTATGTTCTATTTTACGCTTGTGAAAATGCCTTTCACTAAAAATGGAAACCAATGGATTTGAAAACTTCTTAATTTTCTTTTATCTCGATTCATGGTGTCCTTTGAAGTTCTTATATTACTCTGGTGTTAGGAGATGAAGCTTGAAAACTTGTTCTACTTCTTGCAATTCTAATTTGTGCTAGGGAATGTAAGTGATATTGTTAATTGATGGTGCCATATGAATTCTTCACAATATTCCTCTATGGCTCCCTCATCAAGGAAACGCAAAATGATATTGTAAGATGAAAGGGATGTTTATCAAGCGTTTTGTTGAAGAACGGACCCCTCAATGCCTCTTGTGCTCTTGAAAATCTTCATTTTGGTCAATTGGAAACCAATGTCTAGATTTAGCGGTGCCGAGGTTGATGTTGAACAACTGGCAGAAGTCTTTTAAATCTTATGGTATCAGTTTGGGGTTGTCCTGGAATTCACAGCATCAATTATTTCTGGATTCTGGACTATCCTGGGGATATAACAATCGAGAGCTCTTGAGCTTCTACATCTCCTACAAAGATTTCATTTTTTGGGTCAGGATTGTTCTCACGATCAGAATCGCGTTCGTGGTTATTTGAAATAAGAGTTGGACTTTACCAAGAACTGTTCCAAGTCTCTGCCAATTCCCTAGTTGAAACTACCATATTTTTTTCTGGGCAAAAGACAAATCAACGCAAACTTATGAGGATTTTATACCACATGATATCAACACGAAATTCTTAGAATGGGACTCTATATGGGAAGGCAAAAGCAAACACCTTTCAGGTTAGAAATTCAAAGAGTTTGCAACTAACAAAACGATCTAAAGCACAGAGAGTCGGCCACCAAGTCAGGCCACTAAAACCGCTCACCACATTTACACAAGCAAGTCTATCCCAATATAAAATGCCGACGGGTAGACTTCAGTTAACGAGCCATAACATCCAAAAGAATATCATCAATGGTATTATAAGGATAACATGTAGGCAAAATAAGCTAAAAAGAGAGCACTTACCGCAAAGATTAAAAAAAAAAAAAAAAAAAAAGAAGAAGAAGAAGAAGAAGAAGAAGAAGAAGAAGAAGAAAAGAAAAGAAAAGAAAAAAAGATCAGAGTTATTTCATAGATGATGATGACAGTATCAAATGACGAGGTTCTAAGAGCCTGCCTTGACCCGAAACCAAGCAACTCAAAATATCAACCCATTCTGCACGGCTTTGGATAACGAATGTATGACCTAGAAAAAATCATTTCCAAGAAAACTTGGAAAGTAAAAATATGCTTCAAGCATCGTCCAATTACTAAAACAATTTGGTATTTTTCATCTTGAGCAGTGTCTCAAGAACTGGGTCAAAGAAATGCCAACTTGAATCATGAAAAGCACTAAAATAATCATCTTGAGCTATTTTGATTCTGAACTCTTTTGTAAATTGCCGAATACCCAAGACATGCCTGGCTGAATCTACAACAGTTGAGTTCTTAAACTCTGAGACATGCTGCTCATATGTCTCAAAGCTATTCCCAAACAAGACTACGTGATTCAACAGCTCCACTCCCCAATTTGCCAGCAAAAGATTGTCATATAACTCCGCCTCACAGTGTGGCATAAAGAACATTGTTGGCTTTAGAGCAAGTCGCTGTCCTTTCTCATTTACTGATAGAACAGAACAACCTAATGCCTCTAATACCTGAGATTCAATTGCAGAAAGAATAGGATCAAAAACCTCAATATCTCCAATCCAAGCGAAATTCCTCTTCAACAAGATTGCAAGGCTAAGCTGCAACCGTGGTGGCTCGTATGACTCAATGCTGCCTATACCATAAATCACCATTTGCATTTTTGACTCAGAACCTAAGACCCTATGAAAGTGACCCAAGATTTCAGTGGTCTGGATTTGATCCATGAAAGTACGATAGAACGGAGAGCCCTCCATTTTCCTTATGCAGATCTGCATCTTTTGTATTAATTTAGCTTTTCTGATAGGGTCAATTTCGAGTTCACTTGGAGCCCATGGTTGTTGTTCCAGAGATCTAGTTCTGGGTAAATGTTTTCTCTGCCTGCCACGACGGGGTAAAACTATTGTCCAGCCTGCATTGAGAGTCTGATCTGCAATGCTCAGGGTTTTTGCAGACTCTGCCATTGTCGCAAAGGACACTCTCCTCTTCTTTTGAAGTTATTAGCCACTTTCAGGAATAAGCTGGACAAAGTTAAAAGAAAAGAATGAGTGGTAGGGCAGATTCCATTTTCATTTACATACGAAATTAAGGACAATTCAAGGGGAAAGGAAAACAGAGAATTTGTTCCAAAAAACATCACATTGTCAGGGGAAATTTTCTTAAACATTGACTAGGAACAAGTAAGACTAACTCCCTTTATTTCACGTACAATACTGTTTTTCCTAAGGTGTTCACCAACTATCACAGGCATGATGGATATGGAAAAATTTCTACGAAGTGTTGCAAATTTCAAACTCTCAGCCATGCCTCCAGGAATTTGAGAATGGTTGGTAATAAAAATGGAGGGATTTGATAAAGTGCTCCTAAATATTTTAAGCGCACCAGGTCTCAGAAAAGCCTTTTCCATTTCAGGAACCAATATGGATTCCAACACATAGGATCTAACGGAATGCTAGGATTAGAAAACATTATATTCCACAACTAGTCAATTCAAATTACAAAAAAGGAAAATTGATACAGCAAATTGCACTCTGAAGCATAATATATTCCCGATCAATACAAATGAGATTAGAGAAGCACAATCCACGAGCTTCCTTGACTAACCAACAGCTAATTAATAGACAAGAAAAACTCCCTTGACAAAAAATGAATTTGGAAGCAACAATACAAGTTCACCAAGTCAAACCAGATACGGGAAAAGAGAAAAAGTAAAACACATTTTTCATATGTAAGAAAGTGAATGTGAAAGCTAATGACTAATGTAGCACTTACTAGAAGAAGCCCTGGAGGAAGAAGATGAAATAAATGCCCGACTTAGAGCTGCCAATACTTTTGAGAGAACAAAGTGAATTGCTCTCTCATTGTTACTGCTGCTGAGACTATACTACTAGTATAACCGTGCCAGCAAGCACAAGGAAAAGCCCGCCTGCTAGCTGTAAATGAAACTAACCCCATGGTTCCAATCAGAGATGCTTTCAAAATAGAATTTCACGGTGTTGGGGAGGAGAACCCCCTAGGGGCCAGAAGGATTCTAGAGTCACCTCCGAGAATCAAGAACCAAGTTCTGCTATTTCGCTATGCATAAGACGGGTCTGTTTTTGTCATACAGCAATTTTAACTAAATTAACAAAGATATGATCATGTACTGCAACTTAACGGTATTTGAAGAACCGTGAAATCATTGATCAATCAATAAGATGACTTGATTAGCCCAGAGTGGCACAGTAATGGGGATGTGTCTGAATTTTACTTTGATTTCGAAGTATATTATGCATCGAATGAATGAAAAATTAAGCATCTTATACGCGTAATAGATACATAGCTTACAGAACCTGACCCATTTGATTCTGAACAAGGATTTGGATTTTATAAACTCCACCGGCAAGTAATTCCGGAACAATAGTATCGAGAAGAACTACCATTGTTTTTTAAGAGACCACCGGAAATTGAGCCCCTAAAACCCCAAAATCTTTCTATTTATTTCATCCCTTGCTTGCATGTGTTTGGCGAATATGAGCGCAACCCAGAACCATAAATCTTGCAAGAAAGTTGTAAAAAACGAAAAAGAAGTTCAAATGTAGGAATTAAAAATATGGGTGCCCGATGATACCTTATTACTACGTGACGTAAGTTCCTCCAGCCCGAAGTTTGTGGCGTCGGCAACGGCGGAGGAGGAGGTGCAGAGAAGGTAGAGTGAGAATAGATGGAGGGTTAGATCGGACCAATTGGAGCATCCCAACACTGTGGCTTTTATTTTTGCAAACACACGCAGCCAAACGTGTCCTTGACCATCAATTTTTTTCATTTTTGTCGACAAACTGAAATTTTTAATGTGATTTTACATCCAAAGAAGTATAATAAATTAAATTGAAGATTTTATTTGATACATTTAGAAAATTATATTAATTTCCACTTTAACATATTTTTAAGAAAACTATAAAAACAGAAATGAAATTATTTTATGATTATCTCTAAAGTATTGAAATCAATTTCTTTACTAATTTTTATATTAAAAATATTAATGTAGTCTAATAAGAACCCAAAAAACCAATTAGCAAATAGAATGAGTTATTAAAAAAAAATTATGAAAGTTGGAGACCTAAATACTTTGCGCTAAATTCATGTCAAAATAAGGAAGAAACGGTAAAAAAAAATAAATAAAAAAAATCCTGCAGCAGTAACTAAAGCCACGCGCACTCCCACGCTCTTTCTTTCTTTCTTCTCGTTTCTCTACTTCCCGCTTCTTCAGTCATATCTCCGTCCGGCGAAATTCGGGGGTTTAGGGTTATATCCGCCCAAAGGCCGCCATTTCTCAATTTCCCTCCCTTCCTCGCTCAATTACGTCGCAAAGATGATGTACAGTGGTGACCCTCAACAACAACAGCTGCAACAACAGTACAATCAGCAACAACAGCAGCAGCAATACAATCAACAACAACAGCAGCAGCCGCAGCAGTACAATCAACAGCAACAGCAAGTTGGAGACTTTCATCGGGGACCGCCCCCTCCCCCTCCGCCAATGATGAGACAGCCCTCAGCCTCTTCCAGTACTCTTGCCCCGGAGTATCAGCATCCCTCCGGCCCCGCCGCTCCCCCTCCTTACGATGGTAATGCCTTTACACATTGCATTTGCAAATTGGACAAATAATTGTTACTATTATCATAGAATGTTGATGGTTCAGACCATAAGCGTTTAGTCTATTGGTTCCGTTTGTCTGCAAGCAGCTCATGGTGATAGTTTTGCTGCAAAAAGAATGAGAAAGCTTACTCAACGGAGGGCAGTTGATTATACCAGCACTGTTGTGCGATATATGCAGGTAATTTTTTCACCATTTTGCTAGGTTTACACTATCTTTACATTCTACTCAGTTTCTTACCTAATCGTGCTGCATGGTGATGCAGAAGAATTCTTTTTCGTGCTGCATCGCATGGGTTTGGGACAACATCATTAGTTTTCTGTTATCTAGACTTTTATATGGGATTTTCTTTCTTTTTAAGTTTTAAAACTTTGCATAAGGGATTTCTTTCTAATGGCTGTAATTGGCTTTTGTATGGTCACAGGGGTAACTATTTATGAGTTTGTAAAATTCTCAGATGATTAAATGGCTCCGTGTGGGCTTGAATTAATACAGAATGATTCACAGATTGAAAATTTTTTAATCTAATATTAGATTTCTGTTGTCTAAAGAACCTGATTCCCAGATTGAGGAGCCCTCTATGACAGAGTGATTCTGCAATTAATTATTTCATGTGGGACTCACTATCTCATAATTCTCTGTTAATGATTGCCATCTCAGAGCAGGGCAGAGTTTTATTCAGTGGTTTATGTGGATAACAGATGTGAATTCTTTCCTTGTTCAGTAGCTTTCTAATTTTTCGTTAACTACATTCTTTGCTATTGCATGGGAATATCTAAGATGCTATTTGGTGGCTGCATCCATTTTCTTTTCATACTCCAATCCCCTGGAAGGGATGTTGGTGTCAGTGGTCTTGCTGATTTTGGATTTTTTTTCTCTAATTTATTGTTGAGGTTCAGATTATTAACTATTTCCAATCTACTTCTCTGCAGACTCGAATGTGGCAGCGAGATTCAAGGGATAGAACAGCACTTCAACCTACCCCAGCTGCAACTATTGATGTCAGACACTTGCCATTCTTTACCTATGTCAATCTTTTTTCTTCTGATAGAGGGGAACGTGTTGAATGAAAGCACGATCATAGTTTTATTATCAACTTGGTAGATATTCTCCATTTGAGAAGACTCCAGTCTTATGTTAATCCTTGATGCAGATGTTGCCAACAGTTGCCTACACAGATAATCCATCTACAAGCTTTGCTGCAAAATTTGTACATACATCTTTGAACAAAAACCGGTGTTCAATCAATCGGGTTTTGGTGAGCAGAACTGACTGTCTGCAGATTGTTTGTTTCACTCAATCTGTTTCTTTTTTTTTGGTATTGAAGTGCCTGTTCATTGAGAGTTTTGAAGTTTATCTACTTGTGGTTTGGGGTTACTGATGTTTGTAGAAGAAGAACTAAGCTTTTTCAGGCTCTTAAACTGTTTAACAACAAATGTGTGAGCCTTGCATGTTTCATGGAGATACCAAATTGTATACGGAAGGTTTTCTGGACAAGCAAAAATTGATACTACTGTTCACAGGGAGAAAAACTGAATTGCTAATATGGCATTGGTAGCTCGGACATAGTCATCTGTGTCCCACAGCACAATTTGTTATCTTCATTGCTCGGTCATGAGAGAGTTTGAACTTTTTTCATTGTGTTTGGGCCCAATGGCCCTTGCCAAAAAAGATGGTAGAAAACCTGAATTGATAATATGGCATTGGTAGCTCGGACATAGTCATTCGTGCCCCACAGTACAATTTGTTATCTTCATTGCTCGGTCATGAGAGAGTTTGAACTTTTTTCATTGTGTTTGGGTCCAATGGCCCATCCCAAAAAAGATGGTAGATGTGCACTTGGTAGCAGTTGTTCGAATAATCATAATAAGAGCTTTATTTTAAAAGCTGCTCCAGGCTGCTTCATTTTAAAGGCTACTCCAGGCTGCTCCATTTTGCTTTATGTGAACAATTTGGTGAGAGAAGAACGGTTGAAATTTGCTTTCTTGTCTTCTTTGAAGGAATGTTCTGTTGCCATTGGAGGGGTTTATCTTTCCATCATTTGCTGCTCTCGTTGCCAGAATCAATCTTACATTTTCCTAGGGAGAATGTTTTGTATGCACCCTTTGTTGTTGATTATATTTCATTTTAGTGAAATTATTTATTTTTTATCTAAGAAAAATGTGTCCTTTATGATGCAAAAAAAAATGGTAACCAATTAAGAAAGGAATGTGACTAGCTATAAAAGAAATGGCTCTGTGCACTTGCTCACGACAGTGATCCTTTCCTGGTAATTGACTTTAAGGTGACCAAGGATACAATGCGGACTCTCAGAGGGTGACTTGTGAGATTCACATTAAGTCTTAGTTATTTTATATATAACGACATGTCTGACATTCATCTGCTCCATTCTATTGCACTTTTTGGTTGAAGGAAAAATCTGGGAATATAACCTTTTCTAGGGATATATTAATAATGTGGAGTTATTTTAAGTGAGATGAGTTATATTGTACATACCAATTCATGTTTGGTGCTGAGATGTTTACTGTCATCAGATTGTGGTGGTATGCCTTCTGGGCTATACTTCTAGACTAATGTTCATGATATAACATTTTGAGCATATTGCTTAGTGCTTTTTGTGCCACTGGGTGTTGATTATGTAGAGAGAAGACTTCATAAATTGCCAACAGAGCTGGGGCTTCTTTTTTTTTTTTTTTTTTCTTTTTTTTGGGCCATACAAATAATTGATGGGCCCTTTTTGGTGTCACAAAGACATGAACACAGCGTCCTTGCACTTATCCTCTTTTTTTTTTCCATTTTCTTCTAATTAGTTTATCTTTTTCTTTTTACTTTTGTAGTGGAGCTGATGGAGTGCTTTCTTTTCTGCTTAAAATTTCTTTATCTCATCAGATTGTCGTTAACTAGTTACTTGCATTCTGATGGATTTTTGTTTTCTTTTAATTTTTATTTTGCAAAGTGGGCTCCTACAGGGAGACGACTAATCACAGGCTCTCAAAGTGGGGAATTCACTCTTTGGAATGGGCAGTCCTTTAATTTTGAAATGATTCTTCAGGTACATCATGCCAAATTTGTTTTAAGTTACAAGTTCGCACTTTTTCTCTAATGGAAGCTATAGGATTGTTTTTGGAATATTTCAACTGTGTAGGCCCATGATCAAGCAATCAGGTCTATGGTATGGAGTCACAATGACAACTGGATGGTCTCTGGTGATGATGGGGGCTCAATAAAGTACGCTTTCTTAATAGAATTGGCTGTGCTGTTCAGCTGCATAGCTTATATTTATATGTTTACATGAATTCTGTTATATGGAAGTACTGCTTGATCCTAACCTACAAATATACTGGCTAATTTTGGTGGGAACTTGCAGGTATTGGCAGAATAATATGAATAACGTTAAGGCCAATAAATCTGCTCATAAAGAATCCGTTAGAGACTTAAGGTATTTGATATACATTGTAGAGTGATTTTCTCCTTGAGGCATACAATTAGTGACCGCTTGAACAGCTTCTGTAGGACAGACCTGAAGTTTTGCTCCTGCTCAGATGATACTACCGTTAAAGTCTGGGACTTTGCACGTTGCCAAGAAGAGCGATCATTGTCCGGTAATGTGCTTTGACCACTCAAATGTTTGGCTGGATTTTACAGCAGTAATGTCTTACTGATTCCTGGGTATGCTGTTGTGTCTGATTTCATGCAAGTTTCATGCCTTTGTTTGCTCTATTTAAACAAAATGGAATTCCATCACAGCTTCATGATGCTTCGTTTTTTAAGTTTCTTCAAGTTGCCTGTTAATTTGCCTCCTGCTAAAGTCTTAACTGTGTGAGGGGAATCCATTACCAGTATATGCTGTATGTGCATGAATAACCTAAGAATTCTCTGTGGGGTTTGAACTCAGGCAGGCCATGGTTGGGACGTGAAGAGTGTTGACTGGCATCCTACAAAATCACTGCTAGTTTCAGGTGTTTACTCAGTCATTTCGTGAACTTTGTAAAAATCTTCATGTCTTGTGTGATTTCTATCATAAGACTGTCTAATTGGTTGTTGTATAGGTGGGAAAGACAACCTTGTGAAACTTTGGGATGCCAAAACGGGAAGAGAGCTTTGTTCATTGTTAGTTTAATTTCTTACTTGTTAAACCTGCAACATAATTTAGCATTTGAATTGTTTTGAGGCTTAACGCAGTTTATTTGCAGCCATGGCCACAAAAATGTGGTGCTCTGTGTGAAATGGAACCAAAATGGTAACTGGGTGCTAACTGCTTCAAAGGATCAAATCATCAAGGTTGATACCTTGTTCTCCTTTTAAATCATCAATTAGCTCTTTATTGCCTATTTTTGCCAGTATAGCTTTTTTTCCTTTGTCACCTCCTTTCTTTCTCTCTCTCTCTCTCTCTCTCTCTCTCTCTCTATAGATGATCATGATGTGGTTGCATCTTGCATTTGCAGCTCTATGACATCAGGGCTATGAAGGAGCTTGAATCTTTCCGTGGGCATAGGAAAGATGTGACTGGTTAGTAACAGCCTTCTCCTGATGCAATTCATAGTGCTTAGGTTTGAGTTGTTATTTGGTCACTGGACTAAATTTTGGTTCAGGCTTATGATGCTTTTGTATTAACATTAGGCTAGTGATGGACTAGTGGTGGGCCAACATCACCAGCTGCTTGTTATATTTAAATACATGGTCTTTTCGTAAAAGCTTCAAGCTTATGCTAAATTATGGTTTTGAATTGTTAGCTTTGGCTTGGCATCCGTTTCATGAAGAATACTTTGTCAGTGGAAGTTTTGACGGGTCCATTTTCCATTGGCTTGTTGGGTAAAGTCTCTTGATTCGGAACTTCTATTTCATTATTCAGTGGTTGTGGAAAAATCATCATGCCTCCTGAATTCCTCCATGGTTGTCTCCTATGTAGTGCTTGGGACTATCTTACAGAAAAGTCTATTGAGAGGAAGGAGTCTTGTTGCTATTCGTAAACCTAATTTGGATTTGCATTGTAATTTACAAATTGGAGTGCGGATTGAGATGCTTTTAGCGGGAATTTACAGCAATCCCTCTAATGATGTTATCATGTTGAGTTATATGAATTTTTATATAATTGTTGCCACCAAAGAATTGGAAAAAATTTATTTCTCAGCAGAAGTTTTCAGATATTTGTACAACATTGTCCAACGGGGAAGGTAATGGGAAAATGGGATTTTTATACCATAGTATGCAGTATCATTGTTTTCTACATGTTGCAATGTAACCTTTAGGAGGAGTTTGGGTACAGATGCATTTGTAATTGATTCATGCTTCGTTTTCTTTGCTAAAAATAGTATGTAGCCTTAGAACTAAGATTGCTGTAGAGGTTTTGTGGAATCCAAATAAATGACCTAGTTAAGAGGGAAAAAGGGAGAAGGAATTGGAGTAGAACTAAGATCTGAACACCAAAAAGAAAACAAGGGGAACTTGAGAACAAAAGAAAAGGATTTAAAAAGGGATAAAGCTGGGATCTATGTGTGAATGCTTTGATTATAGCCATGACAGAAGCTGGAAATATGAAAATATTTGAACTCAGATGAATTAATAGTGCTATTATCTTTTGGTGAGTCATATAAGAACTTGTTAATATCTATGTCCTCAGCAACAAATACAATATAGGAAAGCTGAAGAAATTGTTGACTTTCATGTCAATAGCATACAAGCTTTCCCCCTTTATTGGGATATCTTTCTCCATACCAGGAATAGATGGGTGTTGGCACCTAATAATCTTCTTAGGATTGGCACATCATTTCTTTGGTTTCTTTGGGGGTTCATTTTCATGCTTAATGCTGTGTAGATCATTCCTGCTGGAAATCCGGGAAGTAATTTATTCTTATAATTATTTTTCATGTGCAGGCATGAAACTCCCCAGGTTGAAATTCCTAATGCCCATGATAATGCTGTATGGGACCTTGCGTGGCATCCAATAGGATATCTTCTTTGCAGGTGAACTCAGTCTTTTTGTTTATTGTCATCTTGTGTCCAGTCCTCATTAGTATATTTTAAAGTGATTACTAGTCTTCTTTTGTGGCTTTGTCTTGCCATCTTCTCTGACTTGTTGACAGTATAATAGAATCAATTATGTTAAAATTGCTTTGTGGAAATTTACATGTTAGGCAGTGTTGGGGAGAAATTAAAACCAAACGAACTCTATTTACTGCCTCATATTGTGTATTTTCTTAGTACAATCATTAGAGGGTTGTTTTTCATCTTCCATTTTAGTATTATTTCCGTGCATTTATCAGCAAGTTGGAGCTGGTTATTAACCTATGGTCATCTTATCAATTATTAACCTGTATTATCTCTTCTGCAGTGGTAGCAATGATCACACAACAAAGTTCTGGTGCAGAAATAGGCCAGGGGACACCGCTCGTGATAAATTTAGCATGGGTCAGAACCAAGGTTGTAACTGTTTAACACCTTAATATCATCAAAAAAAACACAAAACCCTCCCCCTTCCCTTTACCCCCCTAAACAAGAGTAAGAAAAACATGGGAGAAGAAGAGAAGGTTGCAACAGATGTATGGCATATTGCTCCTCTAAACAGAGCATGCGAGGCTCAAGATCTAAATTAGATGTGGGATTATATGCCCAATACTTTTACATTACCATGATTTAATGGAAGATTGAATTTCCTGTTCTTTTTCCACTTGAGCAGTTTCTTCAGGTGTCATGATTTTATAGGAGTGCATGCTTATGCTATCCTTTAAGCAGACATAAATACTCTGGAGGTCTATAATTGAGGGGAAATAACCAAACTCATTGTCTAAGTGTTTTCATCTGTATCAGGTTATGGTGAGCAAAACCCTGTTTTTGGTGGTCGAATGACTGGTAATTTCCCAATACCCGAAGGGCCAACAACTCCTGGACCATTTGCTCCTGGGTTGACCCGAAATGAAGGAACCATTCCTGGTGTTGGAATTGCGATGCCATTATCCATTCCATCTCTTGATGCATCAGCTCAAGGAGACCAAAAGCAGCCTCTTCCTGGTTCAATGCCTGTAGGGGCTCCTCCTCTCCCTCCCGGTCCACATCCTTCCCTTCTCGCTGCCAATCAGCAGCAGGCATATCAACAAAATCCACAGATCCAACAACAGCACCACCACCAACAACACCAGCCACTCCCACAGATGTCCCAGTTGCCTATGCCACCTCCAAATGTGGGACAGCTACAGCCTCCATCTCATATAGCATTGCTTCCACATCCCCATTTATCTCGCCCTCCACCCCAAATGCCCCCACTTGGTATGGCTTCATCAATCTCATCTTCAATGCCAGGACCTACTTCACATCCAATGCCAATGCCTGGTCCCGTGGTACGATATTGCCCACTGCATTACTTATTGTTTAATATTTTGACACCCAGTTGCTAGTGTAGCTTCACCACTTGCTAGACGAGGGAGAGGGGGGGTGTGGAGTGTTTATCAGTTGAAGGGAAAAAGGAAAATTAAAGAAGAGGTTTCTCTATTTGTTTGCAGTTGTTGCTTAATAATTGTGAGGAGAACTTAACCCCAACAGTCTTGATGCAAGCATGAAGCACCTCAGCTAGGCCATCTGTAGTTAAGAAACTCATTTGGACATTTTGTTTATTTGTAAATAGATGTAAGAATGGTTTGTTTCTATTGGAAAATTCATGTTATCAAAGCAACCCATTCCTATCATATTTATTACTTCCTATTTTACTTTGTTTTATTTCCTATATATCTTCTGACTTAAAGGTGTACCTAGTCATTGGCAAATTTCAAAAAAGAGGATTTGAAGTCACCATTGTCATTTCTCTTTAAGTAATAGGCCTTGTCTGCCCTATGTTGTTTTCTGGATATTCAATGCCATAAGAGTTTTTACTTGCCATTCTTGTCAATGGGTAACATAAATCAGGACTAATGTTTTTTCTAATTTGATGCACCTTTGGTTTTGGAATAATTTTTTTCCTTATAAAATGTTACTTCTAAGTATTTGCACCATCACTACTCTTTAAAATGAATCTCCATAATAATCCAGCTGCAAATGACCTAGTGATCTTAATTGGATGGCGTTCAGTAAAATTTCAAGATGATACTAGTTTAAGGAGTACTGCTTATGAGTGATTTCTCATGTTTAATATTGTTATGACTATTATTACTTCAGGGGATGCAAGGCACGATGAATCAGATTCCTCAATTGCCACAAGGACATTTTATGGGCTTGAACCCCATGCCTTCTGGATCTTTGCCTGCCAGTGGAGCACCTCCACCAGTTGGAAGTTTTCCAAATGGCTTGCCAAACATGCAGGCACCATCGAATGCAAGCGGGCCCCAAATGTACCCTCAGGGTGGGATGTTTAATCGGCCTCAAGCTGGACAAATGTCAATGATGCCTGGGTATAATCCCTACCAGGTACAATAAAGAGGTTTCTTGTCTTTGTTAACTGCTCGTTATAGGTTTACATAGAAAGAAATACTGTCATATTTCCGCACTCTGGACCTCAACAAATGTGATCATGTTCTTGTTTTATGGATCTGTCGCCAACATGCACCTAGAGTATTTGTAAGTAGAGATGTATCCATTTTTCTGTTGCTTGGCGCTCCAAAACTACTACTGTTTTCTGTGTTGGGTCCGTTGGAAAGCTGTAAGGTAGATTTTTGTACTTCAATAGTAAACGACAACCAAGAATACTTTGTATATGCGCTTTAAAGTAACGGTGGTGATTATATTTATTATTGCAGTCTGGTGGTCAGTCTGGTATGCCTCCACATGCACCGCAAGGTCCATCGCCGCATCAAACACCTCAGTAGACCATTTTGGAGTCGGGATATCATATTTCAGGGGCTGTCGTCTGTGGAAGAAGGGAGAGCAATCTCTGTTGGACAACTTGTATCATTGTTTCTCCACCCATCTTGTTCTTTTCTTTGGCTCATCTTTCCCTCTGTCTTTTTTTTTTTTTTGGAAACCCTTATCTTGGTCATCATTCATGATCTTTTTAGTCTGAAATCCTTCAAACATTTAATGAGATGGCCTTCTCGGACTGAATATTTAATTGTGATTTGCTAGTTTGATAGGATTCTCATCTACTCGTGCCCTTAGTCTAGTGTTGCTATATGGTCGGTTAGTTGGTGAGTAAGGCCAGTCCATAAACAGTACTTGTACGGGTTTTGGGCTTTTGGAGTCTCGTACTCATCAACTCACTGTAATTTTGCTGTTTATGCTCGGCTATGACTGTAAGATCATAAAGTACTGACGAATTTTGTTGTTCCATTTCTCCAAAGTACCTCTCTTTTCTTCTTTGAAGTTGGAAGAATTGCATGATTGATTTGAATCACTAAGGGGTTAGCCTCAGTGAGCTGCCTAAATATTGTTACACAGCAATCCATATCTAACATTTGAATAAACCTATGCTCGGTTGTGCAATGGCTGGTCAACACAAAATTAGCTTTTAACAAAATATCAGAACCATTGAGGTTGACACTTGAATAAAGCACTTGGCTTTTGGCATTGAAACAAGAAAAAAGGAAGAGAAAAGATAAAGCCGAGAAATGGCTAGAAAGAAAGAAAGACTGATAACCATAGTGGCAATCTTAAATATACTGAATCTCGATTACAATGAGCAAATGAATGTTTGCTGAAGAGAAGAGATTGAATGAACTAACACGGCCTCGGATATTCCCAAAAATCATATTTTGTTTTTTTCACTGAATACACTACAACAAGATAAGCTGCCTTCATTGCTTGGATTCAATACCTCGCCATTGCTTTGCTTGTTCCCACACAGAAGAAAAAAGAAAGAAGGAAGTGACAGAGGGATCACCGATCCAACCTGTGGAACTGTTCTTGCCCGATAGAACGAGCAACATCACCAGCCAACGAGAACCATACGTAGAGCCACTCATTGAGTGCCATCCAAACCTTAGAGGCCACCCAAAATACAATGGCTGATCTCATTGCATGACAGTTCTCCTTCTTAGTGCTGTTGTTTCTTCCTTCAAAGACTTGAACTGTCAAACCGAATAACTATTTCATCTGATCTTAAAATAGATATTGACGTAATTTTGATGCTAAAACAAGAACATTCAATAACAGGAACGAGAAATCCGCATCTTAACAATGAATTCTGTTGACTAAACACATTAACCCTATCTCTAAACCTAAGATTAACTAAATGATAGCAAAATTAGTCTCCTTTCGCAGCTCTTGTTTGAATCTCACTTGAAAGCTTCCAGACAATGCCGACCCAACACACCAAACCCTAATTCTGACACACAATCCTTATTCCAAGGGTATATTCCCCTATTAAAATTAAAATAACATAATATAGTGATTTATTTATGTTGTCATGACACGAAAAAAGACGAAAGACAACGAGAAACTCAAGAATTATTGGCATAACCAGACAACACCAAATTCAAAAAGGACTGATTCTAGGAAGAGAAGTATAATCCTTTGAGATCTTACGAGAAAATGAAGGACAAGACTCAGGGAACGGAGGTAACTGGTTTTGACAGATAAAAAACCAGATTTCACGGATAAAATCTCAACCATTTAATTTTACTTTGTCCTATGTTTCCATACTAAAGTGGAAAAATTTAACTCCTTAGTATTTTGGAGAATCAATCTTGAAATTTCCTCAATAGATCTAGATAATCCTAATCCCCCAAGAAATGGAGAGAACACAGCTAGCAATGCGTTCTTTTTGTTTCCAGAGTGGAAAATCGTGAGTGCTAGGAAAAGGTAATATTGACGAATCCTTTTCACAATTTTAAAGCTGATGTTCTGTACTTACTAAGGAGACAAACAGCCGTGTTCATGCAAGAGGAATACACTAATTTTGCGCACAAAATGTTGCTAGTTTTACCAATTATGGGGACCATACTTTAGAGTTCTTGCCTTTGGTGGCAGAATTTTGTGCATACACTATGTTCTTGTATCATCTGCAAGTATTATTGCTTGCACCTGGCTTCTTCCTCTGAAATCCTCGAATCCAGGGACTTCTTACAGTTCAGTATCGGCATAGGTAATGATGAAGTGATGCTAATACTGTCGAGATTTTAAAGTTTGTTGGACCCATGTAAGACCCAAAAGAACAAAAATCACTCACTGCTAGAATAGATGGATGTTATAACCATAGAAATGCAAAACTATTTGGATAACTTTCTGAAATTTTTACACGCTGTCATGGACAAAAGAGGACCCCCCCAAATTAATTTAGTCTTCATCTCATGAAATCTTTATGAACCATTCTTAAATTATTGTCATCGGAACATTCAGCTAGCATCTCTAGGAGTATCTAAGAGAGATTATACATCAGATGCCTCTAGCTTCAGCCTAATGCAGTCACCATGTTCATATCTATTGTAAATACTGCCAAAGCTGAAAGTCCAGAGGGCCTGAAAACCAAAAGAAACTTGGACCACATTATCAATATAAATGTGTGTGCATGAATCCAAAGTCCAATGAAACCCTTTAATAACTAATTGCTAAAAGTAATTTATAGGTTATCGTAACATTCAACATTCAGATTCTCAACAAATCAGTTTACAACCATTGTGTGTGATACATTATCCATTGCATATACAGCAAGGCAAACAGGCAGGAATTCTTCTAGCGAAAATGGAAATACAAGGAGGGGAGATAGGATATCTGTGGAACAAGATACTCGGAAAAGGCAAGAAGATGGAACATTTTTCTTCCTCTACAAAGTGTATAAGAAAGGATCTCCTAAAATTCCAAATTCTAAAGTATTTGAGCCATCTGGCAAGGTCCGAAGCCTGTCACATTCCCATATTTCCAGATTATCTAGAGTGGTGAGGTTCTTAAGTCCCTGGGGAAGGGATTCAAGATTTGGCAGTCGCTCAAGATGAAGAGAGGATAAACTAGAAGGCAGCAAACACTTCTCAGGAAAAGACACCAAACCCTTACATCCACCAAAGGAGAACTCCGTGAGGCAAGAGAGTCTGTGCAGCCCCCACTCGAATGAGGGCCTGAGATTTTCAGAGTCTAGGATTGAAAGTGACAGTAGATTGGCGGGTAAGCCTCCCCTCGGAAATGATGCAAGACTTGAGCAACCATCTATACGTAGCTCTTCAAGAGATGTAAGGCTGTACATCTGATTTGGTAGGGACCTTAGACTCTCGCAGTTAGAGATTCTCATTGATCGCAACTGGGTTGGCAAGCCATGTTCTGGAAAAGACCCGAGAAGTGGGCACTCAGCTATTTCCAAGTAATGGAGACACTTGAGGCTGTTTAGGCCTCCAGGTAATGACAGGAGGTTCGAACAACTGGTGATGATGAACTCCTTAAGGCTCATGACCACGCTGGATGCGGCTGTGGACAACCCGAAAGCTCCTTCCGAGAAGGACACAAGAGAAGGACAGCAGGAAACTTTAAGGAATTCAAGAGAGATATTGCCATGCATCTGCTCTGGAAGTGACCCTAAATTCATGCAGTCATGGATTTCGAGTTTCTTAAGAGTGGTAGGCAACTGGCCTCTTGGTAAAGATGTGATAGAAGAGCAACCTTCAATTACCAAGTATTCTAGTGAAGAAAAATCCTTCTCATTTTTATGGATCTTCCATTCAGGTAAGAACAACAGAGCCGGACAATCCTTGATCTCTAGGCTTATGAGCGTGGAAGGCAAGCATGTCATAGGAAAGGAGACAAGCAAAGGACATTTCGAGACCCTCAACTGCTCGAGAGATGAAAGGTCGTATAAACGTAGTGACAACTCCCTTAATAATGGACATCCTGAAATCTCCAAACGTTGGAGGCGCTGAAGATTTTGAAATTCAATTTCACTGGACAAAGTTGTAAGCTCACCAAGATCAGCAATCTGTAATTCTTCAAGGGCTGTTAAATTTTGAAGAAACCCTTTCAGCAAACATGTGAGCCCGGAAATTTGACAGATTCGCAAGTACGCAAGCGAGGGGAGGCTGACTACACCTTGTAACACCTTTTCATCACACTTATTAACTTCTAATGCACGGATTGAAGGAAGTCTCGGAAGTTCTGCCAAGTCCTGACATCCATTTATTTCAAGCATTTCCAAGGAGGGAAAAAGAAGGGGTAGTTCCCTGAGGTTGGGACTAGTCCATATAGAAAGCTCAAGTAGGCAAGGGAATTCACTGCCTTCTTTTAAGCCATCGTTAACTGTCAAAAACCTTGGAAGACTTTCCAATGCTTCACACCCCATTATACTCACTTTTTTTAAGGCCGGAAACTGATGTAAGAATTGTCTTAGCTTAGGACAGTTATGGATTTCCAGCTTTTGCAGGTTACTGAAATCATCTCTGCCCTCAACTTCAGAAAATGACCACTCCTCCCACTGTAGCATATTGTCGAACTTCAAAGTCTCCAAGGATGGAAAGGGCCTAGCAGATAAACTTGCATCCCCATAAAATTCAGTGCCTATTCTCCTTATTCCTTCCATTCCTTCAATCACGAGGTCCTTGAGAGATGGCAGTTGCCCAAGTGGTGGTAGATAACTACACTTTTGACAGTAACTAAGTCTTAAAAAAGTCAGATTAGAGAATAAAGGAGAACCCATCCAAGTCGGGAAGTTAGTACCTCCATAGTCCCTGATACTGATGTGCTTCACATTTCTATGCGGCTGCAGCATCTCTAGAACATCGGTTTCAACTCTTTCATTTCTTGAACTATCCAAACTATTGATCCATCCCAGTGTTCGCTCAACAGATTCTTGCGTATAAAATTCCAGGCCCTTAGATAACTCTAGTGGCATGTCATATAGTCCATCTCTGTCCACATAATTAACTGAATCTTCAAAGCGGTTACTCCATTCAAACACCAGATGACAAAGTTCCTGCTTGTCCTTCAAATTAGCCTCTATTGCATCAGCAAAACTAACAACGTTTTGCAGTCCCAAAATGAGAAGTGATCCTTGAAGATGCAACATGTCTCTCAAGTTTCTGATTCCTAGTCCACCATCTTTACCTACTATGAAAGTAGATAACGTATGGAGGTTCTTCAATCTACAAATTTGCTTTGGCATCTCTTTTAACCTGCTTCCTCTAATAAACAGATGCCTTAAACAAGTTAGCTTCCCCATATCTGTAGGCAACCTAGTGAGAGAACGGCACTGCAATAGGATCAATGTCTGTAAATTGTGAAGAGAACATGTTGAGTCAGGCAACCTTTCAATTGCTGTGTGAGAGAGGTCCAGGTGGCGCAGATGTTTTAAGTCACCTAAGGAATCTGGCAATTCAGTGATGTGACAAGCATTAAATGACAACACTCGCAGACATCTTAGCTTTGGTAAGAGATCACGAGGGACTTTATTAGCCAAATAGCTAATCTCAATTTCACCAGTTGGATCTAAAGGTAAGAAAGTGCGTAAGCGTTCAACTCCATTGAAGACCTCAAATTTTGAAAGCACATCACGCCTGCCGCGACAGTAAGAGGAATGACGAGCCTTCTCATGAACTCTGCTTTGATTACTGTCCTTCGACACATCCTCCAATCTGAAACAAAATTCTCCAGAAACAATATGAGCTAAATCTCTCATAAGTCGATGCATTACAAATTGAGACCCATTCTCAACAGATTCTTGAAAGAATGACCTTGATACTAGTTCAAGAAAATATTCCCCACCAACTTCTTCCAATCTTTTCTTTGCTTTAGGTTGCTGGACAAAACCTTCTGCCATCCATAACAAAACTAGTGAGTCCTTGTCAAATTTGTATCCCGGAGGAAATATTGAACAATATGCAAAACATGGCTTCAAATGTGCAGGAAGGTGATGATAGCTTAGTCGTAGACTTTGAAGAATATCACTTCCATCATCAGGTAGATCCCACATTTCCCTGCTTTCTATGTCTTTCCAATCGTCTTCTTCATATGTCGAGCGCAATAGGATTCCCAGTTTCTTTGCTGCTAAGGGCAAACCATCACACTTTTCCACAACCTCCCTACCAATTGCCTCCAGTTTTGGATAGAAATGACTGTTTATATTCTCGAATGCTTGACTCATGAACAATAACCAGCAATCATCAAATGATAGACCTCTCAAATGATGAGCTGGAACTGTCCCCAAGCTTGATGCAACACCCCTATTCCGAGTTGTCACCAATATTTTACTTTCCCTTGCCCCAGCTTTCAATGGGTTCAATAAGAGATCCCAATCATTATTTCTTTTCTCCCAGACATCATCCAAGACAAGCAAAAATCTCTTTTCAATCAATTTTTCTTTTAAACGACCTTGAAGCAGATTTAAGTCATTGAGATCACTATTTTTCCGAGTGACTGACCTAAAAATTGTTTTCATTATCTTCAGTACATCAAATTGGTCAGAGACGCAGACCCAAATTCTTAGATCAAAATGCTTCTTCACTCTGTGATCGTTGTAAGCAATTTGAGCAAGAGTAGTCTTGCCAATACCGCCCATACCAACTATAGGAACTACACCAATTTTCTTCATGCTAGGCGCATCTCTCAGAAGCAGCTCAATTATTAAATCCTTGTCACGATCTCTGCCATAGACACAGGTTTCATCTACCAGTGAAGTTGTTGGCAGTCTGTGTTTAAGTCCAGATAACCTTCCTCCAACAGTGTCCTTCAAACCAAGGGCTTCTTTGTATTTAGCAATCAACTCTAACTTCTTAATAATCCTTTTCAATCCGGTCTCTATTTCTCGACTAGATGGGGCAGAGATGGGGTTCCAGTTCCATACCTGATGGTGCCTGGCCTGAGATTCAGCTTCGACCTTACATTTCAAAGCTTCGGTGGCAAGCTCGTCCAATATGTCCTCTGCATCATAAAGAGCATCTTTAGCCATGTGCAGCCACTTCTCCACTTCAGGGCTGTGAAACTGCTTCTCCTCAGCGTTGGGCAGCAATGCTGTGACAGTTAGCAACGTGATCTTCAGCTTCTCCAGCAAGTCCTCGTACTTCCGGCCCTGTAGTAAGCCGATGAGCTCGCGGGAAGCCAATCTGTCAAACAACACTTGAAGGAAAGCAGAGAGGAAAGCCTCGCCAATAGCCATGGTTACCCAACGAGGAAGCCAATGCAATCCAGATAATGAAGATTGCAATTATGGCAGCCAACTGAAGAAGTCAACATAAAATGTCCTCCATTGAGGTCTGAGAATTCGTACCCCGTGATAGCAAGCAACTTATCCTGTTCCGGAAAGTGCCCAAGACAATCAAGCTCGAAACTACGTAGAAGAATCCTCTTACACGCCATTACTCAACTTAAAAAATTTTCAGTTCGAGTAATCAATTTATCAAAGTTGACTTTTTGAAGAGCTAACAGTATAAATTAAAACTTTTGAGTTAAAGAGCAATATTGAAAAAGATTTCTTGTTGGATTATTATAATATAAGTTATTGAATTCCCCCAACAATATGTCACCCCTAGAGTTCCACAACCTGTATTACAAACCAGTGCAACAGGCTTGTGACGACCATAGATATGGTTGATTGCTTTCAACTTTTCCCTTGCAGCCAACAATGTTATGTCAGAAGTTGGAATTCCCGGGTAGTCCAACAAAAGGCTCAAGTATAAAATTATGAATGAATGGTTTTTATTATGAACAATGATATTGATTCTTTTTGTGGGTTTTATTCTTGCAATAAACTAATAGTTGATATCTCAAAAGTATCTCAAAATTATATTTAATTAACAAAAAATTATTTTAAGAGTTTACATTTAAATATACCCCAAACATAAAAGTTAAGGAATGTGGTGAAAAAGTAAAAAATAAAACTTGAGATAAAACTCCCTAAAAAATAAGGACAATCGTTTCTCATTGTACAAGGATTTAATGAAATTGCTTATGTTATGGATTTGTAATTTTTTTATTTTTTATTTCTATAATTGACTCACTCATATATGCATTGGATGAATTCTTATAGATTTTGTATTTTGGGTATAAGAAATCAATTTGATAGTTTAATATAGAAAATTTAGTTAAGTGGGATTAAAATCTAATTATAGATATAAAAAAAATAATAGTTTAATATTAAAAAAGTATATATTTCCGAAAACAAGATTTAATCCTTAAAATTTTATTATCTTCAGCAAAGTTTAGACGGCTCTGAGTCCTCTTAATTGCCCTTGTTCAGCCAACAGCATAGTCAAACAGGGGCCGCAGAACGTCATGCGGCACACTGAAAAGCCCTCGAATCGGGCGAAGACCGAAAATCAGCGGTCACGAAACCATCAACCCGAATCCCAGCAAAAACCCCTCCGCAATGTGAAATAACCTCTCATTCCGGGCCCACACCAAATCCAAATCTCGTCAGGGCAAACCGCCTCTTCTTTCGTCACCGGTTTGGGGAATCCACAAATTCCGAAGCCCTAATCGTCCAATCCCCATGGACGACGTTGAGTTGTTTCCCGACCATAAGCTCTGCGGGCACCTGTGCACCGTTCTTTCGGTAAGTATTCCGTCTCTTCCACACGCAGAAACGCTGCGTTTCGGCTCTCGCTGCGAAATTTTCGGGGACGGCTCGGACGCGGGGTTCAGGTCCCAAGACGGCGTCTTGCTCTCTTTAGTTTCAGGTTCCGAGCAATGTGACCAGAACGGCGTCGTTACCCGGAAGAGAAGGAAGGTGAGGAATATTGGGCAGGTGCACGGCAGCATAAGCGTGGTGCACCAACTCCACGCACTTGTAGTGCACAAGTGCGTGAAAGTCAATGCCCGCGTGGTGTGGGTTGGTCGTGTTGGTGGTGGAGATAGTGAGGTGAGGGCGGTGCTGCTGGTGGATGTGCACCTGCCGGTTACGGTTTGGAGCGGCTGGCAGTTTCCAACGTCCGGCGCAATCGCCGGTGCGGTGTTTCGGCACTTGAGGTGAGGTGTGGTGTGGTGTGGTGCTATCTGTTTTTGTTCTGTATATATTGTTGAATGTGATTTAAGAAAAATTGAAACCAATTCTAGCGAACTCAGTTCTTTTTAAGAGATTGATATGATTGTAATTAACACAAATTTCAAACTTCTTAATTATTCATTAATTCCTCGGTAACTGTTATTGTGCTAAATGTGAGGTGGTAAGTATGGATCATTTAATTTTACAATAGCCCCCTGGAGTTTTTGGTTTAGGTCCTTATCTAAGCGTTACCAAAGCCAACGAACACTGACTCAAGTAAAATTCTGTAGTCTCACGATAATGGGATAGAGAACGAGGTTGTGGGTTCAAGACTTATGTGATCATATGTGGTTTTCTCAAGACGATGGTAGTCTGTCCATTGGTCAGTGGTTTATTGACTTTCAGGGAGTTTATTGTATACAGGTAAGGTTTTATCTGTGTCTGGAACTGGCCCAAATTGCAAGGATGGTTAACACCGTAGATTGTGGATTATGGTTTGGGACCTAAGAGGCAGTGTGGTATAGTGGTAAGGAACATAGGTGGGTAATTGTATGATTGAGATTGTAGTTCCAATCTGCAGCGAATGTGATCTCTTTTGTGTGATGATGAATCGGAGTTGGGAAGCTTTGGTGTGCAACCATGTATGATTCCAGAGCAAGCCAATTTCATTGACTTATGAATTGCTTTCATCCAAATTTGGTTAATAGTGAATTGGTCTCCGAGAAAGGCAAAGCCATGCTACTGGGACCAGTATTCCACTTTATCCCTATTCTTTTGAGATAAGTTATTGGAGCTTCCTTAATATGTTTCATTCAGTTGAAATTTTATTACGGCACTCTTTATGTTTAATCATTTAACTCATTTCCACCTTTTCCTGAAAGATATAGTGAAGAGTAATTTAGGTGAGAGTGGTTTCAGTAGTGACGAAAATAATATTCAAAAAGGAAAATAGACGTTGAGAAACTATTATTATGCATATCAATCAACTTATTTGCATCTAAATTTACCCATTTGGGAGTGTGTAATATTTGTTGCATACACTTGATAGTGCTACTAAGTGTATTTATATTATGAGGTAAACGAACTCGTGTAGATGTGCTATTTTTGTTGTTTCAAGTTTTCTTGCTACATAAGCCAAATTGTACGCCCTTTGTTGATCTATCTAGCTGACATTTGCTGCAGCTGTGACTGGGAGGAGAGAATGTCAATGCTTACCAATGTAGAGTATTTTGCAGAACCTCCTGGAGCTGATAAGAGCATTTGGAATCTTTCTGACTGTCATGTTCTTGGATGTAAGACGCATTACAATGTGACCAATTCTTCAAACAGAAGGCTATTCGAACTTCATGAAATTTTTAAAAGCTTACCCAGTGTGAAAAGGAACCAACCTTTCTCTTCAAGAATTATACCAACAAATGAATTTTATGGATCTGGTATCTGGGAGGTATCTGATGACATTTTGATTAATATACTGGCTAGGCTTGGGCCAATGGACCTTTATAGGGTTGCAGGAACCTGTCGCCATTTAAGATCCCTGGCTTCGTCAGTCATGCCATGTATGAAATTAAAACTATTTTTTCATCAGCAGGCAGCGGTTGAGTGGATGTTGCAGCGTGAGCGCAATGCTGAAGTTTTTCCTCATCCTTTATACCGGGTTCTCGCTACTGAAGATGGACTTAATTTTTCCATAAATGTTGTTTCTGGTAAAATAGTTACTGGGACAGCTCCCACCATCAAAGATTTTCGTGGGGGTATGTTCTGTGATGAACCCGGCTTAGGCAAGACTATAACTGCTCTTTCCCTCATTTTGAAGACACAGGGAATGTTGGCAGACCCACCAGAAGTGGTACAAGCTATCTGGTGTAAACATAATGGAGACCAGAGATGTGGCTATTATGAGCTTAGTGGAGATAATATCAATGGTGGTAACATATACCTGGATAAAAGAGATGCACGTCAGAATTCTTATAGAGCCATGGAGGATCTCATTCACTCTCCACCTAAAAGAATCAGGGTAATGGTTTTTGATGAACAGGCTGCAGTATTTGATGATTCAAGTCATACTAAAGGAAAGAAGTCACCTTTATCTGCATGTTCTGAGCCAACTGTGTCTGTGGTTCAACACTCTAGAGATTGGGGCCGCATCAAGAAAAATCTTCTTCCATCATATGAAGGTGCAGCTATTTTTCCTAAAGAAAGGAAGCTTGGTGGAAATACAAGTAAAAGGAAACATGCTTCTATGGATCTTGGACATAGTTCACAAGAAAAGCAAGTTGTGAGTACATTAGATGGGGTATCAAATGGTTGTGAGAAGACTGCAAGAGCTACTGTAGATCATCTTGAGTACAATGACAATTGGGTTCAGTGTGATGCTTGTCGCAAATGGCGGAAACTTGGGGAAACCAGGGTAGCCGATGCAAGTGCAGCATGGTTTTGTAGTATGAACCCTGATATCTTACATCAGAGTTGTAGTGTTCCTGAGGAATCTTGGGATAATTGCAGCCAAATAAGATATTTTCCAGGATTCTACACCCAAGGAACTGCTGGGGGTGGGGAGCAGAATATTTCATTCTTTACTAGTGTGCTTAGAGAGCATTATCGGTTGATTAATTGTGAAACTAAGAAAGCTTTAACTTGGTTAGCTAAGCTTTCATTGGAAAAACTTTCACTGATGGAATCAATTGGTCTACAAAGTCCTTACCTAGGTACTTCTGCTGTGCCTGTGGGAAATGCCCATGGTTTCCACAAAATATTCCAAGCATTTGGTCTCATAAAGAGGGAAGTAAAGGGTACTTGTAAGTGGTTTTATCCAGAAGATCTTGACAACTTGGTCTTTGATGTGGATTCTCTCAGGATTGCTCTCTGTGAGCCACTGGATTCCATCAGGTTATATTTGTCCAGGGCTACCTTGATTGTTGTGCCATCAAATCTAGTTGACCATTGGAAAACCCAAATTGAAAAGCATGTCAGTCCTGGTCAGCTACACTTGTTAGTTTGGACTGATCGTAGGAGGCCTTCAGTACACAGTCTAGCATGGGATTATGATGTTGTAATTACTACTTTTAATCGGTTAAGTGCAGAGTGGGGCCCACGTAAGAGAAGTGCATTGTTGCAAGTGCATTGGCTTAGAGTCATATTAGATGAGGGACACACCCTTGGCTCAAGTGTTAACTTAACCAACAAATTGCAAATGGCTGTTTCATTGGTAGCTGCAAATCGGTGGATATTAACAGGGACTCCCACTCCTAACACTCCTAACAGTCAACTGTCAAATCTTCAACCATTGCTTAAGTTCCTTCACGAGGAAGCATATGGACAGAATCAAAAGTCATGGGAAGCTGGAATTCTGAGGCCATTTGAAGCTGGGATGGAGGAAGGGCGGTCACGTTTGTTGCATTTACTTCATAAGTGCATGATGAGTGCAAGAAAGATGGATTTGCATGGTATTCCACCCTGCATCAAGAAAGTAACGCTTCTCAATTTTACAGAGGAACATGCTAGAAGTTACAATGAACTAGTAGTTACAGTGCGGCGCAATATACTAATGGCTGATTGGAATGATCCTTCTCATGTTGAGAGTCTACTGAATCCGAAGCAGTGGAAGTTTCGAGGTGCAACTGTTAGAAACCTCAGGCTATCTTGCTGTGTGGCCGGGCATATTAAGGTAACTGATGCTGGTCAAGATATTCAAGAAACAATGGATGCTTTAGTTGAAGGGGGTCTTGATCCTTATTCAGAAGAGTATGCTTATGTGAAAAACAACCTGATCTATGGTGGAAACTGTGGAAGGTATATTTGTCTTTTGTGGCCTCATGTGGCCTTCTTATCATTTGTTCTTTTGTTTTTTGTTTTTGTTTTTGTTTTTGTTTTTGTTTTGAAGATTTTAAAGTCACCTTTAAACTACTCATGGTCAAGAATCTCTTGTTTCGCAGATGTAAGGAATGGTGCCGATTACCTGTCATTACACCATGTAGGCATCTATTGTGCCTTGACTGTGTTGCTTTGGACAGTGAAAAATGTACCTATCCTGGATGTGGTTATTTATACGAGATGGAGTCTCCTGATGCACTAACCCGGCCAGAAAATCCTAACCCAAAATGGCCTGTCCCAAAAGATCTGATTGAGTTACAAGCATCATACAAGCAGGTAGGATTAGCTATGATGACAATTTGAATCAAAACTTAACTGCTACTTCCTCCATTCCTTCTTTTCCAAATTAATGATTGCCAATATATACTACCGAATGTTTATACAGGATAACTGGGATCCTGACTGGCAGTCAACATCTAGCAGTAAAGTCTCTTACCTCATCCAGAAGTTGAAAGCTTTGCTAGAGGGTAATAGAAAGGTTGATTACGAGATGGGTGAGGGGCAAAATGCCAAATGCATGGATGAGCAACCTTCTCGGTCTCACATGAGTGCAATGGATGTGTTATTGAATGACTGCTCCAGAACACGCATTGAAGCTGAGAAACTCAGCCCAGAGAAAGTTATTGTTTTTTCCCAATTTCTTGAGCATGTTCATGTCATTGAGCAGCAGGTAGTTGTTGTCTGCCGTAGACTAGGCATGTCTATGTGTGGTTCATACAATTGACGACTGATGAATCCCATTTCTGTGGCCAGTTAACTATTTCAGGTATCAAATTTGCTGGGATGTACAGTCCAATGCATTCTAGCAACAAGGTATACTACCCCTTTCTCTCTTCCTTCCTCCCCCCTCTCTCCCTACACGGCTGCCAACTCTTTCCTCTTGATCCCCATCCTAATTAAATTTATTGCATGTTCTTTAATTAATTCACTTTTCCTTAGTTCAGATGAAGGCACTGGCTACGTTCCAGAATGATGCATGTTGCACGGTTCTTTTGATGGATGGGAGTGCTGCACTGGGGCTTGATTTGAGCTTTGTATCACGTGTGTTCTTAATGGAGCCTATTTGGGACAAAAGGTAATACTTTGTTTTGGTCAGATGTACAACTTTATTTTTCTTTAATTTGATTTGGTGTCTACAATTCTAAGGATCATCCAGTTGATTTTTTTTTTTTTTTCCTAAAGGAGTTTTAGTTTTCTTCTTAGTTTGCTAAATTTCTTATTGAAAATGCGTTATTTTTATAAGGTGTTTGGACTAAATCATTCCATTTGGCTAGTTAAGTAAGGATACATTTTTCTTCTGGTAATCTGCTTTTCTTCTACACCATTGGATGTGCATTGATTTCATGGTAAGATTCCAAAACGTAAAAATGGATGTTGCTTTTTTGTTCTACCGATCTTCTGAAGAGAAGTTCAAATCGATATTCTTATCTCTTTGTTATCAGAACATCCGAACTGCTGCCCTAGCCATTTAATCTTATGCTTTAGTCATCTTCTTACTGCTGCCAAGCTGATCGCCATCTAGAATTCTATTGCCACTGTACCCATTGGTCATGAACACCATTGTGTAGTGTTACGACCAGATGTCTACTACCACTGTTACTGCATGTCAATGGCCTCAGTAGTTTCCTCATGCAGGGAGCAATTCTGGCGGAGCAATACCCTGTTGATATCCTATTCATCACTACAGCTGTCATTATCATTATCACATCACTAAATTGTTATGGCATTTAGAAGTGTATCTCTCTTCGGATGCTTCCCAATATTATACTTCCCTTAAGTGTCATATCATGTGGAGAGAATAAAATTACTTTGTAAGAACCAACTAGTTATGTGATTACCAACGGGTGTTACTGTAATTTAAATTGCTATTTGGTTATCCATTTTGTGATTACGTACTTCATGACAGTTCATTTTGTTATTAGGTATTTGGTCATGCTATAATGCACTTCGTTCTGATTTAATGAGTTTTGATGTACTCACCTCCCTTTTCTTGGTCCGAATTTTGCTGACCTTTGGTAGGTCAAAGATACTGTGTGGTTCAGTGTGATGCTTTATGAGTTTACATGTGCTGCCAAATTGGTAGATGTTTTATCTGTTCTTTTGAGCATAGATAATTTATATCTCCTTTCCAAAGACGTTGATGTGCCTTATTGGTTGAAACCTTTTCAGCATGGAGGAACAAGTTATTAGTCGTGCTCATCGGATGGGTGCTACTCGTCCTATTCATGTGGAGACTTTAGCAATGCGTGGAACAATTGAAGAGCAAATGGTGGAGTTCTTACAGGTACGCCTATCATTGACTGGGACACTTGAAGTTGGTACGAGTGGTATGCAGTATGCTTGATGTGATCTGCTGTTTTGGAATACAATCCCGCTCCATGAACCGTTCATGCATTCTTTTGTTCCATCAACTTTACTAGATGCTTCATGTAGTAAGAGGAAGAGTCAAGTCAAACATCAATCATTTGTCTCCCTCTTCTATTTTAATTACTTAATTTTCCCCCCCTAGTGTTCATTTCTTTTAAAAAGCTGTCTAACCAGATTTCCCAGAGTCAAAATGAAGGAATGCTTTCTGTTTTATTTTGGTCAAAAAGGTTCCAGTTTCAAGAACTATATGAAGCAGTCATCAAGAACAGGATTTTTGGAAACGAAATCTAGTATAGAAGTTGGTCTCTTTCAGTCCTGGCAATCCGGCAAGGCACAGCCTACAAATAGTACCTTGTTTACACTTTTGACGGTTCACGTCTTTATTGCACAAGGACCCTTTTTATATAATGTTTAGAGGCATACCTTGGTCACCGTTTCCTTGCTTTTCTGTTTCGAAGTATCTACATGCCTTTTCTTATTATTATTTGTAGGCCATGTTTATACAGAGGTTTTTGTTTCGTGTTTCTTCAGGATGCCGATCAGTGTAGAAGACTCATAAAGGAAGAGTACGGAAAACCCGATAAAGAGGGACCGCGAGCCCATCGAACATTACATGATTTTGCGGAAAGCAATTATCTGTCTCACATTAGTTTTGTGCGCTCTAACCCAAAGATGTAATGGTCTCTGAAGCATTTTTTGACCACTTAATTACGGCGGTTACTTGCCTATTTAGTGTCTAGTGATAGCTTGAAATATTCTTGGACGTACTGCCACTCATTCTTTCTTTGTACCATTTATTAATAAAGAGCAATTCTTTTCGGCACTTCCCGTTTGGGAATTATTGGTGCCTTTAAAATTTTTGAGTTCTCACTGTATCTTCAGAACTGTCATGTAATAGTTCGCTGTATCGTCCTGTTGTGCCCCTGAGCCCAAAAGACATAAATAACCCATCTGGGTTCTCTTTACCTGGTGGGGGTAGGTATGCATCTCTAAACAGCTTCTAAACCCATCTTGGATAGGTTTAGCCTCTTCATGACTACGCTAACCGTGCTTCAAGGGGTTCACTGCTTAATTAAATAACTAGGGAAATCATAATGATAGGAAGGAGAAAATTGATAATACCACTTATATTCTTTGACAACCAAAAACTGGGTAGGTAAACAATTCTCCTTCCTTAAATCTCCTACTGTAACTATTCTAAGTAGGTCTGCTTTCAACAGCACAATCGGTTTAGCCAAACCAAAAGGAACCGGAGAGTAAAGAAAGAAAAATGGACGCCGCATTACCATTACAAATTTACAACAGTTTAGAGCGTAACACTAGAAGCCTACTTAGAAAGAATGTACACATGCCTAATTACGATTTCCTCCCACAAAAAAAAAAAAAAGAGAAACCGAAAGGCAAGGATGCATTTCGGAGAAAAATTGAAAAGAATTAAATTTGAGGGCAAAGGAAATACAAACCTCCCTGCTGCAAAAACGAAATTGGGTATGAATCCCGAAACTTAAAGCTGAGCTTTGAAAGGCAAACTTCAAAATGTTGGAGACTTGGAACGTGGAACTTGCAAAGCCATTTACATCTTGAATATGGGTGGTCAATGAGCAAAACCTTCTCTTCCCATGCCAACATTAGGCTTGTCAGCCACGGGAATATTGTACTGCTGATAAACTCTGGCCCTGTTTAATGCCCACCACTTCGCTGCTTCTTCCTCACTAAACCGCTTTTTACTGCAGTTGGAAGAATAAAACACCTGGTTAATAATCTGTGATGACAGGACGTGTTGCCATAAGAAATATCCAGTTTCAAATTCACAAATGCTCCAGCAATGATAATGAGAAATTCGGTGCTTGACGCCAAAAGCAATCAATGATATGGACCAAACCAAGTTGATATGTTACAAACAGCAGTCAGTGTTGAGTTTTGCAATGAGAACTACTTTTAAGTTGTCCATCAGAAGTCAGATTTGACTATAATTCTTTGAATGGGAAAATTACTTGAAAAAGAAGCTGGGGAAAACTTGGAAACCTTGATGGTCAGAGTACCTTGCAGGCCCTTCATTTCGTAGGTCACACAACATTCAGAAGCTTCTAGTACTAGTATTTCCTTATTTTACTAAATCTAACAGGAATTGCTACAAAGGGGGCCTGTAAAGCATGCACCAGGGAAATGTACAAGGAGTACTCGAGAAAAGAAAAGGCAATAATAAATGAATAAAGAAAAGGAATTACAACGCAAGATCTAAAGTTGGGAACATCTGTAGCACTGAGAGAAAACATTAAAGAACAGAAAGTAGTGAATTAAAATCCAAGGGAACAAAATAAAAAATTTCCAGTTGATTTCACCCAGAGACCTTGCCATACCCTCAAAAGGCATCTCACTTTCCAACTAAACGCACCACAAAAGGTTTGTCAAGCCGCTCATCATCTTGACAGTGGATGATTCAGGTAGCATGTAAGAGTTTTAGATGTTTGCTATAGAATCTGCAAGGATCTTGCACCCGCATGGATCACTCGTTTACCTCACTTGTCATTTGGTTTCCGTTATACACAAGCAGATATTGTTGAGGGTGGTGTGTGATGAGGTAACCCAGGATCCAACGATCCACTGAGTCAAACTCTATTTACACTCCGCAATCTTAGCAGCGGACCACATTATTTATTACTCTATGGGTAGGGTGTTTCAGTCCTCCCTTAATACTTGGATTTGGTAGGAATAATGTCCTAATGAAGATCTTTGCTGGTCCAACGTGATGTTTTAGTAGATGTTGTAGCAAGATGTAGGCAGTCTTCTCTAGTATCTCAATTTGGTGCATCTGGGGAGAAAGATAATTGGTGACTTGGAAGAACATTTCAGCGATTGTCCAGTTAGAACTTCTTGCCTGACACGAGTTTATCAGTGGTTGTTGCATCTAGTTGTTCCTCATTTTCTTTTTTGCATTTTTAGATTTCTAAACTTCAGGAGTTATTATTATCTTTTCATTTGGAGTTCCTTTTGTTACTACAAATGGACATGAATGTTTAGCCCCTTCTGCACCCTATCATAAACTTCATTAGCTATATAAAAACTAAATCACCCAAAATCCAATAATGGGGAAAATGATTCTCTAGTTTTCATACATAGAGCATCTTAGGGAGAGACTAGGTCATATTTGGTTAAGACATACCTGAAGCGGACACGCTTTAGATCTTTGGCACCTCCGGGTAAGGAGACAAAGGTCATATAAACACCAGGCTCATCTTGATCAACCCATTCATCCCCATGGGTTGGTTCAACTTTTGCCGTCCTGTTCTTACTCTTCGAGGTTGCTTCCAAGTGCAGCGCTTCAGTATGATTCAAACTGTGGTTATTAATTATGCCTGACCCATTGGAAATCACCAGGCCATTCGATCCCTTTGAATCCAGTTCATGGGAGGTGATGTGGCTATCAGGGGCGTCTATAGCTGCAGCAGAAACATCCTGAGCAAGAGATGGGCTAGAAGAACCAAAGGAAGGTGAGTTGTTTCTTGCAGTTCCGACTGGTAACCTTTCAGCCATTTCCTTCAACTATCATAGATAACAGAATAAGGTAAATATTTAGATGAACTGCGATTATTTGGACAAATGGAACTAAAATAACAAAGACACTAACAATGACAACAACAGAAATATTGAAACTGAAAAAGTTGACATCAGGAGTAAATAATGTCTCAAAGTGTTACAGCACAACTTCGAACCTGCCAACAACAGAAATATTCAAACTCAAAAGGTTGACGTCAGGAGTAAATAATGTCGTAAAGTGTCACAACACAACTTCGAACCTGCCCAATTATCCCCCTGAGGATTCAAGTTATATTTTATCTTTCCTAAAAGTCAAACTTTATCTACCAAAATTAAAACGGAAATTTATGTGCTTGATCCAGAAAACACCAGGAAAAGCGAGAAACAAGATTCCTTTTTCTAAGTGATGAATTCCATATGTTCAAGGAGTGTTTGACAAGATGCGCACAAGCAAAATACAGACATCAGATAGTTTGTTTAAGCATGGAGGATTCCAAAATAAATTGCAGAGTAACCCCCACCCGCTTATGCAACAAAAGCTAAAAAAAGATAGGTACCTAATTTTATTTATTTATTTTCTCGGGGTGGGGACAGCAGGGTGGTGTGGTTATGGATAATGGGGTGTGCGGGAGGTGGAATTTGTGGAGGGACATAATTTTAGTCATAAACATGTCACACTAGAAGGTGGCCCAAGTCTAAGCCTCACGCAGTAGCCAGGAACACTAATCACAAATCAAAACTAAGAAATTTGAAATTTTACTGCCTCATTTCTATCAAGGATTTCACCCTATTTCTGTCTTTAAGGAAGCTATGATTAACTTTGCATGATCAAGGAAATGAGCACGTAATGCCTCATATCAACTTTTAAAATCACACCCAATCCATCCTTTAATTTGACCTCAAATAACGCACTGTTGCATTATTTTGCATGGTCACCACATGAAACAGAATTACCTTTCATACATCCGACACTCATTTTTTGTTTTCCTTCTCAGAATGTAAATTCCCCAAGCACTTCATGGGTGGCATGGTCAAATATTAGGGTCAGCTTGCTCGTCTGAACATTATGAAAAGCCAAGGCCACCTTCAAGGCTGGATTAGCAAAATGGGCCAAGCTTGAGCACCAAGGTGAGCTTCTTGTTGATAGGTAAACAAGAGAATTTGTAGGCTTTCTTTTGAACTCTTCAATTTGGTTCAACCGGTACTTGAGCATTGCACTAATAAAAGAGTTTCCTGTCCCGCAGATATATAAGGGGGAGGCTAGTGAATTTCCTGGCAGTAAACTAGTACCCCACTACTCTCCTTCATCTCAACACTTCGAGGCATGTTTGATCCACATGGAAAGAAATATGGGCTACTGAATCGATCAGCAACAGATTAAGCCTGCCTTTCTTTAATTTCATTCACTCAAGGAGTTGGATAACCCCTTTGGACAAAGACTGGTCAATGCAACACTTTGGCATGCATTTCACGGACTTGCAAATATGCACGCCTAAGGGTGTAGCCTTGACAGTCTCCGTTACTAATATCTTTGAGGTTTGTCAAGCCAATCTGATAGTGGCAAGCTTACGGCAGTCCAAGCTCATGCTCAGAAGCTTGACTGGAGCACAAGCTTGTGTTTTAAAGTTCATCCCGAGTCATGTTGACCTCATGCTCTTTATATCTTCCATTGTTCCAAGCCAAAGCAGCATTAAAGCTTGCTTGGCTTAGGTTACTGACATCCCTGACTTCTACCATAATTAAATAGATAAACCATGAAATGTAGACTATTATGTACATCATGAGCGGGATTTAAAACCTAACAGCAATTAACATTCTTGAATATCATTATTATTGCATTAATCTATGGAGTACATACTACATTTCACTAAATTATCAGTTATCTCAAAAACTTAAAACTAATAAAAGATTGCAAATTTGGGCCTTCAATTAATTAATATTCTTTTTTTCCTTATGTGTGGGCTCAAATTCTGCCTTAATACATAGAATCAAATGCATAGAATGTCTAATAGACACAAAATGTATGAATTACAAAATCAGGATTCATGCTAAGGACTGTAGTTTAATACCAAGGTAAATCATCAATTGCTTCAAAGAACTTAAGCTAATGGGAGAAAGAAAATTTAATCATTTTAATTAATATTTTCATATGTTCAATGTGAAGTCAAATGAGCTTCTAAAACAAAAAGGTGAGAGAATTTATCACAAGATCTCCCTCAACCATAACAAAAAGCCTATCAACTCCGTAATGAATTGTTCAAAATTATAAACTAATGGAAAGTAATCTATTTAATCACCTAACTAATGCTCTAATATTCCTCTTCGTGTGTGAGATAAATCCCACACAACAAATTAAATATCTAACTGAACACAAAGGAACTAACGAAATCAAGGTTTGAATTCAAAGTTTTTACTTTGTTGCCATGCTTGATTATAAATTCTTTAAATAATTAAATTAGCTATAATGTAGGTGATAAACCCTTAATGGTATAAAATTGTAAGTTATTTCATCTACAGCCTAATAATATTAATAATATTCCTAAGATTTTTTTCCTTTCTATTTACATTTCTTTAGCTATTACCTACAAAGAGAGAACCGATTATGTATAGACAAAAACTAAGTGAAAGGATAACTTAACACTATTGTAGGTTATAAACCCTTATAATTGTAATCTGTATAATATATAAGGGTATGGATTCATGATTCTAATATTCACCACATTGAACATAACATGCGATATTTACTGCACCAATGGCTTCCATTAAATGGTAGCATACATTTCATCCCAATTGTTCAAGTTACATGACTACCTGTAATCAATTAATACGTTGGATAAAGAATCTAGATGCAACCATTTGACTTACTTGAGCAGTGAGTGACTTAATCACTTCCTTTGCAGCTTTGCATTTTGCAGTTTCTTCCCCTGCTATGGCAATAGCTTCCTTCAGTTGTTTAGATGTTCTCTCAAGCTCATTCTCTTGAAGTTGTGCTTTGCAAGTAAGATCCTCAACCTACATCATGAAGTAATTCATTTCTAATGCACAAAAGGATCGCTCTGGAGCAAAGAACTTTCTCAAAAATGACAATACAGTTCACAATAGTTAAGCCCTCATTTACAGAAGAATCAAGAAGAAATCCTGCTAAGCCACTGGACATAAATGAAAGAAATTCAGAAGCAACTCTGTCCTAATTTAAGCTATAGGTGTGAATCTTATACTAACTCAAATAAATTATGGCCAAAACTCCAATTTTGTCACCCACTAAGATGAATGTAACTTTTCCACTAAGAATCAAAATTCATAGGTAAAAGTAAAAACAGGAAAAGAAGAAACCAACATCAGAGAAGAGATTTGAAAGACCACCAAGGATCTGAAATTAGTTTTTATTTCAGCATAAGCAAGAATTGGCATGATCAGAATACAAATAGCATTTCCCCTGTCAATCCTGGCAAAGATGTTTATGCATTGTTCTAGAAGTGCAAAGATTCTCAGATAGCATCAATGCATTACAATTTACAATACATGTATCATTTATACAATATCTATGCATATGTGAGTGTCTATCCATATGATATACATACATTTCTATCCCTTTTCTTCCAAGGAAATAGTATACCTAGTGAAATGATATGTAGTAACAAGAAGGAAGCATGGGCAAATGAATAAGTGTTCAGACATAAAATGATTGACTGCAAAAGATGATGACTGTACCTGGTTTCGCAGTTTTAGGACCTCTTCGCTTAGACTATTGTTCAACTTTGTAGCATCATCCACGACAAATTTAGGAGAACTAAGCCCTGATAGAGTTGGGATTGGGGTTGTGGCACGAGGAGGACTGGATCGCCTTGACTTTGGTGATGTTGCTCGAGAAACAATTCTTGATCCAGGAAGAGAAGCTGAGAAAAACTTCTTGGATGACCCAAACACAGTACTGAAAGATTTAGAGTTATCAAGTCTATCCCACTCTTGAGCTCCACTGGGAAGGGGTGAAACACAACTGCTGTTAGCATCTGGTTTCTTGTTTCTTTTAGAAGTCATGCTTTGTACTTCCCTAGATAATTCTAAAGAAGAAAGCCTTCCAAGGTGGTGGACATAAGATCTTGAATCCAATTTCTCATTCTTTTCAACTACTTCATTTTGTCCTTGATTCATACTTCCTCTTCGACTAAGAGCAGGATATGAGGAAGGGTTGGCTTCAGCAGCTTTCCAAAGTTTTCCAAAACAATTATCACAGACACGATAAGTTTTGTTGGGATTTGGTGCCATGGCAGCATTAAGGGACTTTTTACTAGTGCATGAGTGGCAGAAAACAAGACCACAATTATAACAGTTGTGTCGCTTCCTTTTGAAATTAAATGGCAGGTGGCAGCCAGAACACAGTGATTGATCAACACCTGAGACCCATTTATGCAGACAGATAGCTGCAGTGAAATTAGTACCACAAACAACTGTTTTGACTTGCTTATCTTTTAAGGCTTCAACAAAGCATGGCGAATTCCGATCATCAGTATCCCCATGACCCAACCTACCATTGGCACCCTTTCCCCAAGTGAAAACTTCGGTTCTTGAAGTTAAAACTGCAACATGATAAGCACCACAAGCAATTTCCTCAACAAAATTTCTCATAAGCTTTCCCTCAACACGAATGGGGAGCTTCCCCTCTGCTTGTGGGTCACCTAGTTGACCATAAACAGGACTTCCCATCGTGTAGACATGACCTGTATTTGTGAGTGCAACAGTCAGGCTGTCTCCGCATGCAACTTGACAAAAATTGGGTTCAACAAGAGCAGCAACACAAGTAGGCACCAGTCTTGCTTCCTTATCACCATGCCCAAGACGGTATTTGTCTCCATCTCCCCATGTAAAAAGCTTTCCTGATGAACAGTTACTGGAAGTCAAAGATCCAGACAAGACTTCAATAACTGCAGCTGTGTGCCAAACACCACAAGCTACGCGAACAGTGCGGAGGCCCTTAAGGGACTCAACTTCCTTGGGTATTGACACACTTCTGCGGTCACCATGTCCTAAAACACCAAAAGTCCCATCACCAAAGGTAAACAACTGCCCAGCAGAGGTAACAACAGCTGTGTGCCATAGTCCACAAGAGACTGATGAAACATGTATTCCCTCCAAAGGTCCATTTAATTTTCTTGGAACCCATTGACTGGCTTCATTTCCATGTCCAAGGAGGCCTGAGTTATAAGCACTATTACCCCAAGTGTAGATTTCACCAGAAAGAGAAACAGCACAAGAATGGTACTCTCCACAAGCCACAAGTTCAATGTTGATATTTTTAAGAGCATCTATAAGCTTTGGATGAGAAACATCAGAGTCCACACCATGTCCAAGCCTGCCTCCCGATTCTTCCCCCCAGGAGAAAACCTCTCCTTGCTTAGTCACTAAAGCAGCATGGCGGCGACCACTAGCCATATTCTGAACATCAAGTACTGCTGCAGATTCCATGGGTCTAGGTACTAAAGAATCGATCTTAACACCAGAAGTACTTCCATCTCTTTGTACTCCACCTAGAATGCCATCACCAGTGCCTTCCCCCCAAATAAAAACATCCCCTAAAGCATCCCCATCGTTGTTACCAGAACCTTGGGTAGATGAGCTAACAGCACTTGACAGACTAACTCTGAAAGCATCCATGCTTGTACCATTTTTGCGCCCATTTATTCCTTCCGAGGCCCCTGATGACAAAGAATGGACTGAGCCACAAGCAGAATCTGGGGGAAAGAAAACCTTTGGAGGCACAGCATATAGTAGCACGTCTGACAATGCCTTCTCTAAACCAGCTTTTGGAGGGCTTTCATGAGGAGTACGCAGATGAAGGGAATCAACACCATCCTACATCATAAATAAACTCAGATTATAAGATCCAAAAGTAATCTACGGTAATATGAATAAGACAATGTAGGAGCATATAGAAAAACTTCTGATTAATATTATGGTAAAGGAGTGAAAAAAGAAAATTTTAGGGACAAAATATAACACCTTCTGTGAGCTGCCTCCACTGCCAAATGGTGAGCTCAAAGGAGAACTTCTTCGGGTGTGTGCTCTAGGACTATTTGCTTCAGATGAAAGTCCATCACTTCTAGATTCAGATCTCCCTGTTTGATGTCGGCCACGGGATATAAGTGCCTTTAGACCAGTAAACCAGATTTCAGCTTCATCTTTATCCTTACATATCTGGTACAGGAAAGTGTTAGATCATTAGTGTGAAAATGATTCTCAATGACCAAAAGGATTTGTTGCTAATCATAAGTGTTATTCGTTAGACAAAGTACAGTGGAGCGCTCTCTAAACTCATAGAAAAAAGCTTGGTCAAACGGAAAAGGAATGGACACAACGATAGGCTCACCAAATCTAAGGACCTGTCATCATATATGAGAGAAAATGATTGGTATTCCTTCTCGGGCCGAGGGTACCTCTGAAAAATTGGCTGCAGGGTATAATATTAAGTACAATTAGAATATTGTACCACACACAATGGAAATTTGCATTTAACTGAGAAAAAAATCATTGTAAGTCCCTTAGAAGTAGAAGACTGATTTTAACAAGGATTAATGACGACCTTTTATAGGGACAACTTTAAATCACTTGCGTGAAATCATCTACAACCCCAATTACTCAAATCTCAAAGTGGAGGAAAACAGACATACAGAGTACAGGAAAACACCTGATCGTATTTGACAGTTTTCATGTACAAAGGCAATCACGTTGAAGAATTGTGCCAGAGTGAAAGTATTATGAAGGGTTACATACATAGAAACCACTGTACTTCTACAAATAAAGGTACAGCATTCCTAAACCGAAATTTTCAGGTGGTTGATACAAGCGGACAAATGCAAGAAACTGCCCCATGAAGGGTAAGAGGTTGACAGGCCATCAAGTAGTATGCAGATACTAATGCAAATCAAAAGCAACATGTTAACCAATCAAAAGAAAAGTTGTCGTCCATGAGTCACTTTAAAATAAATAGAATCAGTTATTGAAATTTCACACATATCAAAATTCATGTACCATTACACAATGGAAACCTTTTGTTAGAGGCATTCTCTTTATCAAAATTGATGTTGAAGATAAATCATTTCAAAACTTTATTATGATAAACTACTAGTTATACAAAGTTTGAAGTGAAGAAGAGATTATTAATTTAGTTATCCAATTAATACTTTGGCATTTCAAAGCTGGACATAAACTTTTTGTTTATAAATGAGGCACCAAATGTAGAATGTTTAACTGAATGAGGAAACGAAAATGAAATCACAGTTTGAACTGAGGATCAATGCTCTAACAATATATTAATTGATTATCACAAAATTTTAAATATAAAAAAATCATTGAATAGCTAAACTGATGAAATGAGTTGAAATTTTAAGTATTTAAATAATATTGAATCTTCAGATCTATAGCAGTATGCACAATAAAAGACATATAAACTTACAGTGCGCTGACCAGGAATAATTCTGGACACACGACTTAATTTAAGGTGTTTCTCCTCTTTTCCGGAGAACCAAATCAGAACAGATTCATCCTGAAAGGAACAGAATCAGAGATGCATAGCATGTATAATTTAGTAGAATCTTATGAAAGGATTCAAAAGTCCACAATGTTAGTAGCAACTCTGAATAAAATGGGTCCTACCCATTTTATCCTTGATTTCTTTTCCAGGTATATGTAATGCAGCAAGAAATGTATAGAAAATGGCCTGAAAGTTTTCAACAGTGCTTTCTTCGAACAAG
This sequence comes from Casuarina equisetifolia, assembly GCA_028551475.1. Taxonomy (NCBI): domain Eukaryota; kingdom Viridiplantae; phylum Streptophyta; class Magnoliopsida; order Fagales; family Casuarinaceae; genus Casuarina; species Casuarina equisetifolia. The sequence continues at coordinate 7,777,428 of CM052358.1, forward strand.
AATTATCCTCATAGAGTTGATTAAACTTCCGTAACATGCTGATCTTCATTCCATAATAAAACAGAGGGACAAACAAAGAGACCCACAAGGTAGATAAGAACTAAATTAAGGCCTCCAAGCAAACTAGATGGAAAAAATCTTTAGGGGAGCTAAGTCAGCCATACACTGATGGCATGGAGAGTTCCTAGGACACAAGCTTAAACCTTCAGATCCAATGATTATCCTGGAGTTCTGTGATCTTTGCTGTTTGTAGGCTAACATAGCTCCAAAGATGCACGAGAGAGCTACAAGATTTCAAAGTGAAGGGCATAATCTGACTACTTAACACCGACCAGTTAACATTGAGTACAATGAAGTTTTGTAGGGATTGGTGTTTTCGGAAAACCTTATTTGGGAGCTCCTAATAACAGATCACATGCGTTGTTTTCACTTAAAAGTTCTGCAGGATTCATTCTGTTTAAAGGCTCTCTCTTTCGGATCTTATTGGCCTCCTACTTTATCACACAGATCTTTTTTAAGTCACTACCTTTGCTCTTATCAGATGCATATACAGGCACAGGTATGTCATGGATGCATGTAAGTTTTGTATTCAAAGCAATTATATTAATGGTTTCCAAAACGAACTTTTACTTGTCATCAATTTCACTTTTGGTTTGGCCAGCACACCTTAAGAATAACCATCAAAAAGTTCAGCAAAGAGACATCCAACATGTAGTATAGCCAAATACGGAGAAGCAATAAGAGATATGTATTATGCCAAATATTTTGTGACAAAAAGAAAGAGAGAATAGCTATTTTCTTAATACAAAGCAAGCTTCTTATTCAATAAAATTCTATAAAGATGAAAGAAACATATCTTAAGACCAATTTGTACCTAGTTGATGTCAAATAGGAAAGAAATAGGTAAGATTAACATATTAGTACAGAAATATAAATTTTCAGATGCATTAAATCTTACATTAGCTAGCCTGAAAGGACAAAACTTGGGCTTCCCCCTACGTCCATACTTGAGCAACTGAGCTCCTTTCTTAAGAGCAGTGATGGCCTGTAGCACAGAATAAGACAAGTCAAAGAAACCAGCCAGAGTTTGCAAACCGACCATGTTGGAGGAGAAGAGAGTGGCTTTATTTGATAATAGCATTGGATCACTTTTGGTGTTATGAAGAAACAAAATGCACAAAAAAAAAAAAATTAAGAGAAGCAGAAGAAGAAGAAGAAGAAATCTATAATAAAAATATGCAAATAATGCAGGGTTAACTTCACAGAAAAGCAAAATTTTGAAATAGTCCTAGAAATTGCTAGGAGGATTGCTTTTCCCAATTAGATGAAATGCTTCACAATTTTGACATTTTGGCCAAAATGACCTTCTACCGATCCTGAGGTAGCTTAATCCTTGCAAGAAGGCGTATAATGATATCAATTTTTACTTTTATTTTGTTAGATTTATAAAAAGTTACATATTAGGTCATTTCCACTAAGACTGCAAGCCCTTTATACTGATATGGGGAGATAAAGGCCTCACTAGTCATCAACCAAGGTCTGCAAAACTAGTTACTTTGAAAAATACACACATAACATTGTAAGCCAAACATATTGTAAATTTTGATATTCTAAATATCCTAGTTGGACCTTGAACTATGAAGAATAAAATTTCTGCCTTTGTCATATTTCAGAAGTCACAAGATTAATGTCCTTTAAATTTCGGTACAGAGAATTTCCTATTAGCATCTTAAATTGAGGAGCATTGATTCTGGGCTTCTCATAATTTACAATTCTTAACCCAATGTGAACGGAGCCCAATGTAGGTCAGACGTACCATCTCACAGAAGTACAACAAGACTATACAAAGCAGAAATAAGTAACCATTAAAAATGTCATCAAGGGATAAATAAATCACAAACTAGACAAAAAAAGACTCAATTATAAATTGGAAATTGCTAGTTAAGGGCGCATTAAATACGCCATAGATCCAACGGTTCTAAGACTTGCTATAAGATAATCCCTTAAATGAAGGAAAAAGAAAAAGTGAAATTAGATGAACTTTCCCATTTTATACTAGCATTACTCTAATGGTGCACAAACGATCCCATTTACCAAACCACTATTATACTCTTACTTCTTACTTGCCTTAGCACCAAGCAAAGAACAGAAAAATACTAACATTTCTTGTTCCGCGAACATCATACGATAAACCAGGGCCTCAACTCAAAAGCATTTCACAAATAACAGAAGGAATTAAAAGCAATAAAGCTAGTGAAATATATGAAGCAATTACCAACTCGATGTCTCTCTCCACCAGGTCCACGCTCATCTTCTCTGTGCGCGACATCAGGAACCTATTTCCCCTAACCAAATGCTACCCTCCATCTCCCCTAGTGCAACAACTCCGCCGCACCAAGCTTCTCCACGCATTGCCTCCAATAACAAACTGAAATTTAGTTGCGTAATCACATTCCCGTCGTACTCCAGTGCAATCACTGGAAATCCAGTTAAAGTTGGAGCAAGCGGAAGTAGAATTTTGGCAAAGAAATTCGAATTCGAAGAAAGCCACAAGCAATGGCAGTGAAGAGGATTAAGGTTTTGGTAAGTGCCGATGAGAACGTGACAAAACAAGGTACGAGAATTCCAAATATCCAAAAAAGGAGAAAAGGAAGTGCTTCTGTAAGAGCAAATCGAGTCAGGAAAATGCAAGAAAGCGAAGGAAAGGGGGAGAATAAGAGGCAAAATTACAGTGAGTGAGTGTTGTAATGTTGAAAGCGAAATAATAGGGATTTTGGATTTTCGTTGGCTTGAGAGGTAAAGCCCATTGACTATTCGCTTTTTATGGTCAACAGGCCAATGAAAGTTCCCCATGTCGGCCTGAAGTTCGGGTGGGGCCAAAGTTGTCCTTTTCCAATGATGCATTCTGAACACTTTTTTCGGACTGTCTCTTCTATAAAATTCACAGAAAATATTTCCTTTCTCTATTTTTTTTTGCTTTTCAATTTGGAGCAAAAATGACAGAATTATTAGTCATCATATATTTTATCTTAAAAAATTTAAATTATATTTCAAAAAATATAAAATTAAGTAATTTGCAACTTATCGTGATCAATATTGGCTGTATTTAATACTATAAAATTAAATCTAAAACCGAGCCAGTGAAATTTGGAGTCAAGTTAAATGTTAGTGATTAACAATCCTAAAATACCGAACTCAGACCTAAAGGTTGCCCACCCCTCATATTGTTAGCCTAAACAACCAATTTTATATGCACATTTTAATTTTTTAAAAGTTTTAGTGGACAAACTTAGTACAAAACAAGTTATCTGAGATTTGCAATATGATAGTTACTGTTAAAATATAGAGTAGTCAATAAGTATTTAACTCGATAATAAGTAAATATTGTATGTGATTTTTTGACTTTGGATTCAAAATCTTAATAATCCATAAGTAGATGTGTGAGTACAAATAAAAAAAGGTAAGAAAAAAAGGTTTAATTATTTGTTTGAAGTCCTGTTACTAGATTTGTCACGTTTACACATGACAAATAGTATCAAAGTGCTAAGTTGTAGCATCCAGCACTAGAGTGGGCTGAATTTCATCCACTCTGTATTGTGCATCCAGACAGGCCGAAAGAAAACAGGGGTACTGGGATAGGTTCCCCTGACTGGGCAAAATGCCCAGATTGGACCACTAAGAGCTTTAATTATGTGTGCTCTGGTAGCGTTTGTAGGTGACAATGAACCGGGTCAGTCTGGCAGTGTGCGGGCATTGAAGCTGATAAAAAAATTCATTTAAAAAGTTGAAGTTGATGGAAAGAGGAAGGTTTAATATTCTTAAGCTGTCAATTTAAGCAAACGCAGGCCTTTGCTGGGTTTGACCATCCATACATCAATTATCATTTCTTTTTTTTTTTCTTCTTCTTCTTATGGTGTACCTGCAAGGGGATTTCAACCCTTGATTCTTAGTCTTGATACAAAGTAATTTATTTCCTTTCCCCAGAATTCTGTAGGCTACGTTATGATATGTGATTTACTATAGTTGAAAGGATACAATAGAGTTTGTTAGAGAGGTATCCTGTGTGACCTTAATTGGCAAATATATGATGAATTAACACAACACAGATTGTGTTGGAATTTTAATTTATTTTTTATTTTTTATTTTTTATTTTTATTTTTTATATGTATCTATTCAACTCGGATGCTAGATTTTTATTGGGTCAGCAAGTGATTGACAATTTGGTTGATATAGTATTATTGTTTACATAAATTTTCTTAAAAAAAAAAAAATCAAGATTATCTCCAGTCAACATAAGAGGTTTCATAAAAATAAAAGAGAGATACACTGATTAGTCCATATTATATTTTTTCTCTTCCTAAAGAAGAGATTTGGGATCAAGTGCACTCACATAAGCGCAATGTCCTTATGAATTGACCCAAAGCAAATGAACAAAAAACTGAAGTTTGTACAGGGTCTAGAAGCAACTTTCAAAGAAGGACTGCTTCTTGTTTAGGAAAAAGAAGAAAGGGGGAAAGACTGATGGATTTAACTTATCAAGATTTTAAGAGTATGGTGACTCACCCACCCTTCGTGACAGGCCTTCCATTGAGAGACCCAACATTCAATTCAACAATCCACATTTTTTGATATGATCAAGTGGACAAATAACGTGTGGAATCTGCCAACCTGCTGGGTGACAAATAAGTCCTCCCTATTTTTTATGTTTTGTATTGATCATTCGTTAGGCTTTCACTATCTCAATATTGTAGTCATGAGACAATGGACTAAATAATGAAGGAATTGAGATCATGTGTTGGAGTTTGTTGGTTCTCCAAACTGAGTCCCCAGCGGGACATTGTTTCAAAGGTCAAAAGGCATCTGCGTTTGGAATTTCTTGTTGTTCTCTGCTTACAGACCATGGCATGTTTCTTTGTGTAAAAGCAAAGTTGATCCACAAATTGTATTCTTTCTCTGATCATGAATCCTCAAATATGAAGCAAGTTAAGGTATTGGTGATGGCTTGCTTTCCGGAATATTTATGCTTTCTCTGTTAACCACTGAACTTGGACTAGGGGCATTTGTTGCTCTCTGAGGTGCATCTAATTCAGCTACAACAAATCCCGTAATAGCAGCAAATACCCATCCCTGGTGTCATTTCTCCTCTCACATAATCATCAAAATCGAAGGCGCATTTGCAGGCTCAAGAAATAGGGCCTGGCAAATTTCAGAATTCATTTACAGGCTCTGACCCATCTTCAATAACATGAAGTTTTGTTAAATTTCTACATATTTGACGGGAAACAAAATGCAACGACGCAAGAAGTAAAGTGTTCTGTAAATCAGTCAAAATTGTGATAATACTTTTGTGTTAATATACAATTGAACCCCACCAAATTCAAAAATCCTAAGTATTTGGTACCAGAACAAGAAAAAGGAATTCTAAGAATGAAAACTGACTCTTTTCCTCTCTCTCAATCGATACTCTGTTGTTCTATCGATCACAAAGAAGGTGAAAACAAGAAAAACAGGAATACAATGAGGAAAAGTGAGGATGGAGCTTGTTCTGCAAGTTGCCTACTAGTAACTTTGTGTATATCAGCATCAGATTGCTGTTTAGATCATTTCCAATCCTTCATAATTTGTTCTTGTTCTGTCAAGCAAGTGGCTTTCTTCCATGCCCTCTCTCGTCAATGTTTGGCAGGACTCCTTGGACCTAACCTTCAACAAATGGGGTCTAAGCTTGTTCACATCAGATAATTGAACTGGTTTCAGAAAGAACTCTTCTGCTCCTTCTTCCAAGCACCTGTTGATCCTCGATGGGATATTATCCGAGGACATGATCACAACTGGTATATCTTTAAGAGATTTACGTTCCTGCAAATCAGATAAAGTCCGATCAGATTTTAGTTTCGAATGTGTAATCTAATATTCCAGAAATTCGGCAGAATGGCCAATTATCACAAGACAAATTAAGCAATCGATATACCCCCAAAATGCTTACCTTGATCTTCCTAAGGAGATCATAGCCTGTCATTCCCGGCATACAGTAATCCGTAATGATCAAATTCACGCCCACATCCTGATGATGATCGTGTGGAGAAAAGGAAGGTGTGTTTGCTTCGCTCTGTTCATCTTCAAGAACACCCAGAAACTCTAAAGCCTTGCTACCGGAATCCACCGCAGTAACTGTGGAAATGAAACACACCCACAAAGAATAAACAACCAAATTCCAATAGAACAATCGACTTTCTTAGTTTTCTTTCCCAAAAACATAGAAATGAAAGATACCATGATAAGAAGAGGTTTTGAGGAGCCCCTCAATCAACTTTCTGTCAATGATGCTATCGTCAACAGCCAGAACATGGAACTGTGCCTCTGCAGCCATACCCATGTTTGTGCCTAAAAGCAGGAAGGCCAACACCAGAAATTGAAGAAGATGAAAACAAGAAGGAAACGTTGGAAAAGAATAAGGGGCCTGTGACCCTTAAATGGGAACCCATGATATATTCAGAAAGAGACGGGAATCCTCAAGAAAATCTGACAGTTTGGAAAGCAAGATCCGACAGATTTCCCCCAGAATCTCCCGGATCTTCTAGGTTGATTTTTGAATTGGAGAAGAAGCAAAGAAGGTGCTGTTTACTATTATAAAATTGACGCGTTCATAATCTTTCATTTGACCCTTCCTTCGATAATGTTTGCTGTGGATGCCCTTTGGTTCAAGTCAAGAGGCCACACAGTAACAATGTCTCCATGCACGTGCATGACCGACTTTTTGGGTTCTCTACAGTCTCTGTGTGAACTTCTTTTGCAGGTGAAAAATTGGTCCCTTGCCTGCTTCCAAAGGGCACTGTTGCCCCGAAGAAACATAAATATTAGAAAGAGTCTCCATAGAGGGTCACCACAAATTATATTCTGCCCTTTTCTAATCAGCAAATGAAAATTTTTAAAAATAAAATAAAAGAGATAGGATTGATTGTTTTCATTATCTATTGGGACAGTAGAAGAGGTCAGAGATGCAATGAAGATAGAGCCAGATGATTGCAGTCATCAAGGATGATTCTCTTCCTTATTATATGTATTCTTTTGGTACAAAATTCTTATAAATAAAGTTTTATATATGAAGATGATTAGTTGAGTACCATGAAGAAGTACATACTTGGACAAAAAGAAAAGAAAAGAAAAGGTAATTGGAAAAGAGAAGGAATTGGAGGAGCAAGGGAGGAAAAGAATCTCTCTGCCTCTTTCTAGATGCTCACGAGGGGAGGGAAGATGATTTTATTAGCAAGACAATAAAATAGAAATTGTCTTAAAAGAAGGAGAGGATTTATTCACCTTGTGATCTTACATTTTTATTTGTGTAGGTTTATAAGATATATAGAGTGAAAAGTCTTTTATTATCTGCAGAAGGAAAATTTGACGTGTAAATAAAAAGTTACCTTCTGTCATGCTAAAATATAAAAGAAGAAATAATAGTTGTAAATTAACAAATTCCGGGCAAGCAATCCAATGATATCTAGTATTCATTATTCCTTTTATTTGGAACTTGAAATTCATCCAATCTGTGTCATAAATACCTACGAATAGTGGTGCTATTTCAAATTTGGATCAAATTTTGTTCCAAACCCAAAAGTAGAATTGATGGGCCCAACAAGGAATTTACCCTTTCCATTCATCTTGTCAATCTCTATCACTACCTACTTGTGGATTATGTCTTGAAGATTCAATATTTCAAATATTTGAATACATGATGCCTACAAATCCTGACCCCACCTCCTTGCAACGTGAAGTGTATGTGTGTCCCAATTAAACAAATAGTTTCTAGATCGGACTAAACGTTGATGTGGTCTAAGATTTCTGGGAACCCAATTGTCTTAGGGAACTTGTTTAGGTTACACATACTTTATTACAAAAGAAACACGAACTAATGTGATATGGATGAGTCTTTTTGAGTTTTATCCCAAAAAATTTGCAGCCATGAATATCAAATCAAAAGTGTTGTAGAGTCCTAAGCTAGTGGATCCCTTTCTTGGTTCTGTGGTTAAGAACGGTGGGGGAAAAGGCGGGACTAGAAAATTCAAAGAAGATCATAGGAGGGGAGGATCTTGTGGGGGTTGGGGAGCAAGCACTTTTTTCAAACTTGGTATGCCTGACAGACTATGCTTAACAACAAAGAGATCCTGCCCAACAGAGGCACGACTCATGAAGCAACGTAGCACTTTCCATATCTCATGATCTTTTACCAAAGTTGATCGGCAATGCCTTGGAAGGAAAGCCTAAAGGATTTGGAAGGTGGCGGTGGGTTCTGAAAAGGTGGGGGTGTGGGGAAATTCCATCCTACCAAATCTGTGTTAGGGGATATGCTGACTTGGGTGCCACCTTATCCTCGTGGGAAACCACGTGCACCAAATCAAATTCCTGAATTCCCCAACTTGGCTGCCCACAGTTTTCAAGTTCCGCTGTTTCATCATTCCCAGAAAACAAAAAACTTGCTATGAGTCATTCTTTTTAATGTTGTACAATAAGTTCAAAAAACAGATGTAAATCGGCATGTGTCATTTTGTGGTTGTTTTTTTATGTTTTCTATATTTGCCGACGAGTATATTATCATAGTTAGATGAATTACCAGGATATATAAATTAACATGTGCCTTTTTTGGAGGTTGTTTTAATGTTTTATATCATCATAATAGGATCACAACTAAGTTTGTTAGCATAAGTTGTACATGTAACCCAGAGAAACTGTTATTAATATATCTTTGACTAATAACAATAATAAGACAAACCCTTTTTTTTACCAAGTTGGATGAAATGTTTTATTTGTTGAATATTCCATCTAAACACCTATTTATTAATAGATGACTTATTCAACTATATAAATTGTCATATCATCCAATTATCAATAGATGACTTATTCGACTATATAAATTGACATATGTCATTTGTGGTTGTTTTATGTTTATATCGTTGTCCTTAGATCACAAGTAAGTTTGTAGTTGTGATATACATGTCTAACCTCCATACATGAGTCTAAATATATAGTGATGATTGCTTATTAAACTTACAATAAAAAAAGAATAGTTGACTTTCTTTTAATAAGTTGGAGGAAATGATCTATTTGTCAAATGGTTACATTTGGATATCTAATTATTAATACTAAAAACTTAAGTTCTCTCTCTCTCTCTCTCTCGCTAGATAAATTCATCCTCAGTAGCACGTACCTGGCTACGTCATAAATCCTATTTATTGAAACGCTTTTAGTTTACAGATTTTTGGTTGATTAAAAGGAAAATTGTCTTGTATTTATAGAAAAGATAACCGAAATAAAAAAACATTGCTAGGTCTACGTATCTCAACTTTCATGGGACAAAAAAAGAATTCCAAACAGACTGGTGATCCATTTAATTGCCCAATTTAATGCTATTTATGCAGCATGGACTACTGATTTCATTGGAACCCGAAATTCTCCCCAAACCCGCCGTCTGCCGTAGGACTTCGGGGATATGGTTTGGTTCCGGTCCTGCCAAGCGGCTGCAAGGAGGACAAGAAACAGTTTTGTGTAGCGGAGCCTCCGCAGCAGCATGCCAAAACGTCTAGCCTGCTTTGCCTCTTGGCTGAAACATCGAATTCAGCTTAGTGCACTTGCAAAATAGTGCCCGGAAATTAGTTCCGGCTTGACACTTCCAGCCTAATTGTAGAAGGCAAGCCCCTCGAAGGATCAGACTGGGATCAGAGCAACCATTCTGCAGAAAAAGCGGAAATCCAGTCAACCAGAGTGCTTTCCATAGTTTTCCAACCTTATCGAATTTCTCAGTCTCGTAATTATCCTCCTGATAAGGTGTTGCCATTTCTATCTGATGTGCCGTCCTGTTCCCTGTTTTTATACTGTGGAAATATAAAGCTGAAACCCGTGTGGAGAGGAAAGGCCATGTGATGTACGAAGTGGGAGCGTTGGGTGAAGAAAAAGGAGGCAAGCGTGGACATATTTGTCTGTTGGTGCTCCATTCTGTTCCCCATGCCTTGCCTCCTGCGGGGTCAGCCGCGGAGACACGTTCTAAATGAAGCACTAATGAGCTGCTACTTCAAGGGGAACGCGTGAATCCCTGTAAAAAGAAGAAAACCAAGGTAACACTGTATATAAATTGAAGCTAGATTGCACGAAAATATATGATAGTTTGATAACCTTGAAAAGATGATGTTGGGGTTTATAGAAGAGAAAATTCCTTTGTCGTTCACGTCAGCTTGCCACGTTAGTATGTCATGTCAGCTCAATCTGTACATATGTGTCAACTAGCGTGTCACGACTTACCATGTCAGCCCTAAGACGCACGAACATACATCGTTGTCTCCAATGAAAGTAGAGCGTGCATTCAGTTGTGCCTACTTACTGGAATCGCGATTCTAGGTAGGAAAGGAAAGTGTTTTCCTCCACAGATTTTTCTCCTCGTCATCCTCGTCAGCCACATCAAAAGATTGAAATGTTTTTCCCCAATCGATAGTGCCGACTGTAAAATCAATCATAAACCACGATTTCACAATCCTTTTATGGGGATGACAAATCAATGTGATTGAAGCCCTAATTCACTTTCTTCTTACACAGTTTTGTTCCTTTGTATAGCCATAGTCGTTTGCCTTCAATTGTAATATGTTTGTACATAAATTTCATCACGAATTAATCAAATTCATTCTATACTTTTTGTGTTCATATTTGTTCTTGGGGTTTTTGTTCATACCGAAGAATCGGCCACGATTTCCTTGGCAAGCATTCTTTCAAGCAATGCCAAACATCTCTCATCTCCAAATTTTTGTTTGTGTGATATTTTCATATCTTTGCCCCTGTGGCTCATATAAACTTGCCTCCAAACCTCAATAGTGTATCTTCCAAGGCTATCCTCCCGATTATGAAGATTATTGGTTTTAATAGCCTTGACACAAAAGATGTACATTGTTGTTGATGCCATATTTGACGAGTTCTCTTTCCCTTATTGATAATTAACTACTCCAAACTCTCCTTCCTCACTTGTTGCTCTAGATATTAGTTTGTTTACCCTAACACAACCTCTAATTTTCTCATCCAGCTTTATGACCTTGAACACCTACTCACCACTTCCTCCTATAGCTTAAGACATCTCCATTGAACCTACTTTAGTCACACTAATGATTTTATAGCCTTAGATCCTTCTCTAGTTTCGATCCAACTCTAACCTTTGATCCAATACTTCCCCCCCATCAGATGGTCACTTGATTATGCTCTAGCACGATTCTATAGCTGAATAATGACTCATTAAAGATACTTTTGCCCTTGTTGATACTGCTCTCCCTTATTGAGAACCCACTACCTATGCTCAAGCTACGAAGTATCTCAACTGGCGTGCTGGAATGGAAGAAAATGATTCTACACTTACTCGTAACCAAACATGCGATCTCATGCCATCTCTTACTCATACCATTCCAATCGAGTTAAAGTGGATTTATTAAATTAAGTTTTCTATTAATGGCTCTTGAGTGGTATGAAGGCTCCTTGGTCATTAAAGGATTTCATTAGTAGCTAGGCTTGGATTACCCTGAGACATTCATTCTCATTGCCAAAGTAGTAACAATTCAAACTGTCCTAGCTCTTTTCTACTAAAGAGGTCAAGAACACCTTGCACAACAATCTCACTAAAGAGGTTTTCATGGACTAACATCTTAGATTTGTTGATTTCTCTTAATCACTTTTTTTTTGTTGCCTTTTGGAAATCCCTTACAACCTCAAGCAGTGCCTTGTATAAACTCTTTTCTTCTCACTTGGCTTTCTTGTCTCTCGAGCTAATTGGTCTCTTTTAATCATTTTTTTTAATTTTAATTTTTTAATATTACAATGCATGCACCTAACTTATACACATATGGTGTTAAACCCTAAACCTCATGATTAGAATCCTTATTAGCTCATCTCTAAATTGGTTAGCTAAGTGACTCTCTCTTAATTGTCCATACTAACCAGTAAAACATCTTCTTTATAGTATATGTTGATGATATTATTCTTGCTAACTCTCTAGTAGCTCTTATTAATTTTCTCTTGATAACTCTTTGACATGAATTTTCCATTAAAGATTTTGGCTCTTTTCATTATTCCCTTAGCACTAAAGTCCAACCTACCCCACAACTTTTCCTCTGTCAAGCTAAATTTTTGTTTGATATTCTTTCTTGGACTAGAGTCAACTTTGAGTCCATTTTATTTCCTTTGATTATTAAATAATGGATATTTTCACAAATTGTCTCTTCATGGTCCTTTTTTTGTCTTCTTCATTCCAAACTAATGATTCATCCTACCCGATCAACTTGCAAGGGGTATTAGAAAAGTCAACAAAATCCAACTTGGGAATACAATTGGACCTTTCTTTTAGAAGGACATCAAATCTATCACAAGACTTGACCCTTCTCTTTATGTCATATGCATAAAGGAAATGACAACACAAGGTGTCTTGAGGAGCTATAGACTATTAGTACTAATTCAAAGCAATTGTAGGCTAATGTGCAATTTAAACTATAATGGTGTATTTTGTTTATTTTGAAACATGAGACAATTTGTATTCTTCTATTGTTGGTGTGTATGTATGGGTGAAATGAATGACCAAAAAAGGAAGTAAACTTGATTTAGTTATTACAAAGAAGTGAATATAGAATTCTTTTAGAAAATTAGTTGTTATGCATAGCTTTTTGTTTAGCGAGTGAGTTTAGTTGAAATTGAACCAATGTAATGTATCCACAAACTAAGAAAAACATGTAGAGAAGCATTGAAAAATGCTTAGAAGTTTATGAGTTTTAACATGTAGAGAAGCATTGAAAAATGCTTAGAAGTTTATGAGTTTTAACATGTAGAGTACGTTGAAAAATTACTCATACCATTTTGGTACATGGTAGGGTGTGGTTAGTTTGCTGCATTAAATATCTTTTCAAACTGTCATAAGACATTTATATTATTTATTATTCATTTATATCTAGTCATATGGTAACAACCTAGGTAAAAGTTCAAAATGAAAACAACTTAAAGGATAATTTTGTAACTATCAATCAATTCAAGGAAACATAAGCACTAACTTGTTTCTTGTCCTCAATGTTGAAGTTTAAGATTATTTCACCTTGTTGTTAAGTGAACAACAAACAAACCAATCTAGTTTTGTGTGAAGGAAACATATAAAGATAAAGAGAACAAAAAATAGACCAAGAACATAAAGGCTAAAGAATAATAGAACATAAGTAATACTATAATGAAGAATAGAACTTAAGAAGTACTATCATTTATAAGGGTTGTTTAATTTGTGCTTAAATAGTAATTTTGAATTTTGTACTTGGTGTCTTGCATTTTGTTACCCATAATATTTATGAGTTTTGACATCCTTTGTGTGGTTTCTAAAATATATTTTGTTTTAATGTTATTTCAAATTTATATTTGCTTTAACTACACTATCCGTGTGAATTACATCTTATTGGTATAAGAGTTAACCATGAACAACACATTGAGTATATTATTGGATCTTGGAATTTGTATTTGGTAGAATTATACCTATTTAGTTTTGCAATTTTGTATATTGGATCTCACACATAGACATATATTACATTGGCATTACATACACAAATTTGTTTAAAGTTATATAATACATATTCATCACAAAAGAAAATTATTTGACTAATTAGAAACCTAATTCACTCCCCTCCTTTAGTTACCTTAGTGACCTTACAGTTCCATTACAGGATTATGCTCGTAACATCTTGTACTAATGTTCTATTTATAAAATTCAAAAATAGGATACTTGAAACCTAGTTACGGATTTATCTACCATTTAAAACAAATAAAAACATGACAAATTAAATCCATGAGTGGGAGTTAAAGTTTCCTTTCTTAATGTGGCTAATTAAAAAAAAATGTTATAAGAAAAGATGTATTATTGCATGGTATCACTATTTTCAAAGTACTAATAACATTGTAATTCTACTAATAACTGGTGACATAATCCCAAAACACCTCTAGAATACATATAATGAAATGAATTCTTATACTATTTAATATTTGACCTAGATCCTTCAAATTTATGCTACTCTTAAGATCATATTTACCATTTGAAGCTATGATTAACCAAATCAATACTTACTAACTTTGGAAGATTCATCCTTGCTTCTAGAATCCCAAGAGATACTAAAGTTTCAATGATAGAAAGCCATTAGAAGTGGAACTTGCCTACTAATAGAAGTTGTTTATAGTCTATGCTTATAGGAAATATCAACTCCATAACAAAAGCTTATTGATATGAGAGAAGACAAGCTTATCTGGACTAATTGCAAATGCAAAGTTTTAAATTAACTTAGCTTGGAAAAATATCATTGCTTAAGGGCCTAAAATCAATTATTATAGAAGTTTATGGTTTAAGTATGTGATCCTTTAACATTTTTTGATAGTATGATTAGCAATACAGGATTGACTAGTCATAAGAAATAAATTCCAATATTTTGGATGTTTTAAGATAAAGGTTGTTTCTAGTTGACGAATACCAAGACCACCTTTTCTCAAAATGTCCATACTCAATTATATTCTTGGCATAACTAGAGACTTTACCATATATAACACCACCATATTTATCATTACGTTCAAGAATTAACTGGCTCATTCTCATTTCAAAAGGGAAAAGATTTAAGTTATGTATACCTTAATTTGTGTTTACATCTTTGTTACAATGAAAGAAATAACATGATATTTAGAAACAATATAGTTTTTGATTATGCAACACTTAAAGCCATCTAAAGCTTGTAAAAGATAGATTTTCTTTTTGTGTTAAAAAATTACAAAATAGTTGAGAACTTGTGCATTTTAGCATACTTGGAGATTTAAGGAAACCATTTTTGATCTGATGCAATGTTGTGTATGACCTTTTCATAGAGACACCACCCTTAACCATCTTGTATTGATCATTTGTGTATATTAAATTTTACTAAAAGAAAACTTTGGAAGATCCATAACTTCTAAAATTTATTGTATTCTATTAAATTATATATCATAAAGTCTATCTTGTTTTCATCTGCCTCATGACTCTAGTGGAGCTACTAGGGGATTCATGCCTAAATGGTTGGGGTTCAAGATGCTAGCCCATCCCTTTACCTATAAGAAAAAAGGAAAAAAAAATTATGCGCCAATTAACTATATTTCAATTAGTTAATTATATTATCTTTCTTTGACATTGTTGGACTAAAAATATATCTTCAATATGAAGATTATATTTTCTCCAAATGCTATATTGGTTATAATTCCCAAGAAACTAAAAGGACTAGTTGCAAACAAACATAACCTAAAGGAATTCCTTTGTTGGCACCTCGTAAATGGTGTAAGGCAAAATCAAGAAGAAAAGAAAAGAAAAGAAAAGAAAAAAATCAAACGAGAGATAAAATTTAAGATCTCATAATATTTATTCTTCAATTTATCCCTCTTATTGGGAGTACAATATTGGACGAATATAAAATTTGAGATCTCATCATATTTATTCTTCAATTTATCCCTCTTATTGGGAGTACAATATTGGACGAAGAAAGAAAATCCATTTTTTCTCTCTTGATTTGTGAGTATAATAATGTAAAGAAGATAAAATTAATGTAGTGGATTATCGTTTTGTTTCACGTTGAACTTTTCCTCAGATGCTGATCCCTGGCAAGAGCACAAGTTCATTCTGCATTCGCATTTTGTTGGGTCAGTGCAATCAGCAGCAGTATTGCATAGATAAGTCACATTCCTTGCTTCAACTTTTGATTGAAAACCTGGAAAAATCATTTCTATTAATGAAGCAACGAAAAATGTAGAACTACATATCATTGATAGGTTCTTATTTTTTAATATTAATCTCTATTGATGAAAAACTTATATCTCAAGTTCTCTATTCGATAGAAACAAATGGTTTATACTCTTTGTTGAAAAGTGGTATTTCATTTCCTCTAATTAATTAAGATAAATGATTTTAAATTTTTCTTAATTTTGATAGATAATTGAAAACATCCAAAAAGAAAATAGGTAGATCATAAATTTTCAATTCCGAAAAAGAAGTTTGAATCTTGAGCTTCCTATCCAACACTTCTCACAATTTTTTTTTTTTTGGTTAGATAAATGGGGAGGGAAAGGGAATTTTGGAGACAAGACCAAGCGTTAGTACCAATATCTTTGTCACTATGGTACTGGCTTGAATTCTAATATTTTTCATTTTTTATTATCCTAAAGCATAATCCTCAGGCAATTGAATTTTCGGAAAACAACAACTTGTATTCATTAGCAACTTGATGATTTACAAAACTAACACAATGCTTGTTAGGCCTTGTTAATTCTTTTTGTGAATAATGAATAGATAATTTATTTATCTAAACCATTTAGACGAACCTAGAAGCTAATCGAATATAGTTTAAATATCACTGAAATTAACTCAAGAACTACAATGCCTTTTTAGTTATTTGTCATATGAGAAATACTAAGCCCATCCAATAACCTAAATCGCGATGACGGTTAATAAACATATATAAAATAGGTGAGCCTTAACAAAATAATGAAAAGATACAGCTCTATTATTGATGTCAAAAGTATATGTCGGTGGAACTCACCGTGCGAATGAATAATAGCAATACACAAAAAAACAAGAACAAAAAGACTATGAGTGGGATTCTTACAAAAGCTGATGACGAAGAGAACAACTAGGAAAGTTAACTTGGAGGAAGGTTTCGCCATCTTTGAACGTTGTGCCTGGCTGGAAATGATGAATATGATGTTAATTTTCCAACTTGACACAACTTATGTTCTCCCGTCAAGTGTGTGTATATATAGGTGAAATTCATGCTTGCTATATTTAGGTTTTATAATTTTACGATAAAATAGAATACTTCAACCACGCGTGGTGTCCTCGAGCTGCAAACTGTGCATTTGTTGGCTTTTTGGTTACACATTTGCGGTTCTTGGCACCATGGGATTCTTTGGCCTCTCTTAAAAGCTTATGTTCCAATTGACCACAAGTTGATCATCGATTTAGGGCATGATTTATTTAATATGTCAGAGAGTTTCAACTTCCTCCTTGTATTAACATCTGGGTAATTCATTTTCTATAACCTCAAAGTACGTGCATAAACAATATTCACAGTTTATGGTTGCAACGTAATCATTATTAGTAGTCTTCCTTTGTTTAGCAATGTAGAGTAGCACCTCTAATTTGATAGCAAACGTACCGGTTATCACTTAGTTGTTTTTGTTTTGGACTTTTAGCTAGGTTATTGCCATATGACTGGATATAAATGAGACGGAACATCTATTACCTACAGTTTGAGAAGATGAACAGTCCAGCAAAATAACTATCCCTTTCACATTCTTATATTGCTTTGAAAAACCTCTTCCACTTGCTGGACTCTCTTCCGCAGAGCATGGGGAGGACTCCCATCAGAAGTTCAGAACTTGCGGACTTCATCTGCCTAATGAAAGTTGCTTTTTCTATAGTCATTTTCCAATGCTACCCTACACGTTTTTCTTGTTCTATGGATACGTTACGTCCGTCCAATTTCAACTGCACTAACCACTCGAGTGAAAGCCTACGTGTAGGCAACTAAGTTTCCGTGTCATACCTAACAAAAAATGAAAAAAGAAAAGAAAAAGGTTTCACATGTCATAGTCAATTGCAATGTTCCCCATTCCATCATTGAAGCACACTTATTCCATCAGGAGTAAAGCCAACTATAACTTTCTTGCTAGACGACCCCAAACCACATTCGGGATGAACTCCCACTCGAAGGGAAGTTCTTTTTCTCGAATATTCAAATGCCATTTAATCTGTGAGGAACATTAATTTGAAGATTTGATATGATATGTTAAAGCACAACTTTAATCGAGAAAACTTGAGCAAGTAAAGTTCAATCCGATATTGTTATCCTAATTTTAGATCTTATAAGTTTCTCAGATTTTTTTTAAAAAATTATATCATTAAGACATTTAATGACATATCCCAATCTTTTTGTCCATTTAACATGACCTTTTGTATCATTTGTTGATAATGCAGCATTATTGAATCTTATTAAGGAAGCTTGATTCATTCTATGTTAAAAATCCCAGTTGATTAACTAAAAGCTTTCAAATCCAATCTACTTCGTTGTGCTTAGTCACTAGAACAATAAAGAAGAAGAAGAGAGAATATATAACGTATTGATGTTGGCCTAGATACCAAAAAGAGGAGAGAGACCAAATATATATATAGTAGTCTACCTCTCAGTTTTATCTCAAAATTTAGGCTTGGGACAGGGAAAAAAGAAACTAAAGACAAAAAGAGAACTAAATGTTAAATCCTGCTCCTTAAAGGCTTATTGTAGAAAATGCACAAACAGAAAATTTTCAAATTACATTAATTGTTTAGGTAATAAATGTTAAATACTGATGCAATAAATATTACTATTTCAATCATAAAATTATAACAAATAAGTTGTAAGTAAAACCATAATGACCGGGGATGGCGATTAGAAACGACTAAAACAGATACACATCTTCTTTTGGTTATTGGTTTCACCTATATATACACCTGTGATAGAAAACATAAGTGGTGTCAAGTTGGAAAATAAACATCATATTCATTGTTCCCGGCTGCCATATTCACAACCTTCAAAGATGGCTAAGACTTGCTCCAAGTTAGCTTTCCTAGCTGTACTATTGGTCATCGGCTCCTATAAGAATCCACTCATCGTCTTTTTGTTCTTGCTTTTAGTGTACTGTTATTAACCATTCGCACGGTGACTTCCACGCACATACTTTTGATATCAATAATAAGAAATTAGGCTATTGGATGGGCTAAGTACTTATCATATGAAGAATAACCAAAAAGGCATTGTAAGTTCGACATTTATATTTTTGAAAAATTTACTTTTTCTTAAACTATGTTCAATTAGCTTTTTGATTTGCCTAAATGGTTTAAATAAATAAATTATCTATTCATTATTCACAAAAATAATTAATGAGGCCCCAGAATCTTTTTGTCACTTTTCTAAATCATAAAATTGCTAATTAATATAAAGGTTTTTTTTTTCTAAAACAATAAAAATTCAATTGTGTGAGGATTATGCTTTAGGATACAAAAAAGTGAAAAATATTCGAATCTAGTCCAATATCCAAGCGAAAAAGCTACTTGGCTTGACCGTAGGTCGTGCTCAAATCCACACTTCACCGAAATCCCCTCCCAATTTATCTAACCAAAAAGAAAGTGAAAAGTATTGAATAGGGAACTTAAGAATTAAACCTTTTTTTTTCTTGTAATTGAAAATTTATGATCTACCTATTTTCTTTTTGGATGTTATCGCTTATATACCAAAATTAAGAAAAAAATATAGTCGTTTATCTCCATTAATTAAAATACCATTTTTTGAAAGGTATAAACGAAATGTTTCCACTAAATAGAGAACTTGAGATATAATTTTTTTTATCAACACAGATTAATATTAAACCAAAAGGAACCTTATCTATTATATGTAGTTCTACTATCTGTTGCTTTATTAATAGAGATGATGTTGCCAGGCTTCCAATCAAAAGTTGAAGCAAGGAACGTGAATTATCCATGCATCACTGTTTATGACTGTGGTGACCCAACAAAATGTGGATGCAGAATCAACTTGTGTTTTTGCCACCGAGCAGCATTTGAAGAAAAGTTCACCAAAAGCTCCGGGAAACAAAATGAAAATCCACTACATCCAATCTTGTACTCTCAATGAGAGGGAAAAATTGAAGAATAAAGATTATGAAATTTAAACTTTTATCTTCCTTTTTTTGTGTGCTTGATTTTGCCTTACGCCTTTTACGAGGTGACAACAAGGGCATTCCTTTTATGTTATGTCTCTTTGCACTTATTCTCCTTAGTTTGTTAGGAATTATTAAAACCAATATAGCATATGGAGAAAAATATAATTTGTATATTGAAAATATATTTTTGGTATAGCAATGTCAAAGAAAGACAATATAGAAGGTAAGTTGAACCAATTGAAATACACTTAACTGTTGTAGACCTTTTTATTTATTTATTTTTAGGTAAAAGAGAAAAGGGTTTGTGTCTTGAATCCTAATCATTTAGGTATGAATATTCTAGGCACCCCCACTTAAGCTACCAAGCAAAGGACATTAGGATAGAGTTTATGTTATATAATTAAATAGAATACGATAAATTTAAGAAGTTATAGACCTTCTAAAGTTTTTTTTTTAAGTAAAATTTAGTTTATACTAGTGATCAATACAAGATGGTTGGTTAAGGGTAATGCCCCTACAATGAGACCATACACAACATTGCATCAAATAAAAAATAGTCTTCTTATGTCTTTAATCATGCTAAATATAAGTTTTCTACTATTTTGAAAAAAAATTAATGTAACAAAATATATTTTTTATAAGCTTTTAATAATTTCAAGAGTTACACATTCAAAAAGTATATTATTTTTAAAGATCATGTTATTCTTTTCACTGAAAACAAGCATAAACAAAAGGTGTAAATACAAATTTAAGTATACATGTTTGAAGTCATTTTCTTTTTACATGGTAAAGGAGCTAATTGATCCTTAAATGCCATGATAGATATGAAAAATACTAATATAGGAAGTGAACTTGAGTGTTTCAGAATCACATATTCCTTCTAAATAAATGGTCCAAAAATTTGAACAAGCACAATCAATCCTTGTAGGCCATGTTTTGGCTTGGATTACTAGGTTTGCCTCTATCTTTTTATAAAGGAGTTTGGATACTCAACCTATTGGATTAACCTTTTAGGATGAAACCTATATTCATAATAAATGATATCAAAGCCCAACTATAACCCAACCTAATAGCTTGCAACCATTATCTCCTAATATGGTATAGACAATGGGAAAAACTATAGTGTGGGGTAGGCAAAAGGCTCTACCTACATTAAGGGTAATATGGATTTAAGTGGAGAAGAATGTAATATATTTCATTCTTCCACATTGGAATGACAAGCAGATGATTTAGCCATATAAAAGAGTTTGGTTACTCTTACTAGGCTGACTGTTTGAGATGAAACCCAAGCCCATAACACATAGGTGTATTTACCTATGCAATATTTATATACAACTTAATGAGATGCTAATATTTCATCTACTTGGTGCCTTAGCTTTTGAATTAATAGTTATTTATTTTTCATAATTTGCCTTCACCACCAATATGCTCTTGAGATTGTTTATATATATATTTTTTCTTTTCTTTTCTAAAGGCAAAATGGATGTGAGATTTTGGTTTCAAGTTACCCTAGTTCTATCTGAGATTGCATGTGTATCAATCGCACTATATATATAAAGGGTTTTATATATATAAAATAGCAAACAAGATAGGTGAAGTTTCTTAGATCTCTTTCAAACTATATGTAAGAATAAAGCCCCATGCACATTTTTGCTTTCTTTGTAATAAACTTTTAATACTCTTTAAACGATTACGCACCATAAGATTGACTTTGGATAGCATGTTTTCTATCTAAAGCCAAATTATGTTGACCAATTTGGGATTTCCATTGTTAGATGTTTAGGGAAACCAAGAAAAAGGGTTGAATTGGATATTTGAAAAATGACCCTTTTAGGTTTTCTTAAAAACTACTAGGAAATTAGTTTAACACAATATTGACCCTTTTTAAACTAATTTTGGCACAAGTAGCAAAAATCATAACTACATATATAGAACAAAAATAATAGAAGGAAGTAAGAAAACTAGCACAAGATTTGAGTGGTCTAGTCTAAGTAATTCTGGCAACTACATCCTTGTCCTCTATCTTAAATAATCTGAAACATTACTAACTAATCAATTAGACCATTGATTATAAGAGATTTTTCCAATTTCCACTCACATAACTAATCTCTCCCAAGAGAGATTACAAAAGTTTTAGACACAAAAACCCTAGAATTTTTTTCCTTCTCCATCGTAAGAGATTTATACTTTCTTTCACAAATATGATCATTAAGTACAGTAGTGTTGCCCTCACAAAGAGAAACAATCAAATCAATGGTCAAAATAGATTATAAGATGTTCACAATCAAAATTGTCACCTTTTTATGAGATCTTTTCCACAATTTGTACTCCTGTCAACAAGTCATTTAGAATCATTGATAATAAATTGATTTTCAGAAGTGGAAGGATAGCACAAGCTACAATAGTAGCGACTGGGGCTTCACCTAATTGGCAGAACCCTAACCTACACAAAAATGAGCATGGTCAGGGGCTTTGCCCGATTTATCACAAGGCCAATGAAAAATAGTTTTGTTCACTTAGGTTACTATGTCCTTTTCAACGTTTCTTTATTCGCAAAATAGGATAGTTTAGTCACTAGATTTGGTTAAAGCAAGTATTAAAGAATCCTAATAATTTATTTCCAAAATTCAACCAGAAAATATTTCGTTCTATATTGTAGATCAACTTTCCGCAACATATGGACAAGTAATATGGCAATTTCATTCATCAGATATTGCAAAAAGTATGAATATTGTGGTGAATAAAGTTCTAAAATACTTGGACAAGCAATGTAGTTACTTTACTGCACAACTTATGCATGTAATGAGGAAGCATGAATGATTTTACTTTATTAAAAATATTTCCATAACTCGTACTCACAAGATAAATCTTCAACAAGTGTACATTTTGTACCCTTGTCATTAACAAATAGTCAGGGAAGAAAACCAGTTTTTCTATGGTAAAAAGGTTAGTATTTTCCAGTGTGATGTTTCTATTTGGGTAAATGGAAATTCGCTGAGGTATTTGGCTTAGGGAACAGGCTTGGATTTTCTTTAGCAATATCAATAGTATTTTTTGGCTTGATTTTTTTTTCCGTTCAGGTCAATAATTTGCTTGAATTTATGGTTGAGTTATTGCGTGCTTGGATATGAGGATGGAATTTATGTTGATTAGGATTTGCATGGTGAATTGTTGACAATAACAGATTCTATATTTGTGGGAAGCAAACTTACATTTGAAAATCAGAGAATACAAAAGTTTCTGTGCAAAGTTTTTATTTTGTTAATTAGTTCTTTTGTAAACTTTTTTTGATGAATAGTCCTTTGTGTAAAATTATGCACTGTAGCCAAATAAAACAAAAAACCCTCACCATTCCAGCTGTTCCCCAACGAAATTGTTGTGGCAAGTTACAACACTCTCTCCTAAGTCTTCTTTTCCAAGTTCCTAAGAATACTTCAACCACGCGTGGCGTTCTCCAGCTGCAAACTATGCATCTATTGGCTTTTTGTTACGGTTCATGGCTACCGTTGGATGTTTTGACCTCTCAAAATCTTGTGTTCCAATTAACCACAAATAGTCAACTCCAATGTTTCCCATTCTAGTATTTAAGGACTTTTACTCCACTGGGAGCGGAGCCAACTCTATTGCTAGATGACAACAAACCACGATAGAGACGAAATGCAACTTGAACGGAAGCTTTTTTTCCTCAAAATTCAAATGCCACTTTTTGTGGTAGAGCTGTTAAGTCCTACGTGCAAAAAATATAAAGTTAAAAAGTAATTTATAAAGCTATAAGTTCCTTCTTATAATGTTTTAAGATTTTAAGTTGAATATAAATTATTCTCTATAAAACCTAACATGAATTAAACCCCAAGTTCAACCTTAGCACTTCTATGGATTTGGATAAGCTAGATCCACCTAGAAAGTAATATTGCATATCAATGTCTAGACCTACATTGTAGTAAAGGATATTGGCCTACATTCCATCCCTTCATTTATGGAGAGACTTATGTGGAAAGTGTTGCCCCATTCTTAGGGCGATGGTACATTAAGTCTCACATGAGACAAAGAGAAAGTTAAACAATAATTTATAAAGAAATGAGTTTCTACATTTAATGTCCTAAGATTTTAAGTTGGATATACATTTCAATTTCGTCCTTCTTTATAAAATTTACCAAAAGTATGCATATTTCAATTGTGAGGAGCATTTATTTGAAGATTTGATATGATATGTTAAAATAAAAATTTAATCAAGAAAACTTAAAAGTTTAATCCAATAGTGTTATACTACCTAATGCTCTCTCTTAATTTTAAATCTCTTAAGTTCTTCATATTAAAAAAAAATAATTATATCATCAAGACATATACTGACCTATTCCAATCTTTTTGTCCATTTAACATGAATTTTTGCATCGTTTATTGCAAAATGCGGCATTATTGAATCTTATCAAGGAAGCATAATTCATTTCCATACTAACAATCCAAGTTTTTGGCTAACTAAAAGCTTTCAAATCCAATCTTCTGAATTGCGCTTAGTCAATAGAGAAATAAAGAAGATGGGAAAGAATATATAATACATAGATGTTGGCTTAAATACAAAATAAAGGCAGAGACACAAAAAGGAAATATGGTGGTTTGCTTTTCAGTTTTATCAAAGAATTCCAGGCTTCGTATAAGGAAAACAAAAAACAAAAAAACGAAGGTTTCACGGGGCAAGTCCATGTGAGTTAGATCCAGCTCCTCATAGGCTTATAGTAGAAAATGCGCAAACAGAAATCTTGCAAATTACAGTAACCGTTAAGGTAATAAGTGTTAAATATTAATGTAATAAAATATTACTATTTTAGTCGTCAAAGTTATAACAAATAAATTATAAGTAAAACCATAATGACTAAGGATGGCGATTAGTAACAACTAAAAGAGATACACATCTTATTTTTGTCATTGGTTTCACCTATATATACACACCTGTGATAGAAGAACATAAGTTGTGTTGAGCTCAAAAATAAACGTCATATTCATCATTCCTAGCTGCCATATACACAACTTCAGAGATGGCAAAGCCTTGCTTCAAGTTAGCTTTCCTATTTGTACTCTTGATCGTCAGCTCCTGTAAGAACGCACTCATTGCCTTTTTGTTCTTGTTTTTAGTGTATTGGTATCATTACTTCGCACGAAGAGTTCCACGCGCATATATTTTGATATGAATAATAATAGAGCCATATCTTTTCATTATTTTACAAAGGCTTACATGTTTTATATATGTTTATTAACCTTCATAACAATTTAGGCTATTGTATGGGCTAAGTATTTCTCATATGACAAATAACTAAAAAGACAAGTAAGTCGACTTATACTTTTGAAAAATTTACGTTTGACATTTATTTTTTGAAAAAATTACTTTTTGTTAATTTTTGTAATATCTAAAATATGTTTAATTTGCTTTTGGGTTTGCTTAAATGGTTTATATAAATAAATTATCTATTCATTGTTCACAAAAATAATTAATAAGGTCCTACAAACTTTGTGTCACTTTTGTAAATCACCAAATTACTAATTAATACAAGATTTTTATTTTCAATTGTGTGAGGATTATGCTTTAGGATACGAAAAAGTGAAAGGTATTGATATCTAGCCAATATCCTGGTGATAAAAGCCACTTGCGCTTGACCCTAGGTTGTGTTCAAATCACCGCTTCTCCAAAATCCCCTTGCTCTTTCAATTTATCTAACAAAAAAGAAAGTGAAAAGTATTAAATAGTGAACTCAAGATTCAAACTTTTTCCTGTAATTGTAAATATATGATCTACCTTTTTTATTTTTTATTTTATGCTATCGCTTATTTATCAAAATTTATCAAAATTTATAATAATTTATCTCCATTAATTGGAAGAATTGAAATACTATTTTTCAGCAAAGTGTATAAACCATTTATTTCCACTAAATAGAGAAATTGAGATATAATTGCTTCATCAATAGAGATTATTATATAACGAGTAAGAACCTTCCATTATATTTAGTTTTACTTTTCATTGCTTTATTGATAGAGATGATGTTGCCAGGTTTCCAATCAAAAGTTGAAGCAAGGAACGTGAATTATCCATGCATCACTGTTCATGATTGCGGTGACCCAAGAAAATGCGAATGCAGAATCAACCTGTGTTTTTGCCACCCAGCAGCATCTGAAGAAAAGTTCACCAAGGGCTCCGTGAAACAAAACTAAAATCCACTATAACCTTTGTATGTTATTATCCTCAAAAATCAAAATTGATTTTCTTGCTTCATCCAATGTTGTAGTCTCAATAAGAGGGATAAATTGAAAAACAACTATTATAAAATTCTAACTTTTATATCCTTTTTTCTTTCTTGCTTGATTTTGCCTTAAATGTTTTACGAGGTGCCAATAAAGGAATTCCTTTAGGTTATGTTTTATGGGGAATTATTTGAAACGATATAGCAAACGAAGAAAAATATAATTTGTATATTGAACATATATTTTCAGGATAAAAATGTCAAAAAAAGATAGTACATAAGGTAGGT
The DNA here is from genome assembly GCA_028551475.1 of Casuarina equisetifolia. Lineage (NCBI taxonomy): Eukaryota > Viridiplantae > Streptophyta > Magnoliopsida > Fagales > Casuarinaceae > Casuarina > Casuarina equisetifolia. The sequence continues at coordinate 7,803,692 of CM052358.1, forward strand.
TGAACTAATTAAAACAAAGTTAATTGTTGTAGAATTTTTTTTCTTTTGTAGTTGAAGGAGAGGTTAGTGTCTCAAGCCCCTACCGCTTAGGCTTGAATCTAGTAGCTCCACTTAAGCTACCAAGTAGATGAAATTGGGATAGGCTTGATGTTATATAATTAAATAGAATTCAATAAATTAAGTTATGGATCTTCTAGAGTTTTCTTTTAAAGTAAAAATAAGTTTATGCCAATGATTAATACAAGATGGTTAGGGGAATACAATGAGACCATACATAACATTGCGTCAAATTAAAAGTCTCCAAGCATGCTAAATATATTATTTTCAACTATTTTTGAAATCTTTTTAACATGGTAAAATATAACTCTTATAAGGTTTTAATAATTTTAAGAGTTTCACATTCAAAAATCATATTGTTTCTAAATATTATGTTGTTTCTTTCATTCCAAATGGGATAAAAAGAAATACACGTACAAATTTAAATATACATACTTAAAACCTTTTCCCTTTTACATAGTGAGTAAGCCGACTGATCCTTGAATGCTATGATAGATATGATATAACATAGTTAAATTTCCTTTCATTTTCCAATGCCTTTTAGTGAACCTAAAAATTAATATTCATTTATACCATAAATTGCATAATAGATAAAATTGAAAAAGCACCAATTTTTTTTTTACTGGAGTGATCACGTTTCTCTTACACATTACATCCAAATGCAATAGAAGTTGTAACATATTAGCCTTACCCCAAAAACAAGCTATATAACAGAATTCAAAACTATGTTATATAACAAAATTCAATTTCCTTTTGTTTTCCAATGTCTTTTAATAGACCAAAAGTTAATATGTATTAATACCAATACATGCGTAACAATAAAACTAAAAAAGTACCCAAAAAAAATTAATAAGGGTGATCAAGTTCTTTTCTTACACATTACATCCAAAAGCAACACAATTTGTGACATAATAGTCCATCCTGAAAAAAGGTTACGTAACATAGTTCAAAATTGTATTTTATAACATAGCTTAATTCCCTTTGTTTTCCAATGCCTTTCAATAAACCCAAAAATTAATATGCATTAGTACCAAAACTTGCATAATCCATAAAACTGGAAAAGTACCAAAAAAATTTAACACAAGTGATTATGTTTTTTTTTTTCCTTACACATCACATTCAAAAGCAACACAAGTTGTAACATATTAGCTCTACTTTCAAAACAAGCTATATAACATAGTTCAAAACTCTCTGTTGTAAAATAGAGTTCAATACCTTTTCATTTTCCAATGGCTTTCAACAAGCCCAAAAATTAATATATATATTAATATCAAAACTTGCATAATAGATAAAATTGAAAGAGCATTAAGAGAATTTAACATAAGTAATCAAGTTTCTTTTCTTTGACATCACATTCATATGCAACACAAATTACAACATATTAGCCCTGCCCCAAAAACAAGATATATAATAGAGTTCAAAACTATGTTATATAATAGAATTCATTTCCTTTTCATTTTCTAATGGCTTTCAGCAAGCCTAAAAATTAATATATATTAATATTAAAACTTGCATAATACATAAAATTGAAAAAGCATTGAAAGAATTTAATAGAAGTAATTAAGTTTTTCACTTTCACATCACATTCATATGCAACAGAAGTTGTAATATATTAGCTCTACACCAAAAACAAGATATATAATAGAGTTCAAAACTTTGTTATATAATAGAGTTCAATTCCCTTTTATTTTCCAATGCCTTTCAATGAACCCAAAAATTAATATGCATTAATACTAAAACCTTCATAGCACATAAAACCAAAAAAGTACCTAAAAAATTTAACAAAAGTGATCAAGTTTTTCTCTTACACATCACTTCCAAACACAACACAAGTTGTAACACATTAGCCCTACCTTGAAAACAAACTATGTAACATAGTTCAAAGTTGTGTTATATAATAGAACTCAATTCCCTTTTGTTTTCCATGCCTTTTAACCAACCCAAAAATTAATATGCATTAATACCAAAACTTGCATAACACACGAAATTGAAAAAAACACCAAACAAATTTAATGCAAGTGATTAAGTTTTTTTCTTACACACCACATCCAAAAGCAACATAAGTTCTCATTGGTTGATTTTGTATAGGATTTTGAGTAAACCTTGTTAGTAGTCAAACTTGTGAGATAGAGTACCCCTTGTTTGTTGTGCTAGATGTTTTGTTATCACTATGTACATGTCAAGTTTTAGTGGTTGTCTAAAGTCTTCCATCTATAATTTTATTGTGGAATAAGAATGAAGCTAGCAAACTAGTTTGGTGTAATTTAATAGGCTTTTACATCCCTTAGATGCTTGAGGCTTTAGTGTCCCTTAGATGTTGAAGGTACTAGCATCCCTTAGATGCTAAATTAGGCCTCAAACTTCAAATAGATCTACCTTTACAAACAAAATACCCAATAACCTATGACCTAGAAAATGATCCTAACAATTTGACCTTAAAGCCTTCCATGGCCGATCAAAGCTATACGATATTCAAGGCCAAAACAGAGTGTGAGTTTGAAAAGCTAATGAATATGTTGCAACAAATTATTCAAGCTCTCCATAGAAAGATTGAAGGTAACTTTAAGAGGCAGGAAACAAAAGATATCAATTCACAGTTAGGTTTAACAGAAAAAGAGAAAATGGAGTTAGAGGTGCCATTTCACAAGAGTTGAGATCATCTTTGTGGGTTTATCCCTATAGGCCATATCTTAATGGAACAATCAACCAAAGAGTGGTTGAAACCTTTCTGCACGGCTTGCAAATGGAAATGCTAGCCTCTTTACAAAGGCAAACAAAGATGTCCTATGGGTGAAGATTTATCAAGAGAAGACAAAGTTCCATATCACATGCCATACAAAAGAGTAGAGCTATGAAGTGATCTCCACAAAATGGCTAGAAGAATCAAAGGATAAAGCAACTTGGCAACGTGCGTTATGGAAGTGGGATGGAAGAGGAGCCCAAAATGTCACCTAGTAGATTTTAGCAATAAGGTAGTGAACATGACTACATACATAGCACACTATGAATAGCCATCATTGGCTTTATCTAGTCTACCAAACATAACAACCTTTTTCTTCCACTAGGAAAGATTGGTTAGCATAAGGAAAAAATGCCTTTATTTTGTTTTGGGCCTTGGTTGGGGCTTCAATGTGTTTTGGACTTCTTTTTAAGGTTTTAGAAATTAGATATATTTTGGTACTCATTAAGGACAAGGTTTTTATCAAAAGGGAAAGAATTGTAATGGGTTGATTTTGTATAGGATTTTTAGTAGGCCTTTCTAATAGTTAAGCATATGAGATAGAGTAGCCCTCATGTGTTGTGCTAGATATTTTGTTACTATTATGTACATGTCAAGTTCTAATGGTTGTCTAGAGCCCTTCGTTTGTATTTTTATTATGGAACGAGAATGGAGTAAGAAGTTTGGTTTACTGTAGATTCACAAGTTCTTGTATTCCTTACATGCTTAAGGTCTTAGTACCCTTTAGATGTTGAAGGTATCAATGTCCTTTAGATGCTAAATTAGGACTTTGAACTTCAAACAAATAAGCCTTTACAAACAAAATGATCAATCACCTATAACCTAGAAAACAATCTTGATGCTAAATTAGTCCTAGTTCCATTCTTGTTACAAGTTCTTACCCTAATGGTACAAATTTTGAACTTAGCTTTTACAAGATAGGCAATTTACAGTTCAAAAACTTTAAACAAGTGCTAGAAAGCCAATATAGAATGATATAGATAAAAGCCCTAAATTTCAAACAAGCCCTAACATTATTCACTTATAAAAAATCAACTCAATAGCAATATGTATTGAAGAAAAATACAATTTTCTAACAAGTAAATAGAGCAATAATGAACTCATATTATAGTCACCAACCAAAGAATGGATTCGTGAGCTTGAGGAACTTGAGAGAAGAATATAAGTTTCTTGAAAGATGCTTGCTTTCTCTAATTTTTGTTCTCTTTCTTTTTAGTAAACTTTTTACTCTAATATAGCATCAAAAGGACTCACATTTTACTTCAAAAGAGCTATTCTGACTTCTCTGAACCAAATCAAAATTCTCGTTAAAACTTTCTCTTTCTTCTTTCTTTACATGTTTTTAAGTATAACTAAGAGAAGGGAGATAGGACTTGCTTTTTGTCTCAATCTCATTCAAGATCATATACCAAAATGCTACCATTTCATCTAGATCTTTAAGTTTATCATTTGGATCTTTGCGAAGGCAAATCGGGTTAACAAGTTAGACTTTGGAGTTTCATTGGAATCTTCATCCATTCTCTTCAATCTTGACTTAGATCATTTTGGGTTAGTATCAAATCAGTAAATCAACTTCTTGCTTAACAACCCCTTATGATTTGGCTTCAAAAACACTTTAATTTGCTACATGTTGCTCTTTCATTCAATCGGGTTAATGGGTCACGAAGAACAAAGTGAATCTTTTCAATTTAATCCTCTTTAAGTGAGTGGGTTTGCAAAATTTCAGTTCATAGATCCTTTCCATCAAAGCTTTGTGCCAATTGCAATCGGAGTTTTTCATCATCAAAGTTATTGTTGGTGGTAGATTTCATCTCCAAATCATATGGGTAGAATGAGTTGTGTAGTAGCTTTTGGGTCAAGTTGGTTTGTTGGGTCATGCCTTTAGATTGTGAACACTTTCACACATAGTTAGGTTGCACGCCTTTAGGTCACGAGTGTGAACCTTTAGGTCGCATAGAAACAAGCTGCATCTAAGCCTTTTGGATTGTGGGCTCACAAGTTAGATGCTTTTGGGTCGCCTGTTAGGCCTAGGTCATGTAAATGGACTTAGGCTGCACATAACATTAGGCTTTGCAATTTTTCCTACACAAAATGATCCAATATCATTTTTCTTGTTTAAACCAATAAATAAACAAGCAATGGTTATAATAATAATTATAATATTTTCATATTACAATTTTCTTTTTTTCATCATTAAAATGTTAATATATTCCAATAGTACATATTTTACTGATCATTACTTAAGGTCTTCAAATTTTCAAAACATATGAATAAGTGATTGGAAGATTTAAATTGATTTGAATAATTAAAGATTTGTTTGTAGCCTTGTGGTGACCATCTACCTAATTCTTAATGTTTGCATTGATGAATTGTTAGAATTGATGAAGCTTGGAAGATCTGAATTAATTGAATAATTAAAGCTTTATAGTGATCATCTGCCTAATTCTTAATGTTTGCATTAATGAATGGTTAGAATTGATGAACTTTTAAGGTTTTCTTCATTAGTGTTGAAATTTTTTTGTATATTCTAAATATTTTTGACATTTTAGAAGGCATTTTAATTTTTCTTAATTTTGTAATGATTTGAATGGATTAGCTTTCTGTTAGATTTTGTTAACCTACCTCAATTTTTTAGAATATATGAAATGATTTAAAAACTAATGAAGAAAACCTTAAAAGTAAATTAATTTTAACAATTCATCAATGAAAACATTATAAATTAGGCAAATGCTCAGCATAAAGCTACAAACAGATCTTCAATTATTCAAATCTATTTAGATCTTTCGATCACTAATTCGTATATTTTGAAAATTTGAAGATTTTAAGCCATGATTAGTAAAATTCAAATAAATGTCCATTCTTAACTAGATATTTGGATCTTTAAAATATTTCAAATCTTCAAAAAAATTGTTGTCTCATCATGTCTAAGCCTAGATCTCAAAATCAATTTAGATACACACAAATGCTAGAGTAGAATAGAAGTTTAAGAGAAAATAAGCAAAGTTAACACAAATTGTAGCTTAGGTCAAAATTGCTTCTCATTTCTCAATTTAGATCTCTTTCATCATTTCAAATTAGTTAGAATTCAACTTGTAAAAAGTTAAATCAATCAACACAACCCGTAAAGTGCATCAAAATTAGGTATTTGGTTATCGCATTGAAATCAACTAATCAATTATCACATCATTTCAAATTGAACATCCCATGGGGTAGAGCAATTCTCCATGTCCCAAAATAGAAAACCAAATATTCGACTTAGATGACTTGAAGAACATTGAGCAATGTTCATAAGTATGAGCATTCCAAGAAAAGGTGGTTGTGGTATTCATTAGTTACATTGCACAAACAATAATCTATATCTCTAGAATCTCCAAGATAATTGAGTCTATTTCTTATGACTAGTCATTTTACATTGCACCATATAATCATCAAATGTTGAGAGATCATATGCTTGAACCGTACACTTCCATATTAATTAATTCTAGGTCCCTTAAGAAATGATAGCTTTCCAAGCTAAGTTAATTAAGGTTTTTCCATCCTAGTTGCAATCCAAAATAAGGTCTTCTTCTCTCATATTAGTAAGCTTTGTTATAAAGTCGATATTAACCATGAGCATAGATCATAAGCACCTCTTATTACTAGGCAATTTTCACTTCTTATTGCTTACTATTACTGAAACCTTAGTATCTCTTTGGATTCCATAAGCAAGGATGGGTATTCTGATTTGGTGAAATCATAGCTTCAAATGATAAATATGATTTTAAAAGTAGTATAGAACTAAATAATCCAAGTCAAATATCAAATTGTATAAGAAGACATTTCATTACATGTATTCTAGAGGTGTTTTGGGTTCCTGTCACTAGTTATCCTTCAACAAAATTATAATATTATTAGTACTTTAAAAATAGTAATACCAGCAATGATAAAGGTTTTTTTTAAATAATAAATTTTATTTTAAAGGACCACTTTGAAAATGGTAATTTGAGCTCTCATTCATGGATTTAATTTGTCACATTTTCATTTATTTTAAATAGTAGATAAATCCTAAAGTTGGTTTCCAGGTATCTTGTTTTTGTGTTAAGTAAAAGAATTTTGTAAATAAGACATCACTAGTTAGGAGAATTAGCCCTATGATAGAATAGTACACAATATTACATTACATAAAAAAAAAATGGTTGTCTCATGATTCCAAGCATATTGAGTAACTGAGTTTTCAACAATTCTGGAAATATTTTTAAAACAAGGAAATACATCTCTTATAAGCTTTTTAATGATTTCAAAAGTTAAACATTTAGAACTCACATTATTTCTAAAGATTTTATTGTTCCTTTTATTCTAAATAACATAAACAATAGTTGTCTCAACATTCCAAGCATATTAAACAAATGAGCTTTTAGTTCTGAAAATCCTTTTAAAACAAGGAAATATATCTCTTATAAGCCTTTTAATGACTTGAAGAGTTAAACATCTAGAACTAACATTATTCTAAATATCTTATTGTTCCTTTCATTCTAAGTAACATAAACAATGGTCATCTCAAGATTCCAAGCATATTGAATAAATGAGTTTTCAGCAATTATGGAAATCCTTTTAAAACAAGGAAATACATCTCTTATAAGCCTTTTTAATGACTTCAAGAGTTAAAAATTTAGAACTCACATTATTTTTAAAGATCTTATTGTTCCTTTCATTCTAAATAATGTAAACAAAACATGCAAATACAAATTGACAATACATGCCTTATCACTTTTCCTTTTTGCATGATAAAGGAGCCACACAATCCTTGAATATCATTGTAAGTATGATGGTGTTACATTAAGTATAATTTTCATTTTTTAGTCTATAATTAAGCATAGATAGTTTGAGAAGATGAGAACTCGAAATTTAGTAGAAGTATTATACAATTAGCAACATTTATCTTTATGATCTTTAGGAAAGTATAGTCTTTGTCTAGTGGTCAATCAGTTTTGAATTGCCACCATGTTATGATTAAATGCTGAGAGATCATATACTTGAACTACACAATATAAAGCCTCAATTTCAAGCACAAACTTTCTCCTTAAAATAAAGGTGAAATACTAATTTGTTACTTGAAAGTAAGTCAAAGATCAATGAGGTTTCTTGAGACCTACATGTGTATACCTATGCAATATTATAGGATCTTTTAAATGTAAAGGAGTGATCAACTCAGCTCGTTGAGATGCAAGTATTTCGTCTACTTTGTGCGTTAGCTTTTGAACAACTAGTTATTTCTTTTTTCATGATTTGCTTTCACCACCAATATGCGCTTGAGATTGCATTTGAATCTTTCTTTTTCTTTTTTTCAATAGGTAAAGGTAGTGGGAGATTTTGGTATCTTGAATTTATGATTTCTTTGGTTCTAGGTTGCCTTGATTCCAATTGAGATTGCACGTGTATCTATTGCACCAAATATTTAAAGGGTTATATATATAAACCAGCAAATAAAATAGGCTAAATTTCTTGGATCTCTTTTAAACCATGTAGGCATATAGCCATACGCATATCTCTGCTGTCTATAACGACCTTTTATTACTCTACAAAGGAAAACCCACTGTAAGATCGACTTTGCATAGTCTGCTTTTTATACGAGACCACTTGAAATACGCAACATAACCATCTATATCTCAAAATTCTCAAGCCACGTTCGCATTGAAGTCCACTTGTAGTACTTGCCCCTTGGTTAAGTCATCCCCTTCAACCTTCTTGTAGACAAAGCGCAAAGCATTCCAAATGTAGACAAAAAGACTAAGAGCACTCAATACTGCGAGCACCCAATAGAAATTATCGAGATGTGCACGATTAAGATTGTCGCCAAGCCATTTCTCACCAGACCTCGAGCTGGTTGCCTGCACAATGGATATAATAGCATTGCTGAGGAAGCTTCCAACTCCAAGTGCACTGAGGTATGCCGCGGCTCCTATGCTTCTCATTGCCTCCGGCATCTGATCATAGAACAATTCCTGGAGTCCGACGACTGTGAATGCGTCTGACAATCCACAGATCATGTATTGTGGGAGCAACCACCAAACCGCCATTGGGATCACTGCTTTTGGGAGATCCAAGAGGTTATTCTCTTTGGCAATGCCAAGCCTTTTGGCTTCTACTAGAGCTGACACAACCATGTTGACTATGGAGAGAAATAGGCCAAAACCTATCCTTTGCAGCACGGTAATGCCTGATGGGTGTCCAGTAAATTTTCTAGCTACTGGGACGAAAACCCTTTCATAGAGTGGGACTACGATTAAGATTACGAAGCCAGTAAGGGCTTGAAGTGATGCAGGAGGAAGCTGAAAGTGGGATCCGACTGACCGGACCATCGTACTTCCTTGCTTGATGAAGTAGGTGTGGAGTTGGGTTTGGACCACGTTGAACATTAGGCAGCTTAACCATATAGGGATAAGGCGGAGGACCTGCTTTACTTCTTCAACTTGATTAAGTGAACACAACCTCCAAGGATTTCTGGTTTTGCTTGATGCATCATCAGAGTTGTCAATGATCATTGCCTTGTCCAGAAACCTGCAATGTGAAACCATTGATGTAAACTTATAGAAAACTTTGTGATTTTACCAAGTGACATCATAGTTGGAACAAGTATCTGAAGTGCCTTTAAGTGAGTATTTAAAACTTTTGAATCTAGCAGATAACGCCCAGCCGAAGCTAGCATCATCTTTAGCTTTTTTCCAAATGCGATGAATGATAAAGAAGCAGAACATAAAAGCCCGAAGCTAGCATCATCTTTAGCTTTTTTCCATATGCGATAAATGATAAAGAAGCAGAACATAAAAGCAAAGGACACTAGTGGAGGAATTTATGTAATGTTTGTCACACTTCCGTTGGTGCCCACATGGTTATTAAATTGCTTTGCCACGCTCTTCGAACAACCCTATCTTTGGCCACCTCTTACTCTTGATGTTCTTATCTATAACGCCAGAGAAATATGCACAATTGAGGTGTGCAAACGAATCTATTTAGTTGCCACAAGTGAGAATCAGATTCTTTGCTCAGCATTCTAAGATCGGACCTGGATTATGCCTAAATCAGCTACCGTCTTCTCAAAACCCATAGAATCTACTTAATAATCATCATACATTCTTCCACTTGTTTGGCTTCAATCTGGGTCCCTGCTTTATGCTTCCCTTCTCCTTTGTTCTCGAGTTGAAACTTAGCATCCACATTCTGAGTGCCTTATGGCCAAAACAAGTAACATCTCCAGACAAAAGACTAGCCATTTGTAATAATGGAATCCACCTAAGGATCACTACAAAATCTTCTTCTTTGACCTCATATTTGTCCTAGATTCCACTCGAAGTTGACCACTCCTATAAGTTGTACAATCTCTTAAATGGAAGATGGACCGTTCATAGTGGACTCCCTGTATCACATTCAATACGTTTGACCTTGCTTAAGGAAAAAAAAAAAAAAGAAAAAAAAGGTATTAGGTCCCAGGCACGGCCTGCACGTGGTTTTTTCCAAACTCACAATTCAAAAGGAGTTGAAAAATGGGTACCTGTATTGATTAGTCCTAGCCAAGATCTGAGCTTTAGGTTGACCTTCTGCCTGAACCCCACACCGTTGATCTCCGTAGTATATATCCCAACCATCCCGCGTCACGTCCAAGCGCCACTTCCGTGCTGCCGCCACAAACACCTGCGCCACTGTGGTGAATGGGCTCCCTGGAGGACCCTCCTTCCGGTACCTTTTAATTCCTAGCAAAAATATTGCCAATGCCACTCCCAACACCGCTGCCAACACCCCGAATCCTACAGTCCACCCAATGTTATCCTGTGCACACAGAAAGAGAACTTGGACGTTTTGGAAAGTGCTGTGCCGGAATGATCAACTTGCAGTTTTCTGAAAAAGTAAGTACAGGACGATATTCCAAATATGGTTGCTCAACAAAAGAAGCAAAGCAATTAAAGGTAAGATGTCAAAAGCAACATTCAATGAGTTTTGGCAGTTTTTGAAAAGTGTAGCAACACTCAACCATTAATTTACTCAACAGCTAAAGAATTGGAATTATTTGTAAGTCCCAGTAGGAATTCTAACAAAATTGGAAAGTTTGATTATAATTAGAGTTTATAGTATCGTTAGTCTAAGAGTTCACCGATGGTATGTGTACGAAGATTTCACGATAAGCAGGAAATTTATGGGAGCTGGAGAATTGCGTTACCTGCAGATAGATCACTACAAGTGTTGCAGCCGTTGCCGCAGCTACTATTGCCAAATACCACCAGTTGAAAAACGAGCTCTTCTGCTTTCTCTTTTCCGGTGAGTCCTCGTCGAACTGGTCAGCGGCAAAGGTTTGCACGCATGGCTTGTGCCCACCTTCACCCACAGAGAGTATGTATAGGGCTAGAAAGGACAATGCTTTGCGCCAATGTGAAGGAATCTCCGAAGCCGACAAGGTCAAGAGCAGCGTTCCCTGTGACACGCAAGGTCAGCCGGGAAGATAATATACTAATAAACCACCGATCATCCCAAGAGAAATAAATCAATAAAAAAATAAACGAAATCTAATCATTCAAGCTCAGACTGCACAGTATGATAAATTATTAATGAACCCAACTCCAAGTCAGTAGATATAGGGCATAACAATAGTACGCATGTTACATGAATTCGAGTTATTATTTTGATGAAGTGGGAAAGAAGATGTTGTTTTACCAAGAGAAAGATAACGGAGGAGACCAGAATGGTCTTGAAGCGACCCAAGTAGGAATCGGCAATGAAGGCTCCGAGCAAGGGGAAGAGAGTGGAGACGCCAACCCAGGTGTTGACACTCTTGACTGCAGTGGCCAACGGCTGACCGAGTTCTTTTGTGAGGTACATGATGAGGTTACCGGACACACCGTAGAACGCAAATCTCTCTGCTACCTCAACAACTGTGGGAAGATGGATGAGAAAGAAAAGGAAATCAGGCCAAAAGGGAAGAAGAAGAAGAAGAAGAAGAAGAAGAAGAAGAAGAAGAAGAAGAAGAAGAAGAAGAAGAAGAAGAAGAAGAAGAAGACGAGAAATAAAGAGATCGAGACTTACAGATTACGAAAATGGCGGCATTCCAGCCACCCCTGGACGATCTGTTGTGTGTGGAGGAGACCTTCTCTGCCATCTTCTCTGGTGCCACAGAGCTGAACATGAAAGACTGGTGTGAGAAATGGCATTTGGGCATGTGGGTCCATTTATAGAGACGAAAGCCCCACTCTCTCTCTTGTCAGAGATGACAGAGAATATAAGAGTGCTGCCACTTGGACTTTAAAATGCCAATGCATGCATGTGCTTAATTTCTCATCCTTAGGCCCTAGGAGAGCTTCCCCACCAACAAGCATTAATTGTGAAAATACTTATTTCTTTCACAGTCATACCTTCGTTAGTTCGCCGTCTGAAGTTTTATCTTTACCATAATGCTAAGACACTTCATGAAGAACTTTAAACAAAGAAAGTTTGTCTCGTCGTTCTCATGATAAAACGTATAAGAACTGGTAAAGGAAAAGAAGTGATTTGATGAACTAGAAAGTCAAGATGACATGAAAGCTCCTTAAGCTTTTCGTATAAAGAAACTACCCGGTCTTCTCATTGGAGGTTTCCACCGCCTGGAGAGTTCCCAAGATCCACGTTAGTGGGATACCCATCACTTCTGTTAACAGAGTTTTTACAGGTTTGTGTACAATCCATTATAGAATTGTTTAAATTATCCGGTCCTGATTAGTTTCAAAGTGATGATAGGTGGATTTGCCGACGATGGTAACTAGTCAGTTTTTTAAATTAACATTTACGTCACAAGTTCCAAAATGAGGCTCCACTAAGGCCTGCTATGCTTTTTAAGTTTTGCCGACGTTCCTTTTCATCTTGTGCTTGACTTTGGAACCTCCATATGAGTATTAGCTGACTCTGCAATGAAAACAGAATGAAAACAGAATAGGACCGCGGTGAAAAGAAAAACACGCATGATATGCACTGTGTTTTGAAACGCAAGTTAGCGAAAGGCGTGAGTACTAACAAAACCAGTGTCATTCGGAGAATGAATCGGAGCCTTATCTTTTATTTATGCATGAGGAAAGTCTCGTATCTAGAATGTAATTGTTTGTGGCAAAACTTGAGTTGAAAAAACCTTATAACTCTTAAATTAACTTTTAAGTTGACTTTTGAGTCTTCTTTACTCTTTCCTACCCATAGTATTACACTTTTATAACTAATGAAAGTAAAGAAACCTTTTATTCTTACTTAAAATGGAATTAGGTGTAATATTAGAACATAGAATGAAAAATTATAATTGATGATTACAACATCTAAAGAAAAGGATTTTGCTGTTAAAGTTGTTAAAATGTTCTTTTTGTCTTACATTTATTATATATAGACTAAACGAAACAAAAGACAATTTGAGAAAAAATAATTGATATTTCTATTATCTTCGCAAAAGAAAAGAAAATAGTGTGAAGAAAAGTTTTTTTATTTAGAAATATAAAAAAAATTAAGAAAATATTATAATGAATAAGATTTAAAATTTTTTAACTTTTATCTTTTTATAGATATAATAACTTAGTAACATTAGGATATGTCGTGTCTTTTGTACTTTAATTTTTATTAATACAATTTATCTTTTTACTAACAAAAATAAATAAAGGGATTAAAACCGAGAAAAAGAAACCAATTATTAGGTTTATCACGAAATTATTATCCTCAGTTTCTACTTGACATTATACTAAACCAATTATTGATATTTACTGTTGCTCCACCTCACTGGGAAACTACAATAAAATATATCTTAGGTTTTCAAGATTTTCTGCGCTTCATCTCTCTCCTGAGAGACTAATTAAGATTCCTCTAGTCTTTCTATGTTGTGTTTGACCTTGATCTTGTAAGGCCAAAAGAAACCCCAACTTTCTTTTTCCAATGATGAGTTCAGAAAACCCTTTTCAGATTATCAACGGTTGAAACTTAAATTGTCAAATTGATGCGATACCTCTTTACAAATGAGCTTCTCTGAGTTACTGCTATAACCCTCCATTTAGTCCATAGGAAAATGATCCGGTCAAGGCATAGTGGCCTTCGAACCGGCCAAACCAGCGGCTAGAGCTTCATACATTACACGCACAGAAAGCAAGTGACCTGGATCATTCAATAACACGGTATGAACACGATGTAACTTTATTGAGTAGGAAAAAAACCTATGCTATGAGCCTCCCCTTTTCAGTAGATTAGATTATCGCGAGGAAACGATTAATATTTGTGGTGGAGCTAGTCCGTGAACAGCCAACAAGCGCACTCTAAAAGTTGGATAGCTTCGATCTAAGCTTACTAAGGGGAGCCTCCCAAAAGGATCTACAAAATTCATCGAGTTGTGCCTTTGGATCAAAGTGGTGGCTAGTAATGGAATTCCTTGTCGACTCTCTATAGTTACTCTGGTTAAGGTGATCAAATTTCTGCAAGATATATTACACGGAATTGCTTCTCTCTAACCGCCGCTTGGTTATGAACTACACAGAAAGTGGAGAACGAAGCCACGGCACGGCATTGGTAGGCCCGTCTATGATTTGTATGATCGTCAGACAATCGTAAGTATGAACTAGCTGCTCAAACTTATCAATAACAGGCTCCATAACGATTATGTTCTAGTGTGAAAAGAATTTTATAGGTACGAAGCCGAGTTGGGCCCCTGAACATGGCACTCTGAACACCAACTTTTTTATCATACCATGGCATGGAAGGGGACAGTGTGCAATGAACTCCAGGATAATTGGGCAACATCCACACTTAAGATCTGACAATCCAAAAAAATGTGTAAGACGAAGTGCCACGCCGAACCTTAAAAGTGTTTCTCAGTTTTTGCGTTCCACCAGTTCTTGAATAAGCACAAAATTGCACCGTTACAGGATCATTTCTGTATTGTCTGTTCCATTGACCCTGAAAGCACTTTGGTCATTCAAGGAAGCAGATATAGGGTCCACTGTAAAGTGTTTCTCAATTTTCTTCTTTCCACCACTCCTTAAATAAGTACAACGCTGCTCCGTTACAAGCTCATTTCTGTATTCTGTGCTCCACTAATCCTGAAACAACTTCGGTCATTCAAGGAAACCTATATAGGGTCCATCATCCACATTGTGGGATTTCTAACTAAACTTTCTCGGTGATAATCCTTGCGTTCTCTCCCTGTCTGCCAGGATCACCTTGATCTGGCGTCCAAATTCAGAGGTCGAGGGCTTGGTCATAAACCAAACAAGCACCTGTGTAGAGATTTTGTACTGGAATTTTATAAGTCCAGGACAATAAACGGGCCGGTGCTTACGTTTTCTTGAATTGATTACTGCGTTTCGACAGTGTAAGTTTGAACGCCTTGACATGTACCACTGCCACTAGGTCTAGGAGTGCTGCATGCGGTGAAAACTGCAGCTCCTTAGGTACTAGAGTTTTCTGACCTGACTACACCATGGAGATCGAGATTCTTCACACACTCAAAATTTTTCCTCTTTCACCAATCAACGAATGGCACCTACACCCTTCGTTAATAACGGAAGTGATGTTCTTCTTATCCTCTTTCACACCAAAAAAGTTGTAGACCAAGATCATGGGTAGCAACCAAAACAGAGAACCGAGTATTATACCAAGTGCTGAAATCTTCTACCTCATGATAGCGTCTAGTCCTTATAAATTAATAGGCATCTACTCCAACTGGTGCTGGCTTCATTCTCCACGGAGGAAGTCTCATTTTATAGCTAATTATCTTCCAAAAGCCTTGAAGTATTAAAGAAACATCAAACTTGTACTCAACTTCACTAAACAAAGTTTGAAACAGCCCCGCCCTGCATAAGCTAAGCCTCATTCTGCCTAATATTCATAAAGCTTTGACTTCTCGTTTTACAGTGACTATGTACCTACCGCAAAAACATTCCTTGTGGATATATTGCCTGCTACAGTATAAACCAGGTTTTAGTGGTCCCTAATGACTCGTACGATGCTGAAGTCTTTATCATTTTCATTAGTCTCTAATCACATAATTTTCGGGGGGATGCATGTAATTGACAGGTTGGGAGGTGTGTCTTCCCATGGGCGATGTCATGTCTTGAAAGCTCTATTGTTGCTCCTCCCATTAGATTAAATCTGCCAAGCTCCAGTGGGATGATTTCTATCCATTTTCCCTCAACCAAAATGATGACAACCACCAACTTGTCAAACACCAAAGTCCTTAATTAGTCAGCTAACTGAACGTGTTCTCTCGTATGAAATGATCCTTGCTTAATGAACCATATATTGGTGGGATTGAATTGCCTAATACGCAGAAAGACTTTCCAGTGTTCACAAAAACAATGAGAATTCCATGGAAAGTAAGAGTGCTACAAGCTACTCATGCCTAGAAAGTTCAAAAGTGAGTTTGATGATAATTTTTCCATTGATTTCTTGCAAGGTCAGAGGCCCTGACATCAAAATGGAAAATCTTTGATCAAATCTCTACCAGTGACTACCAAAAGAAGGTGTGGAATCATCATTTTGTAAAATAGTGGAGTGTCGAATCATAATGATTAAAGTCAAAGAATGCATTTTCTTGGATTGTAATTTTTCCTATGTTGGATCTCAAAAGTGACGACTTGGGACGACTTGTTCTCAGAAGAAATCGTCGATGACGAGGGGATATGATTGAAAGAAGATGCATATGCTGAACGGCCAAATACAAGACATAAAGCTCATAAACTGTGTGGCCAGTTGGGTGGCATTCCCACTCCCAGCTTCCCATGGCAGCGACGTCCTTAGTGTTTTCCAATGAAGAATTCAAGAACGACTAATATCCACACATAATGCTTTGGATAAGAGCAGAATTATGCGTTGAATGGCTTTTCTTTTCCCTCTAAATCTCGACCAGGCTTTGATTCATCGTGCTTCATAGTTTATTATCTTAAATACCACATTGACCAATGATTCGGTCGTGTGAAGGAATTAATTATTTAGGAACCTAGTGGCCTGCACGTTCGATGATGGTGAACATTGTTTCCCAACATTTGAACCCAACTTACGGCGAGCCGAGAGGACCCACTTGCGGGTGCAGATTATTTTGTTTAGAAAATCTTGGGATAATGGAGACTTTTCACAGGCTCAAGAGCATTCTTATTCGATCGCCGATGATAAATAATTCACAGATATTCAAACAATTTTTTTTTTTTTTTAAGAATACAGGTTCCCTTGAGACGAACAAGTATCTACTTTATCATGGTCGTTTAGAATATTGATTACTAAATAATTCATGGATACTCAGATATTTATTCTCCCATAAGTACGTATTCCCTTGGGACAAACAAGGATCTACTTTATGATGCTAGCTTGGATTACGGGTAATAAATAACATTATTACAAGTTGACAGATACCTGACTTAATTGAGAGTAGTTATTATTTAAAACTTCTTAGTTCCAGATTCAACACTTATATGAATTTGGATATGTAAAAATAAATAAATAATACTATTGTAAACAGATTGTATCTGTCGGCATCTTACTGGAGCTCCAGAACTAAACGTCATATAAGGTAAGACTCCGTGGAGCCACGTAAAATGCTAGTCCTTGGTATCTAACACATGGAACTCGCTATTTGAATCCTTACAATGCTTTGATGACCTTGCACCTATAAAAGTTTTGCTTAGCTCTGCTGGAGTAGCAGATGATGAAGGATGCAAGTGGAAAGCTATTATTTAGGATCTAAACACATGGAACTTGCTTTTTGAATTCTTTTGCAATGCATTCATGGCCTCGCTCCTATAAAAGCTTTCTTTAGCTCTGATGGAGTAGCACCTGATAGGAGATGTTAATGGATTTAAGCAATTGGAAATGTCTACTATAGTGGAGGATCTTCGCCCACTAACTTCAACTAATGGTACGATGACGAGGACAAAAGTTCTTTCTACCAGACGTAATGGTATTATTATAGCCGGATTCATCATCTCTATCTTGATGGAGTCATTTGGTTCTATTATATCTTGTCTACCTGAGTTTTCAGCGATGACCATTCCATGGGAGCGCTTGTGAAATCTTTATATGTTTGAAGTAGGCCTCGCAGTAATGGAATACAAAATTCTAATTGATTATGATTCATTAATCAAAATATGATACTCTCTTCTT
The DNA here is from genome assembly GCA_028551475.1 of Casuarina equisetifolia. Classification (NCBI taxonomy): domain Eukaryota; kingdom Viridiplantae; phylum Streptophyta; class Magnoliopsida; order Fagales; family Casuarinaceae; genus Casuarina; species Casuarina equisetifolia. The sequence continues at coordinate 7,821,603 of CM052358.1, forward strand.
ACCAAGGTAATTGACTAATATCTAATTAATCTCTCAATGTATGTTAGTGATATGCACATTACAAGCAGCAGTGAACCTTTAATCGATGGGTTTAACGACTACCTTCACCCAAATTTTCGTATGAATGACTTGGGAAATCCAATTGTCTTTTGGGGATTGAAATCATTCAATCCACCAAGGGTGTTTACTGTACCCAAAGAAAATATATACTAGAATTTGGTTCTAGGGTTGAGGTTTCTATTCCTAAAACGTCAATCATCCCCATGAAATGTAATTTGAATCTTTTAAATAATGGGTTGTCTAGCACTGATGAAAACTTGTCCCTCGTCAATGCAACTAGCTATCAGCATCTTGTTAGGAAACTAATCTATTTGACGATGACTCAACCTAATCTTAGCTATTCTGTCAAAATCTCTCAATCAACTCCCACACAATCCATAGACCTCCCATTTGTAGGTTTTCATGAAAGTTCTCCATTACATTAAAGGATCCCTGGGCGGTGAATCGTTTTTGTCCACCAACAATGATCTACTAGTCATGATCTTCTATTACCTTGATTCCATGGTTGTATGTCGCGCAATTCCCTGACATGGTATTATGCTCAACTTGGCAATTTACTTGTTTCTTGAAAATGCAATTACGAGGCTAGATATTGGGTCGTGGCAGTAGCTCGATTTTATGCAGCTTTGTGCGAGAAAAGTAACTATCACATGCTCCACTTGATTATATTGTAACAATAAGGCTGCCCCAAAATCACAACAAATCCATTATATTATGAGTGTACCAAATATGTTGAGATAAGCCACCATCTTATCTGATAAGAAATAATTCAGGAGATTATTAAGACACAGAACCTCCCCATTGAAAGCCAACCAACAGATCTTCTCACTAAATCCTTAATGTGCAGTCAACATGATCATTTACCATACAAGCTTAATGTATTTGTTGTATACAACACCAGTAGCTTGAGGTGGGGTGTCGAGGAATGCCTTCTTGACAGTGTCTTCTTACTAAAGGTATAACACATTTGAGCCAAGCACCTGCAATGCACACATCAGAAAAAAGTGCATGCATTACACGAGCTGGTAGCATTTCATTTAGAAACAGAGAAAACAAAGATGAAAAATTCTCCTACGGTTTAAATTGCTTCAATTTTCTCTCCTCACACATATCAAAGGTGGCACAAAAACAAACCTTTCCATTATGACTTCTACAGTTTTGTAAATTTATGCATAAAAGGCTTGGGCTTATATATAATTTGGTAGACTAGAAATTAGAGCAACCTTTTTTTAACAAATTTCTTCTAGTCAATTGATTATCTTAAGAAAGTTTTGAATATTCTTTTGATGTATGCTCTCAATTTCAATGAATTATGTTTCATTTTACAATGTCCTTATAGATTAAGAAAGTTTTGTACTATTGAAGTTATTCATATGACTAATCAAAATCCCTAAGTTTTTTCATTCCTTCTAGCGACCTTTTCTCCTTTTAGTTCTTCATACTTGCTTGATATTTTTAGACTTCAGACATGGGGTAGCAATTTTTTTCTTTTTCTAATTGGTTGGAGTCTTCTATTTTTTCCCCCCCTCATCACCCATTGTATTGCCCAATGATTTTCATTCATTTGGCTTGTTTTTTATAAGAGTCTTGTAAACCCAAAAAAAGATAACCCAACTTTTTCTTTTCCAATGGAAAGAGAAAAAGATGTTAAATCTAGTATTAAATGTTACAACATGTGTCCTCTCATGATCCTAATACAAAGATAGATTAGAATGGCTACTAGTTTAAATGAAACTTCAAGTGATGAAAAGCTAATGAAAAGATTTATTGACTAAGGTGACCAGAGATTGTCAAAGGCATTGTTAATAGTTCTTGATGATCTCTTTCCACATATAAGCACAAAGCCTAGCTACATTTAGATGTGTAACTAGTTAAGGAAGATGTAGTTATTTGAAGTTTGGTGAAACCATATCCATTGCATTAAGACACCCCATATACCCTATTCTTTGTCTCATGTCTTCCTTCCTCTATCAAAGACACTTATCTCTCACTCTGCCTCTCTCTGCTAGACCATCGTCCCCCTCAAGGTTTTTTGTACACAAATTGCATACAAATCCACATATAAACAGAAAAATTCAAAGCGCCTAACCCTGCCAGCAACCAATAGAAGTGATCAAGGTGGGCGCGCTTAAGATTGTCACCAAGCCATTTTTCTGAAAAAGAAGTTCCTTCTGCTGGTCACCTGGATCTACATGCATTCCATGCATCACAGCAACAGCGTATTGGCGAAAGCTCAGCTCCCAGCTCACAACACAAAAACAAACGTGTGTGCTGCCCAATCATGTAGAGGGGAGATCGCTGGCTGTACAATGGACTGCCACCATATGTACTCCAGGTGGTCCCTCATCCAACTAATCAACATCAACGTTACAATGACCCACCTGATGAAGAAATGGAGGATGTGGAGCACAACAACCTTGATCTTAACCTCGGACTGTCAACTGGGAGAGTTGTCCAACACAAGCTGACACACGCAGCCCATGTGGTGCCACAACGTGCCCACGTTACTCATCAGAAGGTTATAGAATATCTGAATACTCCCACTGGTTGTTGCTACACTTTGAGTGTTGTGAACTCTGCCTTTGGCAAGTTTAAGCGTCAGGAATTAGAGCCACCTCAGCAAGACAGCTTGTGTGAAACAAACACAGTTTGGAAGCCATGCACTAGCCAACAAGTCATGAATTGCAGTAAAAGTACAGACGTGTGGAAAATGGAGGCACAGAAGAAAGCAAAAGGTAGCTTGCACCTTACAACAAGTTACTCGAATGATCTAAGTACTTGAGGTAGCTTCGTAGAAAGTTACGCGTAGAAAATAAGTGGACGTTGAGAGCCTATAAAGAGGCATTGCTGCCTATGAGGAAAGCAAGCAATATCAATCTTTGTTTACCACTTCTGTAATCAGTTTACACAATCAATACAGAAGTAGCTTCCGCATTTTGTCCCGGTACTCTGTACACCAACTCTGATTTTTCTTCTTGGCATCAGAGAGGTTACGATCTCCACCACCTTTTCACAAACTTTACATCATGTCATCAACCTCCACTATGACCGCATCCTACCCTTTCCCAAACACTGTCAATGTCAGTAATTTTGTCACTATCAAACTCACAGAAGGAAACTATCTTCCGTGGATGACTCAGATAAAATCACTTACCCAAACTCAGAAACTCACCAGATTTCTCATCGGAGAGACCTCTTGCCCTCCTGAAACCCTTCAAATTGAAGGGAAGGAAGCCTCAAATCCAGCATATGATGCATGGATACAAAGTGATGCGCTGGTAAAATCATGGATTATCAGCACACTCTCGGAGGAAGCTTTAGGCCACATCTTTGAACTTGAGTCATCCGCTCAAGTGTGGAATGCTCTCGCGAATCATTTTGCTCAGCGAACCGAAGCTCGTGAATTCGATTTACTCTCACAGCTTAACAACCTCTACAAAGAGAGAAAAACTCTCTCCACCTTTTTGGCCGATTTCAAAGGCCTTTCAAATCAGCTCAACTCCATTGGGAAGCCCCTGTCAGACCCCTCCAAAACATTTCGACTCCTTGAGAGTCTTGGTCAAGAATATGAGGCATTTAAAACTGCCATGTTTCGATCGCCTATCCCGCAGTTCAACAAAGTCGTCTCTCAATTGCAAGCTTTTGAGTCCTGACTCAATAGGTATTCTATCCTATCTGCTAACACTCCAAATGAAAATTTGGCATTTTCTGCACAACGCACCAACCGCGGTGGCAGAAATGGATCTCGAGGCCAAGGAGTCATGACATCCTTTAGCTCTCAAGGACGAGACTTTAATCCCTCAGCTCAGAGCTCCCGCTCCACAACAAAAGTCGTGCCTCCTGAGCCCACTGATAAGGCAAGTAATCCCTTTACTGCTGACAACAAACCTTTGACTAATTGTCAAATTTGTGGAAAAAGGGGACACATAGCGTTGGAGTGCTGGAGAAGGTTTGACCACACCTTCCAAATGAATGATATTCCTAAAGCTCTGGCTGCTCTTCAAGTCAACGAACCTCCTAACACCGAGTGGGTTGTTGACTTTAGAGCCTCGTCACATATCACGGACTCCTCAAGTAACCTCATGACCTCATCACCTTACCATGGTTTGGACTCTATTATGGTAGGAAATGGAAAAACACTTCCAATCACTCATTTCGGATCCACCATTATTGGGAACGGAAAACTAGAACTTAACTCAGTTCTAGTATCACCCCACATAACACGCAATTTACTATCAGTCTCAAGACTTACTAATGATATTCCATGCATAGTGGTTTTTGACTGTCACTCTTTTGTTGTTAAGGATCTGACCATGCAGGAAGTCCTGCTCAAGGGCCATAGACAAGGAAACCTATATGTGCTGCCCGTGGAAAATACCCAGGCCCTTTACTCAAAATACCAACAAAAGGCAAATGGTAGCACTTGGCACCAAAGATTGGGTCACTCTGACTTTCAGCTTTTAAAATTCCTCCAAAGTAGCAAACTCATCGAAGTAAATGGAAACATTTCTTCTCCCTGCTCGGTTTGCTCTCTCAGTAAAAGTCATGCTTTGCCTTTTTCAGCTTCGTCCCATCGATCAACCACTCCTTTAGAGAAAGTCCACAGCGACTTATGGGGACCTTCCTCTACCTAGTCATGTCAGGGCTTCTCTTACTATGCTGTTTTGGTTGATGATTGTACTCGTTTTACTTGGTTTTATCCAATAAAAAGGAAATCGGATTTCTGCCACATATTCAAGGTTTTTCACACCATGGTCGAACGGCAATTTGATACTAAAATTAAAGTCTTACAATCCGATAATGGCGGTGAATATACCAGCTCAGAACTTAACACATACCTTCAAGGGAATGGAATCTTACAGCAGTTCTCGTGTCCATATACTCCGCAACAAAACGGGGTTGCTGAGCGAAAACATCGCAACATCACTGAACTTGGTAGAGCAATGTTGCTTCAGGCTTCAGTACCGAAGCATTATTGGATTGAGTCCTTCTCAATGGCAGTATACCTGATAAATCGACTGCCATCCACATCTTTGGATAATCGTAAATCTCCTTATGAACATCTGTACCAAAGAACTCCAGATTATGGATCTCTTAGAGTTTTTGGATCTCAATGTTTCCCATGCTTATGTTCCATAATGACTGATAAATTATCTGCCAGATCCCTTGAGTATGTATTCCTTGGATATAGTGCCAAACACAAAGGATACCGCTGCTTACACCGTGAGACAGGTAAAATCTTCATCTCTCGGCATGTTATTTTTAATGAAGATATTTTTCCATTTTCAGCACTATCCCAGGGAAACCAGCACCATATCACAGCAGATCATTCCAAAGACCTTACAAATCCGACCTCTGGATCATCCAAAGAAATTCTGCCAACTCACCCATCAACCTCACAAAATATCCCAAGTCCCACAGTGGATGAGTTAACTCCTATGCTTCCGTCACATTCCATAATCAACTTACCCCACAATTCAATGGGCAAGGACAACAACTCATCCGATCTCCTAGATTTTTCTACAGCCGAACACGATTCTCTTCCCTTTCTGGACATAGATGACTCAACACGTCCTATCCCATGTCCTCCATGCACTGACGTGGAACAACCTGAACCTAGCTTTTGCCAAACACCATCACCTCACTCCATGTTGGACTCCTCACCGCACTCATCTCTTCCAGCTGTGCACCCCTTCCAAGGCTCTGACAACAATATGTCATCACATGAAGAAGAAAACGTGCATAAATCAACCCCTTCTCATCCTATAACCTCGGACTTCACCAACCCATCGTGCTCTACTGATCCACCTTCTCACTCTTCCCTTCCAGACATTATACCAAACAGTCCACCAGAAGGAACTCTACCCACTCGTGTTCACCCAATGACGACAAAAAGCTTGTCGGGTGTACACCGACCAAACCCCAAATACATCCTTTTTCATCCACAGTTTATACCGTTGGTCCCAACTACAATCCATCATGCTCTAGAACATCCCGGGTGGCGTTCGGCTATGATTTCAGAAATGGACGCTCTCCACAACAATAGCACGTGGGAGCTAGTTCCAAGAGAACCTTCCATGAACATTGTAGGGTGTAAGTGGGTTTTTAAACCCAAATTGAATCCTGATGGTTCCTTGCAGCACCTGAAAGCCAGGCTAGTTGCCAAGGGCTATCACCAAAAGCCCAGTGTTGACTACCTAGAAACATACAGCCCTATGATAAGGCCAACCACTGTAAGGATCATTCTCACCCTAGCTACTGTCCACGAATGGCACTTAAGGCAGTTTGATGTTGATAATGCGTTCCTGCATGGGGAACTCCAAGAACCCATGTTTATGGAGCAACCCCCCGGATTCCAAAGCACTAACTTCCCACATCATATCTGCGCTTTTTGCAGAGCCCTTTATGGGTTGAGACAGGGCCCGAGAGCTTGGTTTGACAAGCTCTCATCTTTCTTGTTGGATCACGGCTTCAACTACTCACCGTATGACCCATCTCTGTTCGTGTATAGCCAAGTAAACAACCACGTATGGGCCCTGATATATGTGGATGATCTCATTGTAACCGGAAGCACTGCCTCTCTCTTGGATCACTTTGCCTCCTATCTCAAAGCAAAGTTCCCGATAAAAGATCTAGGCAAGCTCCACTTCTTCCTCGGCATGCAAGTTCACTACAACCCTGATGGCATTTTTCTATCCCAAGAGCAATACGCCTTGGATATTCTTCACAGAGCAGCTATGAGCTTCTGCAAGCCTCTACCAACTCCAGTGGCCATGAAACCGTCCAAAATGCTTAATGGTGAGACACCCTCTGATCAACCTTCGGTATTTCGCTCCATATTGGGTGCCTTGCAGTATATTACACTCACAAGGCCTGATCTAGCATATGCTGTAAATCGCTTGTGTCAAAAGATGGTAGTGCCAACTCATCTAGATTTCTTTGAACTCAAAAGAGCCTTGCGTTACCTTCACGGTACCACCAGTCTGGGATTGAAAATCCATTCAAACAGCTTCGTAAATCTCTACGGATTCACGGACTCAGACTATGCAGGCTGTACGGAGTCTAGACGTTCAACCACTGGTTATCTCCTATTTCTTGGAGCAAATCTGGTGTCCTGGAGTTCGAAGAAACAACACTCGGTCTCATGATCCTCAACTGAGGCTGAGTACCGATCGTTGGCATCTGGAACTGCAGAAGGGGTGTGGATTTTGCACCTACTAAGGCACCTTGGAGTTGGCATTTTTGACCCAATAAAGTTGTACTGTGATAACATGTCATCCCTACATCTGACAACTAAACCAGTGTTCCATAATCGCTCAAAGCACTTTGAGATTGATTACCATTTTGTGCGTGAAAAAGTCGCACAAGGGTCATTGATAACAGAGTTCGTTCCTTCACTACAGCAGCTAGCGGATGTTTTAACAAAGCCTCTCTCTAGAGAATCCTTCGAGACTTCACGAGCCAAACTTTGCATGACCACGCAGAGTTTGTGAGGGCATGAAAAAGAAGTTCCTTCTGCTGGTCACCTGGATCTACATGCATTCCATGCATCACAGCAACAGCATATTGGCGAAAGCTCAGCTCCCAGCTCACAACACAGAAACAAACGTGTGTGCTGCCCAGTCATGCAGAGGGGAGATCGCTGGCTGTACAATGGACTGCCACCACATGTACTCCAGGTGGTCCCTCATCCAACTAAACAACATCAACGTTACAATGACCCGCCTGATGAAGAAATGGAGGACGTGGAGCACTCAACCTTGATCTTAACCTCGGACTGTCAACTGGGAGAGTTGTCCAACACAAGCTGACAAACGTAGCCCATGTGGTGCCACAACGTGCCCACGTTACTCATCAGAAGGTTATAGAATATCCGAATACTCCCACTGGTTGTTGCTACACTTTGAGTGCTGTGAACTCTGCCTTTGGCAAGTTTAAGCATCAGGAATTAGAGCCACCTCAGCAAGACAGCTCGTGTGAAACAAACACAGTTTGGAAGCCATGCACCAGCCGACAAGTCATGAATTGCAGTAAAAGTACAGACGTGTGGAAAATGGAGGCACGGAAGAAAGCAAAAGGTAGCTTGCACCTTACAACAAGTTACTCGAATGATCTAAGTACTTGAGGTAGCTTCGTAGAAAGTTATGCGTAGAAAATAAGTGGACGTTGAGAGCCTATAAAGAGGCATTGCTGCCTATGAGGAAAGCAAGCAATATCAATCTTTGTTTACCACTTCTGTAATCAGTTTACACAATCAATACAGAAGTAGCTTCCACATTTTGTCCCAGTACTCTGTACACCAACTCTGATTTTTCTTCTTTTTCACCACAGCGTGAACTGATTGCCTAAACGACAGAGATAATAGCACTGCTGTAGAACAATTATTGAAGCCTAACAAGTGTGAATATGTTAGACGAACCACTGATTATATATTGTGGTAGTTTCCACCACACCTTCATGGGCACCATTACTTTTGGGTTGTTCCATGAGCATGAATGTTTTTACAAAATTGATCTTTCTGGCCTATACTGGACCCGACACAATCTTTGTAGTGCAATAACAATCCTTTGTGGTGTAATTATGCCAGAAGGATATCCTGTGAGTTTTTGGTTATGGGGACCAAAATTTTGTCATAGAAAGGAATGGTGACTACAACTGTGAGGCCAACAAGGGCTTAAAGTGATGCTGGAGAAATGTTAAAATGGAGTCTAATTAGGTAGGGATCCAAGATATGACAATGGAGAACATTATGCAACTTAAGCATATGCGGTTAAGGCGCAAGAAAGGCTCAGTTCTTCTACTTACTTTAAAGTGCATAGCCTTGACGGATCTCTACTTCTTCTCAATGCTAGATAAACATGTTTTCATCTCCTCTAGAGTGAGAGATTTATGGATAATTCCTTCTGTAGTTTTTACGTCAACGTAAATAACCACCACTACAGCAGATAATGAGCCCACAACTAGTCCTAAGTACCACTAATTATTAAATGAGCTTTTGGCCTCCTTATCCTCTTTTGAAGCCTCGTCAAATTGGTTGGCCGTGGAGTTTTGCACACATGGCTTATGTCCTTCATTGCTGATTGCTAAATGTAAAGAGGCCTATAAAAAACATGATCTGAAGACAATGCATAGGAATTGTGGATGCCGGTAATATTAACAAAACCATTCCCTGTGACATAAAAGTCACAAATACAAGGTTTAGAACCCTACAAAAACGTACACATATGCATATAAAGGATGAAAGTTTCCTATGGAAGCGAAAAGGGGTGAGGGATTGATGGTCTTGAACGGGCCAGGAAGGAATCAACAATGACAACTCCGAAAATTGGCAAGAGACAGGACACTTCACGGTGGAAATTTTTAGCAAGAAAACCCTCCATACCTAGAAAACAAGTGTAAAAACTAAACAAGGCTTCAAGATTTGAATCTTGAAGTAACTCCATACAACAACACAAAAGTTCAACAGCGCAAAGGCTTACAAAATACAAGCTGAAAATAATAGTCTGAATGATTGTAACACGGTTTGAATCTACTAAAAAACAATAACGATATAGGCTTAGCTTCTCATATCCATGTCTAGGTGAATCCCTGCTAAAAATGTTAACAATTTTTTCTCTTGAACTGCACCACTTTTAGTTCTACTTCACCATTGACGGTTGCTCTACTATCAAAGGAATGCTTCAATGCAAAAAACTTTGGTCTTCCAAATTTTATTCACGTAGCCAGATGACTTATTACTGCAACAAATTGTAGTTACTTTCTTTTAAGGTAGTCCCATCTCGCTGACTATCCTTCTCAATCATACAAAGTGATTAGAGGTTGAATTGGTTTGAACTGGTATTGTCTTAGTAGCAACCACATATTCCACTTGAATAGAGAAGAACACTACTTCCTCTTGTTTCCTTGATTTCCATGAGACCATGCCAAAAACGACTGAGAAAGCAAACCCAGTAATGCTTCTGAATCATTCACATTTCCTCCCCAGTTGCTAGTAGAATACCCCAACAACTCGGGTGCATCAATAACAGTGTAAAGCAATCCTAGGTCTTTTGTCCTTCCAAATATCTCAAATACTTGTCCCTTTACGAAGGTGATCCTAGCTAGGCTTCTTCACAAGGTTGGACAAAATACTAACTAGAAAGATAATAATGGGCCTTGTAACCGAGACATGAAAAAGCCCTTTAATCACATTTCTAAAGGCAATGGAATCTGCAATCCCACTTCCATCTTCCTATTTGAGTATTTTTTTTATACCTAATGGGGTTGACACGATTCTACCCTCAATCATACCAAATTTTTTAAACAAGGACTTCACAAAGTCTCCTTAAGGAGAAAAGATTCCCTTTTCATCCTAATGTACTTCTAGACCTAAGCAATAAGACATGGGTTCTAAATCATACATTTCAAAAGCACTATTCATTTTCTCTTTGAAAACGCATACATTTTCTCCATCATTTTCGACTAACAATCAAGTCATCAAAATGTAGTGAAATAATGAGTAGACTATTACCTTCACTCTTGATATACAATGTTGATTCACCAAAACGTTTCTAAAAACTGTTCTGAAGGAGCTACTGGCAGATTTGGCCACACCACGCCGAAGGGGACACATTTATTCTATATATCCCCTTCCAAAGCTGTAACACCTTACGTTCTTGAGAGCAACAAATCCTTCTGGTTGTTCAAGATAAATACTTCCCTTGACTTCTACACATATAAAAGCAGGTTTTATGTACAGATAATGCACTTTCCAATTGCTCTAAGCTATTAAATCAAATATCATTCTTACTTTACATCCTTGCAACTTGAACTTGTTTGCCAAAAAGTTCCATGTTGGACCCTTGAGAATAATCCACTGCCCCTAATCTTGCCTTATGCTTTAAAAAACTCTAATATGATCTTTGTTTCACTTTGTCAATCTATATTATTTTTGCAGCAATCTTGTTAGCTAGCATATCTTCTAGAGTCCATAATTAGATGTTTTTTAATGCTGCTAATCTCCTTCTTTATTGCTTCAACCCATATTTTCCGTGCACAAATTTCCTCAACTGGAGAAGGCTAATTATTATTATCACAAACTTTCTGAAGACTCAAGCTTTGCACGCATACCTTCAAGGAAGTTGGTTCCCGACTTAGTTTTTGGAACCAAGAAATTTAGGTCACCCTTGTAAGATCCTTCTACCCTCATCGTTCCTTCTTTTGTTTTTTTACCCCAAAAAATAGCAAGGTCTTGGTCATAGGCTTGTTATTCCAATTGAATAGACTATGGGATTTTTGAGTCAATCAGGTACACTTCCTCATATTTGAATTATTGGAAAACTGAAGGTTTTTCCTCACACACATTTTACAAATTTATATATTTCATTCTTTTCCTTGCCTTGTTTTCCATTTAAGTATTCTCAAAAGTGGGAAGAGTTTATGACTTGTAGCTAGTGCTCAAGATACTACTACTGGTACTTTGTTGTCCCAATGAGAGATCTGTCACCTTAGCAACTTCTCTGAACTTACAAACACAATCCTTTTCCAACACCAATTTATGCCTTTCCTTGGTTAACATCGTAACACCTAGCACATTAAACCCCAAACTCGGTATCAATAATACTTCTCATATCAGTCTCAACCCGCTCTGGGTTAGTATGAGCCTCTTAACATCTTTTTAAGCTTCTGTCATTTTTTTTGTTTTTGTTTTTTGGATACCTAGAGTGGCATCTACTAGTTTAGTAAATTTTCAATTGTTGTTAGGGTTTTTAATTAGATAAGTATTACATATTCTGCAGTTATAAGCGTGATTCATACTTGCTGCTTATGAATAACCAAAAAATGAAAAAAAAAAAAAAAAAAAAAAAACTTGGTCCCAGATTCGACATCTTGGTTTAATGGTAAGCCAAGGTGGCATGGGATCTCTTGGTCCCAAATTCGAGACCTCCCTCTTTTCATAAAATTTAAAAAGAAAAAAAATTAGTTGCCAGAAATTTGTCACGTTCTTCACACTTGTAGTAAGAACCCCACCTCCTCTTCTCAACACCCTGGGCAAGGAAGGGATAGATGGATGGCAAAACCCACTCCCACTAAAGCCTTCCGGAAAGGATGGAAGTGGGAAATATAACAAAAGAAACATATGAAGAAAACAGTTTGCCACCTCAGATTGTATAATCTTAGCTTATGTAACGTTCACATTCGTACTTATAAATTAATATGTGAAAGATACTTGAACAGAACTTTGTAATAAGCTTTTAGGAAAGAAATTAAATCTTTCTAAGAAGCTAAGAACATGCCGGATCAATTCCTTGTTAACTAGACGTGAAAAACATGTTTAAGAGACAAAGAAAACGTAAACACCGTTTGTTATATATCCAACCTAAATGGCCATATAACGTAACAATACCCTCTATTATCGGAGCTTGATTTACCAAGCAACTAAGGACCCATTAATATATGTATCGTTTTGTATCCAACTACAGCTTCTTTTATGGTAGAGCATCATCCTCGTCAACCTTTTTGTACATAAACCTCAAAGCAATCCCCATATAAACACACAAATTCAAAGCGCTCAATCCAGCTAGCACCCAATAGAAGCCATTCAGGTGTGCGCGATTAAGATTGTCGCCAAGCCATTGATATCCACATCTCGCGCTGATTGCCTGCACAATTGATATGATAGCACTGCTTACAAAGCTCCCAGCGCCTGCAACAGCAACGTATGCTGCCCCTCCCAAGCTTCTCATCGACTCTGGCATTTGATCGTAGAACAATTCTTGGAGCCCAACAAGCACGAACACATTGGACAACCCACAGATTGTAAATTGTGGAAGTAACCACCACAGGGTCATCGGAACTGTTGCTTTGGGGTCGTCCAGGAGGTCATATTCTACGGCGACGCTGACTCGTTTGGCCTCAACTAGAGCTGAGACCACCATAGTAAGCGATGACAAGAATAGGCCAATGCCGATCCTTTGCAGCAAAGTTACACCCGAGTGGTGTCCCGTGAATCTTCTAGTTGTCGGAACGAAAACTCTGTCATACATTGGGATGGTGGTCATGGCAGTGATGCCGACAAGAGCTTGAAGTGACGCTGAGGGAATCTCAAAATGAGTCCCGACTGACCGGTTCATCGTGCTTGCTTGCTTGGTGAAGTAGGTCTGGACGTTGGACTCCACTACAGCGACTATTAAGGAGCACAACCATATTGGGATGAGGCGGAGGACGAGCTTCACTTCCTCCACTTGATTCACAGAGCATAACCTCCACGGATTCCTCCTCTCACTTGACTCATCAACGTTGTCAATGACTGTCGCCTTGTCCAAAAATCTACCCATTCCGGACATGGACCACGTGAAGCGTTAGCAAGTGAGATTAAATTTTGATGCTGTAAATCAACGTTAGAAAAAGAAACAATGGCTAATCCGAGACAGTCTACCGATTCATTAACTGATGTTTGACTTATCGTACGAGAAAGACAACCTCAGAGGAGGACCACACGCGGGTTTCAGGCCAAAGATCCACATACAATTGATCAAAAAACAGAGGCGGACATCAAGTCCGTGCCAAAACAGGGAATTGATAAGAGCCGAATCGAAAGGTGATGGCACGAACCTCAACTGACTTGTATGGACCAAAGTCCTTCCCTTGGGTTCGCTACTGCAAACTATCAAAATGCGGCTCGTCTCCTTCACTCGCCACTTGCGAGCCGCTGCCACGAGCACTTGGGCCACCGTCGTGAAGGGGCTTCCCAGAGGACCCTGCTTCCTGTACCACTTTATTCCCACCAGAAATATTACCACCGATAACGCGAATGCTGTTCCCAGGACTCCGAAGCCCACCGCCCAACTGACGTTGTCCTGTACAAATATAAACAAATGCTATCAAATTAAAGTCGTGTTACATCAAATGTTGCTCTATAGCTTAAACATTTTGGGTCAGTTTATCACTCTAATTATAAGGGTTTGGAATGACTTCTGAATTTTGTTGCAAAAAGCGATTTAACGAAAACAAGGAGGTAATAATAATATGGGAAGATCGTACCTGGATGTATACTACTGCTAGTGTGGAAGAAGTGACGCCAACTCCGATCCCACAGTACCACCAGTTGAAGAATGAGCTCTTTGCCTTCTTGTCCTCCGGCGACCCCTCATCGAGCTGATCTGCCGCAAAGGTTTGCATACACGGCTTGTGTCCACCTTCTCCGACTGCCACAGCGTAGAGCGCTGTGAAAAATGTTGCTTTCCGATTATGTGAAGGTAATACAGAAACCGACAAGTTCAACAAAACAATTCCCTGCAGCATAAAAAGCCGTAAAATTAAACCGGACAAAGTGTATTTTCCTTACAAACCATTTTAAGCTATTGGTTTCGTGTGTTAGAGTTGCCTCCTAATCCTGAGAGGTTGAGCTCTTAAACCCTAGTTATTAGTTTTAATATATGTAAGAATTTTTAAAATTACTCGTAAAATGAAGTATGCATTTTATTTTGAAAAATGTCTCATTTCTGAAAAAGCAATCGGACCTTTCTTTTGTTTTCCTTTTCTTTTTTTCTTTTTTCTTTTTTCTCGCGATGAATCATAGCATCCAACGACTAGGTGAAGAAATAGGTAGAAGAAAACAAACAACGAAAACCAAATGGTTGTCTACAATAGGAATCAGCACTTACTTCATGCGACGGTGAGGGCATCGCGTGGTTACGGGTGGCATACGACACGTCACAAGCCTATCTTCTCTAGTTGATTGCAGAAGCCACCGGCTAATATAAAACGGAGCCTTTGGCCCCATTGTTCTAAAGGTTGAAGACCGAGTGAGATAACTAGACCTTGTGAGTTTTTATCTGTGGTTGGAGTAGTAGTCAAGTGTGTCTTAATGCGTATTTCTGTTGTTTATAAGTTACTGAGTGTCTGCCTTTTTCTCAACAAGAAGAAGAGCGGGAAACCCTATAGGCCAAAGATCTCAGAGTTCGTACCGTGCTATAAATGGTGAAGGCCACGAGGATGATGTTGAACCGGCCAAGGAAGGAATCGGCTACGAAGGCTCCCACAATGGGAGAGAGATGAGATACACCGACCCATGTGTTCACCATCTTCACTGCTGTGGAGGTCGGCTCCTGGAGTTCGTCAGTGAGGTAGATGATTAGGTTGCTAGACAAGCCGAAGATCGCAAACCGCTCTGCCACTTCAACGACTGCAAACACATAAAAAACAACCAGAGAAATCAACAGCTAATCTCCAAGAAGATGAGGCTCTGATAGAAGCTAAGACGGGGCGGAAGGGGTTGGCTTACAGATGATGAAGATGGCAGCGTGCCAACCACCTTTTGAAGATTCACGTTGAATTAACTCCACGCCCCTAGCATTACCCTGATCAATCATCCTGGCGCTACGAACTGACAAAGCCATCCTTTCACCTCCTGCTCTCTCTGCTTCTGCTCCCTCTGATAGCCCGCAAGCCTTGCTTACAACCCACCTTGCTGTGTCACCATCTCAAGCCTCTCCCCGAGCAGTGCATGCAAAGTCCTAAGCTTTGCATGCAGCCCATCTGCGCTCAGCTGCTCACCACGAGGCATGCATGCAAAGTCCCAAGCTTTGCATGCAGACACTCGTCCAGCGCCCACCTGCGTTACTGAGAAAGGCAAAGTACCTTTCGTGTTTGCAACTCAAGCCAAAGTCAACCATGCAAATGTGGAAAGCAAGAAAGCACAAGGAATGGCTATCAGTGTGAAAAGCTTCTCAGTCTCAGAAAGCTAAATCATCTCCTGAGTATGAAAACAAGATAGTCACGTCCACTTGCTGGTTTACCATTGGATCCTTAAGATCAGCCTTTGAGATATACAAACGGGCTCTTGAGAACCCGGCAACTCCTAGCTCTGCGTACTCGGTTGGACCTCCAGGCTTCTACCCCAGCGTATACTCCAACTCATGTGACGCCAGCCATGAGGCACACATCGTGAATGAAGGGCGAGTCATTAAGAAAAGAGAAGTGATCGACACACTGACTACAAGTCGAGCTGAATCTTCGTGGCAACTTCCAAGAAGTAGTCCCGTAGAAAAAAAGAGGTTTTTGGTGCCTACAAAATGGCAGTGCCCGCAAGTGCATTAAGTAGACACTTTACTTGTGATATTGTAGTATTTTGTGCATTCTAAGCTTTGCTGCCTTCAGAATACAATATCCTTCGCACCTTTTAGTATATCTAGCAGTGCCTCATTTTTCTTCTGAACTATCAAGCAGAACAAAAGCCTTGATTTGATGAACAAGATTGGGCGTCTGGTGCAAATTTTACGTACTTTATATAGCGCAAGTTCTTTTCATGGGCGTTTGGGTACTTCACATGTTACTTTTTTTTTTTTTTTTCTTTTTTCTCCCCAAACCTAACCATTGGCATTAACGTCGTACTTTGTTTAACACGAACCCATCCATCCCACAGTAATGGTCGGTGTTTCTTTTATCTTCCTGAAAACACAATACGGGTTAGTGCCAACCACACTCATTTGTACTGTCACTCTCAAACGAGGTGGTTCGCTCATATACGTGCCGAAACATCATCTCCGCTCTGAATAGATTGCAGCATCTTATCTGCAGCTTCCTGTTTACGAACGAGATGATGAACCACTAAAGATGATCCTTTTTTTCTTCTTTACCATCCCATCAGGTGAGAGTAGCGTCAGGCAAAGTGTTATGCTGTGTGGCTGTCTTGCTCCGTATTCTTTCTCGTTCCACTAGCATTTACTTCATTCTTCAATGGAAAAAATGGGATTTTATTTGACTTGGAGCCTGTTGCATGAAAAGGTTTTCATAAAGGAAAAGGTTAATCAAACATCTTAATAAGAGTGAAGAATATTGATAATGATTACGTACTTGAATCATTCCAAAGCAACGTCAACAAAAGGAAATGTGCATGGATATAGCACGCGCCGTGAGCCCAAAGAAAAAGTTTGTGAGGTTCAAGAAAATAAACGCAGTCGACACTGAAAGCAGGCCCGAATCTCAAAACCTTATTTGGAGTCCAAGCCTTTGGCGGAAAGGCTCAACTTGACTTTCACTGAGGTCCAACAAGCAAACATTGTTTTCATGGCCTCTGTTTCTTCTTTAAATACATGGTCTTCCTACACGGAGAGGACGTTTGAATCCCAGCTTCGTCTTCTTTTCGTGACGGAGCGTCCGAATATTACTGAGTCGTCAAAGCTCGGACTTTTCATGGTTTTCGAGGCATAATGTTAAAAAGAAGGGTCCCACGAATTACGTGGGAGTTCCATTCAGCCCATAAATCGAAGGGCAACCCATCCAAGGATCCTATGTAACTCGGTATCTTTTTTACTTTTTACTTTTTATCCTAACCCGCCCATTGCTTTCATTCCTTCGGACCCTCTTCCAATAAACAACCAAAACATACAGCCCATAAGTTAAAGCAAACCTAGGAAAAAAGTAAGGGTCATTCTCTTTTCAATAAAATTTCGTAGCTTTTCAGTAAGACTACCCAAAAGCTAAACAAACCATAAAAGTTAAGTGACAGCTACATAATCCAATTTTAGTATTAACTCTAGTAGGCAAGCAAAGTTTGCTGCACACTCTTTTCTCCTGAAAAAAGCAAAAGATAACCGTGGGTATAAACCAGGTTCAACCCAATCCGGTGATTCCATTTTTTAGTATCAGAAAAAAATAGGGTATCCGAAATTTCGGAGATGAGGGTGAAAGGATAAAGAAATTTTAACTTTATATGTAATAAAGTTGTAGATTGTCACTAAGCTACCACGACTCGAACAAGAAATATTTTACTCACAAAATGTAGGGCCCCAAGACAGTGAAACGAAAAGGTTAAAGCGTGAAAGAAAATGTAAAATTACGAGAGATTCCGTTCATGCAAAAGCCAATTTCGCCCTCTCTCTCCCTCCCGTGTGAGTAGCGTGGGACTCCGAAGGGGCACGGCCCCCAACACCTGTCAACCCGTTTCCCAGCTTTGCTTTGGCATATTTAACAGGACCGGACCGCCATTTGTCCTTCCCACGCCAAAAATCAGGCTGTGGCACTCGCTTCCTCTTCTTCTCTTTCTCTAGCTCTCAGTGCCGGCTATAGTCCCTGACGTTTTGCATTCTTTCCTTTTTCGTTTGCCTAAGACCCAGAGAATTCGGAGAGCGACGGGAGTGAGAGTGAGGGGTAAGCTTTTTTCTGTCGCGCCTTGCATTTCTCTTTCTGTGTTTGGTTGACGAGAATGTGAGGGAAATGAAAGGAAAACCGGGAAAATTGGGGCACGGTTTTGATTATTCAAAGGAAACTGAGGGAGTAGAAAGATGAGGGAAAATGGGGACGTTGTATTTTGGAGTTGGTTTTGATTCTTAAAAAAAATAAAAAATAATAATGAAAAGCAGAATAGTTACACATTTTTTGGCTTGATTGTTCCTCTCACTTGTGTTCAGACCTTGGATTTTCTTTTTCGTTTTATTTGGGCTTTCTGGGGAACCAAAATGAAGTTTCGGCTACCTTGTTTGACTATCGAGTTAACTCTACTTGTATTGCTTTCCTTTGTCTTTTTGGGGGTCTGCATGTAGCATTTCGTTGTATTGTTTTCTTGTTGGGTTCGATTTCGGATAAAATCTCTCTTCCGTCCATGCATCTGACGTTTGAAGTGTTTGGCCCCCGAGAAAGTGAAGAGAAGAAAGTGGGATGTTTCTTTTCTTCTTCGTTTTATTATACCTGGCTGTTAGGTTTTTCCTTCAACTCAAAAATCAGGAAAAAAAACGTAGTTCGCCTGCTTTTTTCTGAAGTCAAATCAAGCGCTTTTCATTGGTTCAGTGTATTCTATTTTTCATTAAAATATATTTGTTTCTCTAAGATTTGCTGAAATATTTTCCGGCATTTTCTGGAACACACTGGAACTCGGGCTTCACTTGTAAAACCTTATTTGCGACATTTCTTTTTTTACTTTCTTTTTCTACCCCCTCTTCTTGTGGGAGGCTGTATAATACTATTGGGTTTTTATGTATGTTGTCGGTCTTGTTGTAACAAGTAGACATTTTACTTTTTCTCTTATCGGGCATATTTTGTAATTAATATGTAGGAAATAGGTTAAAAAAAGAAGGAAAAACCCACAATTTGTTTACTCGCAACGAAAGCAAAGGAAATGGATTTATGAATCTAGATTTATCAATATTTGAGACGTGGAAACAAAGTGTATATTCTGAAATTAATACATGCTGCTGCATACAGAATGTTATAGTTTTTGTAGATCTATTTTATTTTTTGCTTTATTTCTCCCGTTTGTCTTCAACCAACAGATGGTAACTTTTTACTTTTTCATTTTATTTTTCGTATAAGATATGCCATTCTTCTGGGGATGAAGGGAGATGGCCTTAATTTTGAGTTTAATAAAACCAAATGGATTGGTTAAGATGAGATCTTTCATTTTTAATGTCGGAAGCCATTTCATAAGATATAAGTTTCAGCTTTTGTTTATTTTCCTCTGATTCCTTGGAGAACCAATTAGGTTGCATTGGATTCTGAGAATGGTAATTTTTCATGCAGCTGGATCACAAGTGAGCTAGCTTATTAACTTAATTGTGTAACTACTTGCTGAGGTGAATCTTCTGTAATAAGAAAAAGAATCACTGTGGGGTAAACGGAGAGAACATCCTTCCTTTTTTAGTTTTTTCTTAAATTACCTTTTTTGTTTTGTATGACTCTAAATATTAGAAATCTACAAAAGGTAGACTATTGTAATTTTAATTTTTGGTAAGAGAATGATTAAGGTTTGATGTGTAATGGAATGTGAGTTTTATTTTACATAGTTAATATGGGTTAAATTTCTTTCTTTTGCATTATGTTCTCATTTTTTTGTGCTTCTAAATTGGTGAAAACCAGCAAAGGTGCGCTACTATAGCGTGCACTGCTATGTTTTCAGTGATACAGTGATTAATTTTTGAATTGTAATGACAGATGCATTCTCATTTTAACCTAATTTATAATGCCATATATTGTTGGCGCTTAATAAGGTTTTTCGTTTGCAGTAATCTCTTAGGTTTTCTGTAAAAGAGATGGAGGAAAGTGGCCCTTCAACTATTTTAGATGGGGAGATTATGGGAATCAGATTTGGCTTGGCTACTCATCAAGAAATTGTAAGGAAAATGAATTCTCTCATATAACTGTTTAATTTTGGTATTTCTCTTGAAACTCTAGATAGAGACTGGAGGTATTTTTTTTTATTTTGTTTGAGGGAAGTGGTGCTAGAGTCTACTTTGAATAGTCACTTGAGAATGATAACTAATGTCTACTCACTGAAGTGTATTGCCTGGACATTGGAAATTTATTGTTGACTATGCTAAGCTAAACTAGGAAATCACTTTCAGCTGGGTTAGGGTACTCTTTGTATTACCTGCTTAATCATAATTCACTCTATAATAATAGTGGTGGGAATTCTAGCTTGAGCCTTTTGTCCACTCACTGGTAAATTAGTTGATTTGTTTTACATTGTTGTCATAGTGTTCAGCGTCCATCAGTGAAAGTCCTATCGGCCATGTAAGCCAACTTGCAAATCCCTTTCTGGGCCTGCCCCTTGAATTTGGTAAATGTGAATCTTGTGGCACTTCTGAACCAGGGAAGTGTGAAGGTGCGTAACTGTTCATCTCACCTTGTTATCTTGTATAAAATGAGTGGATACGGTTGAAGTGTTTTTTATCATTCATTTGTCAGTATAAAGAGCAAGGTTTGCTTCTTTGTTTCAGGGCATTTCGGGTATATTGAGTTACCAATACCAATTTATCATCCCAGCCATGTTAGCGAATTGAAAAAAATGTTGAGCTTATTGTGTCTGAAGTGCTTGAAAATGAAAAAGAACAAGGTATGAATATATCAAGTATTTCGTCCTACTTCATTGAGGCTTCTTTTATCTCATGCCTCTGTTTGCAGAGAACAGACTTTACCACGACTTTTTGACATTTACTTGTTCTCTGAGCCTTTTGACCTTCTAAATTGAAGAAAGATAGAGGAGCTCTTATTTCTATTCTCACTTTCTGCTAAGGAATAAAGAGGTTCACATCAAGAGCTTGTTCTTTATTTTTGGAAGTGTATCCTTCCTGTAATTTAAGTGCTACTTTTTTGACAGGAAACTACTTCGTTGTTTTTGATCATTGTTTTCCAGTATCTTCTTTGTTTCATGTACTTTGTATCTTCCTTTTAAAACAGAAAGTTTTGTAGTTTTGTCATGAAGTTGCAAAAGCAATGCTGAACCTTGATGCTGCATGGTGTGTTTTGGATATATTTTGTCAACAACTAATTGAATGAAAAACCTTGTCCGTTGATGTGGCTCTTTGCTTTTCAACTCTTTGTTACTTTGTGAGCCAGCTGTGGTGCACTTAATGCTTCGAATTTTACTATTTCTGAGCCTGTGCTTTATGTGCTTGATCTTATTGTGACTCAGTTTCCACTCAAGAATGCGGGTCTGGCAGAAAGACTGCTATCTTCATGTTGTGAGGTGTGTTAAACGATTCAAATTATATTTTCTTTGTTATTGAATGTGCTTGATTCTGTGCTTAGCTTTTGTTAATTGATCTTTTGACTTCACCACATTAACATCTAGTCTCCACATATCAGTAGTCCCTGAATCCCTCTGAATTTTTTTTTTAAAAAAAAGTAGATGAGTACAAACAAATGTGTTCTCTTGGAATTTTTTATCTGCTTGTCCCTTAATTCACGTTTTAAGATCAAATTTCCAATGTACATTTTTTCGTTCTTATTAAAAAAGGGAGAAAAAAACCCAATTGAGGTTTTCATAATATGCCTTTGATCAGATTCGAGACTAGACTTGACAAATTTCCATTTCTTCTTTGGGTCTGGGAGTTGATTACAATTAATTAGAGAAATAGCGGATATACTGACTTTATTTTTGTAGCTTCATCTCCTCTTTCTTGCTTACTCTTGCTTACTCTTGCTTACTCTTGCCTTTACTTTCTTTTGATTGGGTATTATGTGTATTGCTTAAATGATTTTCCTTGGAAGTCTATCATATTTAATCTATGATTTTACGTTGGGCTGGCTTTAGGCTTGCAGGCATCTTTAGATCCTGTCAAACTCATCAGCATCTTCTCCATTATAGAGTTCATAATTCATTTTCCTTTTAGACTGCTTAAGTTATAGAGCAGACAGCTTTTCCAGAAAACACTCATCTTATTGTTGTCTATTGGCTCATCATACCAACAGCAGATTACATTTGAGAAATGGTCAAAGTGTCCTTCCCAGTTGCTGCTGGAGACAACATTTTGATTAATTCATTGAGCAGTTACTTAGTAGATGAGTAAAGAAACTATGCAAGTATCTGAACAATAAAAGATTTTTCCAGTGGTTGACTAAATGATTTTGACACTAACTTCTATTGTCCCACCTAGTATCCTTTTTGTTTACAATTTCTCTGCAGCAAAGCATCTTTGACCTAGTTGATTTAGATGATTGAGCTTGAGTGTCGAGAGTAGGGGTATAGGAAAAAGTGCATTTCTCATTGCTAAAGAGAACCACCCAATTTGATGATAGTTGAACCCAAATGTAAAAGAATTTCCTGATGCTCATAAAAATTCTTCTTCTTCTTTTTCAAAAGGTGTTTATTTTATTGAACAGATGATCTATGAAGAAGGGGATCCAACCAAGTTTTGTAAGTAGAGTAAAAGAGTACGAAAGGGGAGAAGTTTTTATCTGTCAAGGTTCAGTGAATCAATGAACTCTGTCTTGGCAGGTGACCCGGAAGAGATGGACCTTCAATCAAATAGCATGCTGTTGAGTTAGGAAATTGACTTTTCCACCCCTTGGAACCCCCCAGCTATATCTTTCTGTCCAAAAAAAGCACATTAGAGACAGAAATCTGCCTTTGATGCAACTAGATTTGTCACACTACCAACGTTGTCCCTCCATTATCATCTCCATCTCTTGGCTGGGAAATATTCCATTCCTGGGCAATGCAAAGCAAGTTTTTGTTTGATGTCCAGTCGAACTTTTTGGCTGTCCAAATTGGGCATTTCACATAATTCCTTGGTGTAAAACTCGCAAGCATTGTCATTTGTCCTAATGAAGGTGTTTGATGATACCCAGATATGGCAATTATTCTTTGCCCTCTGGATGGGATCTTGACATCATTGCTATATCGATTATTGTGGTCAACACTGTCATGGTTCCGAGTGGCTAGACAGGTTTCGTGTGGGATCCAATGTAGCTGGGCTTAGGGCTCTTTCTGAGCAATGTTACAAAAGAAGTCATCGCATAGCTATTGCTGTAAATAGTACAAGCAAATGGTGCAGAAATTTATTAGCTTGCCTTTCTTTTTATTGTGTTATTTTAGTTTATCTGCTTTCCTGTTGGGAAACTTTGAAGATGACTATAGTACTCAAAAATCATATATTGAGCCACCTTTGTGCTTCTAAAGGGATTCAGTTCTGTTCCTGATTCTGAATGTACTTGTAATCAGAATTGTTTCATAATCTTGTTACATAATTTCTTCAGGATCAGGTTTTGTCCTGAATTTGCTTAAATTGCTTCTTTTATTTTTGCTGGGTTTGAACCTTTTCTGGCCATTTGTTTCTCTTCCAATTTAATTTACAATGATTATGATCTTTCTTTTCTTTCCTTTTTTTTCCCCTCCCTTTCTTGTTTTAGGACGCTTCACAAGTTTCTGTTACAGAGGTTAAAACAACAGATGGGGTTTCTTTCTTGGAACTGAAGCTGCCACAAAGGTCAAGGCTCAGAGATGGTGTCTGGAACTTTTTGGAAAGATATGGTTTTCACTATGGTGATGACTTTCATCGAACTTTGCTTCCTTGTGAGGTTTGCTTCCTACTCTTTTTCTGTGTTTAATATTTGCTAAGGTGAATTAGTGCTTTCTCCACTAGTGAATTGTAGGCACAAATGTTTATGTTTAATTCAACTTCTTATCTGTTGTTTCACTTTTTTTGTCTTTATGGGGATGCTCTGGATGATTTTTCTGTTCTACCTTGAGTTTTATGTCCTTTCTGCATTGTAGTAGTGCTATTTCTGGTTTTTGACACTGACACAGACATCTATAGGTATAACTATTTTGATCTCCTTCCTTCTTTTTGCATTTTTGTACTAGTACCATTGTGATTTTTGAATGACATTGATGCATACTTACATAGTTGTAGCTAATTATTTGTTCCAATTGCTTTAATAGGGAAAACACGGTCCTCTTGCTGTCTGAAATTTTAATTTACAACTCATTGTCTTTGCATGCTTGCTAGTATGGGCTGTGGCTTTGGCACTCATATGAGTGTCTTATGTGTAGTAATGATATGTTCTGATCATGGTAATTTGGTGATAACAACATCATATTTTCTTACGTGACTAATTTATGGTATGTTTTGGCTGTGGCTGGCTGCTGCTTATGTCAATTTTTGTCGGTTTTTGTTTCAGTTTTTATGACTGTGGCATAACTTCTTCAATCAAATATGTTGATGGCTGTATAGCTTGGCTGGATTTTAAAATACATCTTAAAGAATTTCGTGGAATAAATGTAATTAAGTCAAAGCTTCATTTATAGAGGTTTCAGATCTAAAAACAGGAACCATATCATGAATATCATATATATTTCCAAAAATGTTGTGTTATTGCTGTTTATTTTGATGGCAACATCTGTTGACTATTTTGATTTGCTTAAACATGGTATTGCATTAAGACATTTTGTCTTTGACTACAATGAGCAGGTGATGGCAATGCTGAAAAGAATCCCTGAAGAGACAAGAAAAAAGCTTTCTGGAAAAGGGTATTTCCCTCAGGATGGATATATCCTGCAGTACTTACCTGTTCCACCGAATTGCTTGTCTGTGCCAGAAATTTCAGATGGTGTTAATATCATGTCTTCGGTAAGCCACATTATGACAAGATCTTAAAATTTGGCCTCATTTTTCTCGTTCCTTTTCTGTTTTAAGGTAAAGTTCATTTAATTAGTATTTCTTTCATGTTTTATTCTAGGATCCTTCTTTATCAATGCTCAAGAAAATTCTCAGACAGGCTGAGATAATCAAGAGCTCAAGATCTGGGACCCCAAATTTTGTCTCTCATGAAGTTGAGGCAAATGATTTGCAATCAATAGTCAATCAGTACCTGCAAGTTAGGGGTACTGCAAAAGCATCCAGAGATTTTGAAGCACGGTTTGGAGTGAGCAAAGAGCTGGACAAATCTTCCACTAAAGCTTGGCTTGAAAAGATAAGAATGCTATTCATTAGAAAGGGTTCAGGCTTCTCCTCGCGAAGTGTAATTACTGGGGATGCTTACCAAAAAGTTGGTGAGATAGGCATTCCAATGGAGATTGCACAGAGGATTAGCTTTGAAGAGAAGGTAAACGTCTACAATATCAAATATTTACAAGACCTGGTAGACAAGAAGCTGTGCCTTACATATATGGATGGCTCTTCAAGGTATTCATTGAGGGAGGGTTCAAAAGGGCATACATTTCTCCGACCAGGTCAAGTAATTCATAGGCGGATTATGGATGGAGATATTGTTTTTATTAATAGGCCACCCACAACCCACAAGCATTCTTTACAAGCACTTGCTGTGTATATTCATGATGATCATACTGTGAAGATTAATCCACTTATTTGTGGGCCGTTGAGTGCTGATTTTGATGGTGACTGCATTCACCTATTTTATCCTCAGTCTCTTGCTGCAAAAGCTGAGGTCTTGGAGCTTTTCTCTGTGGAGAAACAACTTCTTAGCTCACACAGTGGCCAGCTCAACCTGCAACTCGCCACAGACTCATTGCTGTCCCTAAAGATAATGTTCTGGAAATTTTTCCTGGAGAGAGCTGCAGCTCAGCAACTGGCCATGTTTTCTCAATCCCCTTTGCCTCTGCCAGCCATGTTGAAGGCTCATTCTACTGCTCCTTGTTGGACAGCTATGCAGATGTTGCAGTTGGCTCTGCCAACTAACTTTGACTGCTGTGGGAAGAAACACTTGATTAGTCAAAGTGACATATTGAAAGTTGACTTCAGTAGGGAGATTGTATCACCTCTGTTTAATGAGATTGTGACCTCTATTTTCTTTGAGAAGGGTCCTGAAGAGGTGCTAAATTTTTTCAATTCTCTACAGCCTTTGTTGATGGAAAATATATTTGCAGAAGGCTTCAGTGTTGGCTTAGAGGATTTTTTCATATCCAAGGAGAAAGTACAAGAAATTCAGAAGAATTTTCAGGTTATTTCTTCTTTGCTGTATCACCTCAAGTCAACACACAATGAGCAGCTGGAGTTGCAGTTGGAGAATCATATCAAACTCATGAAGGAGCCTGTTACAAATTTTATTCTAAAGTCATCTGCATTGGGTGATTTAGTTGATTCCAAAAGTGATTCATCCATGAACAAAGTGGTTCAACAAATTGGCTTTCTAGGCCTGCAGCTTTCGGAAAATGGAAAACTCTATTCTAAGACATTGGTTGAAGATGTGGGCTTTCTTTTTCGTAGTAAATATTTTTCAGATGGAGTTGATTATCCTTCTGCTGAATATGGATTAATACAAAGCTGTTTTTTTCAAGGGTTAGATCCATATGAGGAGTTGGTTCATTCAATATCGACGAGGGAAGTAATGGTTCGGTCATCAAGAGGATTGTCTGAACCTGGTACTTTGTTTAAAAATTTAATGGCTATCCTTCGGGATATTGTCATTTGTTATGATGGCACAGTGAGGAATGTCAACAGCAACTCCATAATCCAGTTTGAATACGAGGCAAAGGCAAGAAGGAAGGCCTATAGTCGACTGCCTGCTGGTGAACCTGTTGGTGTGTTAGCAGCAACTGCGATGTCAAATCCTGCATACAAGGCAGTACTTGATTCTACTCCAAGCAGCAATTCCTCATGGGAACTGATGAAGGTACTCAAATTTTGGCTAGTGAAAAAGATCTTATCATGCATTGCTTCTTCTGCAGAAAAAACATATGTATCTTTGATAGTTGCTTGCTTATCGCTTTAGTGATATGCTTTTTCATTCTTCTTCAGGAAATACTACTTTGCAGGGTCAATTTCAAGAATGAACTTATTAACCGCCGTGTGATATTATTTCTGAATGAATGTGGTTGTGGGAGAAAGTATTGCCAAGAAAAAGCTGCATATTTGGTGAAGAATCAATTGAGGAAAGTCAGCCTTAAAGATACTGCTGTTGAGTTCCTGATTGAGTATGTTTTGCAACTTCAACTGTACTCGGCTTCCCTTGCATAGTCATGTCTGTTCTGTAAATGTCAAAGCATGGCATGATGTCACTTTCCTTGTGTGATGTTATTGGTATTATCTTAGTCTGATAAATTAAGATTATTTGTCATTCCTTATTTTGGCGGTGAAGCATATTTTGCTATGAATCTGTCAACTCACATGAGGCTCGGTTGCTCTCATCACACACCCACATATATATGTATAACTTACGTTGGACTGTTAACTTTTAAAGAAAACAAGAAATGGGATAAGCAAATTTTATATATTGATTATTCAAGTGTGCAACATTGAACTGCAAGAGATGCTTATGCTCAAGGAGATGTGAGATAGGTTTATCCGCTTGCAATTTGTCTTTGCAGTTGAGTGTCAGGGAGGACATCGAGGGAGAAATTCCTAGTTGATGATCCTGTCAACGAGGTCTCTGTTATTTCATACGCTTCATTTTGGGGAGAAATTGCAATTAAATATGATGCTATTCTTGTCACCAGCATACAGCCTCCTTTTTTTCTTTTTTTTTTTCACCTTTCCTTCCTCGCTTCCTGCCCTTTTTCTTTCAGTTTAGTTCTTAATCTGTTAGTGAGAAATGATTCAGTTCATGGTTGAGATGGTGTGCAAATTTAATGGTCTGTTTCTTACATGCAGATATAAGGGACAGCAAACTATGTCAGAAAGTGCTAAATTTGATGCAGGTCTTTATGGTCATGTTCATCTAAACGAGGTTGGTATTCTGCAAATGTGGTTGCTTGCTGCTGCTTGTTGCTAGTGATTTTATCCTTCCATAACTGGGACTTTGTTGAACAGATGCTGTTAACAGAGATGAACACTAGCATGCCGGAGATTCTTCAGAAGTGCCAGGATACTGTTAACTCTTTCCGCAAGAAGAAGAAAGTTGGTCATGTTTTTAAAAGAACAGTTTTGTCCGTCAGGTTAGTTCAGTTTAAATTTTTGTTTAGCAATTTCTTTCCACGTTAGTTTTAACTTGATGTTTACCTGTTTTTGGAACGAAGTGCTTGAGAGACATGGAAAACCAGCTTAAACAGGTGGAGGGCTTGAGAGGCTTTGATTGCTTCAACCTTTTTCTTTTTCTCTGTTTCTCCAAGTTGCACAGTTTTTAATTATAGCAAAATATATTTTTGTTTGTTTATTTATGCACCTCTGTGATACAAGAGTAGTGCAAACATTTCTAAGTTCATCATGCAGACTAGAAGTGTAAAACTGAATTATCAGCCTTTGACTATCTGTTACCTAATTGTCCCTTGATATTATAGCCCCATGACCACTGGTGTTGCCCTGGTGATCTGTTGTCCACTATTATTTTTGGATCTCTCTACCACACCAGAAGAACCAATGATGACATCTTTAAGTTAAATTTACTATGATCAAGCTTTTAGAAATCTCTTAAATTAGTCTTCAGACAGCTGTGGAAGCACTCTTGAATGCTGTAGCGATTGACACTTGTTAAACCAGTGAGTTGTTTTGACAACAATTGTTAGGACTTTCAGGCGTTGTCATTTGGGCCAAAGGCTCTAGTTGATAGTAAAAGTGTATACCTTATTTCTTAGCAACCCCTCAACAGTAGTGCCCACATAGTGACAGAGACACTTGGTACAACCACCACACCTGCCAAGCACTAATAATTTGCATTACTTGGTTCAAATGTGTAAAAGTTTGTGAGATCAGTCTTGGTGGGCAAGCTATCTTTCTTGGTTGTAATATTAGCTCTATAATTCAGTTGTTTACATGTCATAAATTAATGAGTTGCTGGTAGAAATTTTGCCCCTTTGTGTGATTGAGTTTGCTTCCTTCTCACTCCACATATTTACTGCTGTATGGCATAACACTGGGCCATTGAAAGTGAAAAGTTACCTTTGGTGGCTTCCTTGGCAGTGAACGTTGCTCGTTCCAGCACTCTTGTACACAGAAAAGTTTTGGTATGCCCTGCTTGATGTTCTTTTGGCAAGATGCAAGTGATATTCATCTGGAGAGAACATCACTTATCCTCTCTGACATTATTTGTCCAGTTCTTCTAGAAACAATTGTTAAAGGTATGATACCTATGCCTTTTTTTCATTCACAATATTTGCTGTAGAGTTTCTACATCTGCATTAGATAGTCTGGGGTTATACTTCAGAAGTAGTTCTTGGGCTAAGGTGCATTCCATTTTTGTCTCCCGCTCCTTATCTACTGTTGCATTCTTTTATTGTGGTTTCAAAGCCAACACTTTCAATTGGGTTGTTCTCTTCTGCCGATAGGTTCCACCTACATGTGTTAACAAATGGCTTTCTTTTGCAATTACTTTTCTGCAAACTTGAAAGGAATCAATTGTTTTTCTTTGTGATTCACTATGCAAATGGTTACGTACAACAAACTCATTGATTTCAAACTTCCTGCTGTATGACGACATCTCCTTTTTCTTCCAAAACCAGGGTGTTATCCTGAGTTCTCTGTTATCCCACAAAACAATTGGCAATTAATTGCATGGGATACCAATGTTTTATGATCCTCAAAAACCATATATTTATCAAGCCCAACACTGTAGAGCCCCTTTGACCATAATTTTTTCCTGATCGACTTACTCAAGCTTCACAAGTTTTCATCTTTGGAAACTCGACTTAGTTTATGGTAATGGCAAGGGTTAGAAACTTTTCATCTATTTGGAGACTTGAGGGTGATTAACCTTCAGTTAGCTCATAATCTTTTGTGAATATTCTGTATAATGGATATATATTTCTATCATTTGATATTTTTGTACCTTTTTTGCTTTATTTTTCTTTCCTTTTTTCATGTTTGTTTTCTCTGCTAATGCATTTTTCCTTTCAGTCAAGAGTCTTAGGTTTGGTTTCTTTGGACCATTCTTTTGAGAAATGTAAAAAATGTGAACATAAAGTCTCAAATGTGGAAAAAAAAAAAGTGTGCTAGCATGGTCGGTAGTTCCACATCCAGTCCACACTTAATCAAATTGTCCTGTATTCCAACATGCATAATGTATCTTTGCATTGGCTTTGGGTCTCATCAAAGCATGCATTTTTAGTTCTTTCTCGGAAATGATGTGATTGTATATTTTGATGGTCATCTGTTATGTGTGTTTTGATGCATTGAGAATGCCAAAGTATCTAGAATATTGAATCAAATGCATTCTGCCTCTTCAATGCACAGGTGACCCTCGGATTTGCCTGGTGAATATAACATGGGTTAATCCCAATACAACAACTTGGATGAGAAAGCCTTGCAAGTCACAGAATGGTGAATTGGCACTGGACATTGTTCTGGAAAAATCTGCTGTGAGGCAAAGTGGTGATGCTTGGAGGATTGTCTTAGACTCCTGTCTTCCTATACTTCATGTAATTGACACCAGGCGTTCCATACCATATGCAATAAAGCAACTTCAGGAATTGCTTGGGATTTCTTGTGCGTTTGATCAAGCAGTTCAGGTATTATGGATATATTTCACTGTATATTCCTCTGGCTTCCTCTATGCTCACAGTCGTGCACTCTGTATTGCCTTTGGATGAGGGTTCATTTTGAGATAGAATGCTGGCTGTCATTGAGTCTTATAATATGCTTATACAAATATCTGTGTGTGTGTGTGTGTGTGTGTGTGTGTGTGTGTCTCAAAGGGCATGATATACATTAATTTTGTCACAAACAAATACTTAGAACTCATTTTGGAGCTATGAACAGAATTATCTTTTTATTATTTTCTATCATTAAAACAAGCTCCAGGTTTGCAGCAGTCTATCTAAGCAAAAAGAATAAGGCAAAAGGAAAAGAAAAAGGGACAAGTGACTGTGCATATCATTGAAACAACTGTATATTGAACAAAAGGAGGATCAACTGTTCCTGCTTTTGTAGTTCATCTGCGGAGCATAAAAACATTTAGGCATTTTTTTTGAGTTATTAGAAAATAATGAGGTTGGCTTCTTCTTCTTTCTTTGTTGAGTGTAAAACTCACATCAGGCTGCCTCTCATTGAGTTTGAAGCTATATCTGCCGTGCATTTGAACCATATCCTGAGAAAATTGCTTTTTTGGTTTTTGGATGTGTATGTATTTGAATGTTGTATCAGATATTGTCCTTTATTTCTAGGCATCTATTTTGCTTTGCTCACACGGGCAGGCACTTCAAAATTGTACCACGAAGCCAGTGTGTTGAAAATCAATTCCCTGCCAAGTGTATGTGTGTTTGTGTTTTTCCTTCTTCTTTTTTTTTTTTTTTTGGAAAAACATATAAAATACCTCGCTTTAGAAATCCCCGTCCTGCTTAAGAGCTTTGGCTCTGTGGTTGTGATCTCCTAATGGAAAACTTTTGCCATATATACATATAACTTGGAGACATGCTTTGTTTGTTTCGCATAATGTGGGGTTTCCCACAGAAGCCCTTCTGTGGTCTAGCATTCTGCTGCTTATCTAACAGACCTTGTGACATTATATTGTAAGACATGAGCCTTTAGATATCAGTACTCTGTTACGTCAATTCCTCTTTGTTGTTTATATTATTGACATCATCATAGCTTGGCACATTAGCTTTTTAAAAGAGTGGACTTTTTATAGTGAGTCTTAGATAGGATGAGATGTCATATCTAAATTTTATCCCTCCCCAGTCTTCTTCACTCTTTTCTCTTTGATCCCATACAAGAAATGACTTAAAGCTGTGGCTCATTTGCAGCGCCTGGAAAAATCAGTGACAATGGTAGCAAAAGGTGTTCTTAGAGAGCATCTCATTCTCTTGGCAAATAGTATGACGAGTGCTGGAAATTTGGTTGGCTTCAATTCTGGTGGTTATAAAGCATTGTCACGATCGTATAATGTTGAAGCACCATTTACAGAAGCAACACTTTTTGTAAGTGACATGAATTTTTTTTAATGCCTTTAATCATGTATCATTCTGATGGTTGCGGTTGTTTTTAATGTCTTTAAATATGTTTCATTCCAATGGTTAAAGCTGTTAAAATTGGAATCTTGTTCATGATCAGTGAGGTATCTTTGAAGCAGATCATAAGCAAATGTGAAATATTATTAAACAAACTTGAAACACAACCAAAAAGCTAGAGTTTAGCCTTTACGTAGATAAGGATAAGTTGTATGAGAAGATCGAGGTTTGTCTCTTCTTATAAGAAGAATGTTTTATTTTTGTGGGAAGAGAATTTGCTCACTTGCAAAGAAATGGACATCTTATCTTGCAAAGTAACTAATGTAAAAAGATCTATTAATTTCTGCAGCTCCAAGTTGGCACAACTTAAGAAAAATGAGAAGATTTCCTGTTTGCAGCCATGATTTTCGTAATAGGTGGGTGATGCAGAAAGATAAAAGAAAGAAGCTAATGAAAGATACATAACGGGTGATACGGCTGAGGAAGAAGAATCAAAAGAAAAGAAAGAAAAAGAAGTGAGTAAATAATGGAGAGAAAAAGAAAACTGGGAACTTCAGGACCAGGGAGTATGGGCAGGTGGAGAGGAAGGGGGAGGGTCACGATGCCTCTAATGATCTAATCTTAGTTAGGCTAATTCCCCAAGATTATGTGTTGGGGTTTGCAATGTGCTTTAATCTTCCATTGTTATTGCCTCTTTATTGTGAAATTGATTTTACTTGGACAAAATGCCAAACTCGAAATAACAACCCCTTGCAAGAATAGCCTAGCTTTTCTGAGATCCCCAATTTCATGGCTAAGTCCTAATTGCACAATGCCCACTACAGTTTTTCAAGCAATCTAGATAGATTGTTTCGAGGTTGGAGGATTAATGAATTCAGTCCGAAATAAGATCTGGAAAACAATATATTGAGAATTTAATAACCATACTAATGCTACCTGTTTCATAAGCTTCATTAGTCTGTTTTTTAATCCCCTTTAGATGTGGCTGCAGACACCAAGAAAATGTTTCGAGAGAGCTGCTGAAAAGCATCACATGGATTCATTGTCAAGCATAGTTGCATCTTGTTCCTGGGGTAGACATGTGGCAGTGGGTACAGGATCTAGATTTGATATCCTCTGGGACACAAAGGAGGTAATTATAATTTGGAAGTTCTTTTCTGTGAGTCGTAATGGCAAATCTTCCGCATACCACTGCTTGGGCATTTGGAATTTTTTACATCTCATTCAAATATGTTTTTCTTTTCCAGGCAGAATTGAATCAAGAGGGTGGGATAGATGTGTGTCAATTTCTGAATATGGTGAGAAGTACTGCAAATGAGGAAGAACCAAATACTGCCTGTCTTGGTGCAGAAATTGAGGATATTGTGGTGGAAGATGAATGTGCAGGGTGGGCACCCTCCCCAGAACATGACACAAGTTTTGATAAGCCATTGTTTGAAGATAGTGCTGAATTTGAAAGCACTTTGGATAACATGCCGGTCAAATCAAGTTGGGATGCTGCAGCTAGTTGCAAGAGTCAAAGGGCTGCAGTAAATAGTTTATGTGGGTGGGAAACCGATCCTAATTCAGGGGATATCTCCACCAGAGCAGAGGAGTCCTGTAGGCCCAGTGGTTGGGGTGCCATATCTGCATGGGAGAAAAACCCAGCAACCAAAAATGTTTCTTCTGCTTGGGGAACCAGTGTAGAAGAGTTACAAGATTCTTTAGATAACCTACTTGGCAAGTCAAGCTGGGATGCTGGTGCTAGTTGCAAGAAACAAAGTGCTAGCAAAAATATTTCATGTGGTTGGGAAACTGATAAACCTAAATCAGGAGATATCTCCACCAGAGCCCCAGAGGAGTCTCCTGGGGCCCATGGTTGGGGTGCCATATCTTCATGGGAGAAAAATTCAGCAACCAAAAATGTTTCTTGTGGTTGGGAAACTGGTGCTGAAGAATTAGAAGATTCTTTTCTCTTGGCAAAAGCACAAGTGCACAATTCCAGATCCCAAAGCTGGGATGCTAGAACACCTTTAAGGAAGAATGCTGGAGATGTTGATGAATCCGAGTCTTGCAGATATGGTGGGAAACCTTTGCTTGACCTGGGAAAAGAGACTTGTGACTGGGATAAGAAGGCGACTCAGGGGACAGATCAGTCAAGCTCTGGTTGGGTTTCTTCAGCCATTGAAGACGGCACTAGGAATGAAAATCCATCCGAGTCTGTGGAGCATGCTGAGTCACCTTCCATCAATCATTCATGGGGCCAGGTGATGTCACCAGAATCTCCTCAAGGTTGGGGGGCTCCAAATGAATCAAATCAAACAGGAAGTTTGAGTGGTTGGGATTCACCAAATGCTGGTGACCGTGAAAGTGAGAAACGTCAGCAATGGGGAAGGCAGAGTGCAGAACCAACCAAGAAAATAGTCTCTGAAGACTCAAGGGGTTGGGTTTCAATGTACGGAGAAAGGAAATCTAATCGCCCTCCAAAATTACCTGGAACCACCCATTCTGATTCTAGTGCAGGTGGAATATATACCGCAACCAGACAGCGATTAGATATGTTCACCTCAGAAGAACAAGATGTTCTCTTGGATATTGAACAAGTTATGCAATCTATTAGAAGAATAATGCATCAGTCTGGGTATGTGGTCTATAAAATATATACAGATTTCTTTTAGCAATATGTGATTATTCTTCTTGGTCTCTCGCATGCTCAACAATTAAATAACTCTGGATAATAGCCATCATTATTTTATTATTTTGGAATGGGCTGTGATATGGGATCTTCACACTTATTGTCATGTTACATGTGAAATGGACCTGATTTATTTGGTGAATCTTCCATGCAAGTTTTAAATTTCTCAGTGTTCTTCTAAATAGTTAGCATTTGGCACAATTCCATTCCGATTATCTAAGTCCAAACTTTCTGAAGTTGGTTGATGCGTTGAGTTCTTTTAAGGCAGCTTTGATGGTTTGTCCAAGATATGTGGCAGATGTTGATTTAGCATGTGCGATGCTGGATGCATTTGTGACTGTTTTCTGTAATTAGCCTGTTTGCTGAAGGCTAATTGCTGCATGCTGCCCATACCATCTAGGTGTTTTTTTTTTTTTTGGTTTATATTCACTGTTATATTTTTTGATGAATTAGACCACTGGCATTGCAGAAACCCACTTGGAAGTGGTGTTTGGGGTATCACTTAAACCTCCTATGTCAGGTAAATGTGGATCGTTATGGTCCTCAATCTTCTTGGGCATTCCATGGTGTTTACGTACTTTCTTGGGGGTTGTGGGATGTGTAATAGCTTTTAGGCATCAATTGGAAGCCACTTTTACCCAAAGTCAGGTAAGTGGAGCGTTTGTAGTTGTGGTCCTTGGGACAGTAGCTTTCTGTATTTCACTCCTGCTTCAATGATGCCATAAAAATAGATCTTAGCTTTATGGCAATTGTCATAACTTTTCCTTTGTTTTACTCATTGGCGTACTTTTCAACTGATTGAGCTCGATATTCTTTCCTTTTCATTCTCAGTTGTTTCCTGCAATGTAACCTATTGAGCAACTTGCCATCTTGTATAAATTTTCTGATTGTGAGTTCCTTTGTAGGTACAGTGATGGGGATCCACTGTCAGCGGAAGATCAATCCTATGTACTTGATAATGTTTTCAACTATCATCCAGATAAAGCAGCGAAAATGGGTACTGGAATTGATCATTTCATGGTATGCTTCGCTACTATGTTCTTCCTAGTTTAGTTTCATGTACTCTTACCCATAGTGTTCATTATGTCTTACTTTTTCAGATGTAGTCATTCTTAAGAGAAACAGAACTTTAAGTTGCATATTAATCTCCCAACAACATCTTCTTGCATATTAATCTCCCAACATTTTCTTGCATATTTGACCCGGTGGTCCAGTTACTTCAAACTTAAATAAGCAGAGACTTAACTTTCCTTGCAACATAACTACTACTGGAATTAAAATCTGTGAAAAGTTGACTTGTCATACCCTTGTGCACAAAGCTAGGGAAGCAGATTTCACTCCGCTAACCCAAAGTAAATTCCGAGAACAACATAATTCAATTTACGTAACTTAGTTTTGCACTTTTTATCAACTTCAAAGGCATTACTGTCTTGCTCTGTCCGTTGTCCTTTATTGCTTTTTTGGCTGCCTGGTGATTCAGTGGTCTTTATCTTCTTTCTGTTCGGTTTCATTACACTCTTGCGGCACCTATTAAATGGTTTTTAAATGCATGATTGTTCATTGTCTTAGATATAGCAAAACTAGGTTTTCATGATGGGATTGGCCAAAAAAGTTGTTATAGAACGATTGGTGCTAGCTGATATAATCTTGGCGGCCTGATATGGCAGGTTAGCAAGCACAGCAGCTTCCAGGAAAGTCGATGCTTCTATGTCGTCTCAACTGATGGCCGGAAAGAAGACTTCTCCTATCGCAAATGCCTGGATAACTTCATCAGATCCAAGTATCCAGACGTTGCTGAGACATTCATTGCCAAGTATTTCAGAAAACCCCGTCCAGGAAGGAACCGGGAGAGAACACCTGTTCCAGAGGGAACTGGGAAAGATCAAGTGGAGTAATACCGTGGATGGGGCCTTAGTTCTGTCAATTGTAGATTCTTTTTTATGCTGCAAAGCCGCCGATGAGGCCATTTTTTCCCCCTAGTTGTAAATTCTTTAGGTCTTGTTGCAATTTCATAAACGTTCCAATCATCTGTTGTCTCGGTTTGTATATAAGCGGGGCAATGTTTAGGATATCTGTCAGCTCACACCAAGCGCTCTTCCATGTGAACTGCTCATTTTTTAGGGTATATCAGCAGTTCTTAGTTATTCCATTCATTAACTCAATCTCGTAGCTGGTAACTTTTACAGTCAAGAGGGAAATTCAGTCTGTTGCTTGCTGATTCTTCCAATGAAAGCTTACACCAGCATCCAATTCTTTATCACCTCTCCTATGTGTGATTCTGTTCCTATGTTATACTTTTGCATTAGAGTACTTGTCATGAGCTAATTTGATTGAGACTCTTGAGATTTATTCCTATGTTCCACCATTGTCATTCTTACAGGATTCGAATCCTCTCTAATAGGAGATGGAGTGATTTACCAGAGCTTTTCGCCGTGCAATATGATGTAACAAGTGGGAAGAAAATCTTAAAAAAATTAATTAATTAGATACTCTTATGACAGATATCAATGTTTTTAGCATGGTAAAGTAAAAAACAAAATAACCCATTAATTCTATTTTCCATTGGTTTTATTCTTTCGATCTTTCTAAAAGAACTTGGCCCTGTCTTGGATTATCATTGCTTTTTTTGTTCTCTTTTTATTTTTCACAGATATTTCAGTTGATTTTTTTTTTTTTTTTCAAGTATACACACCTTACGCATTCAGTAATTTACCACTGACCTAAAAGATATTGGATTATTATTACTTGAGTTTGAATAAAATCTAAAATTAGTTTTCGTTGCTACGGATAAACCGGAGATGGTTTTAGATTTGTACAGCGTCTACCCCCGCAGCTTAAGCGATCACGATATCATGAAATACCGAATATTCGTTTAACTTTTAATTTGTGTTTCTTCACTCTCCACTGGGTATTGCTTTCTCACTCTTTCTTTCTCCCGGTTCTGTATGTGCCTAAAGGCGTAGTTTTTCTTCTGTGGTTGTATCGGCAGACGGTGATTGCTCGCAGGGGGGAGGATGGCTTCCTTGGTTGGTCAGCTTGTTTTTCCCTTTGAGAACGGCTACAAGGTCTGGGAGGACCCTGCTTTCATCAAGTGGAGGAAGAGGGACCCTCACGTCACTTTGCATTGCCATGAGTCTATTGAAGGTCCAATTTTGAATTCCAATGTCTGTGTTTGCGTCGCTGGTGTCTCCTAATGATCTTTCTTTTTATTCAATTTGTGGGGCTTCTCCATGTTGTTTTTGTTCCAGTTCGGGCCATATTTTGAAGTTTTGGCTTATGGGATGTCAAGTTAAATCGTCCTTTCATTTCGAATCCATCCAAACTTTAAGAAAAGATTTTAGAAATGAAAGACAACGGAACGTGAACAACTATTTTCTTTATGAAAACTGAATTATGAAACTATGGGCCAAACTGATTATGTCATGTAGGAGAGGTTTGGTCTGCATGGGGGGACACGTATGGAGGGATTGTGGTCTTTATACAATACGGTTCGTGATGGAGGTGTGTTTGAGTTGTCTATAAATATTATGTCTCGCACTGATTTATTGTGGTATTAAGACTGCTTTTGTGTGCACTAGACTGGGGGATATGGATTCCTCTCGACCCAATAAGCACTTTGATTTCATCGTTTCTTATCTGTTGATCTAGTGTGCAACTTTTCTCCTTTACATCGAGGAAACTAACGTTTTGTTGGAAGAATAGGATCAATCAAGTTCTGGTATGAACGCAGCAAAGTGAACTATGTCGTTGCTAATTCTGCTGTTTGGAATGATGATGCTGTTAGTGGAGCTCTTGATAGTGCCGCTTTCTGGGTCAGGGGCTTGCCGTTTGTCAAGTCCTTGTCTGGTTATTGGAAGTTTTTCTTGGCTACCAGTCCTAGTGGTGTCCCTGTGAATTTTCATGAGAGTGAATTTCAGGACTCTGATTGGGGAAATTTGCCAGGTACTCTTGTGCATATAGACGGATAAATACCTACACACATATATGAAGGGATATATAGATACCCATGCTTACGATCACGTAGCTTAACAATCTTATGTATATGCATGTGTACATGTTTAATTTTTTTCCTTCCTCAATCCTTCCTTAATGGACGTTCAATTCCAATCATTCGAATATTCTTTTCTCCTACACTTGTAAACCACAAGTTAATGTGTTGTCATTGGCATATCAGATGCTTATCTCCTCTTTGAACACATCTCATAACTTTTTCTTTCCTGATTGGAACAGTTCCTTCAAATTGGCAGATGCATGGATTCGATCGGCCAATTTATACAAACGTAGTATATCCATTCCCACTGGACCCTCCTTCTGTTCCTCTGGACAATCCCACCGGTTGCTATAGAATCTACTTCAATATCCCGAAGGAATGGAAGGGTATGATACGTATGAAGATATTTACAATTATTTAGCTCATCACTGTGTCTACTTGTGCTTCTTGATCCGTTATCTATTATGTTTTGCTCTTTGTTTCTGTTTCTTGATTAATATATGTACTACAAGAATTTGGCTTTTTGTATTTCATGTAAAGTCTAATATTCTACTTAACATTTGACAGGTCGTAGGATTTTGTTGCACTTTGAAGCTGTTGATTCTGCCTTCTGTGCATGGGTAAATGGTGTTGCTGTAGGATATAGGTAATCAAACATACTTGTAAGAATTTTTTGTAAATTTCAACTAATTGCCCTCTATTCTGGAGCTTTTATTGGGTACCTAGCATATTACCCCATCATGTTTAGTTTTCTCAAACTTGTGCTGCTTCCGTTCCGCGCCCCCCCCCCCCCCAAACACACCATGTAATAGAAAACCTCAAATATGTGAAATGTGGTGAATCAGCTAGTGTAGTTCTTACTGATGAATCAGTTGTGGAGAACAGATTAAAAATTCCAAAGAATAATTAATTCTATTTACCTCTAACTATGAGATATGGTATGGTGAATGATTCGCCCTTATAATTGAGAGTCAATTAGTGGCATGAGATAGTTACAATGGAACAGGTTCTATCAGTAAAACATCTAACTGGAATCGTAGAAATCCTGGTATGCTTAATATATAAAGTGAAATATTAATAGGTACACATATTAATTTATCAATATACTGTTCATATCAGTATGTAGTGCTCTATATTGCATAATACTGCAACAATGCATGTATTGTTCCCTGTAGTATGAAATTTTAGGCTTTATATGAATCCACTATACATTAACAAATTTTCCATTATCGTGTTTGGCCAGTCAGGATAGTAGACTACCTGCAGAGTTTGAAATCACCGATTACTGTCATCCTTGTGAATCGGACTCTAAGAATGTTCTAGCTGTTCAAGTATTTAGATGGAGTGATGGCTCCTACCTTGAAGATCAGGACCATTGGTGGTTATCTGGTATTCATCGTGATGTTCTTCTTCTGGCCAAGCCTCAGGTTTGTGTCTGTTCTATCTCATTTTTTGATGTGCTGCTTTTCAATTGCAGTTAAAATACCTAATGGAAGATATGCAGTTCTTTGTTTGTAGACAGGGTCTTACGTGAATTTTTTTTCCTAGTACATTAGTACTGAAGTAGAATACTACAAAGTGATGAAACACTAAGAATTCAGATATGAGTCAAGGAGTAAGCCAAATTGAGAACGTTATTTGGAAACTTGATCAATCTAATGACATCTCAAGAAGGTTTAAAGCAGATATAGTAGAATATATGCGCACTTAATACAGATTAGAGGTTATTCTGATTGAATTATTTTGTCTTTCCCGACATCACTAAGTTTATAAAACTAAAAATAACTTTCACATTCTCAAGTTGTTAGTTATCTCAGACAAATTGGCTACTTTTTCTTCCAATATTTTGTCCTTCTAATATCGTCAGCAGAAAGGGTTGAAGAAGTCCTATAGGCATCTCAAATGCAGGGAGTGTTGGTTTCTGAAAGTGTGATCTCTTAAAAGAGCAGTTTTTCACATCTAAAAGTAATGATTCATGATTTTTAGCCTTGTGCCCTTGAAACTTTGAATAGAAACTCTGAAAGTCCCTTTCCTTCTGTGTTTTGAGTAACCACTTG
This sequence comes from Casuarina equisetifolia, assembly GCA_028551475.1. Lineage (NCBI taxonomy): Eukaryota > Viridiplantae > Streptophyta > Magnoliopsida > Fagales > Casuarinaceae > Casuarina > Casuarina equisetifolia. The sequence goes on from CM052358.1 coordinate 7,862,417, forward strand.
CATCTCATTTCTTTTCTTCGAATGTCTATTTGGGCAATTCCCTGATCATGCAATAATTGCTCAAGAGTTAACTATTAAAGTATATGGTATGCAGGTATTCATTGCTGACTATTTTTTCAAATCAAACCTGGCGGAAAATTTTTCTTACGCTGATATACAGGTAAACAATGAAGTTCTAAAATTAGTAAGTGATATCTGAGCCTGATTTTGACAAGTTATTCTCTTTTGAGTGGTGGATATTAGGTTTATCTACTTGTACTAATATCCACTCGTCTATCGTTTTATGTAGTAAAAATAAGCTTGATAGGGTCTCTGTTCTCCAAGTTTAAGTGCTGATATGCACTAGCGGGCTGTTTGTTACCTCAGAAACATCCAGTTGCATATGATAAGACATTGTTTGTTTTCTTTTATGCCACCATATTTACTCTTCTGAGAGTTTGCAAACTTGAACATTTGTCAGTAAATTTAACCCTCTTGGGACTGAAGTTTATGTTGGATGATTTAGGTGAAGACTTGCATTTACTAGTTTTTGGTGAGTATCTTCTCTCTTTTTTCGTTGGAAAAGGAAGCCACTCTTTTAACAAGATTCCAATCATTTCTGCATGAGAGATTACCTCCAAAAAGGAGATCTACAGTCTTCCTAGAGCCACCTACTTACTCTTCAAAGTAGTCTCATGCAGCAACTGTTCACATCATGGTGATCAGTTGTTTATTGGGTTCTAGTAACGGATCACTGCAACACTTTGCATTGACAAGCACAAATGGTAATTAAGGCCGCATGCTAGTTATTTGACCTATTATTTTTTATTTCATTTGTTTTAGTCCTCATTGATCAATGTGCATGCACGGACCAATTTTTCTTTGCAAATCTTTGTTTTTTTCTCTGGAAGTTATGTATGATCACTGGTTGGCGTGTTTTTAGATTACCATGTCCTCGGTACTATATCTGTTCATAGGAAAATTTTAATTTCCATTTCCTTGCACTGATCACCCAGGTTGAAGTGAAAATAGACAACTCTCGAGAAACATCAAAGGACAGTGTTCTTGCGAACTACATAATAGAAGCCACATTATATGACACTAGCAACTGGCAAAACTTTGAATATGATGATCTGCTTTCATCTAATGTGGCTAATATAAAGCTCAGTCCACATACTGGTCTAGGCTTTCATGGCTATGTGCTTGTTGGGAGAATTGAAATGCCAAATCTTTGGTCTGCAGAGCAAGTGAGGCACTGAACTCCTTTAGATTTCTTTTCCATTTGGTACTTAAGTTGGGCATACGTTTCTTGCTAGATACACGCTTCCTGTTCTTAATTCTGGTATGCAACTGGGCCAACGATATATCATGGAAAAAGGCATTTTTCATATGCCTTATATCAGCTGGACTCCCTGAAATATAGATCTAACTGGATTCACAGTAATATGACATGTAGATCTTCTTCTTTTGTTTCTTTTTTGCTTTCCTTTTTTTTTTTCATGCTTTTCTCTTTCCTTTACCTTTCTTTCTTTCTTTCTTTCTTTTCTTTTCTTTTTTGGGTTATCTTGCTTTCTCTCTTTGAAGCCATTGTGCATATGGTCAGTTAAAGAACTTTAAAAGAGAATTTTTGGTGGAGAGCGCTTGTGGCCTTTACCTAAGTAGATTTTGATATCTATTCTGCAAAATCACATTCAGAACTGCTAATATGGTGGGAAAAAAAAAGGGATTTCAGGAGGTGTGTAGCCATGTCATGTACCATAGTAATTAAACTGGCCTGCCACTGGAGCAGTTGAAGGCCTGGTCGCTGGCTTACCACTCAAACCACTAGAATAAGCATTAAAATACTTGTAATATGGGGAATACATTTATAGTGGGGAAATTATAGCAAAATAAAATTAATGCACAAGAATTTACCTATAATACCCTCTACTGAAATACTTAAATTATTAGATTCTTCAGCATAAGAAACACTAGGATCTCTTTGTTTCTGATTTTGTATACCCCTTTTCTTTTTGTATTACTTACCAGTTCAATAACTCTTAATGTCCTATGATGTAAACAATGATTTGTGACCTAGGTGTTCGTTTGTGCTTATATCCGTAGATGTTTACATCCCCTGGTTGCTGGCAAACTGCATCAAGTTTCTACTTTTCTATGGTTTTTACTGGGAGAATATTGGTTGGCTTTTAGCACAATAATCAAATTACTCTCTTGCATACATCACTTCTCAGGTTCAAGCAGCAGTGGAAGCCCAGGGTAATGTTGTTACTTGATTTGACCAGTTCAACTACCTGGTGTTTCTAGGCTAGCCGAAGCCAAGTAGGTTACCTGGGTTTTGACTGAGCTGATTGATAGTAGGCTTTCCTGGGTGCCATCTGGCCATTTTTCCCAACGGGGTATCCCAGGGTTACTATCTATGTAATTTTTTATTGAACTGTAAGTTAATATTTGGTGAGATTCTATACAATTTTCCTCATAATGGTATGACTCGATAAGGGACAAAAAAATAATGAAGTTGCAAGGTTTAGCTTCAAGAAAGATTAAAAAACATTGCAACATCTTCCGATTTCCAACTCGAATGGAGAATTGAGTATAGTTTGTGTGTGAATTTGGACTGCAGGCGTTGAGTCAGCAAGAAACCCTTTTGTTTCTTAGCCAGAGGCAACTTTGTTACTAAGGATTGGTATACAATGTTGTTGCTTGAACATGTATAATGGCGAAAAAGAGTACCTTGTGAAAGATCAAAAAACTAGAGCTCTTTACATGCCTTGCTCATTGCCGATTAAGAACTTATGATAAAGGTCCAACCTCTTTTTGACATTACTGCTAATGATGCCTCTTGTTTCAGCCAAGTTTATGTAAATTATTTGATTATTTTGGTTCATTTAGCACTTTTTGACATAACTAAATGTTTAACCATGAATTTTCTATTGGGAAACTTCTGATCATTTGCACTTTAATCACAGCCCTATCTGTACACACTAGTAGTTGTCCTGAAAGATTCATCTGGCCATGTAGTTGATTGTGAATCCTGCATGGTAGGCATAAGACAAGTATCTAAAGCCCCTAAACAGCTACTTGTTAACGGCCATCCCATCATAATACGAGGTGTGAACAGGCATGAACATCACCCACGGCTGGGGAAGACAAACATAGAGTCCTGCATGGTTAAGGTGACCTCTTTAGTTCTTCTACATCTTATATCTGGTTGGGAAGTTGATTTCTCCTGTTATGATGCTGGTACCGGTTCAAATATTCTTGAGATATTTTGCACTCTGCTTGCAGGATTTGGTTCTAATGAAGCAAAACAATATCAATGCTGTGAGAAACAGCCATTATCCTCAACATCCTCGTTGGTACGATCTTTGTAATCTGTTTGGCATGTACATGATAGATGAAGCTAATATTGAGACACATGGCTTTGATCTATCCCGGGATGTGAGGCATCCTACTTCTGAACCAAGTTGGGCTGCTGCCATGATGGATCGTGTGATAGGCATGGTGGAGAGAGACAAAAATCATGCATGCATTATTTCTTGGTCCTTAGGAAATGAAGCTTCCTATGGCCCTAATCATTCTGCTTTAGCTGGTATCAGATCCTGCTTTATAGCCTTGTTCTTGATTCTTATTTTGGGTTTGACACAACTCTCAGAATAGTTTCGCCTCATCACTTTTAGTCAACCATTCTTTTAGGTTGTTTTGGTCATCTTCTAGACATAAACGGGGTCATAACTATTTTTATTAACTTTAGTATGTATTTGGTCAATGATGTTCCCAAAAAGAATATAGCTTTCTGTTATTGGAGCTGTAATCGTGCCATGATTGTTTTTCTCTTTTTTGGGAAAAGCTTTTTGGCAACCACTTAGCAAATAGAACATCGAAGAGACACTTAATCTATGGAATATAGGCAAGTAGAAATCAGTCATCAGCCATCTGAAGTATTTCCTTGACGGTTGGCTAGAGATAATTGAAAGTTCTGGAGTTAATAGGCGGAATCGTGGGAAGAGTTCACAAGTAAACTTATTTAAGGGAAAAACAATGCTTCAATTTAGAAAAGCATGAGTTGGTGAAGAATCGGTAAAATTTCATAATTTTACAGCATTTTGCCTCAGAAATTTACATCCAATTTTGTGAATTACGTGATTAATTTATAATACTTGTGCACTATGAACTTCACAAGATTTCGTTAATGATTTTGTACTTTTATTAAGAATTTTGACAACTTGCTCTAGAGAGGCCCTTATACCTTTTGTTCACCTTTGGTATGGACACTCTGGCTTAGGTTGGATACGGGGGAGGGATCTCTCACGGCTATTGCACTATGAAGGAGGTGGATCTAGAACCCCCTCTACAGATATTGTGTGCCCCATGTACATGCGTGTCTGGGACATAGTGAAGATTGCAAAAGATCCTACTGAAACACGTCCTTTGATATTGTGCGAGTAAGATACTTTCCCAATGGATTTAAATTTCTTTACTGATATGCATTTAGTTGTTCAAGTGGTCATTCCTTTATGTACGCGAGAATACTTATAATGCACTGCTGGCAGGTATTCACATGCAATGGGTAATAGCAATGGGAGTCTACATGAATATTGGGAAGCAATAGATAGCACATTTGGTCTCCAAGGTGGCTTTATCTGGGATTGGGTTGATCAGGTCAGGAATGCTTCTTGTCATTACAAGTATATTGGCTGACTAATAGGTTACTTTGCTTATCATAAAAAGAAAGTATATTAAGCTATCAAAATCATGTCAAAACTTGAATTTCACCTGGCTTCATAGGTCCTTGAAAACTTTCTCCATTTCAGTTATTTGACATAAAATCATAAATTTAATTTACGTGCTGTTAGAACCATATATGTTAATTCTAGAAGGCATGCATTCAGATAATTTTAAACTCAGGTTTGATCTTTTCTGAATTAGAGGGTGGAGTGGTAAACCTCACATTAACAAATTCCAAGCTGCATTAAATTTTGCTTGTACTCTTCCCCCCCACCCTCCTCTTGTTTTTGTCATTTTCTGTTATTTTTAATGTTCACTTTGTGTTATGTGTAATCTGATATCTGCGGAAAATTATATCTTGTTGCCCATAACACCATACTACAGATTCTTGTCCTTGAATTATATAAGAATAAATGAAAAGTTTCAGAGCTCTTTCTGAAACTGGACTTATTTAGCATCACTCTCATGCATCTTGTGATCATAAAAAGCAATCATGGGGAACCATAATTTGTGGCTCTTCTGGCCTTACACCTATTTTATGAATCAATTTCTCAAAATGAAGCCCATACTCCAGAGAGCAGCCATGATCTTTATTATAAATTTCTTGTGTGATAAATAGATGAGGTCTGTACTACCATTCCTAAATACACTCGGTAACTTTTTTCTTCTGTTCCTTTCTTCTACTTCTGCTCTCCTGGAGTTCACTATTTGTATGAAAGGGTTAAAGATTTGCATATTACATGCAGGGGCTATTGAAGGATAGTAGGGATGGTACAAAGCACTGGGCATATGGAGGTGACTTCGGGGATATACCTAATGATTTGAACTTCTGTTTGAATGGGCTTATATGGCCAGATCGAACTCCTCATCCTGCAATACATGGTAACTCAATGTTTTTGTCACAGATGAGCATAACAGTGCACTTCGACTTTTCAACACCATACTATGTGTCACTTATAATTTTGTATGATAGCTTTTGGCTTTAATTACTATTTTCAGAAGTCAAGTATGTCTATCAACCAATCAAGTTTTCTTTAGAGGAAAGAACCCTTAAGGTACTTACATACTCCACTCACCTTCCACTTATCCAAGTTGAGTCTTTTCTTACTCGTTGGAATTTGATTTTGTAGATAACAAACACTCAATTTTATGATGAAACTCAAGGACTGGAATTTAGCTGGTCTGTACATGGGGATGGTCATGAACTTGGGACTGGAATTCTATCTCTTCCCTTGCTAAAACCACAGAGCAGTTTTGATATTGATTGGCAGTCAGGTCCATGGTATTCGCTATGGGCTTCATCATCTGCAGAAGAATTTTTCCTAACAATATGTGCAAAGCTTTTGCACTCGACACCCTGGGTTGAAGTTGGACATATTATTTCATCTGCACAAGTGCAGTTGCCCGCCAAAAGAGAGATCATTCCTCATGTACTTGCTCTTCCTTCATCCATACTTTGACCCTGTGATGAGGCTAATTAATTTACAATGTTAATAAGTCTTTCACTCTAATATTTCTCCCACTCTGAACAAAATATCTGCGGTTCCAGGTCATCAAGATGTCAAACGCTACCGTTGTTGGGGAAATTCTTGGAGATTACATTAGTGTGAGCCGGCAGAACTTTTGGGAGATCAAAATTAATGCTCAGACAAGAATAATTGAAAGCTGGAAGGTAGTCTATACTATTGGTATTGTTAAGATGGATGCCAGTGCATACGATTGGTCTTCTCTAACTTTATTTACAATGGGCATGAAAGATGTTTTGACATGATTTCTTCCTATCTATAAAATCTGGAGTCAACGAAGATGCTGTGAGACATGATTGTTTCCCCTTTTCTTGCCTTCAGGAAACAACTTCTCTTGTATTAAACCAACAATTTCCTAAAGTAGTGGCATGTTTTTGGCAATGATATGTTGTGGGATTGAGGAGACTAGAGAGGGAATGAACTCTAGGTTGAAAGTTTGGAGGGAGCTTGGAACCTGAGGGTTTTGGCAAAATAAGAACCCAAGACTATAAAATTGGTACTTAGGAGATACAAAAGAGCAGTCAGATTTGGATTCGCAGGGATTGGGAGATTGAAAACAATGTGGCTGATAGGATTAGAACAAGCGAATGAAGTGTACCAGAGGTTTTCTTTGACTGTTATGATACCTGTTATGCTTGATGAGAACGTTAGGTTTTTTAGCAACTGATTTATAATTTGATTATTGTAAATACCCAAATATCTTTCATTTCAAAGTTTGAAAGTGAAAGAAAAACAAAAGGTTATTCTCAAAATCATTTCAGAAACATGCTCATGGAAAATGAAACAAATACTCCCTCATTGAGGTGAATTATTTAGTTTTAAGAAAAATTATTTACTTCTATGTTTTTAAGTTTAGGAGGACAGAACGTTGAGAAATTGCAATTTTGTTTATTTAGTCACAATTTTTTTTTTCCAAATTATGTATTTTGACGACATGTATGTGCTTTCCTTGATCTGTCCTTTTGAAACTTCTTTTTTTTCTTTTTTTGGGGGGGTGCAAATCCTGGTTGCATGTCCTTGCATGTGAACTTATGACAAATGGCAACTGCAATTCTAAAGATAAGATGCCAATGACATGTTGAAGGAGTTACTTTAATGAATAAAGGCAAACTCCTTGATCTGTCCTTTTGAAACTTTTTCTTTTCTTTTCTTTTTTTTCTGCTTGTTGGGGGTTGCAAATCTTGGTTGCATGTCCTTGCATGTGAACCTATGACAAATGACAACTGCAGTTCTAAAGATAAGATGCCAATGACAGGTTGAAGGAGTTACTGTAATGAATAAAGGCATACTCCCATGCTTCTGGAGGGCACCAACTGATAATGACAAAGGGGGAGATGCAGCGAGTTATTTAGCCAAGTGGAAAGCTGCTCATATCGATGGTCTTCTCTATATTACAGAAAATTGTTCAATACAGCATATGAGTGACAGCATTGTGAAAATTGCAGTATGTTTCTTTGCCGTCCCTAGTGGTGGGAAGGATTCTATTCCTCAGTTCGAAAAATCAAATGCTTTATTGAGAATTGACATGATTTACACAATTTATGGCTCCGGCGATGTTATTATGGAATGCAGTGTCAAACCAAATTCTTTAAATCTTCCTCCTTTGCCACGTGTGGGACTGGAGTTCCACTTGGCGAAGTCAATGGACAATGTAAAGTGGTATGGAAAAGGGCCGTTTGAATGCTATCCGGATAGAAAAGCAGCTGCGCATGTTGGCTTCTATGAGAAGAAAGTGGATGACATGCATGTTCCTTACATTGTTCCTGGGGAATGTTCGGGTCGGACAGATGTTAGATGGGTGACATTTCAAAACAAAGACGGACTTGGGATTTATGCTTCAATCTACGATAGCTCTCCTCCTATGCAGATGAGTGCAAGTTACTACACCACAGCACAGCTTGAACGGGCAACACACAATGAAGAGCTTATCAAAGGAGATGACATTGAGGTAATTTTCTTCTACACTCCTTGCACTAGTCGTTAAAAGATTTGCAATTACTAGCACTGATATCAGCATACTGCACTTAACTCAATAATTTGTGACTACATTACAAACAAGAGAAACACCAGCACTGTCCAAATTACAAATAAGAGATCATGCGGGCTGAAAGATATAGGGAACTGAGACGCATTGAATCCATTGTGCCTAGTTATTCAGCATATTTACACTAACTATGAGGAACTAAATTTAGAGCATTAACTGAAATTTCAAGCTGTACCAATTTAAAATCGGCGGAACCTTGAGGTGGCCACATAAAGTAAACGGAAAAGAAGGGGAAGCTGCAGTTGCTTTCCATGAGTTGTACTTGTTTCTTCACACAACAATGGTATGGATTTCAATCCCTAACCGACTTGCCAGCATGCAATTAGACTGGCATTCAGAAATGTCAGAATCAACTGCATTTGCATAATTGCAAGTTAAAAGTTTAGTTCACTCTTTCTCCCTGATAGTCTTCCAATATCTCTTCTAGGTTTCCCATTTCAAATGTATGCATTAGTATTAGCTATCTGCTTGTTTACATGCCTACACAAAGAAAATGAAAGATGTGGTGTGAGGCTTGGATTCACAGAGTTTGCTTGTCTAATATCGTGCTCCAATTGGCTGCTTCTTGCTTCACTGCGTTGTCCTTCTTTGGTCATCCAATCACAGGTTATCACTGTGTTATTATTTTCATGTTGTCACAGGTTCATCTTGACCACAAGCACATGGGACTGGGTGGAGATGATAGCTGGTCCCCTTCTGTCCATGATCAATACCTGGTTCCTGCTGTACCCTACTCATTCTCCATCCGGTTTTCTCCAGTTACCCGAGCCACCTCTGGCCACGACATTTACAAATCCCAGATTCAAAACTAGCTACATTTCAGTTGCACAACTTGGTAAAGGTTGACGACGATCATCGCCGTGAACCATGTTTTCCTTGAGATCATACCTTAGAAGTTGTCAGAATAAGTGCCCAACCTGAAGCGGAACGCTTACTGATTTGTGACCTCCAGCACCTTCACAGTTGAAAGCTTTGCTCCACTCCTTTGGTGCTTGTAGGGTGAGGAAGGTGAACATTCCGTTGCTTGCTTGGACATAATAGTTGTATGCAGACTACCTTTCATGTTGTTTAATAAGATCTCAGGGGGAAACCAACTTCAATTATAAATTATGTTGTCAATCTTTGTGGAATGCATTCGGATAACTTACCTTCGTCTTCTCAAACTCAGAAAACATTTTTCCCCCATGTCTTAAATCTAGTTACAACGTCGTTAATGTTACCTTGAAGCTTTTAACACGCTGAAACTACAGGGTCACCATCACTCTACGGGTGGCTCCATCCAAATGCCCCGAGCATGCAGCGGCTCCGATGGCCTTATGCTTTTCATCACCAATTCCTCACTCGTTCTGTAACCTGCTTAATCCCTAAGAGAAAATCTCTGATTAACTAACAAATGAGGAAGAGATAATTCGTGGGTTTCTTGTTTAAATAAGTAGGATATAGAATCTACTGAGTAACTTGAGGTATTACTGCATGAAAGATTTTAATCCTCTTGTAAATGTATCTCTTTGAGCCAAAGCTAGCAGATAACCAATTGAACAATGTTATCTAAGACTGACAAATGGCTCAGATCATAGAACACATGCCTATATCTGTTGTCAGAAGAAAACCTTTTGGATCACTAACTCCTTGCTGGCAATGGGATTTGACGTGGGATTTGCTAGGATTGGCGTAATTTGGCTTTGTAACAGGAAAGAGGAAGAGGAAGGAGGGGGTTTCGTCTGGGTAAACGAGTAAGGAACACGTCCATGTACAGGTAGGGGAGGGGGACAGGGAAGCTCTTATAAAGAGCATGTCGTGTAACAGAAGAACTCAGCTTTTGAAAGCTCTTACGTGCTCTAACCTCTGTGCACGTACAATTTCTTATGATCCGCTGTTATAATTTAGAACTTGCCAGCCACTAAACAGCAAAACGCCTATGCAAGAATGTAGGGCCACCGGACGTCTCTGGATTACCACCGTTGGTTGTGATCAGTAATTACCGTCGACGTCCCTGTTGATTGCCCGAGTACGATCATATAGCAGGACGGTCTGAGTCTCACACAGACTAGTAGCCTAGTAGCGAAGCTTCAGTTCTTCATCTCGCATTTTGGAACTGAAGGTGTGTACTTGGTCGGCGCCTATGAAGATTTTCACCCTCGTCTCGGCCACAACCGTCGTCGTTTTGGCCTTTCTTTTGCGGTCATGGTGGACAGCATCTTCTTCTTCTTCTTCTTCCTCTTCGTCCACTCTGGTTGCGGACTTGGTGGTGAGGAACGCAGTGATATTCACCAGCGACGACTCTCTTCCTTTCGCTGACGCCATGGCCGTACGGAACGGCAGGATTCTGCGCGTTGGAAACTATTCCTTCGTTCAGGTACACTTCATAATTTGCGTTCTCTCGCAGCCATTTTTTGTTTGTATCGTGTAAGTGTGGTACTATTATGATGTTTGGTTCAAACAAGAACAAAAAGAAAGAAAGATAAAAAGTTGTGCAACGTCCCTCTTCTTTTCCCTTCCACAATATGGATATCTTATGGTTAAAGACATTGAAAATCTCGTCGTGTTGGTTGACATGTGGCCTTAGAAAGTTATTGAGCTTGATCAGTGCATGCTCTAGCGGCAAAAGGTGTAAAAACCTCATTGTTTTTATGGTTTAACCATTACTAAATTATGCGTCTTACTGTAGTCATTTGGTCCATACGGTTTCATTTGAAGGGCTGGAAATTTTTTATGCTTGCGAAAGCCAATAAAATATCTACCTTTTGATCTTCATGCTTCCTGTGGAAAAACCATGAGTGGAATGTAGAGGTCACCGTATCAGAGCTTCCACAAGTAATATTTTTCCTTAGGTAGGGAACCTTTTTGATTGCCTGTCCTTAAAATGGTCCATTCTGGGGAGTCTTTTTTTTTTTTTTTTTTTATTTGATGCATAGGTTATGTACTGTCAGCTGTAAAATGATTCCTGAAGACTTGCTGGTATTTCCAAATTGTAAGAGTCTCTTGTCTTATGCATTAATTATGTGAATGCAGGAGGTGGCAGGATATGAAACAGAAGATCTAGATGTCAAAGGAAAAATTGTGGTTCCTGGGTTTATTGACGCCCATGTCCACTTTATTGCTGGGGGACTCCAGGTATAGCAGAAGCCTCTACCTCTAAATTCATTCCGTACCCAATTAAGTGTCATGTTTGTCCTGTTTCCCCTCATTACAATGTTTCTGTGCTGAATCGGAGGATAAGATCCTTTACAATCAGGTTTTCATTACTTACTATAGAATTGAGATTTCAGGTAGAGAACTATATATCACATGGAGCGACTTTGGTAATTAAATGCACCTTTTGTGGTATTTCGAGGGCAATCTTATTTCGATTATTATTGGTGCCTTTGTGTTTGAATTGCTAATATGAATCTATTGTTCATACAATTAGTTTGAGGCAATAGTATGCTTGGTTTTAACTGTGAAGCAATCCTAATTTTGTGCAAGAGGCAACTGTGGGTTTGAGCTCCTAGATTATCATTTCAGCTATTAAAATTCTTGATTAATTTGCTTTCTCAAGCTAGACCGCTCAGGATATGTGCACTGAAAAATTAATTATTGCATATTCCTTGCCACCATTATCATCAGATCTATTTCCACTATTACTAAGTTATGCCCATACATGTAAAAACTAATTATTTTGTGCCCGCTTCCTAGGTGAGGATAGAGACCCAAATTTTCTTGATCTGTCCTGAACTTAACTAAGAAGCGATTGTACCATCTTTGCACTTGAGGTTTGCCCTAAGATAGAAATGTTTCTCCTCAAATGATGGACTTCCTTCTTCTTCTTCTTTTATTTTTTTGTTTTTCGTTTTCCACACATTATTATTTGGGCTGCAGCCAGTAGTTTTTTCTGCCAACTTTTGCCCAAAACTGTTTCTTTAATGATGTTGACCTTCATTTACACCCATTGGATCTGAACTTTTATGGCGAACTGAAATTTTATGACTGGTGAACAGATGGTGCAAGTGGAACTCAGGGGTGTAAACCAGAAAGATGAGTTTGTGAGAAAGGTCAGCGAAGCGGTGAGAAGTAATTCTTCCTAGCCTTTTTCTTATTTTTAGAGTTTTGGATTATAAGTTCATAATGATGGTAGACATAACCATTTTAGAACTACTATAAGTATTTTGTTTTACCTTGACAAATAATCATGTTTTCTTTGAACAATGGTTGATCTGTCACTTCATATCTCATCTCTATGACATAAATAAGGAATATGGCTTGTCCTCACCATCACGTTCAAAGGATGATCCCAACTTTTTTTGTTGGAAAAATGAACTTATTTTACCAGACCTTCAGAGCAAACCACAAACTTCTCCATCTTTTTTGTACCTAGGTTTCTAGATTATCTTTACTGTTTGTAATGCACGTAAGGTCTCTAACTTGGACAAAAGTTAGTCCTTTTTCCACGCTAATCTTAGATGAATTGACTGATCCGCTTTGTTAGTAATATTGGTTTTTAATCCATGTCTTTTTCTGATTTCTAATCCATGTCTTTTTCTGATTTCATGCCTGGCTAGACAACTCTAGATTTCCTCCTTGATGACCTAAATTCTTCTTCATTATAAGATATGGTTTATGCCATCCAATTATTTTATTGGGAATCTCATTGCATGCTATGAAATATATGTTATTGAAACATCTTATGCCTACAAAATGATTCAATCATATCCATCTCTTTCAGTTAATTTGATTCAAATTTGTTCTTGTTAAATAACTTTGTCCTAGATTCAAACGGTTGAAATGCACCAAAGATTTTATCTCTTCTATTACACTATATATGCTTAAAGAAGATAATTCAAAATTATTTTGCTTTCATTATTCCTTATCAAGTTTGTGCTGCTTTTTCAAATGTAAACATTCAAATTGAAAATTTTCAGATGCAGAAGAAGGTTCCTGGATTTTGGGTGGTGGATGGAACAATGACCTATGGGGAGGAGAATTGCCAGTGGCTTCTTGGATTGATGATATTACACCTTCCAATCCTGTGAGCTTTAACTTCTTTGGTTTTGGCTTCTAGGATGCCTGTTAACCACCAGACAGTATGAACCTACCTCAAGTGCCATTATATGCAGGTTTGGTTGTCAAGGATGGATGGTCATATGGGCTTGGCTAATTCAGTGGCACTAAAGTTGTCTGGCATTAGTAATCTAACAGAAGATCCAGAAGGTGGAACTATCATGAGAACCACCGCTGGAGGTATATCAAGTCTCTTTTAAATAGTGTTTACATACTTTTGTTGAACTGCTCAAAGCACCTAATTTTTTGAATTCTCTTGTTGCTTATGATCTCAACATCTTTCTTTTCTATATCAAGTTTGAAGTTTCTTCATGCTGCCTTTTTCTCTTCTCTTTTTAAATTTACTTCTTTCTAATGTTTAAATCAAGATTGCTTCACTTGTGACGGTAAAACAGTTACATAGATGTTAAAAAGAATTGGCAACCCCTGATGGCATGCACAAGTTAGTGTTGCATGTTCTACATCGACTAAATTCTTCCATGTTTGATTGTTCTGCTGCTACCATTTCTTTTAAGCTGGTAATAGAAGAAGTTTACATTTCATAAACACTATGGACCCAATTATCAATCTTGTAAGTGCCAATCTACATGCTGAGAAGAGAGTCTTATAACTGCCATTTGTTTCTGCTGCAATTATTTGTTTTAATCTGTTAGTTTATAGTACTTCATTTGATTTTAGGATACAGTGAATTTATAAATATGCTGATCTGCTGCAAGAAATAAGTTTTGTATCTTGAATTGAATCCATGCAGAACCTACTGGATTGCTGATTGATTCTGCAATGAAACTTCTCTTACCCTGGATTCCGGAGGTATCTATAACTGAAAGGAGGGAAGCTCTGCATAGGGCAAGCAATCTTGCCTTGAGGAGGGGTGTGACAGCCGTTGTTGATATGGGGAGATATCATCCTGGGGCATCAACGGAGCTTTCATGGGAAGATTTTTCAGGTCTCCATTGCAATCTCTTGAGGATTCATTGGATGTCAGTTCCTATGCTGTCTTTTCTATTTTTCAACAGAAAAGGAATGTTCTGTCTTTATCTATTACTTGCCGATGCAATTTGGCTGGGTGACACTATCCTGCTCAAATTCACTGAAACAATCACAAAAAGTTGCACAATTCTTAAATGGATTCATTTCAAACTACTGTTAAAGAAAACAAAAACACTTTTATGTACTTAAAGCATATGACGTTTCAGAACTGAGGTAAGATGAAATAGAGTGATGATAAGATGGATGAAAATTCATGAGTAATTGAATGTTCCACTTGATTGATTGCTGAATTTCACTTGGTCATATCCTGATAGTTGTGTATTAGTATTTATTGTGCTTTTGGATCTGAAGTAAATATATAAATAGAACTAGCCGCACTATGAGGTTGTCCCTTGCTTTCTTTTCTCAATCTTTGAGTAAGTTGATCCAGTTCTGTGTTCTTTTTAACAATTAATTTTTTCATGGCCGTTTGATATGCCGCAGTATAGCATGATGACAATGCCTTTTAACAGTCACACACTTGTGTTTCCTTCTTTTCATTTTGACAGATGTGTATCAATGGGCTGATACTTCTGGGAAGATGATCATCAGAGTTTGCTTATTTTTTCCAATGGAAACATGGTCACGATTACTTGTATGACTTTCTTATCGTTGCTGGTTGGAAGAAGTGACTACTACTAGATAATTTTCTTCTATGTGTTGCTTGCGTTGAGTGAAAAATTGGTGTAATATTTCTCTTTTCATTGATGATCTAGTTAATTTTATTGGAGATTTAACATCTGTAGGTCTTGTAGTCAAGTTAATTAATCATTCATCAGTAAATGTCTTCAGTGGCATGAGGAATAGTTCTAAAAGTAATATATTCTGTATATGATGAAAGTTTTACGTCAAAATATATTCTGTCTAATGTATGAAATGTGGAGGGACATGCTTTAGAAGCTTAGTAAATTTTATTTTTCTAAAGATTTTCCCAATCTATACGTATTTGCCATTGGAAGGTCTTTTTCTTTTCTTTTCTTTTATTTTTTCTTTTTCTTTTTTTGTTTATTTAGATTTGTTCACAATAAATATGGTCCAATAGAGATTTGATTTTTTTTTTTAATATCTTTTCTAATTTAATGGGTACCTTCTGATATTCGTAATTTTACTCTTTTTGCTGTTGCTCATTAAGTTTTCTAATTCCCACAGGATGTAATTGAAAAAATGGGTCGTGCTATAAGCCAGTGGATTTACTTGGGTGGTGTTAAGGCTTTTGCTGATGGGTCTTTGGGTTCCAACAGCGCACTCTTTTATGAGGTGAGAACAAAGATGTATTCGCATTCATAGACCTTTTAAGTCGTCGAAGTCCATCTCTTATTTTCATTTCCGTTAGTGTTGATACTTTTTGGCAGAATGGGGCCCTAGAAAATTTTACTTGTGAAGCCAACATTTGACCGGCTTTGAGCATGGCTCGTGACCAACTATCACTTAATCTGTGCTGGAGAAAATTTATACCTTATGTTCTTTTTAGATCTCAATGAGTAAATTAATTTATCCAGCATATATGCTTCTATTTTGCAGCCATATGTTGATGAGCCTCAGAATTATGGCCTACAAGTGACGGATGTTGAAAGTCTTCTCAACATGACTGCATTGTCAGATCAATCAGGCCTTCAGGTGTTTCCTTGTCTGACAAAACTACTTTTATGTATCAGTTGTAATCGGCTTTACCTTTAATTTTTTCAGGTCGCCATTCATGCTATAGGTGACAGAGCAAATGACTTGATCCTGGATATGTATGAGTCGGTCATTTCTACAAATGGAAAGAGAGATCGGAGATTTAGGGTAAATGTTGTGGCTAAAATATGAAATGATCAACAATTGTAGTTTTATGTTGTTTCAACTTGAAGTTATAGTAAATCAGTGCTTTCACAATGATATTTCCCCTTTTCGTTCCCTAACTGGAAAACTGCTTGCAGATTGAGCATGCCCAGCATTTGGCACCTGGGTCAGATGCCCGATTTGGTCAACAGGGGATTATTGCTTCAGTACAGGTTTCTTATTTCAATTGTCTCTGACTCACATGTCACGGCTGCTTGCTGCTTGCTGCTTGCTGCTTGCTGCTTGTCATTACTTATTTCTGTAGATTTTTCGGGTTAAGGTTTATACTTATTGGGATTCTGTAAATCTGCTGCTGAGTGCACTTATTGGGATTCCAGGTTTATTATTTTAATGGTTATTGAAACAGTTGAAGGTGCATCAAACATAGTACTAGGGCCAAAGAAACAAGAAATTTCCTTAGATTTTGGAGGCATGGCATCAACACACACTTTGTTCACTAATTGCGAAGGAATGGGGGAGTGAGAGTTAATCCATGTAGATTTTATTGCAAGATGATGTGTAAAGTTTCATTGGAAGATGATGTGTAGATCCTCTCTACAATTTAATATCTCTAATCTCTTTTGCATATTTCATTTCAAGATGATGTGTTGGTCATTTCTATAATTTAATATCTGTAGTTCTTTTTTAGTGTATTTAGTGTTCCCATATGTTGGACAAAAAATCATCTTGAGTGAATTAATTTCTTTCTGCCTTTTTTTTAACACTTCACTGGAGCTTTTGGTTGCCTCGACGGACAGATTGAATGCAATAGATCATTTATGCAACACTTTCTGAATATTATCTTATGACCTCCAAATTTGAGCAGCCAGAGCACTTATTATATGATGCTGATCCTGCCATAAAAAAACTTGGGATGGAGAGGGCAGAAAAGGGGTCTTATTTATTTCGGTCACTTTTAGCTAGCAATGCCCTGTTGGCATGTGATTCTGACTGGCCAGTAAGTATTATGACCACTCAAATACTCCCTTCTTCTTTTCCCATAAATGTTCGATAGGAATATGATTTGTTCTCCAAACTAATTAGTAATGTGTCGAAGCACACTGCAACTTATTAAGTCAGTGCTGTTGTTTCAGGTTGCAGACATTAATCCCTTAGTTGGTATAAGGGCTGCAATGAAGAGAATACCTCCTGGTTGGAATAATGCTTGGATTCCATCAGAGTGCCTTACGTTGAATGATGCATTAAAGGCGTAAGTAATATTGAAATAGTTGATCTTTCATTTGTTTTCAGCTTCTTCTTGGAATACAGTGCCATAAAGAAGATCCCATTCCATATGCATTCACAGCCAAGCTAACTAGCATAGGTGGCCCAGTCCCCGACCAGACATTCCATGCATAATATGGGGAAACTTAGTCACTGATATTTGGAGAAAAAAAAATATATCCACCCGTGAGCTATACTCAAACAACTTGCCAAATCAAAACCAATGGCCTTTTCCACTTACGTGTTTTTTTTTTTTTTTTCTTTTCTTCAACCCATTCTGTTGTCACTGTTTTACATGGAAATCTTAGGCCTTCATGCTGACAGGTACACCATTTCTGCTGCCCGTGCGTGCTTTCTGGACAAGGATTTGGGGTCTCTAACTCCTGGGAAGCTGGCAGATTTTGTCATACTATCTTCTGATTCATGGGATGACTTTTCAGCATCAGGATCCGCCTCTGTTGAGGCAACATTTGTTGCCGGTTTACGGGCCTACCCCCCAACACCTCCGAGTTCAGTGATGACGAACTGAACCTCGTTGTTAAGTAGCTTGTCTAGTAGAAAGCACTTACATGTAAGATACGGATGGCACGATGTTTGCCATAACACGAACTCCTGTTGTAATAGTATTGCCAAACGATGGCTCGACTATCCCTAGCTTTTAGGATAACCTCGACACTGTAGTGCCAGTATCTTTGTAGTCGTGAAGGTTGAGGCAATTCCAAACATAAATAATAAGCAGTAATGTTTTCTGAGGTATAAATGGTTATAGTGTAATTGAAAATGGTATGTCAACCTTAGGTGTTTTAGTTATTTTAAGTTTAGATTATCAAGAGCATACTTGTCCTTCTAAAGAATATTTAGGTAGAGAGAAATTTTCAATCTGTAATTACCATATTGCCAAGAAATTATTCATTTTCTTAATTTTTTTAATAGCTTAAATTAAGAAGCAGCAACCTACCCATAACACGTTTAAGTTCAATATTTGCTTTCTGAAATCTTTTATAGAGTCTTTCTTGCTGATGAAGTACTATCAAATTATTTTTGAACATATATAAATACATCAGAAAGGAATAATTTTCGCGGATTTGAAATTTCCAAGGATCTATCCTTGCATAAATCTATGGCCGCCGAATCTTGCTTGTGGGACTCGTTTTTATTCAGTTTTTGGATGATCTGACCTGTATAATTGGCCTGTCAGAAGCGTCATCGTTGTGTCCCTCTACACCTTTGTCTGACTCTCGCTGATAATTCTCTGAGCGGTAAACCATGGGTTCGCTAGCCTCTCCATGGATTCCTGGCGCTTCGTTACTCACAACCCCTTCTAAATTCCACAAGTTCCAATCCTGTCCTACTCCTTCGTCACCGCATCCGTCGTGTTTCCGCGTGTCATGTCGTGCCGGGTCGAATTCTCAGTACGCTGCGAGCGAGTCGAAGTTCGTTCTCCACGACGCTCTGGATTCTTCTGGAATCGACACCTTGCATGCTAGAGTAATTTTTTTCATTTTTCTCTTGATTTCCGGACTTTCTTGTAGCCTACTCTGTGGAAACTTGTCCTTATTTTCATCTGATTCTGTTGAATTTTTTATGTATAGATGAACTTTTGGAGTGTAAATGGTTTAATTTTGGGTTGGTTTATGTCTCCGCTTCCAATTTTTGTTTGATTTGTCAGCATATGGTTCAATAAGTTGCATTTCTCTTGAGATGGCATCCCTTAATGTTTTTCAGCTTCAAACCGTTGGAACCCATGTGTATGTCTGTATCCTTGAAAAATAGAGGTCCAGAAGGAACAGTAACAACCATATTTTAATCTCTAAGTACGTGGACCAAAAGCAAATATCATTAGACCTTGGAAATAAAAGGTAAAAATTTATACGTTTTGTGTTCACAAGTCACGCTCAAATGAACCTACTTACATCTAAAGTTTAGTTTCCCATCTAATATAAATTCATAAATATCTTGAGTCTATTTGCTGCATTATGAGTGATCTATGAACTTGGGAAATAATCAGAAGTTCATTTTTTATATCTATTTTGATTTAGGAAGAATTAAGTTTTGTTGAATTTTCAATATCAATTTGTTGAAAATATATTTCTAGAGCATTGTTCTGATTAATGTATGTTAACTTTTGGTACACCAACGAAGTATTATCTAATTTGATTGTTTGCCTCTCTCTGTTATTTTATGAAGTTGATTCCTTTCTCTTTTGGCATTGAAATGTATTTGTTAAGAACTAATACATCGATTATTCGTGGATACATATACTTTTTGAGCATCTCCATCTACTAGTTTTAGCTCTATTGTTGGTTGCTCTAACACAGTCTAGTGCCTGGTTTGTAGTTTTCTGACTCGCCAACCTGTGAAGTTCAGTGGGAGAGAACTTTAAGCGTAGTCAATTCTTTATGTGTTGACTCAAGCTGATACTTTTTTAGATGTAGTGTTGTTAAGTTTGGTAATTTGATTTATGATTGATCATTGCGCAGGATGCAAGGGAGGGTTTCTGTACGCAGATTCAAAAGTTCTCTGATATCGAGCGGGAAACCAGCATTACTATCAATAGATGCATTGATTTGGGGAAAACAGCTCTTTATATAGCTGCAGAGGATGATTCCCTTGTTTCGCATTCTTCTGTTCCTCTCCCAGTTGATGCTTTCATTGATAGATTGGACGATCTTTCAGTGGGCTATTGTTCTCATTATAACTCTGCATATAGTTCATCACCAGAGAAGCTCTTGGAGAGTTTAGAGAGATATTTGTATGGCACGAAGGTATATTTATCAGAAGTGTTTCGTTTGATGAATCCGAAGTTAAGTTCTAGCTATTTTAAGAAAAAGAGATTTTCAAGCAGATGCCCAGTGTTTTGTCTTTCCACGGGCCCAATAAAAACGTGCTATTGTACTGTACATTAGATGATTTCTCATGTGTAACTGAGGCCATTAAATGTTTACGGAGTGCATATCACAAAATAACTAGCATAACGTATGTTGAATGCTTTAGAAGCTAATTCAGATTTTATTTCATCCTCTTTCCTCCTCTTGCTGCAAAGGTATTTGCTTTGATGATTTGGTTTCTTTTTTTCAGGGCTTCCGAAGAACCCACTCAAGAAATCAATCAGAGCCAGGAGCTCTTTATCTTCACTCGGTGGGGAATTCTGCCTATTGTGTTCTTGTTGCAAACTCTTTTCCCCATACCCTTCCCTCCCTCTTTCTTGAGGAAGATTTCCGGACAAAAATTATTTTTTATGTTTATTTTTCACTTGAAATTTTGAACAGGTTTTAACCCACCGTTCAGGCTCCACTGCAATGCTTTCACTTATATATGCGGAACTCTTGAAAATGCTTCGCTTATGGGGCCTTGTGGATTTTGATGTAGAGATATTCTTTCCTCATGATCTTCATAGTCTACCAAGAGCCTATGTTAAACAAAAGAGCAAGGAATCAGATCAACCACATATAATTACATCACAAACATTATTGTTAGAGGTGACTTCTCTATTCTGGCTTGGTTGTATTCTTCTCCCCGTTCTAGTTGAGTGTTATTGTTAAAATTATGTAGCAAATTGATCTTATGGGTGATATGTGAAATATATATAAATATATGTTCAGTTACATATGCTTAGAGAACATTAGGTAAGTATGCTTGACTCGCCTTTGAGATGAGAAATTCTAAAGGCTAGCAATATAAACACATGATGTTCCAGCTCTATCAACATGGCACAGGAGAAAGAGGACACACAAATTCTATAGCTGTCTACCTGGGTAGTCAAACCTGCAAAACACTAAAGAATCAGAGATATGGATATTAAATTCCAATTTGGCTCATATATTAAATCATTTCACTTGTGCGACTTCTGCATCAGATTATCTACATGTGTAAAAATGATTGCCATTTTACTATCAAAAACTTTTGATTGATCCATATTAAACCAGATTCAGCAAACTAGAATAAAAAATAATAATAATAACAACTATGGGTTAGATTCTTAGATGTGTACATATGTGAGTGAGAAAACTCTAATGTGATATCATGCGGGACTAAAAGTTCAGTTCAACTTTTTTGTTTGAGGTTATATGTGATATTTTAGCATAACAGATCGATACTATCATCTCTACATGAAATATGCAGATCCTAAGAAATCTGAAGTATGCTTTCTGGCCATTTCAACATGATCATACAAGGAGTTTATTCTTATGGGCAGCACATGCTGCCGACTGTATTGGTAAATCAAATATTGCTGATAAAAGGTATGCAAGTTTCCAATTCAATTGTAATGCGATCTGTACTTAATTTTACACACGTAAAATGTTTGTCTGAGTTTCATATCATAATTTCCACTTTCAGTGCTTTTCATCTTGCATCTGCTAAGGCTGCTCAACATAGGTTAGAACGTGGCGTATGGACTAGTGTACGTTTTGGGGACATGAGGCGCGCACTATCTAGTAAGTACTATCTTGAGGTGGCCGCTGTAAAACCTTTCTTCTGGGATGCTTTTCATCAAAACCATATATCTACATGCTTGCAGTTTTCTGCTGTGCTCTCCATATAATGCCAGACTTGTGATGTTTTCAAACGTGTTCTATTAGGATTTAACCTATGATAATAGCGCAATAATCATTTATTGGGCTTTAGATATATACCTCTAGAAAGATTGAGAAGGCCTTTTTCCTTTTTGGGTTAGTCTGGAATCTTTGATTGCACTAATGGGTGCTCCAAACTGGATTAGTGATTCTTAGTGCATTTTTTACTTTAAATAGAGTGTTGGCTTGAGACTTCCTCTCAATATCGACAACCTTCTATAAGTCATAAGTTTAGGGTAAAGTATCAAGAAACTTCTAGTTGAGCGTTAGCCTTCTTCGCAGTGATAATAGTAATGTTGGGAATTTATCGTGCTTGTAGGCTATGGTTATGTGCCTTTTCTAATTTATCAATTCCAGATCTTCAAAAAGTGCTATTCTTTTTGCTCCACCTGTTTGCTTTGCGATGCCCTGCCTATAAAATCAGTTAATAACACAAACTATTCTCACGCCATTATTGCAGCATGTGAACGTCTGATACTCCTCGATACTGATGTAAAGGAATTAAGAGATTATAGCATTCTTTTGTACCACTGTGGCTTCTACCAGCAAGCACTGCAATATCTGAAGTTGTATCAGGAAGCAAAGGTACAATTCGGGTGCTATGCCGTGACATTTGATAACTTTTGAGTGGACTAACAGGTTCTCTATACAATTGCAGGAATCCTCGTTACAAAAGCGATCGTCTGATTCAGTTAGCAGCCTGGAGGAAGATGCTGAGGAGAAATTGATGATACGCCTGAACCTGATTTCGATGGAAGAGGGTTGGAGCAGGTCAACAACCGCACGAAACTATCTTGGGAATAATTCCGAACCATGGTAGTCGCTTCTGTGAGCTGACTCACACGGCCGAGAACCATATCCGATTGTCTTTCTCTGAAAATGGGAAGAGTATTTGTCTATCCAAGCTGAAAATCCATCGGGTGTAGCGATCCCTTCTGCAAAAAGAGAGGCATTTCTAGAGCCGATGATGTTGGCGCCCTTTGCTAGTGTTCTTAGCCTTGCTATGGAGCTGCGCGTTGATGAGATCACCATTCAATTTAAGTGGAAGACATAACAGGTTTGAGTGGACGACAACGAAGTGAGTGTAAAATTTCCAACGTCAGAAAGCATGTATCAACTTGTGTACATAAAATTCAACCAAAATTGTCTGCATATTTTGGAGTAAGCAAAGATAAAGATTAGTGTCATGGGCAAAGCATAATGGGAAAGATGATGGTATATGGTGATTTTAGTAGCTGTTGTTCATGATTTTTTTTTTCCCCCCTCTTTTAAGTAATGAAAGTGAGTGAATTGAAACTAAAGATCTTGAAGTCATAAGCCAATAATTTTGTCACAAAGCTATTAGTCTTAGTTTAGCAGTGTTAAGGTGTTTTTTTCCCTCTTTTTTTAATCCAACCCTTGGTACTCTCAAAGTGTGGAACTTAGGACTAAAATATCCCAATAGTATTTACTTAACACTGCTTCTCGACGAAAAAGAAAGAAAGAAACGCGAGAGAAACAGGGAAATAGGTAAGTAGTTTCCATTGGAAAATCGAACAATGGAGAGAATCAATTCAGTGAGTAGTTTCTATGAGATGTTCATGTTTGCTTTCTTTCTGTCTCCTTGTTTGGCTGGTTCTTCAACAAACCTCCTTAACTTAATGAAAAAGAAAGGAAAACGTCAAAGCTAGTGACCAGATTGATTCTCCAGGTTGGCGAACCCATCAAAGAGTTAGGATGAGAGTACAGATGTCAAACCGAAAACGTCGACATGCTCCAGTTGATGGTGATGGATGGTGATAAAGACCACAAAAGATGATGAGAAGAGATAATGATTAGAGAAGCGAAGCAAATAGACTGACAGAGGCTGACATCTTTTTTAACAAAAATTCCTTCTCCAAAGAAAATTCTTATAGCTTTGTGCGTTTCAAGGACAAGTTACCATGATTAGCCAAACATTAAACTCGTCATGAGTTCGCTATTTCAACACCTTTGTGGCCTCAAATCAAACTAATTTAGTTCATCCAATCCTCTAGACTTGTATTTCACCAAACATTTTCCTCTAAAACTTGTACGCCACAAATTCTCTTCCGGGCTGAGCCTTTTGGCGCCCCTCAAATGCTGCATCTCAATCCATGAAAAATGTGCTCCCAAAGTCATCATAACAACTGTACAATAATCTCAACTTTCCATCATTTCCCATTAACACCGACCTGGCTGGCCTGCCAAAAAAGCAAGCTAGTCCCATTTGGCCCCCCTAGGGGTCTAGGCTGCTTAGTCACCAACCTTGACCAATATGACTAGACTGGAACCGCCCTAGACCTCTTTTGATTTGAACTCTTTCGCCTTTGTGAGCTCATGTTTATCCTCTTTCCCCCAGAAAACCTCTTCTCTGTCCGCGCTTGTACCCTTCGATTGAGTAGCTTCATCCAATGGTGCATTGAATGACGTCGTTGCTTCCAAATAGAGAGAATGATGCCATGAATGATGAATCAGTACAGGTCTCTACCACGCCATGGGTCTGACAAGGTTTATATGTCTACGTCTCTGCGTTGGACAGGGAGATCTAAGATGGACATTTAGCGTAGAGGTGTACCTGCTATTCCCAACATGTGAAAGTTCACGGATGAATATAAAAGTTAATCAATCGAGTTCTCTCTATGTTGCCCAATCAAAATTTTTTTTTTTATGATTTTTAGAAATTTTTGGAAGACCCACTGTAAAAAGTAAAGCAGGAGAAAGAAAAAAAAAAAAGAAAGACCTTATAATGGCACATCACTATCAATCCGGTTGGCCAAAAGGAGGCCACACTTTAGGCTGTGCAACAGGTTGCCTAGCCCAGCTATAGGGCAATTTAGCCTATGCTAGCTAGCTAGATAGCTAGGTAGCTAACCTAGGATCTGATCTTTCCTACATAGACTAGGTAGGCCTCTGGACTAAATCACTTTTTTTTTTTTATTGCTAACGGAAATTTTTTTAAGGAAAATTTTAGTGATGTTTACCCAACAATTCTCCTTTCGAGATAAACCCAACTGAGGTTGTTTTACAAGTTTCTGACACAACACTAACACATTCTGAATTTTCAAACTCTTTGACAGTTCTGGCACTCTTTCATTTAACGAAGAAGATAAGTCAGAGAGGAGGTTTTCCTAGAAGAAAGATGATAACGAATCTATTAGTAGATTAAGTTTGCAAGCTGCGCCGACAAGCAAAGGACCATTCTCTGGTGTGGCCTATCTTGAAGAATTCACTTGGAAAAGCTTCTACACAATATGCTTTTCCGGTACACTTCCTTCATGATTGCCACGGAAGATGGAATAAATTTTTCACCAAACTTTCTTTTCTAAAAACTGTGCATGAATCTCGACCTTTGAAAGAAACAAAGTTACAAAGACAGGAATTAACATGAGATACAAGCAATCAAGCGCTGAAAAGTTACAATTTAGACACCAGGCATGTGATTGAGGTTGGTATAATTTGTACTTGTATGGGTTAAAATGCTTTTAGGAAAAGTGGTAATTCAAGATAAGGACAGCCCAACAAATACTTCGAAAAGAATATGACATGAAAATGACGAATTGTAGAAACAAGTGCAGCCATTATCCAAGAAGACGAACTCAAAACCTTTGTCGCTGTAATAACTGTAGCTATAGCGGCAGTCTCACCATCAAAACTTCCATGGTAAGTCCATCTCCCCTCTCTCTCTCTCTCTCTCTATCTATTCTTTTCTCGTGCTACATAACACTCTTGGTTAGTAACTGCCAAGCACATCAAAAGGATTGTCACCTCGAATTACATTCTAATCTCCCTATAAAAATGATATTTTCTGTTGCTTACCAGATCCTTCATGCTAAGTGAAGACAAACTTATGGGGTAATTGATGTCAGTCCAATACACAATATCATATCTTTTCTCCATAACCAGTGTAATCGCGAGTCACCACCCAACCAAAGTTTTTCCGGTGACCGTATGGGCATGTTGGGTCTCCGAGACCTTGTTCTCATAGCTCCCACCCCTTCCATGTACCAACAAAACCAACCCATTTCCTCTGATCACCACCCAAACATTCCTCTAACGTCCTCAGCCGCCCTTGGTGTTGGCCTTGGCATTTTCCCTCTTCTCACTGCCACTCCATGCATAACATCCTCATACCATGGCGTCCCAGACTGTGGCAATTCAAACAACCCCAACTGTTGGAACCTAAAGGCCCAAGAACTAAATTCTGCAAGGAAAGATGGGCTTAACGTCGAAAATGATGGTTCTGAGCGAATGGGGGAGGCTAGTGGGAGTGGCATGAGGGCGTGTAGGGATTGCGGGAACAGGGCTAAGAAGGATTGTCCCCATAGGAGGTGCAGGACTTGCTGTAAGAGCCGTGGTTATGAATGTTCTACTCACGTGAGGAGCACGTGGGTTCCAGCGGCTCGGCGGCGTGAACGTAAAATGCTGGTAGTCGGTGGTGGTGATGGTGGTCGCGACGGTGATGGTTCTTCAGGGTCTTCCTCTGGTGTCAAAAGGTCAAGAATTATGTGGTCACCTCCTAATGCGACTACTGTCTCTCATGCTTCTACGTCTAATGCCACCACTTCTAGGAGTGTCGGTATTAGCTCTGGCCACCAAGGTGAATTCACTCTATAGCAATTACAAACTCTTGTTTGTTTGAATTTTATGACGGATCGGTGGGAATGTTTACCAGAACAACTTGGCTTAACTCTTCTTTTACTTTGTACTTATGTCTTTGCTCTTTCTTTTTGGGGTGGTTGTTTTTACTTTGTATTGGAGTAACCCAATGACTTGGGTTGTGAGAAAACGAATATAAGTTCAATTTACTCTCTCTTATACGTTTTGAAAGTAATTGAATGACAGAATGGAGACAGAGTTGATTTCATTTTTTTGGAGCTAAAGATGTAACTTTTACACAAAACGACTTGGTTTTGCTAGATTATAGATTTCAATAAGCTTCTCTCTTTCTCTCTACCTTTATGATCTCTAACCGGCTGATTAATGGAATTGAGACACTTGAATGACTCGGTTTTCTATAGTAACAGATGCAAGTTTTAAGAAGTCTTTACCGGGCCAAGTTCGTACACAGGCCGTATTCAGGTGTCACAAAGTCACTGCCATCGGAAAAGGTGAAGCAGAGTTCGTGTACCAGGCGGCCGTGAGTATCAGTGGCCACGTGTTCAAAGGATTCCTCTATGATCAAGGGGTTGATGAGAAAAATGCATTCCCATGCATTTCACAGCAGTATCTTGACAGTGGCAGCAGTGGAAGAAACAAGGGGCCTTCTTCTTCTCCAATTGTGATCCCATCAAATGCCCATCCAGGTCCCACCAGTGCATAATTCCGCAATGGCTTAAGGCACCCTGTAGTTATTTCATTAGGGATGCATGATTTGATTAACTTGTTTGAGAGTAAAACGATGAACCATAACTGCTTGGCTACAGACAATCTAATTTTCAAATAATGAGTCACTCTAAAGTTATAAGTTCTCTCATAGCTACTATGGAGTTCAAGATCAATATGCACTGCAAACCCCTGGCATTTGTTGACAAAGTTTAGCCAAAGATGAGAAAACTTGGACTTTAGAACATTGTTGACCTCCAACTTATTATAGGATTTCTCGAGTTTCTTATTGTTTCTTTCATTGATGTTGGAATCTAGCCTGGCATTTTCTAGTTTAAGGCATCGTAAGAGGCACGGAAGGATGACTATTGCTATGTCCATACGGATGAATGGAGAGTAGGAAAGCACTGCGTCAGTTTTCTATATCTACTGTGGAAACGGGAAAGGCATTACATCAGGGCACCTAGAAACGACATGATTCAATTCTGATTCAAAGCTTTTGTGGGGCTAATTGTTATTATTCAAGCTTCTAACAAGCTGCTTGTGGATTAGCATCCAGTCTCTTACTCTCCCTCGAAATATGTAAAAACTAGCCCAAATTTGATTCGTTTCCTTTCCTTGCTTTCCTCTCTGTATGTGGGACACCATTTTTCTGATTTAGAGACAAGCTTATACGTTTTCATCTTGTGCTTATGCAAATTTTTTCTTCTCGGAACTGACTTGGCTTAAGATTTACACAATCTATAGTGATTTCCATGTGCATTCAATAATGTTCCGACTGGTGCAGCATATGAAATGCGTATGATTGGGTATCTTTCCGCATTCTATGACCTTATGCTAACCATCTGGGCCCTAGATGTAGGAACAAACGAAAATAATTCTACTTTCGATGCATTAATCAACCTTTATTCTTGTTGTACAGCAGTGGTGACTTTAAATCTATCCAAGTAGAAAGGATAATGACAAGAGTTCTTTCATGTAGGTAGGTTTGCCATGTAAGAAGTTATACGTAAAAAACATCTATCATGTCATACATGTCAAATACGTTAGCCATACCTTCTCTCTTGGCTGACTAGTTTTGTCATGCGATGCTCAAACCACTTGATGCAGGAAAAGAGAAAAAAAATATTCTCGTTAGTAAGTCCTCCGAACTATGGTTCATATCCCTTTTATTCTCGAAGTTCTAGCATGATCTGGAAAATAATTACAACTAGAGGATGGTTGATCATTGCTGTCAAACTTTATGTAATTCTGTTCTGTTCTTCCATGCTATTATTTGAGCTTGTCATCTCTGAAGTGTTTTTGTATCCATTGTGTAGGGGACAATCCTACATCATTGTCTAGGCATTAGACCTAGATATCGTGACTCAATTATGTGTTTATGGTGCTCTCCTATAGATTTTCAATTAGACAACTAAATTCCCCATTTCCACCAGCTTCAGTTTAAAGTGGCTATATATAGACTTTCCCTAGTGTTGCAAGTGCTGGAAGGTTCAAGTTGCTTGTGCAGTCCTTGCTTTAGGTAGTCTATTGAAGGGACAAGTAATTTAGAGATTGATAATCTGTTCCATTTCCTGTTACTTTCTCTGCTATATTAGTCCTTCATACTATAGCGGAATTAAGTAAAATTTGTTGTTCATGTGGCCGGTGCGAAATGAGATCCACTTGTGCAGGTCCTGGTTTAGAAGACAAGTTACAGTATCAGAGGAGGTTACCGTAATGCATCTTCTGAATAAAAATGTATACGTGCAGAGCATATAGGAATGTTATGTTAGAAAAAGGATGTCTACTCTGTAGTTGTGTTACGAGACCCTGTTCTAAATGCTCGATCCAGTTGAAATTTCCATCTAAAGAAGAATTAGAAGGAGGGCTTTTAAAAGGTTTTAAGGCCTTTTAAAACCTTAATAAGCGTCAGATATTGCATATATCAAGCCTATGAATTTGATTGTAGTCCAAATGGGTATCGTAAAAAAGGCTAATACCGGCGGGAGACAACTTCATTTGAAAGAATTCTGCACTGAGGAAGATGAGAAGGAATTCGGTCCTTGGCTGGACAGGGTTTACTTCTCTTTAACGCATCAATTGTAGCAAAAACTCGTAAAAGCCAGGCAAGCTGTGCTGTTAAACACTCATCTTAAAGCTTGATGCGATAGACATTAATTCGTTGTTGGTGAAATACTGATATTGACAACTATTTCTGAGAGCATGAAGGTCGACAGGACGAAAGATGTGACTGGTTGGTGAGATGCTGACCGTTAAACCTCACCCTGAATGGCCAAGCTTGATTGTGACTGCAACCCCGCAACCCCGCAACCCCGCAACCCCATTATCACTTTCCAGATGTATCTCTTCCGACTTTAAACTTTCCAATCTAAAGGGCTACGCCTATATTGAAACGATCCAACACAGAAAACTTAAGAAAATCAAGTTACACCGTTACTTGATCAAAATGCTTACAAGGATCTGAAATTAAGAATTCCCCATAAAAGAGCATTGACGATGAAATGGTCAGCAGTCAAATTTGGTTCGAAAGTGCTAATCCACTATCTTCCTATTCTTGGATATGTTCACCCTCTGTTGGTAAAGGAGAGGACAAACCATATACACATTTCAAAAGAGTTTGCTACTCGAACACAAATAAAGAAAACTAGATAGCTCATCGGTAGTGCTCCTCCATTATCCCCGCTGCTGAGACTTAATGCGCTTCCACTCCTTTCCTATCAGACATCGTTTTCAGACTCTCAAACTCCACAGCTTCCTTTTTTTTCTCTTTTCTTTTTTTTTTTCTTTCTTTTTCTTCTTTTTTTCCCCCTCGTCTTAAAAACTTAGAAAGTCTTCTCTGTTTCAGAGAGAGAAGAAATCTATAGTTTATGTAGCAAAGGTGACACCAGCAATTAGATTAAAA
Organism: Casuarina equisetifolia; assembly: GCA_028551475.1. Lineage (NCBI taxonomy): Eukaryota > Viridiplantae > Streptophyta > Magnoliopsida > Fagales > Casuarinaceae > Casuarina > Casuarina equisetifolia. The sequence continues at coordinate 7,892,603 of CM052358.1, forward strand.
AATAACCAACAGGGGAAATAAATAGTCGATCAACTTTTGTTGAGATTCAAGAGTCACATAAGGTCCATCTAAATCTTTGTACAAAACTAACCAACTCTAACTCCTGTACATCTTTATTCAATGCTGAAATCCCAGAGACTCCTTTCCTACTGGGAAAATTGAATACAAAAAGAATCAACTCCAATGTAGATTCACCTTTTTGTTCATAATATACAATTCAAAAGGGCTCGAGAGATCTGGCTAAAACTTCAATCTATTCCTCCACTAGAACATATCTTCCTTTTGTGGCTGTAATTAGGACAGATGACGAGGGGGAAGATGCACTTGGGAATTGGCAAAGCATGTACAACTGGGAGCCCCCAAAAATCCTCCAATGGTCAAAGTGATGACTTTGCATACAATTCAAGTCATTTCCTTCAAGGACCAACTATACATGGCTGGCCACCAGCTGAAAGTTGAAAATATGGATGAATCCATCTAAAGCTTCAACTGTCTTCTAAAAAAACTCTGAATATGAAATCACGAAAGCGCCTAGAGTATTGCTTTGGATCAACAGCAGAGATTGAAGTCGAGTCATACTGGAATGATTTGTATGCATGCTCAAGCTTTTTGCTAATATCATAGTCCTGTAGTATGTCAATTATACCAAAGAAAAGAATAACTTCATATAATTCTCCTGTTGGTTCTCCAACAAGATGAGTTTCCCAGTCACCTCTTCTCACTGCCCTTTCTGCCCGTGCTGGCATGTTTATGCCTAATTTAGTAGACGCCCAACTGCGGTATGCAATCAGATAAACGATAAATACAAAATTGCAAATTGATTACAGGAACTTGATTATAACTTGAAAGAAATACTATTACTTGAATGGTAAAAGATCAGGAATTCAGAAAATTCCAAAGTTTTGGATAAAAAGCAATACTAGATCAAGTTGGGAAAGCAGCAGATACTCCCATCAGAGAGGATAAAATCAATAATTAATGCTGATATGGAAAGGAAAATGGATGTAATGGTAGAAAAAGAAAACAAGTCATTTCTAGAATATTTCACATTACAGGAAAACCAACGAATAACAGAGACTTGAATAGCATGTAAGCTTAGATCGCTGATGGAAGATTCATAAGGAACTTCAGAGTTAGGACTTCTTCAAAAAGCTTAAGATATTTGCAAAATGTTCATGAATTTTAGGTACCGGGTATGATCAACAAGGAACTGATCCGTGCCCACGCTAGAAAGCCAATGCGCCCCTTCTTTGTCCGGGTCTCCATGTCCTATAAATCAAGTACATCTCTTCAGCAAGAATTCATGCTAAAAAGCATGAAACCAGAAAGTAATTCCCAATGGGAGGATATAAAGAGTGGAATGCAACCTCCAGATGAACGGCTCCTAGGAACAAGGGAACCTCTATATGAAGTTTCTCGGAAGTGAAGACCAACCAGTAAACTGTAGTCCATAATCCTCTCTTGTTCTAGAAAGTCACAATCCCTGTCCACTTGCCTGCATGAAGGTACACTTCAGCTTGCAATGAGAAAAAAAAATAAAAATAAAAATGAAAAGAACACAAAGTATGCAACATTCCACAAACTTCCGAGGTTTTAACTTTCAACAAAGAAAAATAGACCCACACCAAAAGCAAAATGTGCAAGTCTATGAATTTATAGGGAAGGCCGAAGAGGATGGCCCTTGTTAGCAGAAATACCAGTCTTAGAAGCCGTTCCGTTGGTAGTAGAACATAACATTAATATGACATATAAGAGGTATGTCTGAAAATAGTCAAGGGAATAAAGCGAAAGAAGAACAACAATAAACTATGCTTACTTCGTCACAAAGCATAGTTTTTTCTCCTAATATTTGAATTATTTGCATCATAAGCATCAACCTGAAATTTGACGATTTTCTTTAGTTCTACACAAGAGCTACCATCAGAACTTTATTGTGAGCAGTCATTATAATTGCTGTCCACTCCAAAAACTTGTTAGAATGTTCAGATCTCACAGTTCATATAGTTAAGCAACACTTGAATTAAATTTTATAAGCAGCTTCAGTCTTTTGGTTTTTTAAGTTCCAAAGATGCTTTTGCCCAAAGACACAAACAGAAGGGATACAGCAGAAAAAACTTAAAAAACCAGCAACTCAGCCAACGAGAAAATGACAACAAAATGTTCCTACTTACATTTACACCTACAATGTTTCAAATTTTTAAGCACATAAATAAAATGAAAACTGCAGAAGAAAGAAGTTTTGTACTTGATGCAATAGAATTAGTTCCAGCTAATCTAGATTCCTTTCAAGGAAATTGAATGAATGCTTATGATTAATGAAAGTGTATATCCCCAAACCAACACAATCAACCTATATTTAGTAAAGTAGTAAACATTAACTCTTTTCACATGTAAAGCAACTCATAGCGTCATCATAAGTAATTAATGTACCGCAGCATTTGGAGCTATTAAGGGCCTTTCCACTATTCAGGAACATTTGACTTGGAATTTATTGGCAGTATCGTGTTTCAGAAGTCCAATGTGTTCCTAAAATTAGATCCACAAGTTGGGGAGATAGAACAGAATATGAAAATTTGGGGAGTTTAAAGTTCAAGGAATTGGACGTATGACTTTTTCGTTTTTCAACACTTTTTAAGTGTTAGCAGGAATTTTGGGTCTAAGATGGGGGCATTGCAACTGCTTCCAGCACTCCATGCAGAGTGACTGCCAGCAATATCTGAATTCTCATCCTAAACAAACTAAGTTCAACGTCCAGATTAAACACAGATCATACAGAAGGATGGAAGCAACCAACTCTTTGACTCCAACCCTCATTCCACATCCTACTCCGTTCCAAGTAGTAATGAAAGAAAAATGACAAAGAAGAAGATGGAGGCCAAAAGGATTAAAATAAAAGTTGACCTGCAAAACTCTTGGAACCAAACTTCCTGCAACCTAAATATATAATTAAGATCAAGGTCCTTGAGTGTTGTTGTTGGATCAATTGCTGCCTCGGGTTTATCAGTTGTGCGACCATGGGAAGAACCTTTCAAGTCAAACCGCCGGTGAATTGCAAACTCAGAACAGAACAGATTCCCCATTATGACAAATCGCACCTGAAATGCACAAAAGTCAGCACAACAGTAATTTTTTTCCTATTCAATCATCAAGAGGAGGCTCTCTACACCTTGACAGTACCTTCTTCTGGGCAGCCCCAGTCAGTTTGACACAATGAAGGCCATAAAACTTTGTGACTAGAGTATTCTCAAAGGCCCGAACATGATTGTAGTAGGCTGGAAGCATGCGCAGGAGTACCTGTAACCCTCTTGGCAAGTTATGATTGCGTCTAATTCCATACAGGAGAAAATGTCATGCATATGCGGCTAGTGACAAAAGCATAATAAAGAAGTAAATTTGAGACTTCTGAGAGATAAATTGAAGCCATAATTGAGTTCACGCAATCGTTCCAGTTGAACAGAGTACCAGAAGCTGCTTATAATTCTTGAATAATTAAAGTCGAAAGGGGAACTTCTGGGTACAAAATAGAAGGTTCAGATATAATTTGGCATTTTCTTAGAAAGTTGCTGCAGCGCTCGTAGTAATGTTAAAAACAGAATCTGACATGTGTTGTGGAGGCGTTTGTCTCAAATTTGGTTGCAGGAAGCAGAGAAGGAGCTCACCTTTACTTCTGCCTTCTTCACTGTTTTTATCATGTACCGGTCATCATTGGTCAAGTAAAAAAAGCTTCCACTCTTTCCAGGGGATGAGAGCTCCCGCAGAGCATCGTTGCCACATATTGACATCATGTAATCTGCTGGATCCACCTTGAACAATTTCCTAAGAGTTCTGAAAATAAGAAATACAGCAAATCAGGTTCTGTACATTTCAAATATTTTGTAGGTAAGATTATCATAATTCCAGAGTAAATTGCTCAAGCAATGCATCATATGAGATGAATGAGTCAAGGTAACTTAGCCTGCTTTCAGTGAAATGACTATAGACAAAAAATTTCTAGTCAATTATTTTACCGTAAAATATTCTATAAGAAATGGCTCTCTGTGCCTACATAATATAATCGCCCATATGATGAAATATCAAAGAATCCACTTCATATAGCACCCAACACATCCTTACTTAAGTTGTATAATAAAGTGTGAAATATATTGCCAAAAGAAGACTACCAAAGTAAAAGAACACCTTACTAGGCCTGACCTGAAAACCACTGGGCAGTAGTCCTTCCACCTAAATTCACAGGACTGGTGAGGGGGAGTGTACTTGGATCCTTCTGGTGGAAATTTTGTCCATACTTTTTCCTTTGGATCAAAAGCTGAGGCTTTCAAATCAAGAGATGTCATTGGAGCAGGCCTTCCAACAGAATGTCTGTGCTATGGCACAAAAATATGCTATGAGCAATGAAACATTTCTGAATTTTGAAACTTTAAAGATACATAGAAAGGTTCTACCACATGTTGGTGCTGCTGAACCATTTTACTTCTAAGTAATGCTAGCAAAGTTATCCGGTTTATTATATTATGAATGAAAAAGAACATCAAATGCGGAGCTTTATCACAAATCAAAATTATTCCGCAGTTTCAGTCTTTTTCGACAGGAACACCCTGAAATACCAGGAATAGAACTATAAGAAAGCCTAATTTTGGCCTCTGTTCTCTTATCTGCCACATTGATCAGTTCAATTCTTGAGAGTAGAAGTATAAGAATACCCAGTTTCTTCTGTATGACCAGAAAGTTCAGCGCATTTGCTACAAGCTAGAGTGGAAGATTGTTGTAAGCTAAAAATGGTAAATATAGAGAAATAATTAAACATAACAAATCGGTGTACTCCGAAAAACACATCACAGAACCTTTGCACTAGAAAAAAGATCCTTGCGAAACCTCCAAAAGATTTTGAAAAGTTAAAACCCATTCATACATTGAGTGGTAAACCGGAAAGAAACTGAATCTTCAAAATACAACACATAAATGAATACCGTTTTGTAGCAACATAACAATAGGCAAATCCTGACACCATTTCCACCATTGTATTTGAGAGTTCTAAAGACAGAGAATACTTGAGTTTTTTCTTTTCCAAAAGAAAAGGGACGAAACTAAAATTCACACCAATGCTAATAGCCAAAACAAGACAATGTCTGGAAAAAGGGAAGTAAAGGAATCAACTAATAATTCATTAATACCTGATCCCCAACTGCAGATTGAGCATGAGCTCATAGTTCTTATGCCCCTTCGATATTATCACACCCGGTCTCTTTATTGGCTTTATTCTCAGCTGCGGGGTTCCGTTCTCTTTCTTAGACCTCTCAAGCCGAAGATTCCTCAGTTCCTCAACTTCACTGGAGTAACCACCCACACCATTATCCAAGCGACAGTTGCTTATTTTCCCATCCATGGACAATCTCCTGTGCCTCAAATTCCCATCGTATCCTTTCGTAAATGCCTGCGATTTCTCCGAAAGCTCCCCCTCAATCCCTGGCCAATTCAACATCTTCTCAGACGGAAAAATCGAAACTTTCTCGCCAGGACAAATTTTACAATCATTCAAAACCACCGCAAAAACCTCCTGAGGATCCCAGTCCAATTTCCCATCGGAATTCCCAGATGGATAATAAGTGCCATTCTGCTCGTTCCCATCCTTACTCCACACCCCTACATAGGAACTTCCATCTTCCCACCTAAAAGTTCCATTCCCTCTAGGCATCCCATCTTCCCAAAATCCATCATACCTGTTCCCATTGTTCCAAATCATTGTCCCATTTCCATTCATACAGCCATCCCTCCATTGGCCGACGTAATGGTTTCCATTCTTCCACTGGTACCTCCCATGCCCATCCTGCAATCCACGCCTCCATGCACCCTCATAGTAATCTCCATTGGCAAAGCTTTCAGTCCCTTGTCCATGCTTCAAGTTTATCACCCAAGAGCCTTTATAGGTGTCCCCAGAAGAACCCGTATAAGTCCCTTTTCCATCCAAGTAGGCATTCTCGAACTCGCCCTCATAGGTGGCCCCAGAGGGCCAGCTGAACTTGCCCTTGCCGGAGGTCTTGCCGCTTTTCCAATCACCTACGTACATGCACCCATCCGTCCAAAGGTATTTCCCAAAGCCGTGGGGGGCATTGTCAACCCACTGACCGGTGTAGAAGTCACCAGTGGAAAGAACTTTCTCGTCGTGGTAGACTTGACCTGAGCCTGGCTCGTCGTCGTCAGCATGGGCGACAGACATTGTTGCTCTTCTCTTGGCAACACCTTGGGATTTGCGTACCGTTACTTCCCAGGCCTTAGCCACGCCAAAGTTCTCTTTGCTCATTCTCTTGTCTTTCCCTGCTGTGTTGTTCTCTTTTCTTCAGGTTCATCCGTCGGTACTCAAATCAAACTCTCTATTATGCTCTGTCACTGTGCTATCCTCAGAAGCAGGAAGAGTCTCATATTGAACAAACACAGAACGGAAGAAAGTGGAGGGAACAGAGAAAATGACACAAACCAAAACAACACCGCACAAACAAAAAAAAATCCGTTTTGTTTGATGCGGAGTGGTTTTGTTTTCTTGAATTGGTGAAATGGGGTCTTTCAGATTTTGGCCAAAAATAAAATCGGAGGTGTTAGATTGATGTGGAAAGCAAAAAAGTAGTTGGTGCCAATGACTGCCTTTTTCTTTCTCTGTTTCTGGTCTTTTTTTTCTTTTTTGTTTGCTTTTTTTTTTTTTCTTCTTCTTCTTTGTCTTTTCTCTTTCCTACTTTGGTTGCATTTGAACAAAAGATTCAACACAATTCTCTTTGATTCCGGATTTGGCTCCTACAAGTCCTGTTAACCCGAACAACTGGAGGGACGAGAAAAATGCTGGTAGTGAAGACGATGTGCTTGCCATTTTTAGAGCTTCAGGGCTACCAAAGTATTGGTTTTATCAATAACAGACTTTAGCTTTATACTAACTTTTATCTTCCTCATGTATACTTGCATCAACTCCAAAATAGTCCTACATTTTCTTTCACAGTTTCTACTTGGCTCTGCCAACCACTCTTATTTATTATGATCATGTCTAATATCGTATTTTTGTTTCTTTTTTTAAACATATGCACGTAAACTAACACATCTTTTATTAAATTTAGGATATCTGATAATGCTTTATAAAGCAAAATACTTTTTTCCTTTCCATTTGTATTTAGCCAAACGGATTAAGATTCAAAATTCTAATGACTCATGCATTTTTGGGTTGAAGTCTATCATTTGAGAGAGAAATAAAACACGAAGAAGAAGTTAGGCAAAATTTAACCAATTTATTGCAACTAGTGAATAATCTTTTCTCCTAGGTTTCTTATAATTGGGTAAATTATTTCTTTTATATGATAATTAATAGACATTATAAATTTTTTAAGATGATTATTTATTTCAAATGATATTTAAAAATTAACATTATTAGTTATTTCATGAAAGAATGTCAAAGCTTTATAAATAACTTTTAAGAACTATGAGAAGTTATGGCTTGCAAATCGCTCTAATTAGACTACATTACAAATATATCCTATTATGCAATCATTTTCATGGCTCGAAACTATTGTGTTAACATGCAAAAGACTTTCTAATGCACAAAAACAGTTCTCCAAGTTTAATGCAAGTACGGAGGGAGTTATGAGTAAGTCAAGATGGCAAAAACAGAAGAATAATGGAAAGATATGCACAAATAAGATAAAAATGGGTGAGAAATGAAAGTTGAGTTCATTTTTGCGGGTATGCGAATTGGATAAAATAACATATTAAAACGTGGGAAATGGTCTCATCGTGCAGGCTACTAATCTCCAGGCAAGGTCAAACCTTAACCCCTAAACCCCAGTAGCCCCCGAAGGGTTTTTCTTCTTGGTTGGATGTGTAGGCAACACTTGTACCTTTTACGAACAAGGTTGAGATTAAAGTATGATTATGGGGGGTCAGAGAAAAGCAAGTCTCTCCTGCCAATATATTCCATCTCTTTTTGTTTTGTTCATTTCTCCTCTAAAGTGAACATTCCATCCCATTTTTGTCTTTTGGGCTTTTCAGTAAGAAAATGAAAAGAAAGGTAATTGAAGTCTTTACAGCCAATCTGCCATGGGGATGCCTCGTGGTGATTGGAGTTGGCTCGAATGCATGGTGTAACGATTGAGAGGAAAAACCCGATGTTAATCATTATATACTAATATTTATATGATACCTAGGGTCACATTGATCAACAACATTTATATTTTATAATCAACATCACACGAGTAAAACCATGTGAGAATATGATCATGTAAGTATTCAGTATTTGCACCTTTCAAATTGGTACAAAATATTAACTATGCTGGTTTTATTTTTTTTTATTACGTAACTAATAAAAAATTTGAATCTTTAATAGAATAAGATCATCATATTCTTTAATTTCAATCTGGGGACGTGAGTAATTGAATTTCAAACCAGGACATAGAAAAGACCATACCCAGTTAGAGCTATTGACAACCCTGTTGAGATTAGTTGCACACCTGAAAAATTACCAGAACCAAGAGGAAGACATTGTAATTCTAGCCTCTTCATTTGTTTGCTTTTATTATGATGCTGTCTCCTAGAATGTTTCAGAGTCCAAAAAAGGTTATTTATTACATTTTGACTTTTGAGGCTAATAGGCGTTCCCCTTATATTTAGTGGACCTTACTCGAAAACCGCAACCAAGACGGCAGAGCCACCTGAGGTAAGACAGCTTTTTTCATTTGATTATGATTTCCAGGGCCATTCCTCGGGGTAGGGGCGGCTGACAGTCTTGGCATTGACCTATAATAGCCTTTTGTTTTAGTACTGCACATTTTAAGCAGATGAAGCTGGAAATGCGTGAAAACCATCCGCAGAGTCGCTATTCTATGGGATAGCTTTGACTTGAATGACAAAAAGCTATCATCTCTGGTAGAAGAAGTTGTCCTCTAAATATACACAACGAAAGATGTCCAATTGAGAGACTGAGAGATGGAAAAGAGCCTAAAATGTCATCGAGGAATCTGCCGGTGTTGCATTTGTTCATATTCTTGTTATTGCAGGCTGCAGGCTAAACTGTGCGAACCTTTAAATCCTCAGGAGATATGGTATGAAAGGAACCGATGAATAAGTTCTGAACCTGTTTTTTCCAGGTCGTAGTCATCTGATACTTACGTGTATGGGTATTCAACAGCAGTGAAGAGACATTGGGTTCGTATTGTCAACACCTACGTAGGAAGTTGTTGATGATAGGGATTACACATTACCTACCATAATTGGGGATGGTCTCTAATTGGGTTGCTGTTGCAGTCAGAGACAAAAGGTATTTTTCCTTGCCTATTTTTATTGGCACACTCTGCAGAGACGCAGTCTTTGGGGAACACCAATGAGGAATTTAAGGTTCACCGCTCTCAAGTCCACTAAGGGGCCATGTTGCTCATCGCAACTTCAGAATCATGCACGTGGAATGAATAACGTATGGTTAACTGGTGGGATCTAGAAAGATTTTGAGGGCCGAGGTGCCAATTTGTTGAAGAAGATTTGTATCCCCGACCAAACTACCACCTGCCTTCGATGTCAGCTTTGAGGAGATGGCACTAGCACTTGATGCCGTTGTGCTAGACATCGCAATCCACTTGACTTCATGCTGCTCAAAGCAATGATGATAGTCGCATACCCTGCATGTTGTGTTTTCTAGCAACGTTAGACATACAGTGATGCTATGTCATTTGGAAAAGGTGATAGGGATTCGTAAGGAGACTACGTGAATTGTTTCCACAAAGGGATTGAAGAGTAGCCTCCTTATCTTTCCGGTCAAAATCTGGACGACTGGTGTAAGTCAGGGCACTGCTTTTCCCGAGTCCTTTTGTTTTCTGTTTTGGTTTTTGGGGTTTCACCATCGACGTGATATTTGAGGCTCTGTGAAGCAACCAAGAAGCCCTGGCACCGTACAATCCCCGACCCCTTCGCTGTCCAGAAAACTCATCAGCGAGTAATCCTGAGCAATATTAGCTTGAATCAGGTTTGGCCATACGTCTGACTCGAGACTCGGGGGAAGTAAAATATATGAAAAGGAATCCATCCCACGTACAAAGATATGTCTTTGACAAACAGGCTGACTGCAACCGGGAACTTGGGTTCATGGGGTTTGAAAGCTAAGTTTCGAGCTACGGGTGCTGACAAGATTCATCAGAAATGGAAACTATTTCACTTTCATTCTCCTCTCTCTTTACTCCTTTGCTATTCTTATCATTGTTTATAAGACTGGTATATGAGCAGATCTATCCTCTGCCCCAGGAATGGGATGGCTGAGAGGAATCTAAGGTACTGCTTCACAGGGACATGAAAGCTCAGACGGGTCAAAAGTAGCTGCCACCACTACACGGCAGTTTATTAATGTGCTTTGCGAACGTTACATTTATGGCTCTCCAGGCTTTTTTTCATTGCTTCAGATTTCGGCAATGTCTAAGCTTAGTTGGCTTTAATCCCTTTTTCAGTTTTCCCACTTCTTCAACAATATTAAATACTTTTGTTTTGATCACTGATTAGTTATCGAAATTAGAGCGGCTAATGATAAAATGAAGTCAACCCATTCAAGGATCCCTAAAGATTAGATTATATTCGGGCTATATAATGAGAAATTGACACTAACGTGCCCACCACCAACATCGATGGTGCAGTTTCTCACAAAGCGATACGCAGAGGAACAAAGAGATCAATCCAGGGGAGGGAGAAATTTAAACATAATAGTATAAAAGGAAAGCAATAAGCAAATATTTATGTAATATATAGAGCCCTATTTGTCATACAGGCACATTGACACTGTCATATTCTAACATATTTAAGTGAGTTAACTGTTGGGTTTATGCCACTGGTTGGTCAAGAAGCCTTAGCAACTGAATTGTATTATTCACGTAGGCTTGTGTCACTCTTGGGCCATCCGTGTTTGACAAAAAACATGATTTGGTTTATTCACATTTTCGGGCAGCTTTTAACTTTCTTCCAGGCTTGAACTTTGAAAAAAGGAATCTTCAGTGATTATCTTATTAATTGTAAGCAAGAGATTTTATATTAGAACATGTCAAATTCATGAAAGAAAAAGTCAGAACCTAACTACATGTTTAGGTTCTTCTTATGGATAGTCATTAGGATGGAAGCAATATATAGCTAACACACCATTAAAATGCATCATGGATTTGATCGTTTAGCACTTATAGACTTTGTCGGAGGCGCAAACTTTATCAAGCAATACAGGGGCTTATTGACAAAGTGAAGATCAAGAAAAACTCCAATTTGGCGAAGATGATACTTTGCTCGTTCCCACCACCCTTTCCTCCGGTGCTTATGATGGCAGCAGCCTTGTCAGCCCAGGCCTTCGGAGGTCTCGCTGCACAATCGATTGTATTCTTCATAAGTACTACCAACGAAAAGCGAAATACGTACACCAATATACTAACTCAATTTAAATAATAAAACAAACCTCTTACTCTAAACTATATATATTCTTTTAACGAATACAACTTGATTGAAAAGTATTTTAAATTTACGGCAGCCTCACCTAAAATTTATTGTCGAGAAGCATGTTTGAGAATGAGAGAAAGAATCGTATAGGCTAAAACTAAGAATTTGAAATTCAGTCAATTTCAAAAATCACTCATGCTGGGCTAACACCAATACAATTGGGTTCAAATTCCAAGTATAAATGGATTTCAAACTAGATAATAAGTAAAAATTCAAATTTATATTGTCTCTCCCTATTATGATAATTTGGGAATTCAAAACCTACTCATACTATGTTAAATAGAGTATATAATAAATATTAAGAGGATAAGAAGACATTGCGTTTCCTTAAATGAGGATAAGAAGACATTGTGTTTCTTTAAATGATTAAAAACTAAGTTATAGCATCTATTAGTGGGAAAATTTTAGGTTTCAATCTTGTGAATTTTGTGTGTGACTTTCCCATAGTAAAAAATTCTTGTGGAGAGTCAACTCTTAATCTAGTTATTTTTACACTCAATATTCACTTTGTTGTTGAGAGCACATCCATAAGTTCTTGGATGTGACATTGTATTATTAGACTAGACCTACAAATTGGACTCATTCCCTTCAAAGTTGACCGATGAGTGGTTTCCGCCTTTAAAATTTTGTCATTTTTCTTTCTTGTGTTGTACTCTTATGTTATTTTCTTGAATGAAAACCATGTGCAATGTGTTTTTGTAGTTAAAAATTCTAGTAAAAGGTTTTAAGATTTTGGACCTACACTTTAAAGGAGTGTTTTTTATTTTTTTCATATAATTTTTTATATGAATTTTAATTTTTACTCGACATATGTTTTCTTTATAATTTTTTTATTCTTTCTTTTTTCCTTTTTTTTTTATAAATTTCATATGAGATGGTTTTGCAATTGTGTTTGTCTCTTTTTTTCAAGCTCACAATTGTGCCTTGTGGTTTTCTACTTCCTAAAGCTACATAATTATATGCTTTTTATTGAACACTCAATGTATGTTCTTCTTCTTATGCCTTCATTTTTTATTTTTTTTTTGTAAATTAGTTAATGCAATGGTGGGACCCTTAATTTTCATGTCATTCATCTTGTGTGGAGATTATTTGATTTTCTTACATTTAATATTCCCCTATACCAATCTAATTCTAACCTCATTATCGAATGGGTGAATCATAACTCCATAGTGGAATCAAAGGAAGGAGAGATACACCCTTTGCATGTTCATTCTCTTCTTGCTCTAGGACCATATCCTTGGCTTGTATTTATCAAGGAAGAAAGACAAAAAATTTCGATGTATTAAAGCAACGTTATTACAAGGAAAGCATTTGTAAAGCCCTTGCCCCTTGACATACTTGATTGGATTCTTTTTAGCTTTGACATTCTCATGAAGCATAACTTGTCTATTTTTCACAAGTTTGGGAGCTTTACACTATCCTATTATTGTTATGGACTTGATCCAAGTGTCGACTAAAAGAAACAAAATGAACAAGAGATGATAAGGGAAAAGAAAAAGAGAAAAAGAAAAAAGAAAAAGATAGTTTCTCTAATTCTTTGTTCTCTCAAAGAGCTGTCTATGACCAATTAGAGACATTGCCTAATCTTTGTGTCCGAGAATTAATATTGTTTGCGTTTCTTCACTGTTTTTGCACCCGTGTTCATGAGAATCAAATTAATTAAAGTTAAAGCAAATGTGGTTGATGTTTCTCCCACAACCAGTTTTTGGTTTTGCTCTTCATGCTCTTTTGTGGAGCTTGTTTTCTTCGAAGTAGCTTGTGTTGTTGGCGGCTTAATTTGGAAAAGTGATGTTGATAGTTAGATATTTGGAATTCTCTTAGTTTCTCTTATAAAATTATCTGCAAAACTTTAGTTGTTAGCAGTACCGTTGCTTGGAAAATTTGATCTAGAATTTGCTTTGTTTGGTTATCGGAAACCAAGTAAATGAAAGATGTGAGCTTCTTTGAAAAAGGAGTTTCCAAACTTGTGTTAAGAACCCGGCCAACCACCCACCCTAATCACAGTGTTCGGCTGCCAAACAGGAAGCAAATGCAAGGAGAAACCCATATCATCAGTGCAAGAGCCAAGCCCAATTATCTTGTCCACCCAACTCTTCCCCACCCTCCTCGCGTGGTCCACCCACTCTTTTCAACATTTGAACCCACTCCAGCGCCGGATAGCTCAGAGACCTTTTCTTGAATAAAACTGAACCTCGTTTGTTGAAGATTTGTGCCAAAAGCAATGAATTTTGGTTTTTATCTAAGAAAGAAGCTTGTTTGACTTGGATACCGCTTCATTCCGACTGTTATGGAGAAAAAAGATGAGAAAAACTGGAAAATGTGTTTACTTCCCATAATGTCGTTGATTCGTCCAACTTTTTTTTTTACTGGGCTCATAAAGTAAAGTCCAAGATTGAGTAGTAATTTACTTTAGGTGCGAGGACCCCTTGATGAGGCTCGGTCCAACAATAGAAAAGGCTACCTAGTACAATCACAAGGAGCTAAAGAAAACTCAGAATTGGTAGAGGTAGAAGGGTAGAATGCATGCTGCTCGGCACAAGAGAGGATCTCATTAGGTCCTGTCAAAAAGCATGTTAAAGAATGAGAGAAAGAAAAAGTACATATTAAAACTAAGAATTTGAAATTCAATTGAATTCAAAACCTACTCATGCTAGGCTACGCTAGCCTAGCACATTTGGGTTTGAATTCCTAACATAACTGGGTTGTTATTTTTTCAAATCCAAACTTATTTTGTTTCTTTCTATCATGCTAATTTGGGAATCCAAAACCTTCTTGTACTAGGTTAAGTTAAGAGTATTTAATAAATTGCAAGAGGATAATAAGACATTGTGTTATTAAGAGATTAAACCTAAGCTATAACTTCTACTAACAAGAAAGCTTTAGGTTTCAATCTTGTGGGTTTTGTGTATAACTTTCATATTGCAAAGAATTCTTGTACTGAATTAACTTTTAATCAAGCTATCTTTTGCTACTCAATATTCACTTTGTTACTAAGAGCACATCCATAATTTCTTGGGTGTGACACCTCTTTATCAAATGAGGCTTACAAATTGGACTCTTTCCCCTCAAAGTTGACTAGTGAGTGATTTCTACCTTTAAATCTCCTTTCTTTTCCCTCATTGCACTGTACTTTTATGTGACTTTCTTTGATAAAAACCATGTGTAGTGTATTTTTTGTAGTCAACAATTCTAGTTGAAGGTTTTATGATCTGGGATCTGCACTTTAGAAGAGCCTTTTTTATTTATTTTTTCCTATAATGTTTATATGAATTTTAATTCATAACTTGAATGATATATGTTTTCTTTATAATTTCTTTATTCTTTTTTCCTTCTTTTTATAGATTTCATATGAGGTTGTTTTACAATTGTGTTTACATCTCTTTTTCAAGTTCATAACTATTCCTTGTGGTTTTTTACTTCCTAAAGCCACTTGATTATATGCTTTCTATTGAATGCTTAATGGTTGTTCTTCTTCTTAGGCCTTTCTTCTTTTTTTTTTTTTTGTAAATTAGTTAATGCAATGGTGGGGACCCTTAATTTTCATGTCATTCATCTTATGTAGTAGATTATTTGGCTTTCTCACATTTAATATTCCCTAATACCAATACTAGAATAGACAAGTGCAAGTGTCATGTGTCTTAATTATTATGTTCAGAAATTACACTTAAATTTGCATAACTAATGGACACCCATATAATTTTCTTTTATAAGTCGAATAAGGATTCCTTGTACAAATTGAACAAAGATTGCTTATACAAGTTGTAGAAGGATTCCTTATCCTCCTAAGGCTTCTCTTTCATCAATTTATCTACAAAAAGGTAGAGTTTGTATGCATTTTGTTAAAGTAGAGTTTGTTACAAATTCTTGTTATTTGGCTAGAGTTGCTAATTTTTCTTTGGCTTTCTCTTGGCTTACCCCTTATTAAAGAAGGCCTACAAACCAAACTTCTTTCTCCCAAAGTTCACTAGTGAGTAGTTTATCTTGTTTCTTCCCCTTAATTCTTTTTCTTCTCTTTGTCCTTGGGTTCTATTTTTATGTAACTCTTCTTCAATGAAAATATTATATACAGGATGAATTAGAAATTCTAGGAAACAAGACTTCGTAGTTAAACAATTTTAGTTGATGATTTTGCTATTTGGGAGTACAATTTTAATAAATCATCTTCTTGGCAATGTCCTTATTGTGTCCTTTTTTTCTCTATTGACTTCAACACATAAAGCAAATGGTAGTTCTTTTACAAATTGCATTTGTGTTCTTTTTTTTTTTTCAATTGTAGTTTTGAATGGGACTTTTATTCAGTTACAAATAGTATATTGATTTGCAAGCAAATGGGTGAAAAATTTAAAGAGCCAAAAAGGTCATAGTCTGGCCTTTCATTTAAGATTCTATGCATAGTATCGTCACACCTATTTGTTAGGGACTTTACTACCTTTCAAGTTGTATGCAAATTATGACAATCATGCACCTCTCTTATTCGACAAGTGCCACTCCTAATTGATTCTCCTCGTTCTCTTTGTCCGTGTTTGCTATCAGTGGGTAATTATAAATGTAAATTTCATCATCTTACTTACTTTGGTGTTGATTATGCCAATATTCTAGAATTATATGATGTGCATGTTCACTTCTCAAAGTATGGTTGGTTATTCTTAAGTCAAGAACGTGACCTTGGCATCTTTTTCTTTAATCTCTTCACAAAGGAAAAGGTTGAACTTCCTAAATATAAGAAAACGTATGAATTTCAAACAATGTGTTTCTCCTCTCCCCCAACTTCTTTAGATTGTTTTGTTCTTGGGTTGGTTTATGAGTCTATGTTTAGCTTTATTAGATGAAGAGGCAAGGATTGGACTTAAAGCCATTCAATTGGGCAAGATTTTTACATCTTGCCATTCAATCCAGTTTTATACAAGGGGTTGTGCTATTGCTTAGATATTAAAGGACATTTAGGAGTTTTTAATCCAACTGCCAACCCACCTAAACTAATTGTATATGCTTCCAAAACTCCCCTTCTGCATAGGATGCATGATTTACACTCTCAAAATTACTTGGTGGAAAACGATGATGGTAAGATGTATATGGTGTTCGTGGGTAAAGAGAATGAGACAACGATTTATGTTTTGAAGTGAAGGTTTCTAATTTTTTACAAAGAAAAGATGAACAACTCTGGAAAGTGGATTGGCATAGAGTGAGAAGCTTGGGAAATAGAACAATGTATCTCAATACAAGAAGATCTTTTATGGAAGTAGCTATAGCTAGGGGGATGAGTAATAAAATATATATGCCCATGATTCAAGACAATATAAACGTGTTCTACTCCTTTAGCACATCTAGGTTTCAACCATTCATAGGAGATTATTCCAACAAAAATTCTTTCAATATTGAAAAACCATTGAAAGCTTGTTGGATGAAGGGCATGCCAAATGGGGCATCCAACCATGTGTTGGAATGATGAAGAATAGAACAGGTGATAGATATCTATCTATTTGGCTAATGGCTTACTAGGAATAAACTATATTTTGACATACCTTTAGTGACCATGGCTTTGATTTGTTGAATGATCAATGACCATTTGTGATGTGAAGTTGGTGAAAAAAGGACCAGGAAGATAAACTGACTATTATAATAATAATAATTATTATTATTATTATCATTGTCATCATTATAGCTGATATTATTATTACCATAACAACCAACCAAAATAATGGGGGGACCCCTGGCTTAATGGTGTTCTCTAAGCCAAATCTTGACCGATAGTCCCACCGGTCGTTGGTTTGAGTCCCTTCCCCATCCTTGGGTGTGTGCATTAAAAAAAAAAAACTAAAATAATGTAAAAATTGTATCCAAAAAAGACTCACGGGACTTGGACCCAACATGGTCCTCAATTGTGCCCCACCCTAATAAGCTCTTATTTTTAGTAAAACTATATTTTCTCAAAGACGATTATTAAATAATCAAAATGTAACTTTGATTGGCATTTTCCGATTTTCTTACTGCATAAGGTGAATTTTCCAGTTTAATTTTGATTTATACTTCCCTTACCTTTAATTTGTTTATTATGAGTTAAAAAAGATTTTTTAAATCGAACAACAATTCGATGATCCGATCTGTATGCTTCATTGTTCCTATTTAAATTACTGTACGTTAATCTTGTTTAGAATTATCATTTCCTTAACATTTGGGTTTGAATGAGTTTATTATGAGTTTAAAAAAGATTTTTTAACTTGGACAAGGATCCAATGATTCAATCTTAATGCTTCATTGTTCCCCTTTAATTTACTATACACTCATCTTGTTTAAAATTTTTGTTTCCTTAACGTTTGGATTTGAATGAATTGTTATTTACACATATTTTTTTATTATGTGTTTATTAATGATTTTTCCAATTTACTTATATTATCTTAATAGATTTGAATGAACGGAGTTTTTCGTCGATCTTGTCTAGAATTCTACTTTAATGAGCATATGTTTATACAGACTTATGGCTTACACATGCATATTTTCCTTACCTTTAATTAGTTTATTATGTGTTTATAAAGATTTTCTTCTTTTTATTTTGAAAGACCAAAATGGCCGCACCACCACCACATAAATTGGCTAACGTCCAAGGAAGGGGGTGCGGTTTGTGCAACCAGACATATCACTTGGGACACATGGCCGAATGCATACATAGACATCCCCGCCCAACCCCACCCCACTACAAGGGCCCGTCTAAGCAACAACCCTTGTGAAGGGGGAGGGATGCCCAGGCGCTAGGCCAGAATCGAGCCTCATACCAGATCCGACCATTATGCAAGAGCAAGGCTTAGTGCTAGAAGAGGCACTGCTGTAAACACTAGCCCCAACCCAATCCCCAACTACTAACCCCCCAGTCCAACCCCAAGTACTATATCCAGCAATACCACCGCAAGCCCCACTACAAGTATCACACCCCAAGCCTAATTCTCGACAACACCCCTAAGAATCATTACCAACCAACCCAGCCCAACCCCCAGAACTGTCTCCAAAACTGCCACAGACTCCACTGCAAGTACCACCCCCACCCCGAAATCCCAAGCCCTTGGCCTAACAATCACTCCCAACCCCACGGCCTAATAAAAGTATATATGCGTACTCATAACAGTTTCAGTAGCCTTAAAGTTTAAAATCAAGAATATGTTGCTTCTTTTGCTGGATGTTTCTCTACTTAGTGTGAATTCTGCCTGCACACAACATATTCAATAGCTTTAGAGTTTAAAATCAAGTAAATGTTGCTCCTTTTGATGGACATTTCTCTACTTAGTGTGAATATTTCTCTTGTTGTCCTATACATTTGTTGGAGTTAAAAATCTAAACCGCTTTTGATGGATATTTCACTATTTAGTATCAATATTTCTCTTTTGGTAATCAAAATGTAATTTTGGTGCAGTAATTTAAGTTTTGGTGTTATTATTCGAGTAGAAAGTGAAGCATTTCAGGTGACTAATCTTATGAGAATCTTGTGAGGATGTTCAAATGCTCCAGAGCCTCTTGGGGATGCTTATGCTTAAAATTTTCATTTCGGTCCTTAAAGGGAGTACCTGAGGAGGGCCTCCAATTGGCTGTATGTCTTTAATGTTTGGGGGTCTCTCTTTGCATATCATTGTGCCTTTAAGAAGTTAGTTTTTCATTGCAACTACTTTATGACATTCCTACTTCTGTGATCAGCTGGTGGAAGGCATAGAGGTGGAAAAGGGCATGATGGCTTAGTTGTTACCACTGTTAAAATACGCCTTGGTGCCTACAAAGGTTATCGTGGACGCGTTATTGAAATTAAAGGCACATCAGTTCGCGTTGAGCTGGAATCTCAGATGAAGGTTGTTACAGGCAAGTCTGCTCCTGTAAATATTTTTTGCATTGCTGGCTACTCTATTTCCCTGGGGTTTTTAACTGTCGTTGTTTGTGCAGTTGATCGCAATTCTATTTCTAATAACCTGGTTGTTTTTACCCCATATCGGTAAATATCAGTCTTGCTTTAATGTTTCAATTGTCTCATAATTTAGAAAATCTTAACACTGTATTTTGTCAGTGATGTGCCTCGCTATGATATGGGGAGTGAGACCTCCATGCATCATTCTCTAACTCCGTTTATCCACATATGACTCCTACGAGAGATCCTGGAGGTTTGTTCCTTTCAGTCTTGTGGTTTGTTTTTGGTATTGTGGAAAACTTAGCAACTGGGTTATGCTTTTAACGATAAATTAAATGCCGTTTTCTATTTGATTGTGCTTTAATAACATGCGCTGTATATCAAATCTTAACACATTTTTTTGATTGCGACATGACAAGATATTAATGATAAACAAATTGGCAAGTTCGTAGATGAAACTGTGACTTGTCGCGTCCACGTTTAAACCACGGAATTAATTCCATGCCATGTGGTCGATGAGCTTCTGGAACGTCTAGTCAAGTGACTTGGGTATGAAACTATGGCCCAACTGTCTCTTGGGCTTGTTGCTTTTCAGTGTAGCGGTACATACGGCCCAGAGTTGGTGTTTGACGCCTTCAACCTCTTAAGGATGAATGATATGAAGGAAAATATGAAGAAGAAAAAAGAAAAAAAATCATAGATAATCATAATATCTTCCCTCATGGTAAGCTTTTAACTAGTACATTTTTTTTTTCTTACGCATGCACTTAAACATAAGCGTCCAGCAACACCCATCCTGAAAGGGTGTTGATGTGGAAATATATAGAATAAATGAGTAGTAGAAATTAGAAACCAAAAAATCATATCTCCTTAGCCAAAAATGGTCTTTACGTGAAAAAGTAGTCTTCTGACTTTCACACCCACTTTAAAAAGATTCAGAGGATCAACTTTGACTTGGTTTAACTCCTTTTTCTAGTAGTGCTTGGTGTTACTGTCCTTATTTCATGCTTGACCAAATCAAACATAAATGGGGTCCTGACTCAGTGGTGTTTTTTGAGCTAAACCTTGACTCAGTGGTGTTTTTTGAGCTAAACCTTGACCGACAGTCCCATCGGTCAAGGGTTTGAAATTTATTCTCAACTAAAAATTAAAATTTTTTTTAAAGAGTTTTTTTTCCTAGATAAGGAAGTTTATCAGATTTGATTTAAATAATATGAAACTTTTACCACAAAATAAAAGTTTGGACATGTACGAAAGGGAAAGATAGTAGGGACATATTCAAGGGAAGAAGCAATGAAACTCACCAAGACCCACGGGAAGACTCATATATGGGGAAAGGACCCATTCCGCATGGTCGTTACTCTTCTACGCCAACGTGGGTAGTACAAAGTTTGGTAGTGTCAAAAACGTGTTTCGGGATGCGACAAATGCTAGCAATATTGTTGCTAAGCACTCACATCCCTGAAGAGCTACTCATCATTCTTGGAATCAAGTTGCCACCTTAGCTGAACTGAGATTTGATGAGGGATGAACAACATGGATGATGCACCAAAATTGGTTTTGATTTTGGAGGTGTGGGTCTTCTTTGTTCTTGCGATTGTCGTTCCTGGCAACTCCAAACCAACTGCAGGAGACAATCAGCATGCTGGAAGAAAACTTGCTGATGCCCTTCCAAGTAAGTACGAAGATAGATCTTGAAAATTTTGGAGGACTTACCCTATGCTTTTATCTTTTCTTTGATAATATGATGGTAATACTACTCTATTTTTTATCTTTTCTTTGGCGCGTGCCAAAGAGTTAGCATGCTGGCCTGAAGTGTTACCATTGACGCTAGTACTGCACGGAGACCATTCCTCTCACGACTCTTTGTAATAATCCAGAGCCACATGCGGTTGTTGGATATAAAATAATAATATTAATGATAAAATTGAAAGAGCAGAAAACCTTAAGAACAAGAATTACATGTTTGATTCATCAACTGTGAATGGAGTGTCTTTTGCAGTGCTTTTTTTTTTAATATATAAATATATATATATATATTTCTATCCATATTTCTTCTTGTTATCTAATTATGTTTCTTTTACGGGTCAAATTTGTTTTAATATTTTACCTTAAATTTGACTTCTCCTTCTTTCCTACATATAAGTAGGAATTCATTGAATTTACATAGAATAATAAGAAGGTACCGTGCATCAATCAATAGGCAAAACCAGTGTTCTTTGCGCACTATGTCCAACAATTTGAATGGGTCAACCTGCACATCTACTCTTTCGAACGTCAAATGTATTTGCATATTTTTCTTTTGAACTTGGCGTGTATTCATATTGCTCAACCTCAAGTCAATCATATTCCAAGAAACCTTTTCAACATTAACATTTCAAAGAACCATTTTCAAGGTCAGGCATAATGATGAAGTGTAATATTTTTTGATTGATGGAAACCGGAAAACTTCCAAAAATGTTTAACAAGCTTCCATTCAATATTTCGGAACATGTTAACAATGTCCATATATGTTCTTCTTTCTCTTACCTACCAATAAACTTGAAGATTTACATATTTTATTATCCTTTGTGTCCACTAAATCATGAACCTATTAATTGAAGCTGATATTAGGAAAACTGAAGAATTGCTAGATAAAAAACTAATAAACTAAGAAGGACAAAGATTAAATTAAAAGGTTTGTTGAATGTTGTGATTCCAATTTTATCAGCTAAACACATAAGCCATGGAAACAAGCCACACATTTACTTGATCTCATAGATGTGGGTGTGACATTTTTATAGGAGGATACCATATGGATTGGTTATAGACAACTCTTTGAGAGGAGAAAGAATGAGAGAAGCTTTCATTTTTTATTTTTTTTCCCTCGTCATCTCTTGTCCATTTTTGGATCAAGTCCTTAACAATAATATGACAATATAAAGCTCTAAAACTTGTGAAAAATGGACAAGTTATGCTTCGTGGGAATATCAAAGCAGAAAAAATCCAATCAAGTAAGTTAAGGGGCAAGGGCTTTACAAATGGATACAAGCATGTAGGATCCTATAGCAACCTAAGAGAGGGGTGAATTAGGTTTATCAAAATTTTTTTAGTTTTTTTCATTTTTCTTATGTTAAACAATAAAGAGAGTATGTAAAGTTATTACACAAGACAAAGACAGATTTTTGGAAGGTGGTTCGGCCCAAGCCACCTCGGCACCTACTCCACCCCACTCTAGCAACAACCTGCTAGAGTCACTCTTCAATCAATTACACAATTGATTACAAGGGATAACTAATCCCTTAAACCCAGTTATAAGGGAGAACTAATCCCTCAATCCCAGTTACAAGGAATAACCAATCCTTTAATCCCAATTACAAATTCTCTCCCCAAGAATTTAAACAAAGAGTAAGAATTAAGTATAATTCCTGAATTTAGCTTCTGTAAGATATGAATTCAAGTTCAAAAGCTTCAAACAAGTGCTAGTGACTTAATATAGAATGGTATGGACAAAAGATCCAAATTCAAATACACTCTAGCACTATTTACTCGTATGAAATCAGCTCAATTAAGATATGAATTGAAGAGCAAACTGATTTCCTAAGCTTCAGATAAGTGCAAGTATTTGATCTAAAATAGTATGGACAGAAGCTCTAGTTTTATCAAATCGTAGCACTATTTATCCGAATTAAATTAGCTCAAATATGATATCAATTGAAAATCAAATTGATTTCCTAGCAAGAATATCAAAGCAGTAATGAGCTTAAAATAGAATACCGTTGATTTCCCACCTTTTTTTCTTCTTCCTTTTTTTTTTTTCATTGGTGAACAGTACTATTTGTGTGAACAGTGTTATTACTGTTGGAGGCAATTTTGCATATGTATGAATGGTACTATATGTGAACAATACTTTCCTACCTAAAGTTCTAATATTGATTTTCTTATTTAAACCAATAAACAATCAAACAATGATTATACTATTCTCATATTATAATCCTATTTTTCTCATAATCAAAATGTTAATATATCTTAATTTCATTACAAATGGATACAAATATAATCGTTGATAATGAGGAGAATTAAGTTCTTAAAACTTTTATGCAATAACCTTTTGTACTCAAACCAACATTACAATTTTTACTTTGCAATTATGATTGCGAAAACTTAACTTTCAAAAAGGTTGTAAGTACGATTGAAGCAAATTACCATCTTCCATTCATAAGGGATCTACAGAGAGGGTGTAGGAACATTGACTAATGTTTATCTAATTTGAGGTCCAATATGACAGAAGTGCTTTTATCAAGTTAAATAAAACATATTTAAATATACTGCTCGTTATTTATTAATATGAAAGATAAATAATAGTCATCAAAAGAAGAAAACTATGGTAAGGTTACAATGGCCATTTCGTTCATCTATGCTACGTGGATCCCGTGTGAAGTGTACGGGGGCTATCCCTCGTTAGACTATTAGAAGATATCGGCTTTTACAAAGATCGAGAAATGTATATATATATTTTTAATTAATAAAACCAAAAAATAATTGGCCACTGTCAAGGGACATGACGATGACGTAATTTCTTTATCGAACAGTATTTCAAAAGCGTATCTGCAAGTCTCCTTCTCGCTCACTCGCTCGCTGTCCACTAGGCACGAAATTCCGTCATAAAAAAGACCAGCATGGGAATCCGAGAGGCTTCGGTACATACGTTTGGCAGTCTTAGAATTTAAAAATCTCTGACGAAACTTCTGTTTTTCAAATTCGGAAAACAAGGCAATTTCAATGCTCTGCTTGCTTGACTGGTCGAAAAAGAAAGCCTCTACTCTGCTTTTCGTACACGGCAAGCAAGACAATTTCAATGCTTTTACTGGGCAGGTGAAAGAGACCTTGGAAATTTAAAGGGCCTGGATATCAAAAAAACTTTTTGAAGATTTCGTTTTTTAATCGTGGCAGGGCATGGTAATGATTCTTTATTTTTGTGGCTCTATTTTTAAGGCGGCAATGCTTAGCGAATTTATTTTTGATTTCGTTTTTCTAATTAAGACAGTTCACGATAATGGTGGCTCGGACAGCAAATTTTCTTTTGTTCGTTTTTCCAAATCATGACAGGACACGGCAATGGCTCTCCATTTCGGTGGCTCCGTTTTTAAGGCGAGGGTTGGTTACAGTAAATTATACAGTTCACGACAATGGTGGCTCGGGTTTTAAGGCAACATGCTGACGGCAAATAAAGCTGCCCAAAAGAGGCCCAAGCCTTGTTGTATCGTAGAAAGAAGGATGTGGACTATCTAAAGGAGGCCCAATTTATGCAGGCGTTTACGCACTTACCCCTTTGAAGTTAGAAGTTCCGTCAGTTGCTGGATTTTGTGGGGTGTAAAGATTTCGATCTCCCTGTCGGTAGGAAATCTACTCTTAACGGCCGCATAGCTATTTTTATCCTTCTCTCTCATCCCATCCGTTGGAGAAGGAAAGATGACGTGTCCCATTTCGTACAGGCGTTTACGCACTTATCCCTTTTAAGTTAAGTTAGAAGTCCGTCAGATACGAGATTTCGATTTCCCTTTCTGGGGAAACCTAGACTCGTACCCTTGCAGACGCAGCCGTATTTCTCTCTCTCTCTCTCTCTCTCTCTCCTTTCTCTTGATCTGTTAGATCTAAACGTTTCTTATTTTTCTCCGTAGAGCTTCTTTTATTTTTTTTTTATCTTTTTTCTTCAATCTCTCTTTTGATCTGTCAAATCTACGTGTTCGTTGTTTTTGTTTATCTTTTTTGGCAATTAGGTCCTTCTTCATCTGTTAATTCTTTATTTTTTCTCCTCTCCCATATGTTTTGTTGATTACAAGGATATCCCGATTAGAAATGCTGAGTCTTATGAATGAGCGAATGAAATCCCTTGAAAGAAATCATGAGTTTTATGAATGAATATTTGAATTCCTTTGAAAAGATTTCATCTTTAGTATCTGTTTTTTTTCCTTTTTAACTTTTATTTTTGGGATCCCATCATTTATTATGGACGAAATAATAAGCGACGTTTATTATTTCTTTCTTTATTTTCAACATTAAATGTCCAATATAAACCTTTGCTGGCACTAAATTTTGTCAGAGAAAGGTTAAAATTCGATTCAGTTCTGCCCTTTTGCGCTGTTCAGTGGAACAACAGGTTCCTTTTTTAACTCTCTCTCACACACACACACACACATTCTGTCTACCCTTTCGTGGCCTCTGGTTCTACTGACCTTTTTGATCTGTTGGTCTGTTTTCTCATGAAATATACTTCAACATGGGATGATTTTTGTGCTTCCATTTCTTTTTTGTTCTGTAAAATTTAAACGTTTCTCAGTTTTTTTTTTGGTGTCTCCCATCTCTATTTTGATATGTTAGATCTAATCCTTTCCTATTTTCTTCTATTATTGTCCCATTTTGTTTTGAACTGTAAATTCCATACGTTCCATTTTTATCTGTTTGCTCTCATCTCCTGTCTATCCATATCTTTTAAATTATACGCTTTTTATTTTTTTCTTTCTTTTTGTTTCTTAGCTCTTTTTGATCTGTTAATTATATACGCCGCTTATTTAATTTTTTCTTGTTGGGTCTTATCTTTTTAGTCATCTTTTCAATCTGCATGTCCTTCATTTTTTCCCCTCATCCATCTGTTGTTTTGATTGCAAGGATTTCCAGATTAGAGGTCTTGAATGAGTAAATGAAATCCTTTGGAAAGATCTCATCTTTAGTGTGTTATTTATCTATTTTTTAACTTTTATAATTGGGTTCCCTTTCTTTGTGAATGTCCAGTATACCCTTTACTCGGTTTTACCCTTTCGGCCGCTTAAACGTTGCCAGTCAGTCAGTGGAACAACAGGTCCTTTTTAAGGCCTCTCTGTCTCTCAATCTCATTTCTAATTTCGGACCGGCCTGCCTGTACATTCTTGACCGTGGCCTCTCGTTCTACTGACCCCTTCCTGACCTTTATCTCTTCATGTCTGGTGGTCAGATTGGTTCGTTGCCAAGTTTGATTATTCGAGCGTCAATCTATACCTGACTTATTTATTTTCGATTTTAGCGCTCATCTATTCTTACTGACCCCTTCCTGACCTGTCAACCTCTATTTCTTTTCTGTTTAATGTATATGTTCCTTAGTTTTCTTAGTTCTGTGTTCCTTATTTCCTCTTTTGCGCTACATCTATTTTTGGATCTTTTAACCTTCGTCCTCAGCCTCCGCGCCAGGGAGCAAGCAGATACTTTTGTTGGTCCGGACCCGCAGTAATTGGACTTTTACACCAGATGAGGTAAAATTTATAACTTTTTATTTTTTTGGTTCCATCTCCTTCTTGATGTGTAAGTCCTCACGAATCTTACTTTTTTTTTTTTTCTTTTTGGTCGTTCTATTATGGTTGGGGTGATTGCTGAGGTGCTAGACTGGGCCCAGTTCTGGTCGGGCCTGGCACCTGGGCATCCCCTCCTCCTCTCTAGTGTTGTTACTCGGGCCGGCCCTGGACGTCGCGGGTGGGGTTCCTGCGGGGATGTCGAAGACTGCATTTAGGCAGGTGAGACTCAAATTCTGCATGACCCATTTTTTTTTTTTTTTTTTTGTCGTTTTATTATGGTTGGGGTGCAGGCTGAGGTGCTAGACTGGGCCTAGTTCTGGTCGGGCCTGGCACCTGGGCATCCCCTCCCCCTCCCTAGTGTGGTTACTCGGGCCGGTCCTGGACGTCGCGGGTGAGGTTCTTGCGGGGTTGTCGGCGACTGTATTCAGGCAGGTGAGACTAAAACTCTGCATGACCCATTTTTTTTCTTTTTTTGTCGTTCTATTATGGTTGGGGTGATGACTGAGGTGCCAGACTGGGCCCAGTTCTGGTCGGGCCTGGCACCTGGGCATCCTCCCCCTCTCTAATGTGGTTACTCAGGCCGGCCCTGGACGTCGCGGGTGGGTTCCTGCAGGGATGTAGGCGACTGTATTCAGGCAGGTGACTCATTTTCTGCGTGACCCATGTAGTATAAGATTACTACATGTAATCTTATATGACCAAGGAATCACATGTAATCTTAAAACAAATTGCTACAAATTGCTACAAATTACAAATTAATTAAGTCATAATAATTTTTGTAAGCTTATTAAAAGATTACATCATTATTTGTTAGGTCCTGATTAATCAAATGCTAGAAAACAAGAGATCTGAAATGGAAATCGAGGCAAAACGGACATACTTTCCTTTGTATTTCCGATAAAGTCTCCTGGACACAACCAACACAACAACTTTTACAAGATAAGCAGGAATGGAAATCGACTACAAATTAACAGCGACTAACAACTACAATATCAAGGCAATTACTGCAACAACGATAGACTAAGACTAAGAAAGTCAAATACGACACTGGTTCATTCCTGGTTGCCTGTTCCTCTTCTTCTTCTTTTTTGTTCTTCTCTAAGTTCCTCTTCTTTTCTGCAAATTATGCCCTTTAGCAATTTCTCGTTTCTGCCCCTTTAATGCCCCGTGCGGCCTGTCTAGTTCGGTCCTAACATCATCCAGAATGATTCCCAATTGTTACCCACAATAGGACAAGGTAAAGTAGTTGTAAGAGTTTGCTGTCCATAGTCATACACATAAAGGTACATATCATTGGCTAATGTGAGATAGATCGCATCTGCTTTAACTCCAATATTTGCCGCTAAACAAATCATGCCTCTCTTTTCATTCAGAAATATAGTACGATCTCCAAGACTTTTCAACATCACCCACTGCTTTTTAGAAGAATCCATTACATAAATGAGGATTTCGCTGTGGCAACCAAAATCAGGGTCTGAGCGAAACAGTTTAAGCAGCAAAAAGATTTGATCACAACCCGCAATAAGATATGGCAATACTTTTAATGGTAACTCTTGTAAAGATTTTTGCTCTGTCATAATATATGTAAATCCAGCTTCTAAACTTGTCAAAAGGGCCGTGGATAGATAGAGTCCAATGAATCCAGAATCTGCTAGTCGTTGTCGTCGTGTCAAGCAATAAATAGTTTCACCAACCAAAGCTGCCCCCACTATTTTTGAGTCATCTTCATCTTTAATCCATGTGTAAATTCATCATCGCCTAGCTTATAAATCTCAAAAAAGTTGGTCATACGATTGATCAACACAATATGACAAGCAGGATCACTTGGAGGCGATGATAGAAAGCAAAGATCGTACATATTGTTTTCCGGCAGTGGTAGTTCAATCTTTTCCCGTGAGGTAGGATTGAAAAGACAACAATCAGTCAAATCCGGATCAATCAAAAGACACCATCCATGAGAACAATCATGCATGTATTTGGAAGCCAGTTCAGGAATGTTTTCTTTGTACCAACGTAGGGTTGATACATCGAAAAAAATTTGCCGTTGTCCTCCATCAAATAGAAGCCAAGGATACGACCGAGGGGTGGGGTAGGTACCAGGATTCAAAGGTTGTATCTTTTCTTCTTTGGATTCCATTATGGACCTATGATTTGCCCATTCAATAATAAGGTTAGAATCATATTGGTATATGAGAACATTAAGTGAAAGAAAATCAAATAATCAACCACCCAAGATGAATGACATGAAAATTGAAACAATACACTATTGCATTAACTGATTTACCAAAAAAAAGATAAAAAGATTAAAAAAAAAAAAAGAATGGCCTAAGAAGAAGAACCATTGAGCTTGTTCTTTTTATAGGTTCCTCAATGCTGTCAACTATGCCTCTCAAACTAAGATCAGGTCATGTTTGTTTAGTTAACAACCATCTCAAAGCACAACACGTTTGCACCATGATAGATTAAACCAGCTAACAGAAATGTTAATCAATATATCATTGCTCTTCCTTAATTTCCATATTCTTCTTTCTTATATATATACCATATTTACATAATCCTTTAGATCAACAACTCATGAGGACAAAGGAACTGCATTAATCTTTGTTTAGTGCCGGAATAAACCGTCGAACACCTTAGCTACTGAATTTTCCAGCCATGATTGCTAGCTGAGCAGAACATGCTGAACGTACATAGATTGTGTCTATATCCAAACGGCCCAGATATCATTTATGATATTTACTTTCTTTCTTTTCCTTAATTTTTCCTCATGCTTTTACAAAAAACAACCAAGGAGGTTTTAACTTTGTGGCCTCATTACCACTGAATGTGTTAGCTCAAACCATCCTTTTCTAGTTGAGAAAGACAATAATGTCAGTGATGTACAACGTAGCCAAAACCATTTTAAGAATTCAAACTATGTTCCTACTATTAATTAGCATCTCAAACAGCCCTGTATACACAGGGGGAGGGAAAAACCTTTAACTTTACTGCCCTTTCCTGTCCCTTCCTCGTAGTTTATTTAGAAAACCTTTCTCGCAAGGCCACCAAAAAGATTAACTGCCTACCACCATCACTCATTTGCGGAACCCAACATAGCAAAATGTGTATCCAGAACTCATCGCATTGTAAGAATTTCAATAATAATGTATTACTGTTATCCCCACATGCTTGACAAGAAAAAGCCACAGCAAACTTTCGTGGCAATCCTAAAGGTCATCAGAATTAATTCCTTGAACTCACCCCCAAGCAACTAAATATATAATGTAAGAAACCCTCCACTGACTTGAAGCGCATTTTTCTATCATCTAAGAGTTCTCAAGGTGACCAACACAAATCCAATCAAAATCAATAAAGGAAAAAACAAAAAAGGAGTAACAGAGAAGAAGAAAAAAAGTTCATCATCTCGTATTTCGCTGAAAAAAAAAAAAAGAAACAGAAATTCTACCTAGTTCTACAATGAGAAATAGTGCGGAGAGGATCGCATTATCGGCTCAAAGGCCCGCACAAAAGCAAACTTACATTCTCTAATGTTTGCTAATCTTTTCCCGAGTATTTTTCTCGGGAACCAAATAGCAATCAGTTACCGAGGGGAAAGACAATTAAAGAGGAAAGGAAAACAAAAAACCGATTGTCATTGAAATCGAAAAGAAATAAAGAGAGAAAATACCTGGACAGCAGAATGAGAGAAAGGGCGAGCGGAATGCCCGAACAAAAATCAAATGTGACGGGATTTGAGCTGCGAGGGGAAAGACAATTAGAAAGAAAAGAAACACAAAAAACCGATTGTCATTGAAATCGGAAAGAAAAAAAGAGAGAAAATACCTGGAGAGGGAGAATGAGAGCGGAATGCGAGTAAATGTGACGGGATTTGAGACCCTAGGACGCGAGGGATTTTGAGCCGGTTGGTACTGCAATGACAGTTTTACCCCCTCCCCAGGGAATTTCTATCACGGAAAGGTACACAAGAATTTCCGGTGAATATCTACTACGAAAAGGCGCGAGGCTAAAAACCACAAATAAAATAATATATCATTTATTGATTCAATTTAATAAAAAATCAAAATAATCAATTCCAACAATTAAAATAGTGACAATAAAGTACTTTTGAGAAAATAATAAAAATGCCAGGGCAAAGGTTAAAAACTATTAGGATAAAATAAAGAATTCTTTAATAATATTTATTTTAAGGGCTAAAAATGCCTTATATAAACATTTTAGAAATCTTATTTTCTCTTGGATCTATATTTTATGTTACTTAAAAATCGTTATCTTATTTTATTTAAAAATAGTATTTTATCTTAACAGAAACCTAATTAAATGAGGGTTTACTTGGGTCATATCGAATCCTAATAGAATTCTAACTAAATAAGTCTATAAAAACTTACAAATTCCTCACAATAAAACATAGTAACTTACATATTTACCCTTTAAAAATTTACTTTGAATCTAATAATTTCTTCTTTTTTGAATAACATTAATGCAACATCTTTTCCCCAAAGAAAAACAAAATTACTCTCTAACTTTTTGTTTCGAATCTATTTCAACGACCTCATCAACAAATCTACTCCATTGTTATCAATGTCAATTTTTAAGATCTAACAATAAATTCTTTAGTGCAACTGAACAGCAAGTGCATGAAAAACAAAATAAATTAGTTGCAACGAGGCATTTAAGATCACAAGCTAGGACTACTGCACTATTTTCGCAGGGTCCAAAAGAAAGTTACATTCAGCCAAGATAAATTTTGAAGTCAATGCCGTTATCAATAAGGGATTGAACCACTGCTCTCATCTTCCCTTCAAACTTGTCGCGCTCCCTCGGAGTGTAGGAAGCAGTGTACCCATCGGCTTCTCTTGCCCCGTCAGCCAAAATACGAGCAACGGCCAAACACGCAGGGATATCTGATCGGGACCTGAGGACAGCTTTGATGTCTTTAGAGTTGGTACCAGCAACTGCAACCTGCTTACTAGTCACTCTGTGAGTCAGCGAGGCGCTTTGAGATGAAAGCGTCAAGGGTAAATGGCTCCATGTAGGCGACAGTGCGCTATTTGAATGACACATGCTTGTTTGGGGTTTTTGACTTTTTCTCCTTCTGATATGTGTTATCATCGTCTAGGAAATCCTCCACCCAAAAAAAGCTTCTTGGTGCCTGATGAACCTGTAAAGTTCATTTTGTTAAACGTGATCATTTCTGGAACAAGAAAAAAAGAGTGCAGACAATCACAATTTGAGCAAATTAATGACTGTGACATTTCCCAAAGCTACAATCCAAAACTTTTAGCGGATTAGAGGAAAAACTTTATACATTTAAGAATTTGGAATTAGCAACTTATGATCAGCAGGAGCTGGGAAGCAAGTAATGTCATCTTACAATAACTTGCCACGTAGATCTTAAGGCCATAGTGGTTCCCATCACCAGACAAATAAGGAATTATTTCAGCTATTGACAAATGTAAAAAGGTGGCAACAAAAAAAATGCAATTAGGTCTTCACTGTCTATCAGTTCATAACTCATGGATAATGTTTAGGAATTTGAACATCTCAATTCCGTACCCCATTATCTATCCCATAACTCAAGTCTGTCCATCAATTTGGTCCTGACACTATCAGTTTTTTCTTTTGAAAATGAATCAAAGACTGGCAACAAAGTCTACCAAACCCCATAACAAAGCAAGAGAGCCTTACCATCTAAAGAAGAACATAAGTAGAAAGTAGCTAAAAATTGAACACTCAAGCAGAACCTTTTAGAATCATCAAATGGCTTTCATTCCTCGATTGGGCTGATATCTTGTTTCAGCTAATCTTGGAGTTACTTAGATTCATAATTCAAGATTACATCATACAGTCCAATGAATATTCGCATTCACTATACATTTGTTTCATGCGTATGCAATGCTTGTGTTTATCTCATTATCTATATTCCAACAAACACAATCGCACTTGCAAGCTGCAAGCATGTCAGGACCAATTACCCCCATTGTATTGCTTTCTTTAATTCTAGTTTGCCACTATTTTTTGCACACCGACCAGAGCTGTTTATAATTAGGGACCTGTCCATTGTGGAAATCA
This sequence comes from Casuarina equisetifolia, assembly GCA_028551475.1. Lineage (NCBI taxonomy): Eukaryota > Viridiplantae > Streptophyta > Magnoliopsida > Fagales > Casuarinaceae > Casuarina > Casuarina equisetifolia. The sequence continues at coordinate 7,925,342 of CM052358.1, forward strand.
CTTGTGAGAACATACAAGCAAGGCCTAACTTTGTCTCCTCCATATGAATTAACTCTGTTCCACACCTTGCCTAATACATGCTTCAACATACTTTCTGCACGCCCAACACTCTTCTCTGAAAGGCACTTATTTCAGTTGCAATACCACCCAACTGAGAGAAGATAACTGAAAAGAAAGAAAGAAGGAAAAAAAAAAAGTAGATTTTCAATTAGAGGAATCTGTTGTAGGATAGAGTTATTCAGACAACATGATCTTGGTTTGCAGAACATTTTAAAAAACGCACTCACCCACTTTAAAAATGGGACATATCCTGTCGACAAAGGAAAACAATTTCCAAGTTCGAAGGAAGCTATAATTGGAACCTAGTGACGGACTTGTTGGTTCGTAAAAACCAATCCGGACCCAACCAAAGTCTTTGTTTTGCCTCCTCCTTCGATTACAAATGATTGTTCTGGTTTCTCTATTCTCTCTGTTACACAGATTTCCTCCCTTACTCCACTCGGTTAAGCACCACAAGCGGAATTAGCTCACTTGGGCCTTTCAACAAACATCTTATGGGCACCCAGACCTTCCCTCAACCTCCCTATCAACTTAGCTATCCCAAGTTTCCTGAAACCAGGCTGCAAACACACACCTTACTCGTGAATGGCACACATGACGTTAAGCACAGATTAACAGTGTTTCCAGCAAACTCTTTTGCAGAATAATCTTTCAGCCTTTCAGCGTGGATGTTAAAGAACCCCTTCAGACTTCCTTGCCAGCGCCGCTCCTAAGTTTCAACGATACCCACAAATCTTCACAATAAATTCTGCTAACGACCCAAACAAGAACATAACAGCCACCAACGAGACTCTTACAGTACACACATTCTAACATTAAACAACAAAACACGCAGCGCAACCACAACATTCGTTCCACAAGTGGTTGAGCTAGAATAGCTATTTACGTTCTATCTATTCACTCCAACTCAGTTGAGGGGACCTGAAATCTGGATTTCGAACCCAAGGAAGTTAAATTTCCCGATAACCCATCCCGCCTATACCGATTGTGAAAGGCAGTGTGGAAAGTCCCTACTCAATAGCCTTCGGCCCTTGCTAGTAAACCACAGAGATAAAAAAAGCAACCCACAGATGTTCACGACAAATTCTTCTCCACCGACCAGCAACCATAGCAGCCAAACATTCTACCAGAACATTACAGAGTACCGAGAGATTCGAAAGGAACTAGTCGGCCTTCCACAACACAACCATTTATCACCACTTTAATTCATCAACCAGTAAAACAAATAACCAAAATAACGCAACCAACAGAAACAGCCACACCCACTGTGTATCAACTCAACAAGGAGGCGATTTCAACCAAAAGATTCTCCCACATCCAGAGGCTGTGAAGAAACCGGAATATTCTCCAGCAATTTCAGCATAACCATACAAGCAACCACAAAATGAAGTAAATGAGAGAACTTACAAAAGTTGGTCTCATTATAGGGAGACTCAAACAGCGCTTTACAGATGCAAAACCCAAGACATAAAACCTTTGTCGCTGTTTTCCCACCTAGGATGACATATTCTACGGATTGTAAAGGAAAACTCTCTCAAATGACCAAAAACTCGCGGCCACATATGTTAATATTATTCCAGTTAGACAATTGGCTTCTCCGTTCTACCGTCTTCCTCGCCTGCACTTGTATTATAATCCTATAATTAGTTTTATGCAGATATAATTATTTTAATTTGAACTCTCTTACCTGTTTTTAACGTCCAAAAGAGAATCATACCATTAGGCCAAATGCCCTTATGCGAAAATAATTGTCGGTGCTATCAGACCATTCCATTCGTCAATGGGCAAAGACATTAAGTAGCTTTCCAAAAGAAAAAAGAAATTGTTACACCTTGAGACCAGAACAAGGAAGAAACAAGAACTATATGATCACAGCTTGGTTCTTTTACGGGAATTATGATCGCAAGAACATGACCCCAGTATTTGATCTATATCTTGGGGTTAATAAATGGCACACAACAACTTCATCAAATATTTTGTCAAATGTTATTTATGTTTCCTCTACAGATTATATAGATGTGTGTCTTGTCAATACTGGTCAAAGAGATACCTTATATTTCAGCATTGGAACTGCGGATTTTGAATTATTCCATTCATCACACTGAGGCAGGAGCAATGGTAGCCGTATGGCACTAGGACGTTGGTAGGCACAAGGTGAATTAGGCTTCAGGTGAATCATTTAAACCATATCTAGATCTCACATTTATATCATGTTCACTATCATGTTCATTTTGTGTATTTCTTCCTTTTTTTAACCAAGAAATTGCTATCGAGGTGCAGGCGGTGGCCAAAGAAGCTGTTTGGGTCTCAGTTCTTGGATATCGAGGCGCAGGTGGACAGTGATGAAGAAGAGGAAGAAGAGGAAGAAGAGGAAGGCGAGGACGGTATGGTTCATTCCTGATTTCTCTTTCTCCGATAGTGTTGGCTGTAGTTTTAGGGTTTGGAATCGATAGGGCAGCTGAATTTCAGAGATTGGAATTTGCCTCTGTGCTGAATTGTGTATCGAGGTTGGATTAGGATTCAATTGGTTTTCTCTGATTGGAGAGTCGGAATGTTCGGGTTACGCTGTCATTGATTTATTTGCGTGTGACAGTGACGAGTTAATTGACTTGAGGGAGCTCTATCTGGCGGAGGTTCTGGAATAGGAGCACGTGTGTTGATGAAATTCTGGGACTTGGTAGGTTGTGACCCGGAATTCTATTCTTTCTGGTTCACAAATGTTTAGGCTGGACTTATGCAATATATTTATCCTAATAGGCCTTTTCAATATGCTGTGTTGGATTAAGAATCGGAGCCGGCAGTAGCATTTTTGGTAAGTTACTTTTGAGAGATGATTGTGGTGTGGATGAGAGGTGCTGTCAAGTATTACTATTTATTTATTTTTGAACGTATTTTGGAGTTTAATTTCCAGATATATGGTAAAGCACTAAAAATGTGGCCTGCACTAGAAGTGATAGCCATATGAGTGGCCACTGCAAGATACAGAAGCCGTCAAAACTGTCTGGAGTGGCACTTTTCAAGTTCCTTACAAGTAATCTTATATAATTGACTCATGTGGTCTTAGAGACCTGGAGATAAAAAATGGAGGCAGTAAATGAAAATAGGTCTATAAGGTTCCCGAACTTTGTCAAAATGTAGGGTGTTATACATGTTTTAAATTTGAGGTATGGCAATCAACTCATAATGGGTTGTCTAGTTTTGTAGGAAAAAATTGCTGGGGCATAATTTCTGTAGGTTGTCATTAAATTATTTGATTAACCACTATTCTAATTTGGAAGCCCTTTATTTGGGTTTATTTGGTTTGAAGATAAGTTTGTTTGCGCGTGGTGGATTTCAATCATACCGATGTAAATATCATGTAGCATATTCAATGTGCAGATATGTGAAAAAAAAAAAAAACATGTTATGTATTTTGAATTTATCTCGGTATAAATATATATCCTATACGAATGAAGATGCCTATCTTTTTCTGGTAGTGGTTCTCTTTTCACAGTCATGTTAAACAACTTGAAACCCAGAGCAAATCTCCCTGACTCCTTGATGAATGGATTCAAACACAGAAACCTTTTCTACAGCCATCTAGATTTGCATCTAGTTGAATTCTGTAAATATGATGATCTGTTTACCCCACAGGTGTGTTGAGCTTATTGTTAATGTGATTCCACGGTTATTGGAAGTAACATGTTTCTTTTTTCGAGTATTCTTAGTCTGCCCTAGAAGAGTGTAGTTGTTGGTCTTTTATGTGAGTTTTCTGTTTTTGCAATGTGGGGTTTATAACATGTGGGAGGCTTATTTGAACAAGTGAAACTGGTTCCAAGGTTTGTGTTTTTTACCTTTAAAGTCCGGTAATCTTAGTTGTATATTCTCCTGGTCTTTAACTTAGTATATGCATGAGCTATTTTCAATCTTAGTACATAAAATACTACCACTATTATGTGCTTCTGCTAGGACATACAAAACCTTACTTTTGTAGGTCCTGCAGTCAAACACCTGCAACCCTTTCAAAAGCCCTAGCAAGTGACTGATAGACATTTTTACACTAACAGTTGTGTCAAGGTGTGAAAGCTGTCCTACGCTAGTATCATCACTGAGATCTCGTTTACTCTTTCTTTTTTGATTTATTTATTTATTTTTAAATTCAAAATGCTAAAAGAGTTGTCTTACCATTGTTTCAAAATTAGTGATTTCATTTCGAAATAGTATGCCAATGAGAAGGTTAATTTCTGGATGTTGATGAAGAAATAAGTGTTATTTGTGCTTTTTACCTTCCCATTTCTTACTTGCAATGCTTGCTCAAACCAAATTTAGAAACTTGTGCTTGCTTTTGGAATTGCCAGCCTCATATATCTGTAAGTCCTCCAACCTAACAATCATAAGACTCTTCTAGCTTCCCTTATAATTGTAAACTCAAAATTGTTGAGGATGAATTTTTTTCAATATAAAGTATATAAGCAGCCTAATTTGACAGATGTTCGAGAAGTTATTTTCTTGTGTTTGGCTCTCTTTTTGACTCAATGTCCTATAACCTTGTGTAAATTTAATGTTAACTGGCGTGGATTTCTGATGGGTTTGAAGTTTCCCCAACATCCTTTTCCTATTCAAGGACTGGTGTTTTTAACGGCCTTATACATGTGTAAACCGAGAATGAGAATGCCACATGATCATTCTTCCATGGAAGATTGTTACTTTTGAACCTTTGATAACCATAGCTTATAAGCAATGTTGTTACTACTGAGAACTATTTTACTAAGCAGGAAAATATAAAAATGTTAAATATTGAGGTCAACAATACTTAACTGCAAAATGTCTGGTATGACGAAATTGCTAAACCAACGAATAGTTTAAGGAAAAAGAACTCAACCCATGTTCTGTTTTTGGGTGAAGCAGATGGTATTAAATCAATCCTCTGATCTTAGGACATAAATACCTTGTAAAAGTTTTCTTTTCTTTTCTTTTTTTCAATATGGGTTTTGATTTTAACTTAGCTTCTTCTTTTTCCTAGCATATATTAGTTATTTTAACTGTACGAGTATTTATGATTTTTTTGCTTCCTGCTTAGGGGAAGGGATAAAATGTTTCCCTGAACTTTTATTTCCATCTTGTCTTCCTGAAAAATTGACCATAAGAATGTAGAATTTTATAAACAAATGATAATAATTTCAATTGATTTAGATTCGTCCAATAGTTTAATTTTACTAAGAATCTTTTTAAATAAAGAATCCATAGTAAAACATGCAGAACTTGTGCAACTTCTATTAGGTTTGAGAGCAATTTTTCTTTGGTGCTTTGCATTCAAGTAAAGAATCCATAGTAAAACATGCTGAACTTGTGCAATTTCTCTCAGGGTTGAGAGCAATTTTTCTTTGGTGCTTTGCACTTAACAAAAATGTTGAAAATCAATATTTTGACATATGTAGGATAATTTTGCCTTGTCAATATCTTTTGATTGCATGTTTTTTTTCTGAATGCTGGACTGTCGTATGGTTGGAGAAGCCTTGATTTCTCTGTAATTTTTGACTTGGCTCATGGGCCTACTACAGATAAGAAAAAAATTTTGTTATGAGAAAAACGTGTAGTCATATTTTTTTATTGACTTTGGTTTTGCAATGCATTTCAGGAAGATATTATAGTAATGATTTTTATCTTTGAAATTGGTATCGTGGTTTTGCATTTGTTTGCTGTGAAGCAGTAAACTTTTTCTGGTTTGCCTTCTTTTTGTCTTCTATATTATATCATATCTTGGCACTTACACGTTTGTCAACTTGAACTAGACATGGGCCTATTGAATTAGTCCTTTTTATTTTGATCACTAAACCACTACAAACATCTGTAGCCATGCCTCAGGGAATATACTCCAAAGCATGTTCTTTCTGCTTCTTATTACTCTCTTTTTCTGGGGCTCTCATTAGTTTGCAACATCTGAAATGATTCTGTGGTGACTGAAGTTTTAGATTGTTCTCGTGAGAAAAGATGTGTTGACTTTGAATATGAATGTTTCATGTGTTGGCCTTATGGCCCTTATGTACCTTCATGTTGTGTTTCATTTTTATTTTGGTTCTCTCTCCTGGATCTTTTATTCACTGTGGAAGTGTTATGTACGAGGGCAAAATGAGAATCGCAATACTTTTGTTTTTTTGTTTTTTTGTCCACAGCTGGGGAGGTGGACAGTTGAGGGGGAAAAAGGGAAAGTAGAGAGAATAGGATGACTAAATTGGGGTAGGTGAATATTTCTTTTCAGGGGTGGATTTTGGTCTTTTCTTGCCGGTAGGGTGCTGTGCCAGCTATAAATTTAGTGCAAGCTTAAGGTGAAATAAAGATCAGAACTTGAAGCTTTAGGAAACTCGGGGGCCATGGCTCCCTAGGCATGGATGTAGTGCAATCTATTGTCTTCAGTAAATCTTGCATTTTATTGTCACTGCTGCTAAAGTTGAATAACAAGTTGAACATGCAGATTTCATTGTTGATGTTGGAGCGGATTTGCCTGATGAAGACGTTGGTAGAAGGATTCATCGTTGCCCACTATTGCCACAGGAGGATGAGCAGGAAGACGTTGAAGCACTGGAGCGGAGGATCCAGGCTAGATATGCTTGGTCTGCTCATGCAGATTATGATGATGAGACCGCAGATGTGGAGCAGCAGGCTCTTTTAGCTTCTGTTAGGGGATCCCAAGTTGTGGATGCTGAAATTTGCGGCATGGATTATGTTTTTCCATAGTAACTTCTGTTTCCTTGGAAGACAATGCACTTTTCTATTTGTTCCCCTAATCTTTGGTGGCATAAGATGCTTATTAAGCTCCTGTATTAATGAAAAACAGATTGGCCGTGAGCGAGAAGCAGTAGTGTGTCTCATGCAGAAATATATTGATAAAGGATCTGAGTTGCAGATCAGGTCCGCTGTTGCACTTGATCATCTTAAAAACTATATATATGTTGAAGCAGACAAAGAAGCCCATGTAAAGGAGGTAATTTATTTATCTATGAATAGTTTCATTTTAAATTGTGGGGCTGTGAGTAGCATTGTGATTTTAATTCTTTTAATGTTTTTGTCCAATGATTGAGATTTAAATTGATATTTCTTTGTTTATGCTTCAGGCTTGTAAAGGGCTGCGCAGTATATTTTCACAGAAAGTAATGCTTGTTCCTATTAGAGAAATGACTGACGTTCTTTCGGTTGAAAGCAAAGCAATTGACCTTTCTAGAGACACTTGGGTCAGAATGAAGATTGGGACATATAAAGGGGACCTCGCAAAGATGTGGATTATAATTTTTATTTGTTTATATATTTTTCTCTGGGTGGTAGGTCTGACCGTCAAGCTTTCTTCGCCATAGGTGGTGGATGTAGATAATGTGAGGCAAAGAGTTACAGTGAAACTAATTCCGAGGGTTGACTTCCAGGCCCTTGCAAACAAATTGGTAATCCAATTCTCTTTTAGATTGATCTGCCATTTGATCAGTGCAAATATGAACCTGTCTTATTTTATTAGCTTATTATTTTGATAGGACTACCGTTAGTTTGTTGATATATTCTGCTAGCAAGTGGGTTTCTTGTTTATGATACAGGAGGGTAGAGAAGTTGTGAAGAAGAAAGCGTTTGTTCCTCCCCGTTTTATGAATGTTGATGGAGCTAGGTTATGATTTTATTTTTATATTTCAATGTAGTTTGAACAAAATGTATGCAATGGTGGAACATGACATTCGCTGTTCTCACAAGGAAATGCTTTATGTGTGCAGAGAACTACATATTCGCGTAGAGCACAGAGGAGATCGAATGAGTGGTGATCACTTTGAGAATATTGGTGGCATGTTATTTAAAGATGGTTTCTTGTATAAAACAGTGTCTATGAAATCAATTAGTGCTCAGAATATAAAACCTACGTTGATGAACTCGAAAAGTTTCGGCAACCTGGTGAGAATGGAGATGGCGAAATAGCCAGTTTGTTTAATAGAAAGAAATGGGATTTTATCAAGGGCGATGCAGTAATTGTTGTGAAGGGAGACCTCAAGAACTTGAAAGGTTGGGTTGAGAAAGTGGAGGAAGAGAATGTTCACATAAGACCAGAAATGAAAGACCTGCCTGTAAGAAACGAATCAATTGCCACCACTCTTTTTTTATTTAAAAAAAAAAAATTATAGAATTTTTACCTAATGCACCCCGCTAATACTTATCAGCAGTCACTTTACTTTGCAGTGGATGGTATTCTTTGCAGGCGACTCTTGCTGTAAATGAAAAAAAGCTTTGCAGGTACTTTGAGCCTGGGAATCATGTGAATGTTGTGTCTGATACACAGGAAGGTGCAACTGGTATGGTTGTCAAGGTTGAGCAGCATGTTCTCATAATATCATCCGACAACCAAAGAACAAGTAAGTGATACTCATTTGAGATACAATGAGAGCAATATTGTGGACTTCATGATTAGCCTTTTAGCTTGAATAGTAATGCAGAAATAATAAAATTATCAATTGTGTTCAGATTCGTGTATTTGCTGTTGATGTGGTGGAGAGCTCTGAGGTAACTTGTGGTGTTACCAGAATTGGAGAGTATGAGCTTCATGATCTTGTGCTGCTGGAGTAAGACATTTTCATGTGTTGCAGAATCACTTAATTACCTTCTTCTCTTTTAGTTGATATTTGTTGTACATAAGTAGATTTTGTCATTTGCTGTGGACTCATTGGAATTTTTCTCCTTTTATTTTTAAATTTTGGTGCAGTAATTTAAGTTTTGGTGTTATTATTCGAGTAGAAAGTGAAGCATTTCAGGTGACTAATCTTGTGAGAATCTTGTGAGGATGTTCAAATGCTCAACAGCCTCTTGGGGATGCTTATGTTTAAATTTTCATTTAGGTCCTTAAGGGAGTACCTGATAGACCTGAGATTTACCTTGAGCATGCTGGATTTATTTGTGCTAGACATTGCTGTGTTATTGTGGGAGGTCGCGTGCAAATGGTGATAGAAATGTAAGTGTTTTGCTTTCTTACTGTAGCTTTATTCTTGTTGTTGCTTGATAAGCTTCTAGTTTTTAGTAATTCTTTTTGTATTTTCTTCTTTTTCCCTGCCATATGTCCTTAGTCAGTTTCTTATATATCTTTTTGTAAATAAAGCATCTTCTTTGTTGTTCTTATATCATTTAGGGTGATTCATACTCGAGACTCGCCAATCTTAGTTCTCCACCTTGTATTCCACAGTCCCCAGAGAGATTTTCTCGAGGAGGGCCTCCAATTGGCTGTATGTCTTTAATGTTTGGGGGTCTCTCTTTGCATGTCATTGTGCTTTTAAGAAGTTAGTTTTTCATTCCAACTACTTTATGACATTCCTACTTCTGTGATCAGCTGGTGGAAGGCATAGGGGTGGAAAAGGGCATGATGGCTTAGTTGTTACCACTGTTAAAATACGCCTTGGTGCCTACAAAGGTTGTCGTGGACGCATTGTTGAAATTAAAGGCACATCAGTTCATGTTGAGCTGGAATCTCAGATGAAGGTTGTTACAGGCAAGTCTGCTCCTGTAACTATTTTTTGCATTGCTGGCTACTCTATTTCCCTGGGGTTTTTAACTGTTGTTGTTTGTGCAGTTGATCGCAATTCTATTTCTAATAACGTGGTTGTTTTTACCCCATTTTGGTAAATATCAGTCTTGCTTTAATATTTCAGTTGTCTCATAATTCAGAAAATCTTAACACTGCATTTTGTCAGTGATGTGCCTCGCTAGGATATGGGGAGTGAGACCCCCATGCATCCTTCTCGAACTCCGCTTATCCATATATGACTCCTACGAGAGATCCTGGAGGTTTGTTCCTTTCAGTCTTGTGGTTTGTTTATGGTATTGTGGAAAACTTAGCAACTGGGTTATGCTTTTAAGTATAAATTAAATGCCGTTTTCTATTTGATTGTGCTTTAATAACATGCGCTGTATATCAAATCTTAATACATTTTTTGATTGCGACATGACAAGATATTAATGATAAAAAAATTGGCAAACAAATTGGCAAGTTCGTAGATGAAACTGTGACTCGTCGCGTCCACGTTTAAACCACAGAATTAATTCCAAGCCATGTGGTCGATGAGCTTCTGGAATTTCTAGTCAAGTGGCTTGGGTATGAAACTATGTCCGAACTGTCTCTTGGGTTTGTTGCTTTCCAGTGTTAGCCGTATATACGGCCCAGAGTTGGTGTTTGACGCCTTCAACCTCTTAAGGATGAATGATATGAAGGAAAATAAGAAGAAAACAGAAAAAAAATCATAGATAATCATCATATCTTCCCATGGTAAGCTTTTAACTAGTACATTTTTTTTCTTCTTACGCATACACTTACATGTCTGATTCATCAATTGTGAATGGAGTGTCATTTGCAATGCTTTTTTTTTTTTTTTAAAAAAAATCTATTTCTATCCATATTCCTTGTTATCTAATTATGTTTCTTTTATGGGTCAAATTTGTTTTAATATTTCACCTTAAATTTGACTTCTTCAGTCCGGAACGTAGTACCCAGGCGACCAAGGATGCAACTCGTCTGTTGCTGGTGTTTTTCCCTGTAATGGGCCATCCACTTGGGTGGTGCCTTGTTTTGTAATTTAGTATGTAGATATTATGTATTTTACGTTACCAAGTATTTCCGTTGCGACCTATCCAAAAATGACCCAGTTGTATAGAACTTTATCTAGTTGGTCACACGGAGTCTTGTCTAGTTGCTTGTAGCTGTTTGCTTAGCTTGCTTGTAACTTGGATGATTCTCTGGTTCAATAAAGATGTATATTCAGACTGTTGTTTGTGTGTGCTCTTTACTTATGACCAACCTCCCCACGAAAGTTGCCTCGGGCCTAACCAACTCGTCCCATGACGGCTTGCAGGTAGTTTGCTAAACGAGTAAAGGCTGACCCAGTTCTCTGCTGAGACCTAGGTGCCGCACGGATCAGCTAAGTCCGTGACAATTGGTATCAAGGAGCCAGGTTCGCCCAGGACGGACCGAAGCATGGCGTCCGCAGACAGAAGCAACGGACAACCTCCAAAGAAGAAATCAAAACGTGCGGCTCCCTCAAGCAGTACGGAGAGTCCTTTGGAGGATAAGTTAAAGACCTTAGAGAAAGAAGTAGAAGCTTCAAGAGCCGAGATAGCGGGGCTAAAAAGCCAAATCGCAGAGCTGACATCAAAATGTTCTACGTTGACACACTTTGAAACTAGGCTTGGCCTAAATGAAGACTTCATCAATCGGATCGAACAGCAGGTGATCGGAGTTTGGGAATCAGTAACACAGCTTCGGTTGAGACCTAACAATAGTGCTGGACCACCCCACGACGCCCCGAAGCCGGTGTACTATAACGGCAATCGGGATGCTACGGAGATTGAGAATTTCCTTTGGCACCTAGAACATTACTTTGGGATGACTTATATCCGAGAGGACTCGTTCAAGGTGCAGACCGCAGTTTGTTACCTTGTGGGTAACGCAAATGCGTGGTGGCGACGAAGATGCACGGAAGCAACAAATGGTGGTGAAGTGATCAACACATTTGAAGCTTTCAAGTCTGCTCTAAAGAAACAATTTATGCCTCTAAACGTGAATCAGAGGGCATACGACACCCTTCGATTCCTGAATCATACCTCCATTTTAGAGGCGTATGTGAAGGCCTTCACGGAGGCGACTGTGTACCTACCGAATATGGAGGAGGAAGGGTTACTATACTTCTTCAAGGTCGGACTTCAGAAGTGGGCCAAGGACGAAGTGGAAAAGAGAGATGTGCGCTCATTAAGTCAGGCCATCTCGATTGTGGAGTCCTTACGAGATCGTAGGCCTACGGAGTTCAGGGATAGAAGACAACCAACCCGGGGAGAGAACCCTGGAAGTGGGGCCAACAGAACCCCGATAAATCAAAATAGTGGATACAGAACTCCACCAAACCGCAACGGTGGGAATGGAAACAGGCACGCACCCGTTCAAGGTAGTAGATTTAATGGACCTTGCTTCATTTGTAACGGGAATCACATAATGCGTTTTTGCCCCGAGAATCAGAACAGGGCTTTGAATGCTGTAGTGCAAACAGAGACCCCACTTACAGACGCGGCGGACACAGGAAATGCAGAAGAATACCCGACTGAGGGGGAACAAATGACGAATTTTCAAGCCTTCAACTCGATGAAGAGTGAAGCCTCAACATCTGCCGCACGCTCACTGATGTACATCGAGTGCGCGGTCAACGAAAAACTCACCAAAGCATTAGTGGACTCAGGAGCGACGAACAACTTCGTCACCCCTGCGGAAGCAAAAAGACTGGGTATGAAAGTGAAAAGGGATGTTGGAGCGCTAAAAACTGTGAACAGCGCACCATGGCCGGTTATTGGAGTTGCCGAAGATGTGGTGGTCCATGTCGGCAAATGGCGGGGGAAGTTGAATTTTACAGTGGTCACAATGGACGATTACAAGTTCGTTCTCGGACTAGATTTCCTCCGAGTATCTAGCGCGTCTATCTTTGCCGCGCACAATTGCTTGTGCATTCTCGCAGGTGACATGTCTTCGATGGTCCCAACCCAAGACGTAGGTCAGCCTCATCAAAGCCTTTCCGCCATGCAATTCAAGAAGAGCATGCGAAAAGGGGGACAAGCCTACCTGGCAGTATTAAAGGAATCGAAGGACGCGAGTACAAAGGAACTCCCAGAGGTGATAACCGAACTCTTGGCAAAGAACGGGGACGTGATGCCCCCAGAATTACCAAGACAGTTGCCTCCCAGAAGAGAGGTAGATCACAGGATTGAATTGGAGCCCGGGACGAAGCCGCCCGTCAAAGCTCCGTATAGAATGGCGCCACCTGAGCTGGAGGAGCTTAGGAAACAGTTGAAGTCCTTGCTGGACGCAGGATACATTCGACCAGCGAAGGCACCCTATGGCGCGCCGGTGTTATTCCAAGCCAAAAAGGATGGGTCTTTACGACTCTGTATCGATTATCGGGCACTGAACAAGGTGACCGTGAAAAATAAGTATCCCATCCCCTTGATTGGAGACCTATTTGATCGGTTGGGACATGCCCGGTACTTTACTAAGGTGGACTTGCGTTCGGGCTATCATCAAGTTCGAATTGCAGCTGGAGACGAGCCAAAGACCACCTGCATAACAAGCAATTCACTCGAAGAACACGTGGAACACTTGAAGGTCTTATTCCAGGTGTTGCGCGAGAATCAACTGTATCTTAAAAGGGAGAAGTGTTCGTTTGCCCAGGAAGAAGTTCATTTCTTGGGCCACGTGATTAGCCAGGGCACCCTGCGGATGGACTCTGCTAAGGTAAGAGCCATCCAAGATTGGGAAGCCCCCTCGAAAGTTACAGAATTGAGATCCTTCCTTGGGCTAATCAATTACTATCGGCGCTTTATTGCAGGGTTCTCCGCGAGGGCAACCCTTTTGACAGATCTATTGAAGAAATCCAATCCGTGGGATTGGACGGAGGTGTGCCAGCAGGCCTTCGAAAACCTAAAGACTGCGGTAACTAAAGAACCAGTGCTAGCTCTGCCAGACTTCTCAAAGCCGTTTGAAGTACACTCTGATGCCTCTGACTACGCCATTGGAGGGGTACTCATGCAAGGCCGACATCCCATCGCCTTTGAGAGTCGGAAGCTGAATGACGCAGAGCGCAAGTATACGGTTCAGGAGAAAGAGATGACGGCTGTTGTTCACTGCCTCAGGACATGGCGCCACTACCTACTGGGTTCTCAGTTTGTGATCCAGACGGATAACGTGGCCACAAGCTTCTTCCAGACTCAGAAGAAGTTGTCACCTAAACAAGCCAGATGGCAGGATTTCCTGTCTGAATTCGACTACACCATGGTTTAGAAGCCAGGGAAGATCAATGTGGTGGCTGATGCCCTTAGCCGGAAGATGGAACTAGCGGCTTTGAGCGTAGTGGAGAGCGATTTGATATCTCTGATCAAAGAAGGGATGAGCCACGATCCAGTGGCTAAGCAACTAGTACAGCTGGTCGAAGAAAGAAAGACGAAGCAATTCTGGATGGAAGACGAATTGCTCTACACAAAGGGACGTCGCCTTTATGTTCCGAAGTGGAAAGACCTTCGCCGTAGGCTCATTGGCGAGCATCATGACACGTTGTGGGCAGGACACCTCGGACAAAGGAGGACGAGGGCTCTTCTAGAAGCCTCGTATTATTGGCCAGATATGCGAGACCAAGTCGAATTGTTTATGAAGACTTGTCTCGTTTGTCAACAAGACAAGCCTGAGAGGAGGGCTCCCGCAGGACTACTGGAGCCGTTACCGATACCGACTCGGCCTTGGGAAAGCATTTCCATGGACTTCATCACTTGCTTACCCAAGTCGGAGGGGTGTTGCTCGATCCTTGTGGTGGTAGATCGTCTGTCTAAGTATGGAACTTTTATACCGGCTCCTATGGAATGCACCGCAGAAGTGGCGGCTTGGCTTTTCTTCAAACATGTGGTGAAATACTGGGGACTTCCCCGGAATATCGTGAGTGACCGTGATCCTCGGTTCACTAGTCGGCTCTGGAAGGAACTATTTGGGCTTTTGGGCTCGGAACTTAGGTTCTCCACGGCTTTTCATCCACAAACCGATGGGCAGACAGAGAGGGTCAACAGCTTAGTGGAGTTATACTTGAGGCACTTTGTTGGGGAGAACCAGAAGAATTGGGTGAAATTCTTGGATGTGGCTCAATTCTCCTACAACCTACAGACGAGTGAGTCGACTAACAAGAGCCCTTTTGAGTTGGTAACAGGGCAACAACCGTTGACCCCGCCGACCATAGAGGCCAAAGCGTCCAAGCAGTGTTACAGTGCACACGAGATCGCGAGATCTTGGAGTAGAAACGCCGATCTAGCGAAGTCATACATAAATAAGGCAGTCAAAAGAATGAAGAAGTGGGCCGATGTAAAGCGGAGGCCAGCTGCCTACAACATTGGAGATCAAGTTCTAGTAAAATTTCTGCCCTACCAGTACAAGGCTTACCGACCTCTCCATGAGGGCTTGGTGAGAAAGTATGTCGGACCGTTTGAGATTCTGGCGAAGGTTGGGAAGGTGGCTTACCGGCTACTCCTCCCAGCCACACTTAGAATTTACCCAGTTTTCCATGTCAGTATGCTGAAACCGTTCCATGCCGACAAGGTGGAACCCCAGAGGAACCAGTCTAAGCGGGCCCCTCCTGCTATGCTGGTGTCATTCGATGGAGAGGTGGAAAAGATTGTAGGGGACCGCATCTTCCGCAAGAAGCGATCCATACCGAAGAGGCAGTTTCGAGTGAAGTGGAAGGGCAGACCTGACACAACCATTTCTTGGCAGAACGAGGAGGACTTATGGCAATTCAGAAATCTAATTGATGAATATCTAGACGCGGCAGGAGCGCCGCCACCTGAAGACTGAAGACTTGCGGTGAAGATTGAAGACCGGCCGGAAGTACGAGTCGGAAGTCGTTAGGGTCAGGTGAGCCAAGGACAACGCTCGATGAACCTCACCCTCGGGGCCTGCACAGCGACGAGGGCGTCGCTAGATTTAGGTGGGGGAGATTGTTCCGGACTGGAAGTACGAGCCGTAGTACCCAGGCGACCAAGGATGCAGCTCGTCTGTTGCTGGTGTTTTTCCCTGTAATGGGCCATCCACTTGGGTGGTGCCTTGTTTTGTAATTTAGTATGTAGATATTATGTATTTTACGTTACCAAGTATTTCCGTTGCGACCTATCCAAAAATGACCCAGTTGTATAGAACTTTATCTAGTTGGTCACACGGAGTCTTGTCTAGTTGCTTGTAGCTGTTTGCTTAGCTTGCTTGTAACTTGGATGATTCTCTGGTTCAATAAAGATGTATATTCAGACTGTTGTTTGTGTGTGCTCTTTACTTATGACCAACCTCCCCACGAAAGTTGCCTCGGGCCTAACCAACTCGTCCCATGACGGCTTGCAGGTAGTTTGCTAAACGAGTAAAGGCTGACCCAGTTCTCTGCTGAGACCTAGGTGCCGCACGGATCAGCTAAGTCCGTGATTTTTTACATATATGTAGGAATTCATTGAATTTACATAGAATAATAAGAAGGTACTGTGCATTAATTAATAGGCAAAACAAGTGTTCTTTGCGCACTATGTCCAACAATTTGAATGGGTCAACCTGCACATCTGCTCTTTCGAACGTCAAATTTATTTGCATATTTTTCTTTTGTACTTAGTGTGTATACATATTGCTCATAATGATGAAGTGTAATATTTTTTGATTGATGGAAATCAGAAAACTTCCAAAAATGTTTAACAAGCTTCCATTCAATATTTCGAAACATGTTTACAATGTCCATATATGTTCTTCTTTCTCTTACCTACCAATAAACTTGAAGATTTACATCTTCTATTATCCTTTGTGTCCACTAAATCATGAACCTATTAATTAAGGTTGAAATTAGGAAAACTGAAGAATTGCTAGATAAAAAACTAATAAACTAAGAAGGACGAGCTTTGTTGAATGCTGTGATTCCAATTTTATCAGCTAAGCATATAAGCCATGGAAACAAGCCACACATTTAGTTGATCTCGTAGACGTGGGTGTGACATTTTTATAGGAGGATTCCATATGGATTGGTCCCACTAATTCTTTGTTTTTCTCTTAAAATTTCAAGGCTTCATTGGCGTTGACTGTGGCAGCAATGAGGATTACGTAGAGCCGCGAACAAATATTCCTTACATTTCAAAGAGGGGTTTTAATTTGACCACATACTAGTTCCTTGTTAGGTTATTAAGATAATTGAGAATTTGGCCTTCACAACAAGATTTTAGAACTAGTCTAAGTTGCTTTGTAGGTTTAGCCAAACCATCTACAATAACAAAAGCTCAACCTCAATCAACTTTTACAGGCAACATCAGTTGAAGCATTCCATAGATGCTTTCCTCACCTAGCATAGCCTTAACCCGTACTTAAAAGCCTTCCCAGCCGTAAGCCCTACCCTTCTCCCTTATCTCATCTCAAATTTATGTTTTTGTTGCATACTTAATACTAAAAGTGTGCTGGAACAACCAACATTACAAATACAAAGTTGTGTTGTTTAAGCATCCAAAATATTGGAATTTAATTTTTTGCACCATTTTTATGGGTGTTTATGAGCTTGTTCGCATGAAAAGAATCTTCTAAGCATATGGGTACTATTACCTTAAAAGACTCGATTTCATGGTAGTGCATCTATTGTCAAGTGAGCTGACTGAATTATATTGATTGAAAAAGTAGATGATGCATGCAATTTACAAACATTCTTAGTTTTTCCAAAATTTCAAAGGAAGTTCATGGCCTATGGGTTTTAAACTTGACCACATACTAATTTCCTGCTTGACTATTGGGATGATTGGGAATTTGGCCTTCAAAATGATGTTTTAAAACTAGTCTAAGTTATTTTGTAGGTTTAGCCAAAAGGAAGTTCATCAGCACCTTTTGGATCTCGTCTTAGATTTGTGACATTATCAGAGTGACAAATGTATCCTGACTATAAAATTAAACTTAACCTTCTAAGTTATGCTCAAAGGCCTCTACAACTGCAAAGTCTTACCTTTTCTCTCATTTCATCTCCTTTTACATGTCTTCTTCATGATTGCTTAATCTGTTCTTGAAGAAGCCATCCTTATATCCTTTTTCTTAGCCTTTCTTTTTTTGACCTTCATGCCATATCTATTTAAGTTTTTGTTAGGATTGGGCTTCTAGAAGGCTAAAGATAGGATATGATATGACCAAGATAGGATAAAATATGATTTAAGATAAGATATAGTTTGAATTGAAGTAGGATTTCTATTAAGAAGCTAAGTTCGAATCAAAGTAGGATTTCTATTATATCTATAAAAGGAATCCTCTACCTTCATAAAGGATCATAAAAAAATTTATTATCTTATTATCATTAAGTTCTTTAGTCTTAGCCTTAGATTTATATTGCTTTCTTAAGAGTAGTTACAATAGTTTTATAGTCATACTGTTATTATTTGGATTATTGTTCTTTGTGGAAATTATCTTGAGACTTTTGGTATGATTATCATTCTTCTAGAGTGATTTATGTTAATAAACGAAGTATTCTTCCATTTAGGGTTTCTTATGTTCTAAAGTGTGGAATTTGAGAACTCTTATCCTGACAATGGTATCTAGAGCCAACATTCTGGCACCTACTTGTGGGGTCTAAACAAGGGCACAAACCCGTACAACAGCAATGGCCGAAGCATAAGCTAATGTCCTTACAAATGACCCTATACCCACCTTGAAGTACAAAGTCCCTCAAGTCCAAGCTCTATCGGCATCTATTGAATAAGAAGTTAATAGTTTGTGTACATCCCAAGATAAGATTATATAGATGTTGCAGGCACTACAACCAACCCACTCTAGCTCTGCACCACCATTACCAGCTCATACCTCAAGAACTTGGCATGTGCCAGATGGCAACAATGGTTTTGTCATTGTAAAGGATCTAGATGGGTTGGCTCGAGCAAGTTATGACTAACCACTAACCAACACTCGCCATGATGTCCTTGGGGCAAGTCATGTTCCCCACCTTGGTCAAGGGGCTAACCTAACACTTGCCAACCCCGTATCACAAGTAAACACCTCTTGGGTTGCTCAACTAGGCCTCAACATTCTTCCCCCAATTTCCACCACAACGTTCATGGGATAGGGGCATGGGTTCTACACTCCAACGCCTGTGACTCATGCAGGCACTTTCGCTCATGGCTACTACCATGGGCCCTTACCTAAGGGTGCTTAAGGCCAGCCAACTGCCACTGCAACTGTCCTTTTACCATGGGTCGGGCCGCCACCGTCGCTAGTTTCCTTGCCAAGAGTGCCAATTCAACCCTTAGGGCCCTATGGTCACATGGGTTGGGGACCTACCTAGCATGGACCCACTACCCTTAGGTCCACCCTAGGTTATGTGTCCACTTACCAAGGACCTTATGTAACTTAGGGGCCCAATCAACAAGGCCTATGATCAGGTTAGGGGCCTTACCTCTTGGGGCCCCATGCAAATTAGGGGTCCAATTTTGGTCTAAAATCGAGGGAGTGAATAACTAGTAGTGAGTTTTATTTCTGCTTTAACCCAATGGATGAGTTTGTAAAAGTTGAATATGTTATGGTTTATTTTTATGATGTTGTTGTTGAATTGGTTAGGAATTATCTCAATGTCATGCGAAGGGTGAGTTGGACTCAATTTAAGGAAGATTTATGTGATAAGTTTGCGATGGAGGATAGTGAAGGTGTTGTGGGAACATTCCACCTCTTACGGCAAACCTCCACAGTGATTGCTTATATCACTAAATTTGACAAATTACGCTTCTAGGTATTAGCAAAGAATCTGAGATGGACAGAGGAAGGTTTTTTGGAAGCCTTCTTAGCTAGTCTATAAGAAGAGCTTAAAGGCCTCGTCTCTGTGTTGCAACCAAACAACCTTAAGCAAGCCTTTAAGTTATCATTGAAGATTGAAAAGTTTGTGCCATAGAAAGGTAATGGATTAGTCACAAATCAGTTAGGAGCCAACCATTCCTTAATAATGAAGACCAGTAAAGACACACGCTTTTTCACAAGGTGTATTACAATTTCACAGATGTAGGCCTAATGAGAACAAGGTTTGTGTTATTATTGCGATGAGAAGTGGGTTAAGGGAAATGTGTGTAAGAAGAAGCAATTATTCTTAATGATTGATAAGGAAAAACAAGTTGAAAACTTAGACAATGAGTTTGCATTAGCACAACACGAGTTAGCGATGCCGGAGGAGGAAGATGATGTTATTTCCGTTCATGCCATGTCTAAAGGATCCTCATTTGGTACCTTTCAATTAGAAGCCATTTGTGGTAAGAGTAAAATTAACATTTTGTTTGATACAGGTGCAACACATAACTTCACTAACTTCGAGTTAGCAAGGAGGTTGGATTGTGAAATTGAGGAAGTGTCCCCCTTTAAGGTTAAGGTTGTTGGAGACCACCACTTAAGGGGTAACATTAGGTGCTGCAAGTTTCCTTGGTAAACTCTGGACCATTAGTTTGTTATGGAGGTTTGACTATTGCCATTAGGGGGTTGTGATGTAGTATTGGGAATGCAGTGGTTGAAACAATTAACCCTATTAGGTTAGATGTGATTAACAACACCTTGACCATCCAAGTAGCAGGAGCACCAATTATGTTAAAAGGTCTTTGATGAGGAGGTGTATCATTAGCTTCCATTAGTGGGCCAAGTTTTTGTAAATGGGTAACATATCACCCACATTGTGTAGTAGGACAACTTTGGGCCATGGATATAGTCCTAGTTGAAAAGGTACCTACAGAGTTAGATGGGTTGATGGTAGAGTTTCATGATGTATTTGCAGTCCCCAAATAGCTTCCTTCGATATGCAAGTTTGATAATCACATTCCCCTACGTGAAGGGAATGCACCAATTAATGTTAGGCCTTACCGATACCTGTATATGCAAAAGGCTAAAATTGAGAAGGTGGTAGCAGAAATGCTATCCACAGGGGTCATTCGTAATAGCACTAGCCTTTTTGCTTCCTTAGTGCTTTTAGTCAAGAAACATGATGGTAGTTAGAGGTTTTGCATAAATTATCGTGCACTCAATGAGTGAATAGTTAAGGATAAGTTACTAATACCAGTGATTGATGAGCTACTTGATGAATTTCATAGGGCGTCTTGGTTTTCGAAGTTAGATTTGAGATTGAGGTATCATCATGTATGACTGTTCTCACCAGACATCCCGAAGACTGCCTTTCGAACTCTAGTATTCGGGCATATTATTTCGAGACAAGGCATTGAGGCTGACCCACAGAAAATCAAAGATATGGTTACTTGGCGCCTTTTGTCCACAATTAAGTATTTGAGAGGGTTCTTAGGTTTCACCGGTTACTACCACAAGTTTATTCAGAATTATAGGTAAAGAAGTCACCCCTAACACAAATGTTTTAAAAAAGAGGATTCCAATGGTCAGATGAAGGCCTTTAAGCCTTTGAGAAACTAAAACAAGCTATGAGTTCTACACTTATATTAGCAACATCAGATTTTGATAAGGCCTTTATGTTGGAAACTGATGCAAGTTATGGGGGAACATGCATAATGTTGGATGCAAGAAAGGAAGCCAATTGCTTACCTTTGTAAGACACTTACACCAAAGCATTTTGGCCTCTCTACCTATGAGAAGAAATTGTTAACAATTGTGTTGGCAGTTTAAAAGTGGAGGTTATACTTGTTAGGTAATCATTTTATCGTATGTATATATCACAACCGTCTTAAACATTTGTTAGACCAACAAGTGTCCACACCGGCTTAACATAAATGACTTACCAAGCTACTTGAGTTTGATTATGAAATTTAGTACAAATGAAGAAGTGAGAATAGAGTTGCGAATGCCTTTTTGCAATTATCAAGGGACTTAGAAGGTATGGGTTTGCAGTCTATACCCATACCACGACCTACTGGGATACTATAGGTGCTACAAAGTTATGAAAGGGATGCTTTCATTCAAGATATTGTTGTAGAATTAGCAATCAATCCTTTAAGCCACCTTGAGTACTGTTTAGCAAAAAAGGTGTTATGATTTCAAGACAAAATTGTAGTGGAAAATCATAGGTCATCAAGAGAGCAAATAGTACATCAATTGCATCATTTGAGCCTTGGAGGCCATTCAGGGGTCAAGGATACCTTAAAAAGAGTGCAATGACACTTTTATTGGCCAAATAGAGTACAAATACTAAGTTGTACTATATGAGCAACCAAAATATTGGAATCTAAACCTTTGCATTATTTTATAGGTGTTAATGAGCACGGTCACATGAAAAGAATCCTTGAAGCATATTGTTATTGTTGCCTTATAAGAAACCGATTTCATGGTAATGTATCTATTGTCAAGTGAGTTGACTAAATTGTATTGATTGAAAAAGTAGATGATGCATGCAATTCACAAACATTCTTAGTTTTGCTAAAATTTCAAAAGGAAGTTCATGGCCTATAGGGTTTTAAATTTGACCATATACTAATTCCTTGTTTGGCTATTGAGATAATGATAATTTAATTATTAGAATAAGGTTTTGAAACTAGTTTAAGATATTTTGTAGGTTTAGCCAAAAGGAAGTTTATCAACACCTTCTGGATTAGGTCTTAGATTTGTGGCATCATGAGAGCCACATATGTATCTTGACTTTGAAACTAAACTTAACCTTCCAAGTTATGGTCAAAAGCTTTTATAGCTACAAAGCTTACCTTTTCTCTCATTTCATTTGGTCTTACACATTTTTTTTATGGCTTCTCAATTTGTTCTCTCCAAGGAGCCATCCCCATGTCTTTTTTTCTTAGCCTTTCTTTTTTTAACCTTCATGCCATATCTATTTACGTTTTCGATTTTTTAAATTTTGTTGCATTTAGGGAGCGCATATGTTTTCTTTACCTAAGTGTATCCCTAACTCCACACTCAAAGGCTTTCCTTACCATAAGCTTTATACTTCTCCCTCATCTCATCTCAAAATTCAATTTTTATTGAATACTTAATTCTAAAAGTGTTTTAGAATAACTAACATTACAAATACTAGGTTATGTTGTATGAGCATGTCTGCATGAAAGTTATCAGAAGTATAGATGGCATAATTACCAATGTTAGTCACTACTTTTTGCTTATTGAACCTAACCATAAGAAAACTTTGTTATGATACTTATATTCCTTTCTACTAGTTATTCATTGGAATTAGCTGGTTGTAAAAGCTAATTTAGCAATTAAATTTATTACTTGTAAAGAAGGGGTAGACTAACTTTGTCTCCACTTTCATGCAAGATCATTCTTGTAGGGTTCTTTCAAGCTAGTTATGCTATGGTTTTTCTGATATCTTTGTAGATTTTATTGATGACATTTTGCCCAATGGAAGTGGACCACATTTATTCTTGAGCTATTTAAAGAGTGGTATGTGTTGTAAATTTCGTAACTGAAGGTTGTTGACTCATTGAAATCCTGAATCAATGATTTCACTTTAGTGTTGCTTGCTGCTATTTACTTTCCACAAAGTTACTAAATTTGGAAGATGCTTGCAATTTGGCTAATCTAGCTACAATTGTTGCTCCTCCACACCATAATCTCTTCCCCCCCCTTCCGAACAAACACAAAAAAAAAAAAAAGGGTTGAGAGGGTTAGGACATCCAGATTTGTTGGATTATTTTGTATGAATAACAAAAATGTGGAAGAAAATGTCTTTGTGCACTTAGAAGCAACACTTGATATATTAGTGATTTGGTTATTCCATTATAAAGATAAAGTTACATAAAGGAGGAGATTTTCCTTCCTAAGACTTAAAAGGGAACTAGGCTCAAGCTAAACATGCCAAAGGCCAAAAGTAAAAACTACCTTAAACATATTCTAGATGAAAAGGTAATCACAAGATTTGTGGAAATGACATGACCTACTCGAGCATAGAGTTTATTGAAGACTAGGGTTGTTATTGGATTTTATAGAACTCATGAATACAACTTTTAAAGGGTACCATTTGCCTTATTATTGATGCCTCAATATAGGATTAAGCCCTCTTTTTGCAAGCTTTATATATATTGGACGTATATTTTGGATATTTAGTGAAACTTCTTTCTTTTGGTTTGTTATTGTTTTTAAGTAACTCATTGTATCTTATAGCTGAAACAATTGATCATTTGCTCACACGTCTTTTCCTATAGGTCTTCTTTGTCAAATAATTTAATTATGCCTAAACTTATCAATTTTTGTTTGTATTTTCTTGTGTGATGATTAATATTGTCTAGATCATTATGGTGGTCATGATGTCAAACGTTTGTTTTTTTTATGTTACAATAGTAAGCTTGCAATTACTACTAGTAGGAAGAATATTAGTAGTCATATTGTGTTGCTTGGCTGGTCATTGGGAGATGAAAATGAAGTTGCAATTGTCAAACTTGAATATGACAAATGATTGAGCTTTAAGGTACTCGTAATTGTATTCTATTAGAACAAATTCATGAAGTGATTTTATAATTTTTATCTTTTTTGCCCTTAACTATATTATCACTTTATACTATACTTTCATTGTATAAGCCTTATCTTCTACATAAGAACTTGAATAGATCACTAGCATTAAATTGTTAGGATTAGCCAAAGCCTTATATTTTTCCTCCAAGATGCTGGATAAGGGATCTAATATAAACACTGTTATGTGTGTCTTAAATGAATCCCTTACTTACAAATAGACATTATAAATATTAACCAATGCTTGCATTTATGCACACACTTGGATATGTGGGGTTTGTATGTGTAACACATACATTCACTTGCAATGCACATTAATGCATAGATAATAGGATAGATACTTGTGCATGCACATCATCACATATATAAATGCACATTATCATATATATAAGTGCACACCAATGTGATATGTGTGTGTGGTGGATTAAGTTTGTTTGTGCTTATTCTTTTAGGATCTTGTTAGCATTATTAATTTAAAGATAAATCATGTTCCCATTCTTTCAGAAAATGATGATGATAATTTAGTCTTCGGGCTTTATGTTGACTAAGTCTTTTACTGTGAGCAAGAGACAATCCAAGTTGGAGTTGAGGAACATAAAGAGCTCTCACCATATTGCATTCTTTTATGCCTTACTCTGGAAGGCAAGCTTGTCATGTTCCATATGTCCAGGTAGTTCTTTATGATCTTTTCACATTTTCGTTTATGTTAACTATCATATAACTTAGAGGTTGCATAAGTAAGTGATGGAGTTTCTTTAAGTGGTTTTGGGCTATTGGAGCATTACGATGGTTTCTATACTACATTTTCCTCTATTAGACGTCAAATATATTTTGTTTTAGTTTCCGAGAAACTTCAGTTCCATCAAATGTTACTTCTCCATGTTCTAACAAGGAAAATGAGGAAGTGGATACTAATATAGTTGTACCTTCAGAATGTCATTTAACCAAACCTTCACTTGGATTAGATAAATCAAAAATAGAGCAGGTGTTTCCTTGTTCTTAGTTCCTGAATTTAAGACAAAAGAACATGGTAAGGTTTTTACAATTGATACAAAGCCTTCTGATATGAGTAAGAGTTTAGTGCCTCCAGTTGTTACTCAGTAAGGTATCCCTTGAAGAAAGTAATTTTAAAGGTTGGAAATCTGAATCCCACGTAAATCTAGAGTCCTCTAAAGATAGGCAATGCACTTTCCCTATCACAAAGTTGTACCAAGATACTATTGGTCCATAAATCCAACCTTTTAGATAGCAAAGCACAAAAGTATGCCAATCATCCTTGATAGGTTCCTTTAACATTTTTAGTGACTCAAGCAAGATGGGAAGTGAAGAAATTACAGGTCTTGGATCTAGCACTTCTATTGTAGCAAGAAGTCCTACTAATACCCTTAGTCAATCAAATTAGAAAAATTTACAACATAGTGTTTGGATGTCTAAGGAATCACTAGGAAGTTTTGGTTATACCAGCATTTTAGATTCTTGATTTGTCTATTAACCCCAATCTTCAAGGGTCTCTTCCATATTTTCCTCCAAATGAATCTTTTTAAACCTTGGTGCTTGGATATACAGGATTTTGAGGCACAATTCCAACTACTTTTGGGAACCTCAAAATGTTGTCAAAGATCAATCTTTCATCTTGCAATTTCATAGGACCTAATTCTAAATACTTTTGGCAACCTCAAAATGTTATCATAGATCAATGGCAACCTTAAAATGTTATCAAAGATTGATCTTTCATCTAGCAATTTCACAAGGCCAATTCTAAATACTTTTGGCAACCTCAAAATGTTATCAGAGATTGATCTTTTTTTCTTGCAATTTCACAAGACCAATTCCATCATTCACAATGACTAAGAATTTGACCTTAGCAAACCTTTCTAGGAATAAACTAACAAGTCAGATTACTTCCACTCAATGGAAAAATCTCTTGCATTTGGTAAGACTTGACTTAAAATCCAATTTCCTTAATGGGAGTATTCTAACTTCTCTCCTTTCTCATCCATCATTGTGAGTCTTAAATCTTAATTCCAATCAATGTTTTGGTTAAGTCAACAACAATTGCAAGTTTTCTTCTTTGGCATTAGAATCCCTTGATTTGGGTTTCAACAACTTCATTTCCTTGCAACTTCACTCCTCTTGCTTTACCCGGCTTTCCTTCCTAGAAATGGCTTCTTGCAAGTTGAAAAAGTTTCCTAATTGCATGAGAAACCAATCTAAATTACAATATCTTGACCTTTCAAACAATCAAATTGGCAAAAGTATACCCAATTGGATGGGAAACTTGGTGATCTTGTATATTTAAATCTCTCTTTTAACTTGACAACTTTAAAAGGAACTTTCTCTAACCTTTCCTCTTTGGGTATCCTAGACCTTCACTCCAACCAACTTCAAGGGGAACTCTCGTTTCTATCACCATTGCCCTTTACTTACTTGGGTTTCACCATGAATAATTTTTGGTCTACCATAGCATATACCATTGGTAAGCACCTTAACCTCACTTTTTCTTCTCTCTTTCAAATAACAGTTTGTATAGGCATATTCCTAAATCAATATGCAATACTTCATTTCTTGGGATTCTAGATCTTTCTAATAATTTCTTTAGTGGTCTAATTCCCTAATGCCTAATTGAGATTAATCCTTGGGTGTTGAATTTAAGGGGAAATAAATTCTTTGGGTTAATTCCCAATTACTTTCTTGATGGTTGTTCCTTAAAAGTGTTAGACCTCAACAAAAATCAAATGGAAGGATAGTTGCCAAACTCTTTGGTCAATTGCATAAAATTGCAATTTTTGAATGTTGGGAATAATTAGACTGAAGATATCTTCCCATATTACCTAAGAAATGCATCCATGTTGATTGTCCTTGTTTTACAATCTAACAACTTTTATGGGAACATGTTTTGTTCAAAGCCTAATTCCACCTGATTGATACTTCAAATTATAGATGGAGCTTTAAACAAATTTATTGGTTGACTTTCAATAGGTTCTAAATGGAAGGCAATGATGGTTGATGAAAATGTTGCCCATAAGAAGCCCTCTTACCTTTCTTTTGGTCTTATAACTTCCGTTTTAGGCCTATGGATTACACTTTACATTCTAGGCCTAAAGATTATTGATAAAGGGTTAGATATGGAACTCAAGAAGATTTTAACTAGCTTTACATTGTTTGACTTCTCATGCAATAACCTTGATGGACTTATTCCTCAAGAAGTAAGAGAACTTGAGTTCCTACGTGCCCTCAACTTGTCATATAATGGATTTACATGCCAAATCACACCATCCTTGGGAAAATTGAGTGATCTTGAGTTATTGGACCTATTAAGCAATATGTTGATAATCTTCATTTCCGAGCAATTTTTAACCTTTCATTTAATTTATTGATGGGATGGATTCCATCGGCCAAGCAATTTGCAACATTTTCAAAAACTTCATTTGAAGGAAACAAAGGGTTATGTGGCATTCCTTTGAAAGTAGATTGCCACCCTAACACGTTACCACCAATTGTAGCACTAAAGTCTCAAGATACAACTTTAACATCACTAGTTAGATTTGATCAACAAGTCATTTCCGTTGGACTTAGTTTTTTGGCAAAGTAGCTTGGAATATTTCCTTCTAATGTTTTGGGAGACAAGAAGAAGACAGTGTGATGAATGTGTTAACATAATTCTTCAGGTGGCTCCCATGATGGGATTGTCTTCGTCAAGTTAAATTAATGTGATGGTTGATGTAGGCAGAGACAAGGAAAAGAAAAGACTATGATGATAAAGATGAAATGGTAGATATGATGATAAAGATGAAATGACATATGAAAAATTTCAAGAAAAGTAGTTTTTTTTTTTAATGTGTTTTGTTCAATAAGAGCATTAGCCATGATTCCCTTTTCACATGATCATCTTATGCATGGTTACATTTATAAAAGCTATGGACTTTTTTTCTACATTAAGAGATGCAAGATTGTTGGCTTAAGAGGGGTTAGTTGTGAGCGTAAGCTGAACAGGTAATTGGGAAGCCTTTGGGATTAGAAGTTTCTCCTTTTTGCCTAATATCTAAACTAGGTGTAATGTCCATGTTTGTCCATTGTTTGAGGTAGTTCCAACTCTATGATCTTGAGCTAAGATCTAAGTCTTACCTTAAAATATATTGCTCAAACTGGTGTGATTAATAGCATATATAACAAAATTGATGATATACTACCGACCTACACCTTATGATCTAAGTCTTA
This sequence comes from Casuarina equisetifolia, assembly GCA_028551475.1. NCBI lineage: Eukaryota > Viridiplantae > Streptophyta > Magnoliopsida > Fagales > Casuarinaceae > Casuarina > Casuarina equisetifolia. Next base: position 7,953,558 of record CM052358.1, read on the forward strand.
CCTTAAAATCTTTCATCCTTGGACACATTAATAATGGTATCTTTCATAATTCTAGTAATGTCAATAAAGTCCCTATTAACTAATATGCCCGTGGAACAAGAACAATTTAAGTCTACAGTAATAAAAAAACATAAGATAACCAAATACATAATCAATTTATAGAGTTAACATAATTTTAAAAATTAGTAGCTACACGTCATAAAATGAAATTAGTTCTTTCAAAATCACTACATATAACTATTACACTTAAAGATTCTACTTGTATATTAATTTTAATTGTTTCATTGATAATCTTAACACCCTGTAGCCTATGCTTTTGCATGCGTAGAAGGGCTTGTTTTTTAATTTTTAATTTTAATTTTTAATTTTTCTATATCAGAATTTGGATAGTTCAATGAATAAAGATAATCTTTTTTCTTTTTAATATTTTTTTCTTTAGAGTGACCATTTTGGGTAGACTAATTGACCTATGCATCATTTACATGCCTTACATCAACTTTATTTGTTGAGAATCAAAGTTTGATTCAATTACTTGTGTTAGTTACATTTTTTAAAATCCAAAGGAAACAAGATATATATATAGTGTAAGCTTGAAATTAAAACAATATGCTTTCATAAGATCCAATCAAGATCACAAATCAGTCCACCCTAATTCTTATTTTTGTCAAATCAATTCTTTTACAGAATGCATTGTTAAAATTATCAAAAAAGAAAAAAAGAATGCTTCGTTATAAGCTTCTTTAAGAATTCTTAAGCAAGAAGGAAAATAAATAAGATCACACTAAGAACATATGCATAAGAGTTTATCGGCTAGCCTATCTAAAAAGATGAGCTTTCTATCCATGAAGCTTCAACGTTATTTCTTTACTTACGCTTGGTAAAGGTTGGCAATTCAACACTATACTCCTCTAATTAAGGACTTGCCTAATGAATTTTTGGCATTTGAGTTTATGGGAACTTCTATTATATTATAAGACCAATGATCCAAAAATATGGCTGGAAGAAATTTCCACGTTTGGCAAGGAACGAACAAGGAGAAATCAATATTTGCAAGACCAAAATAGAGATTGTACGTGATTCCCTGACGTTATTTTAGTTATGATAAAATAGGGAATTGATGATAGTACAAGGTTAAAATGCCAATGCAACTTAGTGTTCTTTAAGTTGAACGCTAAATTTTGTCAAATTCTTATTAAAGCAAGAAGTCTTTGCATGGTAGGTGCCTACTGCTAGTAATTGGTTAAACCCATAATTTGTGATGGTCTCGTGTCTCCTCACCTTTATATTTTAGACAACAAAAATTTCTTCATGTAGCCACATTATTCGTCTAGATTAGCAAGCCAACTAGATAATGACACCATGTCTTCAAGCAATGGACTATAGCTATCATCTCCTTCTCTTGGACCATATGCTGACACTTCACCTCATTCAACTTTCGATGTAATGGGATGCCCTTCTTGCATGAGTACCCCCCCCAATAGCAAAATTGGAAGAATCTAAATGTACCTCAAATTATTTGGAGAAATCTGGTAATGCCAACACTGGTTTTTTGGTCATAGCAACCTTTAAATCTTCAAAGGCTTTTTGACATACCTCTATCCAATCCCAAGTTTTGGCCTTCTTCAACAATTCTATTAAAGGTATGACTTTTGTTGAGAACCTACAATGAAGTGTCTGTAGTAGTTAATTAGACCCAGGAATATCTCAATTCATTTACCTTTAAAAGAGCTTCCCACTCTTGGATCACCTTCACTTTAGCTTTATCCATTCTTAAGGTTCTTTGTTTGATCACATGACCAAGGAAGTCCACTTCTTCCCGAGCAAAGGAACATTCTTCCTTCTTTAAGTACAACTTATTTTCTCATAGCACCTTGAACAACACCTTCAAGTGTTTTATATACTCTTCTAAGGAATTGTTGTACACCACAATGTTATCCAAGTATACAACCATAAACTTGTCCAAATAAGGATAGAGTAAGTTGTTCATTAAAATGCAAAACGTCGCTGGAGCATTGGTTAGGCCAAATGGCATGACCAACCATTCAAAAGAGTCATACTATGTCACACATATGGTTTTTGGTTCATGTCTAGTAGCAATCTAGACTTGGTGGTATCCCGACCACATATCCACCTTTGTAAAATAATGGGCATGACCTAATAACTCTATATTATATAGATTTATTGTTATTATTTTAGATAATTATAATTTAATATTTGTTAAATTTTATTCATATTTGTGGTGTTTATGCAAGTTTTGTTCATTTATGCAGCAAATCCCAAAATAGACGAAAAAGAAGAAAAAGAAGTAAGAAAAAGCAAGAAAATGAAGGAATTCAAAAGACACGTGAAACTCATAGGGAAGTAAGAAACTAAGGCCTTTTACCGAGCAAGAAACGAACGACCAAGGGGGCTTTTGGGGGCTTTTGTTGAGAGAACAGAGGAAATAGAATAGTCATCGGCCGAAAGGGAAATGGTGGGGAAACGAGCATTGGCACAGGACAATTGGGCAAAAGCCGACCGACATGTCGTCTACATTCGCTTTCTCCAACAATCGAGACCTAGTCAAGAGAGGGTGGTAGCGTGATAGCAGGACCTATCTCTGATCAATCTAGGCTAATTTTCAGCTTATTTGGAGCTCATTTTAGGTGATCTGCAAGCATCTCTAGCCAATCTGTGCTACTTTTGGCATTTCTGGAATGGTTTCATGGTGATTTCATGGTAGATTCTGGCGAGAGACAGTGGGCGCTGACTTGGAGTTTTTCTCAGATCTATGCGTTTTTGGAGTGAATAAGAGAAATCCTTTTGTAGATTTGCACTCCATGCATCATCCCCGACATTTCTCGATGGTTTCTATGAAAAACAGCTGCGGCGCATGTTAAAGGCACATGGAGGCATGTGGCAGCTTATTCTCTCCTTGTTTCTTTAAATAGCTTCTTCACTTCTTGATGTGCATATTTGTCCAAACTTCTTGTGAATTGAAGACGCTTTGGTAATAACTTTTATGTTTTTAGTTTATAGAATGTTTTGTTCAAGTTTATGCATTGTTTTTGTTTGTGTAAGTACTATGTTCTAGTTTATTTTGTTAAAGCTACGATGTAAGTTAATTATAATGGTATGAATGTGTTTATTATGTTTTTTGTGAGATATTTTATGAATGTAAAGTTGCATACAACTAAGTTTAATGCTTTTAAATGACTAGCTACCACTTAGATGACTTGACTTGCATGTTAAAGATCGACAAAGAGATAACATGTAATTGCTTCTTGTAATATGTAACTATAGATTAATATAGATAGACATATACCATATGATTTATGTGGCTTTAGGTATAAATTAGAATATTCACATATCTTAATGCACTTAATTCATTTAATTCATGGGTAGAAATATAATGAGTTAATGAGCTAAATAGATTCGCTATACCTAGACACAGGATAGTGAATAAATTAAGAAATTTTGTCATCACATAAGTAGAATTACTCTTGCTAGCATGAATGATCGACATTTGTACCTAGTAATTAGGTGAAATTGGATGCTTTAGCATGTTTTAGTTAATCAGATTTAGGTTAAATTTAGTTGTTTGTTCAATGTCCTATCATTTTGGTTGGCTAGATAAACTCTAAGAACTATTCATCATTAGAATTAATTAGTTTAATAACCACTAGTTTTCGTAGGATGATATCTTTACTCATTATTATATTACTTGTTTGACATGTACATTTGTATGTAGAATTTCACTGAACATGGCCCAACCTGTTAAACAAATTCATTATTAAAAGAATGTGGTATTTATTCTTGACGGTTACCTTATTCAACATTTGATAATCAATGCACAACCATATTGACCCATCCTTTTTTGCTTTAAAAAGCACTGGAGCACCATACAGAGCCTTTGTAAGTTGAATGTACCTTGCAACAAGGAGTGTCTTTAACTATTTCCTGAGTTCCTCCAACTTAAGTGGAGATATCTTATAAGGAGTCTTCGTTGAAGGCTTCATCCCTAGCTCTAACTCAATCGCATGATCAACTTCCCTCCTAGGAGGTAGTTATTTCGACATCTTTGAAGGCATTACATCTTTATTCTCTTTGAAGAGATTGTGAACAACTTAAGAGAGATTTTCTTCCATCATAATCTCTTTCTCCTCCTTTAATATGGCAAGATAAGTCTCCTTGCCTTTCTGAATGCCTTTTTTCAATTACATTGCCAAAAGACTTCTATGTGTTAGACCCATTGCTTTAGTAGGGACCATACACGACATCTCCCCTACAAAGATACACAAACAACTACGTGTGGGGTAAGGAAAAACATTAGCTTTGTGGAGGAAATCTAACTTGAGGACTAGCTTGTAGTCATTGCCACCATGTTAAATCTACCTTCCTCCTCTATTCACCAACATGCAAGTCCATTCCTTGAGCAATTCTAGACACTAGCCATGGAATGTTGTTCACCGTCTTTAGTGAGCCATTATCTTTCTTCACTAAGAGGCCCAACTTTTTGGCTTCTCCAAGTATAACAAAATTGTGGGTTGCAGCCAAATCCACAATTGCTTTGGCGCTCTTGTTGTTAACTACACATTTTATGTACATTAGAGATCTTGCAGCAAATCTCGAGGCCTTCCCTTCCATCAAGCTAAACATTTGAAGGGCCACCATATACCCCTCCTCTATTAAGGTTTCTTTTGGAATCGTATTTTTCTCCATTGCATTCAATAATCCCTTCTTCGAACACTCTCTCATATAATGAAGGCTTTTGTAAATAAAGTAAGAGAGATTGTCTTTCTTTCTTGTCACCATCCCGAGTATAGGATGCTTTATTACTACCATTCCAGTTGAATGAAGTTCCATTCTGATTGAATAAGGGTCAACTTCCTCCATCTCTCCCTAAACTATCACTCCAGGTAAATGGTCTAGATGAAACTTTGATTCTCCTTCGATTCGGCAAGGATTCCACAATAGAGATAGCTTGATTCTGTTGGAAAATAAGGGTTTTATTGTGACAAAATATATTTGTGAATTATCTCTTGAAATATGTTTTTCATAAGTGCAAAAGAAAATCATAGGAAGTAAAAGGTGTACAAATTATAATATCAATCAATGATATTATAACGTAACCGGGTTCCTACATTTCTTAATATAATGTTATTATTTAATGCCTTTGAGAAATGCCTTATTTAATATCATTATATAATGCCTTGAGAAAAGCCTTAATTAAATAATTTTAAATATATGATCCATATTTGAGAAAAATGATACTTGCTCTTGTTTGGATGAAGGTATAAGGTGATTGACTTTAGCAAAACTATCTTGCTGAATCAAGACTAATTTATTACGAGATTATTGGGGCAAATTATGGTTCTACCAAGAACCTATGTTCTTTGTGCTCTCAACCTGCTTGTTATAAGTGCTCTCAGCTTGCTTATTTTAAGTGTTCTCGGCCTGTTCATTATAAATGCTCTCGGCCTACCAATTAAAAAGCTCACGGCTCACTTATAGTCTCACGGCCTATCAATTAAAAGTCTCTCAGCCCATTTGCTATCAGTTCGTATCACCTGAATGGAACTCACTGTTTCATTTAAGTAGCCTTTCTCTTAAGTTGCTCACACGATCACGATGCCTTAACCCCAATTATGAGCATAAGGCAACTGAGAAAGAAAGAGAGGGAGAAGATACACCACTCAAGCGATCAAATCCTCAACGGGAGGATTCTCAAGTAAACTGGTGTCAGAATGGTTGGATTTGTGATTAAGAGTGAAGATGTGAAGCTAATTTAAAGGGTGATTTATTACTCTAACGGGTAGAAGACTACATTTGAGGTTTGAATGTTTGAAACCCTAGCTTTACTCTTTCTATTTAAGAAGAGAAAATCTTTGAAGAAGAGGTTGACAATTTATGAGCATCTGAAGTTAACTTTCTTTCAAGAATCATTCTTTGAGCTTACCTAATTAATCACTCAATCTCGTTCACTTGGTGAAATACAAGGTTACGGTGATATTGTGATTAAACCGTTTATTCTATGATTTTGTCATCTATTGTACCTTGTATGACCTTGTTTATGTGCTAATTATATTCAAAATATATATTGCACATAAACATTGTAAGGAATTTGAAACCTTAATTTGCTGTAATTTAGGGATTTCATGATAGGAGCTTTGAACTTTATTATTCATATGTGAATAGCACCTTTAATTAGCAATATCCCACAAACTATCATATTATTTATGAATTTGCATTTGTACATGATCTTTTGATCATATCTTGTAATTGTACTTGGGAATTCCTTTGAGAAGGAATTGCTTGGATTAGGGAAAACGTTTTCTCCTAATTTGGTTTGAGTAAAAGAAACTTCAATTAGTTGGATTGAAGGAAAAGAGGGTGGACGTAAGGCTTAAGGATTGAATGTCGAACCACTGTAATAAATTTGGTATTTCTCTTCCTTTCATTTACTTAAAGCTAACTTGATGATTGTTGATAACTATTTATCTATTGACTTGTTATTAATTTGTTGCCTTACATGTGAGTTTGATTTGCCGTTGTGAAACAAATCAGTGTGTTATTCGCTTGTTGTTTTTCCTGTTATTGCCGTGTGAATTATATAAACTCCAATAATTATTTTAGATAAGAAAAAATAATGTAACTGGTTCTTAGCTTAATCAATTCAACCCCACTTTTTGTTAAGCCATAAAACCCAACAAATTCAACTTGTTCACTTATTGTTTTTCTATCTCCTCCTTTGCCCACTTTTGAAGGCCACTTGTGAAGAAGAACAAAAAAGTCTTCTCCAACACATCCTTGAAGTATAAAGTTGCGTCAATAAATGCTTACACATAGGCTCGTAGAGTCGTGATATGCCTCAAATCCTTTAATATTTTGTGAACATTCTGGTCTACATTCTTGGGAAGGATTGCTTCTTCAAGACCTTCTTAAACGCCTTATAAGTGTTGATCTCATCCTCCTCATTTTTTGTCTCTTTACATTTCCTATGCCACCACATGTTAGCACTTTGAGTGACATAGTAAGAAGTAGTTTGTACCTTTACCCGTTTATCCATGATATTAGAAATCACAAAGTATTGCTCTATATGCCATAGGAAGTCTTCAAGTTCTATTGCATTTTTTTTTCCACCATAACGATTTGGCTTGGGGATATTGCCATGAGGAACAATGGCAAAAACAACTCTTGTTTAGAGTTGTTCTACAACTCCTTTGAACTCTAGAACTTGTTCCACAACTTTTTTAAGCTCTTGGACTTGCTCGGAGGATCTTTTCAACTCCACCACTTGTTCCTCAATATGAGAAACATAACCTTCCAACAAACTTAGTCTTTCCTCCATGGACGTCATCATTTTAGCTTGCGTCCTTTTTTGCTTTGCCCCCTAGGGCTAGTGTTGTGATTCTCCCACACCTTCAAATGCCATTGCAAGAATCAGAACTACCCCAAGAACTTAGCTTTAATACCACTTGCAATGGACTTGGAAAAATGTGTTAAGCACACAAGTCTCAGTGATGAATTGAGTCAACCTTCTAACCAAGATCACTTTTATGAGAGAGTTTCTAGAGAACTCATAAGGAAAAGATAATGAACGAAAGGAAAGCTTAAGTGTTTGAGTGAGGAGAAAAAGACTGGGAGGTTCCCTTTATATAGGAGTTAGCCTTCTCGTAGGAATTAAATGGATCATTGGTTACACATTTAGAGTATTATGATAAATATGTAAACATTACATAAGATTCAAATGACGTTCATCAAATCAAGACACTTTATAATACTAAATCGTCGAGATACTCATAAAAAAGTTAATGTTAAAATAATAAATAATGAATTGTAACCATCATCTTATTGAATATTAGAGTCGTTACATGTTTAAATCAATAAGTAACATTTCCCTATCAAAGAGGTTAGTTACCTTTTCGTAAATAAAAGCAACGAAAATACAAAATGAATAAAAGAGGGCACCACCTAAGTGGATGACCTAACAACAAGGAAATTAGGTGGGTCGAACTCATACTTGCCAGCTCAGTCCATCGTCTCGTATTGTTAGTCCAGTATATAGAAGTCTAACTCATACTTACTCGGCCAACCCGTCGGCCTGTATTGCCAGTCTAGAACATTCGTCTCTTTATGATATTCTTGCCATATTGATTGCAAGGACCTTCCAATTAGAGGTCTTAAGTTTTATGAACGAGTAAATGAATTCTTTTAGTTTATTTTTTATTTATATTTAAATTTTATTTTTTGGGTTCTCATAAATTATTATTGCTAGATATAAATGAAGGGCTTTCCTATTTTTTATTTCCTTTTAAGAAATACTCTTAAATATTAGAAATTCAATGACAATTATGATAACTTACACTTACACTGAATGTCCAATATACTTTACCAACACTAAATTGTGTCAAGAAAAAGTTTTAGTGTGGTTGCTTGATTGAAAAACATATCCTTTTAACTACGCTTCTTCATAGCCGTTGTCAGTGTCTTGGCATATTTTAAGTTCTAGTTAAACAACGTATCCTGGTATGTTTAAGGTTTTACGATCGTTAATGTTAACATTTTTATACTAGTTGATATGCTCCTTATTATACGTTTCTTATTATTCTTTTTCTTCCATCTTTTTTTTTTATCTGTTAATTGCGCACGCTTCTTTTTTTACCTTTTTTTGGCTGTCCTTAATTTTTTCCGTTGTTTTGATTGCAAGGATTTCTAGATTAAAGGTCTTAAATGAGTAAAATAAAATCTTTTGAAAAGATCTCATCTTTAGTGTAACTTTTATTTATTTTTTAACTTTTATATTTGGGTTCCTTTCCTTTCTAACGGTGAATGCCCAATATACTCTCTACCACACTAAATTGTGTGAGGGAGTTTTAGATTCGATTCGGTTACCCTTTCGGCCCCTTATACGTGGCCAGTCAATGTAACAATAGGTCCTTTTTAAGGCCTCTCTGTCTCTCCCTCTCATTTCTCGTTTCGGCCCGCCTGTTCAACCTTGACCGTGGCCTCTCTTTCTACTGACCCCTTCCTGACCTCTCCTCCCTCTGTTTTTGACCTTCTTCTCTTCATATCTGGTTGCAAAGTTTGATTATTTGGGCATAAATCTATACTTACCTTATTTATTATCGATTTTAGCTCCCATCCCATTTTTGATCTGTTAAATGCATACATTCCTTAATTTTGTTAAATCTACATGGAGATGAGGTAGAATCTATAGCCTTTTTTTTTTTTTCTTCCATCTCCTTGATGAGGTAAAATCTATAGCTTTTGTCCTTACTAATCTTTTTTTTTTTTTTTTTTCCCATTATGTTAAGTCTTTACTATACTATTTTTTATTCTTTTTCGCGCTCCTATAATTCCTTTTTATTCTTTTTCTGCTACTGTTTTTGATCCATCCGGTCTACACGTTTCATTTTTTTTTTTTAACTTAACTCTCTCTTTTTTTTTTTTTTTCTTTTCGTTCTGTTAAATCTATGTATGTCATGTCCTATAAAGTATTGTTCAGTCGAATATGTTGTGTGATATATGAATGTGGGTTGTCGCCAACCATCGCTAGACATAAAATTTTAACCAAACAAAAGCAATCGCAAAAGTCCTCGCCATCCTTTGTCTACCTTCCGACTAGAGAAATATCTACCAAATGCAACAACTGATGTCTAGATTTTTAACTCCAACTACGACTACTGAATTTGTTGTGTGATATATGAATGTGGGTTGTCACTAGTCATCGCAAATTTGCGAGTACATAAAATTTTAACAAACCAAATGCAATCTTAAATGTTTAGGACAACAAGAGAAATATTGACACAGATTAAAAAAATATCTCTCAAAAGTAGCAAGAGGTGTCTAGATTATGAACTCCAATTAAGGCTATTGAATCTGTTGTGTGATATAAGAATGTGGGTTTTCACCAACCATCACAAATCTGCAAAGACATGAAAGTTTAATCAAACTAAAACGTAAATGTTTAGGACAGCAAGAGAGAAATATAGACATGAAGTAGAAATATCTATCAAAAGCAATAATAGATGTCTAGATTTTGAACTCCAACTAAGGCTAATGAATCTGTTGTATATGAATGTGGGTTGAAACTTTTGTCAAGCCATGGGGTTGGGAATGATTGTTGGGCTTGGGATTTCGGGCTGGAGGTGGTACTTGCAATGGTTTTGCTGGAGATGGTGCTGTGGTGGTTGGTAGTGGTTCTGGACTTGGTTGATGGTACTTGCAGTGGGGCTTGTTGTGGTGTTGCTGGAGATGGTGCTCGGGTTTGGGCTGAGGGGTTAGTAGCCTGTGGTGGTTCTACTAGAGATGGTGTTGGGGTGGTTGGTTAGTGGTTCTTGGGGGTGTTGTCGGAGATTGGGGTTGGTGAGTGGTACTTGTAGTGGGCCTTGCGGTGGTGTTGCTGGAAATGGTGCTTGGAGTTGGGTTGGGGGTGGTGTTTGCAGCAAGTACCTGTTCTAGCATTGGGCCCAGTTAAGTTATTGGGAAAAGTGGGTCCCGTGGCATCCTGTTTTCCACATATAACAGCTGAAGAAGGTAATTCCTCCCCACGCTAGAGTGGCCCCAGAATTGCCTTTAGTGCTGGAAGAGGATGACATTGTATCTGCAGAACCTAAAGCCGTGTTGCAGTTGGTAGTAGGAAAGAGAAAAAAGAAGTTATTAGTCAAGTGGCACGATTTGGAGGAAGAAGTTGCCACCTGGGAGATTGAGAAAAGGCCCAAACGACGTTTTCTTCGCTTCAACCTTGAGGACAAGGCTCAAGTAACGGGGCATCCATTGCTACGTGCTCCACTTGTCTGATAGAAGCTACCAGGAGGAGTGATGGGATGCAAAGGATTGTGTGAGAGAAAGCGTGCAGATCTGATAGCACAGTTGTTTTAATTAAGTGTCATTGGGTATTAGTGTCACCCATGCTTGTGCGTGTAAGTTTTCTTGAATTCCTCTACCCGAGTAGTTAGAAAGGGTAGTATAAATAGGGAATGGAGGGTAAAAACGAAGGCAGACTTTTGTACCCCACTTTGCTTTTACCTCGAGAGACTTTCTCTCTCTTTTGATCAATACAATTTCTGGAAACTTTTACTTTTTGTCTTATGTTCATCACTCACCATTGGGAAAAAATCCACCACAACCCCTGGTTTTATGAGGATTTCCTCTAACCCAAGCCGGTGAAAAGATCCCTAATCTACGCACGTCATAGTTTCCCACAGAAAGGCAAATCGAAATCTAAAACACCCGACAAAATCGGTATCTGAGGGATTTCTAACTTAAAAGTGGTAAGTGCGTAAAGGCCTGTATAAAGCGGATTCGTTTAAAAGGCCCAGATCTCTCCCTCTCCGATAGATGAGATGAGAGAGAAAAAGTTAAAACCCCACAAAATCCAGTAAACGGAACTTCTAACTTCGAGGGGTAAGTGCATAAGCGCCTGCACAAACTGGGCCTCGTTTAGACGGTCCACATCCTTATTTCTCCGATACAACAAGGCTTGGGCCTTCTTTGGGATCAGCGTTTAATTAGGACTTGCAGCTTACTTCAATGACATGTATAATTTTACTGTAAACATCCTCGCTATTTGAAAAAACGAATAAAAGAAAATTTGCTGACAGCATGTTGCCTTAGAACTCGAGACACATTCTGTTGCTCCGGACTACAGCGACCGCACTTACCTTATGGCCGTCCTTCGATCTTTCTCGGTCTGTCTGTTTTTCATGGCGATCGCTGTGGCTTCTTCACTTTCCTTCGGTAATCACTGTCACAAGCCCCTTGTTATGTCCTTGTGCACGTCTTACACAAATATCCTTGGCATGATATTGCGAGTAGCTCAAGTGCGAATTTGTGGAATACCCGTTTCGATTTACATATTTTAGAAGGAAAGAGTCTTGCTTTTCTGCTATATTAAATACCAGATGCCGAGAAAGACCATACTTGGAAAGGTTAATCAGCTTCATGATGGTGTCATCCAGCTGATGAAAGGACAGCTGAAATACTTGATTGCGAGGGCCATTCGTAGCTGTTTTTCGTCTCCTTCCCTGTTGATTAGTTTTTGGTACACTATTTGGGATACTTGGAACTCCAAAGACTACTTCGACTCTGTTGCTTGGTGGAATGGTCCATTCGTATCATGAAACTAAAACCGGACAAATTTATAGGATTTAACATAGTATGTTCCTTGAAATTTTTCTAAATTTCTCCGTGGTCAGTTATTTTAACACAAAAATCATTATTTTATTCTTAATTGACTAGGATTTAACATAATATGCTCACTGTCGTTTATGTCATGCAGAAGGGGTTTGTTGCTCAACATCACATGGGATAACAAATAGCTGTCTTATTCCTGCTTTTGATGGTCGAAGAGTTCTTGATTCTGCTGGCATAAGGTGTATTTTAGTTGATTTTAATAAATCATCAATTAATCTAACCAATGAAATAAAAATCGTAATCTAATCTACAAAGAATGCTCCACGTGCTATCAACATATAAGATGATCCTCTTAAGGCGCACGCACTAAAGTAAGGAGTCTTCTTTGACACTTAGATTCTATAAGTGAGGAGGAACACCTTTTCATCCCGTCTAATGCACATTAAATACCAAGAGAAAATCAATAAAATTAAGATTTCGAAGTTTCTTCTCTTTTCCGTGACAAATATTTGCAAAATATCCACTCTAACTACAGAATATGCCAACAATAGGTACTTAATTTGGACGTTTATAGGAATTTGAGTCTTGAGATTAAGCTAAAGGTAATTATGATTAACATGAGAGTCGGGATGCTTGACTGTATGTAATAAAGTGATACCGAGTGTGGGAAACTCTCTTTCTATTGATGCTGCACAAAAATACAATTTACAACAAATGGTTTTTATACAGACCTAGAGTGAAACTATACAAGGAAAATAATAATTAAGGAAATATCTACATGATATCAATTGGCCTAATATTATGCTAGGGCAATATACGACATTCCTTAACACTCCCCCTCAAGCCGGAGATTTAAACAGATCAAATACTCCGAGCTTGGAGAGAAGATGCCAATGCTGCCTGCTACAAAGAGCTTTAGTAAACAAGTCCGCAGGCTGTTCCTTGGTAGATATGTGACCGGTTGAAATGATTCCCTGTTGCAATTTTTCTCTCACATAATGACAATCAACTTCTATATGTTTGGTTCTCTCGTGAAATATCGGATTTGCCGCAATCTTCTCTGCTGCTTCATTATCACAGTAAAGTAGAGCTGGCTGTCGAAGATAAAAACCAAAATCACGTAATAACCCTATTATCCATACTATTTCACAGGTAGTGACTTGCATAGCTCGATACTTAGCTTCTGCAGAAGACAAAGAGACAGTGGGTTTCTTGGAGCGCCAAGATACCAGAGAATTGCCAAGCATTATACAGAAGCCCGTGGTTGATTGACGCGTCATAGGACAAGTACTGTAATCTGAGTCACAATAAGCTCTAAGCTCCAATTTTGATGTTGAGGGAAATATGAGTCCGAGGCCTGGGCAGATCTTAAGATAGCGGATGACTTTCATAGCTGCCTCCATGTGTGACTGTTTCTGTTCATGCATAAACTGACTGAGTAGTTGTACTGGGAAGGTGATGTCTGGTCTAGTGAGAGTGAGGTAGATTAGTCTCCCAACCAAACGTTGATAAGTGGAAGGATCTTCAAGTGGTGGATCATGAATGTCTTCTTTGGAACTTGCATCATATTCAACACTTGTAAACTTTTTATTCTGCTCCATAGGAATTACTGATGGTTTGGATCCTGCTAATCCTACCTCAGAAATGAGCTCCAAAGTATATTTTCGTTGACTTAGGGAAATGCCATGTGGAGATTGAGCAATCTCAATCCCAAGAAAAAACTTCGATTGTCCAAGATCCTTCATGGAAAATGTAGAGTGCAAGTAGTGTTTTAGATCAGATATGGTGGCCTTGTTGTTTCCTGTGATCAAAATGTCATCAACATAAATCAGTAGGGCAACAAAGGAACTTCCTTGAGATTTGGTGAAGAGAGAATAATCATGCCAAGACTGCCGGAAACCATATGCAAGGAGGGCTGCAGTAAATTTTGCATTCCACTGACGAGAGGCTTGCTTGAGACCATACAAGGATTTTTGCAATCGACATACAAGTCCCTCCCCCTGATTGCGAAATCCGAGGGGAAGAGCCATATAGACCTCCTCGGAAAGATCACCATGAAGAAAAGCATTCTGAACATCCATCTGGAATAAGGGCCAATGATGCACGGAAGTAATAATAATAAGGAGGCGAACAGTGACATGCTTGGCAGTTGGTGAGAAAGTATCTTGATAGTCAAAACCTTCACGTTGACTGTAGCCTTTGGCGACGAGACGGGCTTTATAACGCTCAACAGAACCATCAGCACGGTATTTGACCTTGTAGACCCACTTGCAACCAACGGGACGACGACCAGGGGGTTAAAGGGACCACATCCCAAGTGTGGTTAGCTTCAAGGGCAGTAAGTTCATTATCCATGGCAGTGACCCAGTGGGGGTCTTTGATAGCCTCATGATAGTAGGTGGGTTTAAGAATGGCGAAGATGGAAGCTACAAAATGGCGGTGCTGAGGATGACATTGATCCAAGGAAATAAAGTTGGAAATAGGATAAAGGTAGGAAGATGAGGGTAATGTAGGACAAAGGTAGTCAGTGCTCCAAATGGGGGGTTTAGTGGAACGGCTGGAACGGCGAACAATAGGAAGTGAAGGTGAGGGTTTGGGTTCAGAAGGTGAGGGCGGAGGCACAAGAAGGGATTGAGAAGGAGAAGCCGGAATAGATATGGGTGAAGGGATAGGTGTAGTAGATGAATCGGGAGGGGTAGGAGAGGAAACGGGAATAGAAGGATCAGGGGTAGAAAAGGAATCATCAGGAAAGTGAGGCTCATCAACTGGTAATTGAGAAGGAGAGTAGGGTTCCTCAGGAGGTATGGTGGGGGTAGAGGGGACAACCGGGCCTTTGGGGGACAAAGGAGAAACCTGCAATGCAAAAGGAAAAACATCTTCTCGAAAAATGACATCACGACTGATAAAATTTTTTCCAGTGGCAGGATCAAAGAGTTTATAACCCTTCTGATAAGAAGGATATCTAATAAAGACACAAGAGATGGCACGATGACTAAATTTGTCACGAGCACCCAGGGTGGTGGCGTAACATTGACAACCAAAAACACGTAAATGATCAAAGAGAGGTCGGGTACCGAATAAACGCTCATAGGGGGTAATGCCTTGAAGAGAGGAGGATGGAAGATGATTGATAAGATAAGTGGCCGTGAGGATGCATTCACCCCAGAAGGGAGGAGGAAGGTGTGCTTGAAAAAGTAGTGCACGGGCAACATCTAAAAGATGGTGATGCTTGCGTTCGACCACCCCATTTTGTTGGGGGGGTATAAACGCAAGAACTTTCATGGATGATACCGCGAGAATGGAGGTAGGAAGAGCATTCAGTGGAAAAAAATTCAGTGCCATTGTCGGAGCGGATACACTTGACAGTAGTACCAAATTGTGTGTGAGCCATAGAAAGGAAAGATTGAATTTTGGAAAAAACTTGACTTTTGTAATGGAGGAGAAAAGTCCAAGTGGCACGTGAAAAATCATCAACAATTGTTAAAAAATAACGTGCCCCATCATGGGTGGGATGGCGATACGGGCCCCAAAGGTCCATGTGGATGAGATCAAAAATAACAGTGGTAGCGGTTATGCTAGAGGGAAACGGAACACGGGTTTGTTTAGCCAAGGGGCAAATCGCGCAAGAGAAAAAATTAGGACAAGATATGGTTTTTCCATTGGCAAAATAAGACTTTAAAGAAGAGTGGCCAAGGCGTTGGTGCCAAAGAAAATATTCATTATTTAAAATGGAATTACAAGCAGGGGGCTGCTTGGAAGTACAGTGAACGTTCAAAATAAAAGACAAATATTAAGAGAGTTTGGAATGAAAATTTTTTGGAATAACAGAACAAAGAAAATAAAGTCCCCCTTCAGCCCTGCCGAGCCCGATCAGCGCCCCAGTCGTACGGTCCTGGAAAACACAAAAATTATCAAAAAATAGAGCCACACAATTGTTATCACAAGTTAGTTTACAGATAGATAAAAGATTATGACGAAAATGAGGAGCATATAAAATATGGTGTAAATGTAATTGGGGGTTGGGTCGAAGTTGGCCAATATGAGTAACAAGGCTGCGGGTTTGATCGGGTAATCGAATAAAAAGGGGAGAGGCACATGGATAATATGAGTTTAGATATCGCAAATCACATACAATATGGTCACTAGCCCCTGAATCGATAATCCAATTAGAAGTAAGTGAGGTCGAAGAGGAATTAATACCTATGAAGTTGGCGCTGGAGTCTGTGGGGCCCGCTTGATTTAATATGGAAAGGAGTTTGGCCTGCTGATTAGAAGTCAAAATGAGGCCAGAAGGCCCACCAAAGACACTGCCAGCGGTAGGAGGGCTATGGCCCAATAAACCCGGACTAGGAGGAGGTGGTAGAGCTGGGCCCGAATGAAGCCCACCATATGAACCCATAGAAAATGGGGAATCTGTAGAAAAAATAGAAAAATCAGTTGCTGAATTATGAGCTGTTGGGCCAGGCCCAGGAGGCCGGCGATGTGAGGATCCAATCCGTTGCTTGGGCTGCCAATTGGGCGGGTACCCAACTAGCAGGAAACAGGCCTCATGGACATGGCCTGTTTTTTTGCAGTGGGTACAAACCCGCTGGTCAGTTAAGGGCCCAGAGGAGTTTACACCCGTGGGCCGAGCACGTCCGCCCGCAGGAGGCAGGCTAGACTTGCGAGTGGCCCGAGTCTCAGATGCTCGTTGGGAGCTGTTCGACCCGTGAGGCTCATGAGACCATGGTGAGTCGCCATCATCGGAGGAGATATGGAGGCTGTGAAATCTGGCAGCATCACCGGTGGAAGCTCCATTCCGCTGGTGGATTTCCTGCTTGGAGAGAGCATAGGTGTGCTCTAACGAAGGTAAGGTGTCTCGAGACAGAATCTGAGTTCTCAGATTCTGAAATTCCTCGGGGAGACCCATGAGGAACTTCATAGATCTTTCTTCTTGTTCACGATCATGGAGCTGATCGTTGATTTTGTAGGTGCAGAGGCCGCAATCACAGCGAATCTGCGGCTCTTGAGTCTCAAGATCGCTCCAAAGGTCTTTGAGGCGAATGAAGAAATCTGTGAGTTCGGTGGTAGTGCATCCGCTGGCCAGACGTAAATAAAAAATCCCCTGATGAAGTCCGTAGCGTTGGGTGTCTGAAACTTTGGCGAAAGAATCTACGAGAAGGTCCCAAATTTCAGAGACAAACTTCGTTCGTGAAACAAGGCGCTCGAGGGAGCGTTTGACGGAGTTCACGAGCCAAGATTTGACCACGGCGTGCACCTAATCCTAGCGGGCAATTTCATCAAGGTCCTCGGTCGGTCGTCGGAGGTCGCCGGTCAGAAATCCAAGTTTGTTGTGGGCGAGGCAAACGGTGTAAACCTGCTTAGCCCAAATTGCGTAGTTCACCTCAGCGACAAGACGGTGAGGAACGATGGAGCCGGCCTGTAAATCAGCGGCTGAAAGGTAGTAGGGGTCGCAGATTGGGGCGACGGGGGGGTTGACAGAGGGACCGGTGGCGGAATTGGGATGATTGACGGTTGAAGAAGTTGGATTTGCAGTTGAATTTGGTGGAGGTACGGTGGTTGAAGCCATGAGGACGGCGGAGATTGGTGGTCGGGATAGAAAGGGACGGCGGCTAGGGTTCGAGTGGCAAGCTTGTAATTTAGAAAGGGGGCGAGAGTAATTTCGGAAATTGGAAAAGATGACGGCTAGGGTTTAGAGGGTAATATCTGAAAAATGGGAGATGAGGTGAGGGTAAGAAAGGAAAAAAATGCAGTAGAGAGACGTCCTAACAAACTCGGAGAAAAAAATGAAAAAAAGGGCGGAAGCGTATTAGACCGTGCTGGTCTCGGATACCATGTAATAAAGTGATACCAAGTGTGGGAAACTCTCTTTCTATTGATGTTGCACAAAAATACAATTTACAACAAATGGTCTTTATATAGACCTAGAGTGAAACTATACAAGGAAAATAATAATTAAGGAAATATCTACATGATATCAATTGGCCTAATATTATGCTAGGGCAATATACGACATTCCTTAACACTGTAACTGGCATAAAATTCTTCACTGTTCATCTAATTGTTTCTTTCTATGCTTCTATGTTACAAGTTTTTCAACGTTAATTCCTTTTCTTAAGATTGATGCAAACATCCTTTGGATGAAGGACTAACTGAATGATTCCTATTTAAAGTCGTCTTTCCTTTTCTTCAGTTTCCAGCACCAAGCATTCCAAAAGCTTGGATTTGTGATGCCTATCTGAACGTCTTTTTAAAATTCGTGTATTGGAATTATAGCGTGAAATGATGAAAATTTCATTGAAACAATGTAGGACTATAGGTAGGCATAAATTCCTTTCATCATGCCTTTCTTTCTCCTTTTTATAGTCGTGAATTTCTTTTTTTTTTTTTTAAATATATATTCTCATTCTTTTCATATAATAGTTGCATTTGTTGATAATCGATAAAAATCTGGAATCTATTGGGTGGAATCCTTGAAGTTAAATTTATAACTACTCTTTTTAGTTTTTTTTTTTAATATTAAATCCACTTTTAGATGCAAGAATCCATTTTTTGGTTCAACACAATTCCTTTGGCCATCAGTGGTCATGATCTTTGTCTTTCGAAAGTTTCAGTTGCTGCATTGTTTTCCACCTTTTGTTTAAATACGTTGTGGATTCTAAAGTGCTTGATATTTCAATAAACTGGGGAATGCCAAATTCTTCTTTGTGGGTTCGCCTTACATTGCTAAATGCTTGGCGAAGGTAACCATTGCTTGGGTTCATGACTAATATTTCAAGTATTATTTCTATGTTTGCCTACTGTTGAGTTAGTATATATTTCTCATAAATATATTCTAGTAATGGTAAGACTAAATCTCCTGTATGGTGCCTCTTCCCCTGACAAAGAATAAAAATAAAAAATGGAGAGAGAGAAGAAGAAAAAGAAAAGTAATGCTTAGAATCAATAGGGAGCAGTCACATCCATTGGCATAACTCTTTTTATTTAGGGCTTGTTATTTACAAAATAATTTGTTCTTAAGTTAAAAAGCTAAGGAAAAAAAAGAAGTTAAAAATTTTAAATATGAGATATGATTTAATTAAGCTACCAAGTAGTGACATTAGCATATAATGATGTTATGAAAGAAGCAATAGAATTGACAATGAGATCTCACAGGATTTTCTCATAGCAGTTTGTATCATGATGTGGTTAAATGATTTTTATTTGAATATTTGGTAATAATAGGCATAAAAATAGTTTTCCTTTCATCCAAATGTTTTTTAGACCTATGTATGCTAATGAAAAGAAAAATGGTGAGAACGTGATTGGAAATTAAATTATTCATGACTTATAAGCAACAAAAGTTAGAGCTAATAGAGTTTGTAAGTCTTCCATTAGGGCAATAGCTTTGTTGAAGTATCTTGGCAAATGAGAAATATTATCCATCACTATTGTGGAAATTAAGGTTGCACAAAGTACTCTAACCTTTTTATTTTCTTTTATTTCATTCAATTGAAGGGCATGATATTTACCCTTTATTCAAAACTTGTCCTAGGGCATGAGAATTGATTTTGTAAATTAAAGCCCTAGTCCATGTGAATCAAAATGGGTTGATTTCATTCCACATGTAACTCATCCCATTCTTTTTGTGCCGCATAATGTACCTAAGTTGGCTAAATTTCAGCTGTTATTAAATCACTTCCTTGTGTGTGTGCAAATAAGGTGGAATGACCTAGTCGATAGTATTTAGATGCCCATTCAGGTTTTGGCCACTAAGTACATACATAAGTTAGTAAAGTCATGCTTAAAAATTGTCTAAGCTCTGTATCATTACTGATGCTTAATGTTTCTCAAAGTTATGTTTACATTGTCATCCCCTTTGATTTGGCAACTCTTACAAGTATGCTATTGATCTTCTTTTGGTATATGTTCTGCATAAGTTCAAAGATATAAAGATCACATGTCACATCTACAAATGTAACTAGTTTTGGAATATGGGGTGCTTATACTTTATTTATCCATTCCAATAAGATATTCATAAAATATTAAGTGAACTATATCTTTTCCCCACTCTTTTTTTTTCTTTCTTCCTATGATGATTTATTATGTATATGATTTTTTGTAGGTGGCTAATGTGGAATACCATAAAATGATGGATTATCCATCAAATGGTGTTTCTATTGTGGGCCGCCTGAGACCTGCTTATGCTAATGAAGAATCATATATAAAAACTTTGTTTCATCATGTAGATAGTGATAGAGATGACTTAGATTGAAAAGGTATGTTGTGTTTCTTCTTGTCTGTTAATAGGTCAGAGTTACAATGGAGAATAGTAGGATATAGTAGATTACACAAGATGATGGATGTTTAACTTGTTAAACAAAAATAGACCTACTACCTAGATCTTTCAACTATCAAGTTATTGAAACTGATGGGAACATCACATTTGGTAAATCCTTAAGGTGGATGAGCATTAAGATTTAGTGTCCGAAATGTTAAGCCACACTATAGTTTCATATTTTTTAACTGATTCAAAATCTTTAAGCATATGTGCATCATTTAAATGTGAATGATTGTTCGGGTGGATCCTAGAAAGATAAACCTCAAAATGTGTTAAATACAAATCTCAAACCCTGGATAAACCTATATTTCTTGGATTTTATCAGAATCAAACCCTAACTTGCTTTGTAGTATTTGTTTAGCCACACATCCATGTGCATATGTTCTCCAATATAGACTAATGGTTTTTTTTTTTTTTTTGTCAATTTCTTGGATATGATTATTATGAAGTTACTATTTGTTGTCTCTCCCGGTTAACTTTGAAGTGTTTTACTTTTACTTCTTTTTTTTGTTCATTGTCTTCTGACTTTCAACATTTTCTTTTTGAATTGTCTTTCAACCCTAATGAATTGTGGTTTTTCCTATTTAAGCAATATTTCATTACTCTTTAAGGAAAAAGGAACAATAGAAAAATTGAGTTCTTGCATTGCCTTGCTAGTGATCTTCTAGCTGTTTGAAAGTTATTTTTTGGCTATATGGGGTTGACCAGCCTAAGTCATTTGTGCCATTTAATTATTGACATTCTGAATGGGACATGCAGCTTCCAAGCTCATTTCTTGTTAAAAGTCTCTTTTGTTTTTATAAAGTGATTTTAGAGAGAAACTTCAAGTAAAACTAAGGATTTAGGTACATGGTGTGACATGCTACCCTGCAATTGAGTCCCCCAATTTACTTTTGCTACATTTGGAAAAAGGAGGCCTTATTTTTACTGCAATTGAAATTTGGTCCATGCTATTGTGTAAGTAAATTGTTCAGGTTATCAAGGATTAATATAAAAACCTAATCACGCTTTGTGTTCAACATTAGTATCTTTGTATAGACAATGAGTCCATTACATGAATATTTTTCACAATAGTTTACATTTCATATAAAAATTTAGGAGTAACTTTGATTCATGTTATGCAATCCTACATCTATAGATCTCTCTTATGTGTGTTAGTATGAAATTGTATGTTTATCTTTGCTTTTAAATCCCTATATGTCCCTTATTGTCACTAATTACATTGTATGCTCCAACTAGAGGTTCGTAATTCAGTGCGATAGCCATATCAATTGCTTGATTCGTTTTTAGAAGAGCATATGCTAATGCAACATGCTAGGTGAGGGTTGGAAGTGCTTGGCGTCCTCCAATGATCTAGTTGGAGATGCTTATTATTTTCTGTTCCGCAAATGTTTTTATCCTTTTGTCCGTTTTATATAAATTACGCCCCTTTTTACTGTTTGAAGGACTGACTCAAAAGGCTTCATTACCTTTTGCGTCGTATCATACCTCTTCAATATATCCGACTGTGCATGGTGCATGGTGCATAGTCTACTTTTCTAACGTGGCAAGCAAAGACAGTTTCAATGCTTTGCTCGACAGATCTAAGAGGTCTTGAAATTTAAAAGGCTTCAATATAAATTTTTATTAAATTTCATTACAACGAGTTTTGTAAAATATAAGAGTCAATTAGATATACGTTATAAGAAAAATTACGTATTCTCATGATAAAAGATGAGATAAATTTTTTTTTTAAATACGAGAAAGATGTAAACTATTTCAATTTGCCTTTTTAAATCGTTAAAGCAATAGAGTTGGTTGATAATTGTGTATGTACATTCACCACACCGATAAGTTCTACGGAGGTTTTTACTCGCCGGGATTGATTTGGCCTTCTAAACGAGGTCTACTTTCTTGAGATGCTGGGTTTGTAAGTTCCGTCGGATGCTGGATTTGTGGGGTGTATAACATTTCGATTTGCCTTTCTTGTGGAAACCTACCCGAGGCTTTCGCAGCCGTAGGCCGATTTTCATCTTTCTCTTTCATCTCATCTCTGGTCGGATATCTTTCGGACGCCTCTCCGTTTAGCCTTGCCGTGTCTTTCCATTCAACAAGATGCCTCTCTCTTCGACCTTCGTCTCTTTCTGACTTTTTTACCATATGGCTTCTTGCTATTTCCTCTTATCCATGGCCGATGGCCAGTCTTTTGAAAAAATATACTTTAACAGGAATGCGGTAAAGTCTATAGCTTTTCAGTTTTGATGGTTGTAAAGTTAATTTTTTGTTCGTAAATCTATATGTTCCTTCTTATTATTGTTATTATTTTTGCTCTCATCTCTTTTTTTGATCTGTTAAAACTTTATGTTCCATATTATTTTTTTTTTGTTTTTTGCTCCCATCTCTTTTTTGGTAATGAACACAAGTAATCGGCGTTTGTAGAAAAATAATTTTTCTATAGAGGTTGATTATTTACATGCACTACCATTTTCACATATTTTCAATTTTTTTCCTCTTTTTATGATTTTATGTATCCATACCATGAAGCGCAGGTTGAACGCATATGACCTATTTTTCTTCTACTTGCTTTTTGATTTTTTGCTCACGATTACTAACTTGTGATGTGCTTTAAATATGTTTTCACCTATCTTTACTTTGTACTTTGTATATTAAAATTCTATTAACTTTAATTTTGTTTAAGTATATTAATTAAAATTATATTAACTTTTTTATTCTAAAGGACCATAAAGGTCACAAAGAACAATGTTCATAGGTGGAAATGCTATTAGTGCAACCACACATTTCACATGGGGTACAAGGAATTTAAGAGTCACAAGAAATTTGAATGCCCAACCTGTAGGCCACACCTAAACCCAAACCCTAACAAAGGCCTATCCAAGAGCCTGAACCTATAAGCAGAGTGCCAAGGCCCAAGCATTGCGCTAGAGCTAAAGCCCATCTCAAATTCATGCCTAATTTGACATCCAAATATCACAAGCCAAGTCCCTCATTCCCCCCATGTCGCATTGCAAACACCACCCATCAAAGCCCAACCACTAGCAGCACATTCAACACTACCCCCACCCCAAGCCCTACCCCCATCCCAAAATCCCCAACCTCGATCTTAACTACCACAACTTGCCCTATTGCTTGACGCAGGCCCAAAACCACAATGCCAACAACCAGAGCCTCGTAGCCCACTACCCCCACCCCAAGCCCTACCCCCAACAACACCTATACATCCACTCTAAGCCCTACCCCCACTTGCAACACATTCGACACTAACACCCCCCATTACCCACACCCAAAAATCCCCAACCCCTATCCCAACTACCACGACTCGCCCTACTACTTGACGTAGGCCCAACACCACAATGCTAGCAGCCAGACCCCCATAGCCCATTACCCTCGCCCTAAGCCTTACCCCAACACCACCTAAACATCCACCCCAAGCCTTACCCCCACATGTAGCTAAAGCTTGTAGGCCAAATGAAGACTATATTGTTGCTTTTAAAATTTTAGGACGTAACTTTCCATTCATTTTCTTTGTTGATACTTTCTCTAGGGTATTTTATTTCCCTAAGCTAAGATTGTTTTGGCTATCTAGTCCAAACTATACAATGGTTGGTGGTAGAACAAATTTATATATCATCCTATTGCCTAATGTAGGTTTAGCACCACACTGCCAATAACTGGACCTCGTAGCTTTGAAATTTTAGGACATATTGTTGCTTATAAAAATTTAGGACATACAACTTTTAATTCATTTTCTTTGTTAATATTTTCTTTGGTATATTTTATTTCCCTAATCTAAATATAGGATGGTTGTTGGTAGTCGATATTCATATATTATCACACAATAAACTCTTCCACACCACCCCTGCCCCCACACCCAAATGCCCTAGTAACATTAGTACATCCACCAACACAATCTGTAATGCCCACCAACAGCACATCTAGCACTAACCCCAGGGTAGGGCCCACATCCATCCTAAGCCCCATTGTAAACACTGCCCCCCCTAAGCCTAACCCTTGGCAACACCCATGCATCCACCGACACGATCTCTAGCACCACCAACAACAAATTTGGCACTACTCACCCCCACCCCAATATTCCTAGCCCTTATCTCAACTACCATAGCTCACCGTACTGCTTGACAAGCCCAACACCATACACCCATCAATCGACCTTTAGCCTTACCAGCAGCACATTCAGCACTACCCATGCCCCACTAACCTTACCCTATAATCCCCAACCTTGATATCAACTACGACATCTTTTCCTACTACCTGTTAAGGCCTTGCACCACATTGCCAGTAACCAGACCCTACAACCCTAATGAAGAAGTTATATTGTTGCTTCTAAAATTTTAGGACACACAACAATTTCTCTAGTATATTTTGTTTTTGCTTTTGGTTATGTAGTAAAAAATGTACTAAAAATTATAGGAGCATGAGAAGAAAAACATGAGGATGGTAACGATTTAAAAGCAAAACCAAAAAAGAAAGAAGAAAAATGCAAAGTAACGCATCAAGAAGATGGAAGCAAAAAAATTAAAATAAAAAGCTATAGATTCTGTTGGAGATTTATGGTTAATGTCTGTCGATCATTCCTAGCTTAAATCAAGGAGAATCATTGTCCACAATGGGTATGATCTATAATTTTAGGAAATATGAATTGTACAAATAGGGATTATTCTTTGTAATTATGTTTTTCCTTTAATGTATACAAATGCTTGTATTATAAGTAGACTTACATTGTTCTAGATTTACTTACTTTTTTGTGAACATGGAAACTTTCCCATGTCCTTTTCTCTTTACTATTCACTTCGTGTCATGGAATCAAAGCCATTGTGTTTTTTTTTTTCCTTTGGCCTAAGCTTTCGCAACCTTTTTTCCTTACCAAATTTGTCCTTTTTTTTAATTGCTTGCTTTTGTATAGTTTGTTTAGAGAGAAGCAAAAGAAAGTTTGTTTTTTTTTTTTTCCGATGTGAACCTTAACCATTTTTTCCTTTTTTTTTTTAAACGACACAACTTTACCTTACCTTTTGTCTTTTTTCTCCTTGCATTCCTTTGTATTGTTCACTCAGAGAACCTGTACATGAAAGCTAGACATCCCTGATGTCCCTTCACATCTCATAAACACCGTACCTTTGTTAGCTCATCATGTTGAACCATATGGTTGACTTCAAGGTGCCTATTATGGAGGACTTGCGGGATGACACAAGCTTTTCTCCTTAATAGCCCCACTTTTCTCAACAATTCACTACCCCACCAAATGGTTTGCATGTTTTCTCCATTCTGGACCTAACTTAACATAGGGTTGGCTCTTCCACCTCTTTAGGCCTTGTCCTTGGTTATGTTTTGAGTTGGGTTTATCAGGGTCCCGACTTGAACCCCAGTTTTGCTCCACTAGGTTTTGGATTTGTGGATCCCAACCTGAATAGCAACCCATTTAGGTTGTGCTATCTCACCGCACCTAGCAGTTATCTAGAGCTCGGTGACCCCCTTTTCACCAATGTTGTTGATGGAGTCGAACTCCAATTGGTTGCTTAACCACTCTCTAGCCAATTGAATGACCCCTCTTGGGCACGTGATCTCTATCGAGCCCTTGTTACAAAGGACAAGGACTCTTTCATCGATGGGACATTCCTTTGTTCAACCAACAAGCACCTGGCTCAATATTAGTGCTGTTGCAACTACCTTGTTTGCTCTTGGATCACCAATTGCTTGACTAAAGAAGTCTTTGTTGGCCTCCTAATTGATGATGTTAAGCATATTTGAGATACTCTTGCTGCGATGTATGGCAAAACTGACTGGGCTAAACGGTTTTCTCTCCTTTAAACTAAGAGTGAATTCAAGCAAGGGGATCTATCGATTACAACTTTTTTAACTAGCTTTCTACTATTTGGAATGAGCTTGATGCCGCCAAAGAAGCTTTAATTCAACTTGATTTGACTATTCAACAATATTAGAAAATCAAAGAGAGTAATTGCATCACTCGTTTCCTTATTATTTTGAATGCTTCCCATTTATCTTTTCGTTTACAAATCTTGGCTATGGAATCAGAGCCCTATTTTCGTTGGATTTTTTTTTCGAGCTGTCCAAGGGAACCAATGGCTTGCCTCATCGAAATATCTCCGTATAGGTGACATTGTTATGCTCACCTCTCATGCAACCCTCGCCTAACATCACATTGTTGCTGCTTAAGGCCTTGGTGGTGGGTCCATCTTTTCCAATCTAAGGTTTTCAAACTCTCTCGAGCAAGCCACTCATTTTATGGATCCAATGGGCCATGCTCTCCCCTAAGATCCAATGGCCCACTATTATCTCTACCCACTCCTATACTAGACACTCCTTTGATTGCCGTATTTGATTTGTTTTCAAATCATCCAATGGGCGTCAGGGTGCCACCTCATCTAATCACTTAGCCCATTCTAATTCCTCTCATGGGAATTATAATGACAAATATTGCAACCATTGCAAGCTTTGATACTATGACACATGGGAAAAGTATTTGTATTCATAGAAAAGTGATTATACCTTGAACAATGTAGGTCTACTTATAATACAAGCATTTGTACACATAAAAGGAAAAACATAATGATAGAATAATCCCTATTTGTACAATTCATATTTTCTAAAATTTTAGATCTTGCCCATTGTAGGACAATGATTCTCCTTGATTTAAGATGGGAATAATTAACTCCCCTCATTAGCCTTTATCTGATGCTCAATTTGAGAAAATTATGTCTGCCACCAATCAACATGGAACTCAGGACCACTCTACTAGCTTTGTAGGTACTTACTTTTGCCTAATGAATTCTCTTTCGATTAATAATTGGATTATTGATTCAGGGGCCAGTGACCACATTGTCTATGATGAATGTTTCTTTACTTGTTCCCTTCCCCCACCTGACCTCCCCATTTTCATTTGTTTGCCCAAGGGCACTGTTACTCCTATTACCAAACTTGGCAATGTTACCTTTAGCTATTCTATTATCCTAAAAAATATCCTTTTCATTCCCCTTTTTTAGTTTAACCTCATTTTCGTTCCAAAGTTTGCATCAACAATAATTGTCAGGTTAACTTTAATTCTGATATTTGTGTTTTTCAAGCCAGTTTAACTAGAAAACTAATAGGCTTGGGTAGTGTTCATAATGATCTTTACTTTTGGAATTCCCTTTTGTCATATTTTGCTTATAAGAATTGTATTTCTTAGCTTTCTTTATGTAATGCCAATTTTCATAATAATAAAAATTTTCTTTCACACTAGCCTCTGGGTCATAGTGCTTTCTTTCCTTATCTTACTTGTTCAATTTGCCCCTTAGCCAAACAACCCCGTGCCTCGTTCCCTTCCAGCCACTCACGTGCCTCTTCTACTTTTTCCCTTATCCAGCCTCATGTATGGAGGCCTTATCACACCCTACATCACGATGGTTCTTGTTTCTTGCTCACACTCATTGATGATTTTTCTTGTAGTACTTAGGTTTTCTTAATGCTTTTCAAGACTTGCATTTTACCTATCCTAACTCAATTCCATTAGTTAGTTCAAACTCAATTTCAGACTTCCATCTAATGTGTTCATTCTAACAATGCTCAAGATTTCTTTAACCATACCTATTCTTCCTTTTTCACCTCCCATGGCATCCTTCATGAGAGTTCTTGTCTTTATACCACTTAAAAAAATGGGATTGTTAAGTGTAAATATCGTCACCTACTTGAAGTTGCATGTGCCCTTAAATACTAAGCCTCCGTTCTTGAATGCTTTTGGGGCGATTGTGTGGTCAATATTGCTTATTTAATCAATCGGATGCCCATTCGTATACTTCATGGCCGAACTCCTTTTGAGCTTTTCTTTGGGAGGACACTTGATTTTAGCCATCTTTGAGTCTTCAATTGCTTACGTTATGCCACTCTAATGGGCCCTTGGGACAAGTTTGGCCTATGTGCAGTTCGTTGTGTCTTCATGGGCTACTTATTTCTTTAGAAGGGCTATCAAGTTTTGGATCCATCTATTGGGCATTTCTTTGTTAGTCGCAATGTGATTTTTCATGAGGACATCTTTCCAGTTGCTGCTTAGCTTACACTGACTTCACTGGCTCCCACTTTGCCTAATGTACAATTTTTGGTAGATGATGATCTTTTTCCAACAATTTCATTGGCTTCTTTTGAGCCTTTCACAGTGTCTCTAAATTAGCCCTCTGTCAACTCTACCCCATTACCTGACACGGTTGTTTCTTCACTTGATGCTTTTGTTGTAGACTTATCTCCCACTAGGTCTTCTTCCTTGTACTCTAATCCCTTAGAGCCTTTGGCCGCCTTTTTGTGGATTTTGCGTCGCTGCCTTCCAATGATTCCTTGGTGGTTGTCCTTTCTTCGGTTTCACCTACACCACCCCGTTGTTCTAGGTAGCCCACCTGGACTCCTACATGGATGAAGGATTATATTTGCTCCAGCATCGATTTTTCTGGTACTCATTACCCTATTACTATTTATGTCAATTTTGCTCGCCTTTTGCTTGGTCATTTTTGTTGCATTAGTTGTATTTTTTGGATTAGGAGCCCTCATCTTATTTTGAGGCTGCTAAGAATTCCTGTTGGCAACAAGCAATGGAGGTCGAGATTCTTGCCCTTACGAAGAACCATACCTAGGAACTCGTTCCCTAGCCACCCTATCGAAAGCCCATTGGTTGTAAATGGGTCTATGAAATCAAGTATTGCATTGATGGCTCTGTTAAGCATTATAAAACCTGCCTTATGGCTAGAGGCTTCACCTAGAGCCATGGCTTTGATTTTGTGGAAATTTTCTCTCATGTTGCCAAATATGTCACTATTCGTTCCTTTATTACATTTACAACAATTCGTGATTGGTTTCTTCATCATATGGATGTCGATAATGCCTTCCTCTATGGTGATTTGGACTAAGAAATTTTCATGGATCTTCCATAAGGATTACACAACTAGGGAGGATTATGTATGTCACCTTTGTAAGTCCATGTATGGCCTTAAATAGGCCTTTTGTCAATGGTATGCTAAGTTCACCCAGGCTCACACACACGTTCATCAATCCAGACATGATTATGCTTTCTTCACTTAGATATGAGGTGAATCATCCATCTATCTTCTAATTTCTATGGATGATATATTGATTATGGATAACGATGAAACTACTATCAATGATTTTTAGAGATACTTGCATGCCACATTCCACATTAAAGATTTGGGTACTAAATACTTCCTTGGCATCGAAATAACTCATTCTAAGAAAGGTATATGTTTGAGCCAATGTAAGTTCATTTTAGAAATTATCTTTGAAGTATGATTGTTCGGATGTAAACCAATGGTCATTCTCATCGAATAGAATTCAAAATTGACAATAGTTGAGTATGATGTAGGAATGTCTCCATTGGATGAAGACCCATTGCTTAAAGATCTATCCAGCTATTAATGACTTGTGGGAAAACTCATCTATCTCATGATGATTAGACAAAAAATTAGCTATGCAGTAGAGATTTTAAGTCAATTTATGCAAGATCTGAAGCAATCTCATATGAAGGTCACCCTTAAAGTAGTCAGGTATATGAAAAAGATGTCTAGGATTAGGAATACTTTTGTCTTAAAGCTGTGACTTGGAATTGCGAGCTTATTGTGATGCTAATTATGCCAGTTATTCGATGACTAGAAGATGCATCACTAGGTTCTGTGTAAAATTTGGAGTCTTTATTGTCATGGAAGATGAAAAAGTAGTCAACTATATCATTATCCTTGACTGAAGCTGAATATTGAGCAATGGCGAAGACCGTTTGTAAAGTCGTTTGGATGCGAGGTCTACTTCAAGACCTTGGATTAAGGATAAAGGGTCCAACTACATTGTTTTGTGATAATGATGTAGCACTCAAACTTGTGGCCAATTGGATGGTACATGAAAGAATAAAACATATTGAGGTTGATTGCCACTTCACCAAAGACAAGATTTAAGAAAGGGTTATTAAGACTAAAGGGATAATAATTATAGAACAACCTGTAAACATTTTCACCAGACCATTATGTTAGAGACAACACAAGCATCTATTAAGAAAGTTTGGTGCCTTAAACATTCATACACCGTCAACTTGAAGGGGAGTGTTGGAGATCTATGGTTAATGTTTGTCAATTACTCCTAGCTTAAATCGAAGGGAATCATTGTCCTACAATGGGCAAGATCTACAATTTTAGGAAATATGAATTATACAAATAGGGATTATTCTTTGTCATCATGTTTTTACTTTTATGTATACAAATGCTTGTATTATAAGTAGACATGCATTGTTTTAGGTTTACTCACTTTTTCGTGAATACGAATACTTTCCCATGTTCGTTTCTCTCTATTATTCACTTTGTGTCGGATTCTACCTCATCTCACGTGAAAGACACTTATAGCAATACGAGAGAGATGAAGTTTGAAGAAGCGAGGCCCACAAAATCATCTTCTTGTTCCCTTAGGGGAGTAGGTTGAGGCCAACATAAAGGTTAAAAAGATCCAAAATAGATGTAGCCAAAAATTGACGAACAAAGATGAGGAATGTCGAAAAGAGAGAGGCCTTGAATAGATTAGCCACATTCAAGGTTCAATAGAAAGACCTCAAATCTAAGAATCTAAAACTCTTTGACACAATTAAGTGTCGGTAAAGGGCATATTGGACATTTAATAGAGGACATTCATCGATAAAACAAGAAAAAAAGAAAAGGACATGCTTTGATTCGATTCTATATCCCGTCAATAATAAGTGATGAGAATCCAAAACTAAAGGTTAACAAACAAATAAAGAAAGATACTAAAGATGAGATTTTTATGAAAGATTTTGTTTACACATTCACGAAACTCAAAACCCCTAATAAAAAAAAATTCGTATAAATTTAACAGATTAAAAAAGATCTAAGAGACCTAAAAAAAGAAAAAGCAATGATAATTATGATATTAAAAAAAGTAAGGAACAAAAGAAAGAAAAATAAAAAACGGAGAGATTTTACAAATGAAGAAAGAGTTGAAAGCAAAAAAAAAAAAAAGAACAAAAACAAGGAACATGTAGACTTAACTAATCAAAAGAGAGATGGAAGGAAAAAAAAAAAGAAAAAAGAACGCATGGATTTAATAGGTCAGAAAAAAGATGAAAAAAATAGAAGAAAATAAGAAACCTTTAGATCTAATAGATCAAAATAGATATAGGAAGAAAAAAGAAACGTATTGATTTAACATATCAAAAAACACATGGGAGCAACAAAAAAAAAAGAGAAAAAAAGGAATGTATTTGTTGAAAAATACTTGTTTGTCGTATACTATTCATAGGTCCAATTGTTTGTAAGGCTTTCACTATTCATAATCGTTGTAGCTCGTTTCCATTCTTTAAAGGCTAGAATTCTAGCTCTTCTTCCTTATGACATTTACTATAATTTCTTCCAAATATATAAAAGTAGTTTCATCCTTTTTGTTTCAATATGTTTCTTAACATGGTATCAAGGAGCAAGCTTGTCCTGTAATCCTAGATTTATTTCACGTTTTCGCAAGCTACTTCCGTATACTTAAACTGCTCATTTTTTTGACATTTTGTTGAACACCTACTATGCAGTTACATACCCAACCTCATGGACACCAGTCGTAGCCCCAACTACCGTTTGGACTAGCCGTCATCGCACTAAATATCGCTCTTGTACTTGCCATCATTCTCATGGGCATTTGGGTAGCCCAAGTACCATTCCTCTAGTTTAACCTAGCGATGCTCTTTATCTTCACCCAAATGAGCAAACTAGCACTATGATTATCTTTATGAAGCTATTGAGGGTTGAAAATTATGCTTCTTGGTCGCGAGACATGAAGCATGCTCTATTTAGGAAAACCTAATTCGGGATTTTTGATCTACATGTGAAACAGCCAGAACTTGATTCCCTTCTATACCTATTCTAGGAACATTGCAACGAGGTGGTCCTTTCTTGGATTCTCTCATTTGTAGCCTTAAACATCTACAAGACATTCACCTATTTGGCAAATGCAAGGCATGTCTAGAATCATTTTTAACAAAATTTCCTCTGTGTTGGCACCAAAGAGGTTTGCAATGTTTAGTGCAACCAAGCCAATGCTAAACAACACGGCGATTTGGTGTATAATTATGTTTATCAGTTGGAAGGCCTATGGAATTGGTATGATTCCTATATTGCTGTGCTCTATCCATGACTAATAAAGGATTATGATTTTTGTCAATTTTAGGATGCCAGCAAATTTACTGAGTTTCTAAACGGTCTTGATGATTGTTATTTGGCAGCTCACTCTCAAATTTAGAACACTCGGCCACCTCTGATGCTCCTTGATGCTATTTGAATGATATGATGAAGAATATGTTCTTCACCCAACTAGAATCTAGTGAACTGACTCACTAGCCTTTGTGCTCGAGTCAGATCTAACTATCAAGTTGGGGCACTCCATGGGCAGGTTCTTCTCGCGTGGATCTAGCCTTGCCTCGTGTGGACTTAATTTGGGGCATGAACAGTGCAGGCCCTACTTAACCTTCGCAACCCTCCATCTTGAATTAGGATGTGTGAATGATTTTGAGCGGGCCTCTTTACAAGACTCGCACATTGAGGGGTCCAACGTGCTGTTTCACCTTTTTATGTGTTTAAGACCTATATGGGCCCTGCTGCTCTTAAGGCCCAACAAGGTACTTTCTCCCATTGTGGAAAAATGGGCCATACCTATGATGAATGTCTAATGCTCACTAAATGTGAGCATTATGGCATCCCTGGGCACTCTAGAGCAAAGTGTTACCGATTGCATGGCAAGCCTAAAGATAAGGGAAAACAAAAAATGGGTTCACATAAAACTATGAACCATTCAACTATAGAAAGGGCTTTTAATGATGAATTAACTATCTCCAAGGAAGATAGGTAGATAATAATGTCTATTCTTCACAAGAAGAAATCATCCACAACTGGATCAGCTGATAGGGAAGGTGACAACATTGCTCATGTCACAGGTATCTCTCCTAAAACTCCTAATTATTTATGTTGGCATGTAGAATCAAGCATTAGTGACCATATCACAAGCAACTTTAAATGGTTGATATCTCCATGGTCATGTAGTCATGAATATAGAACTATTTAGCTATATAATGGGAAATGTATTCCCATTACTCATATAGGTTCAATAGTGATTCAAGAAAAATATTACCTTTATGATGTGCTTTATGCTCCTTCATTTACTACAAACTTGTTATCCATTACCAAATACACTAGAGATAACCATTGTGCCATTACATTGCTTTCCCCTTTTTGTTTCTTTCAGGACTTATGGACTAGGATAATGATGGGGTATGTTAGAGTGAAGCATGACCTATATTATCTTTCCAATACTTTTGATGTTGCATGTAATTCATAATTGACAAACTCTATAGTAGATTATTTTGTACCTAAGAAGTTGAACCATGTTCGTCAATCTTCTTCTATATATACTCCATGTAATATTTTGCATCAAATATTATGACATCCATCGTTTGATGTTATGAAACATATTTTTTATGTATTTTTGTCATGTCTTCCTGAAATTAAAGCATGTAAAATTTGTCTCTTTGCAAAGCATGCTCGTTCTTCATTTACTATCAACAACTTAATTTCACATAATATTTTTGAGTTGATACATGTTGATATTTGGGGACTTTATATGGCCCCCTCACATTATGGAGCTAGATTTTCCCTCATAATAGTTGATGACTATTCTAGAGCCACTTGGACTTATCTCATGAGATAGAAAATAGAAACATTTGATCATCTCAAGTCATTCTTCACTATGGTAGTGACTCAATTTGGAACTTGAATTAAGCGTTTGTGCATTGATAATGCACATATTTTTTTAGTTTATCCTCTACATTATTTTTTGAGTCTCAAGGAGTGATCCATGAAAGTTCATGCCCTTACACATCCCAACAAAATGGGGTGGTTGAGAGGAAGCACCGACATTTATTTAATGTTACCAGGGCATTACGCTTCTAGTGCCACTATCTTATTCATTTTTAGAGCGAATGTTTACTTATGACCACCTACTTGATTAACTATACACCATTTCATTGCTCGAGGGTCATACATCTTATAAGCACTTATTTGGGAAGGTACCCTCATTAGATCATCTACGTGTTTTTAGATGTCTTTGCTATGCCATTAACTTGACTTCAAATGACAAGTTTGGGCATCACTCCATACCATCTATCTTTACGGGTTATCCATTTGCCTAAAAGGGTTATCATCTTTTAGCACTTGATAGTGAGAATTTTTTTACAAGTCGTGATGTGACCTTTCATGAGAATACTTTTCCTTTTGACTGCTTAACCCCAATATCACCACGTCTGCATCCATCATCATCTAACATTAGAATGCAAGACTCTAATTCACTCGCCATTGTCCCTTACATTGGCCTAGCCTCGTAAGCTCCTACTAACCCTTTTTTACCTAGTGGAGAGCAAACTACTTCATGTAGACAATAATCAGGTGGAATTCCTAGAATACTTGCTTAGACATAAGATTATATTTTTTCTCACACAAATTTATCTCATACTGCTACAACACCATCGACTGCACACCTCATTTCTGATGTGATTTCACATCATAGACTATTTAGCTAGCACAACCATTTTGCATGTTCCATTTCAGCTACCATTAAGCCATCCTTTTATAGTGAAGTAGTCCTTGACCCAAAATGGCGTGACGCCATGACTGGGGAGATTAGGGCATTAGAGTCAAACAATAAATGGGAATTGGTTTCTCTACCTATAGGTTATCGTGCTATTGGAAATAAATGACTGTACAAGATCAAATATAATACCAATGGAAGCATTAATCACTACAAAGCTGGCCTTGTAGCTAAAGAATACAACCAGTGAGCAGGAATTGATTATGAGGATACATTTGCTCTAGTTGGAAAGCTTATGACCATTCAGATTCTCACTACTTTGGCTACTATACATCATTGGGACATACATCAAATGGACGTCCATAATGCATTCTTGCAAGGTGACCTTGATATTGAGATCTATATGTGACTCCTAGAGGGTCTTCGACTTAAAGGAGGATCCAAAGTATGCAAACCCAAAAAATCATTCTATGGACTTAAGTAGGCCTTCAGACAATGGTACTAGAATTTCATAGATGCCCTCATTCGAGCTGGTTTTTGTCACTCCCAGCATGATTACTCACTTTTCCTCAAATAGACAAGTAATGGCCTTCTCAATGTTTTCATTTATGTGAATGATATGATCATAACATGAGGAGATAAAGATAGAATCATTAGGTTAAAGGAATACCTATGTTCCACATTCCATATCAAGGACCTTGGACTAGTCAAATATTTTTTGGGAGTTGAAATAGCACATTCACCTGCTGGTATTGTGATGAATCAACAAAAATATTTCTTAAAACTAGTTTTTGAATATGGTCTTTTTGGATGCAAACCAACAGGCACTCCTATGAAGCAAAATGTTAAGTTTTCAAGCATTGAATATGATAAGTTCTTAGATAGAGAAGGAGATACACCTTTGAAGGATAGAACACACTATCAACAGCTAGTGGGAAGATTGATCTATCTCACTGTTACTAGACCAAATATATGTTTTACTATATGGCTATTGAGCCAATTCATGCAAGCACCTAAGGAGTCTCACTTGGATGCAACACTTCAAGTCATTTGCTACATTAAGAAATCACCTAGTCAAGGGCTACTTATGAAATCGCAAAATAGCCTTAAGCTACATGCTTTATGCAATGCTACCTATGGATCCTACCCAATAGGGTGCCATTCTACTATAGGCTTTTGTATTATGTTGAGAGACTCTCTCATTTCATGGAAGAGTAAAAAGCAATCCATTATGTCTTGGTCCTCTATAGAATCAGAGTATCGAGCAATAACATCCACCACCTGTAAGATCATATGGTTGATAGGACTTTTTAGAGACCTATGAGTACCATTGATTAGACTAGTATTTCTCTATTGTGAACAATGAAGTAGCCATGAAAATAACTACTAACCTAATAGTGTATGGGGACAAAACATATAAAGAAAAATCATTTCATTAAAGAGACAATTACCGCATGAATCATTCAGATGGCGCATACTTCTACATGAGATTAGCCTTCAGACCTATTGACAAAGGCATTAGGTATACAACAACAACATTTTCTTCTCTGCAGCTAGGTGTTTATGACTTATTTCAACCACTAGCTTGAGGGGGGATTTTGAAAATACTTGTTTGTTGTATATTTTTAATAGGCCCAATTGTTAGTAAGCCTTTTACTGTTCATAGTCATTGTAGCTCATCTCTATTCTTTAAGAGCTAGAATTCTAGCTTTTCTTCCTTAAGACATTCATTGTAATTTCTTCCAAATATATAAAAGTAGTTTCATCGTTTCTACTTCAATACAATTCGTAATAGTATTGATTAAAGATATCAAAAATAGATGAGAGCAACAAGAAAAAAAGAAAAAAAGAAAAAAAGGAACGTATTGATTAAACCGATCAAAATAGAGTTGGAAGAAAACAAGCGTAAATATTTAACGGATCAAAAAACAGATGGGAACAAAAAAAAACAATGAGAAATACAACAAGGAATGTATAAATTCACCGTATCTCATGTTAAAATATACTTCTTCAAACAATTGGCCAGTGGCTATAGAGAATAGGGAATTGCAAGAAGGTATGGCAAGAGGATCGGAAAGATCTAAGGGGGGAGATCTTGTTAAATTGAAAGGCTGTAATATGAGAAGGGAGAAGATATATGATGACAAGAGAAGAGATGAGAAGGAGATAGAAATAGGCTTGTGACTGCATGGTACGAGGGTAGGTTGGCTAGGCTTCTTTCAAATCACATTAAACTAGGGTTTGCAAGTTCAATATATAATTTAAGGTTAGCACTGTCGCCTTCAAAATAAAAATGAATTAAAAAAAATTGTTGTCAATATCGATGTCTTAAAAACAGAACCACAAAAGGTGAATAACTATTATGATAGACTATTGTGATTTAAAAACCGAATCAAAAAAATTTGTTGTCGGTATTGCTGTCTTAAAAACAGAGCCACTCAAAGATAAATAACTATTAGCGTCGCCTTAAAAATCGAGTAAAAAAATTTGAAAACCAAAGGAAAAAAAATCTCCTGTCATCGTCGCCTTAAAAATAGGGCCATAACCATTATCATCCACTGTTATAATCTGAAAGAAGAATGAAAAAAAAAATTAGTTGTCAACATGTTGGCTTAAAAACCGAGGCCACAATACAAAGTTTAAATGGAGAGTGATCTAGCAATAGATGAGATGGGAGAGAAGATAAAAATAGCTATGCGGCTATGAAGGCTTTAAGTGTAGGTTTCCCTCAAGAAGGAACATCAACTTTAAGGGATAAGTGCGTTCAAAAGACCCTTGACATTCCAAAGAACCTTTCTAATCAAATTTAACTTTGTGAAAGTGGGCAACATGAGCAAGATCAAGGTGCGTCCATATCGCCTTTTGTTTTCTACGCAAAAGACAAAGATTTGTACCCTACTTGCGTCAAAAGAAAAGACTCATATGGGTGGTGGTAGACCATGGAAATCCTTATATGCATTTACTGCCACCCAAGTCACTAGGTAATTATAGACCACCATAGGGTTAAGCGAATGTGCTGTCCAATGTATGTTAAGTTATTTTAATTATGTGTGGCGTTTTAATATGTAAGTGACTTGTTATTTTCTGAGGGTTAGGAATATACCTTGTCTTTTATACTTATCCGAGGTATGGTTATTATGCCCAGCCTTGTTGGTATTAATAAAATTTGTCAGGGTACCGCCCCTGTTTCTTAAAAAAAACAAAAAAGTCATTAAAGCTTTTCATTAATAGTTTCTTCGAAAATGTCAATGGTTCACTATGTAGTGTAACTTCCAAAACGTTCATGAACCTACTCTCAACATTTATGCTTGTCTCCATCTATAAAGTCCTTTGTCCGTTGAATTACCTAACTGGATTCTTTTTAGCTTTGATCTTTTCACGAAGCATAACTGTCTTTGTTTGTATTCATTCCCATTCTATAGTCTATAAGCTTGCAATGAAAATATACGGTGCTGCCCTAGAATTATAGCATACATATGTTCTCCTAAAGTTTTGGTTGCATGTAAAAATGCTCACAAGTGTTGGTAGAAATGCTCTTTCTGCAGATTATACTGGGAAAAGATATTTCTAGAACTATATGCCGCATCATTCTTATTCAATCATATCTTCTTCATTTTTAAAAGTTCTAACGCTACATTTATAACCCAATCGTAGTTCCTAAATCAATTGCTTTGTTCTTGTGTCATCATGACTATATGGTTCATGGCTCACAAGTCCACTAAGTCACCATGTTGCTCATCGCAACTTTAGAATCATGCACACTGAAAAAATAACGGTGTTACTTTTAAGAGAGCTTATAATGTTCAAACATTTACATTGACATTTAAATATAATAATATAAAAGAAAAGGAATAAGCAAATACTTATGTAGTATATAGAGCCTATTTGTTTCCTTGCATTATTTTTCAAAATCTCTTCATATGGACTCTAATGTTCACAAGGGTTCATATAGCCATATTGAATTTGCCATATTCAACATATTAAGTGAGTTAACTGTTGGATTTCAATTGTCTCCTACCCACATGGGGCTGCACCCACTCGCTCAGGCCCGTGTCACCCTTGGGCCATCAGTATTTTACAACGCAACAGAATTTGGCTTATTCACGTTTACAGGCAGCTTAAACTTTCTTCCAAGCTTGAACTATGGAAGATAGAAACTTGAGCCATTATCTTATTAATTATAGACAGGAGATTTTACAATAGGACATGTAAAATTCTGAAGAAAAAAAGGTCAAAACTTGACTACATGTTGAGGGACTTCTTTTGGATAGTCAGCAAGCCGAAAGCAATATATAGCTAACACACCCTCAAAATGCATGGTCGATTGCTCGTTTAGCACTTATTAGATATTGTTCAAATCCACACAGAAGTCACCACTTGACTCGGAGATGCACAATTAATGCGTCCAACGGTAGGAGAACTTTGTTCAAGCTTTGCTTGGCCCCTGCGTCAATAAGTTCGCATCTTTTTATCAAACTTTGTCGGAGGCTCGAATGCGGGCAAACAATACAAGGGTTTATTAATGAAGTGAAGATCAAGAAAAACTCCAACTTGGCGAAGGTAATACTTTGATGGTTCCTCATCACCCTTTCCTCCGACACTTATGATGGCAGCAGCCTTGTCGCCCAGGAATTCGGAGGTCTTGCTGCCCAGTCGATTGCATCCTCCATAGGTTCTACCAATGAAAAGCAAAATACATGCAGTAGCGTAAGTTTGTGTCCATGAAAGATAAACCAACTCAAGTCAAATAATAAAACAAACCTCTTACTTAAAACTACATATATTCTTTCAATGAATACAACTTTCGAAAAGTATTCTAGATTTACTATAGCCTCACCTAAAATTTACTGTTGAAAAGCACATTGATGAATGAGAGAAAGAAGTGTACGGACTGAAACTAAAAATTTAAAATTCAATTGAATTTAGAACCCACTTGTGTTTGGCTAACACCTAGCCTAGTACAATTGGGTTCGAATTCCTAACATAATTGGGTTATGACTTTCAAACCCAAATCTATTTTTGTCTCTCCCTATCATGATAATCTAGGAATCCAAAACCTATTAGTATTAGGTTAGGTGATAGACTATTTAATAAATTGCAAGAGAATAAAAGGAGATTAAGAGATTAAAACCTAAGCTATAACATCTATTGACAATGAAGCTTTAGGTTTCAATCTTGTGAGTTTTGTGTGTCACTTTCTTATTGTAAAAAATTATTGTGTAAAGTTAACTCTTAATCAAGCTATTCACCTTGTTATCAAAAGAACATCAATAATTTCTTAAGTGTGACACTTCTTTATCAAACAAGGCTTACAAACTAGACTGCTTTCCCTCAAAGTTGATAGGTGAGTAGTTTTTTACTTTTAATATTTTTCCTTTTTCTCCCTAATGTTGTACGTTTATATTACTTTCTTTGATTGAAATCATGTACAGTGTACTATTTGTACTCAACAATTATAGTATGAGATTTTTTATTTGAGACCTCTACTTTAGAGGTGTCTTTTTTATTTTTTCCTATCATGTTTTATATGAATTTTAATTCATGCTTCGAACAACATATGTTTTCTTTGTAATTTTTTATTTTGTCCCTTTTTCATAGATTTTAGATGAGATTATTTTACAATTTTGTTTGTGTTTCTTTTTCAAGTTCACAATTTCTCATTGTGGTTTTTTGCTTCCTAAAACTACACATTTAGATGCTTTTTGATGAATGCTCAATCATTGTTCTTCTCAGGCCTTTTTTTTTTTTTTTGGGTAAATCAATTAATACAATAGCCTATTACTTCAACTTTCATGTCTTTCATCTTGTGTGGTAAATTATTTAGTTTTCTTTTATTTAATGCTTCCATATACCAATTTGACTCTAACCCATTATTGAAGAGGTGAATCACAGGTCCATAATGGAATCCAAGGAAGGAAAGATACAACCTTTACATGCTTGTTCTATCCTTACCCCTCGATCATATCCTTGGCTTGTATTTATCCAAGGAAAAAGGAAATTTTTTTTCTGATGTATCAACCAGCGTTGGTACGAAGAAAGCATTCTTAAGATGATCAATAAAGACACATATGAATATTCCCATGGATGGTATGT
Organism: Casuarina equisetifolia; assembly: GCA_028551475.1. Taxonomy (NCBI): domain Eukaryota; kingdom Viridiplantae; phylum Streptophyta; class Magnoliopsida; order Fagales; family Casuarinaceae; genus Casuarina; species Casuarina equisetifolia. The sequence continues at coordinate 7,994,716 of CM052358.1, forward strand.
TTTGATTGATCGTGATTCCTATGATTGTTATCTTTCCAATCCCATCTCATTGGAAATTATTCAACTATTGTAAGTGAAAACTAATTATTACCATCTTTGCATTTTATCATTGTCTCCACGTGATCTTCATGCCATATCTTGTTTATCGAATACGAGATCAACTATTTTGTGTTATGTAAGCTAGGCGATGCTGAATTTACCAAAAAAGAGATTGAAGATGCTGATAACTCAAAAATAATGGCAGCACTTTTGGTTGGTGAAACTATTTATTTATTGATATATCAAGAAAATTCTAATGGAAGAGTATATATGTTATGCACATTTTTATTTATTGGTTCAAAAGTTCAATTTACATATGTGATAACAGAGCAATTATTCTTGCAAGAGGCACCAAATAGATTCTTGCCATATCTTATTGCGGTTATGGTCAAATCTTTTTGGTGCTCAAGGTGCTTGGAGCAAGTGATCTTCCTCGGCCCCTCAAATTCATAGTTTTTGTAATGGATTTTTCTAAAAAGCGGTGGGTGAAGTTGAAAAGTCTTGGAGATCAAACTATTTTTTTAATCTAGCGTAAGTGGCATGATTTGTTTAGCAACAAATATTAGAGTTCAACCAAATTCAATCTATTACACATTATTTCAAGATAGACACCTTTATGTGTTGGACTTTAAAAATTAGAATGTTTCAACATCTTTACCATGTCCTATTGTAAGCAATAGTTGGAAACTAGATTGGATGATAATGTAATTTTTTGATAAGTTTACAAAAATTGTTATGTTTTAGTTAATTTGTAATTTGTAATGAATTGTTTTAAGGTTGTATGTGATTATTTGGTCATATGCAATAGCACAACAATAAGATAAGAACTCCAAGAATAAGATGAGAATTCCAATTGAGTCTTATCTATAGGATCTACAACCTAAAAAAATTAAAGAGAGATTTATAAATATGTATGTAAAAAGCTCTCATATATGTTTACAACAATACATAGTCTTACTTATAATTTAATTTCCCCAAAAGCTATTTTAATAATAATTTAACTTGATAATAGTGATGAGGTGCACATCTAAGCAATATCAACTGCTGTGAACCTTTTTGTGCCACACAATTTCTTGCACCACTCCACCAAGACGGACCGCTATCCCTCTTAACCCGGCCAGACCTGCCTCCTCATCCATTTCTGGAAGGGCTTCCTCTGAGGTAAAGCCCTACAGAAAAAGAAAGGGCGTGAATTTTTTTTTTAAATGTTAATAAAATGAAATAAAAAATTTCTGTCAGCATGCCCTCTTAAAAACATATCCTAAAATCGAATTCTAAAAAAATTACCTCAGTATTGCTGCCTTAATTACAGAGCCACAAAAATGAAGAATCGTTATGGTGCACTTGTCATTGGTTTGAAAGACGTATCAAAAAAAATATATATTGCTGTCAACATGCTGCCTTAAAACTCGAGTCACAAAAGATAGAAAACCAGTACTATGAATTGTCTTAGTTAAAAAAAAGAATCAAAAATAAATACGTCAAGTATCACAGCCTTAAAAATAGAATCACGAAAAATAAAGGATCATTATTGTACACTATCATGATTTAAGAAACGAATCTTCAAGGAATTTGCTCTGTATTATCGCCCTAAAACCGTACGAGGATCCATTGTGGATTAAAAACTTATCGCAACGAAATATTAAAAAAAAATTGATATCTAAGCTTTTCAAATTTCTAAGACCTTTTTACACGTCCAGTAAAGCATTGAAATTGCCTTGCTTGCCGTGTACAAAAAGCGGACCTGTGTCAGAGGCTTTCAACCCGTCAAGCAAAGAATTAAAATTGCGCTTACCTGTTTGGAAAGCAGAACTTTGTCAGATATTTTCAAATTCTAAGAGTTGTGTGTATGACCTGTGAAACGTCTGTACCGAAGCCTTTCAAGTTCCAATGCTGGTCTTTTTTACGATGGAATTTCGTGCTCGGTGGACAGAGAGCGAGCGAGGACGTGAATTACAGACGCGCTTTTGAAATATTGTTTGAATAAAGAAATTACGTGATCATTGTATACACTGATAGTAACCAATTACCATTTAGTTTTCTTAATTAAAAAATACATACATTTCTCAATCTTTGTAAAAGCCGAAGTCCTCTTTTGAGGAATAGCCCGTACACTTCACACTAGATCCAAGTAGCGTAAATGAAGGGAATGGTCATTTGTAACCTTAGTGTAGTTTTTTATTTTTTGTCTTTTGATTATTACTATTTATCTTTCATATTAATAAATAACAGACAATATATTGAAAATATATTTTATTTAGCTCCATGAGCACATCTCTATCACATTAGACCTTAAATTTTTTAGATACACATTAGTTAGTTTTTCCATACCCTAATTGTTGATTCCTTGTGGATCAAGGGTGTGATTTGCTTTAGTCGTACTAACGACTTATTTGAAAGTTGACATTTCATATTTGGTGCACTATGAAAGCTGGGAAGTAAAAATTGCAATGTTGGTTCGAGTACAAAAAATTGTTGCATGAAAGTTTCAAGAACTACCCACTATCAACATTTATGCTTGTATCCATCTGTAAAGCCCTTGCCTGTTGAGTTACTTGATTGGATTCTTTTTAGCTTTCAACTTCTCACAAAGCATAATTGCCTTCCTTTATATCCATTTCCATTCTATAGTTTACAAGCTTGCAATGAAAATATACAATGCCCTCAGAATTCTAACATAAATATGCACTCTCAAAGTTTTGGTTCCATATAGAAAAGCTCGTAGGTATTGGTTAAAATGCTCTTTTAGTAGATTATATTGGGAAAAGATATTTACTAACTGTATGCTGCATTTTTCTTATTCAACTATGTTATTTTTTCAAAAAAAGTTCTAACACCACATCTATAACTCAATAGCGATTCCTAGAATCAATTGCCTTATTCTTGTATCATCATGGCTATATGATACATGGATTTAATAGCTTTCCTCCGCCGCAATTGAAGAATAGAGATGAGAATGTTTAATCCCACAAAGAAGGATGATTTGTATTTACTTTGTTTGTCTTCTGTTAAAAATTTGACTTGTTTAATAAAGTTACATTTATGTGCTAAACTCAACTTAACTCAACACAACTCAACTACATCTTAAACCTAGTTCATTAGGTTAGCTAAAGTGAAATTGTCTTTGATATGATCTTTTTGCCATTTCATTGATAGATGCCTGAGTGAGCATCTCCTGGAAGTTGAGATTTATACTATGATGACTTGCAATCATGCTATTTTCATTAATTTTTATAATAGAATCTAATATTCTGGTGTTGGCTTGGTTCCCATCACGGCCACTTAGTCACACTTACCGGAGCCTTCAAACTATTATTTGGAGTTATAGATGGTTGTGTCACGATGTTGATTCCAACTTGTCATCTCACAAAAGCTCACTAGTGACCTTAGAACTATGTACTCCAATATTAGAAGTTTCATTTTGTGAAGTAAAACATGCTAAATATGGAAGTTTGGTGGATGATCCTGGCTAACATGAAGTTCACACGAGTCATCATTTGCTTAATGAGAGGCTTCCACTAGCAAGAAACATGCTACGGATGATGTGTGTCTGAGAGGACAGGAATAGCATGTTTCCCAGGGTAAAATACAGTTGGGTCTCATTGGAAGGCTGCTGGGGGTAGGTGCACTCGCCACTACTCTCAGCAGGACGGCCCTCATATCTGTCCCTTACGCCAAGACTCTCAACACGCTGCGCTGGAGAGTTCTCTACCGACACGGTGAACGAAGATGTTGGCTTTAGTCAAATGCCTTTATGCGGGTTGGGGGTGACAATGATGGAGGTTGTGGGGAGTGTGTTGGATCTCTTAGTGAGGTAGCCTCCTTGAGGGTGCCAAGGCTCTGTACACTTGTTGGGCCTTGCTACCAAAAGCCAAACAGGCATATGATGCAGTCGGTTAAATAGCTGTCGGCGAGATCTAGACTTCGAAATAGCGCTGATGCGTCGTTTCTCTTTCAAATAGTGCTGATGCAGTTCAAGACGTATGATTCTGTTCTACATGTAGAATAGGCTTGGGGACTTCCCTAATTTGGCGAGTCCCTATCACCTCAGATAGTGTAGAGTTTTTGACCTCATAAATGGAAGCCATTATCTCTTGGCCAGCATGCTTGACGTCAATTAGGCACGTTATGATCCCAAAACCCGGTCCCTGCGTCAAGATCGTTTGCCAGATGCAGATCCTAATGAGATGTTCTATGGAGGAGATAATCAACATAGAAATAGTGGTGAAGCTTTGGAGTTTAAGTAGGTTAACATCCATGCTTGGGAAGTATTTGATAAGGGACAAGACATTCACATGCAAGGTAGCTCCATCTCAAGCTGAGTTGCTTTATAAGAATTATAAGGTCATCAAGGAGAAATTGAGATCCCAAACAAAGGACACAATCTTGGAGAAATATGACAATGCAGCTGCTAAAGAAGAACTACCAATGGAGCTTCTACTTGGGCAAAATGAAAGACAAGTTGAATATGATGGTGCTGGAAGGATCATAACGGGGCAGGAGAAGGCACTTCCAAGAAGCAAATATGACGAAGATGTTTATATTAACAACCACGCAAGTGTTTGGGGGTTTGTGGTGGAAGGATCGTCAATGGGGCTATAAGTGTTGCAGCAGACAATCCGAAACAGTTATTGCACTGGTACTGCTGGGATAGAAGCCGCTGAGGCTGCAGCAAATCTTATGAAGGCCAACATGCACATAAGGAAGTTGCTGAAATGATGCCTTCGCCAGTGCGGGGGAAAAGGTTTGCTGCTTGGGGATTTGACATCCCTGATGACTTGGTTCTGGATGATAAGTTACTTGCTGAGGTACTTATAAAAGAGGAGGAGAGAAAAGAGAGATGAATGGAAACGCAAGTGCAACATTAGATGGAATGAAGAAGTTACACGTGAGGAAATGGAAGCATATGGAGTGAAGAAAATCCATCACGAGGATCCGATGAGGAAGTTCTTACACTAAGTTGTGATGCACCATAAAATTCTTGGTGGACCTTCTTTGATACAAAGACTTGAATCTGGATTAGGAGGAATACTTAAGGATGCCGTCTCCAACTTCCTGAAATGTATTTGTGGCAAACGCTGCGAACAAAAATGTCTACGTCTTCTCATTATCATTTCAAGGGCTTCTTTGAGTAGAAAAATATACAAAGTTTGTAAAAGATACAATACCTGGAACTATATTTTCCATCCAAAAATCCAGTCTGTGTAACATTTTGAGGGAGGGAAATAAAAGAAAAGAAAAGAAAAGAAAAGAAAAAGGATCAATTCTCATCAATCAAGAAGATCTAATTTAGTTTTAGTGATGCAAAATTTTAATACATGTCAAGAATGTTGAAAAGCATTACACCAAGACAAAATGGGCTTTGCCCATGCTAAAAGAACTTTGATAGATAGATCACTTCCATCTAATCACTAATGGAAATTATCATTTTCTCTCTCTCCTTAATTCAACTTCTCAAATGGAAAACCCATTAAAAATCCAATGCTTGCCCCCACTGCCCTTCACTTTCCCCTTTCTTCTTCTGTGTTCACATGTTTGTCCGGGGAAAAATAAAATAAAATAAAATAAATAAAAAAGATAACAACACTGACGTGGGACTCCTCTTAACAGGAGAATTTTCGCCAAAGAGTATCTTTAGGTTTAGAGAAGTTATACATGGCTTGAACCCGATGCTTCAAGGTTCAGAAGTTAACTCACATGCAGTAAGTTCAAGATAAATTCCAAAGTTGGCATCCATTCATGTGCGAAGTGTAGCGCCCGCACCACCCCCCCCACCCCCCCCCCCCCCCCCCCCCCCCGCCCCACCCAACCACCACCACCATGGTTAGAGATTCCTCTCTCACCTTTCTGTAATGACAGCTGACTGAAACTGGTAGCATAGCGCTTCTCCTCTTCATAATATGAGTTGAAACCTAAAATGTCTTTTATTTCTTCAAAAGATGGCATGCTTGCAGGAGAAGGGATACGACCACCTTTAATGGCAGTCATAGAAGCTGAACTTGAAAATTTACTTGGCTATTTCCGTGCATATTTAAGTGGCGATAAAAATAAAGAAAAGCAAACCCCAGCTGTGGTCTCCCTACATTTCTATCAGAACAACATTTCAGAAGCTAACTAAAATACCAAAATCTTGGACTGTTATATAACCCATCATTCCTAGTCAAATTCTGAAATTATCTCCATATAGTGTAAGCTATTGCCAGAGGGCTCTCCAACTAGAAACAATAATTTCAAAAAGAAAAAACTACACATGGTATGCAGACGGACCAACAATGATAATTTACTTTTTCTGCTTCAAGTTCCTGAATTCCTGTTCTACTCTTGCGCTAGAAGATTTTAAATGAGAATTGTTACAATAAAGCATCAAAGTTTCTTACCACTTATTCTTAAGTGTGTACTGCACTAGACCAAGCAACAATCCTTAAAACAAATTCGTGAAGGGTTGAAATTCTTTTCATAAATGATGTCGACAATTATTTGAATTATTTTTTAATGTGTTCTCAGCTTGGACTACAAATGTATGTAAGTTATTGCAAATGGACAAACTAGTCCTGATGTATCCAATTCTGCAAGTGTAAGTATTCACTTTAGAGGTAAACTATTTATCAAAATATAAATTAGTACTCTTAGACTCAGAATTAGTTGTAGAATCTTAACAATATGACATGACTATGTTATTGTCACCTCAATGGACTTTGACACTAGAAAGTAGAGAAAAATTTCACATATTCTCCATCTAGCTTTTGCAAAAGAAATTTCATTTCCGCTTCCTAAAAGTTGGGGGGGCCATCTAGACATTTTTCGCTCTTATGTTAATTGGCAAAGCAAAAATTCTTATTGTCTGTGTTATATTTTGAGTTTTTTGAAATAGAAGCAGTTTTAGTAAATGGGTCATGTTAACTCTGACTGCATGTTCAAGGCTCACAAACACTACTAGAAACTTAGCATAGGCACTATCTACTAGATCTAATTCCAACAAAAGAATTAACATAAAATCATTAGTAAATAACATTTTGGATGAACAAATAGCATTTTAGGAACCTTATTCTTAGAACTATGCTCTTCCAACGAAGCATTGTGCATTACAATTACACTTTAATTTTCAGAGAAAAAGCAAGATTTGTTGACTGCAGACAAATAATCATGGATCTTATCATTTGATGATGGTTTTAATTTATTAGCTTTTTATTGTCATTTGTAGACATGGTTTTCCTTGCACAATGCTGTCTAAGAAATTGGATAAAAATCATACTTATCATCATTTTGGAAATGTTGGGAACTCTTTGACATTTTTTAGTAAAGAAGTTCTAACAAACTACAAAGGAGTACACTATGGAGCTTAGTTATATTAAAACTATGATTGCACTGTGATTTTACCATTAAGCTCCTAACACCTTAACTGTCACAGATTGATGATTAAAAATATGTGTTACCTTCAGTCTACGTGAGACTGGTTAAGACATATTTTGGAATTTGTTTGACCTTGCTGATCAAAGCTCGCATATGTGTGACATACCAGCCGGCATAGCTTCTTTTCATTAGGCTTAAAAATGTATTTTTTTTTTGTTTTAATTTAGCTCAGATAACGGTCAAAGTTAACAGTGTACGTAGTCCCTCTTATCTAAGCACATTAAAAAATAAGAGTTACTATTCTCTTCTAAGGAACTCATATAAGACAACATTTTTCCAAAACAATTCCTACCATGAAATATATAATTCCTTTAACCCCATGTCTATGCTACTTAGCATCAAATCGCATCCAATCTTATGACTCAGCCATCTAAAGTTAGTTTTGTATCAAGCAACCATCCTTGCTCGATGAGCTAGAATGTTAGTATTTAAGAGTTCTATTTGTATTATTTACTTATGTTATAAAGACATATTAGATCCTTGTTTCTATTAATATTTATAAAGGTTTCTAAATGGACGATGTAGCATGCATGCTTACTGAAGCTACAGTGATGATAGAAATGAAGCTGATGCAGCTACATGTAAAAAAATCAATTTAAAATGAAAGCTTTGTTGGTAAGTATTTGCAAATGATTAACCAAGAGTTAAACAAACATGGACTCATGGGTCCAAGTATTGACACAAACCTGAACCAATCAGAGTAATATTCTCTTTTGACGTGAACAATCGCAAGAATCAAAGCATCTACCTTCCCTTCCTCATGCAATTAACCATGATACATGATGTCTGCTATTAGCACAAACATGGAGAAACAAAAACTACAAATACTCATTCCATATTTATGAGACCTTAGTTAATCCAAGATCATTGAGCAGGAAAAGGAAAAAAAAAGTTACGGGTAAACCTGCATAGCTCGAATGGATGACCTAAACAAGGAAAGTGGATAGGCAACAAGCTTATATCCAAGATCCTCAAGTTCAAGAGGATTAAGTATTGGTGTTTTTCCCCCTCCTCCAAGCATGTTGGCCTAATAAGAATTAATGAACGTTATAATTCAGGGAAAATCTCCTCCTAATATGGTAATGTAAAGCTTTACAACTACACGCAATTTTGAAGTCGAAGGTAATGACCAAGCCTTAGTTGATTATACATAATAATTGGAAGCACCAGGAAATCACACAACGATAGCCCTACATCACACCTTTGTACGTCTGTGCAACATATGTATAATCATTTTCTTTTTCTTCCTTTGAATATCTGTTGTTGTGTACACATCAGGGGTAAAATATATGAACAATCAACCAATTATTTAATTCACATAACGACACCCTATAGTGCGTAACTAATACAGCTACCATATATTGTTCTCTAACCTAGTACTGAATAATATGACAAATTTCATGCCAGAGTGCAACAGGCTTTTAGTGTCCGTTATCAGACTATTTAGAATACCATGGGTTTTTAGTATTTAAGTAGCCATTGACTAAGAGCAATTTGAACAGGCTGAATGTTTGACATAACATTGGAAGAGAGGTCTTCATAGGTTATAATAATTGTTACAGCCAACCTATTTATGTTTACTGATTAGTAAAGAAAATCAAACAAAGTTAAGATTCCTGCATCAGGGGACATGAAATAGTAATAGCTTACTGCAGATTGGGGGCTATTATAGTAATAATGTATCCACCTATAACTACAGAGTGCTATTTGTTTTTCTTTTCTTTTCTTTTTTTTTTTCCCTTGATAAGTAAACATCTTTATTAATTAAAGAACACAAGCTGGATGAACCCACGAACATAGATATTTTCGTGTAAAACCCCTCTCTCCTTTAGGATCCAAGTCCTAACAGATGCATCCTTCTTATATGTAATTATATACAAACATCGCTTTGAACTTTGAAAGCAGCATTCCAACACCACACAATAAACATTTGAGGCATGCAAGGGAACAACTAAGATCACATTCATGCATATAGGAAGCAAAAGGAAATAACTTTAGGCTCAAGTAAAGGTATTCCATCCCCTTGAAGGAATAGCTATATAACTGGGACCACATGCATCATATCAGACAAAGGAATGGCTGTAACTGCATTCTGAATGACTACCATCATCATTAAATCTACCATGCAATAGGCAAAAGCAACCAGAATCAATTGGAGAAAAACATAAGACACCCCACATGAACGATCATTAAAACACTAAAGAGCTGCAGATGGACAATGCAACCAAGACTTAAAAATAAAATATAGGAACAATGATCAATTGGCCCTCCAGCTTGTTTTCACATAAACAGAGCCCCCAAATCCAAATGTCCTTTTGAGGGAGTCCTCCAGCTAGAGCTCCCAAAACCACACAAAAGGATTGAGGGAAAGTCACCGTCCCTAGAATGACCTCTAGCAAAGTCAAAAACCTCCAAACCCTCAAATTTTAACCACATAAAATATTTGCAAAAAGTGAGTCCCATAAATCAAACTGCCAATCATGAAGACCCTAATAATCAACAACTGTAATGATGATTATCACTAGTCCACTAAAGGACTAGCTCCCCAAGCATCTTTTTCCTCAGCGTTGTTGAAAAGTTAAGGTAAACACATTTCAAAGGTACCATCCCTAAACCAGATAATATATGCACAAAGCAAACATGCTGGCCAGCCCCAACCTTATATAATAAGATCCATAAAAAGCAGTACTACCTTTGGAAATAACCCTCAGCAAAAATCCAAAGAGAAAAAACGAAAATGGAGCTTTGCTCATATCTTTCCCAAGACCCACTCATTCACCATCATCCATAGTATACAAGACCAAGCTGTACTTTAACTCACCAAACAGGGTAGATACAAAATGATCACGAACGTCTTAATACTTCAGTAAAAATTTAACTATCTATAGAACATTCTACATATAGAGTTGACCATGTTGGTGGTATGGTGGTAGAAAAATTGCACACACGAGCATACCAGACATGTACATAAGTACTACATTCTATATCAAGTTCACAAAGTGAACTGAATTTACTAGCATCAAATGGCCAAAGGTTCCTACTGAAATTTATTGTGTCCCCAAAATTTCCTTCTTTTTTTTCCACATAGACTACGATGCAATGAAAAACGCATTCAATGACATTTAGCCTATCAACCTGTTGGCCTTATACATTCCCAGACATTTAGCCTCCCTTACCCTCCTAAACACCTAAAACTGAAGAATTAGTCTGCCTACACTGAGTGTAGAAATCTCCTAGTCTCTGCACACAAATTGTCTTGCACCACATACAGGACATGTACAATCTAGAAGAACTACAACTGATTAACCAAAGAAAAAGATTTATTAAGCATGAAGAAAACAAGCATTTCATTTTGCTGAAACTGTGAAGAAATTAAGTTATCATAATAAAGCGCTAGTGACTGTTAAATCATAAATGCAATGAATAAACAGTAGTATTGAAAGCACTGTTCCAGATTGTACTGCATGCAAACGCTGCATATATACCTATAAATATTTTGATTCAGCAAAATGTTTTTGTGTAACAACTTCAAAATTACTTCCTCATTAGTCAGAAAATACGAGGAAGCATAATGTACCATTTTTTGAAAGTAGGGGAGAAATTTCGCAAAATGCCTTCATTTCTTCTTTTGAAGCTAGTGCATCAATAAAAAGAACATCTGCTCTAACATTAGTGAAAGCCCTACACCTCCAGAGTGATTCATCTAAAGAAACTGCTTGACGAGAATCTGTTTGTGCTATAAGACAATATCAGAACCACTCTCCCTCCTAGCATCAACAGCTGTCTTTATCCATATTGCTACCTCCTTTCTGGACACTACTTTCCTCCCTTGTGTATGACCACAAGCTTTAAGAGATACCTTGCAATGCAGATTTATAAGCATCAATAACTTAAAGGAGTTGAAGAGCAGATTGCACGGTAACTACAGATGCTGTGAGTTAAAACAAAATTCTACATGCAAATCAAGCTGTAAGTTTATACATAGTGGAGATCAAATAAACTGTTCAAGCTATGGCTCTAAACTTCCAATACCTAACTATAGGGTTGTAAAACGAACCCCGATGAGAACTGTAAAGTTCTATTTTTGATGCTTGGTGTGGCTGTGAACATTGGAGGTCTGAAAAATACCATCTGATGCTTACTATAATCACTTTTTGTACCTCCTTCTTTTTTTTCTTTTTTTTTTCTTTTTTTTTTCTTTTTTTTTCTTTTTTAAATCTCGGATCTTTGATCTCTTTTCCACTTTCTTTTGTGTTTTTGGGAGTGGCATCTATCACCTTCTACGTTTTACTCCACACATGCACGACAAGATTTATATAAAATATGAAAATAGAGCTTACATGTGATTTCTATGAAATTTTAGTCAAGTTCATATACATAATGAATGCTGCACGAGGCTTTCAGTTTATTTGATTCAGACTTTAGTGCGAGGCTTTCGGTTTGTTTGCACCACCTGCTCTCATCAGTGCGGCGTAATATCCAATGCATGGGATCATCTGAATCATAGTCAAAAGAGTAATCATATACTGATTAGTAGTAATTTCATCACCACAAAGAACATTAGATGGATCTTGTTCTAGACCAAGGCCAACCACTGTTCTTGTAGAGTCCCTTGCTTTTATCCAACAACCCTCTCCTTAATATTCTTGCAAATCTTTCCTTAACATCTATGAGGGGGTGTCTATGCAAGTGTTGCTAATGGTTGTATGATTCCCTTAGAACCACTGTTTGAGTCGTTCTTCTTACAGATGTAGAAGATGTCAAGATGATGCTCAAACACTTTAGTGAACTTTTCGGGTAGGGGCAGGGCCAGTGGCTTACGGAGGTTGCTCACATTCTTATACTCAGTTGTCTTGTGGATAGTTAGGTGAAAAAGCTCGTGAAAGAGACCAACAACACTCTTCTCAAGTCTGTGTGAGAGTCCAAATGGGGGCAGTCTCTCAGCCACTCCATGCATTTTTTTTTTTTTTAGCCTAAACCCTCTCGTAAATCTAATCGGAAAGGCTAAGCAATTATTCTTCACGACTTCTTCACTATGTTGTAAAGTAGCTGATCTAGGTTGAGCTTACTTAAGAACTGAATTGCACATCAAACCACGACTTGCAACCTAGTGTTGGTTGGCAAACATGAGATCTACTAAGGGATTTAGACACAAACGTCTTCGGCGGTTGATTGTGGACAAAGAAAGCACACATGGAGGATATAGAAGTCAGATGAGAACCCATATCGAGTTTTCTCGAAGTCTTCAAAATAGTCTTTCTTGCAGCACTATGACGGGTTACAAAAGTGATTTGCTTGACAAAATTGGGTTGATTAACATTTATATGGTTTAATCCTCCAATAGCCAGGCCAGGGCTCTATCTGTATAGGCTTGTTAGGATGGTAAACTTATAAGCTGATACCAGATTGATTTTACTTCACAATAGTTGATCTAGTGTCATTATAATGGTCCTGGCATTCTGTTTTTCTCTGTAATTTCTTGTCTAGGACAATTCCAATTGGTTGTAATATAGTTCATATGATTTGCCAGAAGTGTTGATTGGAATGGAGATCCCAATGTTATGAGAACAAAAGGAAAGTTGGTGAATATACATTTTTGGTGACGACAGCCCTTTTGAAGATGATTATTTTGACGTCAGTGTTCACTTATTCTTGGTTTCTGTATTAAGTTTGATAAAATACTTTGTCCTTTTGGCTCTATGGAGTTACTTCATTGTCTTCCACCTTTTGTTTAAGTAGGTTGCGGATTCTGAAGTGCATGATATTTCAGTGGACTGGGAATGCCAGATACTTCTTTCTGGGTTTGCCCTACATACTTTGCTAAATGCTTGGCGAAGGTAACCACTGCTTGGGTTCATGACTAATATGTCAAGCATTATTTCTATGTTTGCCTACAGTTGAGTTAGTATATGTTTCTCATAAATATATTCTAGTAATGGTAAGACTAAATCTCCTGTACGGTGCCCCCTCCCCTGACAAAAAATAAAAATAAAAAAAGGAGAAAGAGAAGAAGAAAAAGAAAAGTAATGCTTAGAATCAATAGGGAGCAGTCACATCCATTGGCATAACTCTTTTTGTTTAGGCTTCTCATTTACTAAATAAGTAGTTCTTAATTAAAAAAGCCAAGGAAAAAAAAAGTTTAAAAGTTTAAATATGAGATATGATTTAATTATGCTACCAAGTAGTGACATAAATAGACAATGATGTTCTGAAGGAAGAAACAGAATTGATAGTGAGATCTCACGGGATTTTCTCATAGCAGTCTGTATCATGATGTGGTTAAATGATTTTTATTTGAATATCTGGTAATAATAGGCGTAAAAATAGTTTTCCTTTCATCCATATGTTTTTTGGACCTGTGTATGCTAATGAAAAGAAAAATGGTGAGGACGTGATTGGAAATTAACTTATTCATGTCTTATAAGCAACAGAAGTTGGAGCTAATACAGTTTGCAAGTCTTCCATTAGGGCAATAGCTTTTCTGAAATAACTTGGCAGATGAGAAACATTATCCATCACTTATTGTGGAAATTGGGGTTGCACAAAGTACTTTAACCTTTTTATTTACTTTTATTTCATTCAATTGAAGGGCATGATATTTAGCCTTTATTCAGATCTTGTCCTAGGGCATGAGAATTGATTTTGTAAATTAAAGGCCTAAGTCCATGTGAATCAAAATGGGTTGATTTCATTCCACATGTAACTCATCCCATTCTTTTTGTGCCGCATAATGTACCTAAATTGGCTAAATTTCAACTGTTATTAAATCACTTCCTTGTGTGTGTGCAAATAAGGTGGAATGATCTAGTCGATAGTATTTAGATGCCCATTCAGGTTTTGGCCACTAAGTACATACATAAGTTAGCAAAGTCATGTTCAAAAAATCGTCTGAGCTTTATATCATTAATGATGCTTAATGTTTCTCAAAGTTACGTTTACAGTATCATCCCCTTTGATTTGGCAACTCTTACAAGTATGTTATTGATCTTCTTTTGGTAGATGTTTTGCATAAGTTCAAAGATATAAGGTTCATGCGTCATATCTACGGATGTAACTAGTTTTGCAATATGGGGTCCTTATACTTCACATTTATCCATTCCAATAAGATATTCATGAAATATTAAGTGAACTAAATCTTTTCCCCCTCTTTTCTTTTCTTTTCTTTTTTCTTCCTTCCTATGATGATTTATTGTGTATACGCTTTTTTGTAGGCAGCTAATGTGGAATACAGTAAAATTATAGATTATCTGTCAAATGGTGTTTCTATTGTGGGCTGCCTGAGACCTACTTTTGCTAATGAAGAATCATATATAAAAATGTTGTTTCATCATGTAGATAGTGATGGAGATGACTCATATTGAAAAGGAATCTTGTGTTTCTTCCTTTCTGCCAATAGGTCAGAGTTACAATGGAGAATGGTAGGATATAGGAGATTACACAAGATGCTGGATGTTTAACTTGTTAAACAAAAATGGACGTACTACCTAGATCTTACAACTATCAAGTTACTGAAACTGATGGAAACATTACATCTGGTAAATCCTTAAGGTGGATGAGCATTAAGATTTGGTGTCCTAAATGTTAAGCCACACCATAGTTTCTTATTTCTTTACTAATTCAAAATCTTTAAGCGTATGTGCATCATTTAAATGGGAATGATTGTTCGGGCAGATCCTAGAAAGGTAAGCCTCAAAATGTGTTAAATACAAATCTCAAACTAAACCTCTTTCTTGGTTTTTATCAGAATCAACCTTGACTTGCTTTGTAGTATTTGTTTAGCCACACATTCATGTGCATATGTTCTCCAATATAGACTCACGGTTATTTCTTTAATCCCTTGGATATGGTTATTATGAAGTTACTATTTGTTGTCTTTCCCGGTTGACTTTGAAGTGTTTTACTTTTACTTCTTTTTTTTGTTCATTGTCTTTGGACTTTCAACATTTTCTTTTTTGAATTTTTTTTTCAAAACCAATGTACTGTGGTTTTTCCTATTTAAGCAATATTTCATTATTCTTTAAGGAAAGAGGCACAATAGAAAAATTGAATACCTGCACTTCCCCACCAGTAACCTTTAGTAATTATTTTGAAAGCATTGTTTTAGCTATATGGGGGTTGACCAGCTTAGGTTGCTTGTGCCATCTAATTATTGACATTTTGAATGGGATATGCAACTTCCAGGCTCATTTCTTGTTAAAAGTCTCTTTTTGTTTTATAAAGTGATTTTGGAGAGAAACTTCAACTAAAATTGAGGATTTAGGTACATGGTGTGACTTGCTACCATGCAATTGAGTCTCCCAATTGTATATCATTAGGGTAACATGCGCTTCAAAAAAGAGAAAAACACGATAGTTACTTCACTATAGTTTGAATACACCAAAAGCAGGAACCAAAACTAGATTCAATCAGACCTCAGACTGGTGAAGTGTGAGATTTTTCAGTACATGTTTGGAATTTGAATCCAATATCCTTTACATGTCATTAAGTCTACTAGTTAAAATTGACAGTTAATGTTATGTTGATTAAGAGAATAGAGCTATTCTACGTTGGTTTGAGTAAGAATGGCTAAAAAAATAAAATGTAACTAAAAAAGGGCATTCATTATACCTTTTTTAAATAAATCTATTCTTTTCCCCTTTAAATATATGTAGTCTGAAATTGGCTTGCAAGACTTTCAAGATGTTGAGCTTGATGTTCTTATGCATTCTAGCTCGGCAATAGTTGAGCGGTTTGGTGAGAAGGATATAAGTTGCAATGCTACCCTCAAGGCTCTACCAAAAAAAAGGTCTTGATTTTGAGGTAATCAAAGGATTCACTACTCTATATCTTCATGATATTATATTCTTAGTTTCTGCTTTCAACCTATTAGTCATGAAGTCCTATGTGGCTAGTTTATTTGGTCTATGGCAACCTTTTCCTATTAATAGTTAGTCATTGACACTTTTCTAGACCATAATTGACAATGGTTTGGACAACTACATAACAACTAATAGTTTATCTAAAAATGTGCAAAACCAGTCTTTTTCTTTTTAGGAAAAAAAAAAGAAAAAGAAAAGCTTACTAAATAGGCAAGTCTTGTCACTATTCTGGCATTGATTATCGGTCTTGTTTTTATGACTTTTTAGAGGGTAGAACTTGTATTTTCGTACCATTATTGACAATGATTTGGACAACTATAGAACAATTTATAGTTGATCTAAAAATGTGCAAACCCAATCTTTTTCTTTCTTATTAGAGAAGCATCTCATCAAGTCATTAGTTGTGGCATTGATTGTTGGTCTTGAGTTTATGGTTTTTCAAAATGGTAGAACTTGTATATGGTGCCTTGGTACTCTCTCTCAATATCTGTATCCTTAAGTTCAAACTTAGAGTTCTTTTCTACATGTTGAAGATAAAAACTCTTAAATATCCAACCCACCTGCTCAATTGAACCTGATACATTAATCGCTCTAGGTTGGAAACCACCTTTGCTCTTGAAAATTGGATATCCTCAAACTTGCTCAAGTTGTGGGAGTCAAGTAACCCTTTAAGATAACATGTTTCTGAATTCCCTTGAAATTCATGCATAATGTATGACATTTTATGAACTTTCCACAACACACATAGGAAGGAAAAATACTAATAAAAGCTTCATAGAGGCAAAGAAATGTGATGTGGGGGCATTTTTAAGAGTTGGTTGGTGGTAGGGAAAGGGGGAATGAAGATGAGATTATTGAATCTGCAGGAAAGTAAAATTCTTTTGGGGCTTGATCAAATGGAATTTATGTGCTAGTGGTAAGACAATACTCAATCCACATGCCAGGAATTTGGGAAACTGCAGGTACAAAAACTATGGTTTTGGTGTATAGGGCATACCTTTAAACATTGAAAACTTTAGAAAATCTATTTACGTATACTTCATGGGCTTAGAATTTGCGAAAAATGTTGATTAAGAGCTCTAGAAACAAAGAACAAAGACTGCACAAATTTTGGATAGCAGTAAAATTGGATGTCTTAGGGTCTGTTTCTCTGGTTGATCAGTGGCCAAAAGCTAGGGACCATATGTAGAATTTAGAGTATGTTTCCTTGGTGGACAGTAGCAATGGAATACATGTTGGGTTTATGGTTCTGATGGGATCAAGGAATCAATTTTGAGTTGGAGATATAAAAGAGGAAAGAAGTTGAGAGATTGTATGTGCTCGCAGGTTGCGAACAACGATTGTGATCAGCGTGATGACGAGCACCTGGAAAACAAAGACAATAAGAAGTGTTCCAGAGCCTTCCAAGCCCTCAATTTTTTTTATTTATTCTGTGCTGTTTCAAATTATCATTATTCCAGAACTCATTTTATAAAAGATAGTGAATGTATAGACTTTAGTATTTACTTTTCCTAGGAGGGCTAGAACTTCGACCGGTGAGCAAACTTTTGAGTGGACTAAATTAAAGTTTAGAAAGTAACTTTGATAAGACTATCCTCTTGCAAACAAAAACCCAAAGCCCACGAGTATGCCACGGAACTAGCTGTTGGACTAACAAGGCTCCTTGTTTGCTATTTTAGTTCTACATATGCCACCTACATGGTGTTATGTATGATAGTTGACATAGTAAATTTACACACATATAGGCAGCCATGCCTTCCCTAGGGAGAATTTCCTGCAATGCATTGTTGAATAGGATGACTATACAGGTTGAATACAATTATTATGATAAAATGCCTTGATATAGCAATATCTTTCTTCTTCTTCTTCTTCTTTTTTTCCTAAATTAGGTAAAGGAGGGAGGAGTAGAGAGAAGAAAAAAGGTTTTGTGTTTTGTGGGGGGAGGGGGGTTTGTGTTTGTGTATCTCGAATTCCAGTCCTTTGAGTTGTGCCCCTAATAACTCCTCTAAACCACCAGGTATCATGAATCATGGGCAAAATCATTGGCACACCATACATGAGTTAAATTTGTAGTTTGAATAGCATGCTCATGTGCTTGTATTTATAATTGTAAACACTACATACTTCACCAGAATTCACTCTTTATCACTTATTTGATGTTGTTGTACTCCTTGGTGTTTCTGCTTGTTTAGAGAGCTCATTTTATTGGGAATGGATGTTAGAGTTTCTCTAGAGCTGAACTACAAACACATTGTTTTCCTTTCAAAGTTCGGGTAAGATATTTATGCTGCATCTTGGGAATGCACTTTGTTTCCTTTCAAAGTTTTTTATTTTTATTTTTTATTATTATATAAAATAGAGGGGGTTGTGTATTGAACCTTGAGACCTCTTTGAAGTATAGCAACTTTGTATAATTTCTTAGTTCTATCTAAAATGTTTACTAGTTTATCCCTTTCCCTATATGGTATATTTGATTTCTTTTTTTACCACCAAAATTATTAAATTTGATTGAGAGCTCATTTAATGACACTACCTACCCCGAGAATATGTGGAGTCTGACTAATTTAAAATATGAATGATATCCAGATTTGGGCACATGCACACTTTATTGACAATTTTGGTGTTCATGTTGTATTTGCAGGCAACATCCGAAGTTACAGCTGAAAAGCAGATTCAGCAGCTCTTGTTCCCACGGTCTCGCCGCAAAAAATTAAGAACTCGCGGTATTCGACATCAGGATGTGGAATCATTTTAACTCTTTGCTTGTGCTACCACGAGGAGCAATTTCAAGATAATTTCAGGCTCAACTTATTGAGAAAGGGCATCTTTCTCTCTCCCTCTCTCCTTATGCTGGTTGCTTGTGCTTGAAGACTTCATAACTTCCTTTTTCTTTCCCCACCACACTACCGCCCTCTCGCCGCCGCCAACCCAAAAGCGAAATATTCCTTCCATGGGTGCAAAGAATCACTGCACTAGATTTTGATTTTATTAGCAATTCCGGTATAAGCTGAAAGCTGATGGCACAGTTTCAATCAAATTCCAGGCTCAGCTAATTTAGAAGTGGCCTCTCGCTCTCCGTCTACGGGCTGCCTGGGCCCTGGAGACATGTTTAAGTTCCTTCTATTTCTTCCTTGTTCGAATGCCATTGTATGTTAATTCCCGATGTACAGTAGAATGGTTAAGTCCAAACCCCACGAGAGAAATATAAGGAGAAAATCCTTCCATCGGTTCAGCAAGTTCTTGTAGAATTTGGATTGTAATAATATTTTTTGCAGTACCAGTATAATTTGAAAGCAGAAGGCACTGTCAATGAAATTGAAGGGCTGGTTGAATTTAGCAATCTCTCCTCTATATCAGAAAACGAAAGTTTGTGTTGATCATTTATTGCCTATGTTCTTAGATTTTTTATGAAAATTAAATGCTTATTTAATCCTTACATGATCAAATAACAGCGAAGATGTCCTAAAATGTAATCTCGGCAACGATGCGAGGAAGGCAAAGTATTCAAAACTCACTTGTGCTGAGCTAAAGCCTAACCTAGTACGACTAGGTTCGAATTCCTAGCATAACTAGGTTATAATTATTTTAAATTCAAATCTATTTTAGTCTTTCCCTATCATGATAATTTGAGAATCCAAAACATATTCGTATTAGGTTAAGTATTAGACTATTTAATCAATTGTCAGAGGATAAGAGGACATTATGTTTCCTTAAGAGATTAAAACCTAAGCTATAACATTTATTAACGAGAAAACTTTAGGTTTCAATCTTGTGAATTTTGTGTGTGACTTTCCTATTGTAAAGAATTATTATATAGAGTTAACTCTTAATTAAGTTATCTTTTGCTATTTAGTATTCATTTTGTTATTAAGAGCACATCCATAATTTCTTGAGTGTAATACCTCTTTATCAAATAAGGCCTATAAATTGGACTTCTTTCCATCAAAGTTGACTAGTAAGTAGTTTTTGCCTTTTAATCTTCTTTCTTTTCCTTCCTCGCATTGTACTTTTATGTTAATTCTTTGACATAAACCATGTGCACTATACTACTTGTAGTCAACAATTCTAGTAGAGGTTTTACAATTTGGGATATGCACTTTAGATGACTCTTTTTTATTTTTTTTCCTATCATGTTTTACATGAATTTTAATTCATACTTTGAAGGGCATATGTTTTCTTTGTAATTTCTTTATTATGTCTTTTTCATTTTCTTTGTAATTTATTTATTATGTCTTTTTCGTTTTCTTTTTTAATAAATGTCAAATGAAATTGCTTTACAATTATATTTGTGTCTCTTTTTCACTTTTCTATTGTAAAAAATTCTTATGTGGAGTTAACTCTTAATTAAGTTATTTTTTGCCACTCAATATTCACTTTGTTATTGGGAGCACATCCATAATTTGTTGGGTGTGATACAGTATTATCATATGAGGCCTACAAACGAGACTTCTTCCATTCAAAGTTGATTGGTAAGTGATTTTGCCCTTAAATCTTCTTCCTTTTCCTTCATTGCATTGTACTTTTATTTTACTATCTTTTATGAAAACCATGTTCAGTGTACTTTTTATAGTCAACAATTTTAGTCGGAGGTTTTACAATTTGAAACCCGCACTTTAGAAGATTCTTTTTTTTTTCTTATCATGTTTTATGTGATGACGAGAAAACAAAGTGATTATTATGGACTGAGCTAAAAGGAATTGTTCTATTGAAAGAATGATCTGGGCCTTTCAAACGGGGCCCACCTTGGGAGATTCTGGGTTTAGAAGTTCCGTGAGGTGTGGGAGTTCGGAAAAATGCGGTGGGAAGGGTGAAATTGGAGGTATTTGGATCAACGGCCTAAGCATTGGGCTTTGATACGTGAAAGAAAATAAAAATACTGGCGGATGTTGATAAACTAATTTACATTAAAGAAAACAGAAATAAAAGAATTTAAGAAATTATGATTTCAGGCCAAAAGGCCCTGAAGTGTTTTACATAAGACTCTCTTGCTTGCTTTTTTTTTTCTAATGAATGACCAAAAGGTTACAATTTATAGAAGAAAACAGAATAAGTAGTTGGCTTCATAAATTCTAATTCTTACTAACACTGGACCGGCTGCATGTTATTTTCTAATATAATTTATGTGCTTGATGTCTAGATGACTTTAATCATATAAGGGAAACTTTGATGGTTTTGCCTTTGTGTAAGCTTGAGATAGCCGTAGTCAACATTCTGGTAGCCATTCTTTCAACTTGCTTTAATTCATTGGGTCATGACATCAAAACTGTGTCGGTGAGAACATACTAGATGCAGTCCGTCTCACCAAGAGTAGGGAGGAAACATTGCTTAAAGACGAGGGATCCCAATAGACTAAGCTCACTATAAGCTAACTAACACTGGACCGGCTGCATGTTTTTTTCGAATATAATTGTTGCAAAGTCCGGAAAACCCGTTCTTTTGTAACGGGCATAGATGAAAGAAATTGGCGTTGTAATTTTAGTGTAGTTTCTTTCTTTTGATGATTATTATTTATCTTTTAGATTAATAAATAATGCGTAGTATATTCAAAAAAAATTTATTTAACCTGCTACGAACATCTCTACCATATTGGACCTCAAATTTTTTAGATAGACATTAATCAATGTTCCTATATCCTGTTATTGATATCTTGTAAATTGAAGGGTGTGATTTGCTTCAATTGTACACGACTTGATTTCATAGTTGTTATATTATCAAAGCGACATAATAAAAATTGCATTGCTAGTTCGCTTACATGGAAGTTTCAAGAATCTGGTTCTCCCCACTATCAACATTTATGCTTGCAATGCTAGTTTCAAGAAACAAAATGAACAAGTGATGACAAGGGAAAAGAAAAAAAGAAAAAGAAAAAAAAATGATAGTTTCTCTCATTCTTTGTTCTCTCAAAGAGTTGTCTATGACCAATGAGAGACATTTACCTAATCTTTGTGCTCGAGAATTAATATTGTTTGCGTTTCTTTACTGTTTTTGCACCCGTTTTTATGAGAATCAAATTAATTAAAGTTGAAGTGAATGTGATCGATGTCTCTCCCGCAACAAGTTTTTGCTTTTGCTCCTTATGGTCTTTTGCGGAGTTAGTTTTCTTCGTAATGTGAAGTAGTTTTGTGTTGTTAGCGGCTTAATTTGGAGAAGTGGTGTTGATAGTTAGATATATGGAATTCTTTTAGTTTCTCTTATAAAATTATCTGCAAAACTTAAGTTGTTAGCATTACCGTTGCTTGGAAAATTTGATCTAGAATTTGCTCTATTTGGTTGTTGGAAACCAAGGAAGTGAAAGATGTGGACTTCTTCAAAAAAAGGAATTTCCAAACTTTGTGTCAGGAACCCAGCGAACCACCCACCCTAATTACAGTGTTCGGCTGCCAAACAGGAAGCAAATGCAAGGGGAAACCCATTTCATCGGTGCAAGAGCGAAGCCCAATCATCTTGTCCACCCAACTGTTCCCCACCCTTCTCGCGTGGTCCATCCACTCTTTTCAACGTTTGAACCCACTCCAGCGCCGGATAGCTCAGAGACCCTTTTCTTGAATAAAACTGAACCCCGTTTGTCGAAGACTTGGGCCAAAAGCAAAAGAATTCTGTATTTTATTTAACAAAGAAGCTTGTTTGACTTGGATGCCGCTTCATTCCGACTGTTATGGAGAAAAAACATGACAAAAACTTGAAAATGTGTATACATCCCATAATGTCATCGATTCGTCCAACTTTTTATTAGGCTCATAAAGTAAAGTCCAAGATTGAGTAGTAATTTACTTTAGGTGCGAGGACCCCTTGATGAGGCTTCGGTCCAACAATAGAAAAGGCTACTCAATATTCACTTGTGAGTTTTGTGTATGACCTTCATATTGCAAAGAATTCTTGTATGTAATTAACTTTTAATCAATTATCTTTTGCTACTCAATATTCACTTCGTTATTAAGAGCACATCCATAATTTCTTGGGTGTGAGACCTCTTTATCAAATGAGGCCTACAAATTGGACTTCTTCCCCTCAAAGTTGACCAATAAGTAATTTCTACCTTTAAATCTCCTTCCTTTTCCTTCCTCATGTTGTACTTTTATGTTACTTTCTTTGGTGAAAACCATATGTAGTTCAATATTATAGTGAAAGGTTTTATAATTTAGGATATGCACTCTAGAGGAGCCTTATTTATTTATTTTTTCCTATAATTTTTATATGAATTTTAATTCATACATTAAACCATTCTTTTATAATTTCTTTATTTTGTTTTCCTTCTTTTTATAAATGTCATATGAGATTATTTTACAACTGTGTTTGCATATCTTTTTCGAGACTATTTCTTAGGGTTTTCTATTTCTTAAAGCCATGTAATTATATGCTTTATATTTGTTAGAAAAATTTGACACATTAGGCACCATGTCATTAGCCATGTTTGCCCTAAACACGTTAGCTTTAGGGCTACATCAACATGCACTTGACCTAGACCTACGATTGTGACTGACTCGAGATTGGGTGTGATCATGATCTCAAGAATCCACAATTGTCACCTCCATTCTGTAAGATTTCCATTCCAACTTCATCAATGAAAATTTGTAAATTGATTTGCACCGTAATTTTATATTTTGTTTCTAATTTTAATTCTATAATTATTGTATAACATTGTAATCAATTGGTTAAAAATTATTAAGAATTTAAAGGTTTCATATTAGGGTTTGTTCTTTTCTTTTTTCTCTTTGACATAATAAAATTCTAGTCGATCTTCTGCCAAGTCAATTTCTTTCATGGTTTCATCCAAGCCAATGGCTAATGCATGTCCACCAAAAATCCCCCTTTCAAATTTGTCCAATTCCATCAACCTAAACCCTCATTTTTCCATAGTTTCGGCATCTTTTCTAACACCGTTAATGCCTACATCAACCTCCATTGAACTGTTCAACAATGCCAATTTTGTCGTTTAGAAGACCTACCTCATATTGTTCCTCATCTTAAACCAATTTCTATCCATTCTTGAAGGTCGTGAATCGACTTCTCCTAAAACCCTAGTCACCCCTAATGACACTAAAAGCCTAACCTAGTGTACAATTAATGGCTTATTCAAGATCAGGTTACCCAAGGATGGCTCCTAGCCACCTTCACCAATGCAATGGTGACCTAATTAACGAACATCTATTCATTCACCGCCGTGTGGTTGCATGTCATGCAAACCAACATGGCGCAATCATCTACCTAGTCCTCTTCTCTTCACTTTCAGCTTTAAATAGTCACTCGTGGACTCATGCTTAGTGAACAAATACCTCCACGATGTCAAGGCCATTCTAGATCAACTTGCCACCACTTGCAGCCACATCTTTGACGACAAGTACTTAACTCATGTTTTTTGCGAGCTTGGTGAGAATATGACAACCTTGTTACTTGCACCTCTATGCAAAATCAAACATCTCCTCTAAGTTGTGAAACCATCCGTGGCATGATTCTTGCCAAGGAAGCCTATGACATTATCAGAGTGCCACTCCCTTGTCACCGATAGCGCTTGCTATGTACATGGGCTAATTCACGAGTCACGCGAACTTGCATTCAAGTCCCCCACACCCAGCCCAAGATGACCTAGGCCTAGGCATGTGCCCAACCTACACTATCATACCTATCTCGCCCCACCCACAGCCTAGCCAAATCATGATGGCCTCCTACCTAGCCCACCCAACAACCTTTAGCCCAATTGTAGTGGCAACCGAGGTTGTCGCCATATTGGGCCCTATTGCCACCTCTGTTGCAAGTTTGGCTATCATGTGGCTATTTGCTAGAAGAGGCTTAACCAAAATTTTAGCCCACCCACCTACTCCCCCTTCATGCCTAATCCTCCCTATAGGCCCATAACATCTATCCTAACCCTTATACCCCCCATTCCTACTACCTACCTTAAGCCTATTACACATAACTCCCTCCCCTTATCTCTCACTATGGCCCACCTAACCCACCCCCTCCGCTTTAGATACGGCCTTTTAGCGGCCTGATTCCAGGGCTTTCCATCAAGTCACTAATTCCTCTATTACCTTTTCTAAGGCCAATTCTTATGTTGGTTTTCAATAACTCATCGTGGGTGATGATGTATCCCTATCCACTACTCATATAGGTATCCTTCAAACTTTCTCTTTTTGTTTAAATCATGTTTTGGTTATACCATCCATTACCAAAAATCTTTAATCGATTTTAAAATTTACATAAGACAATAGTTGTTATTTTTTATTTTCTTCAAATATTGTCAGCGTTTTAATTCAGTATACTTTTTACATTTTAACCTATTTCTGTTTTTTGCACTTAATTATTGAACATGGGTACTAAAAACATAAAATTAAATTATCTTTTACCGGAGCAACAAATGATCAATAAACACATGGTTGGGCCGAGGATTAAAAGAAATAAGCCATTGAAATTAGTAGGTCCATTATATTCAATAGGAGGAGGCCTAAAACACAAGCCCCATTATATTCAAATAGGATTAAAAGAAATGGGCCTGTTTTACTCATGCAACAATAGGGGCCTAGGATGTGAAGTTGTGGGCATTACCTGCCTACTATTAAATATCCTCCAATTTTCAACGTAGGGGCCATTGTAAAGAGTCGTGGGCTTAAGTATGTGATCCACCAAGACAATTATGTATACGAGCCCACCAAGACAATTACGTGTATGAGCCCACCAAAAATCAAACAAACGTGGTAACTATAAATACCTTTCAACTTAAGCCTAACCCTAACACTCACACATTCTCTCCCGTCAAAAGTCAAAGCTTTCTTCCTCTACAGCTCAAGGTAAGTAGTATTACACTTATTATTTAAATCATTCGTATTTAAAGAGTTGTTTGAACAACTTTCCGATTATTATTTCCTTGAAATGTTGAAGTTACATTTATTGTTTTTTTATTTGTTTTTCAATGTCTACTTTTTTTTATTTGTTTTTCACGTTTACTATTTTTCGATTTCACCACTGCCAAGTGGTTTCACCTCGGGTACTGTTTTTCGATTTCACCTCTGCCAAGTGGTTTCACCTCGGGTACTATTTTCCAATTTCTTTTAAAAGTCCGGGCGATTACTCCAATTTCTTTCACAATGAGATTTGTTGATATAGTAACGATATTTTATTAGGAAGATTAGCTGTGTAGCTAACCTTATTAGTTCGTTGTTGGAAACGTCATGAACAACACTTTCCAACTTCCCTTTGATTTATTGTACATTGAATAACGATATTGTTTCTAATTTTTGTTTACCAATCATTTTCCCAATTAAATTAAGGCCAAGCAAACTAGAAGAGCCCGATTTAATGCGTGAGTGTTAGGGAACTCAATAAGCACAAAAGCAAAAAAAGTGCTGATTAGAGCACATCGGCATTTCTAGTCATTTACGATCAAATCGGTACAAATAGATTATTCATATAATAAAAAGTCAAAAATAGGTAAAGTTAAAACTAAAATTTCTAGAAAATATTTTAGAAATTCTTATAAAATAATAATAAAATTAATCAAAAGATTACATCATTGCTCTCGACGTTCACTTAAACCAAATCAAATCAATTTAAGTATTAATTAAGATAGTCAAAGAAGCATAATGATTGGATTAGTTTATTGTCGTCCAATTTATGGTAAGATTTACAAATAGTATTAAGAGTTTTAGTAAAAGTAAGAGCTTATGAATATGGTTGTAGGTACTATAACTTTATCCTTACTGAAACCCTATATATATGGTGGTGGTGCTCATGTGGCTATTTTAGTCTTTGAAAATAAATAAAAAATAATATTTGTTAAACACATAATAAATAAATTAAAAGTAAGGAAAATATATGTGTTTAAGCTACTAAATTTGCATAAACATCAAATCAATCAAATTCATAGTTGTTTAACATTTTTTTATGAATGGTGTTTTCCAATTTTCCTTTGATTTACTATACATCGAACATTGATACTGTTTATAATTTTTGTTTACAAAACATTTACTTAATTTACCTACCCACTATTAAATATCCTCCGACTTTCAATGTAGGGCCCATTGTAAAGAGTCGTAGGCTTAAGTATGTGATCCGCCAAGATAATTACGTATACGAGCCCACCAAAAATCAGACAAACGTGGTAACTATAAATACCTCCAACTTAGGGCTAACTCTAACATTCACACATTCTCTCCCGCCAATGGTCAAAGCATTCTTCCTCTGCAACTCAAGGTAAGTAGTATTACACTTATTATTTAAATCATCCGTATTTAAAGAGTTATTTGAACAACTTTCCGATTATTATTTCCTTGAAACGTTGAAGTTATGTTTATTGTTTTTTTATTTGTTTTTCAACGTTTACTTTTTTTTATTTGTTTTTCACATTTATTGTTTTTCGATTTCACCACCGCCAAGTGGTTTCACCTCGGGTACTATTTTTCGATTTCACCTCCGCCAAGTGGTTTTACCTCAGGTACTGTTTTCCGATTTCTTTTAAAAGTCCAAGCGATTACTCCAATTTCTTTCACAATGAGATTTGTTGATATAGTAACGATATTTAATTAGGAAGATTAGCTGTGTAGCTAACCTTATTAGTTTGTTGTTGTAAACATCATGAACAACATTTTCCAACTTCCATTTGATTTATTGTACATTGAATAATGATATTGTTTCTAATTTTTGTTTACTAATCATTTTCCCAATTAAATTAAGGCCGAGTGAACCGGAAGAGCTCGATTTAATGTGTGAGTGTTAAGGTTAGCCTTAAGTTGGAGGGTATTTATAGTTACCACGTTTGTCTGATTTTTGGTGGGCTCGTATATGTAATTGTCTTAGTGGATCGCATACTTAAGCCTACGTCTCTTTACAATGGGCCCTACATTGAAAGTCGAAGGATATTTAATAGTAGGTAGGTAAATTAAGTAAATATGTTGTAAACAAAAATTATAAATAGTATCAATGTTCGATGTATAGTAAATCAAAGGGAAATTGGAAAACACCATTCACAAAAAAATGTTAAACAACTATGAATTTGATTGATTTGATGTTTATGCAAATTTAGTAGCTTAAATACATATATTTTCCTTACTTTTAATTTATTTATTATGTGTTTAACAAATATTATTTTTTATTTATTTTCAAAGACCAAAATAGCCATATGAGCACCACCACCACATATGTAGGGTTTCAATAAGGATAAAGTTGTAGTACTTACAACCATATCGGTAAGCTCTTACTTTTACTAAAACTCTTAATACTATTTGTAAATCTTACCATAAATTGGACGACAATAAACTAATCCAATCATTATGCTTCTTTGACTATCTTAATTAATACTTAAATTGATTTGATTTGGTTTAAGTGAACGTCGAGAGCAATGATGTAATATTTTGATTAATTTTATTATTATTTCATATGAATTTCTAAAATATTTTCTAGAAATTCTAGTTTTAACTTTACCTATTTTTGACTTTTTATTATATGAATAATCTATTTGTACCGATTTGATCATAAATGACTAGAAATGTCGATGTGCTCTAATCAGCACTTTTTTTGCTTTTGTGTTTATTGAGTTCCCTAACACTCACGCATTAAATCGGGCTCTTCCGGTTTGGTCGGCCTTAATTTAATTGGGAAAATGATTAGTAAACAAAAATTAGAAACAATGTCATTATTCAATGTACAATAAATCAAAGGGAAGTTAGAAAATGTTGTTCATGACGTTTCCAACAACGAACTAATAAGGTTAGCTACACAGCTAATCTTCCTAATAAAATATCGTTACTATATCAACAAATGTCATTGTGAAAAAAATTGGAGTAATCGCCCGGACTTTTAAAAGAAATCGGAAAATAGTACCCGAGGTGAAACCACTTGGCGGTGGTGAAATCAAAAAACAATAAACGTGAAAAAAAATAAAAAAAAAAAACATAACTTCAACATTTCAAGGAAATAAAAATCAGAAAGTTGTTCAAACAACTCTTTAAATACAGATGATTTAAATAATAAATGTAATACTACTTACCTTGAGCTGCAGAGGAAGAATGCTTTGACCATTGACGGGAGAGAATGTGTGAGTGTTAGAGTTAGCCCTAAGTTGGAGGGTATTTATAGTTACCACGTTTGTCTGATTTTTGGTGAGCTCGTATACGTAATTGTCTTGGTGGATCACATACTTAAGCCTACAACTCATTACAATAGGCCCTACATTGAAAGTCGGAGGATATTTAATAGTGGGTAAGTAAATTAAGTAAATGTTTTGTAAACAAAAATTATAAACAGTATCAATGTTCGATGTATAGTAAATCAAAGGGAAATTGGAAAACACCATTCACAAAAAAATGCTAAACAACTATGAATTTGATTGATTTGATGTTTATGAAAATTTAGTAGCTTAAATACATATATTTTCCTTACCTTTAATTTATTTATTATGTGTTTAAAAAATATTATTTTTTATTTATTTTCAAAGACCAAAATAGCCACATGAGCACCACCACCACATATGTAGGGTTTTAATAAGGATAAAGTTGTAGTACCTACAACCATATTGGTAAGCTCTTACTTTTAGTAAAACTCTTAATACTATTTGTAAATCTTACCATAAATTGAACGACAATAAACTAATCCAATCACTATGCTTCTTTGACTATCTTAATTAATACTTAAATTGATTTGATTTGGTTTAAGTGAACGTCGAGAGCAATGATATAATCTTTTGATTAATTTTATTATTATTTTATATGAATTTCTAAAATATTTTCTAGAAATTCTAGTTTTAAATTTACCTATTTTTGACTTTTTATTATATGAATAATCTATTTGTACCGATTTGATCATAAATGACTAGAAATGCCGATGTACTCTAATCAGCACTTTTTTTTGCTTTTGTGTTTATTAAGTTGTAACATTTGAGCTCCAAATTTTAACGATATTATTTTCTATTTTTTGTTTTGTGTTCTCTAAATTTGCACTAATTTGACTAAAAATGGTTGGAAATGTTTATGTGCTCTAACCAACACTTTTTCGCTTTTGTGTTTACCAAGTTGTAACATTTGAGCTCCAAATTTTAACTTGAAAATGATTTGATTCTCTGTTTTTCACTTTGTGTTCTTTGCATCTATATTTGTAGCAATTAACTTCCAAATTTTAACTTGAGAATGCTTTGCTTATGTTTTTTCACATATTATCAAGTGCCAAAACGCTGAGCCACTTCTTTTTGATTTTTTTTTAAATGCCAATGTACTCTAACTGACACTTTTTTGCTTTGAGTTGTACAGTTTGAGCTCTAAATTTTAATAGGAGAATTAAAACATTGAGTTTCCTTTTTCCAATTTTTCTAACTTTTTTGATTTTGCATTTTTATACCATGCAATTCTAGTTCAACATTAGTGTGATTTTAGATTTGCTTAGTATTTCCAAATGAAATCTAACTTACCAATTTGCTTCAGATTCATTCTTTAATTTTTTTTTGCAACTACATAAATGAAGATTAGTGCAGTCCAACTTTACTATGCTTTAGCAAAAGTGATTAAAACGATGAATTTATTAATTCTTCCAACTGTTATGCATTCACTTTGTTTACTTGGTACTTAAATCTTTACTTGGTACATTAACTTAAGCCTTTACTTGGTTAAGAATTGTTTACTTGGTACTTAAATCTACTCTTCATTTAAATCTTTACTTGGTATTTTAATTTTTTTATTACGTATTAAATAATATGTTTTCTTTTGAAGTGCAAGATTTAATGGCATAAATCTTTATATTAATTCTTTTAATGTTTTATGGTTTCCCTTTGATTTATTATACATCAAACATTGATATTGTTTATAAGTTTCATTATAAAATTTACTTAATTTAAACATTTAAATTAAATAAATTAAACATTTAATTAAATTAAGTAAATGTTCAATAGACAAAAATTATAAACAAGATCGATGTTCAATGTATAGTAAATCAAAAGGAAACTAGAAAACACCATTTATGACAAAATGCTAAACAACTATGAATTTGACTAATTTGATGTTTATACAAATTTAGTAGCTCAAATATCATAATACTTTTTTACTTACTTACAATAATGTTTGAAATTTTTTTTAGATTACAAGTTAACTTTCTATACGAAGTTTCAAAAGAAAAAAAATCATTATAAATATTCATTATGTGATTGGAATTCGCATTCGGCATTGAAAGTATGACGAGAACTTTTTAGGTAGCAGTAAAATCTTTTGCGCTTATATAATGATGTTCCTCATTTCGTAATCTTTTAATACTTTAATAATTTCTTTTTGCATCATTTATCTTGTGGGTTCCACTTTTAGGCAGCAATTATGAACAAATTTTTTTTAGTAATTTTTCAAATCTAGAATAATGGTTGCTCATCTTTGTTATGACTATATTTTTAAGGTCGACACGCTAACATTAAATAAGTAAACAAAATAATTGTTATAGACTCAACCACTTAGTTGAAAGAAAAACTCCTTGTGGGAAAAGAGTTACAAACGCAGTACAAAGTTGATTGAAAAGCAGGTTTGTACCTTGTCATATTGAAGGAATGATTTGGGCCTTCTAAACGAGGCCCACCTTGGGAGATTCTGGGTTTAGAAGCTCCCTGAGGTATGGGAGTTCGGAAATATGCGGTGGGAAAGGTGAAATCGAAGCTATTTGGATCAACGGCATAAGCACGGAGCTCTGATACATGAAAGAAAATTTAAAAAAAAAATAGAAAAATTAATTTACATTAAAGAAAACATAAATAAAATAATTTAAGAAACCATGATCTCAGGCCAAAAGGCCCTGAAGTGTTTTACATAAGACTTTCTTGCTTGCTTTTTTTCTAATGAATGACCAAAAAGTTACAATTTATAGAAGAAAACAGAATAAGTAGTTGGCTTCATAAATTCTGATTCTAACTAACACTGGACCGGCTGCATGTTATTTTCTAATATAATTTATGTGCTTGATGTCTAGATGACTTTAATCATATAAGGGAAACTTTGTTGTTTTTGCCTTTGTGTAAGCTTGAGATAGCCGTAGTCAACATTCTGGTAGCCATTCTTTCAACTTGCTTGAATTCAGTGGGTCATGGCATCAAAACTGTGTCGGTGAGAACATACTAGATGCAGTCCGTCTCACCAAGCGTAGGGAGGAAACAATGCTTAAAGACGAGGGATCCCAATAAACTAAGCTCACTATAAGCTAACCAACACTGGACCGGCTGCATGCTATTTTCTAATATAATTGTTACGAAGTCCTGAAAACCCGTTCTTTTGTAATGGGCATAGATGAAAGAAATTGGCGTTGTAATTTTAGTGTAGTTTCTTTCTTTTGATGATTATTATTTATCTTTTAGATTAATAAATAATGCATAACATATTTAAAATTTGTTTTATCTAACCTGCTAAAAACATTTCTATCATATTGGACCTCAAATTTTTTAGATAGACATTAATCAATGTTCTTATACCCTGTTGTTGATATCTCGTAAATTGAAGGGTGTGATTTGCTTCAATTGTAGACATGACTTGATTTTATACTTTGTTGCATTATCAAAGCGACATAATAAAAATTGCATTGCTAGTTTGCTTACATGGGAGTTTCAAGAATCTGATTCTCCCCACTATCAACATTTATGCTTGCAATGCTAGTTTCAAGAAACAAAATGAACAAGAGATGACAAGGGAAAAGAAAAAAAGAAAAAAGATAGTTTCTCTCATTCTTTGTTCTCTCAAAGAGTTGTCTATGACCAATGAAAGACATTTGCCTAATCTTTGTGTTCGAAAATTAATATTGTTTGCGTTTCTTTACTATTTTTGCACCCGTTTTTATGAGAATCAAATTAGTTAAAGTTGAAGTGAATTTGGTCGATGTCTCTCCCGCAACAAGTTTTTGCTTTTGCTCCTCGTGGTCTTTTGTGGAGTTAGTTTTCTTCGTAATGTGAAGTAGATTTGTGTTGTTAGCGGCTTAATTTGGAGAAGTGGTGTTGATAGTTAGATATATGGAATTCTTTTAGTTTCTCTTATAAAATTATCTGCAAAACTTAAGTTGTTGGCATTACCGTTGCTTGGAAAATTGATCTAGAATTTGCTCTATTTGGTTGTTTTGGAAACCAAGGAAGTGAAAGATGTGGACTTCTTCAAAAAAAGGAATTTCCAAACTTTGTGTTAGGAACCCAGCGAACCACCCACCCTAATCAGAGTGTTCGGCTGCCAAACAGGAAGCAAATGCAAGGGGAAACCCATTTCATCGGTGCAAGAGCGAAGCCCAATAATCTTGTCCACCCAACTGTTCCCCACCCTCCTCGCGTGGTCCATCCACTCTTTTCAACGTTTGAACCCACTCCAGCGCCGGATAGCTCAGAGACCCTTTTCTTGAATAAAACTGAGCCCCGTTTGTCGAAGACTTGGGCCAAAAGCAAAAGAATTCTGTATTTTATTTAACAAAGAAGCTTGTTTGACTTGGATGCCGCTTCATTCCGACTGTTATGGAGAAAAAACATGACAAAAACTTGAAAATGTGTATACATCCCATAATGTCATCGATTCGTCCAACTTTTTATTGGGCTCATAAAGTAAAGTCCAAGATTGAGTAGTAATTTACTTTAGGTGCGAGGACCCCTTGATGAGGCTTCGGTCCAACAATAGAAAAGGCTACCTAGTGCAACACCAGGAGCTCAAGAAAATGCAGAATTGGTAGGGATAGAAGGGTTGAACGCAAGCTGCTCGGCACAAGAGAGGATCTCATTGGGTCCGGCCTGCTCTCGTCCGACTCCCATAAGGTCAAGCTAATATTGTAATGGGAAATGATTACGTTGGCGGGATCAGTATCGTCCTGGCCACGAGTATACTCTCCATAAAGGATGTTCGTTGTGGTACCAAAACCAGGAACACCTCAGCCAGAGTGTCATTCTTGGTGGGCTTCCAGTTGCCAACAAAGTTATCATGGGATGAAGGCTGCGACTCTTTGATTGGGGTCTTCCACCTCCAAATTGCAGCCTGGACGCAAGGTACTTGATGAGATAACCAGCCATTGTGACTACTACTGTTTTTGTAGGGGTTAGTCCATATGTTCATGCGAAAAGGACAGCGGAAGAAAGCAAAACTCCATCTTTGACCTATAAAACAATCCTCTCCTGAACCCAGTTATCTAGGAAAAGGTGGTCCATTTTTTCAGTGAAGGTGCTGATCACGACAAAATCTACACCCTTATTACTGGTCATATGTAATCATCAACATTGCACGCTCAACCCTGCGTCGTCAACTGACTAAAACCTTGAAGATTATAAAAATCAAGAAACGAATGAAGCAGCTGGAAGTGCGCTTCTTTTAAGGCAGAAAGCAAGGGCAAAAAAAATAAAATTAAAAAAAGATAAAATCTAGCAAAGGAAGTAGCTCTCAAATATATGCAAACAGACCAGTAGATGGGCAAGGCACCATCGCCGTAGTATTAAACTCCAGGAGAACAAGGGTAGGTTAATTTGTGGGAGTCGTCACAGTATGACTGGCCGAGACTAACTTCCCTGTTGTAGCCAAGCCCCCAAGCCGAAGGTCCTCCGGTGGCCACTCCATAACCACCTCGTGACAGAGTCCAGGTTATATTCACTAATTTTATCATCAACTAAATTGTATAAATAAACAAAATAACCAGGTAAACTAACATCCTTTTCCTTCCTTCCAATCAATCAAAACCAAAAGCATCAAGGTATTTGAATTAGCACAAAACCTATTTTAAGATTTCTTGTCTCTTAAGAGGATACGACTTCCTCTAACTCAATATAAAGGGAAACACACATAAAAAGACCCCAGCAAGACAAGCTCAAGCACAACAAGACAGACATATAGACAATCAAATCAAGCACCTTAATAAGTGAATCACCTCAAAACACACTTCAAAAACTTCTATCTATCAATTCAGTATCATTTTCTCCCTCAGGAACACGAAAAACAAATACAAACACATAAAGAGATAGAGGAATCAAACGTTTAAGTAAACGAATCTCCTCGAAACTCAATAGAATATAGCACTCACAATTACAAGGAAAAAACCCACACACAGGCGTACAGACAATCAAATCAAACACCCAATAAAAAATGCACAGACTATTCCCTACCATGATGATATTTTACTATAACATAGCCCCAAGCTAGTAGCCCACTTAATGGAATTACCAATTACATTAAATTTGGATCCAAGACTCAATTGATCAGCAAGTGCTTCTGCATCTAGTGCCAAGCTTTTTACGGTTTGACTCCGATTTGGATCACTCTCCGTGGCCGGGTCTGTCAAAGGACACAATAAAGACGTCTCCTACCTGAACAAATTCCTGCAAATTATTGTTCGATTAGGAAGTTAGTCAATGGAACTTATAATTGCAAGATCTACAAGCCCAACGATGGACTAAGTTTAATCTCAAAGAATCAGACTGGAGAGAGGTTTGTTGCAATCATTAGACCATGTCTACAACTTCGAAAGCCATGGACATATATAATCTTACGTCTAGCCACTTCTTTTGGCACTCAATGCTCCTAGTAGGCCAAGCGCCTTCCATCCTTGAGCTTTATTCTTGATGCTGTTACCTGCGGGTCGCTGGCGCTGCCACAGACTTTGGGAGGTGAAGGGCAGATGACCCTCGTGCCCAAGTCAGCAATGCAATCAACATAATATAAATAATGGGAAAGAAAATCGTCGGAGTTGGTTGTTAGATCAATTTCTTGAAAATTCAGTACAAATATTAAAATGAAGAATCAAGTTAATGGACACTCATGAACGAATAGAAAAACAATGATAAGTAATTTTAGTGGAATAGATAGACCAACAAACTCTCCTAACAGGAACATAATAGAAGGGAAAAGAAGGCTCCACTACATTTAAATAGTATGGACTTGATGCTTGAGCTCTCAATATAATAATAGCTAATTTTTATGCTTAACTCCTTAAGATTCCTAGATTCTTCTTTGTCGTGCATAAGTAACAGTATGGATACAGATGACAAGTTTCCATTATCTAGAGTTGATAAATAGAGACAACTTTTCATCAAGTAGCTCCAGAAAAATTTGAGCAAGTATATCATATTATGCTTTCAAAGCTTAGTTGGTAGAAAATCTTGAATTATGAATGCTATTTCACTAAAAGATAGTCAAATGAAAAACTACCTCCTTCAATGTACAGTAATTCATAATTGAAAAACCTATCACGTTGAATTGATAGCACCACTCAAAATAATGTCATATTGTTTTAGTTTTTTCTATTCCTTCTTTGTTTCTCCTTTAACAATAGTGACAAATGAGACCCTAAAAATAATGGCAGTCAAGGCAGTAAATACATATTTTCCTTACACAAATGAATCATAGCCTAGTTTGATACATGTCATGTACCAACTTGTGCTTTCTGTAAATACATACTCATTGTAACACCAAATAACATGTCAAAGATCGAAAGCACCTAATTATCTGATCTCTCTTCCTCTCTTCTCCAAATGCACTTCTGCTCTAATTTCTTTAATCTATATTCCAACAGTAACCCTTGTAAGCTGTTCACGGTAATGTGCAGCACAGATACTCACATGCGGGCTCGTTTCTATAAGCATGTGCTTGGGTTACATTCTACATAGACCAATATTGAACTACAAAAACAGTGTCCAAATGTTCACGGCACCTGAGTGTCGAAAAACAGTCATCAAGGTGGAAGCAATATATAGCTAACACACCCTCAAAACAGATCAAGGATTTGATCGTTTAGCACTTATTAGACATTGCTCAAATACGCATAGAAGTCACTGCCGGACTTGGAGACGCACTGTTAAAATGTGCAACGCTAGGAGAACTTCATTCAAGCTTTGCTTGGCCTCGAGTCAATCAAGTTGGCATCTTCATCAAACTTTGTCGGAGGCTCATAATGCGCACAAGCAATACAGGGGTTTATTGATGAAGTGAAGATCAAGAAAAACTCCAACTTGGTGAAGATGATACTTTCCTCGTTCCCAATCACCCTTTCCTACAGTGCTTATGATGGTAGTAGCCTTGTCAGCCTAGGCATTCGGAGTTCGCGCTGCCTAGTCGATTGCATTCTTCATAGGTTCTACCAATGAAAAGCAAAATACATGTACCAAAGTAAGTTTATGTCTATGAAAAATAAACCAACTCAATTTAAATAATAAACAAACCTCTTACTCTAAATTATATATATTCTTTCAATGAATACAACTTGAGCAAGAAGTATTTTATACTTACAGAAACCTCAACTAAAATTTACTATCGAAAAGCACCTTAAATAATGAGAGAAAGAAAAGTTCCAATTAAAACTAATCATTTGAAATTCAGTTGAATTTAGAACCCACTCATGCTTGGCATTAGCTTATCCTAGTACAATAGGGTTCAAATTCAAACCCAAGCCTATTTTGTCTCTCCCCATCATGATAATCTGGGAACCCAAAATCTAATTATATTGGGTGAGGGGTTAGAATATTTAATAAAAATGCAAGAAGATAATAAAACATTGTGTTTCATTAATAGATTAAAACCTAAGCTATCACATCTACTAACAAGAAAGCTTTAGGTTTCAATCTGGTGAGTTTTGTGTATGACCTTCATATTGCAAAGAATTCTTGTATGTAATTAACTTTTAATCAATTATCTTTTGCTACTCAATATTCACTTTGTTATTAAGAACACATCTATAATTTCTTGGGTGTGAGACCTCTTTATCAAATGAGGCCTACAAATTGGACTCCTTCCCTTCAAAGTTGACCAATAAGTAATTTCTACCTTTAAATCTCCTTCCTTTTCCTTCCTCATGTTGTACTATTATGTTACTTTCTTTGGTGAAAACCATATGTAGTTCAATTTTTGTAGTGAAAGGGTTTATGATTTAGGATCTGCACTCTAGAGGAGCCTTATTTATTTATTTTTTCCTATAATTTTTTATATGAATTTTAATTCATACATTAAACCACATGCATTTCCTTTATAATTTATTTATTTTGTTTTCCTTCTTTTTATAATTTAGAGACTATTTCTTAGGGTTTTCTATTTCTTAAAGCCATGTAATTATATGCTTTATATTTGTTAGAACAATTTGACACATTAGGTACCATGTCATTAGCCATGTCTGCCCTAGACTCGTTAGCTTTAAGGCTACATCAACATGCACTTGACCTAAACCTACGATTGTGACTGACTCGAGATTAGGTGTGATCATGATCTCAAGAATCCACAATTGTCACTGCCATTTTGTAAGGTTTCCATCCCAACTTCATCAATGAAAATTTGTAAATTGATTTGTACCGTAATTTTATATTTTGTTTCTAATTTTAATTCTATAATTATTGTATAACATTGTAATCAATTGAATAAAAATTATTAAGAATTTAAAGGTTTCATATTAGGGTTTGTTCTTTTCTTTTTTCTCTTTGACATAATAAAATTCTAGTCGATCTTCTCCCAAATCAATTTCTTTCATGGTTTCATCCAAGCCAATGGCTAATGCATGTCCACCGAAAATCCCCCTTTCAAATTTGTCCAATTCCATCAACCTAAACCCTCATTTTTCCATATTTTCGGCATCTTTTCTAACACCACTAATGCCTACATCGACCTCCATTAAACTGTTCAACAACACAAATTTTTTCATTTAGAAGACCTACCTCCTATTGTTCCTCGTCTTAAACCAATTCCTATCCATTCTTGAAGGTCGTGAATCGGCTCCTCCTGAAACCCTAGTCACCCCTAACGATAGTAAAAGCCTAACCTAGTGTACAATTAATGGCTTATTCAAGATCAGGTTACCCTAGGATGGCTCCTATCCACCTCCACCAATGCAATGGTGACCTAATTAACAAACATCTGGTCATTCGCCGCCGTGGGGTTGCATGTCATGCAAACCAACATGGGGCAATCATCTGCCTAGTCCTCTTCTTTTCGCCTTCAGCTTTAAATATTCACTCGTGGACTCATGCTTAATGAACAAATACCTCCACGATGTCAAGGCCATTCTAGATCAACTTGCCACCACTTGCAACCACATCTTTGATGACAAGTACCTAACTCATGTTTTTTGCGAGCTTGGTGAAGAATATGACAACCTCGCTACTTGCATCTCTATGCAGAATCAAACATCTCCTCTAAGTTGTGAAACCATCCATGGCATGATTCTTGCCAAGGAAGGCTATGACATTACTGGAATGCCACTCCCTTGTCACCGGTAGCGCTTGCTATGTACATGGGTTAATTCACGAGTTACGTGAACCTGCATTTAAGTCCCCCACACCCAGTCCAAGATGACCTAGGCCTAGGCATGCGCCCAACCTGCACTATCATACCTATCTCGCCCCACCCATAGCCTAGCCTAATCATGATGGCCTCCTACCTAGCCCACCCAACAACCTTTAGCCCAATTGTAGTGGCAACCGAGGTTATCTCCACATTGGGTGCTATTGCCACCTCTGTTGCAAGTTTGGCCATCATGTGGCTAATTGCTAGGAGTGGCTTAACCAAACTTTTAGCCCACCCACCTACTCCCCCTTCATGCCTAATCCTCCCCATAGGCCCATAACATCTATCCTAACCCTTATAACCCCCATTCCTACTACCTACCTTAAGCCTATTACACATAACTCCCTCCCCCTATCTCTCACTATGGCCCACCTAACCCACACCCTCTGCTTTAGATACGGCCTTTTACCAGCATGATTCTAGGGCTTTCCATCAGGTCATTAATTCCTCTATTACCTTTTCTAAGGTCAATCCTTATGTTGGTTCTCAATAACTCATCGTAAGTGCTGATGTATCCCTATCCACCACTCATATAGGTACCCTTCAAACTTTCTCTTTTTGTTTAAATCATGTTTTGGTTATGCCATCCATTACCAAAAATCTTTAATCGATTTTAAAATTTAGATAAGACAATAGTTGTTATTTTTTATTTTCTTCAAATATTGTCAGTGTTTTAATTTAGTATACTTTTTACATTTTAACCTATTTCTGTTTTTTGCGTTTAATTATTCAACATGGGTATTAAAAACATAAAATTAAATTATCGTTTACCGCAGCAACAGATGATCAATAAACACCTGGGTGGGCTGAGAATTAAAAGAAATAGGCCATTGAAATTAGCGGGTCCATTATATTCAATAAGAGAAGGCCTAAAACACGAGCCCCATTATATTCAAATAAGATTAAAAGAAATAGGCCCATTTTACTCATGCGACAATAGGGGCCTAGGATGTGAAGCTATGGGCATTACCTGCCTATTATTAAATATCCTCCTATTTTTAACATAAGGCCCATTGTAAAGAGTCATGGGCTTAAGTATGCGATTCACCAAGACAATTATGTATATGAGCCCACCAAGACAATTACGTGTACGAGCCCACCAAAAATCAGACAAACGTGGTAACTATAAATACCCTCCAACTTAAGGCTAACCTTAATACTCACGCATTCTCTCCCGTCAAAGGTTAAAGCTTTCTTCCTCTACAGCTCAAGGTAAGTAGTATTACACTTAGTATTGTTGCTCAAGCCAATAGATTAAAGGGAAACCAAAAAATGTTGCTCTCAATGTTCACTTAAACCAAATCAAATTAATTTAAGTATTGATTAAGATAGTCAAAGAAGCATAATGATTGGATTAGTTTATTGTCAGCCAATTTATGGTAAAATTTACAAATAGTATTAAAAGTTTTAGTAAAAGTAAGAGCTTACCGATATGGTTATAGGTACTACGCCTCTATCCTTACTCAAGCCCTATATATGTGATAGTGGTGCTCATGTGGCTATTTTGGTCTTTGAAAATAAATAAAAAATAATATTTGTTAAACACATAATAAATAAATTAAAGGTAAGGAAAAGATATGTATTTAAGCTATTAAATTTGCATAAACATCAAATCAATCAAATTCATAGTTATTTAACATTTTTTTATGAATGGTGTTTTCCAATTTCCCTTTGATTTACTATACATTGAACATTGATACTGTTTATAATTTTTGTTTACAAAACATTTACTTAATTTACCTGCCAACTATTAAATATCCTTCGACTTTCAACATAGGGCCCATTGTAAAGAGTCGTAGGCTTAAGTATGTGATCCACCAAGACAATTACGCATACGAGCCCACCAAAAATCAGACAAACGTGGTAACTATAAATACCTTCCAACTTAAGGCTAACCCTAACACTCACGCATTAAATCGAGCTCTTCTAGTTTGCTCAGCCTTAATTTAATTGGGAAAATGTTTAGTAAACGAAAATTAGAAACAATATCATTATTCAATGTACAATAAATCAAAGGGAAGTTGGAAAATGTTGTTCATGACGTTTTAAACAACGGACTAATGAGGTTAGCTACACAGCTAATCTTCCTAATTAAATATTGTTACTGTATCAACAAATCTCATTGTGAAAGAAATTAGAGTAATTGCCCAGACTTTTAAAAGAAATCGGAAAACAGTACTTGACGTGAAACCACTTGGCGGCAGTGAAATCGGAAAACAGTACCTGAGGTGAAACCACACTGGCGGTGGTGAAATCAGAAAACAGTAAATGTGAAAAACAAATAAAAAAAGTAAACGTTGAAAAAAAATGAAAAACAGTAAATGTAACTTCAACATTTCAAGAAAATAATAATTGGAAAGTTGTTCAAACAACTCTTTAAATACGGATGATTTAAATAATAAGTGTAATACTACTTACCTTGAGCTACAGAGGAAGAAAGTGTTGACCTTTGACAGGAGAGAATGTGTGAATGTTAGGGTTAGCCTTAAGTTAGAGGGTATTTATAGTTACCAAATTTGTCTAATTTTTGGTGGGCTCGTATACGTAATTGTCTTGATGGATCACATACTTAAGCCTACGACTTTTTACAATGGGCCTTACATTGAAAGTGAGAGGATATTTAATAGTGGGCAGGTAAATTAAATAAATTTTTTATAAACAAAAATTACAAATAGTATCAATGTTCAATGCATAATAAATCAAAAAGAAATTGGAAAACACCATTCACAAAAAAATGTTAAACAACTATGAATTTGATTGATTTGATGTTTATGCAAATTTAGTAGCTTAAATACATATCTTTTCCTTACCTTTAATTTATTTATTATGTGTTTAACAAATATTATTTTTTATTTATTTTCAAAGACCAAAATAGCCACATGAGCACCACCACCACATATACAGGGTTTTAGTAAGGATAAAGGTGTAGTATCTACAACCATATCGGTAAGCTCTTGCTTTTACTAAAACTCTTAATACTATTTGTAAATCTTACCATAAATTGGACGACAATAAACTAATCCAATCATTATGCTTCTTTGACTATCTTAATTAATACTTAAATTGATTTGATTTGGTTTAAGTGAAGGTCGAGAGCAATGATGTAATCTTTTGATTAATTTTATTATTATTTATATGAATTTCTAACATATTTTCTAGAAATTCTAGTTTTAACTTTACCTATTTTTAACTTTTTATTATATGAATAATCTATTTGTACCGATTTGATCATAAATGACTAGAAATGCTGATGTGCTCTAATCAACACTTTTTTTGCTTTTGTGTTTATTGAGTTGTAACATTTGAGCTCCAAATTTTAATGATATTATTTTCTATTTTTTTCCTTTTATTCTTTAAATTTGCACTAATTTGACCAAAAATGGTTGAAAATGTTTATATGCTCTAACCAATGCTTTTTTCGCTTTTGTGTTTACAAGTTGTAACATTTGAGCTCCAAATTTCAACTTAAGAATGATCTGATTCTCTGTTTTTCACTTTGTGTTCTTTGCATCTATATTTGT
Organism: Casuarina equisetifolia; assembly: GCA_028551475.1. Taxonomy (NCBI): domain Eukaryota; kingdom Viridiplantae; phylum Streptophyta; class Magnoliopsida; order Fagales; family Casuarinaceae; genus Casuarina; species Casuarina equisetifolia. The sequence continues at coordinate 8,037,766 of CM052358.1, forward strand.
CGCAATAAACTTCTAAATTTTAATTTGAGAATGCTTTGCTTATGTTTTTTCACATATTATCAAGTGTCCAAAGGCTGAGCCACTTCTTTTTGATTTTTTTTTAAATGCCAATGTACTCTAACTGACACTTTTTTGCTTTGAGTTGTAAAGTTTGAGCTCTAAATTTTAAGAGGAGAATTAAAACATTGAGTTTTCTTTTTCCAATTTTTCTAACTTTTTTGATTCTGCATTTTTATACCATGCAATTCTAGTTCAACATTAGTGTGATTTTAGATTTGCTTAGTATTTCCAAATGAAATCTAACTTACCAATTTGCTTCAGATTCATTCTTTAAATTTTTTTTGCAACTACATAAATGAAGATTAGTACAGTCCAACTTTACTATGCTTTAGCAAAAGTGATTAAAACTATGAATTTATTAATTCTTCTGACTGTTATGCATTCACTTTGTTTACTTGGTACTTAAATCTTTACTTGGTACATTAACTTAAGTCTTTACTTGGTTAAGAATTGTTTACTTGGTACTTAAATCTACTCTTCATTTAAATCTTTACTTGGTATTTTAATTTTTTTATTACGCATTAAATAATATGTTTTCTTTTGAAGTGCAAGATTTAATGGCATAAATCTTTATATTAATTCTTTTAATGTTTTATGGTTTCCCTTTGATTTATTGTACATCAAACATCGATATTGTTTATAAGTTTCATTATAAAATTTACTTAATTTAAAATTTTAAATTAAATAAATTAAACATTTAATTAAATTAAGTAAATGTTCAATAGACAAAAATTATAAACAAGATTGATGTTCGATGTATAGTAAATCAAAGGGAAACTGGAAAACACCATTTATGACAAAATGCTAAACAACTATGAATCTGACTAAATTGATGTTTATAAAAATTTAGTAGCTCAAATATCATAATACTTTTTTATTTTCTTACAATAATGTTTGAAATTTTTTTTAGATTACAAGTTAACTTTCTATACGAAGTTTCAAAAGAAAAAAAATCATTATAAATATGCATTATGTGATTGAAATTCGCATTTGGCATTGAAAGTATGCTGAGAACTTTTTGGGTAGCAATAAAATCTTTTGCGCTAATGTAATGATGTTCCTCATTTCGTAATCTTTTAATACTTTAATTTTTTCTTTTTTCATCCTTTATCTTGTGGGTTCCACTTTTAGGCAGCAATTATGAACAAATTCTTTTTAGTAATTTTTCAAATTTACAATAATGGTTGCTCATCTTTTCTATGGCTATATTTTTAAGGTGACACGCTAATATTAAATAAGTAAACAAAATAATTGTTATGGACTCAACCACTTAGTTGAAGGAAAAACTCCTTGTTCGGGAAGGGTTACAAATGCAGTACAAAGTTGATTGAAAAGCAGGTTTGTACCTTGTCATATTGAAGGAATGATTTGGGCCTTCCAAACGAGGCCCACCTTGGGAGATTCTAGGTTTAGAAGTTCCATGAGGTATGGAAGTTCGGAAATATGCGGTGGGAAGGGTGAAATCAAAGGTATTTGGATCAACGGCATAAGCACGGGGCACTAATACATGAAAGAAAATAAAAAAATAGAAAAACTAATTTACATTAAAGAAAACATAAATAAAATAATTTAAGAAACCATGATCTCAGGCCAAAAGGCCCTGAAGTGTTTTACATAAGACTCTCTTGCTTGCTTTTTTTTCTAATGAATGACCAAAAGGTTACAATTTATAGAAGAAAACAGAATAAGTAGTTGGCTTCATAAATTCTAATTCTAACTAACACTGGACCGGCTGCATGTTATTTTCTAATATAATTTATGCGCTTGATATCTAGATGACTTTAATCATATAAGGGAAACTTTGTTGGTTTTGCCTTTGTGTAAGCTTGAGATAGCTGTAGTCAACATTCTGGTAGCCATTCTTTCAACTTGCTTGAATTCAGTGGGTCATGACATCAAAACTGTCGGTGAGAACATACTAGATGCAGTCCGTCTCACCAAGAGTAGGGAGGAAACATTGCTTAAGACGAGGGATCCCAATAAACTAAGCTCACTATAAGCTAACTAACACTGGACCGGCTGCATGTTATTTTCTAATATAATTGTTACGAAGTCTTGAAAACCCGTTCTTTTGTAATGGGCATAGATGAAAGAAATTGGCGTTGTAATCTTAGTGTAGTTTCTTTCTTTTGATGATTATTATTTATCTTTTAAATTAATAAATAATGCATAATATATTTAAAATTTGTTTTATCTAACCTGCTACAAACATCTCTATCATATTAGACCTCAAATTTTTTAGATAGACATTAATCAATGTTCCTATACCCTGTTGTTGATACCTCGTAAATTGAAGTGTGTGATTTGCTTCAATTGTACGTATGACTTGATTTCATAGTTGTTGCATTATCAAAGCTACATAATAAAAATTGCATTGCTAGTTCGCTTCCATGGGAGTTTCAAGAATCTGATTCTCTCCACTATCAACATTTATGCTTGCAATGCTGGTTCACGTATATGGGAGTTTCAAGAATCTGATTTTCCCCACTGTCAACATTTATGCTTGTATCCATATCTAAAGACCTTTCCCGTTGAGTTACATGATCGGATTCTTTTCACCTTTGATCTTCTCACGAAGCATAACTGCCTTTCTTTATATTCATTTCCATTTTATAGTCTACAAGCGTGCAATGAAAATATATGGTGCCCTCATATTTCTAACAAAAGTATGTTCTCCTGAAGTTTTGTTTCCATGTAGAAAACTCGCAGGTATTGGTAGAAATGCTCTTTCAGCAAATTCTACTGGAAAAGAATATTTACAGAACTATATGCCACGAGTCCACTAAGTGACCATGTTGCTCAGCGCAACTCCAGAATCATACACGTTAAAAGAATAACGTGTGATTAAATGGCGGGTCTAGGAAGATTTTGAGGGCCGAGGTGCCAATTTGTGGAAGAAGATTTGTATCTTTGACCAAACTACGACCAGCAAATTTTGAGGGTCTAGACATCGTAATCCACTTGATTTCATGCTGTTCAAAGCAATGATGGTAGTCGTATACTCTGCATGTTGTGTTTTCTAGCAGCATTAGATACACAGTGATGCTATACCATTATGAAAAGGGATTGGGATTCGTAAGGAGACTCCGCAAATTGTTTCCAAGAAGCGATTGATTAGTAGCCTCTTCATCTTTCTGTCAAAATCTGGATCACAGGTGTAAGTCAGGGCACTGCTTTTCCACTAAGGGATTGTTTTCTCTGCCGATGTGATATTTGAGGCTCTGTGAAGCAACCAACAAGCCCTGCTACCGTACAATCCCTGACCCTTCGCTGTCGAGAAAACTCATTAGCAAGTGATCCTGAGGAATATTAACTTGAATCGGGTTTGGCTATACATCTTAATTGAGACTCGGGAACTTGGGGCCGAGGAGGTTGAAAGATAAGTTTCGAGCGATGGGTGCTGCCAAGATTCATCAAAAATAGAAATTATTTCACTTTCATTCTCCCTTCTCTTTACTATTTTACCCAGGCCAGTTTTCCAATGCACTTCCATTTTTAAGATTGGAATATCCAGGCCAGTTTTCCAATGCACTTCCATTTTTCACCGACTCAGTCGCCCAGGCTTTTGAAGCGGCCGAGCGGATCTATCCTCTGCCCCAGGAATGGGATGGCTGAGAGGGTACGGCTTCACGAGGACATGAAAGCTTAGATGGGTTAACAGTAGGTGCCACCGCTATACGGCAGTTTATTAATGTGCTTTGTGAGTGTTACATTTATAGGTCTCCAGGCTTTTTCGTTACAAGCCTCTTCCTCTAAATTATATATATTCTTTCAACTAATACAACTCATCAAAAAGTATTCTCCATTTATTGAAAAAGAAGAATACACTAAAACTAAGAATTTAAAATTCAGTTAAATTCACAACACACTTGTGTTGGACTAACCCTTAGCATAATATAGCTGGTTTGAATTCCCAACATAACTGGATTGTGACTATTTCAAATCCAAATCTATTTTATCTCTCCTTATCATGATCATTTCAAAATTCAAAACCTATTAGGTTAAGTGTTAGAGTATTTAATAAATTGCAAGAGGATAATAAGGCATTGTGTTTCCTTAAGAGGGTAAAACTTAAGCTATAACATCCATTATCGAAAAAGCTTTAAGTTTCAATATTGTAAGTTTTGCATGTGACTTTTCTATTGCAAAGATTTCTTGTGAAAAATTAGCTCTTAATCAAGTTATATTTTACTACACAATATTCACTTTGTTGTTAAGAGCACATCCATAATTTCTTAGGTGTGATGCTTCTATCAAACAAGGCCTATAAACTAGACTTTTTCCCCTCAAAGTTGACCACCAAGTGGTTTATGCCTTTTAATCTTCTTCCTTTTCCTCTCTCACATTGAACTTTTATGTTACTTTCTTTGATAAAAACCATGAGAGTGTACTATATGTAGTCAACAATTTTAGTATGAGGTTTTATGATTTGGGACTTGTACTTTAGAAGAGCTTTTTTTTTTCCTATCATGTTTTATATTAATTTTAATTCATACTTTGGATGACATATGTTTTCTTTGTAATTTCTTTATTATCTTTTTAAAAAACAACTTTCAAATGAGATTGTTTTACAATTGTGTTTGTGTTTCTTTTTCAAGTTCATAATTGCTCCTTGTGGTTTTTTGCTTCCTAAAGCCACATAATTATATGCTTTTCAATGAATGCAAAATGGTTGTTCTTCTTCTAGGCCATTCTTTTTTCTTTTTCTCTTTTTTGTAAATCAATTAATGCAATAACTTATTACTTTAATTTTCATGTCATTCATTTTGTGCAATAGATTATTTGTTTTTCTTTCATTTAATGTTCTCATATACCAATATGATTCCAACCTCATTATAGAATGGGTGAATCACAAGTCTGTAATGGAATCCAAGGAAGAACAAATACAACATTTGCAAGCTCATTTTGTCCTTGCCCTTTCATTATATCATTAACTTGTATTTATCTTGGAAGAAAGGTGAACTTTTTTCGATGTATCAAATTGGTGTTAGTACAAAGAAAGCATTCTTGAGATGACCAACAAAGACACGTACGTTTATTCTCATGGATGGTATGTTTTGGTTGATCAAAATTCCAATGATTGTTATCTTTTCAATCTCATCTCATTCGAAAAGATTCAACTATTATCAATGGAAACCTTTGATTACTATCTTTGCATTCTATTATCATCTTCAAGTGATATTGCATGTCATATCTCGTTCATCAAATCCAATATCAACTCTTTTTTATTTTGTAAACTAAGTAATTTGAATTTATCAAACAAATGATTGAAAATGCTAATAACTCAAAAATAATGATGGTAATTGTGGTTGGTGGAACTATTTATTACTTGATATATCGGAAAAATTCTAGTGCATGAGTGTATATGTTATGTATAGTTCTATTTATATGTTCAAAGGTTTAATTTACATATGTGACAACAAAGCAACTATTCCTACAAGAGGCACTAGATATTTCAAGATTTTGGCCACATCTTATTGAGGGTTATGCTCAAATCTTTTTGGTGCTCAAGGTAACTATGGCAAATGGTCTTTATCAACCTCTCAAATTCATAGTTTTGCAATGGATTCTTCTAAAAAGCGGTAACTGAAGTTAAAAAGTCTTGGAGATTGAAACATTTTTCTATTTAGCATAAGTAGCATGATTTGTTTAGCAATAGATCTCAAAGTTCAACTAGATTTGATATACTACATGTTGTACCACAATAGACACCTTTATGTGTTGGACTTTAGAAATCATATTGTTACAATGTAAAAGACTTTATCCTATTGTAAGCAATAGTTGGAAACTAGATTGGATTTTCCCATGAATAATTTTTGGTCTACCATACCATATACCATTAGTAAGCACCTTGACCTCACTTTTTTCTTCTCTCTTTCAAATAATAGATTATATGGGCATATTCCTAAATCACTATGCAATACTTCATTTCTTGGGATTCTAGATCTTTTTAATAATTTCTTTGGTGGTTTGATTCCCGGATACATAATTGAGATTAATCCTTCAGTGTTGAATTTAAAGGGAAACAAATTCTTTAGGTTAATTCCCAATTACTTTCTTGATGGTTGTTCCTTAAAAGTATTAGACCTTAACAGAAATCAAATGGAAGGACAATTACCAAACTCTTTGGTCAATTGCACAAAATTGCAATTTTTGAATTTTGGGAATAATTAGATAAAAGATATCTTCCCATGTTACCTAAGAAATGCATCCATGTTGTTTGTCCTTGTTTTATAGTCTAACAACTTTTATGGGAACATGTTTTGTTTAGAGCCTAATGCCACCTGACTGATACTTCAAATTATAGATAGAGCTTTAAACAAATTTATTGGTTGACTTTCAATAGGTTCTAATTAGAAGGCAATGATGGTTGATGAAAATGTTGCTCATAAGAAGCCTTCTTATCTTTCTTTTGGCCTTACAACTTCCGCTCTAGGCCTATGGATTACACCTTACATTCTAGGCCTAAAGATTATTGATAAAGGGTTAGATATGGAGCTCAAGAAGATTTTAACTAGTTTCACATTGTTTGGCTTTTCATGTAATAACCTTGATGGACTTATTCTTCAAGAAGTAGGAGAACTTAAGTTCCTACGTGCCCTTAACTTGTCACATAATGAATTTACATGCCAAATCACGCCATCCTTGGAAAAATTGAGTGATCTTGAGTCATTGGACCTATCAGGCAATATGCTAATTGGTGTGATTCCTTCACAACTTGTTGATAGTCTTCATTTCCTAACAGTTTTTAACCTCTCATTTAATCTATTGGTGGGATGGATTCCATCGGCCAAGCAATTTGCAACATTTTCAAAAACTTCGTTTTGAAGGAAACAAAGGCTTATGTGGCATTTCTTTGAAAGTAGATTGTCACCCTAACACGTTACACCAATAGCAGCACCAAAGTCTCAAGATACAGCTTTAAAATCACTAGTTAGATTTGATCAAATGTTATTTTTGTTGGACTTGATTTTCTGGCAGAGTAGCTTGGAATTTTTTCCTTCTAATGTTTTAGGAGACAAGAAGTCGACAATGCAATGAATGTGTTAACATAATTCTTGAAGTGGTTCCCATGATGGGATTGTCTTTGTTAAGCTAAATAAATGTGATGGTTGATGTAGGTAGAGATAAGGAAAAGAAAAGACTATGATGATAAAGATGAAATGGAAGATGAAAAATTTCAAGGAAAATAGTGTTTTTTTTTTTAAAACATGTTTTGTTCAATAAGAGCATTAGCCATGACTCCTTTTTCACATGATCATCTTCTACGTGGTTTCATTTATAAAAGATTTGGACTTCTTTTCTACATTAAGAGATGCAAGATTGTCGGCTTAAGAGGGGTCAGTTGTGAGCATAAGCTGAACAAGTAATTGGGAAGCCTTTTGGATTACAAGTTTCTCCTTTTTGTCTAATATCTAAACTGGGTATAATGTCCATGCTTGTCCATTGTTTAAGGTAGTTCCAACTCCATGATCTTGAGCTAAGATCCAAGTCTGACCCTAAAATCTATTGCTCGAACTGGTGTGATTCATAGCATTAACAATAAAATTGATGATATACTACCGACCTCCACCTTATGATCCAAGTCTTACCCTAAAATATTTCGTCCTTGGACACATTAATAATGGTACCTTTCATAATTCTAGTAATGTCAATAAAGTCCCTATTAACTAATATGCCCGTGGAAGAAGAACAATTTAGGTCTACAACAATAAAAAAACATAAGATAACCAAATACATAATTATTTTATGGAGTTAACGGAATTTTAAAAATTAGTAGCTACACGTCATAAAATGAAATTAGTTCTTTCAAAAATCACTACATATAACTATTACACTTAGAGATTCAACTTGTACATTAATTTTAGCCGTTTCATTGATAATCTTAACAACATGTAGCCTATGATCTTGCAAGCGTAGAGTCGGAAAGGCTTGTTTTTTTATTTTTTTTATTTTTTTTATTTTTTCTATATTAGAATTTGGATAGTTCAATGAATAAAGATAATCTTTTTTCTTTTCAATTTTTTTTTTCTTTGGAGTGACCATTTTGGGCAGACTAATGGACCCATGCGTCATTTACACACCTTACATCAACTCTATTTGTTGAGAATCACAGTTTGATTCAATTACTCGTGTTAGTTACATTTTTTAAAATCCGAAGGAAACAAGATATATATATAGTGTAAGCTTGAAATTAAAACAATCTGCTCTCATAAGATCCAATCAAGATTCACAAAGCAGTCCACCCTAATTCTTATTTTTTCCAAATCAGTTCTCTTAAAGAATGCTTCATTATAAGCTTCTTTAAGAATTCTTAAGCAAGAAGGAAACTAAATAGGATCGCACTAAGAACATATGCAGCAGAGTTTATTGGCTAGCGTGTGCAAAAAGATGAGCTTTCTAACCATGAAGCTTCAACGTTATTTCTCTACTTACGCCTGGTAAAGGCTGGCAATTCAACACTATACTTCTCTAATTAAGGACTTGGCTAATGAATTTTTGGCGTCTGAGTTTATGGGAACTTCTCTTATAATGTAAGACCAATGATCCAAAAACTGTGGCTGGAAGAAATTTAGACGTCCGGCAAGGAACGAACAAGGAGAAATCCAGATTTGCAAGACCAAAACAGAGATTGTACGTGATTCCCTAACATTATTTAAGTTGTGATAGAAGAAGGATTTGATGATAACACAAAGTTAAAATGCCAATGCAACTGACTGTTATTTAAGTTGAAAGCTAAATTTGCCAAATTCTTATTGAAGCGAGAAGTCTCTGCATGGTAGGTGCCTACTTGTAATTGGTTAAACCCATAATTTGTGATGGTCCTGTGTCTCCTCACCTCTAGATTTTAGACAACAAAAGTTCCTTCACTTGCGCAATCGTTTACTATTTGGTTTATTCACTTGTGCAATCGTTCACTCTGGCCTGTGTCACTCTTGGGCCATCAGGGTTCGGCAGTTCAACAGGATCTGGTTTATTCACATTTTCAGGGGCTTCAACTTTCTTCCAAGCTTGAACTTTGGAAGATGGAATCTTCAGCGATTATCTTATTAATAGTAGGCAGTAGATTTTATATCAGAGCATGTCAAATTCGTGAAAGAAAAAGTCAGAACCTGACTACAAGTTCAGGTACTTCTTATGGACAGTTGTTGGGAAGCCAGTCCCACATCGGTACCGTGGCACGCAACTTTGCATCTTATATAGGTCTGGTCTACTCCTCTCTCTGCACTAGTGTTTTGAGATGGAACCTCAGGTTCAATATGGTTTATTAACAAAGTGAAGGTCAAGAAAAACTCCAACTTGGCGAGGATGGTACTTTGCTCGTTCCCCACCACCCTTTCCTCCGCTGCTTATGATGGCAGCAGCCTTGCCAGCCCAGTCATTCGGAGGTCTTGCTGCCCAGTCTATTGCATTCTTCAAAGGTGCTACCAATGAAAAGCAAAATACATGCACCAATGGTCTTGCTGCCCAGTCTATTTCACCTTCAAAGGTGCTACCAATGAAAAGCAAAATACATGCACCAATACAGGTATGTGTCCATGAAAAAAAAACAACTCAATTTAAATAATGTAACAAATCCCTTACTTTAAAATAATTGTCTAGTATGAAAATAATTTTTTAATTTTACAAGTTTATATAAATATATATATTTTTTAATAAATATAAAATTATAAAAATTATTAAAAAAATTTATTATTTAATTTAAAAGTCAACTTAAGAATTAATGATATTTATTATCTTATAAATAATTTTACAGAACTATCTCTTAATAATGAAAGACAGATACAACGTGTCCTAACAAAAAGTATTCTAAATCTACGGCAGCCTCCCCAAAAATATACTGTCCAAAAGCATGCTAGACAACGAGAGGAAGAAGAGTACCGGTGATGGAGAAATTGTACTCAGGCGAAGCAAATAGAATACTATCTGCTCCTTTTATTTTCCGACGGAAAACTTCAACGGCCGGAGGAAAAGTTCCCTGGTCTTCGAGGTCGGTGTTCAACATCGGTAGCTGCTCAATCTCTACGTACTCAATTTGCATGCCTTTGACTGACTCCTCGGATAGTTGGATTGCTACACAAACACAGCCATATACCAATTTCCGATTTCACACAGAGAAAAACAATTAGGGAAGAAAACTAATTCAACAAACAAGACTCTCTACACAGGGAACTTAGCCTAGAAACCCCATAACACATAACCATTGAATTTTCCGGGAAAAACAGTGTCAGAAAAACAAAATACAAACATCAAAAGCTTTCTCGTTTAGAATGACACAAAGGAGACAAGTAGAAGACTGAACCTACCGGCACGAAGGAGGCCTCGGTGGTAGGAACCTTTGCGCAGAGACCCACAGAGAGCTGCCACTTTGATCACAGGGTTTAACGCCTCCTCTGCCATCTCTCTCCGCAGTCGCTTCTTGCTTCAGGCGCAAGTCGCAGGCCCTGGAAGAAAACGAACACTAAAATCTTATCTACCAAAAGGTCACAGGACAATTACGAAGACGTTGACAGTGATTAGATATGGCTTAGAATTCTTGTACAGGCTCTGTTTGCTGACATGTTTATGAATTTTCTAACTTCAAGGATCAAAGAAAGGGTGGTTAGAAAATGACATTCACAAAATGTTACGTGTGAGATGACGTATTGGGCTAATTAATTATAATTAGCATTCCGATTTCCCCGTGACCAACCTCCAAGAGTAGGTCATTTCTCTAAAAAAGGTACATATTTTATCATAACGTAACTCTATAATACTTTTCTAATGTTCATTTTCGTATAACGAATAGATACAATATTAATAAATTCATTACACCATGTAACATATTACGTCATGATAAAACTATTTTGTCCTGATATTCCATCCACCTCGTCTATTGGCGGTGCTTTTAACAGTATGCATAGATCTCGAAGAAAATCTAAAATTATATTTCCATGTGATGCTTACAGAAAAATTTACGGTCAAAAGTAGTCGTTACTGTATGAGTATGAGTGTTACATTAAAAATAAAAAGAATCAATCATCTATTAAAAAAATTTGTTAAATAAAATATTAGTTTTTTTTTTTCATAAAATCAACTTATGAGATAGGATAATGCTTTCGTACATAATCAATACAATATATCAAGATATGTAATCATGCAAAACATAAATAAAATATCGACAATCTAGTAAAATTAAGATAAACATTGGTGAGACAACAACATGAGAATTCCAAAGATCAACTGAATGTCCATTGACAATCTTGGCATTAAGAATCAGAGAACTCGGAGTGGCCGCAAAGTACAACCAAATCACACATTACTTTTCACTTGTGAGTTGTTTACTATTTCATTGCTTGCCTTGGAGGCGCAAAGTAAATTCCTGCAAGGATAAAAGGACTTCCTTCAACCTCTCCTTGGCTGATGCATCGATCAAGTTGCCATCGCTGTCAAACTTTGCAGGAGGTTGGAATGCGTTCAAGAAAAACTCAGGTTTGTTAATGAAATGAAGGTCTATATAAACTCCAATCTGGCGAAGGTGATATTGTGCTCGCCCCCCACCAAAACCTCCTCCAGCGCTTACGATTGCAGCGGCTTTATCACCCCAAACATTTGGTGGTCTAGAGGCCCAGTCAATCGCATTCTTCAGAGGAGCTGGTGTAGTAACGAGGAGAAAAAGGTTAGCAAATCAAGGCAAAACAGAACAAGTCAGAATACTTCAGTGGCATGGCATGCATCTTTAGATGTGCAACTAATCAAATTTATACATTCAACTTCTCTTCCTTTTTATTCAAACTCACAAGGCCTGATTTGTTTTTTCTTACTCCATTCACCAAGTCCTTAGAGTAGACAAAAACGCTTGTTTTAAATGTACTTTCAACTCTCCATAGACAGGGAATACCACAGGGGAACTGTTCCTTAGATATACTTTCATTAAAGTTATGCAGTAAAACTGTTTTCAGATGACACTAGATGGAGTTAGATTCACTTCATTAATGATGACCCTCTCAAACTTAGTTCAACCTCTCCAAATTATATCTGTAGTTTTATCCCTCGAGGAACATATACTTAATCAAGAGTCCGAAGGCATGTGTAGCTACATCAAAACCCATGGAGAAAATCTTCCTTACATTAAGTTAGTATTAGAAATAGAGATAATCTAATTCAAAAACTAACTCATGAGTTGGTAGATATTTTTTATATTCAAACACAACACATGGATCATAAAGTCAAATATTTATTTCCAACACTTTCACACATACTAACATACATTGCGCCAAAGGTTAAAGTGGATCGAATAGATATTCCTTACACAATAAGCATATTTTTAGAGTTCAAGGTTCAATGAGATTTCCAATGAATTGACCTTGGCTTTCATACTATGATAAAAATAAAAATAAAAATAAAAATAACAAAGACTTATATTCAATTTAGAACTTTAAAGCATTTATGTAGAAGAATTTACATTTTATAAACTACTTTTCAAGCTCTAATATTTCCCATGTGAGACTTAACATACTCTAAGAGTGGGGTGACATATCCCACAAAGATTTTTGTCGATGAATGAAGAGATGAAAGATAAAATCTAGATTCCCAATAGACTTTTTAAGCAATTTGGGACAATAATTCAATATTATTTGCTTAACACACTATTTTACTGTAATGGTCTAACTCAAATCGTCTCATAATGCTATTTTCTGCATGGATTATGGGCTTAACTATATTAATAAAAGTGTTAAGGGAGAACTTAGCTCTAATTGCATATTGAACATTTAATATTTAATCCAAAAGTTAACTCATGAGTTAGAATGACATTTTTTATACTTAAATATCTTTCAAATGTAACACTTTCAACTCTACTATTTCCCTACATACAAAACATACTTCAAACTTAAAGTTGAATGAAGTGAAATAGATACTCTTTACATATTAAACATATTTTAAAGTTACAAGATCAAAAAGAAATTGAAGCAAATCAACTTAAACTCTAATAGCACATTAGAAACAAACCTATTATTCAACCTAAGAAACTAGCTTAAAGAAAAAGGGTAGCTCATTACATTTAGAGTACACCACAAGATCATTTCTTTGCAATGTGGAACTGAATTTTCATACCATCAACATTTTCTTTCAATGTAATAGTCTAACTTGGATTATACCATGGTGTCCCTTTCATTATATGAACTTTGGGCTTTATTATATTTATAAGGATGCTAAAGAAAACAAGGCTTTGATACCATGTTATAAAGTCTAATTTGACTCAAAAACTAACTCATAAATTAGATAAATACTATCCAATTTTTATTTTTTTTGGAAGACCTTCGTTGTTAACAGTAGCAGAGACCAAGCAATCTTTAGTCGGAATATACTGGTCTGCATTCCACTGTCTCTTCTCTCCGCTCTATATAACAAGAAAAAAGAAATACCCCAACCAACTTCTTTCTGTAGTCCTAAACTGCAATATCACAATCACCACCATTGTCATTATGACGATGACGACGACGTGGAGCAGTTTAGATAACTTTATGGAAGGAAGAGGAGTTTCGATAACAGACAGGGTGACCCACGTGGACGGCGACGATGATCACCAGTGCCAAGTGCAGACCCAAACTCAACCCACTCTCTGGCTCCCACCAACGGAATCTTTTGTATGCCCAACGCCAAAAGGAACAAAAGCAAGCTAACTTATACCTCCTCGGCTTCCCACCATTGATTTCATCGTCTTTTAACATCCTTATATCTTTTTTATTTAAGGATAACACTTGTTCGATATGCATTGGCTCTATTCTTGTCCTAAACTTGGATTGGAATCCAAAATGTCTGCCGTCACTTAAGTATATTATTTTTCTTTTTCCTCTTCCCTCTTCTTTTTTCTTCTTTTCAATGATTTGACAAAACTTACAAAAGTTTTTTCAATGAAGAACTTATTCAATACCAATCCCTACATATTTATATAATAAATACGCATTTTCTATATGTGGTTAATTTATATCAATTTGCTTTAACAAAGCAAACTAAATAATTATTTCATTACTAATTTAAACATATCTAGGGGGATCTGCAGGTAAATAGCGAAACAGACAAGGAGTACCGGTGACGGAGTAGTTGTACTCCGGGGAGGCAAAGAGAACGCTATCGGCCGCTTTGATTTTCTGCCGGAAAGCTTCCACAGCTGGTGGGAAGGTACCCTCGCCTTCCAAATCGGTGTTGAGCATCGGCAGGTCGGCTATGTCTATGTGCTCTATGTGCAGACCGTTCATTCCCTTGCTAAGCTCGATTGCTGCAAACACCTAATCAAAACCCATGTCCCAAAAACAAGCAAAAAAATGCCAAAAGTACAGTAAGAAAAGAGTACCAGAACGAAGGAGGCCACGGTTGTACGAGCCTTTACGAAGAGACCCACATAGAGCCGCCACATGAATCACCGGCTTCGCTGCTACCACTGCCTCCATGGCCCCTTTCTCTCAGAGTTGTCTGTTCTCTTACAGGGTTACTGTCTGTTTGTGCGAGATTTAAGGGTTGATCAGGCCACTTCTCGCACAAGAAACTAGATCCGATGCTTTTGATTCCCTACCTAACACCTAGCAATTATAAGGGAGATTTAAGTAGTCATTAGTGAATCTTAAGAATGGCTAACTTGGCTAACTTCCTTATTTCAAGAATAGTTCAAACGAAGAATTAATCATCTATATAGATATCAAATAAATAAAATAAAATAAAATAGACCTGTTGAATAAAAGGACTTACATATATAATATAACATATCATGATATATAATCACGTTTAGACATAAATCAAATTTCAACAACCTTGTAAAATTGAGAAAAGCATTGGTGAGACAACAACATGAGAATTCCTAAGATGAAAGTAATTGCATGTCCGTCGATAGAGAACAGACAAAGAAGATCAACCGAGTGCCCATTGACAATCTTGGCATAGAGAATCTCAGAACTTGGAATCAGCTAAGTACAACTAAATCACACGTTGCTTTTCATTGCTTGCCCTGGAGGCGCAAAGTAAATTCCTGCAAAGATAAAAGGACTTCCTTCAACCTCTCCTTGGCTGATGCATCGATCAAGTTGCCATTGTTGTCAAACTTTGCAGGAGGCTGGAATGCGTTCAAGAAAAACTCGGGTTTGTTAATGAAATGAAGGTCTATATAAACTCCAATCTGGCGAAGGTGATATTGTGATCGCCCCCCACCAAAATCTGCTCCAGCGCTTACGATTGCGGCGGCTTTATCACCCCAAACATTCGGTGGTCTTGAGGCCCAGTCAATCGCATTCTTCAGGGGAGCTAGCGTAGTAAAGACGAGAAAAAGGTTAGCAGAGCAAGGCAGGAGTGACAACCACTGGATCATTGTCCACGAAACATTCAAGAACGATGACTACAACAATTCAACTAATATCATTCTTCCTATTCAACAAGTGTAACGGACGTGATGATGTGTGTACGCCCATGAAGCTCAAGTTGAGGGCCTAAGAATAGTGCAAAAGGATAAACTGTCCATGAAAACATCCCTATTGACAAAAAACACCACCCCTCAACATCATACAGGCAATATTCCTTCCAAGAGAGAGAATATCTCATAAGTATGCACATGGTTCCCCTATGCTCGAGCTTGTCTCGTTGCGTGAGATCGATGACATAATACAAGAACCCAAAAATATGTAAATGATCAAGAGATAGTGCTTTCCTAGGGAGAATCTCAAAGGAAATTTTCCCTCGAGAATGAGAGCAAGTGTCCTATTAATCAAATATATAGCAACAAGTATGTACCAACATAGGCGGGGAATCAATGCCTGGAATTGCAATGCACATGCTACATTCAAACTATGACAATATTTACTCTCTATTACCCATTTTATTATGGAGCATAGGCACACAAACTCTTTTATATAATACCTTGGGATGTCCAAAGAGACCTAAGGTGTCTATCGTGACACGCCTAACATAGGTTTCAAATTGTGTCCTCACCATTAATGGAAAAAAAAAAAAAATCATGTTGGCCAAGTTTTCAATTTTGGCCTTCATAAGAAATGTCCAAGTTTCTCATGAAAAGTTATTTACAATGGCGATGAGATATTGAGTTCCTAAATGTGTGGGGACCTTGTATGGTCCCCAATTATCTATGTGAATTAACTCAAAAAAACTTCTTTGTTAATGTGGTGTCAGTGGGGAAAGACAAGCATGTTTATTTCACTAATAGACAAACAACACAAGTCTTGATGCCATCTAAGCATTCATCATCAAGAAAATAACAAACAAGATGCAAAACAAAAAAGGGATGAATGTCCTAATCCTTAGCAAAATGTTAAAATTATTAAAACAAAAGGTTTGTTACATAAATTGTTCTAATAAAAAGGTTTGATACATATTGAGATTGATTGTCATTATGTGAAAGAAAAATTACAGCAAAAAATTATCACAACACATCATGTCTCCACCAAGAAGCAGCTGCAAACCTATTTTCTAAAGCCTTTTGTAGCAAGTAATATTGACACTTTCTCTCCAAATTCAAAGTATTTAACTCGTTCAACTCTCTGGCTTGAGAGTGTGTTATAGAATATTACATAACGAGATCTTTTGTTACTTTTATGTATTACAATTAATATGAATATTTCCATGTATAATCATTATTAGAATTTCCATGTAAAGCATCGTTATAGGTTTATATAAAAACCTCACATTGTACAATCTATGCATTGCAATATTAATAGAGAGAGGTTTTCCCATACTCGTTATTATTTTGTTATAAATTGTGAGGTAGGTGTTTGATGAAAAGTCAGAGTGGCTCAAGAAGAAGATGAAGTACAGGGTGCACATTCTAGGTGGTTAAAGAAATGACACAAGGAGCAACGCGTAAGAAACAACACCGCCTACCTGACGAAACCAAAACGCAGTAAGTGTTTGACAAAAGACTCAATGAACCTAAGTGTTTGACAAGATACAAAAACAACGCAACCTGTTCAGCGCAAACAAGGTGTTTGTGGAAGCACCCAAGAGAGCAGTGGGCTTGAAACAAAAAACTGACAACACACGGCGCTGCCCAAGGCACGCTAGGTCTTTGTGAAAACTCTTTAGTGGAATTTCGAGAAAAGGATAGCCCAAAATCCAACGAAAAAAGTAAAAGAATGCAAGTGACGACCCCAAAAACACTAGAAATGAGAACGGCCAAAGAGATTCAGGGAACACAATTTTTCACAAATCCAAACATGAAAAAGAGTGATAAGATGAATTGATATGGAAAGTGAAAAAGGTTAAAAAAAAATTTGAGAAAAGAGTTATTTTTTAGCTGGCATTTATTGTATATAAACCGAACGAAATAAAAAATATTTTTAAAATAAAAAAATTGACATCTTACTCTTGTTAGCAAAAAGTAAAGAAAATATTATTTAAAAATATAAAATCTTCCTATAAAACTATCATTTTAGTTAAATTTAGAAGATTTTAACCTTTATTTTTTTGTAACTAAAATAAGTTTTATAATGTTAAGATATGCTCATATACTTTTATACTCCAAATTCTACTTATATGAGTTCAACATTCCATCAACAAAAATGAGAAAAGGGTAAGAATGAACCTACTCTAATACTTTTTTTTTTTTAAATAACACTCTAATGGCCAATGGCTCCCGCTAATTTACCACTAAGCCAATAGGCCTTACAACCTAATACCATCTTAAGAAGTTAAGAACCAAGAAACATGGATTGGAGAATTAACAAATCCATTTACTAAAGAACAAAAGATGCAAGAGAGTTTTTGAAGATCCGAGTTAAATACCAAAAAAAAAAAAAAAATCTATCAAGTACAAAGAATAGGACCTAATACTAAGTATACCTACCGACCATTGGACAGTTGTAATATATGTACATAACATTTGTCTAATGAAAAAAGACGCGCTCTCCTCATTTTTTCAACAATATCAATTTGCTTTAACAAAGCAAGTTAACTAATTGTTTCATTACCAAGTTAAACATAGCTAGTGGCATCTGAAAAATAAATAGCAAAACAGAAAATGAGTGTACCGGTGACGGAGTAGTTGTACTCCGGAGAGGCAAAGAGAACGCTATCAGCTGCATCGATTTTCTGCCGGAAAGCTTCCACAGCCGGTGGGAAGGTACCCTCGCCTTCCAAGTCCGTGTTAAGCATGGGAAGGTCGGCAATGTCTATGTACTCTATGTGCAGACCGTCGATTCCCTTGCTTAGCTCGATCGCTGCAAAACCATGAACACCAAATCAAAACCCATGTCCCAAAAACAAGCATAGAATGCCAAGCACAGTCAGGATCAAGCACCAGAACGAACGAGGCCACGGTTGTAGGAGCCTCTACGAAGAGACCCACAAAGAGCCGCAACACGAATTGGCTTCCCTGCCACCACTGCTTTCATGGCCTTCTTCTCAAGAGTTCTGTCTTTTCCACCACCATGTTACTGTCCATTTGAGAGAGGGGTGACCCAATCACACAGCTAAGTGGACCGCACGGGAAAAAAAAAATGATGAGATGCTGTCGTTTCCACCGTATATGGAATCAAAAAGGTTGGATTATCTCGATTCCGTTGGATCAGCATAAATTATAGAGAGAATGTGTGATGACTATGCATGCGACGAGGTGGCAGGTTCAGACAAAGTAAGAGTTGACCAAGTTTTTGTTTGGTTGGTCCAGCCCATATTTGGGGACTTATTATTGGGTCCAATTAGGGTAATGTGGCCCTAAGGTTTAAAAGAAAAAATATAGGGTTTTTTCTTTAAGAGAAGAGATGAGTGGCCGTCAAAAGAAAAAAGAGAGAGAGAAAAGAAAAGAGCAGAATTTCGTAGGAATTAGAGGCCCTGCGCAGCAGTTGATCAAACGTTTGATCAAGGACGATCCGTGGTCCGATTGAGCTGATTTTTTGTCAGCAGGTTCGGGATTGGGTGTTCTTCATTGTGAACGGTTGGATCGTCGTTTGGAGCTCTTGAAGTCAGCAGATTGTGGTCGAAAATCTGGGTGATATTTCTCCAACTTTTCTTGGTTAAGTTGTTGTTTACAACTTGTTCTTCACTATTTATTGGTGATTCTATTGTTGTTGAATCAGTAAATCTTTGTCCTGTTGCTATTGTTAAGGACTTGATTGGGTTGTATCCTAACGATTGATATAGTGGAGATTTGGGTGGACTCCGTGATTGGTCCCGTGGTTTTTTATCCTTCACATTGGAGGAGTTTTTCCACGTAAAAATTCTTTTGTGTTGACTTTGATTTGATTATTTTACTTGTGATTCGAATACATCGTTGGTGTTTTAGTATTTCCTCATAGGTTCAATCAAAGTGGAAAACTTTATACGTCGTTTTTTCTCATCAGAGTGGTATCAAGAGCTTAGGTTGTGGTTGTTTTATCTTTGGATTTGATTGAACGATGGAACTAAACACTAACAGGATGATTAGTTTGAATGGACGAAATTATCATGTTTGGAAGGGTAAGATGGAAGATTTGCTTTATGTGAAGCGTTGGCACTTACCGGTGTTTAGTGAAACTAGACCAGATAACATAAGTGAGGCCGATTGGACTCTTGAGCATAAAATTGTATGCGGGTTCATTCGACAATTTGTAGATGAGAATGTTTTGAATCACATTAGTAAAGAAACACATGCTCGGACTCTATGGAACAAACTTGAATCTTTGTATGCTCGAAAAACTGGAAATAATAAGATGTATTTGATGAAGCAACTTATTAGCTTGAAATACAAAGATGGGCAATCCATATCTGATCATTTGAATGAGTTTCAGGGAATGTTAGATCAACTTTCAGGCATGAATATGAAGTTTGAAGATGAAGTACAAGGACTTTGGTTACTTGGTACTTTACCAGAATCTTGGGAAACATTTCGTATGTCAGTGAGTAACTCTGCTCCCGATGGAATTGTCACTATGGATTTTGCCAAGACTAGTATTTTGAATGAAGAGATGAGAAGAAAGAGTCAGGGTTCTTTGTCTCATTTTGAAGCTTTGGTTGTTGAAAATAGGGGGAGAAGTCATAGTAGAGGTCCGAGAGGTTATAACAAAAGTCGAAGTAAGTCTAGATCATGGCATAAAAATGTAGAGTGCCATCATTGTGGCAAGATGGGTCATATTAAGAAAAATTGCTTCCAGCTGAAAAATGAAAAGAAAAATGGTAAAGGTAGAAATGAGAAGAAGAAAGTTAATGAAAGTGAGGAGAAGAAGGACAACAATGATAATGATCGAGTTGCAGCAGCTACTAATGAACTTGTTATTGTGTGCTATGATGATAATGTGAATTTTGCAAGCAATGAGACAAGTTGGGTAATTGATAGTGGTGCTTCTCTTCATATTACTTCCAAGAGGGAGTTCTTTACTTCTTATACTCTTGGAAACTTTGGCACATTGAAGATGGGTAATGATTGCTTGGCTAAAGTTGCAGGTATGGGAGATGTATGCTTGGAGACTCGTAATGGATCTAAGTTGGTTCTCAAGAATGTTAGACATGTACCAGAAATTCGCTTGAATTTGATTTCTACCGGACAACTTGATGATGAAGGTTTTTGCAATATCTTCAATAATGGACAATGAAAACTTACTAAGGGTTCATTAGTTATGGCTAGAGGCAAGAAAGAGTCTTCTTTGTATTTGTTTCAGGCCAAGATTTCCAAGAACACTTGTAATGTAGTGGAAGATGGAAATGCAAGTGCTTTATGGCATAAAAGATTAAGTCACATTAGTGAGAAGGGCATGAATGTGTTGGCAAAGAAGAACTTGTTATCTGGGATTAAGAGTGCAAAACTTGAGAAGTGTGCACATTGTTTAGCTGGAAAACAGAAAAGAGTTTCATTCTATAGTCACCCTCCTTCAAGAAAATCAGATTTTTTGGAGTTAGTACACTCAGATGTTTGTGGCCCAGTCAACCCGAGGACGCTTGGTGGAGCATCCTACTTTGTGACCTTTATTGATGACTACTCAAGAAAGGTTTGGGTTTATGTTTTGATGTCAAAAGATCAAGTGCTAGATGTATTTAAGTAGTTTCAAGTTTCAGTAGAGCGGCAAACTGGAAAGAAGTTGAAATGCATTCGATCAGACAATGGTGGTGAGTACATTGGACCATTTGATGAGTATTGTAGGCAACATGGTATTCGACATCAGAAGACACCTCCAAAAACACCTCAATTGAATGGTATAGCGGAAAGAATAAACAGGACATTGGTTGAGAGAGTTAGATGCATGATTTCAAATGCTAACCTGCCAAAGACATTTTGGGGTGAGGCATTACTTACAGCAGCTTATGTTATCAATCTATCTCCAACTGTTGCTTTAGATGATGATGTGCCAGATAGAGTTTGGTTTGGCAAGGATGTTTCCTATAACTATCTAAAAGTATTTGGTTGCAAAGCATTTGTTCATATTCCAAAAGATGAAAGGTCTAAGTTAGATGTCAAGACACGAGAATGTATATTTCTTGGTTATGGTTCTGATGAATTTGGCTACAGGTGTTATGATCCAGCTGTGAAGAAAATTGTGAGGAGTTGTGATGTTGTATTTTTTGAGAATCAAAATATGACAGATATTGGCCAGAGTGAGAAGAATATGTCACAAGGCTCTAAGATTGGTATTGATATTGATCAAATTCCTTCAAATGATTTACAGCGACAGTTGCCAGAACAAGTTGAAAGTGATATTCAGCATGATGTTCAGAATCAGGTTCAGAATGACCAACAGGGTGCAGATAATAGTGATACTCAGACAGATAATGTTGTTGATGTTCAGCAGAATCCATCTTCAGTTCCACCATTGAGGAGGTCTACTAGAGGTCGTCATCCATCCTCTAGATACTCTACTGAGGAGTATGTATTGTTGACTGATGCAGGTGAGCCTGAGAGCTTTGAAGAAGCAGCAGAGGATGTGGATAAGAAAAAATGGGTTGATGCAATGCAAGATGAGTTGAAATCTTTGCATGATAATCAAACATTTGAGTTGGTGACATTGTCTAAAGGCAAGAAAGCTTTGAAGAATCGTTGGATTTATAGATTGAAGCATGATGAAAATTCTTCACAACCCCGATACAAAGCCAGACTAGTTGTTAAAGGTTTCAGTCAGAAAAAGGGAATTGATTATGATGAGATTTTCTCACCTGTTGTGAAAATGTCCTCAATTCGAGTGGTTTTGGGATTGGCTGTCAGTCTTGATCTTGAAATTGAGCAAATTGATGTAAAGACTGCTTTTCTTCATGGTGACCTAAATGAAGAAATTTATATGGAGCAACCAGAGGGTTTTAAAGAAAAAGGTAAAGAGAACTATGTTTGCAAGCTAAAGAAAAGTTTATATGGCTTAAAACAGGCACCGAGACAATGGTATCGAAAATTTGAGTCTTTTATGGGGGAGCAAGCCTATAAGAAGACAAATTCTGATCATTGTGTATTTGTGCAGAAGTTCTCAGATGATGATTTTATCATTCTACTACTTTATGTAGATGACATGCTTATAGTTGGTAAGAATGCTGCAAGAATTGAAAAGTTGAAGCAGGAGTTAAGTAAGTCATTCTCAATGAAAGACTTAGGCTCAGTGAAGCAAATTCTTGGTATGAGAGTTAGTCGTGACAGAAAAGCCAAGAAGTTGTGGTTGTCTCAAGAGGAGTACATTAAGAAAGTGCTTCAGAGGTTTTGTATGGATAAAGCTAAAGTGGTGAGCACGCCTCTTGCTACACACTTTAAGCTTAATAAGAAACAATGTCCTACAGATGAGGAAGATAAAAAAGATATGAAAAAAGTTCCTTATGCTTCGGCTGTTGGTTGTTTAATGTATGCAATGATTTGTACAAGGCCAGATATAGCTCATGCAGTTGGAGTAGTTAGCAGATTTACTTCTAATCCTGGAAGAGAACATTGGAATGCAGTGAAGTGGATTCTAAGGTATCTTCGAGGCACTTCTAGTTTGAAACTTTCATTTGGGAGTGATAAGCCTATTCTTGTGGGATATACAGATTCTGACATGGCAGGAGATATTGATAATAGAATATCTACTTCAGGCTACTTGATTAAATTTTCAGGGGGAGCTGTGACATGGCAATCAAGATTACAAAAATGTATTGCTCTATCTACAACAGAAGCAGAATTTATTGCAGCAACGGAAGCATGTAAAGAGTTGCTTTGGATGAAGGAACTCATAAAAGAACTTGGTTTCGTGCAAGAAAAGTATGTGTTATTTTGTGATAGTCAAAGTGCTATACATCTTGCTAAGAACTCTACTTTTCATCAAAGGTCAAAGCATATTGATATAAGGTATCATTGGATACGAGATATAATGGAAACCAAAGAGGTTGCACTTGAAAAGGTACATACTGAGAATAATGGTTCTGATATGATGACAAAGGCTCTATGGCGAGAAAAGTTTGAGTTTTGTCGGCATGAGGCCGGTTTGGATTGTGCTTGAGAAATGAACATATGGAATCTCCCTCATTTGGGCTAGAGGGGGAGAATTGTTGGGTTGGTCCAGCCCATATTCGGGGACTTATTATTGGGTCCAATTAGGGTAATGTGGCCCTAAGGTTTAAAAGAAAAAATATAGGGTTTTTTCTTTAAGAGAAGAGGTGAGTGGCCGTCAAAAGAAAAAAAAAAGAGAGAAAAGAAAAGAGCAGAATTTCGCAGGAATTAGAGGCCCTGCGCAGCAGTTGATCAAACGTTTGATCAAGGACGATCCGTGGTCCGATTGAGCTGATTTTTTGTCAGCAGGTTCGGGATTGGGTGTTCTTCATTGTGAACGGTTGGATCGTCGTTTGGAGCTCTTGAAGTCAGCAGATTGTGGTCGAAAATCTGGATGATATTTCTCCAACTTTTCTTGGTTAAGTTGTTGTTTACAACTTGTTCTTCACTATTTATTGGTGATTCTATTGTTGTTGAATCAGTAAATCTTTGTCCTGTTGCTATTGTTAAGGACTTGATTGGGTTGTATCCTAACGATTGATATAGTGGAGATTTGGGTGGACTCTGTGATCGGTCCCGTGGTTTTTTATCCTTCACATTGGAGGAGTTTTTCCACGTAGAAATTCTTTTGTGTTGACTATGATTTGATTATTTTACTTGTGATTCGAAAAATCGTTGGTGTTTTAGTATTTCCTCATAGGTTCAATCAAAGTGGGAAACTTTATACGTCGTTTTTTCTCATCAGTTTTTTGCTGACAGGTGGAAATAGGGTCGCAAACGTGAAAGTGCCGATGTCTCTGGAACCTGTTCCTATGAAGCTGTCGGCAGGTGAGATGGAACTTCATTTATTGCATGATGTGATTGCTTAGTTTGTTTCGATTCTTATCCACCCGGTTTAATCTATGCAATTGATTTGAAGTGAGCAAAAGAAAAACCAGAAAAGAATGAAGGGATTAGAGGGCGGTTCATGGCTTTTCGGGGAAGGGTTGTCGTTGGGCACCTCTTCCTCACCCAAGGAACAGCAATGCTTCATTTGATGCTGAAGCCACGGGAGACGGGAAGGGGAAGGGGCGGCGATCATCCTGCTACGGCGGTGGCATCCACCTCAAAAGATATAAAATCTAGTGTCTAAGTCTTTTCCTTTTTCTTCTTCTTTTTCTTCTTCAATCTATATAAATTAAGAGTAAATTTTTGTGATAAGTAATTAATTCAGTTAGAATAAATATTCTTAAAATAAATAAATAATGAGAATACCTTTTACATATCAAATCAAAGAAGGAATCCGCAAGAATAATTCCTCTTGAAACTCGATTTATTACCTAAGTTCACTCTTTTCCAAAAAAAAAAAAATTCTAGATTGACATGGTCTCACGAAGGTGGGCTTCTCTTTTCCTTTCCATAGACAGGATTTGACACCTCAAGTTCCATTTCTTAGCGTTTAGACTAAGCAATTCTTCTCTTCAGCATCCACATTGCCTTGAGCCCTTTTGTGTTAAAAGTCTTTTGCCGGACTCCAGACGAACAAGCAAACACCTTTTTGACGTAAATGGTCATTACCTGTATTAACATAACAAGACAAGAAGAAAAGTCTACATCCATACATGTGGATCTAGAAAGAAACTACAGAATTATGCGTTAGTTTACATTGAAGCAATCAACCAAAAGTATTTAATTAGATAATTAATGAGGATTAGTTGTAATCTAATAAGCATTGCTGTCTGGTGTTCTAGGGAAGGTGGATCAATAGCCAACCTCATTTATTATTGCAAGTGCCATATTTTTATTCCTTCCAATTCCCATAGGAATTATTATTCTAAAGTAGTGTAATTGGTCCATGCTGTAATGGGTATTGATCAGAACTTTTATTATTCCCCCTAAGACAAAGTTCTGGTCAAATTCACTTTGCGTCCTGAGATTTACAGAATCTCTAAAATAAAGTCGGTGATGATCGAGAGGTTAATGACTCGGTTTTGGTAAAATTCAAAACTTTTAATTTAATTTCAAAAGAAAAAAAAAATTGTCATGATTTAAGAGATCAAGATAAAATAGTACTACAAAAAGATAAGTCAAGATGAAATTATAAATGAAGAAGAAAAAATAATGAGGCTCAGAGTCATTCCTTAAATATCAAAACATTTAATGACTTTGACGTAGATTGTGGTCATAATTCTTAATAAGATCAATTATTCAGTTTAATTATTTTATTTATTTATTTATTGACAAATAGCGAAAGATCATTATGAGAACCTTCCTTGAAATTATTAACATAATCTGAGGAATCCCGATCCAATATATGTTCTGGAACGAACAAACGACCCGTCGCAAGGGCGGGGTTGTAGAGATCAGCAAGGTACAGGCTGCCGATAAAGATCGACTTTTCAAACCTTGCTCAGTGGCCTTGGATCCAAAACCCGCTTCCGAATCTTCCTGTCCCGGCTCACACGTCAAGGTTCTTGCTTTCTCTCCCAACCATTTCTCGTCCTTTGCATTACTGGGCAGCTCGACATCATTTTCGTTAGGCCGGTAGAGCTCATTTATTTAATGCATTTTAGTCTCGTGCATTCCTTAACGGACCGCTCGTTCACGGTTCTGGGTTTTGTTTGTTTCTCCGCGTTTGTTGATTTCTGCAAGTTTTCCGGGTTCCCGTTTGGTTTTAGTTGTAGCTGTGAGAATTTGCTTTCTCTTTTGGCATTTTGGTTGGGTCAGTGTTTGTAGTTCTTTTGAAACTTATTGCCTTTCTGTGAATCGCTGCAATGAATTTTGTTTTAAAGTCTATTTGATTTCTGTGTGACAGATTTGACTGCTTTAAATTGTGATTTAGCTCTTGCATGCATTAACTTTTTCGGTGCACTTCTGAATTATGGACAACGGGGTTGTCTTGCTACGTTTTTCGTAGGCATTAATGGTCAATGGATGTATTGAATACATTTTATAGGTTTAATGAGTGCTTTTTTAAAGTAATTGATCTGAAGTTTCATTGGAATCAGTTTGTCAAAAGTTTCACCGAAATCGGCTTGTCTGAAGTTTCACCGAAATTGGCTTGTCTGAAGTTTCACCGAAATCGGTCTGTCTGAAGTTTCATCGAAATCGGTCTGTCTGAATTTTCATCGAAATCGGTCTGTCTGAAGTTTCGTTCCTGTATTATATAGGAACGGGTTGTTTGATCATATTCACATCAAGGTTCTGTCCTTATTTCTCCGTGGATTGCTGTTGTACTAGGCAACTCCCAAAAAAGCCTTAGAAAGCTGAACGCGTCTGAGATAGGATTAGTGAGTTATTTTTACATATCTTGTCGCCTTGAATTGATTAAATTTTGGATATTACTGGCTTCACATGTCTTTCCTTTTTATCAAATGCGAGCTTGTTATTCTGAAGTCTTATGTGGGTCAGATTATTATTTTTTTTTTTCTTTTGCTGTAGGTTGCTAGCCGGAACTGTTTTTTTGTGGTCACCTCCCTAAAGTCATACGGGAAGTTGAACCATGTAAATTTTTGTCCAATGCTGTGGCTTCATCATTGTGTCAGCTGGAGAGTGGAGAAGTTTAATGGAATTGGGAGCTTCCATTTTAAGCTGTTTTGAGTAGGGAGCCTAGTTTGTTACGAGCCTGGAGTAGTCGGGATTCTGATTTTCTTTAACCACCTTTGATTAATGATGGGACGGGTCTCACCACTATTTTTGATAATATTGACTGTTGGCTTTTTCTTTGCAACATATAATTTGTTAACATTGATATTCCAGTACGGATCTTTTGGGAAATGGGTAGGTTTTGATTCAGATGGTGCATTACTGTTTGACCCTGTTATTGAGATGCCTAAGCCTGTGAGGAGGACAAAGAATGAGAAGTCACCCTTCCATGTTGCCTTAACGGCCACTGATGCTCCTTACAGTAAATGGCAGTGTCGCATTATGTACTACTGGTATAAGAGGCAGAAGGACTTGCCAGGATCTGAGATGGGAGGATTCACTCGGATTTTGCATTCAGGACATCCGGACAACTTGATGGATGAGATTCCTACTCTTGTTGTTGATCCTCTTCCACCTGGTATGGACCGGGTGAGGTTTCTTACAATACTATATTTTCAAGTCACTTATTTTCTGCCTTTTTTATGTAATTGGTACCCCCTTGGTTGTTTGTAGAAGCTTAGTCCCGTTCCTGACTTTGTGAAGCATTTGATCGATATTCAATCACTTCTGTAACTGTGTCTCTTCATATTATGTACACAAAAAAAAAAAAAAAAAAGAAGACTTAAGAAGAGGATAGACCTGCAATAATTCCATGCTCTAGTGTTAATTTAGAAAGGGGTAAAGGAACAGAATTAAGTGGAGTAAGAGCATCTGGAAATTTTAGAGCTAATCCTGGCCACTACCTTCCTTTAATGACTTACTGGTTCTGGAATAAAAGCAACTTGACCTATTAGGGTAAACTTTTTGAAACGTTCAACCATGTTACTTGGTCCTGTGTGCTCAAATAAATTGCCTATACTCAGGACTTCTTTAGCATGTGGAGAACTTTACTATCATTTTATGGAGTAATAGTTTTTGTAGTCCTGACAACCTTTATATTTCCATCTTACCAGATGAGTTGTTTTGAAGCCAGTCTTATCAGCATTGTCTGATCTTTCATTTGGTCAAATCACTATACAAAAATTTCTCTAAGCATCCCTTACCTTCAATGGCCCACAGAACACTGACTTTTAGGTCATCAGATTTGCCTTAACATGTTGTTTCAAAATCCTACCACCTTTTTTCATTTTGATAAATTTCAGTATGCTGAGGAGTGTTGTGAAGTGCCCTGGATGTATACTAATGACGTAATGTGTATGAGAAGCAGATAAATTTGGAGAGTAAGTCTTTTTCTCAACCAATGAGGGTCTTCTTTGTGTCCCATAATGACAGGATTTCCTTGTTCCTCTACTTAGGCAGCAACTCAATTTTACTGAAATTCCCCTTTTGACTCCTTATCACTTGGAATAATTTTTTTTAAAAGAGAGAGAAAGAGAGAGAGAGAAGAAGAAGAAGAAGAATAGACCTCATAAATGACAAATCCTAGTTTTCTGGATGCAATATCACAAAACGATAGAGCATCACCAGAAGCTAGCAAAATAGAAACAATCATGCCCACTGTTATGGACACCAACCCAAAACTCACAAAAATGAGTGCCTTCCACAACAATTACAATTATCATAGCAATTTGATAGAGTCGTCCAAATTTCTGTGCCTGATTTTCTTTAAAAAATAAATTCTTTAAACTATGGTATATTATTTCCTCTCCTTGTAAATTAAGCTTTATTGTGGGGATACTTTTAAGTCTTGCTAGCGAATAGACTGCAGATTTGAGCTCATACTGTCTCCATTTAAACAACTGGCTGGCAAGTATATACTTCTTTGCCAAATATGTGGTGATCATTTTTTGTCTGCTTATTGCTAGCAATTACTTGAGGAAAATACATTCTTGATTTGAGTTTCGGTCATTTCTCAGGGGTATATTGTTTTAAATAGACCATGGGCTTTCGTGCAATGGCTGGAAAAGGCTAAAATAGAGGAAGAGTGAGTGCCATAAACTAATGAATATGAAATGTGGTTACATTTGCCTACAGTTATTTTGAGCGTTCACTTCTTGAAGTTTAAAATAGTGTTTGTTTTACTATCATGCAGGTACATTTTGATGGCGGAGCCTGATCACATATTTATAAAGCCACTGCCTAATTTGGCACACGGGAAATATCCAGCTGCCTTTCCATTTTTTTATATTAGGCCTGAACAGAATGAGAATATTATAAGGAAGTTCTATCCGGAGGAGAAAGGTCCTGTGAAAAATGTTGATCCAATTGGCAATTCTCCAGTAATAATCAAGAGGGTAAAACTCTGCTTACAGGGTGACCTCTAAAGTATATGTAGTCATGTAGCAACATTGTTTATTTTTCTGATGTCACCATGTATTGGCTGTCGTTTTGGTACTAACCATTTCCTTTAATCTGAAGATTCGTTTTCTCTTTTTGGGTGAAGATTGGCACTCATTGATTGACCTTTTTATTTTTTCAATTTTTTGTTCAGGATTTGTTGAAGAAGATTGCACCTACTTGGATGAATGTCTCTCTAAGAATGAAAGAAGACCCAGAGACTGATAAAACTTTTGGATGGGTTCTAGAAATGTAAGCTAAACTTATCACATTCAGAAGGAAAGGGGCCCCCCCGCGGGGGGGGGGGGGGGGGGAGTGACTGTTCATTTTGGAAGTTGATTCTAGAAGATTTGACATCGATATTGATTATTTTATGTTCCTGTTTCCTTCCTCTGCACCTAGGTATGCTTATGCTGTAGCATCTGCTTTGCATGGCGTGCAGCATATTCTTTGGAAAGACTTTATGCTGCAAGTATGTCTCTTCTTTTGTGAAGTTTTTCATTGGCTGTTCATTTCCATCTTCTGATTTAACTTCTTAGTGAATCTCTGAAAATATGGTGATGTGCATACATTGAAGCCCATCTAAGCCTAACATTATGTTTTTCTTTTTTTTTTCCCCCAGCCCCCATGGGATCAGAAAATTGGAAAGAGTTTCATAATTCATTACACATATGGATGTGACTACAGCTTAAAGGTATCATCACATTCCCATTTTGTTCAATTATGGGGAGTGCTGTCCCACGTATGGTTGGAATTTTTATGAATCTTCCTACATTTGAACTGTTTCTTTATATAAGTTTCTAAAACCTGCCTTTTCATCATCATCTTCTTCTTTTATTCATTACCAGATACCTTTTTTAATTTGTCATAAGATACCGATCTGAAGTATCTTGATGGGCAGGGTGAACTAACATATGGTAAAATTGGGGAGTGGCGATTTGACAAGAGGTCATATCTTCGTGGACCTCCTCCAAAAAACCTTTCCTTGCCCCCTCCAGGTGTCCCCGAAACTGTGGTATGTCTTCCCCCCCCCTTATTCAGTTAATTGCATCTTGCTAGGTGACAGATTACTGAAATTATGTTCATTGGCTGTTTGTTGTGTATTGTAACAATCAGAGGGGCAAAATGACTCCTTCCACAATATGTTTGCTTCTAAACACGTCATCCATATCCTAGTTTAAGAAATATTTCATTGGCAATTCTGCCCATGGATGAGCTTGCTTACTCCTTTTAATTATCGCTCTTTTACCTCTGTTATTTCTTTCCCCATCCATTTGTAGCCAATGCTGTTTAAAAGCGCATTCACATGGACTGGGAGAAAATCCAACACCTAAATAGGAAATTGAGAGGTCATATAAGGGGGGTTGCATGATACAGAACCAAGGAAAATTTTAAGAAAAATCTGTTTACTGGCTGGGGTCAATTGGAGCATTTGCTTCCTTTCTAGTTATGTAGTTTTCAGTAGTGAAGTGCTCAAGTGCGGCTTGGTCTCATGCAATATGGTAAAAGATTTGTAGAGCCGATTGATATATGAATTTGCTTACCCAAGTAATGGATTTCATATCTTCGGATCTAGGGAATATTGTGGAAGTTCAATAGCACTAGTACTCCCAGAAATTGAATTCCCTATAATACCCTGTTTCAGGTGTTAGCAGCATTCCAGAGTTTTAGATGCCAACACCTGATGTGTTGTCCGACTCTGTTTCACATTCCATTACCATGTGAACTCATTTTCCTTTTTGTTTTTTTTTTTTTTACCCCAAATGTATGGATTGGATTTTTTGCATAAACAATAGCATTTATCACACCATCTTTATATGCTCTTTGCCTTTTCCTCTCTGCAGGTCACCCTTGTTAAGATGGTGAATGAAGCAACTGCGAACATTCCCAACTGGGAAAACCAATAGACATTTGTTTGCCTATGAAAGTCTAGTCTCTAGTCTTCAGAAATGAAATCTTTTGATCGATATACATAAAACTCAGGTTCAATGCTTTCTAGTAATAGAAAATAACCTTGTTTTGCTGCTTTTCTTTATACCTAGTCCCCTGTAACTGCTGCAAAATGGAGTTCCTATCCCTGGGTACTACGTCAACTCTTCATTTTTTTAATTAAGAAACTCTGTGATCCTTTGTTTATACATTTCATTTGTTTGCCTAGAATTTCTAGACTCTAGTCTTTAGAAAGGAAATCTCTTGCCTATGGAACTTTTAGGGCCATATACCAGAAAGCAGGTATGGTGACATTTTCTCAATGGAATAAAGGGTAAGTGCACCCATCACATAAAAGTGACGATGGATGATGGTAGGGCAAAGCAACGCGTGTGGGTCATGGGCTAGCGTGTGTGTGTGTGTTTGTCGGCCATAGATCTCACGACGGAAACAGAAGCCAGAGAAGAATTGGACAAACCCGGAAAAAGCCTGGCACAGCACTCTGCTTTGGCAGAACTTGGTTCCGAGATTATTCGAGAGAACTTGCTCCATCTCGTCAGTGTAGAACGTTTTATGACCTATCTTTAATCCCCATTCATTATGTGTTTTCATTTTTACTTCAGAGAAAAGAGTGTCCATTTGTCAGCATGTTTCATGCTACATCTTCACTCTGCAGTTAAAGGTTCCATTACCACTGCATCTTTACCGACTTCTTTGGAGCTTTTCTGTTTCTCTGAGTGGTCGATTTACTACATGCCCTGTTCCTGTTTTTACCATGATCATTGCTTCCAGATTCCATGATAAAAGTTATGGACTGAAATGATGAACCCTCCTAGAAAGAGAAACAACAGAGCCAAAAAACAAAGGAAAACAGAAAGGGAAATAGTCCGGCAATTTCAGTTGCCTAGTTTTCTTTCACCTTTAGCGGTTGTTAATTCTTTTTCTATAGTATCGTGAAGTCTAATCTCGTGTGATCCAGTTGGATGTTCGTTCTGAAAGGTCCAAAATTTGTGAGTTCACGTGTTGCATCTGTGGTACTGTCGGTCCAATCCTATTTCTAGAACAAACGAACTCTTTCATGAAAGACTCACTCGCCTTTCCACAGTAGAATGTGAGTCCAGGATTTGAAGTTTTAACGTTTATCAGGTCATGTTTCCTTTAATTCCTGGGAAGAATGAATTAAAAATAGTTCAAGAATCTGAATAAACTGTAGGTTAATGCGACTTACAACTGAAAACAGAGTCCTCGAAATCCATCCCCATGTGGAGCATAGTCATCTAATCATGTGTACAGGTTCTGCTGAATTAGTGACAATGGTTTTACATCAGCCATTTCAGAAGGTTGCTGACTTCTCCGCCAGTAAGTGTCTAAACGTTTTGGACTCCCGAGGAAAAGGCAAAACTTGATGGTAATTGCTCAGAAAACGAGGGAAATTGTTTGTTAGCTGACCATTAACGCATTGGATGTGTCTCATTGCATCCCAAATTGCGAGAAATTAAGCTTAATTGGATGGTTTTCCAAATAGAACCATATTGGCAGTCTCATGTGAGGGAAAAGTTCTCATATCTGTCTTACGGATTAAGAGGAAATAGATCGCACCAACACAAAATGCACACATGCAAATACAGGGATTTACAGTGGTTTAGGCCAAAAACTTCACAGATTACTGTAGAGCACAAAGGAAAAAGAAGGATTACTCAAGCACTTGTGGTTAAAGAAAGGAGCATTAATCAAGCTCAACATTTCATCCTTGTGGGTAGAGGTTGATAAAAATCATCCAAAGATGGATCTTTTTATCTTGCATTTTGTCATTTTGTCAAAGTCTTCATATGATTAAGTAGTGAAACTGAGAAAAGAAACCATAGTTTTCTCAAACATTTGAGGTTTTTAGGAGGCTCACGGTTCCTCAAACTATCTGCTTATGATTCAAATAATTTAATGAAAACTATGGGTCCGTTACATGGCAACAACATCAGAACCAGCAATATCAAACCCACGTTTTGAGCACTCGGAATATGGAATGCATTCATTGATCTTAGTTTTTCATTTAAAAAAACAAAAACATGAGTGCTCGCTTGGACCAGTTTCCTGTAGAGCACAGTGGCGAATCAGGAAAAACAATTGAATTTCCAGTGGACGATAAAAGGTTGATAGTGATGATAAAAAGGCTGCAGGTAGAGTCAAACAAGAAGTTAAATTGCAGCGATTGCTAATGAACAAATAATTGTGCTAAGCGTCAATTATTACATCTCTCTTGAAACCTTGAATGATTTGCTTAAAGTGGGGACAAGTACGCCATTATAGAAGGAGACAGTGTCGCAAGATACTATGATACCCAAAGACCATATTATGGACCATCGATAAATCCAGAAGAACTACAAAACTTCTTGTAATTACATCCCACAAATCTTAAAACTAAGGTCTCTCAAACTATCTAAGTAGATTAAAATTCATCTAAGTATCCCATTGTTGTCGAATTTGTAACATAACAGTCATGCGTAAGAACCTTTCGGAGCATGAAAAATTACATCTATATACCACACTCAGAACCATTAACGATTCAGCTCTTACTGCAGGTATATTAGTTTAGATTTTATCCACGGCCTTATTGTCATCGATAGGATCAAGATCAGAATCTGGAAAGGCCTGTCAGACACATGTCTGTATTCGGTTCTGGGTAGGATTAGATCCAGTTTTGGCATGCAAGGGACACTGCATCCCCAATGTACAATCGCATGCAAACTTCATCCCCTACTGCTATGTCCACGAATAGCAGACGAAGTTCCTGCTGTTTCAGCGAGAGTTGACTCTCATCTTAGATGAGCTTCACCATACGAGGTCCTCTTTACTTGTTTTATTATCCACATCCCTTTCACGTGAGAGATGGGAGTGTGAATGGGTGGAAAGAAATAAAGAAAGAAACAAAACCCCTATAAATGCAACAGGCAGAAAGCGAATCTACTTTCTCTTTGCCTTTTTCATCTTCCCTA
Organism: Casuarina equisetifolia; assembly: GCA_028551475.1. NCBI lineage: Eukaryota > Viridiplantae > Streptophyta > Magnoliopsida > Fagales > Casuarinaceae > Casuarina > Casuarina equisetifolia. The sequence goes on from CM052358.1 coordinate 8,072,032, forward strand.
AGTTTTAAAGTTGTGGAAATCAAATCTAGATCTTGCTTTCAGTAAACAATGGTTACACGATGCCAAAAACCTGACATACACCCTTAAGCCTGTCTTTTAGCCTTTGCACTGATTCAGTTTTTGGCAGAAAGAGGGAGTGCAAATGATGCTGTGTGTTTAAGAACTGTTAATATAAACTGGGATTTAGAAGAAATCTGGACTTTCTTGCATACTTAAATTGTTATGTTGAGAGCATTATTTGACCGTAATCTTGTGACTACCATTGTCATTTTTGACAGCTCTAAGCTGCACAATTGCCAAAGTGGGTTTTTGTCCAAATCCTAGCTTCAGTTTATTCAAATGGTACTTATTAGTTGTCCTAACACCTTGGTTTGTGATCGCCAATATTGTTTTACCAGTACTCGTAGCTTACCGCGTATGAGTATATTCCCACGCCCCCAAAGCGCATCCATACGGTGGTCAAGATCAGGTCCCTACAGAAAGTGGGAAATATTTTCCAAAACCCATGTTCGTTGTAACGCATTTCTGGTGATGACAAAAGGTTAATGTTGCTTTCAGACTACAGAAAATCCCAAATCCTTGCCCACAAGATCACGGTCGACCATGTTTATCGAGGACAAGATTAATGTTGGCATGCTTTTTTTGGTCTATAATGATCCATTTGTCTAAAACTTAAACATTTGAAAACACCCTGTCATGAACTCTCTCGACTTGGATGCTGGCTTCTCTCCAGTCCCTCAAAGATGACGAATTGGGTGATAACTGTAGAATCCAACATATTTGGGCGAGCTATATGCACACCCTGATTGTGGTGCCTAAGGTTTAGACTGGAAAAGAAGGAGACAGCCTTTCCACGCAGGGTCACTTGAAGCAGTTGAAGGACGGTAGAACTGAAAGCCTTGGTACTATCAAGGGACGTCGGTGGTGCATTAAGAGACAAATGGAAGAGAATGTTGAGAACCCAAGTTATTTTGTTTTGCAGTGTTAGAAAAGTGAATCTTTTTTCTTGGTAAAGTAACCAGTAAAGCCTATAATCTACTGCATAAAAAAAAAAACCCAACTTGTCCCGTTCTCTCCCTCTCTCCCTCTCTCTCTCTCTCTCTTCGCTAGACATGTAAGGTGGGGAAATATCATCTCGAGGGTGAATGTGACAGAGGCACAAGAGGCCCGGCTACAAAAGAAAATGGATGACAGTCTGTTTACAATACTGCGCCACTGTCTACAGAATTCTAACACCCACTACGCTGCAAGTCTACCATAGCCATCCCTCTCCCTTGAAGTGCAGCTATAAATACACACTCTCTTGGCCACACTTGACCATCAAAACTAAAACCCTTATTCAGAGCCAGCTATGGCTTTCAGACATCTTTCCCTATTACCCCATCTCTTCTTAGCGGCCCTCCTCCTTGTTTCCTTTGCCCAAGGGCTTAACCCCAAGTGTGAGACCCCAGACCAGGGCTCCAACCTCCAAGTCTTCCATGTGTACAGCCCCTGCTCCCCCTTCAGGCCCTCAAAGCCACTCTCATGGGAGGAGAGTGTGCTCCAAATGCAGGCCAAGGACCAGGCCAGGCTCCTGTACTTGGCCAGTATGGTGGCCAAGAAATCTAATGTGCCGATTGCCTCAGGCCGGCAGATCATACAGAGCCCCACGTATATAGTGAGGGCCAAGATTGGTACCCCGGCTCAGACGTTTCTCTTGGCCATCGACACCAGCAACGATGCTGCCTGGGTTCCTTGCACTGGATGTGTAGGCTGCCCATCAACAATCTTTGCCTCTGATAAGTCCACCACCTTCAAGCCCCTTGGCTGCCAAGCAGCTCAGTGCAAGCAGGTATTATGTGTACCATTAGCCAGATCTTAATGATTCCCCTCTCTTCTTCACCAACGACCTCAAAACCAATCAAGCAAATCCCACTGCTAACTCGTTTTTACTTCTTTCCAATTAATTCATTGCCCGAGTTTTAGTATGTTCGTTCACATGATTTTCATTCATTGCTGGAAGTCTATATCCCCACATGGAGATCATCAATGGTGGCTCCAATTTAGGTCCTTTTTCCATGAAAGGATGTGCAGATTGAGTGTGTCCTCTATAATTAGATCTCAAGATAGCCTAATTTACGGGATAATGTAAATAAAAAGAACCCCACTTCGTCACTTTTCTTCTTTTGAATGGTGATGTCACCGACCCAAGTTCACGGGTGAATAATTAATTAGCGGTGCCAAAAATTCGAGGGTGAGAGTAACACCCGTGCCATTCATTTTGCAGGTACCGAACCCAACTTGCGGTGGCACCGCCTGTGGTTTCAACATCACCTACGGCAGCTCCACCGTGGTGGCCAACCTAGTCCAGGACAACATCACCCTAGCCACTGACTCAGTCCCCGGCTACACCTTCGGCTGCATTCAGAAGGCCACTGGCACCTCGATGCCACCACAGGGACTGTTGGGCCTGGGCCGAGGCCCACTGTCACTCCTATCCCAGTCCCAAAACCTCTACCAATCCACATTTTCATACTGCCTGCCTAGCTTCAAGTCCCCAAACTTCTCAGGGTCCCTGAGGCTTGGCCCTGTTGGGCAACCCATCAGGATTAAGTACACCCCACTGCTTAAAAACCCCAGAAGATCGTCACTTTATTACGTGAACTTGGTTGCCATTAGGGTCGGTCGGAAAATCGTCGACATTCCGCCTAGTGCATTGGCGTTCAATCCCGTTACAGGCGGAGGGACCATCATTGATTCAGGTAATGCTTGCAGCTTCTCACAACACTTGGTCTTTTCGTTTTATGCTCATTTTTGCACAAACCTTGGCTGGTCCGGCTATTGTGGCGTGGTATTTGCGTTCACGACGAACCCGAGAGCCACCTCCAAAAAGGGGTTGTAATAATTTTATGGACCACTTCGGACTACCCATGCGCAAAATCATTCATTTTTACTGACTGTTATTTCCTCTGTGCCTTTTTGGTTTCTATGAGCTCAAGAATTTGACGTGCGCCACAAATCTTTTGCTTGAATCAGGCACCGTCTTCACCAGGCTGGTCCAACCGGCATACATCGCCGTGAGAGACGAGTTCCGGCGCCGGGTCAAGAACGCGGCCGTGACCTCCCTGGGCGGGTTTGACACATGCTACTCAGGCCCAATTGTGGCACCCACGATAACGTTCTTGTTCACTGCCATGAACGTAACCCTGCCCCCAGACAACATCCTGATCCACAGCACAGCAGGCAGCCTCACGTGCTTAGCCATGGCAGCCGCGCCTGACAACGTGAACTCGGTGCTTAATGTGATAGCCAACATGCAACAACAGAACCACCGCGTGGTTTTCGATGTGCCCAACTCGAGGGTCGGCGTGGCCCGCGAGACCTGCACCTGACACCATCGGATTCTAGCGTCATAGGGCATGGTTGGGGTGTAGCTTAGCTTTGTCTAGACTTGTTTTTGTGATGGAAGGGTATCTATCTCTCTCCTGTTAGTTGGTGCTCTAAGGAGCATTTGGCGTTTCTTAGATTAAATCCTGAACTGTTCAGAAGTGATTTGTATGGGGTGTGTCACGGGTTCCCCTGTTTGGGTTTCTGTCCTTATCGAATGTCTTAAGTTGATCATTACTTTTGCTGGTCGTACATTGTCACGGGCTCCATTAACTACACGACATTTTTGTTGTCAAACTCCGCCCAAAATTTTCCAAATAAGTGAAAAGGGATATTTTCTAGCGTTTCTGTCGGCAAACCAATTGCTTCACCTGGATACTCATTTTTATTTTAAAATCTATTTATAGATACTAAATATATATCTTACAAATCTTAGATACTTTTCACAATATTTTTTTACATATTTTCTTAATTAATATAAACTATGTTATGGTATTAAGAGTTATTTGACATATCTCCTTGATAAAAAGTTTTCCTTTTGATCCCGTGATTGAGTTTGTAAACTTAGTTTTTATAGACTTAATCATTAAGTTAAAAGGACAACTTTTTGTTGAAGAGACAGATCCAATAACTCTTAATAATGTAATAAATTATAAGTTATGTTAGGATAATAAGAAATTTTTTTAGGTATTATCTATTGAATCTAGGTTTTGATACAAAATTTATAGTGAACCCCATTAGTTAAAAGATTTAGTGTAATATATTTTATTCTCTTACATAAAAAACTTAAGCAGATAATTTAGTCATATAAAAGAATTTGATTATTTTTCTCATTAAGTTAACTTTTTGAAATGAAATCCAATTTATTACATTAGAACTATTATGCAATAAGTTCAATTTATCTTAGATCTTAACATTTCCCTTTTCTTGCCTTTCTTTAGTTAGTATTTTAGGTCTCACCAATTGAGAGAGGAGGAATTTAAAAAATTTATTGAGTGAGTAGAAGGCTCAAACCACCTCTCGTGTGATAGAACTTCGCCGTATTACTAAACTACCAAGGGTCGAACCATTTATTTTAAATTCAATGTTCAAATTTTATATTTTTTCATGTTTTAACAGAATCTCCGGCCAAGACAAAATGATATCGTTAGTGGTCTTCATAAGCCACGATGAACGAAGTTGGAACCGGGCCAACGTTGGTGCCCGGCCTATACCTTAGCCAGTGACTACTCCCTGTTTTCGAAACCAAGCCTTTCAATTCCTCTCGCCACTCTCATGGACCTTTTTGTTGTTGGTAAGAACAGCACTAAGCAGACCCGGCTCATTAACCATTCCTTTGAATTGTTGTATGACTCTTCCTTTTGATCAAGAGGGTTGCTTATTTTTCTCTCCAATTTGTGGGCATCTTAGGTTGTATATTCTTCATTACCGTTGACTTACAAATAACAGAGAGAATCATCAATGATGTTCTTCTTCATCTTGATTTGCCAGCCCCAGCCTTTCATCTTTTTCAAGTTGCTAATATTGTAATTAGGTTGCGTTTATCAAAATATTTTTAATGCATATTTTACCATTTTAAAATGCTCAACAAGGACAAGTGAAAATTAGTTAATGAGAAGTAAGTTAACATCAAAATCGTGAGTATGTGTTTCTCCAGTATTATGAACTTTAAATTTGACTTGGTGGAGCGTCAAATACGTGACATTTTCCCAATTACGCGTATCTCAAGTCAACAATATTTTATTACAGAGCCAAAAAATGTGAGAGAAAATGGGTTGGTCAATCAACAAAGAATTGACGATGCTTGGTTTTGCAAAATACACGTTCAATGCCAGCACCGACGAGGTTGCCGCCATTATTGACGATGAAGAGAGTCATTCAAAGCCCACTTCCCTCCTTTTCCTACCTGTCTCTTGTCTTACGCCCACCGTCAAACTAACATGACCGCTGGATCGTGCCCCTCGTAGCTTTCTCACCGCCACGCGGAAGATTTCCATGTGCTCACGGGTTCCTTCTCCTGCCACAATTAACACGTTTTACAGGTCATTAAACAAGCTTTATCCTTTAAAATTAAAAATAAAAATTATCATAAATTTTTGAGTTAAAATTTTTTATTCAATACCTTAAGATTAATGTTAGATGAAAACTTATAAGAATACCAATAAGACTTGTCACTTTTCAGAAACCCAATTTTTTTTAAGCCACTAACAATTAATCCCTTTAATAATCTCTATGCCATCGTTAACCAAAGTTCATTCATTTCACTTTTTACCATGGCGCGTACACGATCTTGCTTACTGCCCTTGTGATTTTCTCGTTTGAACAAGTAAATATTTAATGTTCGAGGATTCTGGAAGAGGATTATTATTATTAAATCGAAACAAACAAAGTTCCTCACGGCAGCACATTAGTTGGGTTGCTTCCGTATAGCTCATCATCTCTGGAAGCCTTACACCCTTTCCTCGTATTAATTTAAAAAGGGAGAGATTAGAGAATTTTGTAGGTAACCCATTTTTTCAACTATTATTTTGTTTTTTGTTATGATCTTCAGCTATTACATAAAAAAAAAATTATGAGGTCGACATTACAATTTACTACGTTTCAGAACTAATATTTTGACGGCCCACTCTTTCGGCGGCATGAATTGTTGATAGCCACTCTCCACCTCTTAGAGATTCTAACTTGACGGCCCACTTAAATATTATGATATTTAAGAATCATTTTTCAACCATTATTTAACGAACTTTATTATTTTATGGAAATATTTATTGTACTTTAAGACCGTACATATTATGATTAATTGTCAATTTTTCTATAAATTGAATAGTCAGAGTTGGAAGAAGACGGAGGATGAACGCCAAGCAAAGGGCATTTCGGTCGTTGAGGATGAGGGGTTAGGTGCATATCCCTTGACTTAAACAAAAAGCCCCTCGGCATTTATCCTCTCTTGCTTCATTTTCACACTTAAAACAACACAACACGCCTTGACTATTTTACGAAGCGCCGAAGAGCACCACCAAACAAAATCCCAAAAGAAACAAATACAGGCGACGAATTTGCTCGTAAGCTTTTGATTCTGAGTCGAGAATGGAGGTGAAGCACCGAACCGTGCGGACCTTGGTTGCTAGGCTCGGCTCCGTCTCCGAGAGCACCCGAGCTGAGGCCCTCAGCGAGCTGCGCCTCATGTCCAAGCACGACGCTGAGACCCGCCCGCTCATCGCAGAAGCCGACGCCATCCCCTACCTCGCCGAGAACCTTTATTCCGCTTCACGCACCGCCCAGGAAGACGCCGCCGCGACGCTGCTCAATCTCTCTATCTCATCGCGTGGAGCGCTCATGTCCACGCGCGGCCTCCTCGATGCCGTCTCCCACGCGCTCTCTCACCACGCCTCCTCCTCGCCGCCATCTGCGGTCCAGTCCTGCGCCGCCATGCTCCACAGCCTCCTCGTCGAGGATTCCTACCGGCCTATCATCGGATCCAAGCGCGACATCGTCTACGCCCTGGTCGACATATTAAAGCACCCAAACTCCGTCTTGAGATCCATAAAAGACGCGCTCAAAGCTTTGTTTGGGATATCGCTCTACCAGCCGAACCGCAAGACGGTGATAGAGCTAGGCGGGGTGGACCCGTTGTTCGATTTAGTCCTCAAAGGCTCGTCCGCGGGGATACTGGAGGACGCCACGGCCGTAATAGCGCAGGTGGCGGGGTGCGAGGAGAGCGAGGATGCTTTTAGAAAGGTTTCGGGCATAGACGTTTTGGTGGATTTTGTGGAAGGGGAGGCGGAGGCGGAGGCGAGCATGAGGGTGAGGGAGAACGCGGTGGGGGCGCTGCTGAATTTGGTGCGCTGCGGGAGGGAAAGAGTGGGAGCGGAGCTGAGAGAGATGGGGATCGGGCTGCTTGAGGGGATAGCCGATTTGGCGGAGAACGGCAGTGTGAAGGGGAAGGCCAAGGCGGTGGGTTTGTTGAAGGCGTTGTATAGTGGGTACGGTTTGGAGGACGAGCGGTTCGAGTGTTTGCTGAACGATAAAGGAACATGACATGATTTTGGAGTCTCTATGGTATGCTTTCGATTAGTTTTAAGTTTTCTTTTCCAGATTTAATTCGTTGTTTCTTTAATAATTAGATGAATGGAGAAGTGAGTTTCGTTCATGGACAGATCTAATGCTGTTTATGATGTCCTGTAAATGATTGTCTGTGTAGCTTACTGATATGCTATAGATTCGTGATGATCTTCTGAAGGAAATAGCCTACTTTTTTCACATGAAGAGATGAGTATCATCCTCCGTATCACTAAACCGAATAATTGAAACAAGAACTTTCCCCAAATTCTCTCGAATTCAGACAATTGTACATGAATCTAGACACTTTTTTTTTGCCAATAACGGTGATCGACCTGAGCCATCTTCGCTTTTTGGTGATAGAGATGCATTTGGCTGTCTCAAGCGCATGCATAATGGAGCGAGTTCATCATGGTTCCTTCGTGGAACAGACTTCACGCGGTAGGTTCGACATTTGTGTTGTCGAGAACCTAAGCTTATCCACTTGAAAGTGATAGACAATAGTGCGTCCTCGACGGTATGATGGCATCCTGCGATTAACAGGTGTCCTTAAATCAGCAGCCACTGAACTGATCCTTGACCGAATCGTAAAGCTATCGACATTGATTAAAAATTGTAAAAGAAGGAAGAACGAGGGATAAATGAGGTAGCCTCCGAAGTAAGTGAACTGTTTTCCTATTGTTATGATAATTTGTACAATAAGAAGCCTGATTATATAAGCTTAATTCCTAATCTAAATAAGAGTTTGCAATTAATATAAAGTATTACAAGAATATTACACAAACTAGTTACATGGCCGAACTAACAACATAAAGATCTTTCCTTATATTTACCGACAATCCCCCTAAAACCAAAACTTTATATACATCAAATATTTCAAGCTAAAAAAGAAGGTTTCAATGTTGTTTGCTACAAAATGCTTTTGTCAACAAGTGGTTGGTTGCTCCTTGGTAGAGATGTGGTGTGTTGTTATGATTCTTTGTTGGAGCTTCTCTTTCACGTAGTGGTATTGACGTATTTGTGCGTCCATGAAATATTGGATTTGCTGCTATTTTCTATGCAACCTTATTGTTGCAAAAAGAGCAATGCTAGGTGTTTCTTGTAAAAGTCAAAATATTGTAGTAAACCAACAATTCACATTATCTCACATGCAATAACTTGTATAGCTTGGTGTTTTACCTTTGTTGATTAAAGTGACACAATGGTTACTTCTTGGAGTGCCATGATATTAGGAAATTTTCAAGCATAATGTAAAAGGCAAGAGTGAATCTCTTTGTCATGGGGCATGTGTTGTAGTATGAGTCATAGAAGGCTTTCAATTTGAACTATGATGTGAAAGGAACATAAGGCCAAGACTTGGAAAACTCTTCATATATTTGATCAACTTCATTGATGCATCTATGTATAACTGCTTTAGTACATGCATTAATTGGCTAAGAAGTTGAACTAAAAAGGTAAATAAAGTCTAGTAAATGTTAAGTAGATCAATCTATCAATGAGTCTTTAATAGACAAAAAGGTCTTCAAGTGGTGGATCATCTCTTCTCTAGAGAGCTTGTACCATACTCTCTATTAATGAACTTTTTGTTATGTTCCATGGGAGTGATTGACCACTTTGAATCAACTAGACCAACTTTAGATATTAGTTTTAATGCATATTTATGCTAACTCAATGAGATATCTTCTAGTGAATGAGATTTCAATGCATAGAAAAAATTTGCAGTGATTGACATCTTTCACGAAAAAAGTAACATGAAGATACTACTTGGGATCTACAATATTAGCTTTACTATTTCCTTTAATTAATATATCATTAACATAAATGAGAAAAGCCATAAAAAAAATTATCTTGAGTCTTGGTGAAAAAGATGTAGTTAGGACAAGATTAATGAAAATTGTGTGAAAGTATGGCATTGGTGAATTTAGCATTCCACTAGCAAGATGCTTGCTTCAGCCCATATAAGCATTTTTTCAAGTCAACATACCATGCACTCTCCTTAAGTGTGAAATTCAGGTAAAAGCTTAATATATACCTCTTTAGAAAGATCATTTGGAAGAAAAGCATTTTGAACATCTATTTGTGAGAGTGTCTAGTTTTAAATAGTAGCAATGATGATAATGAAGCGAACAATAACATGTTTTGCCATTAAGGAAAAAGTATCCTAAAAATCATTCACTCACATTGATTGAAGCCCTACGAGCCTTGTATCTTTCAATAATGCCATCAATATAGTACTTCACATTGTAAATCCATTTAAATTTGATTGGATAACAATTAAGGGGCAAGGAAGCTACATGTCATGTATGATTAGCTTTAAAAACATTAATTTCATTATCCTGTAATGGCCTAGTTAGGGTTAATGACCATCTCATAAATGTGGTAGGTTCATGTATGGCGAAAATAATGGCAATGAAATATTGATAATGAGGTTGACATTTGTTAAGGAAAATGTAAATAGAGATGAGATGAAAGGAGGTGGAGGTAATGTCAGGTAGGGTAGAAAATAAATAGTCTAAAGTCCAAATAGGCAGATGGGTGACACAACCAAAGCATTGAAGTGATGTGTCCAAAGGATAGTTTAATGAGCCAAAAGCAATGGAGTTAGGGATGTTAGGAGTAGGCGTTGGACGAAGAAGTGTGGGCAGTGCAAGTGCTAAAGGTTTAGGGAGCTTAGTGTCACGAACTTGGGTTCCATCCCAAAAGGTCAACCTTAATTGGGAGGAGTAATTAGTTTCCTTATATGGTTAAATTATCCCGCTTGTCTTTCTGATATAGGAGAATAAAGTCCGTTACATTTTTCCCCATCAAAATCCATGTTGCCCTCAATGTGAATAGGGCCCTCTCCTAACCCCACACTAGGGGTCCACCCACTACTCAACCCACACTAAGGATAGTAGTCCTAAGCACCACTAGGTAGCCCATTGCTTACCCCATACTAAGAGATAACAGTCGCAAGTCCATTGGGTTAGATCATTGTTTGGCTTTGATACCACTTGTCATGGACCTAGGTTCATTCTAATAGGTCAACCTTAATTGGTAAGAGTAGCAAGTTTCCTTATATGGCCAAATCATCCTACTTGCCTTTTCTAATGTGGGAGAATGAAGTCCATTACATTAGGGACATTGACCAACAAATATGATGATATATAAGTATCATTGAACTGTAAGTTCAAATTTAATAGAATAATTAAGTTATTTAAGGTTAAATCATATGAACAATGAGAAAAAGGAAAAATATTTTTATGAAAAATCACATTATGACTAACAGTTTTTGTTTCTTGAAAGCTAAGATCATAGAGGCGGAAACCTTTTAAGGAAAATGGTAACACATGAATATGCAAGGGATGGCACAAGAATTGAATTTGTCATGTATACTTGAAGTTGTAGTGTAACACTAACAACTGAAAACTCGAAGATGTTCAGTGACAGGTGGTTTTCCAAACAATTATTCAAAAAAACTACTACCACAAAGGGAAGAAGAATGAAGATAATTAATAACATCTGTGACAGTAAGAATACATTCTCTTTAAAATTAAGGGGATGTGCGCTTAAAATGTTGAGACTCGGGTCATGTCCAATAAATGTCAATGTTTTTATTGGACAATCCTATTTTGTTATGACATGTAAACACAAAAAGTTTCATAGACAATCCCTTTCAAGGATGAAAAAACATTAACATTTAAAGGAAAAAAAACTTAGTGCCAATGGATGCCTTGATAGTGGTCCCAAATTAGTTTCGAGTCATGGAGAGAAAATGTTCAATTTTGAAAAAAAAAAAAACTTTACTTTTAAAATTAAGGAGAAATGTCCAAATGGCTAAAAAAAAAAATCATTTATAATAGTTAGAAAATAACATATACCATCATGAGTGCGTATCCAATAGGGACTCCAAACATTCATATTAGACCAACTTAAAGATTAAAGTGGTCTTAGAGTGGCTATGGAGAAAAATGGGTCATTTTTATTTAGCGAAAGGACAAATTGGGCATAAAAAAGAATTTGGAAAATAAATTGATTTTTTGGGGGCTAAATATATTTTCAAAAAAGAATAGTCAAGCTTTTGGTGCCAATGATCATAACTAATATTATTAATAGAAATTGAATTACAAGAAGTTTGTTTTGAAATACAAAAAGTATTTTTAGGACTTATAAAGATTGAGAAAAAACAAAATGAAAAAGCGATGAACTTGAAAAATAAAGAAAATGTGAGTCATGTTCAATCTTACCTAACATGATTAAAGCTTTAGTCATATGGTCCTAAAGTACACAAAAATCATAAAAAAACATGGCTACACAATTATTGTCAAGGGTTAATTTTCTAATTGAAGATAAATTGTGTTGAAGTCATGGTGCATATTAGATATGTGTAAGGTGTGTAGGAGCTAATATGTGTGACAAGGCTACAAATTTTATTAGGTAGTGTAATCAAAATGAGTACAACACATGGATAATAAGAATCTAAAATATTTAAATCACAAGTGATATAGTTACTTATCCTAAATTAATAATTCATGAAGAGTAAATGAGCTTTTAGGATAAAGAAATACCTATAAAATGACTAAAATTAGAATGACCCATCTGATTGAAGGGGGTGATAAGTCATTATTGTTAATATGGATTCAAATTCAGCCCAATGGACCCACTGTAAGTGTTGTCAAGAGTGGGCAAATGAGGGCCTAATAGACCTACATTGGGATAAGGAGTCAAATGTAATGGACTTCATTCTTTCACATCGAAAAGCCAAGTAGGATGATTTAGTCATATAATAAAACTAGCTACTCTTCCTAATTAAGGTTAATCTTTTGGGATGGAACCCAGGTCTGTGACAAATGGTATCAAAGCCAAACCGTTACCAAACTCAATCAATTTGTAACTGTTATCCTTTAGTGTGGGGTAGGTAATGGGCCCACTTAATGGTGTTAGCAACTGCTATCCCTAGTATGGGGTTGGTAAGGGGACCCACCCATATCGAGAGTAATGTGAATTTGGGTGGGAGAGAATGTAACAGACTTCATTCTCCCACAACAATCTTTTGAAATGAAACTTATGTTTGTGACACAAAGGTGGGTTATAATAATCATGAGGGTCGAAAAAAGGATGGGCTCATAACCAAAATGGTTTAGAAACCCAAACCCATTAAGAGGTTGTTGTTCATGAATGTTAACATTGTGGGCTATAGGCCCAAATCCTTATGATTTCTTTTTGGATCCATTGTGCTGCTTACGCTTCCAACTTGGCAAGTAGCTTATAATAAGCAAGCTTCCTGAATGTGGCTTAACTGTTTACAATGATTATAAAAAAGCTTGGACTAAGATAGACCATTAGTGGATTTAGGTCTACTAGAGTCATGGTAAGGACCATAATATGAGCCCAACCTAGTTTATTGCTAGGAGCTATGAGCAAGTACTATCTCACTTGACCCATTCTGTTGTCTAAGTGACCAAGTCACCTAAAATGTTAGATTGTCATTGACATGACTCCACCTATCACATTGAGAGTGTTAGTTGACCTCCTGCTTAGAGAGGGCATAAATCTTCTCCAAGCTTGGCAATTTGTCATGGGAGAGAATGGTTGAGCACATGGTTTGAAAATTCAATATGAGATTAAAAAGAAACTTCATGGCATTATCATCTCGATCACAAGCTCGAAGGTGCTCATTGACTATATAATTGCACTTGTTGCAAGAACAACAAACAATGGCTTACTGTGATTTAAGTTTGCCCTAGAGGTCCTTGAGGGGATGAAAAATTGCATGAGACTTGACGTGGTAGCACTAGTTGAAAGTTTCATATAATTGATGGTTTCTTTCAAGCTAAATTTGTGAGTTTTGGTTACCGTATTGAAGTTGTCTTTCAACATCGACCATATTTCTATAATGGAACTAAGGTAGGAGACCATATTTTTAAAAGAAAGGTTAATGGAGTGCACAAGCTATGTCTTCACTACCACATGATATTGGTCTCACTTTTTGATCTCTTCTCCATCACCAACAAGTCATGGGAGTCTTTTGATGAGAAATCCCATCTTGTTTTAGGCAAGGAAGACGGTTTTCACTTGGTTACTCCAAATTGCGCAATTAGCTTTGCCAATTAATTTCTTAGAGATGGTGCTAACTAGTTGGAGATTGATAGCTAATAAATTGTATGGGTTGCATCATGTAGAGGAAAGGATGTGTTTAGGGTAGACATCATGGGCGGAGGCTAGGGTTTGTGGGGGGTAATTTTGAAAAAAAAATGAGGTAATAAGGTTTTGAAAGGTTGGGGAAAGGCGAATGGCAAAATCATAATTTTAAGTTAAATAAGAGTAAATGGTAACTTTACCCTAAAAAAGAAAGGGGAAAAAACCACATCAATTTGCACTTCTAACTCGTCATTGAAGGCTAGAAATAAAGTGGAAGCAGTTTAGGTCTCAGGGAAAAAAGAAAAGAAAGGGTAGGGTCCATTCCTAATCTAAACAAAGATGACAATTAATACAAAATATTACTAGAGTATTACACAAAATAATTACGGGACCGAATTAGCAACATATGAATCTTTCTTTACATGCACCAGCAAAAATACCCAATTCACCAGACTCTCGGCCCCTTCATTTAATCCTTTCCAACTCTTGCTTTACTGAAACAGAAGTTGAGATCTGACACGACGCAAAATGGGTGGAACTAACCGAGCAGCAGACCGACATGGTGGGTTAATTTTTAACCCACCAATGGGTGCAACTCAGTATGCGACCTTTAACCACTAACCATGTTGGTCCCATATTTTACTTCAATGGAAACTAATCACATCAGCCGACGATCATTATTTTGGATGGCACTTGTTGATTTTTTCTGAAAGGGAATGTCATTAACTATTTTTTCCCTCGTGGAAAGTAACTTCTTCTAGGATCTTCTCTCTAGTCAATGATGGTACCATTTCTTTATGCAATCAGTCACTCCATTAACCTCATATCTTCTTCCATATACCACACAAATTTTTTAATCAGTAATAGCCAGCTTTTTGACATGGAAGCTAGGGTTATCCTACAGACCTACGGGGGCAGCCGAAGACCTCCTTTGTAGATGGGGAAGGGCAACTCTCGACATCGAAGAGAAAGGGAAGGATAATTGTACAGTGGATTGTTTGGAAGTTCCTGTAGCCTAATGGAAACGACTCCTTTATCTCATGACTATATCCTGACATGTTGGTCGCGATGACTTTCAGGGTCCTCCCATATGCTTTTACACAGTTTTTCACGTCAAGTTGATTGGAGTTTATAGTATAGTTTTGTCCATGTAAAACTCTGCATACAGATTTCTCAACCTAAAGTCAAGACGTCAGAAAAGCTGTAAAAAGATAAAAACTAGACAGATCGACGGAAGTTTAATGTTTCATGGCATATCGTGACCTGGGATTGACCAACTTTCGGTAAAAACAGGTGGGGTAAAAAGAAAAAAGAAAAAACAAGATAAAGAACATGTCGGAGTTCGTGCAGGAAAATGAATGTGCATATAATGACACTTGATTTGAAGCTGGAATGACAACCAATTCAGTGTCTTTACATTAAGTTGTTTTCAGACCTCAGTGGAGGATAGGTCCCTGACAGCGAAACATCGCGTGCTGTTGAAGCACAATTTTGTCAATTTGAAACCTCAGCGATGAATGCATGCCATTTCTTCAGAAACTCGCACAAGCAAGTTCTAAAGGAACAGTTCTTGCACCCACCATCTTTCAAGGGTTTTGAGTCTTCATGACCGATTCTTGACGATGGAAGGACTGATTCAAGCAAAAAATCAACAAAGCAATGAATAAAACAAACAACTTGGGCTGGATGGACTTTTGGGTCTCTCTGGTTTAGTGCTCCAGATGCTTTTCTCGTCCCTTGCAGAAAGTCTTCATCAAGGAATTGATACCATGTTGAACTCAAGGTGATTCCTCATGACTGTCTGCCCAAACCACATTACTGTCCGCATCAAATAGTTGCACAAATTGTGCGTATCCAAAATTTGGTTAAAAGTCTTCCTGGTGGGGCTACAGATGTAGAACAGAGTCCCATGACTCGTATCCAGCTGGGATGTCAATTTCTATCTTGGAAGAGAAAATGGTCTCTGCACTTTCTGAGTGTGTTTCTAGTGATAGACTTTTACTTCTTTTTCGATCATCAGATCAACATTTTGCTTGATTATCCTCCCGTGTCGTATACTTCACTAGTGGAATCAGTTTATAATCTTGGCGTTTTCCAATACTGCAATAACTATCCTAGTGGCAGACATTTCCTGAGGAATAAGCTGTTAAGTATGATTCTGATTTAGTTTCTGAGAAAGTTACACCAACATTATTTGAGAGTAAACCCGTTACAGAATTCATTATGATGGACTTATAGAGCAAAGGGATAGAACAGAATGCTACTAAAAATCCAGAATTTATTAACTAAATCAGCACCTTGGGATCGCTTTCCTCTCCAAATCCCACCACATCCGGGCAGGTTATTCTCCACTAAACTCCTTAGAACAGAAGTCTCTGATATTCCAAATCTTTCACCAAAAGCTACCAGTGAGTTTCGCAATGAATTTCCAACTTTTTCTGACGGAAGAGTCATAGGCATCTCTGTCCCACTGAGAATAAACTATTCTTGAAAAGATTGTGTTGGGCTTTTTGGACTGTCTCTCACTTTTTCAATAGGCAGGACTGGACTAACCACAACCTCTGCTGTGTTATTGGTGTTTTGGTGGTGACTAATACCACTTTTCGGAGAATTAACAACTTTTGATTAGCAGAAGTTGGTCCACCCTAGAAAATTACCACCAAGCGAATAAACAATAATTTAAATATAACCAAGTTTTTTTAGACCGTCAATAAGATTTAACCTGTATGGAGATTTGAGTGTAAAAGGTTCTCCATCATGCTTTAACATTTATTCCATCATGCTCCAATCAGATCCCACAATTGATGCAATCTTCATGATTACTGAGTCTAATATTTGTCAGCACTGCCCTAACAATGCTAAAGAGAAATGGCTGTCAAGGCACTATCTTCAAAAGCCTCCCACTTTCTCTTTTTTCCGTCTACTTTTCAACCACCTTGCACAGGCACCGTGTACTTTAATCTTTCTGGTGATTCTAAAATGGGCAAGCATTTTTTGTTTGAATCAGAACGTCTCCAGAGTGTCAGATGACTAGGCATGAACACCACAGTTGTTTCTTTTTGGAGCAAGTGCTTTCGTGTTGAAAAATCAAAACAAAACAACAAGTTATCATCGATTGTGTTTCTTTAGGAAACTGTTGAGTTTATCTAACTACGCCATTCCCAGAAAGAGGAAGTTACAAATCCATGATGTTCTTCTACATAGCTTAGAAACACTGGTTCCTTCCATTTCAGGAGCTGATTGAGAGAACTGTGGAATAAAGTAATTATTTCTTTTCCTCTGAGTTCTATGTGAGTGAGAAAATTTGTGAATTTTTTTCCTAATTTTGATACCTGGGGAAAGATTTTCTATAAGTCGTTTGATTCTAACCTGAACAGAGATCTTGATCCCTACCCACGCTCATCAGTTGAGTAACAGCATCAACAGATCATAAGCAAGGGCAATTTTAAATTCTGTCTCTCTTTGTTACTTCACAGCTAACATAACCTGTAGTAGAAAGCCCTCATGTGTATATAAACTATTCTTTCAAGTTGACCATCTTGCGGTTTTCCATGATTAATCAGTGAATCATTAGCACAATGATGTTGTATGCTCCCTTCGATGTTACAAAATCACAAAGTGCATGAAAATTTTCAAATGAATTGATTATTAGAGGCATTAGCTTCTAAGATTACTCATTTCCCCCACCCACTCGAAACTTCCAAGTCCCCAAAAAAGCACAGTTTGGTGACAGATTTTGTCATGCGCCGGCGGAGAACCGGGAAGTTATAGTGCAGCTCAACTGGTAAGGTTTTCCTTTGGAGCCATGTTTACTGTCCCTGGCGTCCCAGAAACCACCTAATAGGCTAGGTTAAAAAATATCAGACAAAATCACAACGTGCATGGTTGTCTCTGCATCAAAAGTTATTATTCTGGCCGGTGGAAGGAGAAAGACAGCCGCTTTTGGCTAAAACTTCAGGGCCTTAATTGATGGATGTTAGATGTTGAGTGGCAATCTTCTGAGGCTGTGTATGGAGGAATTAACCAAATCAAATCAGAAGGCAGAGTTGTTCATCAGATGACGGGGCAATTTGATGAGCAGTGGATGCAGCATATTATGATAGGGAATGAGAGTGGGCAGCCAGAATCAATGCGCCAATCGAAGACGTTATTAGAAAGGTATTAGCATTTGGCTCGATTGGCTGTGAATGGATCCACGAAGAACTTTATTGAAAAAGGCACAAAAAGGCAAAAAGCAAAGCTAAGAAAAAAAAGGCAAAGAGAGAATGAAAAGAGCAAGCAAAGGTTGAGTGACGGTAGCACATTGGCTGGTGGTGGAGGAGAAGGTGGTGGTAGTGAATTGGTGATGGGGATGGAGTGGGTGACAGACCCACGTGAATGACCCACCACCACCACCACCACCCCCACCCCGTTCATAGGCCCAAGTGGATGTCTTGGTTGGCTTCATATCAACGCTAACAGCCAAAATAACTCAACCAAAACAATAAAACCAACATACCCACACTCATATAACACCACCCCAAAAGTGAAAAAGAAAAGTTTGGGAGTTAACATCATTAACTCATTTGACAAAAGTGCCCATTTTCTCGGTTGCCCACTGACCCTAACCTTTCCCCCTCCTCTGCTTTCTCTAATGCTAGTCTCTCTCTCCTCCTTTGCGGGCCACTAATGGAAGCCATTCTTTTTTCTCTCTAATGCTAGTGGTTCTGTTTTCTGCAGTTATATGCTTCAACTTATTTGGTGGGTTTTATACATGTTAGCAGCTAAACAAAGGGTAAAATTTTAGCATGGGGAGAGATGGACAGAGAAATTAACCAAGAAAACCCCTCTCTCCTTCCAAACAACAACAACAACAACAACAACACCACGATCACCACGATCACCGCAAAGGAAGACTCCCCTAGAAAACCATTTGCTGCTGCTGCTGCAAGTTCTGCTGCTGCTGTTGGTGGTAGCGGTGACAGGTTGAAAAGAGATGAGTGGAGTGAAGGAGCGGTTTCCAGCCTTCTTGAAGCCTATGAAACCAAATGGGTTCTCCGGAATCGAGCCAAGCTCAAGGGCCACGACTGGGAAGATGTTGCGCGCTATGTTTCATCGCGTAATAATTGTTCCAAGTCCCCCAAGACTCAGACGCAGTGCAAGAACAAGATCGAGTCGATGAAGAAACGATACCGCTCGGAGTCTTCCACTGCTGATGCCTCATCATGGCCTCTCTACACTCGTCTCGACCTTTTGCTGCGTGGGAGTGGACCAGTCCAAGCTCCCCCCCCAGCCCTTCCTCCTCATCTACCTCCATCTAGCGCTCCTTTAATGTTACTAGAGCCATCCCAAACAGCAGTACAACCACCACCTCCTCCTCCGCCAGCTCCTCCTCCGCAACTTGGAGCCCCTCAAAACTCGCATGGATCCAACGGATTTGATAGGGTTGCCAAGGTCAGTGCTGATGGTTTTTCTTTTTGTCCATTTTTGTTATGGGCAAGTTGGTAACGTCACTTGTTTAATCTTCTGGAGTTTCAAGAGAAAGGCATTTTCGTCGGCAGTCTTCCTTTCCTTCTCCAATCATAGCGTTTCTTCCCTATGCTCCATGAGGGTCTTGCTGGTCACGATTATAGTTCTTTTTTTTCTTTTTTTTTTCTTCATATATACTGAACTTAGAAGTTAAGCGATTCAAAGTCCCACGTGTTGGATTTAACGTTGATCTAGATGTTAAGTTTATCGGACTTGCTATTTCTAAATTTTAGAACTAATTTAAGTTTTCCTTCTTACATTTTATGCGGGTAAAATCGATACATTTCATTCATTCTCAGTGGAAATCTAGGAAAAAGAATAAGAGTTTGGATGGAGTCATTGTTTGTGAATATTGCAGCCAGCTGATCGATATTTATACTTGAAGATCATAACTTTACGTTTTTAGTTGATATGAGCACCTAAATGTTGCAATTGAAATCATTACAAGGTAAAGCAGCCAAGTCTTCCTAGCTTGTGCACATACTCTAAGCTGCCCAAGCAAACTCAGCTTCAAGCACGCTTACACAACTCATTTTGAGGTGATTTGCTAAAAATAAAAATGTACTGTCTTTTGATGTCGCAGGATGATGGAGAAGGAACCAGATTATCCGATCAAGTGTCAGACAAGAACCATTTGGAGACAGATAGTAGCACGCCAGCTCTATACAGTGACAAGGATAAGTCAAGGTCAAAAACCATGAAGAAGAAAATGGACAAGAAGAAGAGACGGAGAAGGGAAGAGTTGGAAATAGCAGAAAGCATACGATGGCTAGCAGAAGTAGTGGTGAGGTCAGAGCAAGCAAGGATGGACACCATGAGGGAAATAGAAAGAATGAGAGTTGAAGCTGAGGCAAAGAGAGGAGAAATGGACCTCAAAAGAACAGAAATTCTTGCTAATACCCAGTTGGAGATTGCTAGGGTCTTCGCAGGCATTAGCAAAGGTGTCGATTCTTCATTGAGGATTGGCAGAAGCTAATGATAAGTAGTATCCAAGTGTAATATGAATAGACTTCACTGAAGGAAGGAAAAGCAAACTTCTAGAGATGAGAGTCTTGGAAGACACTTGAATTGTACTAATAGGATAAGTTCTAAAAGAATCAGAAGGTAGGCAGAATAACATCTCTACCTCATTGTAATGCTCTCCTTTTCTAAGCAATGCAGTGTTTTTACTCAGAAATTGGTATAATTCTGGAATTTGACCTTTCCTGTTTATTCAAGGATTTTTTTGAGTACTGAACTGGCTGTACTGCCATGAAATCTAAAAACAGATGGAAAGAGTAAGCTTTTTGAGCAACATCTATAATTCATTGAGTCAAGAGCACATGGAAGCTGTGATGTTCAATCATAGAGCATCAACAATGGCACAGAGAGAACATTGGTAAATGATATAATTTAGCAGTCAATATGCCGACATCTGACACCCTCCACAGAAAAGAGAATGAGGGGCAGTTGAAGGACCCGTCATTCAACATAGAACGCTGAAGTGGAGTCCATAGTTAGCTGGCTTTTTGAAATTTTTTAACATCAAAACGACTTCTCCTACGAGTCACTTGATACTTTATAATCCTTAACCTACTCCGAATGTTCTTGGTTAAAATCAAACCTTATTAAATGGCAATAGCAATTACGTCATTTGAAGTTTTACAGGTCACATTCTTGCATTTGAGAGAGAGAGAGAGAGAGAGAAAGAGGAGCCTTTGGATGGGGGAAAAAACATGTCGTAAAGAACAAAGAAAAATAAAGTTAGAATCCCTAAACTCTTAAGAAGAGTTTTAATCTTTCATGTTACTATCTTATATTTAGACAAAAGACATAACACTAAGTCAAATGGGCTTTAAACGATGTTGAGATAATAAAATAGCTGCTGTCCATATTTGAATATTTTTACCAATCAGCACAACCTCTTATTGTCTTGCATCCAAGAATTGGTAGGCGACATAAGTGTCTTTTGCAATAAAGTTTAAATAAAAAAAATTGATTCTAATTATTAAGCTAAATCTTGAATTAGACTTTCAGATCTTTTTTAACATATATATTTTTCACAACTAGCTTCATTATTTTTCTTCTTTCAGTTGAATCAAGTTAATTCTCTCTAATTCACCATTCTATTTATAGTTTTATTTACATCACCATCTTTCCAAATAGCTACTCATTTCTTCTACTAGTGTATAACACTTGTTGATAAACTCAATTTTCTTTACAACACTATCTTTCCAAACACCTTTCCGGTTTAATTGTACTTTCTAATACTAAAATTCCAATTATTTAATTTGAAAATTAGTCAATATTTTGAGAACATGTCTCAGAGTTTCCATGAGAAAATTGAGATTTTCTAGAATATTTACCTCGTCCACAGTAAGGAAACAAAAAGGTTCAAATTCATCAGCCCAACTGAGTAGCATATCGTTTCCTATCTGTCCCTTTCCTTTCGGAGATATTTTGATAATCTAAAAGATGAGAAGAGGAAAAGGTCAATATAAGAATTTGCAGGTGTCCCTTTCTTTAGCTTGGTCCAGGGAAATCTTAGTTACGAATAAGGAGGATTTAGACCTCCAGAGAGCCAAACAGAACTGCAATATCTGCTATTGGATCATGCTACTAGATGTCCAATTCCAAGCTGAGTTAAACCCTCTGCAAATCCCTCACTCCGTCTCTACCAAAGAATGGCTCTCCTCCATATCCACACACCACCTCATAGCAGAGCCACCTCTTTCCCCATTCTTTCATTTCATTACCGACCGCCTTTTTGCTTCTCTCCTCCTCACTCCACCTTTAGAACCCACCAACAAAATTCACTCTTTTCCACTGCGACGCCTACCAAGACCACACCTTTCTCTCTCTCAAGACTCCCAAGAAAGTTGCTTTGCCAACCCCCACATGGCAAGTATGTCAGAGAGGACTATCTTGTGGTATGTTTCGTGCAGAAATGCCTGTCGATTTTGTTATTCGTTGTTTGTGGTCTTGTTTCCGTTTTTTAACTCTTTAATTTGCATTTTTCTTGTGGATTGGGTCTTGTATTAACTGGTTCTCATCACTATGAATGAAATGTTCAAATGAAAACATTTTAGGGTTCAAAACAAAATAGATTCAGGGTTTCAGCTGTTTACCATTTGGAAAGAACAGAAGTTTGTCTGAGGGTTGTAGGGGCATTTGGCGCAGATTCTTTTGTAAGCAAAATTGGGTGTGCGAACTTTGGATTTTTGCCCATTCCAATATTGTGGTCTCTGGATTTCCGAATTGAGGTTGACGTTTCTGCATATTGGTTTTTGTTTTGGATGAACAGAAGAAGTTGTCAGCCGAGGAGGTTCAGGAGCTTGTAAAGGGAGAAAGAGATTTACCCCTTATTATTGATTTCTACGCAACATGGTGTGGACCCTGTATATTGATGGCTCAAGAACTTGAAATGGTATCGCTCAATATCTGCATTACATTAGTCAAGGCACTGCAGCTATAGCTGTAGAAATGTACTTGCAATTGTAAATCGAGATATTTACATCTCGGTTGTATAAATATCTCTTATTTTGTGATTCTAATTGCTCTTAGTATAATTTGGAAGCTTTTACGTCTGATCTTATGAGGCCTACATTTTTTTTTTAATAATACAGAAGTGATTTTTCAAATGTGGAGAGACCTGGGAAGGGGCTTGAAGGGGGTGTGTGTGTGGGGGGGGGGGGGGGGGGGTGGGGGCGGGTGTTGTGGGTTGGGGTTTGAGGTTTTGTAGGAGGTGGGCTAATGAGGTGGACGTTTGCTATGTTTAATCCATTTTGTTCGAGTTAGAAGCTCCAAGCTGCCCCAGTTGCTAGCATTCGATGCTATAAGTGATGCATCTGATAGAGCTTACTCATTGTTGGTTGGCTATGATACTGAAGCTGCTGGATATGAAACTCCTAAACCTGTATTGAAAAGAAGAGGGGCATTTAATTGAACCGTTGGAGGCTACTGTCAGTGAAATCGTATTCAACTAAGCATTCAATCGGCTTTGTCATATATGTTAGTGTTTAATATTTGTATCTTCAGATGGTCTTGTATTGGTGCATGATTCTGAGGACTTGATAGTTTTCATATGCCCGGACGGCACTTTCACATTTTGACAGGCTGGTTATTTGAGTCTTTAGACTTTGGGTCATGGCTCTTGATGGACTATCAAAAGGTGGATTGCACTCCTTTTTCTGGTTGACTTCTTGTGAGTGGAATACAGCACCTCACAAAAATTCTTTTGATGTAACTAAAACTTGTTTTGGAGGAGAGGATTTGTTTGATATTCAACTCCTTCAGGTGTCCAACGATTATATCCTTGATTTTTGGAACAAATGATAAATAGTATCCTTGATGGAGGTGCTGCAATTAGCTTTTTGAGATATGTCATAGGATTTCTTAATGCTTACAAGTCTTTAGGTACTAGTCAATGAACTCTGCATTTTGGTTTACCTGAATCAGATGCCATTTGGGCCAAAAATTTGGTCTCTCTCACAATACCTAGAAAATATTTTGATTAGCATGCACTCATTTGGGAAAGACATCTAATACAGTTCTGGAACCACAACAGAAGAGCTTATAGTTACCCGTTGGGTAGATATTATTATGAGGATAGTGTTTCTTCCCTTGCCAGCATTCCTTGACTTGTTTTTGCAGCTCATATTGACTATTGAATTGCACAGTTCCGCGTCATGATTGCTAGTGGTTCAGTTGTAAACTTTTCCAAACTTGTATGGAATTAAGTTTCTTCATGGTGAATAGAACAATTTGCAATGTTTCGTCTTCTAACAGTTAATGAAACCTTAAAATGTTTATTTGTATTAATCTAGGACAAAATCTTGCCAAGATATAATTGCTAGTCTTGAAGGTCTGCAAACTTATGAGCAACTTTTGGATTTGACTTTTTGTCACAGCTTGCTGTGGAGTATCAGGACAATGCAGTGATCGTTAAGGTTGATACAGACGATGAGTATGAATTTGCACGTGACATGCAGGTAACTTGGTGCTTTTATCCCTGCGTTGGTTGATTTGGTATTTCTTGACAAAAAATGAAACTGATTAAGATCTTGGAAACTTAGTAGTTAGTCTTTTCGTGTAGCTAATTCTATTGCTTACATGTTATGGATTGGTATGTCTTAGTGACGGGACTAAGCTTTCTAGTTGGTGTAATTACTGCAATACTTGTTCTTTGAATATATTTCTACAGTAATAACTTTCTATTTTTGTCTCAGGTACGAGGTTTGCCAACATTGTTTTTCGTTAGTCCAGATCCAAATAAAGACGCTATCCGGACCGAGGGGCTTATCCCAATACAAATGATGCGGGACATAATGGATAATGAGATGTGACCGAGCAAGTAGAACCAGAAAGAATTTGTAGGGGTGGTAGGAGCGCTTTCAGTGACTAGTTTGAGTTCTGTAATTTATATGAAATGCTGCATTAGAGTCAACAATTTTGTAGCTATTTGATGTATTATAGATGGATAGTAGGAAAGGTTTTGGATGCAGTAACTTGTCGGCAATCCACTCAAGTAAGGATTGAACTCTCCTTTTTCCCATCATGGAGCGGGAATTCAGACGTCCACTTTTAAGAGGTTGCTTGTTTGAATTTCAAACTGAAGATCACTTTTGAAGGACGGTGGCGGCCTGTTGTGCCGAAATCAAAACCTTAGTGTTGGCGTAAATGCTCTGCATATTATGCTCTCTTACGATTCGTAGGTTCATGTACCCAGGCCCATGCAGATTCACGTGGAAAGAATGGGCGGCCTGCGATTGAGATGTACTAGCGAGCGAACGGCGGAAGGGTTCTTCAATTGTTCCTATTTTGTTCCTTAAAACATTCTGATGTGGTCTGGTCGCTGGAGCCAGATTGTTTACAAATGATGGTCGAGGCTGCCTAGTGTCTGTACGTTGAAAGACCAGTCTCAAAAGCCACCGATATAACAAGGAGCCGTAGTACGAAAAGATTTCTATTGCCTTCCCTGTCTACATCTAGACTGGTACAAAGCCTTCCACAGCGTTTTGATTACCAGATTGACTACAGATTGTGTGGGAAAGGGGAATATACATTCAGAAACAACGATTGTTGGGGGTTCTTAAAGTGATTATATAAAGTTTTAGTGATAATGAATACTTTTAGGTACAATGTAGATGTAACTTCCAAATTTTAGGCCATCGGAGTAGAAATAATCACGCTTAAATAAAGGAAAATTCCATCACGCAAATGACTAAACCTTCCACACGATATGACTAAACCAAAGCGTTGAAGCTTCTGTTCTTCTGATTTGATGGATTTAGTTTAAGGTCATGGTAGGAGTGTCTGACGAGTCTCAAGAGTGCTCAGAACGGTTAACTATTATTATTTACCACCATTAGAGACATGGAGTCTTAGTCAATCCATTCTCTCCTACCATTTTCTGCTTCGAGAAGAAGTTCATAACCATTTGCATTGCTTAAACACAAGAAGAAACAAAAAACCCTATGTAAAAGAACAAAAATAGGCTACTTTTCTGGGCAAGTTAAAAGTATAATCAGATACAGAAGAGATCAACAACAATGGCTTAGATACAGACACAGATACAGGTACACTTTTGAGAACAAACAAAAAGGAATGCAGCACAGCCTTCAGGTACAGCTGAGAGCACCCAGACCCAGGAACGGGTCGATGAAACATCCTACACTGCTAGAGGCTCCTTAGCTCTTCCTCAAACCGCGTAAAGGACGACATTTCCAGCATCTTCGATGGGCGATAAGGCCAAGAACATGAGCGCAGCCATGAGCCCAACCGGAAACAAGAGAAGCATCAAGGGCGGAGGCGGCAGGGGCGGCAACAAGAGAGGTAGCACCACCATCGACGCCGCTAGAGCCAAGAGCAACAGAACAGACCCTACGCTGAAAACCTGGACCATACTCTTCTCAACCTCGAGACAACTAAAACCATGTCCTCGACAATGCAGCGAGAGGAAGACAATGCTAGAAAGGCTTTGTCTTTGCGTTCGCCAGGTATGTCCCCGGAAATTAAGTGCGGTTTGTATATATATATATATAGGTGGCCAGTGCGGGCTTTCGACGAAGTGAAGGTGATTGATGCGACGGCTAAAGTCTAATTCCAGTTTAATGAATGAAATAGAGGTAAAAATGGAAAATGAATTAATAATATATAATCTAGAAAATTACAAAAATAAAAAATAGTCAAACTTTTTTTTTTTTTTAACTGTTGAGTTAAAAATTCAAAAGGGACTTGGACTGTTACATAGGATGATTAACGGGACGTGGGGCCAATGAAGGAGTGTCGGAATCGTGAGGAAATCTGGCTTAGGGTAATGTTCCGAATCAGACAGAATCAGAGCGGAAGATCCCAATATATACATTCAGCAGATACGTTTAGGAACATAGAATTTAAAATTGCTTTCATAAATATTAAATACCACAACCTTTTTATTGATATCTTATGCTTTGTCTCTTCCGATGGTCTTGCAGTAGTTAGTCCTAGAAAACTACAACCAAATTGTTTTTTTTTTTTTTTTTTTTTTTTACATGACAAGATAACATTTTTCCCACTTTTTATCTTTTTTCTTTACTGATGGTATTTGCATGAACCACTCAAGTGGGTTTGACGAGGAGAAGCAGGCGAAATTGGAATTAGAAGACATGGTCTGGCTGCGATGCGTCCAACTCAAAACCTGCTTTTGAGGTTGCACCGGAAATTTCGTATTGTCAGATGATCGAATTGTTTCACACCAAAAGGAGCTGAGATTGGAGGATCCATTTTATCGTCCAGCATTAAAGCATGCCGAATATGACTTCCATGTGCGTGTTGGTCAATTGCCTTATCTAACACGGCTTGGCCGTAAAATCTCTGCCGCTTCTGACTTCTGTTCATCCAGTGGACCAAGACTTGAGTTTTCCCTTTTTTACGTTTTTGTTGGGGGATATGGTTTTGGGCTTGCGATTGACAAAAGACAAATGGGAAATCTCTTGCTTGCATGAGACAGTGCTTCCCATCGCACAAGAAGATACGGTGCCTCAGAAGTTCAGAGATTAATGAATGGAGAATGGGAGGGAGGGTGGGGAGAAGATGCTTCCCAGAATCCAAGAATTGGCATTCAAAGATAATGGAAGTAACAGGGACTACGGAGATTGTGTGAATCTCGGAAACGACAGCAAGGTTCAGCGTCTCCGTTCAATGCACTCACTCTCTCTCTCCCTCTCCCTCTCTTGTTGCTGTCAACAAAGGGCGTTCTCTCTTTCTTGCTTTCAAAGCTGGCGCGTCAGAGACAGAGTCACTGGATGTTATCATGTTGACGCTGCAAAGCGTGGCTTGCCAAAGAGGATATGTGTAAGTTGGTACAACCGCAGTCCTATTTTGGCCTAGTGCATTGTATCTCAGCCTTCGCGATATTCCACGCGCCTACGCCTCTCTTTTCAAACACACATCCTCATCTCGATTTCTGCTAGTTTTGGTCCAATCAAGGCCTTTGTGGGTGAGGCGATTTTCGACTTTGTTTGACCGAGAAAGCACCCTCTTCGCCATTGTCTTTGGCTACTTCTAGGCTGCATCTCACTTTCTTTTTTTTCCAAATATTGCTACTGTGCTGAAAGAAACGTTCGAATTGGGTAATGGAATCCAGAGAAAGACTTACTTAGCAAGAGCCCTTTGGGTTCTGAAAAAAGTTGTATCACTCCAAACAATGATTACCCAACTCAACAAGTTTTTTATAGTTTTCTATTTCTTGATTGTCTTCCGGTTTATGGTTTCAATCGTTTCGGTCCACAGCTGCACCAGAAATGGGTTGCCCTTGCGGCAAGTAAACTGCAGTTGGACAACCATGTTGCCCTCGTAATAATTCTGTAACAACCGCAGTGACTGTATTTAATAAAAACATGCATGCCCACCTGCTGCCCCCGATGAGATCCACCACAGAAAGTAGAGTATGAACGATATTGAAGTCTTTTACCTAACAACTGCACATAAGCAAATGTAATGCTTTTTTCTTCCCTTTTTAGATGAAGTATAACAAAGCCCCAAGCTTCTCATTGAAACTGTTAAACACATCAATGGACATCATGGAGGGGAGGTCAAACTTAAGCACATTAAATACCTCTGACATATCTTATGTCAGGGGGAAAGCACGGCAATACAGAAAAAAAATTGAAAAAAAAAAATCGAAAAGAAAAATAATAACTGCATAATCCTGAACACCGATTTCGTTGCAGAATGAAAAGAAAGATGCACTCATAACACCGATTTCGTTGCAGAATGAAAAGAAAGATGCACTCATAACAATTCTGCCAGATTGTAGACCGTCAACATGTCGCCTCACCAGCTGGGCATTGTTGCTTAGACAGTCCTCCATCCCAGCTTTCATCATTCGTTCCGCAGAACTCCACTCGCAGAATTCATCATTCCGTCCGCATACCACTTGGAGAATCCATTCTCAAGGGCCTCCCTCATCCACGAATGCCGGCACCTCTCCACTGCTTCTGGTACGGTCAACCAAGTTCTCTTTCGGGTGCTCATCTCTGGCCATGATTCAAGCTCCTCCTTCACCAACAAGGCAAACATTGCAGCTTTGCATAAGCCTTCCGGGCTGAACTCATCTTGGTGGGTTTTACTCTTAAAATCATAATATCCTAGAAAATCCTGAAACCACGAAATATTAACAGCGTATATGAGTAGCGAAGCAGCTGGAAACTTATAGCTTAAACCCACATTCAAGATAATGTGATATAATGGGCACACGACGACAGCACAAGAGATAATAGGCAACCAAAAAAGAAAGGAACTCAAACGGGAAAGATTCAAGATATTACAAGAATATCGTTCCTCCTCCTTTACAACCAAATCCTATGTGTTACCTAAATCAGAAAGACTAGCCTAAGGTTACGGCCTCAGAGTTAGTTTTGCAACCAACGTGGTTCAATTAAGAGAATCAATCATAGATGCAGAAGAAAACACCCAAAAGGGAAAGAATTTTACCAAAATATGAACAAGATAGCAGCAGAACTATGTGAGGTTAAAATACAGTAGAACTACGGCTATCAATTTTTCACAGTGGAAATTCCTACCCCGCCATGATTGTTCTTTCCCGAACCCGATGCATATGTCGTTTGAAGGTTATTGACTTTCTAATGATATTTGCACAAGTGGAAGGAAACGAAGTGGCTACTTGATTAACTGATATACATTTGAAAGCTTGAACAATTGAACGAAAGATACTTAAACATATATCTTCCCTCATCCCTTTCTCCTTTCAAATCTCACTTCGTCCCACCTCTGGGCAAAAACAGATGCATGTCCGTGGGGTGAGAGACCAGGCATCCCTTTCTTCCTCCCTTTTTCCTCCGATGTATCACTCAACTTACATTTCCCTTCCCTTCTTCGAACTTAATTTCCCCTCCTTCCAAGATTGTCTATATATTCCACAATGTCATGAGCAGAAAAAGTATAACAATGTTCAACAAAATGTCTATAACTTTCCATTAAATTCAACAAAAGTCATCAAGACCACATAATACATGGGCAGTTGCACTGTCCAGCGTTTTGCTGCATCTAGTATGCCAAAAATCTCACTTTGAACATCACAAAAAATACCAATAACAGCAGAAATTGATCTGTATTTAAATGTGCGAACTCAATATTTACAATCAACAAACAGAGCCTCGTGGACATCTGTAGAGAAATATATTGCTTTTCTGAAAGCATCCCACACTGAAAAGCAATATTGCACATTTGAAACATACAAAATCCAATCAACTTCAACACTTCAAAGGATCAAGAGACAGTAAAACAATATGACGTAGTTTATAACAATATCAGAGTAAGTTCAATGAGAATGAAGACAAACTGACCATAAGATCCCCCCGAACTCCAGCTTCTTCAATAGCTTCCCTCACTGCAGCCTCCTCAACAGTTTCATCATTCTCCCAGCCTCCCTATAAGAGACAAAAGAACTCAAAATAGATGATAGAAATACATAAACCCCACGGAATAGAAATCTCCAAGTGAGTCCAAGCTGGCTACTTCACATTTATTAGTAATGGACAAAAACATTGCTTCCCAATTAAGAATCTGCGCTAATTTTTCACTTGAAGGAATAATAATTTTGAATTCCACGTTAGCTTTGCTTAATATGTGATTAATTTTTCCTAAACTTAGAGATGGTGACTATAAGTTCTCAACATAAGCACTAGAAAATTCTATTCTTTACAGGACTGCAGCCCTTTCTTAAACCCCTTTTTTCTTAAAATAAGTAAACAAACAAAACTTTCAGGTATCAGAAAATGAAAAGAAAGAAATCCTGAACAACTGGCTTTATTTATTTTCCTAATAGCTAGGTTGGCAGGACAAACCTTACAATCTATGTACTCCAAAATTTTACATTTTCTTCGTTTCTATACCATTTGTGCACGAGGGTAGCATCTTCTCACTGTTCTGTATGAGTTTATCTGTAGCATAAAAGTGCTCACTAAGCAATGCACTGTCACACATGGCCTTTTTAGAGATCTCCAGTCTGTTTTAACTGACATTAGGTTTTTAAAATCTATCATCTCCATGCAGGTAACCGACTATAACTAATCCAACCAAAGTCCTTTCTTCATTCAAACCCAACAGGAAAATTCCAAGAAATTTGTCATTGGTAGTTCACCCTGTCAAACTAGAAATTTCTTAAGATGCC
This sequence comes from Casuarina equisetifolia, assembly GCA_028551475.1. Taxonomy (NCBI): domain Eukaryota; kingdom Viridiplantae; phylum Streptophyta; class Magnoliopsida; order Fagales; family Casuarinaceae; genus Casuarina; species Casuarina equisetifolia. The sequence goes on from CM052358.1 coordinate 8,102,738, forward strand.
CAACATGATACATAGTTCAAAAGACCAGCTCCATGCTTTGAAAGACAAAGGGTCATTTGATTGCTCCCAAAAGGTTGGTGAAAACCTCAGGGGCAAGCAACTAGTTGTACAACCTAATATGCACGCCAAATGAAGATTCCTGTCAACCTTCGGATTGATTTCAGTCACTATAAAATATTGCCAATTATTTTGAGTCCTCAAATTACACAAATCAACTGACATATGATTTTTTGGGGTGAGAAGTTAAGTTGTAAGTATCAACAATAGGCAATTGCAGAAAACTTGGAAGTTTACGCCTCCCAGCAAACAGAACAATGCTCTATAAGATTAAAGCCTCAGCTTAGCGGGCATGCAAGCTAAAAAGGCATGAAGCATACCCCGCTTTAAGAGAGACCATTAAAACACAATATCATCCTTGTAACTTTACCAGTAAAGAGAATGGCGACAAGCCTTGAGGAATAAGATTTGAGAAAAACCATTAAAACAACGACTAGAGTAACCAATTTGCTTAAAAAACAACATATGAACAATAAGAGGCTGTAAAGTCAGCAAAACAACTTCATCAAAGAAGTCTGACAATGAGAATTGTTTCTACTTCAAGTTTGTTTCACCTATTTTAAACAAAAAGATCCAGTGAGCATGAAATCAAATTTGCCCAATCAACCTAATACTGAAAAATCCAACTCTGTGCTAGCCTTATAATCTGTTCATGCTTATAAGAGAGAGAGGGAGGGAGCGATATAATACTTTAGTAAACAAGCTAGTAAAGAATTGAATCAGAAGTACCTGAAAGTTCTGAGCAATGTAAAACTCAAGTAAAAATACTATCACGACTTATTACCTTTGGAAACAAAAGTCCTGGTCCACTAGTTGAGTTAATCATAAGCACTTCAACAATCTTCTCAGAATCCATATCTTCATTGTCACCTGAATTTCTAAGCCTAAACGGAATACACCTGAAAAGATAGGGAAAAAAAAAGGGAGAAAAAATGAAAAAAGAATCTACTGAATTAGTTTCTTCCCACCACATACAAGAAAATTCTTTGACAAATATCCTTGAAGGATAAGTGACAGTAATATCAGTCCAAATTGCATAAAAGTTTCTAATAAAAATTGATCAGAGACTTCATCTAAAAGTTATCAGTCAAGCCAAGCCTTATCATGCAACAAGTGCCTTGGACCAAACTCACGCCCCCAAAGCAATGGCATGCATACATAAGCACCTGTAGTCTACCAAGACACGTGATTCAATAAATTGCAAGGTGGGCGGTGCATTTCAACATCTTGTCCATATTCACTAGCTACTTCACGTGAGAACAAATGGTAAATAAACCATTAGATTCATAATTTTATAACCAAGAAAAGTTAGGCTCAACCACTTAATCATCATTAAGCAAAAACACAGCCTCCCATCTGAAAGGGACAGCTTCGGAAGAATCAGTAGATATTAGTTGTCTTCTCTCTTTATCCTTTTATTTCCCAACTCTAAATGAACAAGTGCTAAGTAGAGTGCCACAAGATATCGTGCAGATACTTCATCAAGTTCCCTTCCGGCCAAATAAAGACTAACTCACGAAACAATACAAACTGGACAAAGAGGAAAGCCATCTAATTTCATTCACTCATTACAATAAATACAATAAACACTGTTGCCCAAAACAATTTAAAAGCTCAACAACTTTTGTGACACTTGCAAGCAGCACCCCTTACTAGGTGGATCTTGTTCATAAGGTTCCCACAACATGGATCACATATGGTAGAACAGCTAACGTGTAAACATGCAAAAAGTTAAACTCTCATAAAGTTAAGTCCAAGTCAAAAACTAACTCATAAGTTGAGAAAACAAAATCTCTTTTCAGATATTACCAAAGATTCTATCTTCCTCAACACTCCTGTGTCAATTAAGAAATAAAAAATAAAAAATAAAAAATAAAAGAAGAAGAACACCTACAACCCATACCTACACACCAAGAGTCAAGTGGAATGGGATTTAGAGTAAACATCATCATGAGTTTTGATATTATATAAGAAAACTTAAAATACGATAAAAAAATTTACTCGTGAATTAAAATGATAAATTTACTTATAAACATTATCCAAGAATCCTATCTCTTTGGTGGAAAACTACATTCCTCAACATAAACAACTCATGGCTAAGTGATTGGTAAATATGTATATGGCCATTGGAATCTAAATAGACAATTTGAGCATAATAGCCAATCCCATAGGATAATAATTTGTACAACATCTATTGGGCACATTCCGCATGGTATAATGATGCTAGTAACCTTCTATCATATGCTACAGAATCACCCACTAAAACATCCATTTATACCATTACTAGGAACAACAAGCGTAAAAGCATGCCTTTGAAGATTCCACCAGCATTAGGCATCAGACCTAGAAGTCATCTGCCCATAGTGATCAACTCTTCAATTGTCTTAAAAAAATTACCCCTAAAGAGGTCCAATCACAAGGTGACCTAACGTTGAAAAAAATCATTTCAAAAAGGCTATCCTTCTACTTCAGTAGTCCCTGTATCCTAGAATCGGTCTTCTTCCCGATTCTCTAAATTACAACCTCACCACAAGTTTTCTTGTTGGACCACTAATGGGACCCCAAAAGGCAAGTACAACCGGACATCTCTCTCTTGGGGAACTAAACAAGTGCTCCTCGCAAAGATAATATCTACATGAAATACATGTCTAGAATAATTATTGGTAAGATAAATTATAAGAATTACTGCGCTGCACAGCCCCTAAGCCAACTCCAATAACCTTTTGATTAGCTCGCTGTTTTTATTTTCCATCAAAATGTATGGATTCCAGACACCATCGAAATCAGATATGCTTCTAAAACCTAGTTCTAGTAAATTGGTCAGCCGGGATCGTCCATCTAGCATAAATCATACAAAACCATGCATCCCACCTTTACACGCCCACATTTCCCTATGCTTCCAAAACCCAGTTTAAGTTGAACCTCGGCTTGGGTCAAAGAAATATCTTATTCATATAGTATAAATCAAACATTCCAACCAACATATACCCACCAACTCCTCCATTTAGAAAGGAAAGAAAGCACTTAACCACCGTACAAAAAATATCACTTGCAAATAACTTATATAAAACCCATTACCGAGGAGAAGTCAACAAATAATTGGCGACACCTACGATCAATGGTTGCTGCCGTCTGAAAATGACTTCCACGCAAATACCAAGAAACGAAAGGCCACTCAATCACATCAATCGGCATCAAACCATACCCAAGAAATGCAAACTCAGCAGCTAGGTAAAGAAATATGTTGTAAAGGTATGAAGTAAATGAAACGCGGAATATACCCGGCAACTAGGCGACAACCGGCCTCGTATCGTTGCTGATGCCGACCCGTGCGGGCCACCAAATCACACATAGTACTCCAAAAGAATAACTTTCTTCAATGCTTTTATTGGTTTTGCTTTCTCTTACCCTTCTCAATGATTATCCTTCCTTTCTACTTCTCTCCTCTGCCCATCAACAAAACTGATCATCACTCATCCCTGTGCCGGATAACAATTCCACCATTAACTTTATTCTTCTCCGAAGTCCAATACGTCGTCACATTGCCCTGTGGCGGCAAACCAGTCCTTAGGGTTTCTGCTTCGGTGCAGAGGAAGGAGAACGAGAGAGACAGAGAGAGAGAGGGAGCGGGAGGAAAGGGTGTGATGAAGCGGTAAGAGCGGAAGAGGCGTTTCGCGGTCGGGTATGCTCACGTGGGTGATTCCAAGCCGGGTTATGTGGGGGCCCACAAGGGGGAGCTGGGTCACAATCTAGTGGTATCTGCAGCAACAACGTGTGTGAGCGACAGCGAATCGGAGAGCAGTCCGAAGTTGGCGTCAAAGCCATCTGGTTTTGCGAAGCAGTTCATCCGCATCGCTCATTCGGAGGCATTTTATGCTCGGCTTGGGGTCGAGCCGTGGGGATTCAATCGGAAGATCCAGCGGGGCTCCTCCCTTTTGTCCACAGGTCAAAACAGTCTCTCAAGCTCTTCTTTTTTGGGGGGGTTGGGGGAGGGTCTTTCCTTTGGTGGGAAAGAAATTTAATGTACGAATATAACAATTGGTCTTATTTAATATACAAACGTTACGATCTTAATTTGATGTATGGTTTGCCTCTGTTTAATAAGATTGATCTTAAGATCTTAATCGAGATGGTACATATCCATTTGGATGTAACCGTTGTACACTTAATGGCTGCGTCTTAAATTTTGTATTCAATAGGCTAGAGGTTTTTGGTTTTCATTCAGCTTAGACCATCTATGCCATCACAGTGATCCATATAAGGCTACTAAGTTTTGTGAAATAATAAGGTGAGTGTTGAACGGATTTGTCCTAATCCATTACAACTGGTCTCGGAGATGGTTTATGAGGCAGTCGTATAACCCTTGAAGTGGAGTTGTACCTGAACTGACGGAAAGGGTGAGTGGATTTCCTGGTGGTGCCAATCGCTAATTAAAACCTGGTCCTTGGGATGGACTTCTTGAGAGAGGCGACTGTACCTGGGATGATTAACCAAAAGACCCTGTTAGCCATGCAACCAAAGAATGGTCTGTAAAAAGGTAAAGTCACAAACCATTCTAGTCAAGATACCTAACTTCTAGTAGGGAGTAGCGGTCTACCTTCATATATGAAGCTTTTTCCAGCCTATTAAACGAGTTAGCTATCAATGAAATGTGGTGAGTTGTTAATCATTGACAGCTAACTTGTTTAATAGGTTGGAAAAAGCTTCATACTGTATGAATGTAGACTTTTAGTCAGGATACCACCAATTGATCATAGATGGAGACAAGCCTAAGACTGTACACATATGAGATACAGGTTATTTGAATGGCAAGTCACACCTTTTGGCTTGGCAAACACTCCATCTACATTTTGCACTTTGATGAACAACAACCTCCATCCATTTCTAAACAAGTTTATGGTTAAAGGATGCTTACAATAGAAGATCACACTTCTCACTAAATTAACTGGACTAATGTCATGATCTTGTTGTTTGGACTGTGCAGCACCTAGTCTGTTCAGGGGCTGGGCTAGCCTTACCTATACAAAGTGGAGCAAGAATGCCAAAAAAAAAAACAAAAAATTGGGACATAAACCAGGAATTTTACCAAATTGGTCTTTATCGTGTACCAAGAGAATATCCCACGGTCCTTCATGTTTATATTCATTAGAAAATTATGCTGAAAACTTAAAAGTGTGGCAAATGCATATTAGAAAATAAAATCATAAATAACATTATTGTTACCCTCTTTTATATGTTATAAATCTGGTATCTCTTCTGGCTAATCATGACATTGTCAAAGAATATTCTATCGCCATGATTATAGTTAGTTCCAGTATTGTTCCCCTACCCGTTTTGTACATGTTTCCACCATTACCTTGGATCTCATCATCGCCATTGTCGTTGTCATTAGAATTGCCTCTTTCACGTCTTATTATTTCGATCTGGGTGACAGCCATGGTTCTATCACCACGACCTCCACCATGTCGTAACTTCACGTTTATCAAGTTCATGTATTTCCACATCCGAATAGGAAAATGAAAAGAAAAGAAATTAATTAATTTTTTTTTTTTAAAAAAAAATAACATATATGTAACCAAAAATAACCTTCATATTCACAATAAATTCAATACTTAAAATGGCGTCCTAAAGACAAGAATATGTTGCATTTATATATTAGATCTACAAGAACTGCAAATTTGTTTCTGGTGTAGATTTCTTCATCAAGTACTGAGAAAATAAACAAGCGATTGGGGAATATTTATTGTTGTGTAACATGCCCATGATATACTTTTGTGGGCTTATTATCTTATGCAAGACAGGATTTTGCTTAAACGAAAAAGAGAACATTTACTTGGAACTTTAGCCTTAAATATCCTTTCACCATGAGAATATAGAGATACCGTTTCCCTTGTAACTTGACTCGCCCTGCGACATCGTGAGTCGACAAATATGTTTTTGGATTTGTGAGAAACTGATTTTCAAGGGTCTCGATTTGATCCACTCACTTCAAATACTACAAGCACCAAACTGCTTTTCATGAGGATCCTACCAAAGAGTACTTATATGGAGCTTATTTGTGTACTCAACATTTGGAACCCAACAATAATATGGCTAGTCGATTTTGTTAAAGAGAGATTAAGATGGTCCAAAGATTGTCAAAAGACAGGATTTAATAACTCTCAAGATCAAAGGGTTCGATTTGTACAACAATATAAATAACAAGATATATACCTCGAAAGCTTGTCAACTACAAATATCATCTATGCAATACAAATGGCCTAACGCACTTCTCCTCCCGGCTGCCATTCTATCTTATAATCGACAGAGGCAACCAATTTGACTCCCTTCTTTTTTAGGCCAAACCTTTGCACTCCTGTTTGTCAATACCTAAATCCAGTTGTCACAGGGCTCTTTGCAACAATGGTATGGTGCAAATACCTTGGAATTGCATGGTGCATGGCAATGGCCTCTACCTTTCTAAATCAACTGAGAGGCCATAAACCAGTATGGCTGAAATAACAGGAATACATACCTTGGCAGTGTCACCACATGCCCATTGTGCCAAATTAGCTCTCATCAAGAACAATATCAGCAGGATCTCCAATCCATGGCCTCCCTTCTCTCCACCGGAACTTAATCCGCAACTTCCCATTTGCATCAACCCCCACCACTTTTCCTTTACTCGCATGCGTCTCCATTCCCCAACCCCAGCGTGGTGTCACCAACCCTTCTCTAATCCTCACTTTGTCCCCCACTTTGAAAGGCCTAATCCGTTCCATCTCCCAAGTTTTGCAAAGCCAAAGCCTCTCTGTAAAGCAAAATGCTACCCAAAGTTCCCCAGATTCCATCCGATGCACCACACCAATGCTCGAATGACTCACCTCTCCCCATTGGTGGGTTGGGGTAGAAACTGATGCTCTAACCCTAACCCAGTCACCAATGCGAAGCTCCTCCTCGCCTACTACCTCTACTTCTGTTGGATCCAGCATCCACGTTTTTGATCCAGCTGGAGTATATATTCTCAGCTTTCCATCTGCATCAATAGAAGATATTGTTCCAACACTTCCATGGCTGTGGCCTGACCACCCAAATCTAGGCTGCTTCACAGACAGTTTGACCCTCACTTTCTGGCCAACCATGAGCTTGTCCACTCTTTCAAGATGGGAAGTAGGCCCCACCCACTTTTCTTGCTCCCCACAAAACCCAACATACGTAGTTCCATCCCATTCATCTCCGTCATATCCAACCCCTTGTACCACACCAACACTACCTGGCCCAATGGACTTCCAATTGCTTGCATTCTCTCTCAACCTGACCCACTCGGCCACTTCAAAAACTTGCTCCATCTCAAGATCAGCAGGATCTCCTCTCCACAAACCTGACAAACCAAACAATGCGACTCTCACCTCTCCATCAGCATGGACGCTAGTTATGACACCTCGTGAATCAGGCTGCGCCCCTCTCCAGCCCCACCTTGGCTCAACCAGTCCAGAGCGGAACCGAACATACTGCCCAACCTTAAAGCAAGGGACCTTCTCAACATCTGTGTAGTGAGTAATCCACCTCCCTTTTCGGAAACAGCAAGCTAACTCTAGGTAGCCAGTCTCTTGTACGCTATGTACAACAGCTAAACTTTCTTTTCCAATAGTATTCCAGTCATAACTTGGTCTAGTTCCCAAGCTTGGCTTTGATCGTACCCAATCACCAACTTCAAAACCAGACAGTCGCTCCACATCTCCAGGAGAAACTTTCCACAGGCTCTGTCGGCCAGCCACTCTCACCTACATAAGAATACCAAAAAACTATGATTAACAGTAGTTTATTAGAACATCCTAAATAACAATTTTTTTCCCCACACAGACAGGTTGTGATTCTGCAACCCCACAAGTAGCCAATGACAATGGATTATCAAAAAAATAACAATTTTTTAAACCATCAGCTTACAAAATAGTTATATGTATTGCTTATCTAGTCATATGTTGCAATGATCCCCAAAAAGGATTGGCATGTCATGGCGAGCAAGGATTCAACCAGTATTATGAGCGGGCAAGACTGAACATTAACAACCGACTCAAGAATAAGTACCCATCTAAAAGCTAAGCATTCTTACATTCAAAGCACCATCCATGTCGATTCTCACAACTTTTCCAATGCTAGCAGGAGTTTCATTTGACCACCCTAGTCGGGGCTGAGTAACAGATGGTAACACGTGAATCTCTTGTCCAACTTCAAAAGGGGGCACCTTCTCCACATCTGTCAGAGAGCAACAAAAAGGCTTGCTCCTGAAGCAGAAGGCAACACCCATATCACCATCCTCCTCCAAGCTATGGATTATGCCAACGCTATTCCTTGTGATGTCCTCCCACCCATATTTTGGAGAGGATACAGAAGCTTTCACTCTTACCCAATCCCCAACCTGATTACAGTTGAGGTAATTAGATTCGTGTAAGGGAAAAGAAAATCAACTGCAAGACATCTATTCAGAAGTATTGAAATATTACCTTAAAGTCTTCAACCTTTTCCATGTCAGAAGGATCAGCCTGCCATGGTATTGGTCGATTTGGTATTTCAATTATTAAAAGACCATCACTCTCTATCTCACTTACTCTTCCAACACTATGATGTGTCTCACCACCCCAAGCATATCTAGGTTCTGCAACAGATCGCTTGACACACACCCGATCACCAATCTGAAGAATCATAAATATATCCATTATTGAAATGTAAATATCTATATCTAAAAATCTATATACGTATATGAAAAAAACAGAAACACTAATTATTTCTGACAAAAGAGAAAAAACAACATTTCTCCCATACCCTGAAGGGGACTACAGGCTCAACCTCCTCTGGTTCACAATGCCATGGGTTTGGAAGATAGCTTAATTCCAGTAACAGACTACTATCTGGTCTGATACAATACACTATACCAATACTCCCAGGTGTTACAGATCCTAATCCATGCTTTGCTGTTGTAAGAGTGGGGCGGATACGAACCCAGTCCCCAACCTTAAATTCTTCAACTCTTTCCATTTCTGCAGGATCAGCCTTCCATCCTCTGGAAGCTCCAGGAAACCCAACACGCAGGATCCCATCATCATCAACACATAGCACAGTTCCAATACTGTCACGTGACTGCCCACGCCAACCAAACCTGATAATCACAGACTCAGAAATCAGTTTATGATAGACAAACATCAATCAATTCAATAACAATACTTCAAAACATCCTAATACACATTAGGAATGAAGAGAAGGCATTAAGGGTAACTCATAGTGGATGAGACTCATGCTGAGATTTCAGTGGTAATGCTTCAAAACAATAAAAGAGAGTGTTAAGAACATTAGATATGTGTTTCTCAACCTGTGGCATTGTAATCCTAAAATCTGGACGCAAAAGCTGAGATAAGGAGCAAATCTTTCTTACATGTATAGATAAAAACAGACTAGGTCATGGCACGTGAAACAAAGAATCCTAAAATTTGGACACAGAAGCTGAGATAAGGAGCACAATTCTTTCTTACATGTATAGATAAAAACAGACCAGGTCATGGCACATGAAACAAAGAGAACACATAAAACTTCATCCATAAATAAAATTAACAAATAAGGGTACTGATATCAGAATGATAACCAAGTCCAGAATTAGGAAGGTCCATGACTTTGAAGCCACCAGGAGGACAGTGATAAGCAGTACACAAGGTTGATGTAGCAAAAACTGACTAGAGAACACATGGATAACAGAAGCATACTTAAGTTTCATTAAACTTGAGTAAAATGGATGACAAAACAATTTCCGAAAAGGAGAGGAGATACAACAGCCCCACTATGCTTTTGGATGGAGAATTCAACATTTAAATGGCTCAATAATTTTCCCAATGGCTCCTTCCATCATTGGCACAAGTTAAACAGTACCAATGAGGGCCAAAATTTTAAGAAGTAAAAGAGTTCGTATGGATTAGAGCTCCAACTAGTACTCTTACATAATTCCCAAGGTTAAAGTATCCTTGGTAATGGCCTAAACTATATATACTTCTAGGAAAAGAATAAGAATTCCTAAGTTAACTTATTTACCTATGACTTTAATTATCCAGTGCACTGATTTAACATATTTTACGAACCATAAAATAATAGCTTTAATAAGAAAAGTATAGTTTAAAAGAAATGATGAATCGGACTTAATAGTCATCCATAAACTTTGGCTCCATATATAAATATCTTCTGATTGTTGATGCAAAAACTATTATTCTTCCCATTCTCAACACATCTTATAAGGAGAAGAGAATTCTCCACTGCACAGTAAGCATAGTAGAGACTTACTTTCTGAGTACAGTAAAACAGCAAAAAGACTGTCGTTCTAATGATAAAATGACATGTCAATCTATATTGGTGCTCCAAAAGCAATGGCAGATGCAACATCCACATAAATTGTTCAATTACTTAGGTAGAACTATAAGTTACCAACTGCACAAGATCATACCTGGGTTCTTTGACATCAGGTTTTAGCTGAACATGCTGTCCCCTGTCTAATGGAATGACTTTTATAACTTCATTGGCTAAAACACGAGCTTCTCCAGAACAAAAGGACACAATAAGATTGTCCCTGTCAGGGACACTTTGCACAAAGCCCACACTTCTATGTTTTGCCCCTTGCCAACCATATGTAGGAGTCGTGATACTTCTTTTAAATTTAACCCAGTCTCCTACTTCAAATCTACACCAATTTCAGCACACAATTGTGTTAATAGTCAGAAACTAAAAAGCGTTAAAACTTGCACTGCACATTTGATATCAGAAGAGAATCATCGTTATATTTTCTCCTCACATTGTAGGTGAGAGATGCACTCCCCTATGCATAAGTGCCTCCATCAGATCTTCAGAAATCCATTCCCGGGGAAGGGCTTCGAGAAAGTCCCTTAAAGTCCTGCCACTGAAAACAAACATAGATCTCTCAACTTATTTTTTCTTTTTCTCTTAGCTCATAGGTATATAAATCTCAGTAATATGGAAGAACTCAACACTGCATCCTTCAAATAGTTAGGGCTATCTGATCAGCATATAAATCCATTAGTCCATGTATTGGGATTAACTACACTTGTATAGCTCAGAGATCAGAGAGCCTTGAGAATAAAGGAGAAGCCACATGAACAAGCCATGCTCCAACGGCAACTTACCTGTGGTTTCTTACTTCAATAGCAGCATCTGGATTTCTAAGCATGATAATGAGCCACTCAAGATTTTCACGGATCATTTTTGCTGCATCTGCTGCTATATGGAATGCATTGTCACCTTCATCATCCTGACAACATTGAGCAAGGACATCATAGTTGAGTGGATTACAGCACGAAAAACTTCTGATATTAAGAAGAGAGGTGGCAATGAAGTCACCATGCATTTTGTAGAAACATATAGTGAGGAGGAAGAATATGACCAAAATAGAAAATTGATCCAGTGGAGCACGTGAGAATATGACTCTAAGAGCTTTGAGAATTTGCAATAATAATAATAGCCAATGGAACATATGAAGCAAGAGGAAGGGTGGAATTGGGAGACAAATAAATCCTTTTCCAGATATATTCAGTTCATTGAAAAAGCTGCAGAATTTTTATCCCCCCATTCTCTTCAAAAAGCAGCGTGATATGACAAGGCATATCACAAAAACACATCCAAGTGTTGAAAACATCTTAATAGGCTCTGTGATTTATTTCTGCTCAATGATTAAACTTTGACAAACTCCACACACCTTTGAGTATAAGAAAACAGACATGATAGTACATATTTCTTTTGTAAGAATATAAAACCACATCCAATTAACTTTAAGGATTTCCTTCTTCTGGTAGCTACATCCTAACATAAAATCAAACTTCTTACAACTTCCATGACAAAACCCAGGAATCTGGATTGCACCCTCTTATATTCATATTGTGAAAGATCAAAGAGAGTGCTCGCCAACTCATTAATTGCTATTGAAAATCTGGTACCAACAAAGAGAGCCCCCTCCCTCCCCCAATAAAAACAAAATAAGTAACATGTATGATAATGATAACAACAATAATAAAATGTCACTGTTGCTTCTTTCTTTGAAGTTTGGGGCAAATCAGGACAAACTGCTAAGTTCTGATCATCATCCCCCAAATCTTTACCAGATTGTCTTTTTCATCCTTACTGGTCTATTAATAATAAATGAAAAGCCCAGTAAGAACCATAGTGCTCTCGCCGTACATGTAAGACAAGATTGGCTGCTTCAAGTAATCAAGAGCTCACCAAACTTAAAGTTAGTTAATTAGATTAATTTAAGTAATAATTAACAAGAAGAGCAGGGTGATATATAACCCGAATATCAAGTGCAAGTAAATAAAACAGTTTTAGCATTCCACATCAATGCATGGTATAAGTATCATATAAAAATTCTCTTCAAGCAAAAGATTGACCACAGTTATCTTCTTAATTATACATGAAGACAAACCTGCAAATTACAGTCTGCCCCTGCATATAGAAGCAGTCCAACGCATGACTTTGCCCCTCTGGCCAATGCCACATGAAGAGGAATTGTGTTGTGCACACTCCGGATGTTCACATCAACTCCAGCATCAAGAATAATCTATTCAACATTTCCAGAAATAAAAACTATATAAAGTGCATATATGGGGGGGCAGGAAAACCAAATTGCCAAGGTTTATATGCTCAAATATAGATAAATATAAGTAACCAACAAAATAGCTATAGTTAAGTAACAATATGAAGCAGTAGGGAAGCTACTTTGCTACCTTGACCAACACAACATCATTAGCCATTGCAGCAGTATGCAAAGCTGTCCGTCCATGTTGAGCGTCTTGGGCAGTTGGATTTGCCCCAGCAGCAAGCAAAATCCGCACCAGTTCTCTCCCCTCTGCATGCAGCATCATAAGCAATCAAAAGACAACAATAACAAGGGCGAAATAATTCAACACATCCCCAAGCCGGGAAACAATATGTAGTACAAATATGGAAAGCATCTAAGTCAATTTGACAAGTATACATGACTCCTTTTGAATCCTTAAATATTGCTTATGAAAATTATAAATAGAAGGTAAGAAAAGAATGGTGAAGTCAAGAAAACTGAGAGATTGGCAAAAAGGAGAAATCTTAAGAGGCAGTACCTCCAGAGTTACAAAAAATCACTGCACATTGTCTCATTCAATGTATGATTTCCAGAATCAAAAAGGGAGTGCGAATCCCAGATGTCCAGCAACTTCATGAAATGTTTAGTAAGATCAATAAACTCAAAGGACCAGCTAAGCAACAGGCATAGCTACCATTTGTAACAAAAGGTTATTGGTCATGTCACTGTACTGGTATGAATATGAGCATCAGTCCTAATGTCTAGAGTACAATGTATACACAATCAAGTGCTTCGATTATATTGACATCATAGGAAACCTTTTCACTACATTTTAAGTCCAATGATCAGCACTCAAAAATTTGACAGCAACAGACACTTTTTAGACAATTTGACTAAATACTGAAGTTGCAGGGAGAATTTCAACCATGTTAAACCTTCACATATGCAACTGCCATGAACTCACGTGCCAAGTCATAGTTTGATCCATTGTAAGGGAGAAAAAAACTAAAATCAAAGCCAAATTTTACTTTCAAGCAGGTGCTATATTCTTATCTTTATTTTTTCATCAGTTCTAAGCACCATCTGCATCAACTCAAAAGAAATCAATTATGCAAAGTTACGTCACTCTTGACTGAAGGCAGAGAATTGCCTATTGATTTGATGAACATATTTTTAGGGTCTTACATGTAACTTTCATCATCCACATGCCACAGACATTCTAAGATTCAAGCATTACCAATTTCATGATCTTTCTTTACTGCAGCTGCCATACACAGGGCAGTGCCAACTGGACCCGGTATATCAATAGCATCAGCAATTTCTTCTGCAGTTGCAACTTCGACCCACCTCCTGACAACAGTCACATTCCATGTTGCCACACACAAATGCAATGGTCTGCAATAATTGGAGAAATTAACAAACAGTCACAATTCTAAGTTAAAAGGCATATTATCAAAAGCCAAAACAACCACCTTTCTCTAATCTGAAAGCTCTAAATAAATATAAATCCATACAAGCACCAAGCTGAAATTCCAATTCCATATTTTTAATTATTGTTCAGAATTCAACATTTAGTAGAACTGAAAAGCCTATGTGAGCACTAATAAGAAAGCAATCTGAAACCAAGACTTTCAGAAATACCCTTGGTTTGACTCCTAAGAGGCAGATAGATAAAAAGCAAGCAATTAGTCAGATCCATTCTGTACTGCTTATTGGCAGGCATTTTCCGCCTGATAATAGTCAGGGTGTTTGGTATCTGAGTAAAAAGAAGAGCTGTTTTCCCTCCCAACTATCAGAGTGTGAAGGACTTGGACCAACAAACATTTTTTGATAAATGAGGCGGTGGTGCTTAGAAAAAGGTGCTGTTTGGTCCAAAATCTCGTGTCACTTTTCAAATAGCTATACCACAATGACCCACAACAGAAGATAATGTGAACTTCCGCCAACTATAAACAATATAAGGGCACAGCAAAGCAGCAAACTTAACTTGCAATAAAAACTAGCAATGCACCTAAACTCTCCACTCTCCCTTTTCCTATGCAAAATATTCAATCAAATACAATGGGTTGAGCAAAAGTTATTTACAACTTGGAATTTAGATCTACACTCTCTTCTCTACCATGATAAACTGGCATTATTTACTCTGAGCATCAGAAATTAACATGACAATGGGCTCAAATTCCCAGAAACATATAGCAGTCAATTATTCAATACACAGCCCATGAGTCATGATTCTGTATATTAACAAAAATCAGAACGGCTCTGGAAGCATTCCAACATAATTTTTTTCATTTCCCTACCCCTCCATTTTCCCCTATAAAGAAAAGGATAGTGAACTCTTTTAACCTTCCTTTTCAAACATACGCTTGTTCACATTGCCCAAATAAAAATTTAAAGGGCATTAGATTTTACTTACGTCAAATTCTTTGAATTCAAAACAGCCATTGATCTACAGCCTCCATTTTCCAATATCACCAGGGCACAGTCTGTATATTTCTTGGCAACAGCTCTGTGCAGCACAGATTCTCCTTCATCATCCACTGCATTGGGATCAGCTCCAGCCAATAGCAACTCCTGTCATTGTTTGACATAAAACATGAAATAGAAGAAGTTTAAAGATCAGAAAGAATCATAAAAGGAGAACCATCATATACATCCAATTAACTGATTCCTACACGCATGCAGTCAGGTTGACCATGGTAGGCGCAAACATGAGCAACAGATGGACCAAAGCCATCCCTCAACCTTGATCTCACATTAGCACCTCTCCTAATGAGAGCAAGGACACATTCTGGTGATCCAGCTGCTAATGCAAAGACAAGTGGAGGATCCCTATCCTTATCCAGCACATCCACGTATGCCTCTTTGTATTCTAGAATAGCCTCCACAAGTTCCGCACAACCACGTCTACAAGCCAGGTGGAGAGCTGTTTGGCCATCAGCATTTTGAGCTTGTAATAGTAAAGGTATTGAGATGTTAATTTTCCCTGATGCAGCCTTTCGGAGCAACTCTCTGCATAGGCACAGAAAAAGGCTAAAGAGAATAACATTAAAAGAGAAAGTTTATTTAGAAAGCCAGCACAGGCAGGTATGTACCAAAAGTGGACTAACCTAACACCATTTACATCCCCTTCAGACACAAGCTGATGCAAATGGTTAGAGTTGTCAGGAAAACCTTCAGGTTCAGTTACAACAGATGCTTCCATCAAAATTGATCCAGAGCATTTGGCAGAGTCACTGTACTCAGTCACACAAAATGTAGAGCTCAGGTAACAGAATTAACAATCTTAAAAATTTACACTAATTGTCCTTGTCTCTCTTGGAGACATGCCTACATGCACAAGGCAGAATAGAAACATTGCATTATAAGCTGCCACCTCATTTACTGCCCAACACAGGCTGTTTGATATAACTAACAGTGTGGAAAGAGAAATAAAAGACTAGGAGCTCACAAACAAAATTTCTTGTCCTTACTTATCAGGGCTTGCAGGAGGACTGCGTGGAATCTCCTTCAAATGACGAAGGAATGTTGCTAACATCGCATTAAAAGTTGGTCTTTTTGAAGCCTTGAACTGCAGGCACTCACCAATCATTTTCCATAACTCCCCCGGTATCCCAACACCCACCACACTTGCATACTGCGGAGGCAGCTTTCGAGCTTTGACAACAGCTCGATAGATTTCCTCAGCACTTAACCCAGCCCACCTACACATAGAAATTAAACTTGTACTAAGCATCTATTACCATATACTGAAGAAAAAGAACTTTCTTCAGATAAAGAGTATGCTGCTTCACATACGGGATTGAACCAGTGCACATTTCGACCAATGTACAACCAAAACTCCAGGCGTCTGACTCGGCAGATATACCTATACCATCATCCCAGAACAGATTCAACGACTTCTTTACTGGCTCCCATGCCTCTGGAGCTGCATAATGAGGACTGAGCATTGTACACTCCATACATGAGTGAATTTTCAAGGAATCACACTCTGGACGTGCTTTCCGACAGGAAGGTTTCTTCAGAATTCCAGCAAGTCCATAGTCAGAAACCACTGCACGACCACTTGCATCTAAAAGAAGATTAGACGGTTTTAGATTCATACAAACAACACCTGCTGCATGGAGTTCAGCCACTCCTCGTGCAATGTCAGCCCCATACCTGCAATTTGTAAAAGCTCACTATGTCACAACAAGAGTCAGCCATACAAGAGAGTAATTGTGGCTTATAAATTAAAAATTAACGTGTGTTGGTAAGACAGCTGGTCCTCAATTGCAACCCAATCAAACACCAACATGCAGAAAAGGAATGTGTACACACATTTGCATGTATTGATCATTTCAAAGATAGGAGATCAATAAAAATAGTAAAAAGTGCCAAATACATCACTATTTTTGGCATCTAGTAACATATCCAAAATCTAAACATCGATGTCTAAATCCACAAGCAAGTCAAAATTCAGGTTAGCTTCTTTCCTTAAACAGGGATTGAAGCAAACTGCACCCTGTAAACACAAGAAACTATTACTACTAAAAGCTGTTCCACAAATATCCACAACGAAGGGAAACCCACTTCACTTCTTGGTTCTTATTTGCAGCAGCAAAACCTTTGCATCATACAGCACCTTAAATTCACAGAGCGATACTGAGAACCAAAGCCCTCCTAACACCAAGAAGTTTGTCTCATATGGTAACAGATTTATTGTGGGGATTGGTGACATTTGCCAAGTAACAGAAAGTAAAAGGCAATGTGTAAAATAATCTTTTAACGGCATTGATCAAATACAGATATTTTATATGCTTTATTCACATCCACACTCAAACTCTACAGTTGGCAGCACAAAATAAAAATCGTAGCCAGCTTTTTGCCATAAAACTTCAAACTTGAACATTCTGATGCCAAGAACATATGGAATTTCAAACAGACCTTCAGAGTTCATTAAATAGTTCAAACAGGCAACTAAAAAATACAGTATGCAGGGAAGGAAATTAGTATTTTTCTTGACAGCGACAATGGACCATCGCCTTTATTCTTATCACAAAAGTCAAAAAACTGGAAAGTATGAATTAGCAAGATGTTTGGACACGTGGCTACATCAAATGTTCACAAAAGACCTCTACCCTTTTGATGACAACAAGAATTTTCAATGGGATCACGAAGTGAATACAGGGACAGATCTGCAAAAACCATTCCCTTCTCCAACCTCTTTGTTTTAATTCCCTCCATAAAATAGTGAAGCTATGATAAAATATCCCCTACTCTTCCCTCTCATATATGAGATTATGACAGGCCGCACTTGACCCAGAAGTGAATGAGAAAAAGAAAAGATCACCTGCTCCCTTGGCAGTAATTATATGAACTCAGAGGAGTTAAAGAGGGTTTAGAATCTTCAAAGTTTTTATTACCAGTTAGTCTCTCTGTTCATTTTTGTCACCAAATTATGAATTTAATGGCACCAACATGCCACAGGGAACATCCTCTTGCATTTACTGGACCGAGGGTGTTTCCATACCCTAGAAGTTTCATCAGAAAGTTCTCTCATTCCCTACGATGATGCAGTCTCAACATTCTCAGAAAACTTCTACCCACATTTTAGATCTAGGAAACATAAAATTTCAGACAACTCTGGAAGCATAAACTTAAATAGGATATGAGACGAAGGACATTTTGAACTTCTAAGAGCCTCTTCAAGAGGATAACTTTTTGCTGAAATGAATGGCTACTAAATTTGGTGGGAAGGCACCTAATTGCTAAGCTGGTCAGACCGTTAACATTGAGCACCAACTAAGACCATATGTTCACACTTGGTACTAGTATGCCTAGATCACATGACTTGGTAAATTTTATCATAGTGCATTTTTACTTAATTCCATCATACACCATATCTAAACTTCAATTTTTAAGCAAACCAGCTAAGTCAAACTTCTGTGCAGATGCTAGCAACAGACCAGATAACTTCAGTGCACAACAAACAGAAAAATGATACTGAATTATGCTGTCAACAAGAGGGGAAATGCAACTCTTTTAGCATAGAATTCCCTTAGAATATGTTTGTGTTCATAATTAAGAAGTATGAAAGGAAACATAACAAATTGCAGATTCCAAACAACACTATACCACCTAAATCCACTCCTTATCAGCATGCACGTGGAATACCCATGTAGATGTTCACATTTTATCTTAACTGCAAAAGCTGAACTCATGTTTTTTTCCCTTTCGATAGAAGAAAATGCAGAGAAATTCGCATCTACAATAATTTCTTAATACATGCCCCACTTATTAAACTACTAGTTATGAAACGGCTACTTAACTCGCATAAGAACATCTAAACTCAAGCAAGACTGATCCAATATACCAACTCAATCTGCTAGCCCCTGAGTTCAAATTCCCAGCACTCACTCCATATCAAGCCACGAGAATTAAATTTGAACCAAATTACATACATTTGCTTTATAAACCAGTAAAAATAGACACTTTCTGCTCAAGAAACAACCATTGATTCAGAAACCATATCAAGCAAACAGCACAAAACCTTAGGATTTGCTCCAAAGTAAGTCTCCCCTCGTTGCGCTGCATCTCGGACTGAACCGACCCGCAACACTTATCCATTACAAGACACAAACTCCCATCCATCCTCGTCGCCCCATGAAACGTACACACATTTCGACACCACATTGAGGCGCGCCGCAAGCTCTCGAGCTGTCCCAGCACCCAATCCACATCCGTCTCATCCGGCATCGCCACTTTCTTCACCGCCACACGGTGCCGGCAGCGCCTGCCGCCAATCGTGGCAGCCCACATTTCCACTCCAGTCCGCCTACTTTCCCCTATCCGCCTCACTAACTTGAGGTCCTGGTGCGCCCCAACCTCGATCACCGGCCCGCATCCGCCCGCCACCGAGGAGCTTGACGCGAAGGACCCGCGATTACAGCGGCGGTTTCTGTCATCGTCCACATAATCATCACTATCATCACCGGTGCCCCCACCGCCCTCTTCGTCGTCGTCGGTGTAATCACAGTCGAAACTCGCCCCCGCTGATGGGTTCGAAGCCGACGAGCTGAGAAGAGCCAATACAGCAAAGTTCTTCCGCAGAGCCTGGACGGAGTTTCCCACCACGGAAACATGGCGGCAGCGAGGGCAAGTAAGGGTGGAGTCCAGGCTGGCCGAGAACATCCGCGAGAGGCACTCCTTGCAGAAGCCGTGCCCGCATTGGAGCAAGAGCGGCACTCTCTCCTCCTCGTTGTACCGCGTTTGGCACACCGAACAGCACGGCACCTTCATTTTTCTCTCGCTTTGTCGCGTTTTTCCTGAAAGTTAGAACCAATCGGGGGGAAGACCCGGCAACCGGAATAGCTAAATTCGAGCTTCAGAAGATCTTGGTGGAGCAGGAAATGGTAGATCCATAGATGAATTGAGAAGAGAAATAAAAGGGAATTGGATCAGTTGAGCCGATACAGACAAAAAATCTAGAGAGAGAGAGATAGAGAGGAAGGGTTTTAGAGAGAGAGGGAGCAGGAGCAGCTTGCGAGCGATTTTCTTTTATTTTCTTTTCTTTTTCCCTTTTTCGGATTTTTAGTTTCATTACCTTTTTCATTTGTAGCTCCGTCGATCCCAACCAGATCGATATCTTTTTTTTTTTTTTTTTTTTTTTTATCTTTCCTAGTTCATGTCGGCATTTGGCCTTCAACACATTATTAATGTAAAATTGGATATTTATAAATATTTAAAATCAAAATCAAACTATTTAAATGAAATATATGTTTTCATAGGGCAAAGGAACGAAGTGTCGTGCATGGGCTATATTTGTTAGGAGTAAGGGGGACTTTATAATCCGAGCCGTCCAGACCCAGACGGTGGAGTGAGACTCTGTCTATCTGTGATTGGACGGCGAAGATAGAATGCTAGTTATCTGAAAACACGTTTACTCATGGCAATCAACGATAATTAAAACAATGTAATTCCAAATAGTGTACTTTACCTCATAAAATTAGTCAAGCTAGTTTTACTCGCATTATCCCATCTGGAAACAGTAACTTGTCGTCAATGTTACTTGATTTTACTGCTCCTGACTTGACGACACGAAAGCAAGGAGATATCATATTGGTATCCTTGTTAAATAAAGCTAATCTTTAATTTAATCAAAGGGAGATAGCTTTAGCAGAGCAATAGACTGTGCCCAAACAGCGGCCCATCTTTTCCTTTGCTTTTACTCTCGGTTTCGTGGGTCGGCCGGTGGCTTGCTTGCTTGCGTGGCTGTTTTGTCTGTTTTGCACCATAATTGGTGTTCGTTTTCTATTACCCTCTGCTCTTCTCTTCTCTGCTCTTCTCTGCTCTTCTAAATTAGTATCTGACGGAAAAGCCGGAAAAGGGACCCTACATGGCCTGTATTTGGCAAAAAGGTGAGCGTGGGGGTTTGGGACCTCTTTCGTTCTAAGCCGTCCACGTGGAAAGATGGAGAAAGATTCCGATCTTTGCTAGTACAGATCTTTTGCCCAAAAGTTGCAGTTGGAAAGGGCCGTGACGAGGAGACGATGACCATGATGATGAGAGCCTCGGTCTTCGTTCTTTTCATTTTATCCATAATTCAGCTTTATGATTTTATTTCCCATTTATACGCATATATTAAGAAATTTTAAATAATATCTATTATCAACTGAATTAAGACAATCAATCATTAAGAAAACTATATATTACATGCTAGAGTGTAAACTAGATTACAAAACCAAAGGAGTTATCCAACTTTGCTAAATTGGGTGAAAGTTTGCAAGCGCATCGAGGGGGACGTATCCGGGGAATGGACTGAACGGAGAGTCTGAATACGGCAGTAATTTGGAGAGATGGAATTTGGATGCCTCGTCGTCGAGAGTCCTTCTGCTTTGTTGATCGGGAAAGCCACGAGTATCATCTTGGACGCCATTAGCCTCGGCGTAACGCGCCAAGTCGGAGTCTCGGCCGGTGAGCTCCTGCACGAGGTCCCTGAACTTAGAGGCGCAAGTCTTCACCTTCACGGGAGTATCTATGTACACGACCTTGACAGGCTTCTTAACTCTTTTGGTCTGCTTTCTGCTGCTCATGTGGTTGACGCCAAGAACCTCCATAGATGGATGAAGTAACAAGCTCGGGAGTACAGCGGCGGCTATGGTGATTGGTAAATGGCTTCCTGGATAATACCCGTAGTCGTATTTATAAAGGGACAGGGAAGGGTTCCGTTAGAGCCGGGAAGGGTGACTTTCCCGGAAGGGGCTAAGGATTGAAGAAAATGATTGAATGGAAGAAGGAACGCAGCCAGAAACTGAAGGCAGCGGTGGAAGATTCGATAGAAACACTTGAATGACCCGCAATCTGCGTAGATCTCTGAGCGTTCATTGTAACAAGCCAGCTCGATACCGTCACGTGCGCAGCCTCTTATGACCAGGAAATAATTGGCACAAAGAGAAAGAAGTGTCACCGGAGGTGGCCATCGGCTATTTGTTCTGGTGGGTTCCATGGGGCTCGTGGGTTGAATATGGGCCTATTTTGGGTCATGTCCTCCTCCATCTGTGTGAAATGATTAGACGTGAGCTGTTGACATGGGTGAGCGGGGACGAAATCGAGGTTGTGGAAAAAGAAGCTTATCTTTCTACAAGAAATATCCACGAAATTATTCTTTTTTTTTTTTTCCATAACATGCTCGAGGGTCGAATTTGTAATTAAGAGGTATTTTTCGTATGAATCTTCTCTATTGACTCGTATCTCTTGGTTCACGGGTTTTTTCATAGTATTATTACCTATAACATGGTTGGTTCTGACAAAAACAGTGAATGATCAACTCGAGACCAAGGGAGTTGTGTTTAGAACAGTTTTTGCTTACATAGGATTCCTGCGTAAACTCACGTGGTAATCGGCAAACGGCTTCAAGCTCTGTGTCGGAGGATCGGAGCGAGGGGTGCCGAGGGATCGGTCATGTCGAACTGATGTGGCGAAACGAGGAGGGGAAGTGTTACGAAGTGGTCGTGAAACCAACCGCAGAGGACTACAACTTCCGACTGACAGTAAGCTGTAAGGCAAGATTGGTTGCATCTCTGACACTGTAACAGCGAAGAAAAACTTTGCCAAAATTAAAAAAGGGAAAAAAACAATTCATGTCAAAGCACTAAACATTAGAAAAAGCTAATAAAAAATCATTAGTCATCGGAAAGTGGAAGATTTCCGCGTAAGAGGACGTCTAGAGATTGGAATTATCCAATCGCTCCTTCTTTTTCTACTGGGTCCGACGGTACAGAGACTACCATCATCATCGCCACCGTCATCAAAACCCCTGGTGGGTCTGGTTCAAACTTCGCTCTTCTTCAACTAGATTATCATTTTCGACTCAGAGAAGGTGATCTTGATCTTCTTAAGCTTCAGTTACGGGGGTTGTTGTTTGGTTTTTCTTTTTTCTTTTTTCTTTTTTCTTTTTCTTTTTCTTTTTTTTTTTTCTCTTTTTTTGGGTTGATTCGGTCGTCTGGGTATCGTTGGGCTGGGGCCAGATTAGTTTGTGGCATGTCAGAGTAGGAGACTTTGACTTCGAAGAGCTGCTTCAGTTGGGTATTCTCGTCGATTTCGTTTCTTCGGCTTCTGGGTATGGTTCAGTTGGTGCACAAGTTTGTGGTTTCTGACTCTGTATGTGCATTTGACTTCCAACTGCTCCCGTAAAATGGGATTTTCTTTTTCTTGTTTTTCTTTGAGGGTTGGTTTCTGTTTATAGTTGTGTTGGATATAAACTGACTGTTCTGGAAGCTATACATGGGGATTTTAAGTCTTAGGGGCTTCTGTATTCGGGTTTGGTTTAGGATTCTGTGCGTGGCTATTTTGGTTCTTGTCTGTTACTACTGACCCCTGCAAATGATTTCTTTTTAATTTTTTGTTTTCGCGTTCTAGGGTTGGTTGTACCTCATGAATCAGTTTGGTGGGTTTTGAACTTGTTCTTTGTGTTTCAGTTTTTGGAGATTGCTTCGTGGTTCGGATTTTGGGCTTTCTTCTTTGAGTGAGTGGCGCCAAGGAGTCGATCGCGATGGTGATTTATGTAGAGTAGAGCATCTCTGGTGCAGAAGATGAGACGAGACCAGCAAGCGTGATGCCGAGCTTCGATTCTCAGTTACCTATAACCAACGCGGGGTATGTTCCGTATCTTTCTCCACTTCATGATATGTAACTTGGACCTTCTTATGAGTAGCTTTCTGTTACCTGTTTTGTCCTTCAAAGTTCTCACTGCATTGTAAGAGTCCTACTCTGTTTTTCAAACACATTCTGTTTTCCATTTCTATGAATAATCTCATATCATTTGCCAAAGTGTGAATCTGGGAGCTCTATAAACACTTCTATAAATCTAAAGATAATAATTGGAATAGTTTGTGTAGAACATCTTATGTTTGGTTATTGGCCAACTACAAAAGTGATGTGTTTGCATCGAATAGACCCCATTAAGGGGTTGGGATATGGAAAATGATTGAACCGGTATTATATCTAATTTTCTATTTCAGACCCCTTTTCTTGAAGTGAGAAGAAACTGATGATGACAGATATAATGCTTCATAACATAGATGAAGCACTTCTCTTTAAAGGGCAGTCTGTAAATTCTATTAATTCCTTGTCCTTTTCCAACGTCTTTCTCTCCCAGATACTACTTGTGTACTTTGGCTTACAGTCTTTCCGATGTTGACTTTTAGTGTATTTATATTTACTGGAACATTTATTTAATTTCTACTAACTTGTCAAATTGAGGTTGCACCAATTTATAATATGAGAACTTTAGCTAGTGGTGTCAAACCGATCTTTGTTTCTGACAGGGCACAATTAGGTTAATAGCTGAAAATGTTTAGAGAAGCTTTAGAAACTAAGTTAGAACCAAATGTATCCATAAAACAGATGTTAAAAAATTAAGTTTTATAAAGATCAGGAGCAGTGTCTTCCCTATTTTCTCTTTCGTTTCCAGATGACTAATTAAAGCATTCTAGTGCTGATTTTCACTTTTCTGCACAAGTTTCCCTAGTTTTTGTTATTGTTGCTAGAAGTATCCTACTTAGCCCGAATTTCATTTTACATATTTCTTTTGAATTATTCGTATCCCAAATTCTTCTAATTCATATGTTCCTTGCGTCTTAGAGGCTGGTTCCCATTTGTCTTTTGTTTTTGCCAGCAGACGTGCAGTAACTTTTCCTTGTTAGTCCTAGTGTCCATTAAATAAGATGGCCTGGGGTATGTGGGAGGCAGTTTGGGTGACTAGAGCTGGAACTTAAAGTTAGGCTTTGGTTGGGTCATATGACGTGTTGATATTTATCACCAGAATTTTTTTTTCCTTGTTTTGTGCATTTATTTTCATCAAAAGAGAAAAAAAATACTGCATGGTATTCTAGGATTCTTTTTGAAGCTTGTGATTGATTAATCCTTGCTTTTATTCCACAATATCTAATGCTGTCATTCTGGAGTGTTTTTAATGAGTAGAGCATTTTGACATGACATGATTTATCATTCTTGAGCGTAACAAGTTGATTGGTTATAATTTGGAGTACGGTTTTCAGTTGCACAGAGGGAAATAGAGTCCATTCTTTTTGTGTTTCGGATTTTGGGGCATTTGGACAATCACTTGGACTTCGCTCAGAGGATGCTGTTGACCTGAGTGGAAGTAAGTATTCAAAGATTGAAATCACATTGTTATGGTTACTATAGAGCATGTTTGTTGGTTTTATCATTTATCTAGGCAACATGAACTGCATCTAGTGATCCTAGTGGTAATACGAAGCAACATTGTAGAGTGTATGTTTGAAAAGATGTAGCACAAAATCATGTGGATATCATTTAGAAAGATTATGGTCTGATAAAATAGTGAATGAAAACTATATCTATGAGAATTTTGTCTAATTATGTAGTCCATGACAACACATTATAATTGGAAGAATTTAGTCACGAAGAGAAGGATGGTAAAGCTCTCCATAATGGTGATTGCTGCTTCCTTTTAGTGGAGTGATCAAGTAAAGAGAAGGAAGAGCTATATTTTGTCGGGATTCAGACCAAAAACTCATTTGGCATGTGGAAATTTAGTAGGAAACTTAACCACAAGAATGCTTGATTTAGTTTAAAATATGCGCTTTGAAAACAACATAAATGAAAAAAATGTACTGCTGAAGATATAATGTCTAAAATGTAAATTCACTAGCTTTAGCATGTGGTAAAGATGGAACTAAGTGCTTTCAATTACTACATTGATTTAACCAAGAAGAAGAAACCAGGATAGGACTAGTAGCACCTGATATAGGGTTGGGTAAGAGCTATGAGCATGCATTCATATAGATTTGATTGCATTTCACTAGAACACAATTTTTTTCTTACTATACTTGAGAATGATCTCTCTCTCTCTCTGTCTCTTCTGATAAAGATACTATAATGTGTTTATACAGATACTTTGTTTAGTTCTGCAAAATTAAGTGGTCAAGCAGTTGCATCAGATCCTGTTCATATTGGAACTTCTGATAAGGTGAGTTCTTTCTAGTATTAATCTTTCCCTATTTGGAGGTTTAGGTACTGCCAGTAGCTTTGTGTCTTTTAAATTGCTTCTACTCATATGGATTTGTTTTTACCAAAACAGACACCTACTTCACGTGATAATTCATCTTCCTTCCAAGTTGAGCATCAGCGGTTGTCATTGGAGAAAGGTCAACCATTAAGTCTGGTTTCTGTATCAAGTGGTAATACAGAGAACTGGGAAGAGTCCAACATGGCAGATGCCAGTCCTAGGACAGATATCTCAACAGATGTGGATACAGACGATAAGAATCAGAGGGTATGTTTCATTCACCTCCTCTTGTAATATGTTATTTCTACCTTTTAGTTATGATAAATGTCTTGTACATTCTGCACAACTAGAGTCTTAATTAGATAGTAATTAGTATCAAGAATGATGTTGCATAAGTTGATATGGATCCCAGATTACATAATAATTTGTCCTTTTGTTTCATGAGCAGAAGGATTCTTCTCGTATTTGTTGGATGTGGCTGATCTTACTCAATCTGGTTGTAATCTGACATTTAGGCTTTGGCTTGGTGCAGTTTGATAGAGGTCAATCTCTTGCAAATGTGGCTTCTGATTCCAGTGACAGATCAAAAGATAAATCGGATCAAAAGGTTACATTTACTCAATTGTTTACATGGTATGTATGTATGAGATTTGAGAAACAATCCGTGATCTTTTGCTTGATTACACTTTGCAGACTCTCCGCAGGCTTGCTCAAAATCGGGAAGCTGCAAGAAAAAGCCGACTGAGGAAAAAAGTATGGATATACATCTTGAGTATTTTGTTCTCTCTACAATTTTCCATCCTTCCTCTACCCCCTTCTTGTCATGTTAGTTGTGAATATGACTCAAAAACACAGGTACTACCTTTTTGGTGGTCAGTCTAGAGCAACTTTGTAGTTTAAGTTCTGTTGGGACCAGGATAAATTTTCATCTGTTTAGATGTTCTTCATAAAACGATACTACTGTTTCTTGGATTTCTTGGTTTGGAGTTCCATGCCACTTTCTATTTATTGCCAGTATGATGCATCCGCATCACAGTAGAATCTCTTTATTCTATAAATATGTTGTGGTAGCCTAATCTGATATGCTTGTACCAAGCTTGGCCTAACACTGGCGTTATAATCCTAAGGGGTTGTTGTCTTCTTGTCAAGGTTTGGCTATTTATTTTGGTATTCAACAACAGAACATGGGTTGTTGATACAAAGAATTTTGTTGATATAATTTATGTGGTTTCAGGTTTCAAATTCAACTATGAAAATCCTTGTGAATGGTCTGATGTCAGAGCTATAAGTTAGCCTTTTTGATTATAGGATTCCAAGCGTTATTCATCTCTAATAGCAACTCATTTTGCGTTGCTGAATCTATGGTAAAGGTTGGTGGACCTAGCTTTTTGTGTATGCTTTTGAGAAGCAGTGTCACCACTAGTTATGGTTATTTGGGGATCATTATTCGGGGATTGTAATCACTTTTTTTCTGAAATAGGAGGTTCTCATCAAGTAGGGCAAATAGGTAAGTGCCAAATAGTTTCCTTGCTCCATTTGGAACATTCTTTGGTTATGAAATGTTATGGAAACATGCAGCTCAGGACAGTATAGAGGGGAGATAGAAAAAAGAGATCTTCATAGGCCAATCAAAAAAACTCTTATTAGCAGAACAGTTTCATGACACCATGGAACATATATGTTTTAAGTAATTTACTTTGCAGGCAAAAAGCTTTCTTAAAGGAAGAGCATCTGATAAAGAAACCAGTGGTTTATCTATTACAATTGAAAGGCAAGCTGCAAAATAGAAATTATTAGAAATTAATCTTGTAGGTATGCAAGGGTTTATGAGGTTCAATTTGTTATATGTAGTTGGTAGTAACATAGTTGTGGCACATCCTTGCAAGCTTTTGACCTCTATTGCCAAAAACAAAAAGCACGTTTGTTACTGTTGGGCTGTGGAGCACTATTGTTGCAATACATTCCTGGTTTATGTGGCTTCCGCTGATTGACTTGCTTCCATCTGGGTGTAGGCGTATGTCCAGCAACTTGAGAGTAGTCGTTTGAAGTTGACCCAATTAGAGCAAGAGCTGCAACGAGCTAGACAGCAGGTTGGTTTTGGTCATATTTTTCACTTTCTGCTCTCCTAGGTTTTTGTATCCTCTTCTTGGTAATTAATTTCCCTGTTCGGTGCTCATTACTAGAATGTGTGCTCATTTCTTTCCAATTGTTTTGACCTTTGTCTCTGTTTTTGTTGGTAGAGGGGTAGATTTATGCTATGGGAGGTTTAAGTTTGCCTTATCAACCAAAAAGGACTAAAAAGTAATGCCTTTTTGTTTGTCATGTAGGGAATATTCATATCAAGCTCGGGAGACCAAGCCCATTCAATGAGTGGAAATGGTATTCCTTTCTTCAACTTGACCATTCCCTTCCAGCATGTTTCAGTTTTACAAATTTA
This sequence comes from Casuarina equisetifolia, assembly GCA_028551475.1. Lineage (NCBI taxonomy): Eukaryota > Viridiplantae > Streptophyta > Magnoliopsida > Fagales > Casuarinaceae > Casuarina > Casuarina equisetifolia. The sequence goes on from CM052358.1 coordinate 8,131,346, forward strand.
TTGTTGGTACTAAGCTAGACAGGTTCCTGATGGTTGGAGGATGAGGATTGTGTTATGTTGTGTTGCGTCGTTCTGAAAAGTTTGTTGGAAGAAGAAATTTAGCGTCTTTGCTATCTTATGTAACCATGCTTAGATTTGGAATGACATTAAGTCTGACTTTTCTTTTACTCAGATGTAGGAATATTTTAAATTGATGTACTTTGTGAATGCACCAATAACCCTATGCTGATGCTTAAATAGAAGAATTATGAGTGATATAAGATTAATTTGGTGAAGACTTTGATTGAAGTTTACAAATTTCATTAATTTTCTTGATTGAGAGAAAATTGATACCTAAACTTTCCAAAACACTTATGCTTTTTGTGTTAACTTGCTGCATGTATATTTTCACTCTCTCACTCTCTCACTCTCTCACTCTCTCACTCTCTCTCTCTCTCTTTCTCTCTGATCATGTATTCAAGCTCTACTCCCTATACCAATATAGGCTAGGTTGGGGATTTTTGAATTTGGATGTCGATGGAAAGGTAGAGTTGCTAAGGCAATTTTTTGACTGTCAATAGTGACAGTGATTGACAGTGTAGTGTTGGTGATTATATGGCAGTTGTTTTACTGCAAGACACTCAAGTGTGGGCCTGCTTTGTTTTATGATATTGGAAATTCTTGGGGTCATAAGCGCAGAGAAGTTGGGGGAAAGGATAGGAAAGGGGGTTGTTTGTTCCTGTGGAATGGTGGAGAATTACCCCACCCCAAATTACTCAAGTTTTTATATGGCTTGCATAGTTTCCTTAATTGAATTATCTTTGTTTATCCAATAACAAGTTCATTTTTATCTGTTCATTGACTTTTTATGATGGATGTGCCACACTTTGCATCATAATTGCAAATACATTCCATGTGCCTATGGGTTGGTACAGACAGTGGTGTAGTTTTTGGTCTTTATTCATCCTCTTTCAATTAGTCAAGTTCAATTGTATGAGTTAGATTATATGTTGAGCGGTGTCCTTTTGCAGGAGCCATGGCTTTTGATGTTGAATACGCAAGGTGGCTGGAGGAGCAAAATCGACAAATGAATGAATTGAGATCAGCAGTCAATTCGCATGCAAGTGATGCAGAGCTCCGTATCATTGTTGATAACATCTTGGCACATTATGATGAAATTTTTAGGTTGAAGAATATTGCAGCCAAAGCTGATGTTTTCCATTTGTTGTCCGGCATGTGGAAGACACCTGCTGAGAGGTGTTTCTTGTGGCTTGGTGGTTTCCGCTCATCTGAGCTTCTTAAGGTGAGGTCATTTAGATGTCTTGAGTGCCACCATTGGTTAGGGTTGGCACTGGGAGGTTTACTGGAATTTGGAGAAGTCATAAAACCACTGTGACAGTAATCTTACCCCAAAAAAGGAATGATAAAAGCCTTATACATTTTCATACATGTGTTGCTTTCAACTTCTGTGTGATTGTAAGTGGTGAGTCTACTACTATGTTGAACCAATTGGTGCGAGTGTTATTTAATATTGCAAATTAGGTCTTCCTTTTTGGGTTCAGGTTCGGATCTTGGTAGATTACTGCCTCCGTGCTGTTGGTGTCTTTAACCAGATGCCAATTATTTTAAGGCTTGAAACGACATACAATGGCTTAAGCTTTATGATAGTGAATGTTTTAATCTTTTCTACAGTTCATGATGTGGATCAGCAGTTTGGTGCTTTTTAGAGTTCGAGCTTTTAAGAATTATAGGCACGGGTCTCCCAAGTGATGCTTTTAGATCTTGACTGTATTTATCCTAGATGTACTTTTCAAAAGGGTTGTCTTTTTTCTTGGTCGCTTAGCTGGATTAATTAGTGAGATGCGAACCCTGGTCATTTTAAGCTTTGGGCACCAGGAATCCTTTTTCTTTGCAACTTCTGGGAAAAGTTATATCAACTGTGTCGTTCAATGCAATTTTCCTTCAATTTCTAAATTATAATTCCTTTTGTTCTATATTTTTTATTCCATTGATTAAATGGCTGAGCTGTGAACTGGTGACTTGGTTTTTTGACACTATGATGAGGTAATGTTCATTCTAACATGTAATTCACTACACCTAATTAGGTTTTGTGCATGTTTGTGTTCTCTCATTCTAACATGCCCCCCTTGCTATGGAGAAAAGTTATTCCGAACTACTCAAATCATTTCTTATACGTCATATTCTCATCTTTGAGCCCGAGTCACCTGCTCTTCTTTTTTTGTTTTCTCCCCTTTTCTTTTGTCATTCATAATCTTTGTTTTTCTCATTTCAAATTACCCCTCTTTTTTATCTTTCTTTTTTTTTTTAACTTTCTAATCAAACCTAGCCTTTGAAATCTTCAGTCTTAATCTGAAGTAGTGAACTTGTAAGGTCTGAAGTTACCTGTTCCTTTTTATTGGCATATAACTTGAAATGATTATATTGGTTGAAGCTTCTTGTAAGTCAATTGGAGCCTCTGACGGAGCAGCAGCTGGTGGGAATTACCAACTTGCAGCAGTCCTCCCAACAAGCGGAAGATGCATTGTCCCAGGGGATGGAAGCATTGCAACAATCCCTGGCTGAGACATTGTCCAGTGGAGCTCTTGGCTCCTCAGGTTCATCTGGTAATGTAGCGAACTACATGGGTCAAATGGCCATGGCCATGGGCAAGCTAGGGACCCTTGAGGGGTTCATTCGCCAGGTATTTTCTACTCCTTTTAGTTGTTCTTCTCCTCCCCTTTTGCCGGCTACAGACAGCCTGACGATTCTGATGTAGCCTTGGACCAGAATCCATTAAATCATAGGAATTGTTGTTTACCTCTGCCTGTTTTCTTGCATATTACATAATGTTGATGTAGCCTTTTCAAGTAACTTACTTTTCTGGGGCTGGTTGCTTTCATTAAATCAGGCTGACAATCTCCGGCAACAAACGCTGCAACAAATGCACCGTATATTGACAACACGGCAGTCCGCCCGTGCTCTTCTTGCCATAAATGACTACTTCTCTAGGCTACGTGCCCTTAGTTCCCTCTGGCTTGCCCGTCCGAGAGAGTGAAAGCACCTTCTGTCTCCCAAACTGATTGCTAAGACTATGGTTCCTGAAGAACAGACAATTAAAAAAAAAAAAATCTCACTGTGAAATTGACTGTCCAACCCAGCAGTGCAACTACTTGATCGTTATTACTTTTTTCTTTTCTAAATTTTTCTTGTGTTTTAGTCGCAGAATTCAGGTGTATTATGTATCAGCATTGCTTTGTTCATCACTTTTAAGGCATTTGTAAGATCTAGAAACGTTATTGCTGATGAGCTTCCTGTATCTTCTTTGTCATCAATAATAATGTTACCTTTTACGCCACTGCATCAATAGTGTCAACTGGTAGTGGCTCCATGTTTCTTTGAGGACACTACATTAACTGGACATGGTTTCCCACCTGGCGTACAAAATTCCTTATTTACCTGTGCTGTCACTGGAGCAGATTTTGGCCCACAGAATTGTGTCATACCAAAGCTCCAAATTTTCATATGCGGTAGATAAAGATCTCAACTCTATCTGACTACTATCCTAAAGGATTATTAGTATGCGATAACAGTAAGATAATTAAATCATGTTTTCTTTACCGACCAGATGCGGTAGATAAAGATCTCAACTCTATCTGACTACTAACCTAAAGGATTATTAGTATGCGATAACAGTAACATAATTAAATCATGTTTTCTTTATCGACCAGTACTTGTGCACCAAATTGCCTGAGAGGACAAAGACAGGGCTTCAAAAATAGTGTTTCGGTTTCAACAACGTGACCATAAACGAAGATACAATGATCCTTATCAACCAGCAAGATGAAAAAAGAAACTCCGCCTACACCTTTATTTGGGGAACCCCATTCCGATAGCAAATGGAGAACTATTAAAGGACTAGTAGAGCTTCAGGTGTAGTTGCTGCTGTAGAAGTTTTTAAGGAAGTTGGAGATGCCTTCATCCTTGGTGGGCAAGTCCTGCACAAGACCTTGATGGCCCACCACATATTGACCAACGATATGGTGGCGCTGCTTTGCATGCTCCACAACGTTATTCAGCTCTTCGATTCCCTTGAAGACCAACATATCAATCACCTGCAAATATATTATAAATGAGGATGAGCATGCGCGGGAGAAGACTTTTCCAAGTCAGAATTCATGATCACATAAAGATATCTTCAAAATGCACAACTCAATACGCTACAACTATCTTAATTATTTGGAAGTATTTGAACAATTTAGAACATTTGATTAACTAGTAAAGATGCACAATATATTAAAGCATATTCCACAGCCAACCTTCTGGCAAGGGGAATAAATTATTTGCTTTGCATATTATCAAGTCAAGGGCATTTACTCAAGTGCATAACAAGGATTAGTCGATTTCATTGTAACTGAAAGAAACTTGAATGTCCCACCTAGAACATTTATCTAAGCACCACTTCAACTAGCAGGGCGGCTGCAGTCCATGTGAACCACTTTAACTGCAGAAACCTCAAATTTAATATAATTTCTATGCACAGTGACTTGGTTGTGTCTTACAAGTCAAAGGCATCTTGTCGAAGCAGAAGCCATGAATGGCCATTTCTCTGTAACCTGCTGGAAGTTCAACTCAAACTACTCAAATTTACTAAAAGCCCAACTCTCATCGCATTGTGCTCCACGGATGTGCATCAACCACTGGGAGTGGTGCCAACACTTTTCTATGCCATTAAATTCATTGCTACTCTCTAGATCTTGGTATTACTCAGAGATACAAACTTCACCGCATCTTACCAATTGTCCTTCCATACTCCTAAAGAATCCTGTAGAAGATGTCTCCATTGATTCATCAAGCACCTTAGGAGGAATCATGGACCTATAGTAAAAAGGAATTCTGACAATTGCCTTCCCGTACTCCTAATTTCCAAGATGCAAGTATTCAACACCTAAAACATCATCCCCTCCCTTCACCACTTAAAAGAAAAAAAAGGGAGCCCCCCTAATTTCTAGGGACAGTGCCTAGAGATTCATACAATACATTGAACACCATCAGACCAAGGGTTTACTATCAAGGAGGGAAAATGAAATTCAACTCAAAGTAAAGTCTAATCCTTAATCCTGTTCCAGCTGTCGATTCTCATCAACCATTGAGAGTTGGCCATGTGCCTTTTTATGCTATTCTCTCCATTTTTAGGCTGTAGATCATTGTATCCCACTTACTAACAAATTTAATCTCACATAACAAATAGTCCTTCCCATGCTCCTAAAAGAATGCAATAGAGGATCAGCCACATCATAACCAAATTTTCCCTCCATACTCCTAAGAAATCATTGTCCCCTCCCAAACACCGGCAAACCCCCCCCCCCCCCCCCCCCCCCTCCCAAAAACAACAAAAAAAGAAAAAAAGAGAAGAATCTAACACAATCTCCTTGGTTGAAAGAAAACCAATACCTCCAAGGTCTAGTAGGAATAATGAAACAAATGAGAATCAACCAGATTCTTTCACCACTAAGATTCAGAACCAGGAGAGGGCCCTTTCCAGAATTCTATGGAAAACCTTTATAGTTCAGTATGCTTACGAAACACATACAACAAGTCCAAAGTAGGTCTTTAAGAAAGAACAGAAGCCAGACTAATATTCTAGATGAGGCCCGTTACAAAGTTTGCAAGCAAAATTCCAGTATCCAAAAACCTTGAAATATCAAAAGACTACTAATATGGTAAAGTGGGAGAAGGCTTGACTTTCTCATCCAAAAATCTTGAAATAACAACATTGATTGCTAAAACAAATGACAATACAGTACTCATGCGAATTTGATATTGCATGAACATGCAATTTGATACATACTTTAATTCAGTGACAACAGCTACTAGCCGCCGATCCAAAGCTTTGCAAAAGGATGGGTAAATTAAGGGGTCAGTACCCGCAGTTAGGTGCTAGAACTTTCCTTGAGCGTAATTGTAAGGAAAGATTGCAAGTACAATTACTGCTCTGTAACATCTAATCCAACTATTCAATCAGATTTGCTATCAACATCAGAATACACTCCCGAGTTCAACGTTTTGGAGAAATTCTAATGCTGATTTAAAATTTTGAACTAGCAGCTAAAACCGAAAGATGAACACGACCACAATTCCAAGGTCTAGAGACAATTTATAAAAAATAATAGTAAAAAAAATCACTCAGGCGTCTCTTTGATTCGTGGCAGGATTTTTTTTCCTAAATAAATGAAATATTCTAAAATAAAAATAAAAAATAAAAAAAATAGTAAAAATTGCAACTAACTTCAATCACACACAATAGCACTCAAAATCCAACTGTTTAAGCACGTCATCTTCATCAGTAACGTCTTAATCAACGCTCTTTAAGGGGGTGGGGAAAGAAGGGAGGGCGGGAACAAGAATTGGACCTTGGGATTTTTTACGTCAGCGTTCTTGCGAATCTGAGCGGCGATGGTGGAGCGGAGATGCGACACGGTGGTAACATCATCCAGGTTGTAAATCTCCATGACCTTTGGCAGGGATCGGCACGCCGCCCTGAAGAAATCGAAAACTCGGCTCCTGGCTTCCTCCAGAGACACCGAGTTCGGTGGTACCTTTACGGCCCGCATTGTAAACGCCATTTCTTGCAATCCACAAGGGGGTGGGTCGGTCTGCGTGTTGGAATAAATGCAAGGATACTTGGTGATGCTGGAGATGAAGATCTCTATCCAGGGAAGTAGTTGCGACGCCGTTTTAGAGTAATCAATGTACGGGTGATCAAGGAGTCGATGCCCGACAGATGCGACGCCGTTTTAAACGTATTGTACAGCATCACATGGTTCCCCTTTTGTCTTCCTTTTCTTTCTTTTTTTGAAATAAAAGGTTTGGAACTCTTGTCATTGATATTTATTTCACAGTATAAGGAAAAGCTCAAAACCAAAAACTTGTGTAAAAAACCACATAGAGTAGGACATTGAACCTTAATGCATTATCCCAAAAGTTAAGTAATAAGATAATGTAAATAAAACCTTAAAAGCACTTGAGAGAATTATACAACGAAAATAATAAAATAAAAACTTACAATTCCAAAAATTGATATCTCAAGGAAGCCTATAAGGCTCTAGGCCTAATTGATTTTTCCAGTCTACTTTTCTACAATTCATTAGCAATGAACCTAATGTTAACAAGACGTGTATTCTATAATCAAATGATCAAAGTTGGCCAAATCTATATACAAGGAAATTAGTTTCTCGAAATATGTGATAAATCTTGATGTTTGGTGATAGATAAACTAAGCATTAATGTAATTCATATTCTAAATCCTATGAATTGAATAGACCTCTGTAATGTATTGAACCATGAATTGAAAATTAAGCTCAATCTTTATTATATTCAAACCATGCTAATGACATATTTTAAAATTCTCTAGTAAAGACAAAATCTTAGCTCTTGCACTATCTCTTTGTCTTCAGTTTACTACATAAGTCATAATAACACTTCCCCTCACAATTTCACATTACACCTCTTCTCACACAAATTCCGTCCTTACATAATTCATCTGTGTTCAACTTTAGAAAACATGGAGATGGACACAACTAATATACCATATAACCTCTACGAATTGGTGGAACAATTGCTATAATATTTAGTTCTTACAATCTTTTGCGTTCTTTCATTAAGGGAAATATACTACTTGAAAAAAAAAAAGCTATGAAGTGACAAACCTTCGAAAGTATTTGTCTTCTTTCTTCAAATAATCCTACATGTGTATCATTAATCTTTAGTGTCAGGTTTGACATCTCAAGATGTCTGAGTGAGTGCATTGGTTATTTTTTTTTAATATAAAAAAAGTCTACGGGTTCGTGTGTTATCACTTGAAGATTATACGCAGTGATAGCTTGTTTGTTTGACACCAAGAGTAAGAAGATACCATTATTAACATAAACCTTAGTCGTCTTCTACAAAATAATATATCTTACAATTCAATATATCACAATCTAATATGTAGGTTTTAATACTAAGACTTGTCAATTATGCCAAAAAAAATAAAAAATGCAGAAAGAAGACTTTATGAAACCAACCCTCTCATTTAGGTAGGGGTACCATAGCACAATGAGCCAGTTGGAAGACAAAGACACCCACAAACACATCAAATTGACCGCACGGAAATCTGGAGTAAACTGAAGAAAGAGAATTCACTTGTTTAGTACAAACACGATATCGAGGATTAGGACATGCTTTCCACTAAATGAAGCAAGGAACTGCTGATAATGATCAATTGATTAGGAGAACCAACTCTACATCGATAACAGAATCCTGTAGTTATAGGTGTTTCTGAACTAGATTTACATCTCCCCACATTCGGCGATAATGCAAGGAAGTTTAGGCCGGTTGTTAGGTCCAGCCGCCACGTTCTCAATCTTCCTGACAACCAGAAGACCATCTCCAAGAACTCTCTGGCGTAAAATTCGACAAAAGTATTCACAAGTTAGAAAGAACATTCACTTGAGAGAAAGATGGAAAAGGATGGAAAATAGAGGGTTTTGGTTCGACACAATAAGCTAGTCAACCAGATATGAGCATAATCGGGCGCGCAGCTCTTCACAAAGCTGCACTAACATAACCAGACGCAATACTACTAACAAACTGATGAAACGGTAAATCAATTACAAGTTTCAGTTTCGGTACTTTTGGATGAAATATACAGCAAAGTCCAAAAGGAATTAGAACATACCCCAAATACAACGTGCTTGTTGTCAAGCCAGTCGCATTTTGCACAAGTGATAAAGAACTGCAGTGGGAGGTTTAATCAAGGCAAAGTATTAGCTCTAAGATACAAATTTAATCGCAAAAACTCAACAGAATCATTAAACATTAAGTTGATCTCCCAGCACCTTCGTCAACATCAAGGATAGGTAAAAGAGGAATGGGTTTAAACTCAAATCCATGCTTAAGTTACCATCTTTAGGCTCTGGAAGGAATTCCAGGGGGGCCCTATCCATGTATGACAAGCAAAATAAGGGCTCTTCAGCCAGCATTCCAATTGTAGTTGTTGTTGACAGAATAACGATGTGATCTACCTAAACATTAACAAATGGACTCGCATAAAGAGGCAATAAGTGGTATGAGGCACAGGACTACTTCCCATATGAGCCCCACCCAAATTATTATAGTTGCCAGTGTAACGGAAAATGGGACAACTAATTACCAGTGCAATACCATGGCCAAGACATGTTTCAGTGTATGCATCTACCTGAATGTGTGTGAAAGAGAGTGAGTGACTGTGTGTGTGTGTGAAAGAGTGAGAGAGAGAGAGAGAGAGAGAGAGAGAGAGATCAAGTTGATTAATTACCTGACAACCATTTGTATTTGGTCCGCTATTTGCCTGCAGAGAGAGGAACAACAATGGTAAGTCTTGGTATCATTTCAAACAGACTGTTAGGAAAGGTCGATTTCAATTCAGGGAATGATCATAAAGTTTAGTGACAACATGAACTCACATATGTAAAGTCTAACTTAAGATCTTATTCTCATTCATCCTAATAATTCTGCAGCTAGACGTACCCTAATCCCCTCATGAAGAAGTCTACTGAATTGTTTAGGAGCCTCACCAAATTTAGTGATATCAAGCAATTGTCCAATTAGATAAAAGTTGAGATTCAAAGATAATTCGTAGGAATATGTACCCACATAGCATCACTGGTCTGCATCTAAAACAGGTAACTACAATCATGTCATGGTACAGGTAACTGATTATGTACTGGGAAGTTGATGCCTAAATGAATTAGAATAAACAACTGTGCAATGATAGGTTACAAGAAAATAGGAGACATTGTGCAAGGATGTTTTGCCAAGTCCCAAAAATTAAAAAATTCCAATTGATGTGATGAATTAATATGTGGCAAACATGGTAAAGATATTCTTATTACACATACCATTGACAGCAGCCCAGGACCAGTATGTTTGGCGACAAAATTTTCATCCTCAAATTTATGACCATAGATGGAAACACATCCACTACCATCACCCTGCAGATCACGAATGAGATAAAATGAATAGCACAGAAGTATGGATAGATAGACAGATAGGTACTCAGTGTTGCAGAAAAACGAGGAGGGGGATCATCTCAGTGTGTGCGTCTGTATAGATAGGTAGATTGATAGATAGGTTAGTGCTCCTGGTTGGTATAGTTAAAAAGCTTCTATTTTTATGGCTTTTTTTTTAATTTTCTTTTTTCTAAAGTAATTTACATCAGCTTTTAAATCTTAGCTATAGCAGTCATGAATATTGGTGCGCTAAGCTTTTACTGGTCTAATGGATACGTTTCTACAATAGTAACAGGATATAAAATAAAGATCCCTCTTGCATAGTATACCCAATGTAAATTTCTTGAGCTATAGCTCCTCTCGTTTCTCCCTCTTAGTCAAATGCTCTGGCTTCCAACATTACAAAGGATCATTCATTGTAGGGGCAGAAGTATCAAAGTACGACTTATGTTGTATTCAAAAAGAGGAATGGCATTTGACAGATTTGCCACCCCCACAAATTGAGTCAACAACTTCTCAGCTCCAGCTCACACTGTGGTTCCAAAATTTTTCCTTAATATAAATGTCTGACCACGCATGTCCCTGTTCTTGGTATTTTTTTAGGTTACCTCTGAATGGGAGCGCCTTTATAATATTGGTAGAGTGTCATTGGAGGTGTGACATGTAGATGTTGATAAGTAGAATCAACACCTTGAAGTATCCAGAAATATAGAAGCTTCAACCTTAACGATAGAAGTAGTAAGCATTATAAGTTTACCCAGAGTGGAAACTACTGACCTTTAAAAAGTCACCAGCCTGAATCATGAAATCCTTAATCACCCTGTGGAACTGGCATCCCTTGTAACCAACAGGCAATCCAGCTTTCCTGCCAATCGAGCCCAACCCAATTGAATATATCTATCAGCTATTGGCAATAAAGAAAGCGCCTTCAAGTTGGAGAGGTAAACTCCTGGAGGGTCTCTAATTCAGAGATATAATATATTGAATCATCACTTAACCCCAGAAGTTAAACACAATAAATTTGAGCTCAAATTATGGATAGATACATATGCCGATACCAATATATAATGCTATCAACAGAACATGAGACTTCCCATCGAACTACTTCAGCAAAAACTTAAATATCGAAAAATGACCTTATCTTAGCGCCATTTATAATCAACTTAAATATCAAATTTATATATATCAAAGCAGTGTCTTCTTACCTGTACTCTCCTGTGCAGAACTGCCTGGCATATAACACGAAAAAGAAAAAGAAGTAAAAATCAATTTCCTTCAAGATTTCGATAATTATAATTTAGTTTAAGAGAAAAACGTGCGCAAATAGAGCATAATAGAGAGTGAGAGACCTGAAATTTTCGGCGGTCTTGGGGGCGATATCAGCGAACAGCTCCATCTTGATGCGACCAGCCGGGATGCTACCGATGGTTATGTCAAAGAAGACGATTGGGTTCTTTGGGTTAGGCGGCCGCACATGCCACTCTACCGTGTTCCCTCCTCCCGATGCCATCGTTTCCAACCTGCGTATGCGCTTCTTTCGAGCCCTGCAAAGCTTCCCGCACTTCCCTGTTTGGGTGTTGCTTTGCAAAGTCAGTGAGTCAGTGCGGGGGTTTTGTGTTTCTCAGATTTTTTTTTTCCCTCCATTTACTCGATATTTGTAGAGGTTACTGATTACAGTTTTCTTGCAAAAATCAATGGGCTTCAAAAAAAAAAATCTTCATTTAAAAAAGAAAAGAGTTAATTAGATATGGACTTATTGTTGCAAATAGTTGTTTAGTAAGAATAAAGTAAAAAGATCGTTGTTCTTCACCTTGGGGAAAATATATGATTGAGATGTGGGTTCGGTTGTGTAAATATTCCTCAAGTAGAAGAAAATAGGAAAGAAATCTCAAATTTTAATTTTAAAAAATGACAAACTATCACATTATTTTTTAAAAAAATTTAAAAGGTTGGAACAAAATAGAAGAATACTATTTTATTGACTGACTAGTTAACAAAGTATCTGTTCAATTAAGTACGACACTGCATGAGACCTCTTAATTTTAGTTTCAATGGAGGTGTAAGATTAAAAATATATATATAAACCCATGAGCACCTATAATCAAAAGGCTTAATGTCCATTTATTTTTTAAATTCCCAGTTCATGGTAGACTACAATGCACAGGATAACATACCGTCAAAATGTTAGTTAAGGAGCTTTAATGAGCTGTCCTTTATATCAATGCAGACAAATGCACCTATCTAATGATTCAGTGCAGACCTCCGCTGTACGATTCACGAACCGTGACCTTTGTTTTAGTCACCATTTTCTCATGTTCCTGACGTGCTGTAATTCTTCTTATAGCAATTTTTACAGGGTGCTATGAAATTTTGCAATCTTTTTGTTTTTTTTTGCTTTTAATATATATTTTATCTTGTTATCATGTCTTTACTTGCTAACTCGGTAGCTCAGTTGCTATCATGTTGATTCTGACCATTAGGTTGCTAAAAATGCAAAATTAAATGCTTTAACAAAATAATCAAGCTTCTAAAATTTCAAACTTGCACTCGTTTTTAATGTTTTGTTGGCAACTGAAGTGCCTATGATACAAAGACGAGAGCAACTCCAGTTAAGGGTTCAATCTACCATATTGTAATGCGAAAGTAATTCTTACACAAGAAGAAAAAAGAGAAACTCACAACAACATATGGACCATGGCTGTCTCTCAAAATCAATGAGGTCATATTCACATTAACGAGTGGATGAAAGTACAAGTTATGCTGTATTGCTTTTCCTTTACTCTATCTTTGAGCAATACCAGAGTTACCTAAGCAGAAGATTTAGGTATCTTGTATTGCTTCTTGAGGAATTGAGAGGCGTCTGCATCAGCCCTGTGACATAATACTCTCAAAAGAGTCTTCGTATCTGTTCCTAGTTTGCTTCTGCCATCCTGGACTTCCAGGTTGCTTGCAGATCTCAAGTCATCAATCAGTTCTCGTGTCTGCAAACAATTTTCAGGGAAAAATTCTATTTTAGATGCCCTTGGGATGGATTTATAGGGACAATCAATACCGAAATCAACCTCAGCAGAACATAAACGTTACTGAGTTAATGATGATAGACTGATCTCGATGAAGTTTTTTCCAGTTGCAATTTAGATCCTAAATGGTGGTGAAATAATAGGAGAATGCTAGTGAATAAACTATGGGCTATCAGGTGCAGCTGTCAAACAATAACTCAAGCCACAAGCAGAAGCAGTTCTGAATTCTGGAATGTCAACAGCATGCTAAAACACAAGCATAATGCAAGTGAATATTCAAAAAGCAAGCGTAATCTCCGACTGTTGCCGCCACTCACATGGCAATGAGACCTAAAATTTTGAACGGAACCACGTATTTTCAATGCCTTTCAGCAGACTCTCACTGTATGTATGATTTTCACAGTAAATAATAATGAAAAACAGAATTAACCTCGTAGCTGTGCAACTTTATGACATGCCGAACAGGTGCCACGTGGTTTTCTACCACTCCTCGTGGCAGCCCATCTCCCCCAGAAATGAAAAATTCCTGAGACAAACATCCCGCGTTAGTTAGTGTAGAAAAAGATCAGCTTTGTCTTGGAGATGTACGATGTCTTAGCCATTACTCATATCCCAAAAAAGAAAATCAAGGAACATTGTGAGCAAAACAAATAAATGCAAGAACAGCTTTAGTTTAAAGCATTCTTAGGGTAGAAAATTCAATTAAAGGCTCTTCTGCATACAACTTAGAAGTTCCCTCTTAGCCACGAGCAAGAGATGGGCAATTGAGTGAGCAAAAAAAATCACAAGCTAGTCATAATTTGATGACCGATTTATTGGAATTTTGGTAAAAAGACAATTCAGTTATGTCCTTTTCATATTCTTTTTCCCCTCACCCTTGAAGAGTCACAGTTACCTTTAAGACTTCTAAATCTTCTTCTAATAGTTTTGCATCATTCAAGGAGAAAACTCGCAATGGGCCACCATCTAATACAACCCGAAGTAAACCATCCTAGCAAAAGAGACAATTTCAGTCATAAAAATTATAGTTCATAGGTTTCTTTAAAAGAGCAGGGATGCAACACATACTAGGGACGCTTGAAGCAGACTTGTCACAATACGATCTCTGAGTGGTTCCACAATTACATCACATAGTTGACTAAGCTCCTGCAGCAATTGAGAATGAAAGAAAGCACTGGATCTCAACATCAATAAACATCAAGTTAACCAATCCAGATGAATCATTTGACAAGGTAATTTAAAACTTCGTTTAAACATATCTTAAATATTTCAACAGAGAAAACAGGTTGATAGCAACAATCATACACATCGCCTCACTTTGCCATTCATCTTGAGGAAATGACAGTACACCGACATGAGTGCTACAAACTACTCAGATGCACCAAGGTGGAAAGGCAGAAAGGTTGGAGTGGCCTAATCTAATGACAAAATCGCTCCGTAGGTTAGGATCTAACAAACACATGTCTATCATTTAGAAGTTGAACTGTAAAATTATGTCGAAGAGTCAGATCTAATAATTTTTATATCTGATTGTCACTGGATATTCTCTAAAAGAAAATATAAATAAAAGCAGGCATTGTGACTGCACTGATTAATGTCTCTGATCCGCAAGTACTCTAGATCTGGCAAGGTTTGAGTTATTACCAAAGTAAATGCCATAAAACTTGAGTGGGAAATCCCCACAACAGCAACCATGAAAATGGAACTAAAGGACTCCACAGCATTCAAAACCAAAGGCAATTTGTTATCTGAGGAGACCCAAACTTCAATCATATAAAGGGAAAATCTTGCAAGTTGAATTTTTTCATGATAATGCATGGGATAAACTATTCTTATAGCTAATTTTGCCAGAGATGATAAAGGAAGCCTAATTCCTAATGTATTTAGTTAAACATAGTGCCTAAACAGCATTAAATAATTAACAAAAGAAAGTAGCTTCATGAGGGGACAAATCATACCACATCAAGCGGTTCAATCAGTGCTTCCAACCTAGACATAGAAACGCTTGGCTTATACAAGTTATCGATGAACCGGTCCCTTAAATCCCAAAAGACAATTTTAGTTCCTGCCACATGCAAAAGTCAAATTGTTCACTAAGCAACTCTTTTTCTCAAAGTAGACAAGAAAAAAGGAATAAGTTTGTACCAGTAAATTCACAAAGCCGGTCAATGGCAGAATTTATATCTTTTCTACTCCCATCAAATGCATCTTTTCGACTGAAGCTTTTGGATTTCTCATCTATGGATTTCTCTGGAGAAAAGTTTTAATACAGTAAGCACTAACAGAAAGATATAGATATTGTTGCACTTTTTTTTATAAAAAAATCCTGTTGGCATTATTGTTAATAGCACAAGTTGATTTAATCATCAAACCTATTTAGATGAGACATGGGCAGGGCATTGAACCTAACCCTTAAAGATATCACCCCGACTAATGGGTGCAAAGGGAATAATTACATAATAAGAAATTACTGTGACATGAGTCACTAAAAAGAAATTAACAATACAAATTAAAACAAAGAGAAAATAGATATTGTTGCATCATGCTGCTCTTCTCAAAGAACATATTACCAAGTAGATGCTATAACCAACTACATAACGCAATCCCCATCTTATGGAAATGTTGCCAATAACTAGTTCTACCAAACAAAAGAGCGTTTTCCCTGTGTTCTTTCACTTTAGTGCCAGAATAGGTTGCATTGTCTGGTCTATTGCAAAAATCTTGTGCTGTCCAACCCAAGTACATGGGTCTGAATCTCAAGAGCAGGTAATTTATTCAAAATACTGATAGGATAATATCCCAGCCACCCCTCCAGCTAACCCCAACAGATTGGAACCAATGCGGCCAGTGATCCTTTAGAGATAAAGAAAACTAAGATCATATTGGCCATAAATTTTCTTCAGTACTGTATGATATTCTAATATGAATTATGTAGTGGTAAAAGACACCCAAAAAAAAAAATCAAATTTACACAATAATATACATACTGAGAAAATTTTCGCGGGGCTTTTTCTTTGTCCATCTCTCCCAAATGCTATCTTCCAGCTTATTCAATTGACTGATTGCATACTATTAATAGCAACCAAAAAAAAAAGGCATCTTATTAGAATGGAAAAGTAGTTTATATTTGTAAAACATAAGGAACTAATAAAGTTAGTGTGATATAAGTAATGTCAGCATATTACTCATGATGGAGTGAGAACATAACTATATGAAATTCAAGGAATAACAATAATTAATGTTTTTATCAAACAAAATGCGCCCACGTTTTCCAGAGTAAAAACTAAACTCACTTGTCCTATTTACTACAAGTAGCCACATCATTACAAGTGTCAAGATTGTCCCACAACTAAGTTTGGATGGCAAAAGAGCACCGCATATTCCATAATTAGTGGTCTCAAGGACTTTTGCATCCTTTGTTTGAGGTTGAAAAAAGGAACCGAAGAGAAGTATGTTTATTAAAGTTACGCCAAAAGTAACCTTCATGCAGATTTTTTTTTTTGGTCAAATGGTGGCAATTGACTTGTGAAACACTTCCTAGTGGATGAACATATAATGAATGAACATAGTTTTGATGGATAAATCTACTAGTCATGTACTTGTCATCTGTAAAGAGAATGCATGGAAAAATACTCAGAAAGACTTCAAATTCCAGGACAGATCCATGCTTCCTCACTCATAATTTGTCAATATCTAGAAAAAGACCACTCCATTTCAGACCAAACTTGAGCCTTATGCTGAACTGGACATCTGATAGCTAATCTATTTATTTATTTTGCATTAACGAAAACCACTTATCTTTAACAAAGTAATTTCCACAAAAGATAGTTCTTGTATGTCTAAGGAATGAATCCTTTTTTAACCACTATTTAGCTATGAAAATCAATTAACAGAAAATTAAATAAGCAAGAATCCACAAGGTAACTGTGTTATTGATGACAGCTACTGGCCTAGTCAACATCAAGAGAAATAATATGAAACTTTGAACCTAGATAGATAATGCTAACTTTAAAATAAAGAGGACCATGCAATAAAAAAAAAAAAAGGAAAAAAAAAAAAACCTTCTTGCACTCCCAGTTATATTTATCCAGATATTGACCAGAAACAAATGTTAGGCTGGAACTCACATATAAAGTATTTAGCTGAACACAGAGGGTTGATGTTGTCAAGACATTTATTTCAGTTGACCTTCCCTCCTCTGGCAGCTTAGGGTCGAAGAATTCTTTCTTTACAAAAGCCTTTATTCCAGCTTCTTTCTTGTATCGTGTGAGGATAGGCACAGGTGGAATTAAGTCCTCCTTGTTAGCTACATACCAAAGTCATTTTCCAAAGGACCATGTAAGTAATAGAAGGGTAGACAGAGAGAAAGAGACATCTCGGACAGAGACTTTTCACAAACAAAAACTCTTGACTAACTATCTCACCCATGAATTCAATTTAGCTTCATGGGCTGAATGAGCCAGGCTTAAGCATAATTCTAAGCTCCTTTTTCATTTCTCTTACCTTGTTTCTTTCGTTGTTCTTATTTCCTCCCTTTTTTACTTTTTCTATGCATGTTTGGGAGGGGTAAGCCAAAGCCCAGCTTAATGCTGCTTGCTTGGGTAGGCTTAAGATATGCCACTAAGAACATATGAACACCAACCAAGACACTAACACTGTTGACAAATCTCAGAAATGTGTAAAGGCTTCCTTTTCCAATTGAAAGAAGTGACCCTTAATCATCCTGGCTATTTTCCTTTTCTTTGGGAAAAAATTATAAAAAAAAAAAAGAGATTATTTTACCATTTTTTTAAATCACAGGCAAAAAATACAGTTATGGATGTGGATGGGAAATAACTCATGACATCACCGTACAAAGGAGATGCCATTTAGTACAAAGACTATTGGCTTCACATATAACATCTTAAGTTGATAAATATCCAACACTGATACAACTCAATATATAATTCATGATACTTAGATGCGGACTCATGGTTTGCAAAATCAAAACTAAAAGAATTCGAATCTAAGTTATGACAAGAAAGAAAAAGGAATGCATCTCTTGGACCAAAAATGTAATTTCCAGGGAAAAGATGAGACCCAGATTCTTTATAACAAGAACACAACTAAAAATGGACTAATTGTAGACTTACCCAATTTGTCAATTACATTATTTGCATACACTTGAAATGCGTTGTCAATTCCACGAAACAAACTGTTCAGCTCTGAAGCCCTCATTGGAACTTTTAGAGAGAAGAATTGGTCAACTGTCTGCATCAAAAAATATCAATCACAAAAGGCATTAAAAGATGCATCTATAAGACTTATCAAACATAACAGTGCATTTGTATGAACACCAAGACTAGACTGCAGGATTCCAAAACTTAACAAACAAAACCTTCCGTTAAAGTAAAGGAACTTTGACCAAAGCAATGTTTTAAACACATGTAAGCTTCCACCAGTTAGTTCCGTTTCCATAATGAGCAACCGCCAGTAAAACAAATAAAAGCATGTCTAATGTGGATGATTTTGGGGTAAATAAAAATGTTGAGAAAGGATAAACATCAAATATAGAAGCTTCTCAAACTAGAAGTCAGATTTACATTTTAAAAAAAAACAACTTATATCAACGTATTGAAAACCTATTTCCTTCTGTATGTCAGCTGATCCATGTCGGGCAAAGTTAAACAACTTTCCAAATCAAACTACTTTAACAATGGCCATATTTTCTGGTCCAACAGTCAAACATATCAACCACCCTTTTCACATGACCCAGCAAACCTGAAGGAGTGAAAAAGCAAGCAACTAGAGACGTGCTACACCAATCCAAGCAATGACCTCCAATAAGATTGCTAACTGCAGGATTTTGAGCAAGGCGGAGTTCCAAAAAAGAGGGGGAAAAAAAGGCTACCTTTTGTGGCACCTAGCTAAACAAATAGTCTTCCAAGGGAAAGAAGAACAAGAAAACGCCCTCAACTCCCATAGAAAAGATGGGCATCAACCTTGCCACTTCTATTTAATCTACATACCGTCTCATCTTTTCCTCCCCCATACAGGATCATTAGCATAGAATAGCTCAAAAATGAATCCTACATTAATCCTGTTCCCAAAATGCACACACAAATCTGGGTATCAATTGCAACCCACTATCATCCCCACCCAAATTTCTCCATATCAGCAAGGAAAACATAAATCCTCTGGGGTGATTTCTCCACACTACACAGCCTGCCAAAATTAATCCATCTGCCATGCCCCACTGAAAACTAATAGAACCAGAAAAAAAAGCTTATAGCCATTTCTAATGCCCACAATAAGCCCCATCCTTATGGTGTTTAGCCTTGTAGGACAGATGATTGCATGTCCTCAATTTTCTAACATCCAAAATCTCAATAAAACAGCATACACCATCCCATTTCATAGTCGAGTTTAAACTCTTAAATGCCCACTGTAAAAAGTCGTGTGGAAATTTCTCCATATCTAAACAAATAGCTACAGTGCATAGGGAAACTGGATTATTTACTTCTCAAAAGGATGAACCTAATCTTCTTAAGTGCATTGTTTTTCCAAAATGGCCAACTTCCTCTCCATCAGTTAGATGTTACTATAACGATGCCCTGTAAAATGAATCCAAAGACATCCCCATAACAGAAGCCCTTGCGGTCAGATGCATCTCAAAGAAAGAAAAGCCAGAAAAATGCTCGTAAGTTGTCAAATATATTCTAAGAGAAGGGCAGGAACAGTTTAGTTCAATCATAAAATATACATAACAGAAACCCATAATTTTTCCATGTTAAGTTTTCACAAACAGATCCCTCAGTTCATGACAAAGAATTGGCTGAAGCATCATTTAATATTTTGGCTGGATCCAAAGAAATAACAGAGACATAAAAAAACAGTAAAGCCAGAAAGTTGGGAAGGAAATGACAACTGTAAAGGCAGAAAGTAAATATTTGAGAAGTTCTTAAGAAAGTCTTCATCCTCATAAGATAATTATAGAACCAAGGGAATATAGAGAAAAGACGCTTCGCCAGGATACTGGATATCTGATTTCAATAATCATATGTGCTTGTAACAAGGAGCCAGGATGAGAGTCAAGGTAACCAGAAGCCATATGAAAATAGAATTTAATCTGATTCATCCAAAATCCTATCCGTTCAATCAACTATTAAGCAACAGATTTTTATTGATTAACTAGATAAGGAAACATAAAGAGATCTTGCATGGAGTTACCAACCAATAACCAAGATAAGGCATGGACAGAAGAACAATGCATACCTCCTCCACAATTCGATAAACTTCAACAATTGAACTGCCATGCCGCTGTTGAGGTGATATTGGGTCCCACCGCTGAAAAAGGATGAACATAAGGATTAATCTATATGGTGGATGAACCATTGCAAATTCTTCTTGAAGTTGAAAACAATTTCTTAGCAGACAGTTTGCGAGATAATACCATTTAGAGGAGTAAGGTGGGGAGAAATAAGGAAGCAACAAGACAAGAACACCAAATATCTATGAAAGTTACACAAATGCAATCACTTTCTAAATAAAACTGGATAGCCAACTATCCACGTGCAGTTGGAATGGTACAATCCACACCCATAGGATTTCAAATTGATTATAAGTTTGTTGATATAGAAAAGCATGGTTAAAAACCCCACCCATTCTCCCCACAAAAGGACCTCCTAGTGTGTCATAACAAGTGGGAAATTCAGCTTTATGCACACAGTTCCGCCCACAACTACTTAAACATTGTCTTACTTGACATGTAGATAATGAACATCATGTGTAATAGGCCAGATGACAAGAGAAAAAATTGAACCAGGTTAACAGAATGAAGTATACCTACATTATGCCTTCCCATTAAGCAACTTGTCACTGAGTAACTTTCGTCACAGTTTACTGAAATTTGTCTTTAGATGGTTAAAATTCTTACAAATGTTGACATACATGTAATATCCATCTATTATGCATCTATCTAGCCTTGTCCCCTACTTAGACTAAGTGAAATCATGTCACATCCTGCGTCTGTGTCAAAACAACTTGTGCCCCTCTGAACATAATGCCATTACTAGTAATTTGGCACTCAAGCAAGTTTAGAGGTGATAATAGTCAAACATGACAGACTAACACACTTCAAGGGAGAGACAACGTAACAAGGAAATCCCCAAATCTATAAATTGAGCAGCAATGCATCTCTTTTTATTGGTGTGAAAGTGCCTTTTGTTCTCTTCTACTGTGTGCATGTTTCTCTGAGAAACTAACCAAAATGACATTAATTTTTTTTTTTTGGGTGAATTGTCATTCATTTCATATAGCTCTCAAAATTTATAGTAAAAAATAATTCAATCTATTATCCATCACCTAGGCCCAGAAAAGGACAAAATGACATTAATATGTGCAAATGAATGCGTAATGTGCACAACTATCCGGCATGCTGGTTAATTAGCATCTGATGCCAATCAAATCCAATCCTCCAAAAAGTTCAAACAAGGAAACAACCTTATAAGCCGTTTTTTGGTGTATTAGTGGCTTCCATATTTTGTTATTCAGTCCAATATTGGTCTTAAGCTGCAGATGGTGCCAATAGATCAGGAAGACATGAAAAGTACCTCTGTTGCATGCAACTGCTTTCCAAGGGCCACATCCACAAATATTACCGGAGTAATTTTGTCTATAGAAAATGCATAATTCAGTTCTCTATATGAGAAATTGAAACCAAGTTAAACCAAGCCTTATTCTTCTGTTAGACATGCTGACTGGATTTTAGGACTACATTTCTGTCTACTTCTTGAAGCATAACTTATCCTGTAGCTTGGGGGGAAGGCGGCATTTGGAATTCTAGAAATTAGTGTAATGCAGAAAGTAGGACCATCACAGCAAGGATGATTTAGTTGATCAGTAGGTTTCCGATTTTGAAACAAAAAACTTCTCACAGTAAAAGAGCAGTCTGCATCCCTCAATGACTCCTTTATTACATTCAACCTATAATCAGTTACACTTCTAAAGCTCACTGATAATATTGTTAATAAAGTGATTAATCCACTCTGGGTGCTGATTCCTTAAAGAAATAAGCGATAGACAAAGAAAGTACCATAAACGTATTCTTTTGGAGGCAAAAGGAAATCAACTTCAGAATTTACCTCTTGTTGAATAGTCCGGTCAACCCAACCTAAAATTCTTCCAAGCTGTGAATTGATCCAACGCATAACCAATGTTCCAGATATGGATTCAATCTACATGGGAATACAGAAGTCAAGAAAAATAAGTTTGAAAAAAAAAATCAAAAAGTAAATAGAGAATAGCAGTTATAATTAATGGTACAGTGAACAAAGGCTGGTCGTGCAATCTCAAGCTCAAGCATGCTAACATAGACAAGCATATAAACAAGCAAATACATAGCATGACCTACCTCAAATTGCAAAATATAGTTAGAGCACACACCATTAAGTTCCTCTAGACGTATATGGTAATCATCTTTGCTTTTAAGCCATTTATAACCTAGAGGAGGACTTTGGAGGAAAGCATAAGGGATATAACATTTCCAATCCACACCCAAATTCAATGCAGAGCCTGCTATAGCAGAACGACATCTACCACTCTCCTTAAAATTGGAAGAAGTTTTTGCTACACAACAACCATACCATCATTCACCCCAACAAGGACATAAGAATAATTAGGGAAAGCACAAAGGAGGTCTAAGTATTTTCAACCCCAAGAAAGGCTAATGTGTTGCACTGGCAGTAGGGGCCCAAGATTGGTGGCTTAAGGATGAGCTAGACTCCTATGTTTTAGACTGGTAGTACAAGTCGATAGACTAGCTGTTCAAGTATGAGTTTGGCCCACCTAGTTTCCCTAGTGTTGGTATCATCACTCTAGGTGGTGTCCTGTTTTTACCTATCTTTTATGGTTTGCTTTAATGTATGGATGTAACTCTCCTATTTAATGCAGGAACATTACGATCCTTTTTCAGTTGGTTTGTTTTCAAATGTATTGATGTCTTATTGAATTAGGTTACTATTACAATTTTATATTCAATATTGTAATGTTTGTCTTAAATGGAATATCATCGGTTTGGAAATTTAATTGTCCCAACTATCATGTTATAATTCTTTGTAACCATTACACATTTATAACTACGCCCTAAATGTGTAACCAAACCCATATTCCATAGGCTAGCAAGTGTGAACACCTATATAAAGGGGTCCTTGTGGATCATTCTACTCATACACTCTCTATGACATTCTTCCCATTCTTTCTAAAATACTCTCATTTTTTTTCCACCAACCTCCCCTCACCTTGATCTTGGTTAGGAGGCTAACTCAGTTTTGAGCCACTAGCTGAGCACCAAATGTACTTATTTTAAGTGCATTATGCTTTAGCTACTTCTATCATAATATTTGTGGATTGTCCCATTTATGACATGCATAAAATCAAGTATGAGGCAACAGCACAAATATCAAGACTAAACTTAAATTATTTTTCATTCGTTCTACGGGTTGAGAGACAGTGGCATGATTATTTACACTTTAGGGTTTAATAGCTTAAGATCAATTGATTTGCATCATAATGCTTTTTAATTGTACACCTAATAGGGATTATTTTATTGTTCATCATTTCTCGTCATAAAAAATCTCTCACCAGTATAAAAGTGAGCAAAATAAAAATCATCATAATATTAAATTCGTTTATCTCACCTCATATGAAATTAGTTTCCTGCAGTAGACCTCTCCAGACTCCTCTTCACTTGAAGACATAATAAGAGCCAGTATATATTGTTCAAGGCTATCGGCTGCCGGAAATACAGACACAACATCCTCGGTCAAATGTTCAGCACCATCAAGAAAAGGTTTCTGAAAATAAGAGGTGTGATTAAGAATTTATCAGGACCACATATGAGAATGCCCAATTATATAAACAAGTAAACAGAAACTTACCAACTTGTTCCCATACAGCTTATGAACAAGGGATGCTGAAAAAATAGCTGCGTGAGGATGCCTTTGGGTGAAAATTGGCATGAACACGGTAGAATCCTTTTTCAGAAATTTCTTGGTCTCTTCTGCAAGCAATGCCAAAGGATGTCCATGTACTGGGTCTAATCTTTCCACAGTTTGCAGTAACTGTACGAAGAACAAAAACATATTTTATAACATCTACATGAGAAGTACTCTGTGTATGTCAAGAATGTTTGTACAACGATCCACAGTCACTTACCCTTCTGGGCACATTAGCAGATTATGTTGTAAAGGTCAGCTAGATAAATTTACTTCTTATTCTCTTCCTTTTAAGGTTATAGCTGTATGAGATTTTGATTCCACCTCCAAAGTGCATAAACTGGCACAACTATTCACATTTTGATACCCCAACACAGGTTATTTAAGGATGAATTCTCTCTCTCTTTCTTAATGATTAATGATGGATGAGGGCAACAGTGCACATTAAAAAAATGAGCCCATAAAGAGGTAAGTACACATATACAAGTTAACCTTACCATGAGAGTGTATGGAGTGGCTGATTATTAAGCTGGATAATGTATTCATATTAATCAAATATGAATGTAGGAAGGTCATAAGGAGAGTATATATCTTAGATAATTTTTTACCAAGTTCACTCGATTCGCCAAGAGAAAGATAGAAGTAACAGAAACAGAATTATCATCTATGCTTAGTAGTGCTTGATTTCCAAAACAAGGTGGCAAATTTAGAAATGACGAAGTTCAAAATCCTAAAAAAAGAAACTTACACACATATTTCTGGCAACCACTTTCCATACTACACAATTTAGCCTCTCTAATACAGTTCCACAAGCAAGTGGAAAAGGAACTTGCATCAAGTACCCTTAGCACTGAAAAAGAAAATCTCACTACCAAAGGAAGAAACACAAGATGCGAAAAAATTGCAGGTGGCAATTTGAAGCTGAAAGCAATATTAGGCTGTATAACAGTCTTGTTCAACATTTTCCCAGTCAGAATTACAAGAGCTTGAACTGGGTTTCAAGTTTGATCGTATTACAACACAGCCAGAGAAAGATGGCTTGGAAGTTTCACTCAATTTGAAATGTTTAGTTTGTTTCTTTTGGACTTTCTCATTTTGATCAAGATTAGGCAATGTTTGTTATTTATCAATTCACTCTTAAACTTCAATTTGTTGAATTGCCTCTCAAAGCTTATCCTATACACTTCTGTGATACCCGGGCTGAGTTTATTTGGATCTTTTCTTTTTAATCTTTAGTCAAAGATAATAATATCCAATCTAAGTAAACATATTAATCATAGCAAATTGATTTACCACAAAGTTAGAAACCATGAGTCCCCGATAACAGGTTAGAACTCCATCGATTAAACTGATTCTTAAACTGCCCAGGGCAATCTCAACTTAAATTAGAAAAGTCAATGCCAAGGATATATGGGTGACTTCTATTGGAGAATAGCCCAAGCTTTAAAATGAAAGCCATTAAATTAAATGTGCGATCTATTGAGGGAAGCCAACATAGCCAACTACGCATTTCAGCAGATTCTCAGCCCAAATGCATGCCAGAACAACATATTTAACATGTGCAACAAAATTCTTTTACAGTGAATTTGATAAGCATATAATAAGATCTAAGATACCTCCAACACCCCTGATATCTCCTTGAAAGATGTCCATTTACCAAATAAATAAATAAAGGAAACACTAATTGTACCTACTACATCAACTAGAAAATTCACTACAGTTGAGTTAAAACACATACCCTGGAAAAAGCATTCTTAACGGATGATGATATATAGGATTCTATCTGATCTCGATCTGTGATGGTTATAGATTGCATTGCCTACAGGTAAACAAGAGATTAACATTCCTCAGTCTACAGCTCAGTAAAAATGCATAGATGCAAAGTAGACAGTCCTGGACAAAGGACAGTGTTCTAACAATTGTAAGGCAGTCATATGACATCTCATAACTTCCCAATTCAAGAAAACTTATTTAATTGATGTCAAAAGAAAAATGCCTGCTCAAGAAGAAAGGTTATATACAACCTCAGGTTCTTCCAAAAGAAGTCTTCGAGAAATCATTGCAACTGCCACTATATTCTCCATCATTGCCGATCTCTTCAAGGAACATCAGAAGTAGATGAAACTGAGTTGCGAAACCAGGAAGATAGCTATAAAAATAAAAGTAACAGAAAGGGAAAACAATTCTCGAGAGAACTAATAAAAAAAACAAGTCTAAGAGATTCTAATCAAGATATCCTGAAGAATAATTGCCTCAGCTTACAAAAGAGAATCAAATTAACTCAACAATCACTTGGATTGCTTTTATTTAGAGGACAAAAGATTGGTTTTGTTTCCTGTCTACTAAGAATACGTATATGAAACAGAAAAAAGAAATAAATTACTGATCTATACTGATTTATCCTACAATTACACAAGATGGCAAATGAAGACAGCACAAAGCAGAAGATGATCTTTAAAAGTTTTTGAAAACACGGCAGCTTTTAAGAGAAAGCTTCTAAACTCCTTTACTTTTAGTTATCCCCCAAAACAAGAGTTTTGGATCCATAAGTTTATGTCTCATACACACAGCCGTTGCAGTATCATTTCCCATGCATACACAATAAGATGCAAAGCAGCTGTCAGGTCAAAGTTATATGTCTCAGTTCACAGCATATGCACTGAATCATATGTACAGTGACCCAACTTAAGGAATATAGAGACATGCATACAGCAACAAACATGACAAGGAAGACATTCAGCTGATAGTTGGAAAGAAACCACAATAAAACATCTAATTTGAATCATTAAATGTACAAGCAGAAATACTAGCTGAAGGAGAGTATCCACGAAGTGAGCTGATTACAACTATCTATCTCTATCTTATAAAAGTATGTATATGCATCATAATCTCATTCCAGCCTGATGACATATAAACTGGACATCTACATACTTTGCTATCAATGGAATATCAAACCTCAGCAAAGTGCAGATGGTAGTCTCCCAGCTGCTTATCAGTCCATCTCTGGATGGGTGATAAAAATGACTGCAAGAAGGATAAACGCCGGGCCCCTTGTTCAACTTTGGAATGCAGACCATTCAAGTGCAACCTCTCTTGTGGACCCCGTTGTTCCTTCAATGGTATTTTCTTCAGCTGCTCTATGGCATGTCGCAAGATCCCTTGCTCACTTGTAATGACATACTGCAATTACATGTAAAAAACCAATCACGATTAACCATATTTTACCAGAAGCACTGATGTGAATTAACGTGATAAAACTAGATAAGGGTCTATAGGGGTGTGGTTGGATGCATGTTTTGTCTATAGTGCACAACCTTCAATGACAACCAAATATCAAATGTTGCTATGAGCAAAGAAGAAAACTTGTCATATAAGGAAAACAGAAATTAGTACAAAGAAGTTATAAAATAGAAAAGGACCACACCGTCCATCTTAGGAGAATGCAAAATGCACCCCAGCCGGAATCACATGCCATATGTTAGATACACTCGCATGCAAAAAAGAGGAACCCAATGTGTAAGTAAGTATGACAACATTTGGATCCCCATGGTTGACTATGGGAGTCATGAAAAGAAGTCCCAGAGCTCTCATAACCAAATATTCACATTTAAACAAAGAGGAAAACAAATATTTTGTAAATGCCAATCACTTGCATATCTGCCACAGCCCATGGGGAAGACCTCCAATATTTTTAGCTTTAATAGGCAACTTAAAAGCACCAAAAAAAATTAGTAAAAATGGGATAGTTACATAGGAGACAAAATGTATGACCGCTGCAGGAAAAGAGACACCGAACTTAAGCAACTTAAAGAAACAAAAATCTAAGACTAGTCTCAGTACTGCCCACACAAATCGTGTAACAAGGAGAACTTATTGGATGCCAAAATTAATCATTAGTGGGGATACAGAACAACATCTCAGGAGACAGAGCTTGTAGGTAAGAAGGGGCTGATGAGAAGAATAGGAAGAGAGAAGGAAAGGCAATATCACGCAGATAATTATTACCAATTACATATCACGGACATCATTTCTACAAAAAGAGGAAATTTAAACGGCAATCAAATCAAACATGTTTTCTTGTAGCCAGATATTTTAGGAAATTAATCAACCTAAGATTTTAACCTGTAGGCTTTCCTCAGGGGAACTGAAAAGTCAAAGTATGTGTTTAAAATTCAATCCTTCTTGTGACAAGGACAGGCTTTCCAAAGATTTTTGTGGCTTGCACAAAATCCATATTCCATTATCATCTTAGACGGCTGTTGTGACAAAGATCGGTTGAAAAAAAAAAAAGAAAAGGCTTGCCTATTTTCAATCCCAAGTATGAAAAGAATTTATCATCACAACTAAAAATATTTGTAAACCATGTACGAAAATTAAGAACTTCAAGAAATTCAATGAGAATAAAAAACCAAATTAACTGTAGTGGGCAAAAAAAAAAAAACTCATCGCAGAAGTACTTTGTGAGAAGACAATTACCCCATACTGATTTGCTTCAGATTTTGACTTAGTTATTTAGGTATCACCTCAGTTGTAATAGTTTTATCTACGCAAATGGTAAATAAAATACACCTACTTTAGCCTTGAATCTTACAATTCATTCAATCCATGTCGGTCTACTGGTCAGAAAACAGAATGAGTGAGGTACATCACAAATTGCACCAACGGGTGAACCATAAGCATTTTTCATTCATCTCAACCGAGGCAATTTACACCTGATGAGATTGCCCGGTATTGGAAAATAATGATTACAACTTCTGAAGGTCCATCATGAGATATAACATCTAAGAAACAACTATACAGGGAAAAAGGAACAAAAACAAAGAAGAAAAACAAATATTCATGAAGGAATAAACTTGGTAACTGACCCTATTTATAACAATTGCATTTTACATCATCTGAATATTTTCATCGTATACTTGAATATATTGTTAATCAAAGATTAAAGCCCAAAGCTTCACCTCCATTTCTAGAAGCCTGGACCCTTAACTGTAGCTCCGACATTATTATTCCAGTACATATAATTCTGATGAACTACTTCTACATAAACTGAACAACTTTCAGTCACCACACTCTAGGTGAATATACTTTGTAGAAGATGTGAATGTAATGGGGAAATGTTAGTTTCAAGAACCAGTTATACAATAAGGGTAGTTCCCCAAAAGCAGGGGTAAACAACACAAAATTTGTACAAGTTGCATCCAACCTGTCACGGCCACTCATTCAAGCTCGTGTATTCACATCTAGAAAAGGGGTGGAAAAACCTAGTGTGGCTCTAAGGCATTTCCTATCATGGAAATATATAAAAGCAATTGAGTGACTGCTTAACAAGGCAATTAAAAAAGCTACTCTCATAAAGCTACTGTACCTGGCGAATTAGTATCCATGCATAGCAGGTATAATGAATGGTCTCTGTGATTCCTAAAACACGCCATGTGGACTTCAACAGCTCCAGGATTTCTTCCGCTTCCTGGCAACAAATTTAATCCATACAAGTCTAATCAAGCAAATTATGAAAAATTTAGCTAGAACGAGCCATCATACTATTTTTCTACAAGAAAATTTCTTGGATTGCAATCTGACTCCAACTAACGTGCCCCAGATGAAAAGTTTGATAATAAACTCAAAGCATGTCTAAATTATTTTATATTCAACTAGACATCAAAATTATAAAAGCAGTTTCAAAAGAACATAAAACTAAGCCTAATTTCATGAATCTTTTAACTCCAATATATGTGCTGAACCAACTGGACACTATGAAAGCAATCTGAAATTTCAAAATTCGAGGACTTCTTCCTTGGTTTCATCATACCCAGATAATTTTTTTAAAAAAAAAAAAAAACTAGTAACCTCAGTCAGATTTCCTTCATCTAACATGTCAAAGACACTGAGAAGCAGTTTCTCGTATAGTCTGACGTTTAGCGGATAGCCATCTGCCCAGTGGCATACTTCACCAGTTAAGTCACCACGAGCTGGCCTCTCAGCAAGTGGTATCGCAATCTCCCTCAGAGATCTCAAGCATTCTGTTCGTTGAAGTTCACCTGTAGAAGATGGGAGAGACTAAAACCGAAAAAGAAAATAAATAGAAAAAAAAATTTAATGGGATCAATATGCAGCCAGCTAAACAAGCAACAAAGCAAAGCATGCCACAATCGAGACCAATCTAAGCTTGAAAGACATCTAATAAAGTGGAGAATTTAGTATAACCATCTATATTACTTGAATACTGAAAAATACACTGGAAAGTCACTGGGGACTGGGATATAATGGTTAGTACATCTGTTTGTTCAAGAAACAGCCCAGAATTTTCAGAAAACGGCCACTGATTTAAGCAGTTATATGAATCAAAAGAAGATAACAAGATATAGTTATTTACCATATCAAAGAACAGATAACAGTTCACAGTCATTTATGACATACAGCTCCAATTTTCAGACCATGGCAAAGGTTTTAAAGAGTCAAAAAATCTACACTATGCCATTTAAATGCCTAAGGTAGTATTGGGACAAACTTGAGCATCATGACTCAAAAACTATGATGATGCACAATTGCTAATAAAAACAAAAATTAATTAACACGAGGACAAAAATCCATCTTATATTCACATCTCCTACAAAAAACTGCAGATTGTTACAAACAACAATTGCAATCACACAAGATAGATGTCAGACAAGGCAACTCTAGCCCAAAGATAATATCGAAATTAGCAATATCATCATTTTTACTTTTCTTTCTTGCTGATATTGTGCACTTTACTAGAAATGGAAGAAACAAGAAGCAAAGAATCACAAGGAGAACTACATTAATTTACAAAAAGAGATAATAAGCAAGGTCCTGTCCTATCCAACATGAGACAAGTCCAGAAGATAAAGTATTTAAAAATGTCCTCTTTAATGAGCACATAGATGCCTTTGGGAATCTTGAAGGGCAAAGGTTCTCTTTTAGCAACGAAAAATAACTTCCAGTATTCAAGAGGATATATTTGAAAATAAAGCTGAAGACTTACTAGCAGAGGCAACAGTTTAGAGGATGGCAGTTTTAACAACAACCATGGAAGGACTACACATGTACACAACATTTTACCAAGCTCTGATGTTAATAATGGCAAACAAAGAGTCAATATAACCCATACCTCGGATTGCTCAATCTTCACCAAAAGCATCCTTAACTCATTCATCTTGTGCCCAGATTCTCCAAATCCAACAACAGGGTGATTAATAAGCCCCTCCTCCAACATATTTAACTGAGATAACACAAAATTGAAAATTTTACTATCTGCAGTAACCCACATACCACCAACACCCTAAATTTTCCTTAAAAACAAATTTATGGCCCAAAACAGAAACAAAGATAAAGGGGAAGAACTCACCTGCCTTTTCTGCCACTTAATGAATGCTTTCTTGTCAGAAAATTCTGTGCGTGAGATACAACACAACAACTCTAGAGGAATCAATAGGGTATCCATTCTTTTTCCCACTTTTCCCACGAGTGCATTGAGCAGCCCTTGTCTAGTTCTGATATCCATTACCTCAGATATCTGTAATGCATAAAAGTGGCAGGAGAAATCATCAAAATACTCACAAACCTGAAGACTATCAGTTACAGAATAGCACAACAAATTCTGTAAAAGAGCCAACATGAAAATGAAAACCATCTGGCTAACTCCACGGGTATCCTGCCTGACAATCAGGGACTCACATAATGAAGCCACTTGCAGGAAATGATAGTGTGTCTAAATAACAAAACAGAAGAGGATTGCCATTTTTGCAGCTTAATTACTCTTCAACTTTTGTCTCTAATTTCTCTCGGTTTTGGGAGAAGTCATTGGGAAAATGAATAGACAAATACTAGATACATTTACCATATTAGTGAAAGAGCTGACAGGTGACAGTTTCTCGTTGTGTTTATGAACAACACAAATGAGTCCCTTTTAGAAGACATTGCCAAGCTGGAACTTCTAACAAAGATAGTCCTAAAATCAGGATGAACAGGTAACTGCTAACAAGCTAATCCATAGAACTTTTTTGAAACTTATATTAATACTTACTCTTCCAAATTTATTATTAAACCTTGGCCTTGCAAATCTATCAAATTAAATCTTCGCCTTCCAATCATTAGTGTACTCATCCTGAGGAAAGGTTTTAATAACACAACCTACATATGTCCACTGAGGAAAATAATTGAATAAGAAGACCAGGTCAGGACCTAAGTGGTTTTCAAGCATGCCATTTCTCATATGTATGTATGTATGCATACATATATCTATATTAAATCATTAAGAAAAGGGGGAATTCAAGTCAAATTGGACAGGGGTTCCATAAAGTAAAGTCCACAGGAAGTAAAATGATTTCTGATGGAATTCTTTAGCTCTGTACTTTCAAACGTTACTAGCAGCAAGCATGTGAATTTTAGAGAGTTAACACACTATTTATTCCATTGGATTCTTTTTTTTTTTTTTTCCTCCATCAATACAATGTTTTGTTATTACTAATATATATTTATTGTGTTAAAATATATAAAGAGTAAATACTAAAACCAAAAAGTAAAATAGCCAAAGAACCTTCATTGAATTGAAGAAACTGAATAAAAAATACAATTCTTAAATTAAAAAGACAACGAAAGAATTCAGATTTTCATACAATATCTTAACAGAACTGTATAACGATCAATAAATTTGATTAATAAGTTTGTTTTGTTCCATATCTCACTAAACCAATGTCCTGGTAACAACCTATTCCATAGATATTTGGACTATAATTGACCAATAATTTCATAAATGTCATATAAATAAAAAGGAGAGCGGCCAAGTGGTTAGGTAACAGGTTTTAGTCACAGCATTCGGAGGTTGAAATCCTTCCATACCAAATCATACCAATTGTTCTATTCCTAACTGCACATGTTGCATCAAAACACAGATTTTATGTCTGTACATAAGATTCTCGTTCTTTCTACTTCCAAGTTTAACCAACTTTCCTTTTTTATTTCTTTTATTTAGGAGTATATTGGATAGAATATGATTTTTTTTCTTACAATTGTTAATTCTTATCCGAGTTATATGTCCTTTTCACAAATTGAATCCTATTAAAACAATATCAGGTACCACAAAGATGTAATCGTCAAGTATGATTGGAGCATGGATCAAAAGACAAGAGTTTTAATTACAAAATAAGTACCAAGGGACAGTTTCTCCATTCTATGCCAGTTGCTTTCATATCAAAGTCAAGTTACTAGTAGGAAAAATTGCTTTTTGATCTACTCTTTTCTATTTGCTTGAAATCATTGATTTTATCATCATACTATGACTTTATCTCTTTATTATTAAAATATGGTTTCAACTTTTACTGTAAAGCTTTATCCAAATAATGAAATTGAAGCGAGATATTCTACAATTAATTAGCTAACTTCATTAATGTCTTATCAGTCCTTGGTAGCTGAAGAAGTCACTTATTCACCGGGGGGGGGGGGGGGCGCGGGAATGTTTTATTTATTAGTTATGACTATAACTTTGTATCAGGATTAAGTAATAAAGAGAAGAAATATGGGATTAAACCAAACTTTTGCTGGGACTTCTTCAGAAATTACCCACTCATAAAAAGTACTGATTCTTTTCTTCTGCGACATACATGAGTCTAATGATCAACATCACTATGAGAGACATTCTAAACCTCAACAAAGCCACACAGTCTTAAGGCCACAATACCATGAAATGGAAACAGTTCTAAGGATTTGCTACTGGTGTAGTCTACAAAGAATTTTCACAATGGACTGCAAGGCTTAGTGAGTAATTAGAACTTTACACAGCGAGCCAAAAGAATAAAATTGAACAGAGATAGAAAGAGCAGAGACATGAAAATTTCCACATCAGAGAAGAGTTCTTCTCATAGAAATACCTCCATCTGGACACGCATGGTCTCCAACAAGCCAACCAAACCAGGTGCACGCTGTGACTGCATTACAACACTTTCACTTCTACTGCGTCCAAGCTTCCTCATCAACCTAGACTTTTTATCTTTCTTTTTCTCCTTTGATGGTACAATAAGACCCCTGTTTACATAGATCTAAGAGATGAGAACAGTACAGGGTGCATAAGGTGAAAGACAAAGAAAGTACGAGGCAGATTTCATTGACAACTCCTCACTAATCTAACAAAGGAGGAATGATCTGCAAGCCAAATAAGAAGACAGAAGCACACCCTGTGGCACCAGCACATGCCAAGAGAATTTCGTATGCAGTTTCACAGAGGTCAGCATCAGTGATTCCTGAAAGCAGTAAAAGTTATTGATAACCAATTCATGCATTTTAGCTTTTCCCTCCACACCAAGGTTAGTATTTAAATCATTGCAAAGAATGCAGTTTTGACCTTTGATCATCATATAACGGAGAGTAACCATAAAGATAAAAATGGCATCTGCATAATCACATGATTAAGGATTAAAATGGGTATCCATAATTTGAAATTTGCCTCATTATCTCCATTATCGCTGAATTGAAAAGTCCTACACAAGCAACAACAGTATTTGACAATGAATATATCCCACTCAATTCGGTCGCGTGTGTTTGGGGGGTCGGGAGGGCATATTTAGCAAAGGTGCTTGCAAAGAGTCTCAAATATACAAGATTGTGGTGATATTTGCTAGCATTGTAGTTAAATTGTATTTCAAGTACACTTTCCTCAGAATATAATTCTTATCAAAGTCAAAAATCCACACTATTGCTTGGTCACAATGAAGACAATGATGGTGATAACATATTCTCACCCTACCGTCCAACTTTCTTTGGATATATGAATCAATCCCCATTCATCTAGAATAGTCTGAAGCATCTCAAATACACAGAATATGAAGGAAAAACTTTGTAATTTGATTTCAGGCATTGGATTTTGTTTTCGAACATGCATTGATAATAGTGTTTCAGCCACATTGTATTCAAAGTGAGTCCGAAAATAAGATGACTGGCAATGGATGAATGCAGGAATGGACCAAATCAAGTTTAGATCGAAGGAAAAATGTTGGAAGAACTTGGAAGTGTTCACAAGAACAACATATCATCACAAGCTTTACAAGGTGGGAATGCCATTATAACTTGGTAAAAAACATCCGTGAAAAATATGACTTCCTTTACTTTTCTTGTTAAGCTAGACAAGATTTCAATTTAGACTATCCCCCCCAACCCTTGACCACCTGAGCCAAGGCCAAGCAAAATACTAAGATAATATCCATTAACAAGTAAGAAACAGTAAATTCTGTGGCTCAACATGCACCAGAATAAATTCAAGTAGAGGTATACAAGTATTTCGCATTGACTATTTATGCTTATAATGCATTCTTCATAGTATTAACTTCTAGATATCCCATGTTCTTTGTCCTTTTTTCCCATGTTACTGCAAGCTCTTGAGATGGTTCCTTCCCTAACCAGACTAAAAGAGGCATTCAAGCAAAATTTTCAAACCTTGGCAGCATGGGATCAGTTGCAAAGAACCTATCATCAATCTGCATGTACCAAGATCCTAATTTATTTTACCTGTTGCAAATGCAGGCAATTTCAGCGCGAGATCAGAAGCATCATTTGTGTTCTCCTAGAAGTCCTAAGAGTGTCAACCTGTTCAACATCATCATCATCCTCAAAATCTTCAATGTCATCTACAGTTAGTTCTTGAACTTGTGTGGAGTTGAAAGACTCAGATCTTGACACACTTGATGCAATGGGTGATGGTGGAAAAGTAGGAGGTAGTGTGGAAGCAGGTGCTGGAGCGGAAACAGTAGGTGTTGTGTACACAGGAGGGGGTGTGAAAGCAGGAACAGGAGGTGGAGCCCTTTTTGGAGGTGAACCCGAATATTCTGGATTTGTAACCAAATAAAATTCACCAGCAGAACTTGTATTCCTCTGGAAAAGACAGAAGAATTAATTTTTAAACATGAACGGAAAGAACAAGTAAAACAAAACAATGAACAAAATAACAAATATTGGCAAACAGGATCATGAATCGAATTTTCTTTTTGAAGATGCATTAAAACCAAAAAGCATGAAGGTGAAGAAATTTTTCAATATTCTAGTCTTGCATGTCTGTCACATAAAGAACTTGCTTTTCTGTACGTGTGCATGTCAGTGCTTAACATGACTAATATAATGAAGAAAAAGCCAGTTAACAATGTCACGAACTGCACATAGTGAATTGACGCTTACAACTTGGGGTAGCCCAGTGTGATCATGATAATCTCTTATAGCTTCCGATAGTTCAAGCATTACACCTGCACTAAAGTAGCTGTTTGAGTGACAAGTTCTAGCCAAAAATACAGCCCAAAAAGTTAGAAACAGGTCAGGAACCTTTTTTTGCACAATTGAGGACATAATCTACACTAACTTGGTCCAGATCCACATCATCTAGTGTAACCGCACCAGGAGGCATTATAACCTTCTTTATCAGACTACCCGATAGTAGAAAATCAAGGAGTATTCGCCTGTCCCGCCTGTATC
Organism: Casuarina equisetifolia; assembly: GCA_028551475.1. Lineage (NCBI taxonomy): Eukaryota > Viridiplantae > Streptophyta > Magnoliopsida > Fagales > Casuarinaceae > Casuarina > Casuarina equisetifolia. Next base: position 8,167,817 of record CM052358.1, read on the forward strand.
TTTGTATAACTTCAACAGCATCTTCCCTATATTTAGACATACCAAAACTCCTAAGTGTGATTGACAAGCACAGACTTTCATGAACATACATATATATGCAGAAGAGCGTTTAGTCCGTATTTTTGAATTGCAAATGAAAATTATACGTCATACATTAATCATCTGTTTACTTGTCTATACAAAATGGTGTGAGTTCCGAGATTACGATTAGAAGATTCACGGTGAATGTATACTTACTCTTCCATTGAAAACTGAATAACAACCCAATCGAATGCCACGAACTTCGGCTCCTCAAGAACGATATCTGTACAACCTGACCATAACATACAAATAAAGGAAATTTTTAAGCACAAATGCATTCGTCCTCCTTGTATTGTTTCGAATATAGTTGGATCTCGATATACCAGCTGATACACTACCGGCACGTAACAGTTGCTTTTTGTCGCCCTGTTTGGTAGGAAAGAAGCTGGAAGAAAAGAAAAGAAACAATAACTTTCAAATTAAACTGAAATTTATCTTCTCAGTCTCTTCACCCGAGATCTGGTTTCCTTACTTCTGCTAAAAGATTTCTTTAGCAACCAAAATAGAGCTTCTCAGGCCTGAAACTCGAAGCAAAAATGTGAAGTGCAAAAGCTCGGGAACCAAGAGATCTCGGACTCAAATCAAAAACGCGAGTGAAATTACACAATTCAGTAGAACTCACACAGATAACGCGGTGCTTTAGATTCGAATGTTCCAGAAATAGCAGAGAATGACGGTCAAATGTGAACTTGGCCTGGAAGAGAAAAGTCTGCTGACGTTAATGGAGTAGAACTCAGGATGTCGGCTTAGAAGAGAAGTGGTAGCTCTCAGGGAATGTTGCCGGTGGCCTGTCACCGGAGCACAGAGCTAAGCGAATCCGAGTTGAAAGGATCGAAATTGGTAATTGGCTTAGATCCAATCCAATAAACATCTTATTTATCTATCTATTTATTTCGTGTTTTGGAACTTAGTTGCAGGGAGAAGTGGGAACGCTGTACAAATACCATTATGCTGAACCGTGAGGAAAATTACAGGCTTGGGCCCGCCGCCGCTTTCGCGGACATTTTGTAAACTTGAAAAAGGAAAAAACAACAGTAGACAACCTGGGGTTGTCTTGAGTGTAGCTCCCAACATATATATAAGAAGGATTCCCTTGTATCCTGGTCGAGGCTTAATTATTTGAAACGTGACTGATGATAATTTTGGATCTGGACATATGAGCTACCTCCATTTGGTTATATTGTTTTTAATTGGGTGATGGGGATAGAGAATTTATAAAATTTATTAACAAAATTAAGCTCGAATTTTGGCTTCTAATGTGATAGGACCTTAGATATTATTGAGTCATCGGTGATTGAATATTTTTTACTTTTTTTTTATAGAGTAAAAGGTTAAAGATTATCTTTAAAAAAATATAAAATATTTGCAAAAAAAACTTCAAGAAGTTTTAAAATCTTAACCATTTGGATGGTGAAAACATTTTTGAGATTGAGGCTAAAAATGATCCCATTTGTTGCTGATAGTTTCAACTGACTGGAAATTGCTCGCTATTCGTGCTACCTCATTTGTGATAATAAAAGATCGAACAATTGCGTAGTTTAGCTAAATAACTTCAGGAAATAGTCCACTTGACCTCAAGGTAAACATCAATCTCTAGAAGAAAATAAAAAATAGCATTTTAAAACATTAGAAATTTGACCTTACACTTAAAGTCACGAAACAATGCAGAAATTGTGGACGTTTGGATGGCACTAGTCCTCTTCCATCCATTGCTTCAAGGCAACAATTGAGTTCTGTTGACCGAGAGGAGAATCGAACTAAAAAAATAATTTTATTTTCACCTTTTCTTTATGCGTATGAACTTTTATTTTTATTTCCTATTTTGGGGGGTCAAGATTAGAACCTGATCTTGTTTGTTTAATTATTTTTAGAACTACAAATTTGGAAAATCTCGAGAATGGCTGGTAAGGATTGGTACTACCTCTATTTTTTTTTTAATTTGAGCTACACCGTAAAAGTACAAATAGTCCTAACTTTTGTAATAATTGGCCTACCATCACGGGCCTGTAATTATAACCCAAAAAACTAGTATGATGATAAGTAAAGTTACCTAAATCTTTGTAAACCTAGACCTCCTACTTATATTTTCAATGTATGATAATGTCTTCTATATCTCCTCTTTTTAATATCCTCTCTCCTCGGGTGTTTTATTATGAAACATAACATTTTATGTATTATTATCTCTCTTGACAATTGGATGCTCTCTGCCTACTCACCTCTTGGGCTTTGGTGCTTTGCATTGGAAATCAGGTATAATTGACTCTAATTCTACTTTATCACAAGTATAAAATTTTAACCCAAAATATTAGTAAGTAAAGTTACATAAACTCTCATAAACTTAAGACCTCTCACTTGTTTTTTTAGTATAAGACAATGTTCTCTACATCTCTTATCTTAAAGTGTTCAGTTATAGAACATGATATTATGCTTTAGAATTTAAAAACGTGGTGGATTAATTGGCTTAAATATTGAAAATAGCAATAAAATGAACATTAGCAACTATTTATCATGAAATGGTATGTTAGTTAGAAATGCAATTTTTCTCCCTCCCTCGATTTCAGAAAGTCAAGCAAAATGGCATAGAACATAGTCAAGCCTTAAAAACATATTTCTTATATATTAAGCCGATCAGAAATATCCATAAAACATCAAAATCTACAATAAAAAAATAATTGTCTTTACGCTCTAAAGAAAAGTACTCTTGTCGTCCTTCAAAATAGACTCCTCATAAAAAAAGAAGAATATATTTATATGTATAGTTTCAAAGTAAAAAAGCAGGAAATTGCACTTGATTCACTCTCAATAACACAGGTTCATTGATATGGAAACAAGAGAAAAATGGCTACATAATACTAAAATTGTAACCGATATTACTTAACTTTAGCATTACAGCCACTCATATTGGAATCAATATTGTTTTAGTAATTTTTTTTCTCTCTCCCTCTCTCTCACTTGGCATTTTTCTTGAAATTCTCTATTTTTCATTTCTGTTCACTGTCTTCTTTCTATTTGTGCCGTGTTTTTTTTTTTTTTTTTCGTTTTTTCAGAAAAAAAAAAAAGTTGCTGTCTAGGGTTTTAGCATACGGGGGTTTAAACCCTTTAAACCGCCAGCTGAACCTCATCCCTGCGCTGTTTCCAATCTCTGCATTACAACACACATGGCCAAAGACCTCTCGCTAAACGGAGAAGCACAGGGAACGGAGACAATGGACCATGAATTCGAAGAAGATCTCGAAGAAGAAAGCGAAGGCGAAGAGCTTGAACGCTGGGACGACTGGGAAGCCGACAACGACGACGTAGAAGAAGAGGGAGACGGCTCCGACTCCGATTTTCTTTGCTTATTCTGCGACTCCAGATACGCCTCGTGCGATGCTTTATTCGAGCATTGCTGTACTTCCCACAGTTTCGACTTTCGCGGTATTCGGAAAAGCTTGGGTTTGGACTTCTACGGTGCGTTTAAGCTCATCAACTACGTCCGCTCTCAGGTTCGTGAGTCATTTATTTTAGCTCTGCTTCATTTCTGAGAAAACGAGGGGAAAACATAGAAAAAATTGAAATTCAGTAGTTTGTGGGCGTTGTGTTGAGTTTAGGTTGCTGAGAAACCGGATGAATCACGAGACAGAAACTCTCTCCAAATGATGGAACTTAATTTAGGCTCATTTGGGGGGGAAAAATGGCGGTGTGCTGCCTTTTATTGCATTTTCTCAGCATATCACTTCTTTTTCATACCAGGTGGCGGAGAACAGATGTTGGAGTTGCGGTGTTACCTGTCACTCCTGGCAAGATCTTCAGAATCATTTACACGAAACAGTAAACGTTGAGGACCTTAAGCCGCTCTGGGACGACAATAGATTTCTAAAACCTTTCATGAAAGACGACTCACTCTTGTACAGTTTTGGGGAAGATGAAGAAGGTGAAGAAGGTGAAGATGAATATAATGCATCGATTGACAAAGAGGAGTTGATGAGGGATTTGGAGAATTATGAAGAGCTTTCTATTGATGATGACAATGAAGGGGACACTAATTTATTTAGTGCTGATGCCTGCGACGAGATTGGTGGGAGAGTTCTTTCTACTTCCAGTGACCGTTTAAACACAGCCAGTTCCTCGGAGAAATTGATGAACAATGGTGTAGATTTCAGTGAACATGCTAATTCATCTGGGAGAAAAATGAAACATCCACATTCAAGAGTTTTTCCCAATGTTATTGCAAAGGATATCAAGGATGTGAATAAGAATTATTTTGGGGCTTATAGTTCGTTTGGCATCCACAGAGAGATGATAAGTGATAAGGTTATTAGCTTACCGCTTGGTTTTGTGTGGGAGTGAAATTTAGTAGTTTCAACTTTTGGCTAGAAAAGAAAACAGCGGAGGAAAAGAGTATTAAGTTTTTGTTAATGACATCTCATATTCGATGTTTATTGCAGGCAAGAACAGATGCCTATAGAAAAGCTATCTCGGAAAATCCATCTCTCCTGAATAATGCTGTTGTGATGGATGTAGGTTGTGGGACTGGCATACTAAGGTTAGATAATAAATTTGGTGCATTTTATTGTTGTTGTGGTTAGCAGAGTTTTAGCTGTTGATGAATATTTACATCAATATGCACCATTCCATTACCTGGCTGATGCACCTTATTCTATGGATATGAGTTCTACTTCGGTCTTTAACTTCCTATTACCATGTTCTCTATTCTGCCCAATCGTAGTATCATTTCCAGTCATCTGAATCTCCTTGATTGTCATTATTTTGATTAGGGAATTCTACGTTAATATTACAATGCTTTTGTCTACATATGTTCATGACTATATGAACATCTAATGAAAACTAATAGATGGAAATATTCCTTTTGAAATATTAGTATGATACAATGGGATCCTGTGGTGAGAAGGCTACCATGCTTAGTTCATGGAAAAGTAGGGCCTCCTCCTGTCTTACTTGTAATTTTTTTTATTCTTTATTTTTTGGGTTTGGGGATGAAAGAACTATATCATGATTTTTTCTTAATGCCTCTTGGTATTGTATTAAAGTTAAGCTATGGTTTCTAAGCTGGCTACTCAAAAGGATCCTTACCTGCTAAATTGCCATGGATGTCTCATTCTACTCAGGTGGTTGTGGCTTTTTCATGACTTGATTGGGCTACAGGACCTGTGAATTGCTAATTGAAAGGAACCTTATGTACCTTATAACTCATATGATGATGGCTTTGTAATATCTCCCTAGTTTTTATATCCCTTTACATGGGAGAACCAATCTCCATATCCCAACACTTACTAGCAGTAAAAAGATGTTACATTTACTGATACTATTTGAGGCCACTTAGTTGTCCACAAACATTGTGCATCTGATTTTTTTTTTTTTTTTTTGCCTCTCCATTTTCTTTTGTGTCTTGTTTTCGTCTCTAGTCTTTTTGCGGCTCAGGCTGGAGCTTCAAGGGTAATTGCAATTGACGCCAGTGAGAAGATGGCTGCAGTTGCAACTCAGGTAAACTTTACTAGTTTCATAGTTGCTAAAGTTGCCTTTGTGTTCCCTCTCATTGGGTTTGCCATCCTTTTGTTTATGGTGTTATGCAGGTTGCAATGGACAATGGCCTTTGTCGGAGTAAAGGCCAAAATGAAGGTAATAAGCAGCGTACTGGGGTAATGGAAGTGGTTCACTGTATGGTTGAAGAGTTAGATAAATCTTTAGAAGTTCAACCTCAAAGTGTTGATGTGTTAGTGAGTGAGTGGATGGGGTATTGCCTACTTTACGAGTCAATGCTCAGTTCAGTACTTCTTGCACGAGACCGATGGTTGAAGCCTGGAGGTGCCATCCTACCTGACACTGCAACTATTGTTAGTCCCATGTGAAATCCCTTTTGCTTGTCAAACTATTGCTTTCTTGAGAGCTTACAATTTCTCTCCAATTTCTTTGCAGTTTGTTGCAGGTTTTGGTAAGGGTGGTACTAGTCTTCCATTTTGGGAAAATGTTTATGGTTTCAACATGTCTTGTATTGGAAAGGAACTCATTAGAGATGCTGCTCAAATTCCTATTGTTGACATTGTTGGCAGTAATGATATAGTGACCAGTTCTGCGGTTCTTCAGGTTAGTGTTACCTTATCAAAAGTGACCAGTTCCATCTACAATATTGGAATAGATCACGCAACTTAGGTAAATGTTGCCAGAGCATGCAGAAGAGAGGGTTGATATCATCATTGCAGTCAATTTGTTTAGACACGTGAAGGATGAAAATCCAGCTCTGTAGATATTGTCACCTACATAAAACTTTTATGCGCATTTACTTGGATTGGATGGTTTACGTCTATCATAAGGACTCTGAAAAGATTAAAATATCTTGTCTTTGATGTTCTCGTTTTGGGTGAATAATTCCCTTAACTTGTTGCAGTATTCTTTGACAGAATTGATGGTTCTATGGTTTTTTGTTTACGTTAGGAGTAAACATTGACTAATTTCTTTTTGTTGCTTTTGATCATAAACATACATCATGCCTTTATTCCTCTCTGTTGTGCTGATCCCAGAGGAATTGTATTTGGTAATCAGAGAATTTGAAGCATGTCAATACATTGTTGGAGCACGTTTTTTCTGACATCACTTTCCATTTGTGGGACAAAATTGAACTTGATGTGTCGATCTTTTTTTCTTAAAATAAAACCGACATAGATTTTATGAGGTGGTTTGATTTGTAAATCAGGTTTTGGGTAGCTCGGAGGAGAAGAAATCAGGATTGAGTAATTTGTGTTAAAGTGCACTTTTTTTTTTGTTTGGCTTCAGACTTTTGACTTGGCAACAATGAAACCTGATGGAGTGGATTTCACTGCAAGTGCTGTGCTAGAACCACGTTTTGGTAACTCTACAAGCCGTTCAGATGATTTGGGATGCCAAACAACATGGTGTTATGGGATTGTCTTGTGGTTTGAGACTGGTTTTACTAGCAGATTCTGCAAAGAAATGCCAGTTGTGTTGTCCACATCGCCATACAAACAAAAAACACATTGGTCACAAACAATTCTTACTTTCCAGGAGCCAATTGCCTTGGCATCAGGAAAACTGAGGGGCAACAGATTGGCGGCAGTTGGCACTGAGGGTTGTCCTGCTACAAAAATTCATCTGCGCATCAGCATTGCCCATGGTACAGAACATCGCAGCATTGACATATCCTTAGAAACTGCCGGTGTTGGCCCTGAGGGTAGGAAACGCAAGTGGCCTGTACAAATTTTTAATCTATTCTAGCCGGTTCTGCTGAAAGTTGCAGCATCGGTGATACTTACTGTAAACCCCTGGGATTGGCCCTTATATCAGGGAGAACCAGTAGCTTGTACAACCATGCCAGTGGTTTTTTCAACTTTTTACTCAACGTGAGGACATCCGCATGGATCTAAAGCTGAGTTAATTAAGTGGCATTTTCCATTGTGGTGGCCTTTGCGTTAGAGTTTTGGATCCTTCTGTTTTTTTTTTTTTTTTTGGGTATTCATCGTCTGACTATTTTCTGTTATCTTTTGTCTTTTCAAGAAGTCATCATCATCTAATCTTATATGCTCTTTTCCCATGAGATCAATTGTTGTGAGGATTAAGTTGCTCTTGCAACTAATGCTGTGAGGATTAAGTTGTTCTTATATGCTCTTTGATGTAATCTGAAGTGTAGGAACCGTGTTGAGCAGAGCTGATGGTTGCTTAGGATTGCCCTGGTCTTGAAAAAGCACAGATATGACTCTGTCATGCCATCGTTGCTAAGAAATAGAAATTTATTGTCATCTCCTTTTGTTCCATTGATGCGTCTTTTATCCCACAAGTTATCCAATAAGAAGATTCTGTAGCTCCAAACAACTGCAAGGCATCAGTATCCTTGCGTCGGTGGTGGATCTCTCCATACACACCAGTAAATATTTCACTGCTTGGATGTTTCGTTTTTCATTGAAATCACTGATTTGAAGAAAGTGCTTAGTCTTGCTAAAAGTTGCTCCTCTGAACGTATATTTCCTCTTTCACCTCCCTCGTAATCGTCGGTTAAACCTTTCGGCGAAAAAAAACAGATCTTCACAACATTTATTATGGCCTTTCATTTGGCGATCCCAGCTGTCCCATTTGCTGACCATACTATTGATTTTTTTTTCCCAATTCCTTATGTGTTATGATGAATGTTAAGCATTCTGAGAATTTAACAAGCTATTACTCATACATTTGGTTTGTACTAACAAGAGAATAACATGCCATCGTATAAATTTGACAAAATTTCATAATTCACTACATTATTGTTGACCCTGACAAGGGGAAAATTTACAAAAATCATAAAATGGAAAATAGAAGAATCATTCCATCTTCATGGCACGAGGATACAGATGACTGCCTCACTCGCTCGTGCCCCTTTAATATCTAAGGATCCATTGATCCATTATCAACATAGCTGACAACACATGACACAGACAAATTCTGGCCTTTATCTCATGTGAAGGAGACCCTGTCTCACAACCTCTGCTTTTCAACTGTCTTTGCCCTCACTATTTAGCTGGAAGGTCATTTTGATGTTCATAGCTGCCAACTCTGCAGCTAAATATCGCAAGACATAGGGCATTGGAACTTTCTCCATACCCCGACTTGTTTGGCAACCCTGACAAAAGACCTTTTTGGGTGCCCTGACAGGAGGCAGCCCGCCAATCTCCCTCACTGCTCGCTTTTGTTGTTGCACATATGATGTGGTGAGAATGCTCTTACAAAAGGAGCATACATCAGCAATATGATAATCAGAACATGTATGCAGCCTGTCATGCAACAAATAAGCTGCCCCATGAGCAAGCAAGGAGTCTCGTTCCATTTCCCCAAAACGAATACCTCCACCAACCTTTCGTCCTTTTATAGGTTGCCGGGTGATCTGATCGATAATTCCAGTAGAACGAACCTGAATATGTACACAAGTCCCAGGAGAGTTAAATGATCAATCTAGCAATTGCAATTTAAGAGGTGAAAAGTGGATCAAAATTTATAAACTGAGAATTTGGTAAGGAAAACAGCAGTCATTCACAGGCATATCCTCTTTGAAAGCTCGACCCAGGGATAGAAAAGACTAAAAGATGGTTTAGGGCACAGGATATCCTGCTTGATATCTAAAATGCATTAGGTCAATTGACTCGGGACACATTTTCAAACAAACATGTTATACAAGTGAGGATAACAAAAACAGACGGACCAAATAAGAACAGTTTCCACTTTGCTTGGTTTAACATTGATATAAAATCATCTCAGATGCTCCTGTAATGTGCATACCAGTATAGGCATATTTACATGCAACCATAAAGAGATAAACTACACATTACCATAATTTGATTTCAGGAAGCAGAGAAAAGAATTTGATATTGACCAGAATCCCACAGATGCAATTAAGATCATATATAAATGAATTTAGCTTTTGTCTATTCATGGCCTTGCAAACACATACAGTTTTAGCCAGATGGATTACCTAAGCTTGCATTGAGTGTTTTATCTTCAAACCATCTGCCCATTAAGATATTCTTTTGCATAATTGTTGCTGATCGCAGCAAAATTTACAACTGGACGTGAAGAAGCAAAATTTATGCTTTGTTTTATAAAGTTTATTTCAATACACCATAGAACTTAACATGATCAATACGCTATAATTTGATTTCACGAACGCTACTACTTTAAATGATCAATGCTCCAGAAAAAATATTACTCTACTCCTGGATTTGGCAGGAGAAAAGAAAATGAAACAAAAAAATGGCATTAAACACTGGAATGGGAAGAAAATTGTAAGATAAGAAATTTCATAGACAACTACAAAGAGAAATGAGTAAGAAATAAATTCAAAAATTCATGGGAGAATGTAATTTGGGGGATAAAAAAAATACAAACTTCGCAAAAACTGTTAATATTTCTATGCTCAATAATATGTGCCTAAGAAATTAAAACTACTTAAGAGAGGTACTAAAAAATTCATAGATAACCCCATCAAACTAAAAGAAAGATGAGAAATTTCTTACCTGAAACTTGTCCGAAACCATGTGCCGGAGTCTTTGATAATAAACAGGCCCAATAAATATCTCACATGTGAGTTCTGTTCCATAAACTCCACTATACAGTACTTCAGTGCCATGGTAATTGAAGCCTTTTTCTTTCAACATTTCACCAAGTTCCTCAACAAGGGAAACATCTTTTGATTTAGTCTCTCCATCCCTCTTCCTGAAGGATCCAGATTTTAGTTCATCCTCTCCATCAACTTTCTTCACCGAACCAGGAAATGGTGTTGCATCAACAAATTTTCCATGTAAGCTGCCTCCCTGTGATAAAAATTGTTTGAGCAGTCCACAAAGATTTTAAACCGATTAGCAGAAAGACATAGTATGCATCATTTACTCCACTAAGAAGCACAACTACCATCTTAACTCCAGATAGGATATATTAAACATAACAACTTTGGAATGAGCACCCTCCTCTCTGCACCTTGCTGCAATTTGCACCCCACACCAAATATCATTTCTTACGCCACTTCCACTCCCAAATTGTGAAACTCCGCATCTAATAATCCTTTCAGAGAGTTAAGTGAATGTTTATATGTTCTGTTACTGGAATCTAAAGCTAAATCAAAATGGATCAATCAACATATATATTCTTGTCTAGATAGTTTTCATATGAAGTATATACAACTGAAATAGCTCTTAGTTGCAGTACCTTAGCAGCAACAGACTCCAGAAGCATTGCTATTGTCATCCTTGATGGAAATGCATGTGGGTTTATGATAAGATCTGGACGCATCCCCGTAGCTCCAGAAAATGGCATATCAATATCTGGCCACAGCTGGGAGCAAACACCTTTCTGACCATGTCTACTGCTAAATTTATCACCAATAACAGGATTTCTTGGATGTCGAAAACGTATATTTACCTGCTCAAAAAAGTTGATAAAAGCATCAAGCTCCAGAATATGAGTACAAGAAGCAAATTGGATATGAATGCATACTCGAGGAATGAAAGTATTGATGATATATACTTCATCTTATCGATTTCAAGGGGCCCAATGTTTATTATTGAGATATGGTTCACCAGAAAGAGGGGTGGTGAAATGCGGAATCTCAAGCTGCCACAACATTTGACTGAAAATGGACTCAAGCAAATCATCACTTTCTAGGCATTTTACTGATTTAGCAAAGAATATTGAAAGCAAGGATTCTCGCAAAAGGTTTTTTTTTTTAAAAAAAAAAACTCCAAAACGATTTGCCTCTCAATAAAGTAAAAAGAATGCTCGCTCAAAAAGGAACTCTTAAATTAACATTCAGTTCCCAAGTGCTATCCTAACTCTCTCTCTCTCTTTTTAACCTTTAACATTTTAAGTTCATTATAAAATTGCCTAACGACATGCTTCTCTAGCATTAGGACATAAATTGGCTAAGAACGAATAGAACAGGTGTAAAAGAAAGGATAACTACTATAAATCTCATGGAGACTTCAAGAGATGCAGTGCAATTTCCAAAACTGAAATACAGTATTGGCTCCCTGAAACCACGTACCACCACTTGGTACAAGTTAAGAAAATATTTTGAGGCACAATAGTTTTCATGGATTCAAGCACAAAATTAAAAAATAGGCTTGCATGGTCTGGAAAGAATCTAAGATTCTATTTTAATTTTTTTCTCGTCTTATTGTTGAACTAAACTACTGCACAAAAATATCGAAAGAAGGGGTAAGAAAGGACATAAACCAGTTATATACTAGCATCAGTAGATGCAACATTTTGACTCAATGTCCAGCTAATATCTTTGAAAAGACAGATATCCAGTTACCTTTTGAAGATGCTTCTCATTTTTCACATCAACTGCAACATAGTCAACAAATACAGGTTCCGAACCCTTTCTTTTGTTGGTTTTTGTGGTACTAGTCACCTCATCATAAATGCAACAATATGGTTCATTTGGTCGTATAATCTGAAAAACAGTTGGTAGATAGTCAGCTGTAACAAGAAAAGAAATAATACTGACATAAGATGAAGAGAAGAAAACAAGGCCAACCTGTCCAACATATGGAAGACCATCAGAATCTATCAAAGAACTCATTGATTTGTCAAGGTTACTTCTTCTGAAAGTTCTACGGGAACGTTCTGACCTACTGTGCTGATCCGACAAGTCAATAGTTTCAGTCTGCATAAAAATGGCAATAGGAGTTTCAACAAATACATAAACCATACGCTTAAGCATCTATACCAATTTAGACCAGCAAATCAACATTCTTTTCACTAGTAAAACCGTTAGCTAGATATAATGTGGAGAACTGGACCCCACGCCTCTGATTTATGATGCAAACCCTCCACATATGCGCCACCAGATCAACATGAGACATGAATAGAACGGAACACAGAGAATGTACAACAAAAAATTTACCTAGCATCATTCACTTAGACATACACAAACATATACATGCATGCACACACTCACTGATGCCACATAATTGCTGAAAAATGTTTCGGTCATGCTCACCCAATATAGGAAAAAAAAATTAAAAACATTAGGCACTCTTGGACGGATATCATCACTACTTGGCAAGTTTACTTATCACCTTATAAATTATTATAATAGAAATTAATAAAAGATATTTCATTTCATTAAGAGCTATTTTAAGACTTTCAACATGGAAATCCACATGCCTGGACAAGATATTCCAAGTCGAAGAGATTCTTGATGACAGTTAAAACAGGCAAATAAAAGACATTAGAGAAAGAGATCAAAGTTGAGGTATTTATGTAAATAACATGGACTACAAACCATTGAAAACTTTAACTAAGTGCATATCTCAAGAGCTCTTATTTGTCACGAACGCATATATCTCAAAAACATAACCTTTCAAATTAAAACCATGAACACGGGAATCACCTGGTATATTTGTCCATGAAACATTCCGCGTTCCACAGATGACTTATTAAGAATCATGGCATCCTCCATGTCATATCTGTGACATCACAATGAAATATGATTTGATAGTACAGAAGAAGAAAAAAAGGAAAAGAAACGGGGAGAAAGAGGGAGAACGAGGAGAAGGGAGGGGGAGATAGAGAGAGATAGTCTTACCCGGTATATGCCAGCACTGCAACCATTGCATTCGTGCCTGTTGGATATTCATCTATGTTGTACCTTGTATATGCACTTGTGCGTACAATAGGAGTTTGGGGAGTCTGCGCGCCTCAAAACATTTTAACTAAATCATTGAAATTGAAAGAGACCATAACAAAAGGCACGTTATAAGGATTAAAAACTAATGATAGCAGTGTATGACTCCCACTCGAGAAACTTTTCTGTTTCTAGAACAGAGAGGCTACTAGGTTCACCTTGCACGAGGAACTTATAAAAAAAATGACATAATGGTGAAATTTGTGACGACTGTTTTCTTTTAATTGGTAAGTCACATAAAAATCAAATGGGTTGTGAAGTCAAAACTTCACCCATTTGAGAAGAGGTACCAAAACTTCCTGATCTATTGCAAAGTTTAGTTTTTATTTTCAGAAAGTCTCAAAGATCCTCCATCAACACTCTGTGTAAAAAGCCGGTTAATTTAGCGTTAACCATCTATACCAGTCCAACGAAATAAAACACCCCCTTCCAAACCCAAAACTGTATAACATAATCTAAAGAAAAGAAACCAGGATTCCAACTAGGAACTTTGCACTTGCCTTGTGAACATTAGAGTCTGGCGAGTACAGAATGGCAGGCAAGCTAGCCACTGACAGTTTTGTGGACCATAGAAATAGAAAAGAAAGGATTATGGACCAAATATTGAATAGGAACAGAAACAATGGGGAAAAAGGCAAGAGCATTATATCTTCTTGAAGTAAACAAGTTGCTGGAAAATTTTGGGTGTTTAAGAATCTGTGGGTGTTATGATGGGTATTTGGCAGTTATCCGGTATGAGAAACATTTGGAGTTTTAGGGTCTCAATAGGTTCGGAAAAGGGCATCATTTGGGTTTGCAAAGGAGATTTTGAAAAAGAAAAGGGATATAACTTCGAGTATTTTGGAGCTGTAAACCGTTCATCAACACTACCATCGCATCAGAGATAGAGAGAGAGAAAGAGAGAGGGACAAACTACAGGCAACTTGCCTGCATGTGCCAAACACTCCCTATTCCATTAACGAAATCTCTGAGTTTCTCTAATACAACATAACCTATTTATTTAGTATTAAGGTAAAATAAATAATAACAATGATAGAGATGGTAGAAAGAAGAAAGATGACAAGAGCTTACCTGAAGATGATATAGTTTCTGATCTGCACGAAACTTAATTGCTTGCCAAGAGTAAGCCATTGTTTGTTTTGCCATCTATGATTTATAAACAAATAAGGAATCTTAAAAAATAAACATAAAATAAACTTGATAACCAGCTAGAGCAACGTACAAAAGCATACAAGTAGATAAACAAAAAGCAGTAAAAGAGATGAACGGAAAGATAAAGAAAATTACTTGACACTGATACATATTGCGTGGACTCTGATTATGATCTGACCAAGGTGTAAGGTTAGCCACCACACTTAGCATGCCTGTTGGATGTATTTCTTCATGCGTTGCAGGAAAAGCACTTCTTCTCCCACCATCTTTACCATCTGGACATGTTATTTCCATAAACACCTGAAATGGAATATTAAAACCATTAGCTCTCAACTTATGGAGCTCATTCCACAAAAAAGAAGAGGTTTCCTCAATAAGAAAAGATCAAATTTAGTTAAATAACATTGACGAGATAGGAAATGTAGTTGACATTGCGTACTGACCTGTTCAAATGGCCCAATAAGTTCAATATTCTGACTCTCTTGGCAAGGATTTAAAATATTTCTAACTGGCCGAACAAATCTTCCAGGAGATGTGAAGAGATACAAACCAGGATACGCACCACCATAACTCAAAGGAACATATCCAACTTCCAGATCATCAGGAATCTGCCACAGGTACATATCAACAGAACATCCAAGGTAGCAAATTCCAGGGAATCGAGCCAAAAAAAAAAGAACCAAAACAAACCTTTGAAGTAGCTGAGAGTTTAAATCGCCTTAACTCAACCACAACATTCTCAACTTCACTGGAAGGTAAAAACCCAATGATATGACCATCAATAAAGACAGAAAGAACTGCAGGAGTACCACGCTTATCTAAGTTAGGCCACAGAGGTATCACTCCAAAATTTGTCAGGAAATCCACGATATTATTCCTTATTGTTTCAAAATCTCTAATATTTCCTTCAGAATCAAAATATGATGTAACTCCTGAAAACAAAAAACAAAAAACAAAAAAAAAAGAAGAGATAAGAGTATCAGATGCAAAGGTCGCCTGAAAGATAATGCAGGTAAGTCAAAAATCATTTTGAATACTGGCAAATAAGTATCCGAAAGCAATTCAGACTTCTAAAAGCTTCAATATAGACTATTAGTATGGAGGAACATTACAAAGATTGTCAATTTCACTAGATGATACACTATGGCATATAAGGGATTTATTTTACACCCAACACCATTTATGGAGACTAATAAAAAACTTGAATAGATCTGAACAAAATCACTTTTTAAGTAGGCCTGCAGTTCATTTCACTATTTACAGAAAAAATCATGCTTTTATTTTCTCGTATTGATCTTATCGTCAGTTTGAGAGCGGAATTTCCATTTCACAAAATTTTCTTCATGAATGATATCATTATCCAACTCCACTTAGCCTTAAACACGAAGTATGGTACCAAATAGGCGAATACCTTGGTGCCCATCAGTTCTATTAAATATAATATCCTCCATTAAGTGATTTTCTGTTGGTGGGAGGTTCTTTTGTTGTGTTTTATCATTGCTACAACTCCCCATGTTTAATACAATTATGAGATAGAAATCTCTTTCCACAATTCAAAAAGATCACTTTCAGGAAACACACTCATGCACACAAGACAGCAGAATTATTTGGTTAAGATTTCTGAGATTTCTCTAATAGGAACATATTTAGTTGTGTGTTTCAACTGCTTATTGTGCAATAATTCACAAACAAATTTAAATGCTTACTTGAACCAAAGTATAGGAAACAATATTTGCATGCAAAATTTACTTGCATATGCTTTCTTCATTCCTCGTACACCATGAGAAGAGATTAAGAAGCACCATATAACTAAAGAAATACAAAATTCATCTGAAAAAAAAAAAATTCAAACTTACTGCAATTGCTAGTCATATGATTTAACAAACCACATGGTTCCCCATCAGGTGTGTGCACAGGGCAAAGAAAACCCCAAGATCTGAAAATTAAAGAACAAATATCTAAGTAGAAATTTAAGATGAGATACAAGTTACTGGTTAAGTTAGCAGCTGACATACTCAGGTAACAACTTCCGCACAGTTGTTGTTCGAAGCCCAGCAAATGATGCCCCTCGATGAACAGCACGAAAATGTGAAAGAAATCGTAAGAAATTAAGCCTCTCCGCCTGAACCGTAAAGCCTGCTCTCTGGTAAAGCAAAACATAATCCACAAACAATATTAAAAACAAGAAAACAGAATATAAGAATACACTACAGAAACATAAGGACCATTGAAAGTACAAGAGTTGTTTAATCCTTTCCATTATTCTGATACATTACACATGAAAGAACATGTTCTAAAGCAAACAGAAGATTTTATGCAAAATACCCATGCCAATCAGAACTTAGTACTTAAGATCTGACATCACACCATTTATTTTACACAACATTACTTTGAAGGTAGCTCAACCAGTGAATGAATAAGGATCAAAATGGAAGCACAATCTATTCCATTTTTCCTTAAGATCCAATCACTAGCTCATCCTATTACTAAATTTTGTTGATTCTGTTCATACTAGATATGTCTAAGCAAATTTGAAAAGAAAAATAATTAAAAGTTGTTACTGAATTTTGCATTGCGCAATAACTATCAACCAACAAGGACCACACCATTGCAATGATTTGAAAGCCAGAACTGATGCACAATGCATAGAAATTTTATCCATTGATTATTCAAACGCTACTACTGTCTCAAACAAGTTAATGATGTAGTGCAAACCATAATACACAGTAATCAATTCAAATTTTTGAAAGAAAAGGAGGGAGGAAATCACTGGTAAGTCAATACCTGCTGCAAATCTAGACCTGTTCGTGTAGCTAGTCTTCCAGTTTTTAACATGTTCTCAACAGCATAACTCACTTGTTTCGCAGGATTTTTATCCAAAATCTTCTTGACATGTTCTACTGCATTAAGAAAAGCAATATGGAATATCAGCTTTCAAAGAATATGTACCAACCACCAATAATTAACTAACTCTAAAAATAAGAATCCCATGTTCTGTACCATATGCTAACAACATGTGCTTTTACTATGACACAGTTCTCCCTCTCTATATGAATAATTTTATTTTTTTTAAAAAAAAGAAGAAGATATTCAACACACTAAAGTCAACATGTGGAAACATCCACCTCATATTGGTGGCGAGCATTTCTTCTAGTAACGAATACCACATACATACTTGGTCAGCTGCCAAACAATTCATCACTAAATACTAACCTTGAAACTAGCAACTAAAATCAAACTTTTTCTCGTCTTTCCAATTCTTCCTCAGATCCCTCAAGGAACAAAGGAAAATTTGTTGTTCATGCATATAAATAAAATAAAAACCAAATAGCCTAAAGATCTGAGAGCGAGAGTGATTCTTTGGCACTTAAGAAAACAAAACCTACCACTGCAGAAATCAAAAGATTTGCTCTTATTATCAATCTCATCTTGAAGAAGCCTTTTTGCCTTGCGCAGCCACTCTTCTAGTTTTTCCTACAAGAGAGAAAAATGATTGAACACAATATATAGCGCTTATAAAACAAAAACACTTCAATTAACAGAAAATGACACAGTAGAAGCAAATTTCATACAATAAAGCAGGTCAGCCCATGTACCAAGAAGAATGACAAA
This sequence comes from Casuarina equisetifolia, assembly GCA_028551475.1. Lineage (NCBI taxonomy): Eukaryota > Viridiplantae > Streptophyta > Magnoliopsida > Fagales > Casuarinaceae > Casuarina > Casuarina equisetifolia. The sequence goes on from CM052358.1 coordinate 8,185,827, forward strand.
ATTACAATGAGTATACAGCAAAGGCAGAAATTCTACGTCTATGGTATTAGTAGCAATACTGAATAATCTATTAAATATGGGGCAATTCCCAAACGTAATGAAGTCCCTTTTCAAGATTACCATTTGATTGGATGATTTTTTTTCAGGCAGTTTCTATACGTCAGCCAATATTTATATCAGTTAATGAAAGAGCTCAATGCCAAGTTTAAAGAATTAGTTTTGTTACAATCTTCATATTTGAGCTTCGTCCCCCTGGAATACAGAAAGTTATTATTAGAAAGAGAGATAGGGTGACAGTTATTTTATAAGCACAGGATTCTATGGCAGCACTTGTTCACATGTTTGAAAAGTTTAGGATTCTTGCATTTAATCTCATTTGACATGCAGCAAAAATTTACAACCATTACTTTGCAATTAGTGCTCCAAAGACATTGAAACAAGATTCCAAATCCAAGATCAACAGCTTCATTTGGAAGATAACAATTCTACTTGTCTACCTTGAGATAAATGGTAATCAGATGACCAGGCAGTAAGACGTCTTGATTCTGCAAGGAATCTGGGTTGTCTGGTGCAGATGTATGATCTACAAGCGAGAAAAGTTTCCGCAGCATAAAGCTATACAAAAGAACCAACCATGAGTAACTATGTGGCAACAAAACTTCCCAATGAGCAAAAGAAAGAGTGCCAAATATTAGGAAGTAGCACCAATTTTTTGGGGAAGGTAAAATTTAGTAATAAGTGAAAAAGAATGCGAGCTACTAACATGAGCAGATCAAATTTCTCGTAATTGTTATTGAGGTGAACAAATATGTACTCCTTAAGAACAGCATTGGCAACCTAACCAAAAAGGAAGATGAAACCAATTAACAGAAAAATCAAATCCTATAAGAATTAACACTTCAGGTTGTAAGGCCAAAGTAATTCTACAATGGGAATAAATCAGAACTTACAACAGAATAACTCTTGTCTTCCATCCCTTCCATAACAGGTTGGAAATGTTCTCCTAGATTTGCAAAGACCACCATCAACATAGGTAATTAATATTCAAAAACTCAAATAAAAATAGGAACACGAAATAATCCATAATAAGTACCAATATGCTGCAGACTTTGATGATGAGTTATAAGAGCCAGATCTCGAACTTCATCAAGAATAATTTTTGCCCTTTCACGCACAAGTTGAGTGCCAATAGCACCCTTCCCTCTTTCATCTCTCTCACTACAGCCAGACATCAATCTCTCAAAAATTTCACGATCATTTACCTCAATAAGGGCCTGATTACAGCAAGAAGAACTCATTATCAAAACAACCCACAAAAGGAAGACAGTGAAGCATGAAGACAGTAGAGCCAACTACACAATAAAACTAAAAATAACTTCGAAAGAGTAAAAATGATAGGAAATAAAATGTGCACTATACCATTGTTGTTAATATTTCACTCCATACTAATTTTTTGGATTTCTTGAATTTTCTTTCTCTTTCATTTCTTTTCAATTTGTTGACAGATGTTAAGGAAGTTTTCAGAGATTCATTCATTAAAAACTTGAGGAAATTGATACCTAGCCAAGTATACCAATCTTGCTTACCATTTGTAAATATTATTTTCTGGGAAAAACAGAAAACTAAGACCCAAACAGATGTCTTTAAGTTTTGAACAAAATGTGTAACAGTACTGAAACATTCTTTGAAAAAAAAAGGTAAAAGTATTAACAGGGAAAACACATTTAAACCGTATGAAACGGCAACATTTTCAAAATTTACATAAAAAATTGGTAAACAAATTGCTTAACCCCCTAAAAGTTACTTGTCCCGAGAAACTCTACCATAATTATAGATTATACAATAGGGCTACTGTATCATCACTCTCAGAGTTTAACCCGTCTTAGACCCAGGGAGAATGCATTATTTTTGTAATTAATATATGAAACCTTTATGTCAATAAAGACAAGGAAGATTTTCTTTATGTGATTATTCATTGTTGATGGTATATTTGCCCCAGGTACCAAAAATCATAAATTTTAAACCACATTTTTTGCCTCATCAGTTTTATCTCATTTCTCCAAAATAGTAGGAGCAACACTACCATTAGTGGTGGCAAGAATCAGTAAAAAGATGCTAGAATCGCAATGTAATTCGAAGAACACTACTGGATATTCCAAATTAGACCAGCAAGAAATTATTCTTTCTCATTTGTATAGAGTTCGATTTCTACTATATGACCTCCATAGCACATCTGCAAAGAAAATGGAAAGATGAGGTATTTATGCCCTTTTGCAAACAAAGACTGAAGAGAATGACAATAATGACAATAATGACAACGCACTAGGACAGAGAGAGAATTCTTGTAAATGTCACCCTTCTGCTGTACTGAGAGCAAGTAAGGCAGGCTAAGATTTCATTTGAAGTGCCGAATTGGTAACATCAATAGCAAATATTAGTTTTATTCAAAGAATACAGGAGTAACGAGCTAGATTGTTGAAATAAGAGCAAAAGATCTGGTTCATGTTGATGCTTTTACAGATTAGTTATACAGTTTGAAAAGAGGATAAGTAGGAAAGAACAGCAGCCATCTACTTAAGTAAAAATCATCTTGCTCCATAACTAAAAGAATTTCGTCATAAATATGAGGGGCTCAAATAAAAAAATAAAAAGCCCAAGGAAATCTGAAAGAAACTATATGTATGACACCCACCTTTAGCACAATGCCTACAGGAAGCAAGTATTCCCTCCCCTGTATCCTGTGGATAAAATGTTTGAAAATGTAATTCAGTTACATTCAAAATCACTAGCCACATATCAATTAATTAGACCAAATGCAGACTTACCAAAATCCAAGTCTAGCACTTCCATTACGAAGGTAATACAATTTAACTGTTACTGAAGACTGGTCTTTTCTTTCACACCTAAATAACAATTAAAGAGCAAATCACAACCAGGAATTATATATGACACTATTCCAATGCACAACATAGTCAAACAGATGCTCACAGTAACACACATTTTTCATAGAACCAAGCCCCCCACCCCTTCCATTTTCTCCCTCCTCCTTCACATGTTAAAACCATCTGAGTCACTCATCATCGATAACTTGTCTTCTACGGCAGCACAATATCACAAGCTATCTACCTACACATGTTTTATAGCACCAACACCAAACCCCAAACAGTTCTAATATGCTTATTTCAATCATAAAGTGCTTTAAAGTTTGAGAAAGATGGGAGGAGGCTGGAGTTTTGAAGCAAAAATAATGACAAAAACCTGTGAAACCCAGAACTGTTTCTTGGGTATAAGAGTTCCATTGCAGTTTGTATTGATTTTTTCTTTAGTAGAACATCCACCTTTTAACAACATGATCTTGGGGTAAAAGTAATGATTGTATTGGATTGACAACCCAACCAGGACAGATTTTCAAAACCATGATTTTATTGTATCTTTCATGCTACACAAAAATAACAGTAACTATCATATCCAATTTTCATTGTTTGACTTTTAATAGATCCATCTTTGACCTCAATTATCCTTTAAAATTGCAAAACATATCCAATAACAATATATGAACCACATATGTAAAGAGAGAACCTGATGACAACTGCATTGTCTGTATAACCCTCGCGTTTGTCACTAAAAGAGTTCCGCACCATACTCATTGGCTGGACCATAAAGCACTTATTTCAGCTATGCAAGCAAAAGAAACAATAGGATTTGACAAAGTAATGATTTTAAAGTTACAATTTTAGTTAAACATGAGGAATGGCATCAGGTAGGCAACTACCTAGCTTTTTTTATGTTTACCAAAATTTTTAAAATTATCCTGGTTCCAGCCATAATCCAATATTGAACACCTCCACCTGCTTGACTATCACAAAACATATGAAAAAGACTCGGGCTCACTTACATAATTCCGCTTTGGCAATATAAGAAGCCGAACAACTCTTTCAAGCCCATTTAATATGAAGTACCTACAAAATAACCAAAAAAAAATTAGTGAAGCAGCAGTTATTCACATTAAACAATGCTTGAATCCACAAAGGACTACAAGAGCACAATTATTGCATATTCCAAGAAGAAAGCACAAAAGCGTTAAGCTTTTAACATGTTTATAATAGCTTACTGATGATACTAAAGCTGAAATCTCAGACACAAACATAGAATATAATTTTTTATCATTCCCTACATTAGTTTATGACTTATAGTTTATTAACCAACAATAGGCTGCAGCTAATCACCAAGTCTCATAAATATTTTTGAACAATTTTATATTTAATTACAGGTAAGAATATCTAGCTCATATGTTCTGCTTAGAAGAATATAATTGCTCACGAAATGTACTTCCTGAATTTCCCTTCGTCCTCAAAAATTAAACTGAAGCTCAATAAAATGAAATACAATCATCCTAAACAACAGATCTTATACATAGTATGTAGGATAGATATCAAAGCACATACCCACCCATTTCTGCTGACTCTTCTTTGTTGGAAATTAGCTCCTGGGGATCAGCATCTCTCAAATAACAACGCTTTGACTGCATGGAAGACGTTCAAGAAACACTAAGTAAAGGATAACATATGAGACTTCTTATTGTATGCATGATGGTTGAATTAGACAGTTCCCTAAGAAGCATTGAAACTAAAAGGGCCCTATGTACAACAACATTCACCAATTTAGAGACAAGCATATCCTGATATTGGAAGAAAATAATAAGAAACACCAAAAATTTTCCATTACTCCTATGGCTTCATCAGAGTTGCCACAAACAACAAAAATGTTGCTCTTTGCCCAGTTGTATCAGCAGCAAATTTGCATGCATTGTTCCATCCATAGTCTTTTTCACTAAATCACACTATTTTCCATGATTAGAAGCATAAAAACCCTTTATACGTACAATCTTCCCACTGTGCTGCCATCCAAATCAGTAAGCAAATGCTTTTTCATGATTTACTAGTGCATCTGTCAAGTAGGCGGTGCACTAATATGTCAAAACTTATCCAATAATTAACTATGGCAATGCAGAGTAACTGACCAACAAATCTTGTGACAAAAAAGTATAGACATAGTTCTTAATTTCTGTAACAAGTAACAAAAAAAACAAAAGAACGAAGCATTATTCAATCACACATTAATTAATTTAAACAAATGAACAGACTTCCAACCTTCACCATTATTGGAAACTGCCCAAAATCAAATTCTCGTCGATTAGCAGCTCCACCATTCCACTGAAAGTAGACACTCGCCCTCAAATTCCCGGTATATGAAAGCTTTGCCTGCCTGAACTGCATATACAAATCCATCCAGCAAATCAAAAGTCGAAAGAGATTAATAGGAGCAATGAAACAACAAGATCCTGCACATAGAAATCTTACTTTGTAAGGAAACGGATTGCTCCGCAGATTTTTTGATAACAGCTCCCTTTGAGGTTTTGACAATTCAGGTTCACCCAACCAAAGTAAGTTCCAAGTCAAGAATCAACAAAAATAACATCGAATTTAAAAATAAAATAAAAAACTCATACAAAAAAATAAAAAGGGCAATCAATAACCTAAACACATTCAACTATATCGCATGCATATACATTATTACGTACGCACAATCGAAAAAAAAAATCTTTTCTACAAAAAATAGCCACTGATGAAAAGTAAAGGATATTTCTCAGCGTCTTGTTGGTAAAAGAATCGTGAATTTGCATATCCTTGACGCTCTCGAAGACGATTTTAAGTCCCTTCTCCACCATATAATCGAAGGATTCTATGTGAGGTCTGAAGAGCTCGCGCAGCGGCTCTAAATCTTGGGTCGTAGGGGACTTGACCACCATCTTTGCTCCCTAAAGCCTTCTCTTACTCTAACTCGCAGAGCTATCTCTTTACAGTCGCTCCTCCGTTCGCCTGAGGGACGAGTTGAGGCTTGGGAAGATGTTTTGGAAGAAACCTCAACTGGCTAGGGTTGTCGTAAAGGGTTTTGAAGGGGTTTAGGAGAAAGCTCCCTTCGCGCGGTTGGGTCAAATAGTCTGAAGTATAAATTTTAAAAGTACGAAAAAGCGCTTCTTGGGCAGATGCTACTATCTACCCGACGGATCAATCTTAACCATGGGAAAAGTACCCGAAAAGTGCTCTCAATTTCATCTAAACATTAAATGTTACATTTATGTGGAATTTCTTAACTTTTAGTGGAGAATTAGATCCAATAGCTAGGGGTCTATCGTTAACCCGTATTACACACCATCTTATAACTATTGCAATTCCTTTCTTGGTAGCAAGTATGTGTATAGGACCCGTTGGGCCATTAGTTACGATACAAAAAGATATTTTAAAAGCCCATAGAGGTCCATTTAAGGACTATATGAGATCCTAACAATGTCATGACACGCTAAATATGTATCTAACTAGCATTCTCTATAACCTTAACTATATCTCCATACCCAAGCTTACTAGCAATTACAACTATTTAGCCATTTTAACCTAAGTCCTACGCTTCCCAAGACAATATGAGTAGGATACTGATTTACTCGGGTACAGCTAACCGCACAAATTATACTCTCTCATCTTTACTCCATATATTACTCTAACTAGTGTTTTATGTATTTTGTGTCACTTTTGTTCTTTTATGTAAAACGTTTGAGGATTGCTTGCAATTGAAGTGCTAATGTTTCCGCGATGTTTGCCACAAACTTTTGGATCATTGTTTGCAATTTTTTTTGCTCATGGGAAAAACAATACATTTCCTCCATCCTTTGCACGTATTGTAGGTCATCTACTAAACAAACAAGGTCTATTTTCTTACCAGCCACATCACTTCTACCTCTCTTTTTGGCATCATCCACACGAAAATTTAGAATCCTTACCGAATCCTCAACCATGATAATTCAAGATGTTTCTTAGTTATTGTTGGAAGTTGATTTGCATTGTTCTAGAGGTGTAATGCAGCATTTCTCAAGAGCTTTTACAGTGATGCATACTACAATTTTAAAAGTTGCAAGTTCAAACTCTTTGTTGCTCGTTGTTATGCCACCCCAATCTATGCCTATTGTGCCCAAGCTCGTGAAATCCATTTGTTATTATGGAGCCGTTAAAGATGTCACTGTGGATAAGAAACTCTTTCGGAAAAGTATCCCTAAAAGGTTTTTGGAATGTGAAGTCCATAAATTAAATTAAACCTATCATAACGGCCACCTTGCTCAACATGTGAGACTTACAAGTGCCAGTAAAAGAGGGTGAAGAAGGAGAGGAAGCGATGCAAGTTGATCCTCCATTGTGAGAGCTCGTGCAAAAAGTTGCTTCATGTGACAATCACATGTGTGGGAAAGGGTGCCATGCGACAAAAGAGTGCAAGGAGTGTCTTCTTTAGAGGAAGCAATGAAATTTGTGATTTTCTTCTGAAGCACAACCACAACCATCACTTCTTGTGGCTATGCAACCCCAGTTTGTGCCCGTCATGCCCCAAGCTAGTGAAATCCACTTGCTAGCAAAGCCATTAACGATGTTCTCGTTATGGATACATGAAATTCTTGTGCAACAACATTTCTAAAATGCTCTTTGATTGCGGTGTCTACAAATGCAATTAAATCTGTCACAACAGCCCCTGCCCACCATGCCCAACATGCAAGACTTACAAGTGTCAGTATAGGAGGGTGAAGGAGGAAAGGGAATGCCATGAGCAATCTTTCATTGCAAGAGCTCATGTGAAAAGGTATTTCCATCTAGCAAGCATGCACGTGAAAATTTATGATCACCCTCTAAAGCACAACTATAACCATCGTTTTGTGTTGCTATGCCACCCCAATCCGTGCCTGTCATGCCCCAAGCTCGTGAAATCCACATATTATTGCGAATTCATTAACGTCGTTTATCGCCGCAAATACAAGAAATTTTCTTCCAAAAACGCTTCTAAAAAGCTCTTAGATTGTGAAGTCCACAAATATAGTCAAACTTATTACAACGCCCCTTGCTTGTTGTGCCTTGTGTTAGAAAAACCCAACTCAAACGAGCTCAAATCTAAGATCTTGCTACTCATTTATAACACAAAGTTTAACACACAAATGATGAATGTACATGCTTTAGAGCTCATTCTAGTTGACGGATAATTCATCCTAACTAAGGATGATGGCTTGATTTATTCCCTTGTTCTCTCTAGAACCACTGGCTTGATAAGATAGCTCAATTTACTTAAAGATCATGGAAAGGCCGTTCAATACGCATAGCAGAAGCTATTATGTTTTTTATTCTATTTGATGTCTTTTATCATATTCATTACAAAAGTAGAGTTACTGTACACAGTATTTACAGAGCATATTAATAAGCTCTAATATTTAGATACAATTCTAATACCTCTTAATCTATCAACTTGATCTTCATCGAATGCAAACTCATAGTGCATATATTGAAAAGCAAATGAGAAATCTTAGTTATTTACAAAATGTGCTATCAATATAATCCAACTCATCATTGTTTTATATAGCAAATATAAGCTCACACTAGCCAGTCACATATTCAATAATAATGAATCCAACATATCTTATATAAAATGAACCACAAAACAATTATATATAAAACAATTATGTGAAGATAAATAATCACATTGATATAAGCCCATGGCTTCACTTCAAAGCATTCATTGTGCTAGAATTACTTTGTGCTCGTAAAGAAGAAACTAAGAGAATTTTTCCATTAAACCCTTATTCCTTAAGTCTGTTTAATGGATAAGGTATGGGTTTTTCACAGCCTCACTTGATCAATCTTTCATTCTCGAAGGATAAAAGACTAAGTGGATTAGTCTCACTATTATTTACCTATTCTCCACTACATATAGAGTCCATGGATGAAGTCAAACCCGTTACAACAACCCCTGGCAGCAAATCTTCCACTATAAGAAGTCTCTGTAAAAAGTTGTTCCGCAAGCACACTTGTATGTAGAAAGGGTTGTCATGCGGTGTTGGAGTGGACAGTGTCAGGGGAAGCACACGTGGCCTTACGAGAAGAGGGTGAATCAGAGACTGCAATGTGATGTTGACGCGCCGCCGTTGTGCGACGCGACCTGAACAAGATCCTGAGTTGTGGGTTCCATAGGTGCCACGAACATCCACCGTGGACCATGCGTGTTCAATTTCAGAACTGCTACAATTATATGGAATTCATTAAAGTGGCTTAAAAACGCTTCTATATTGGTTAAATTATATCCACTTCAAGTGTTTTTCTTACCCCTTTTTGAGTTTTCCGTTCAAGGCTCCGACCACGTTCGTTCGTTCACACGTGCCAATGCCGCTTCGTGCCTCCATCACATCTAATATAAGATTTATCCGTCCGGATCAGATATGTCGAGAGTCAGACAATAACGTCTCTGACTGACAAAAAGTCAGCAAAGCAACGGCCATGATCCCCCGCACCCGATATTTTCTTTTTCACTCTACTTTCAGTGCCGTTCACACTGAGTCCACATAAAAATATACCACAAAATATCTTCGTCGGTTACGTTTAGCATCCACTGCATGCTGAAAACGTGTCGTCCCAAAACGAATTAGGATTTTTACTTGCCACATGTGGGGTCCACTCAACTCATCCTCACTTTTTAACCTGCTTCGGCACTAATAAGGAGTTCCTTTTCCGACTTGGATTTTAAAGTTATTTTCCTTTAATTCTTAATTGAAACTTGTTTTTATTTTATTTATAAAACTATTATCTTAGTTAATTTTTCTAATTTCAGAAATTGGCTCTTTTTTCATTATATGAAATAATTAACCAAGGAAAAAAATAAAAATAAAAATAAATAAAACACAGACTTCCTTATTTGTTGAAGTTACTCCTACGTTACCCTTTTCTTTTATCTTTCTCTCTTCTCTCTCTTTCCAAACAGCTTCCCAGAGCGACCAGGTTTCTCTTCACCGTCTCTGTTTCTCTGAGTTCTTTTATTTGGAAGTCTATGCGTATGGGTGTTATATATGTGTTTGGGCCTGTGAGATATCCGTTTTTGATTTTCCTGGGATTTCTGTAGGTGGGAAATCACGGAGGAGGATCTGATGTACTTGCCGGTGGATCTCAACTACACTGAAGATCACGATGGCCCTTGAAGCTAAAGGTTTGTATATCCTTTTTGTGTGTGTTTGTGATTAAATTTGGTTGTTGATCTCACGGTTACTACTTCGATTCCGCTGTGTCAGAGTCCTCGGACGTTTGATCGCTTTAATTATGTTCTTGAGCAATGGGGTTTGGAAGACTACTGGTACTTTGTGTGATTGTTTCATGTTTTTACTTTTTTGAGAAAAGAAAGAGGTCATAGTTTCAGTGTTGTGACACTATTACTCATGATGGGAATTTGAGGTGCAATTTTGCTATGGGTTTTCAATGTTGAGTTGGTATGAGCAAATTAAAGTCGGTTTTCGTTTTAAATTTGCAAACTTGTGGCTTTAGGAGTAGGCCACGAGAGGTTTATCCCAGTGTTGAGTTCAGATTTGGAAGCAATAGATCATCAAGTTTTATCTTTTCGTTTTCTAGATGTGAAATTCAAACGCAGAGCCTACGCCAATTTATGCTTGGGCCTAGGAATACGCTGTGCTTTGGAAATTTCAAAATTCAGGCAACTTATTGAACAGTTAGTATGCATGAGAACTAAAAAAAGCAGCTTCTACTGCAGAGTTCCCCCCCTCCTCCCTTTCTTTTCTCTCTTACATGCAGCCCTGTTTAGGATTGTGCCCTCGCCATTTTTAACCGGGGTGTTTTTCTATTTCAAGCGGCAGATACTGTGAATTAATTTGTTGGGTTAAATTATGAACTCGAGGCATAAATGAGAGTATGATCTACAATTCTGGTGGCAGCTGAGACGAGAAATATTCTGGTATCCAAAAGGTGTAGGCATTTATACGAGTGAAGCAGTTAGGGGATTCTCCATTTGTATTCATGAAGTTTCTACTGCTCATCTTAAGGCTCCCCTTTCAAGTTCATTGTTAATTTTAATCCGGGCAAAGTTCCTTTTTAGCCAGAAAAATTGTTTGAAATAGAAAACCGACCTGATTTGTGATAAAATTGATACCTGCATATACAGCCATGATCAATCCCACATCTGATGGCTGATGTTTGATTCTGAAATCATTGTTTGATGTCATTTTCTGACTAGTTTTCTTAGTTTCTTCTTTATGTTTCCTTATAACCAAAAGCGACTCTTTATGTGGTGTTGATATTCTTCTACAAAATAATGGCAGGGGTTCCTTTTATCTACATCTTTTTGATCCTGCCGTACCCTTGATTTTTCTCATCATTCCATTATGTTCTGAGGGTATCATCGTATGTATTTATTCTTGTTCATTTTTTGTCAAATCGATCCTTTTGATGTAATCTTTTCTTGAGTTGATAAGAAGCAGATATCTTGGGTGGTCTTTGTTGTCTATGGCAATCCTGTTGAATTTTACTAAAATGAGTTTGCAAAATTGATGGTAGTTTAGGTGCTGAGCCCAAATAATGAGGACTTATGCAAGATTGAGAAATCTAATTATGATAGAAGATTACTGGAGAAGGAAAATCTTGCCATCATCTGCAAGGAGGAAGGGCAAACAAATAATTTTCGGCCTTATTGAGTGGAATTTAATAGGAAGGGATATAATGATATGGCACATAATTCTCCACATTCTATATCATCTATTTATCACCACCATTTTAAATGTAGTGTATAATGTTTTGTCTTAAGATTGGTATGTTACTCACATAACTATTGGGTCTTGAAGTTTGGACCTTACATGGCACGTTGTTGTTTACAGAAGGAAGAGATATAGACCTAGAATTGATTTGGGATGATATAGTTTGATATTTGTTAATTGATGGAAAAGTATGTCACTATACATCTTCTTTTAGCTTAGAAATGTGCTCCGCTTCCCTCATGACAGCAAACCTATGGTGTTCAGCTGTTTGATTTGGTTGCCAATATGTTGTTATGACAACTATCAAGTACATGATTCAGATTAGTGCCTGGAAGTATCAGCTTTAAGTTGATGGGAAAACATAGCACTTGAGACATTGAGATACATGATGATTTATGATTAAAGAGATGATTTGGGGACTTAATAGAGCAAGACAAAACTTGTTGATGGTCCCTAGTCTGTTTAGATATGTTATCATGTTTGATTGTGTTTGGTTTATTTGATGGATAGTTTCAGTATGTTTCAAGTTATTGATCTGGAAATCCCTCTTGGTGCTCTCTTGATCATCTCCTTTGGGGAGTTCCTCTTACAAATTCTCTTTGCTTATGTTTCCTCAGAGTGATAAGTTTTGGAACTCAAGCTACACAACAAGTATACCTGAGAAAGGCCATGGGAATTTTGAAATGTAATTAGTTCTTAAAATTTAGAAAAGAGCAAATAGACCATAGATTGCATAAAGAAACTAGTTTTTTCACTGTCCATATATCTTCAAATTCATTATTTGATTTGATTTTAGCATCCTCTTCTTTGTGTTACTTCTTGCTTTTAGCATTGTTGATGAAAAGGTCAACCTAAAATTGTGAATTCCTTTTTTGTGCTTGGCTAATTTTCTTATAATAAAAAATTGATCTGGTAGCACTTTTTTTTTCCTTTCTTTTACATTTTCATTTTAAAGAAGAATTGTGGAAAATCAATATTCAATGTCTTACTAAAGTGTTTGTTCCTTCTCAATTTTACTGCAGAAAGTATGCAAAGGAACTGTGAGGCATCCTTAAAATGCCTCCAGAGCTGGGGAGTTCCTTACAACCCGCAGTGTAAAGGGAATTCAATAGATGGCTTTTCTGAGCTGAAAGATGAAATGAGTATTCACCAGGGTGGGGATGTTGAACTAGACTGCCCATTGGGTAGTAAATTTCCAGAGCCACCTAATGATTTTTACAACAAACCCACCTTCCAACATGATTTTAGCACCTGGTCGACCTTCCATTTTGACTCTCAAAAGGTGCAGCCATGCCCAATCAATACTTTTGAGAGCCAGTTCTATCCTTTCCCAGTGGAGAATCGGTTTCAAAATGTACCATTTAATATGGTTGCTCAGGGTTACCCCCACGATTTCCAATTCCAAGATTTTCAGTATTTTGTGGTCATAGATTTTGAAGCTACCTGCGACAAGGATAGAAATCCCCACCCACAAGAGATAATTGAGTTTCCATCTGTTATCGTAAGTAGTGTAACTGGCCAGCTGGAGGCATGTTTTCAGACATATGTGCGGCCAACTTGCAATCAGCTCCTAAGTGATTTCTGCAAGGGTCTGACTGGTATCCAGCAAATTCAGGTTTTTCTGAACTCCTGTCAACTTAGCCTCCAACTGATTGGGCTGCTGTAAATTAACTAGTCAAATAATATGGATTGGTACTTCAGAATGATTCTGACCGGGAATGATAGAGGATTGAATTTGGATAAACTGAGAGAACTATTGATACTGCTGAAACGAATAATCTGAGACTTGATGATAGATGCAAAGCAGACCCACGAGAATAATACTGCGTTTCTTTATCTGTGAACTGTAACTGTTAAACCTATGGTTCTTAGTAGTTAAGTTGATGTCGACTAACCAATTGGCAATGTTGGATTTTAACGAGGTCTTTTGCAATATTGCCTGATGCCAGGTTGACAGAGGCGTTACTCTAAGTGAGGCTCTCCTTAGGCATGATAAATGGCTTGAGAAGAAGGGGATTAAGAACACCAACTTTGCTGTGGTGACATGGTCCAATTGGGACTGCAGGGTGATGCTGGAATCTGAGTGTCGGTTCAAGAAGATTAGAAAGCCTCCTTACTTTAACCGGTACACATTATAATGACAATATTTTTAAGTTTGTAACTTATAATCTTCAACTTATCTAATATAACTTTGTGTCCATCTCCATATCCTTCTCTTAGATGGATCAATTTAAAGGTTCCTTTTCGTGAGGTTTTTGGTGGGGTGAGGTGCAATCTTAAGGAAGCAGTTGAGATATCAGGTTTGGCATGGCAGGGACGTGCTCACTGTGGCCTGGATGATGCCAAAAACACTGCTCGCCTGCTTGCACTCCTCATGCACAAGGGTTTTAAATTCTCTATCACAAATTCCTTGATGTGGCAAACTCCTGACCCTTCAGTGATGTCGAAGCAGTCTCCAGAGCCTGTGTCCTTTTATACTCGTCAACTACCAAAACTGAAGGAGATGCATGCCCCAACTGTCCACTATCATCCTTTCTGTTTCTGCGGGGTGAAGAGTAGTAGTGGGATGGTCCGGAAGCCAGGGCCAAAGCAAGGGAGATTTTTCTTTGGGTGTGGGAACTGGACTGCGGCTAGAGGAGCCCTCTGCCATTACTTTGAATGGGTTTCTCCCTGACTGGGGAGAGTATCAGAAGACTTATCCTGATCGCTCATGATCGAATCCTAAGTTTTCTTAAGATATCATCTGTTAAAAAAGAGAAAAAGAAAAAAAAAAAAAGGAAGGACAAGACTAGTGGGTTGTCTCCTACTGGAAGCAAGAATGTCGTAGATGCTTGGTGCTTTATATGCTCAAGCTCTTACAGAATCCATATAAATAGTTGGCTTAAGTGCTTGATAGCGTACTAGAGGCCAAAGTAGTCTTCCAAGGAAAGGGAGCTCCAACCTGTAAAGCTGACTTATTGTTGACTGGAGAAGAATTGGGAATGTGAGTAATGGGTAGTTAGGATGGTGTTTTTACATGCTCAGGCATGATAAGTTTATCTAAAATAATCTGTGATAGGGACACTCATCTTAATGCGTTTCTAATGGGAATCAGTAGAGCTGCTTGCCTGGTTTGTGAATTTCTCTAGCTTCCTATTACAATTTTCTCTTGTCATCTGATGGACCGAAGTTGTTCGCCTCTTATTGCTTTCTGTTGTTGATAGTAACCCTCTGGTTTTTCTGATCGATTTAGCAGTTTAGTGCTGATTCTTTGCGATCCGATATCTGGTATCACAATCCAGTGCACACACACGGGCTCGGCATTAGGGATTCAGCTAATGTTGAAAATTAAGATGAAAAGTTGTTGGCAATGCCTAGTATATGGGTCTGGTGGGTGGTCTGTGTATCCAAGATTTACCAACCACCTTAACATCTAGCAAAGGTCAATTTTAGTGCTACTTCTTTCAATGAGATTCACAATTTGGAAAAGAAACAAGATTTACCAACCACCTTACCACTTAGTGAGAGGTTTGGAGAAGAAGAGATCAATTTTAGTGCTACATCTTTCAATGAGATTCACAATTTGGAAAAGACACAAGATTTACCAACCACCTTAAAAACACTTAGTGAGAAGTTTGGAGAAGAAAAGGTCAATTTTATTGCTACATCTTTCAATAAGATTCCCAATTTGAAAAAGAAAAGCCTCTCCCCCCTCCCGCCACCCGCCCCACAGCTCCTCCCGGGGGCTGCAGCAGAAGAAAAACGCTGAAACGTGTTTAAATGATATCAGACAGCATGTCAAAGTTTTAGGTTCTTGCTCTTGGTTCTCCGTATTAGCGGTTGTCTGACATCAAATTCTTGTTACGTTTGGGTTGCTCCTTAAGCTCCTATAATTGTTGCTTCAATTTCTTTCTTAGATCTACCACATAGAAGCGAAATTCTAGATGAATGTTACCTAGTTTCTAGGATATTTAGGCGTCAAAGAAGACCTTTTAATCTAAGAGCTCCCCCATCGGACGCTGCAAACTAAAAGCTGAGACTGACAACACATAAAATGTCGACCACTATTCCAACCAAAGATGATATCATTTCGAGAGATTGAAGTCCAAGTCAGCTCAGTAAAGTGACCTACATGAACTGAATTACGGCGGAGTTTAAAAGTCTGCAGCCTTGCACGAGATTTTTTTTCACTTGTTAAAAACTGGAAGGAATAACAGTTTCAAACGCGTCGAGGCCAGTAGAATTAGTACGTGCTTAAATCGTTGGTTAATATCTACAAAGACCCTCCCAGTGTATTGGGAGAGGTGTTTATTGAAGATTGCATTAGCTCGGATGGACTTGGCATATGGAACAGGGCACAAAACAGTAGAAAGATCAACAATGACTTCTAAACAGAAAACAAATTTTATTAGATTAGTGAATCTGAGCCAACTACATTTTTCCAAACTTTGCATCTAACTTACATGAAAATACATGGATTTGTGGCGGCATTCTATCTAGACTAACTATCCGCTCGTACAAGATCCCATGTCACAAGCTTAACAAGTATAGATTAAATAAGTGAAAAATTCAAAGAGAAATTAGAATTTACATGCAGGAGCACTACGCCCATTAAGTTAGGAGTCAGGTTGCTCAGATTTCAGTGGTGCACCGGATGAGGACGCACAACTCCCATTTTGAAGGTAGAGGCTATTGGCCACCGTAGAATCACTTACTAAGCCAACATCATCATCATATTTTAACGCGGCTCTGACCTTTCGGGTACTGAAGAAAAAAAGAAATGCAGATGAAGATATGTTGATAGGGTATGTGAACAGGGAAACAAAACAAATGACCCCCCCAAAAAAAAAAAAAATACCCATTCAGGCGGTTGTTGATGGCATTAAGGTCTTTTGAAGGGCTCTGGTACGCATGAGTGCTCTCGCCAACGCATGCATAGTAGCTTTTCGAGCTGTGTGAGATTAAAGCATCCATCTGTAGATGTAATTGAAATTTCAATCTCAAAATAATGAATAGATAAGTTAGTCCAAGAATGCAATTATGAACTAAGAGCAAACCACTCCAGCAACTCTACTTATTTTGACGTCATCTTGATGCATAGTTACAACATTATCATCATCATTCCCCTTTTAGGGCAACAAGCAATATCATAATCAACAAAAGAAAGTTGGAGACCAATTTGACCAAGATAAATAACTGAAGTTATTATCATGAGCATCACCCAAGTTGCAAGCAACAAACAAGTTTGTCCGATTATTGATTTGGCCAGAGACATAAAGCAGCCCAAAAATCCATAGCAGCACCAAGTAAGCAACTAAATACCAGGGTCAAAAGTGGCCTGAAAGACCATGTTCCGTACAGATTTTTTAACAGTAGAATGGTCTTCTTAAAAGAGAATATGCAGGGCTACAGACACAATTATGCGGAAAATTTGGCGATAGGGCCTTCCCTGAAAGAAAACATATGCTCTTGCCATGGGGAAAATACTGAAACAGGGAAACCATGAGGCCCCATCCTGACTTATAGCATGTGTAGAAAACAACAGCCCAATCCTGGATGGTACATGCACTATGAAAACCAAAGCCCAATAAAACATATAGAAAAACTCCAGAACCTATGAATACATGGTTGAGGAGAAGGGCAATAAAAGACCAATATTCACTTTTTTTAAAAATAAATTATAACCTCTGATGCTACTAAGGTCAAAAGGCCTCGACAGGAAGAATATATTTTCTCCAAATGCCCTTTTTCCTTTGCTCTAGTAGGCTTGTCGATACATGAGGTCTGACTAATTTGAAAGAGAAGAAGAAAGCATCCAGACAGGAAGAAAAGAATTACCTTAGAGGATCTCAATGGAGAGACGTATACATTGTGTGCTGCTGACACTTTCTTCGGGGACATGTCAGGGATACTTGGAAAAGGAGATATTTTAGGTGACCCGGGACATTGAGCTAACCAGCCAAAGAGGTAAAAGAACCATATCAGACAATGGCGAGGAGGACAGCAATTGCAAAGAACATAAAGTAGAATGTGCATAATGAAAAATTCAAACAATAGCATACCATCAGTGTTATTGTTAACTTCAGGAACTCGGTTCATCTTTGTAGTTGTTCCAGCAGGGCCAAGCTCAACCAGCAGAGGCTTTACAGCAGGTATAAATATTCCATTGTAAAATGAAATGATATCAACATGATCCTGTGTGCTTCTCTGTTAACAAGTCACTGAGTGAGTTAAAAGATTATCTAGAAAACCAACAATTAGAATACAGATTATAGGCAACATACTCCATTGCGCCGTGATGATGGGCAACCAACAAACACACTGCGGAAAACTTGTGGTTTACATTGTGGTTGCTTCCTATAATTGTAAATAATTTCCTTAAAGGTCAGGGTGAGTTGCGATATCTGCAGGCCAGAACAAGGCATAAGCACAAAGGAAAATAACTGAAAAACAGAACAAAAACACACAAGTTTATCATAGCAAACCTTTGCAACTCCATAGAAACAACAGAGGATGATTTGGTCAATATGGCGGTTAAAAAATAGAGATGTCCTTTGACTTAGTATCTGTTGAAAAAGACAGTATACATTCTCCCTTATCTGCTGAGAGAGCTGTAGCCTTTCCACCATACCATTGATTCTGACAGCAGCCAACTTGGTAATCTAGGAAGAACAAGTACATAATAGTTTGGTTAATGCAATTAAATGACAAGCTACATTAGAGGAATACCTAACTAAAGACAGAAAGTAAGCCATGTGGAAAACTAATCACAAGTCAATTCATGAAAAGATCAGACGTTTACTGTCACTTCATTTGTTCAATTGTAAAAGTGGCATTGCTAAAGACAGAACAACACATCTAACAGATGCACAAAAGCATATAGCACAAATATATATTGCCTTCCAAACCCTTGACATACCCGTGAGACACTGAAAAGTATAACATAAAATGAATTTCCGTATTAGTGTGCCTAATACCTTGCTAAAGAAGATACTGATTCCAGTTTCTGCACATGTCTCTCCTCCACCACCTGGATTTGGCCGCGTTGGACTGTATGCATCAATTTCAAAGGCAAAGACCACTAGTTATAGAATATCCATGGGCAAAAAATAAAGCAAAAACCAAAGAGTACATTTCCTACTCCTTAAAATAAAATAAAGGATTCACCCTTTCCAATCAACTGAGGTTACATCTATATCAATAGTACCTTGCAAATGCAGACTGCAAAGGAGGTGGAGGTAGCTTTGATTTGAGGTTACTGAAGGCCAGAAGGCGGTCCTTGCCTGGTGATGCAAAGGAATTCCTCTCAACTAATACACTTCGATAATCAGTGCACAGTCTCTTTGGAGACCTGATATCCCCATTCTGACCTGAACAATAATGAAAAAATGGTGATAACGCAGTAGATGTGTTAATCTAACTGAACTAATACTATTTAAACAACATAAAGCTAGTCCAACTACTACCGTTAAAGTGCACACGTCTTAGCTTGGTATTAAGGCATAAACATTCGGGATTTAACAAAACGTTCATAGCACAAATAGTTATGATGTCTGAGAACATTTCATACAATGATTTACGTAATTTTAATCAGGCAACAAAAAATATCTTGGAGAAGCAAATAAAAAAAATACCTGGAGAAGTCTCGTGCTTCTGCAAAGAAGGCACAGGGAGCACCCCTCCACAAGTAAATTTAATCTGAGTGGCAATTGCATCTAAAGATGGCATTGGTTCAGCCAGTAATCCAAGACGATTTATTTCTGCAGAGAGAGAAGGCCTTGCAACAATCAAAGAATTATACATGGAGGAACCCTTTTCCCACACCATACTCTCCAAAAGCCGTTCTTCCAATGAATTCAGATGTCGCCTTAATTCTCTAGGCAGGGATTCCTCATGTCTAATGAAACTCTCTATGACCTTGCTAAGATCAAAAGCTGTAATGCCAGTCCTCTCCAACACTGCAGGAAACAACACTGTGACAGTCTTATGTGTTGCCAAAACTAGTTCAGCAGAACAGGCAAGCATACATCTGTGGAACCTCTCATTAGTTAACAAAGAGGTCAAATTGGTTGCCTGCAATATTTGGGCCTCTGCTCTACACATAGCTTCCAATACCCTGTAATATAACTTAAGTGCTTCAAGTTTTCGTTGTTCTGCCCAGATGTTGTCCTTAAGGTTTGCATTTTGCAAGTTTCCTGTAACACATCGTTCGCCGAAACCACTATTTGGAAATATAGCCTGCAACATTATGTGTGCCCTGCGTATTACATCATCAGTCACATCCCTATCACACGATGCCAGGAACCGCTCCAGCTCTGCTGAGGGTTTCGATGGAAGAGGAGAAATCACAGTCCGAAGCCACTTAGCAGTAGTCATTGCTGTGCTTACAGGCGTAGCTGCCACCTTTGAATTTGAACCACAAAGAATGCCATTTGCTTGAGATGCAGGAGAGCGCTGAGGAGAGAGTGGACTTGTAATTGTCTTTGCAGGTGATGCTATTGAATCAAACTTCCTCTGCAGAATGCATAAGAGATATCACTATGGAACTATTTTCCCTCTACTCAAAACAGAAAAAGTGAGTATTATATCCACAACCACACTGTCTATAAATAAGATATATGGATCACTAAAACCGTACCTTGACACCATTGATGTTCACAGCACCTCCAGACAAGCTTTCTGAGCCAAGAATGCTGTCCTCATCATTAATGAACACCCTCTCATCAAGTTCACCCTTACTGCGAATTGCATCTTCATAATCCTTTTCCAGAGTATCTAAACTGGACGACAAAGATGAGTCCTCCAGTAGATCTTCAAAATACGTCAAACCATCTGCACAAGTATCAGAAGCTCAGAAGCATAACTAAATAAATCTATACAAAAAAATTACAAGATCCATGGCTATAAACAAATAGGTGAGAGGAAAATTTTAAATTACCAGTATCAATGTTATCCATGTTTCCATTCCTACACTCTGATGCTGGGCGTGGCGTCTTCTTCAAAATACTTGCTATTAAATTGTTGGCCTTTTCCATTGTTTTCCTCAAATCATCTTCTGAGGTGTTATGAATGTTGCAAAGTGATGCAAGGATGTCTACACCTTTACCTTCTTTCTTAACTGAAACATGCATTAATAGAATCAGCACAGAGCAAAGAATACCAAAATTTGACCTGATCCCAGAGAGTTTTGCATAAAGAAGGGGCAAATGCCAAAAAGAAATGACTAACTGAAAAAAGCAGATCCCCTCTCCGAGGAGAAAGAATAAGGAAATAAGACAATTAAAATCTTAAAAACAGCAAATGTAAGTTTACCAAAGCGTGGAGAATCATCTACATTGAAATTTCTGAAGCGAACAGGAACGTGAACAATTAAGACAGCCTGCCACAGATTTCAATAAGCAGTAAGGGAACATTCTAATTTTGTTCTTTTTACAACCACAATTTTCTTAAAGTACAAAGGAGAAAGTACACACAAAAGAACATTATGATTGTAAAAATTGTCAATGCATAATGCATGGAATATAAATTCTTCAACTTTTTAGCTCTCAAGGTCATTTTACAAAGCTTGCCACCATAATCAGTCCTACTAATTTTAAAAGGATGGGAGAGCATAACATGTTATACCCCTTACCAAACCACCATCCCAGTACATAATTAAAGAATAGAATTGAGTAATGCAAGAATGTAGCTCACCAATATGGAAACCAAACCATTTGTGCAAGTGACCAAGTCCATAAAACGGCTGAATGCATGTACACGGAGTGCCAAAAATAG
This sequence comes from Casuarina equisetifolia, assembly GCA_028551475.1. Taxonomy (NCBI): domain Eukaryota; kingdom Viridiplantae; phylum Streptophyta; class Magnoliopsida; order Fagales; family Casuarinaceae; genus Casuarina; species Casuarina equisetifolia. The sequence goes on from CM052358.1 coordinate 8,207,194, forward strand.
CAACCATCCGAATCGATGGTATTCTGAGACGTAACCAGGCACAGCAGCAACAGCTGGTTGATTATCAATTTTTGCATCACTTGTCAAGAACAATTCCCGGTATGTACGTAAGTAGTGCCTTGTACCATTAATGTGTATACAGTTATGTCATGTACATAAATAGTGGAAAGACAACCAAGATAGAAAGTAATAAAAATTCAGGTGCTTACTGCAACATAATAAAGTTTCACAAGTACACAATGACCGTTCATAACATCACAATGACATGATAATCTAAACCATAATCTATACTATTTAGATAAAATATAGACTATAATTGCAAATTTCCCTAAATTTAACCATCTGACCTAGCATGGTAGTGCAAGATTATTCCACCGAGCCAAATATTTGAATGAAATTGTGAATCACAATGCAAGCCAAAACCTACATCTCCCTCCAAAGGATTAGATAAAGCTTAAGGTCCAACACCCACACACCCGCACAGGAAAAAAATTCAAGGAAAAAAAAAACACATTAACACCTAGTAAGAAAGTTACTTTCCAAGTGTGAGTAACAATTGATGGGATAGAGCATAGGATTTGGCAAAAGCAATCTAAACTATATCCAAATCATCAAACACTTTCTTCTATATCTATTAGGAACCACCATACTGCACCACCTATTCGCTTCAACACCACTTTTGCTTAACCAACCATAATAGCAAGCTGCAATACAATCATCAGTCACTGCCTACCCAAGATCATTTTTTTTTCTGTATAGATACCATCACTACTCCAACACAAACATCTTTTCTTTTTTCTCAAAACAAATTACGTAATGAACTCAATGGAAGATTCCATTTGTTTTCCTCAAAAGTTAATAATGCAGTGTGTATTACAGGCATCATTTAAAAAATCAATAAGGATAAAAAACGATAGAAAGGATACCCACTTGCTAAGAAGACTCAAGTGCACAAAATTGGCCTGCATCTCCTTCGCCTGATTGGAAACAAACGAGAACGACACTATGAAAAATAGCTAAAATAAAAAAACAAAACTATACAAAACTATACAAACACTGACACAGCCATCTTGAAATATAAAAATAATCCTCTATAACATAAGTACCTCAAGTCTATTCTCCCAATCTGCACCATATAGATCACTCAAAATTGGACCAGCCTTAACGAGAAACTGTGGCAGATCTCTGAAGAACTCCACAAGGCTGCAAATAAGATGGCAGAAACAAACAACAGAAAAAGGGCAATCAATCACCAGCCAAAAAAGAAGAAAAACAATATAGGAAAGCTAAAAGATTGGAAACATACTTCAACTTTGCAACCCTCAATATCTGGCACAAAGTAAACCCATTATCATCAGACTCTTGCTCGCCGCTGTTTCCACTCTTCTCGCTCAGCCTTTTCACAGAATATAGGACAAATGCAAACCAAAGCCTTACTGCTTCATCAGGCTGCAATAGACAAACACCTTTCAGTTAGCTCACACAACAATCTCTTTCTTCTTATTTCCACATGGACACGCAAAAAGGGAGCAACAAAATGTACCATTCCATTTCCAATTGCCGAAATATTTGTCAGTAGAAGGTGTTTTGTTTCGTTAAACAGCTTCACAGCTTTTGTACGAGTGTTGTCATCCAACGACAAATCATCCTGTCATCAAAAACCATATTTTATTCGCAGAAATAATCTTGAAAAATAACACAGAAACTAAAATGCGTATTAAGCGGAAGACAACTAAAAAGATTATATAACTAAGAGAGCTATAGGAGGAGAAAGATGAAAAAGACAACCTTGCAGAACTTGGTAAATCGAGCTTCAAGCAAGTCCGCATTGCTGCCACTGGAATGCGAATTGTCGTTTGCTGGGTCCAAACGATTAGCATCTTCCATCTTCTCCAGTGGAGATGGACTCGTCCAAACGCTGGGTGTAAAATTCGAAGCCAACGTCACGGTAAAATAGGACCTACACGACAAAGAATTAAACCTTTTAGTTACGGTTATCCGAAAACTTAGATTTTCGAACTCAAGATAACAACACCCGAATCAATCGGAAACCTTAAACTCTGAGACTCAAACAAGGTGGGCTCAAATTGACATATAAAAAGTAACTTTCTTTGCTTGCTCCCGCAAAAGGAAAAAATCAAAGCAAATTTAACTTCCCAGTTAATAAAAACAACACCAGTTAGGGCATGGAGTAACTCAAACAATATACATTGACAAGCAATTAGCAAAAAAACATTGGCAGACACCAAATTGAGACAACAAAAAAGTCATTCAACTGATGAATGATTCAAATAAAAGAAACTTAAAGGGAATCAGAAAATTAAAAAGCTTACGACTTTTGGGTCAGATCTCTCTTCCCGATCTCTCCTCAACAACTCTACAGATCCAGAGAAGAAGAAACTCCACGAGTGGACGGCGTTTTCTTCAGATCGTAACGGAGTCGGAGAGACCTTCAGAACTCTCAACCCTATCCTGCACCCTTTCTCTCTCTGACTTGTCTAATGGGACACCCTTTTTGGGAATACCCTCTCTGTTCTCGCGCGGGAAAAACAGCATGGGTATGCGAGTGATAACCACCATCATCTACATGTCCGATGCATACACATCCATGTCACCCAATGGGCGAACGACACGCATGGACGTTAGGTTTTTCTTTTACCGCCAAAACCTCCCGCCGTTACGTGGTTCTCTGATGCTGTGCCTTACGTTACGGCGGGTTAACGGTAGCCTGCCTTAATGCTGTCGATCCCTTTCGGCCTCGGTAAAATCAAATCGGTCCCACCCACACGTGCGTGTGAGGACGCTGGGACCCAGAAGTGGGTGTCTTTATCCGTTGCCATTTGTCGTTTTCGTTGGAGGGTGTTTTGGTTCTTCAAAAGCCAATTATTTTTTTCTTAAAATCTGCATAATAATTCCGATGACCTTTACCAAGTCAATGATTATTCTTAATCGTTTTGAATTTTCACCTTTGCAACGGACAAGTAAAACTGATTTATGAAAAACTATAAATATTAACACCTTTCAAAAGTGCATAAGATCCCAAGCATGTTATGTTACTCTAAACGTAGTAATTAAATGGTCATTATCCTAAAAGTTTTTGTTGTTGTTATTTTGTTGTATGAGAATGACAATATACATTCAACTATGAACAAGATCTAAGAAATAATGCCTGTTTTCCCGTGTTACTACAGTGAAAAGACAAATTATAGGAATTAATTGAACGAAGTATCATTAGTTATTCATCAAAAGTTAGGGGAGAAAAAAGAAGTTTTGAGACCTAAAAAAAAAATGTTGGAAAATATTAAATTGACAAACCCAAAAGCCAGCCTGTGGGATAGTTTTCAAAATATTCAATTCCTTTTTCGGTTAATGGTTTTTATTGAAAATTCAATTTTCCAGTACCATAAAATACAACCAATCCATACGTAAATATGCTTAAATTCGGCCAACTCGCACACAATACTACTGGTGCTCAATAGCATAACGACATTATTTATTACCGTTGCTTAATCGATTACTGTCCCGGAATTCATTTGTAAAGACTGGTGGCTTAACGTGAAGGTAGTCGTGATGGAAAGCTAGCATTGGTGGCTTAACGTGAAAGTAGTCGCGACGAGAAGTATCTAACGGAGAAGTCTCGACTTGCGCATTAGTACTCCTTGTTGTATTCATAATGGTTTACTTGCTTCTTTGGGTTACATGCCTTTTTTAGCTTTTTCTTAATTATATTTGTATTGGTTTACTTGACTCTCTAGGTTACATATTTTTATGGGTTTTCCTAATTATACTGGTATTATTTATTTCCTTTCGTAGTTAGACTACACTTAGACCTCCATATACAAAGGTGGCTCGCGTAATAAAAGATAATAGCCTTTGTAAGAAGTCGGTTTACTGGTTTACATTTGTAATATGGTTAATCCAAAAATAATACAAATGCTTACAATGTTAGCAATTTAATGGGCTTCCATTAATTTTTTATACACACACGACAAAAAATTAAGAAATAAACTTAGAAAATGTACCCCTTTATTAACCCCACAAATGTTTTTTTATGTACACACCCAGACTCACTCGTTAAGACTAAGGAGCCTTGGATCCTATTAGCTTATCATTAAGCTATTAGGAGATTGACAACACACCAATGTTGCAAAAACCTAAACTTCAACGTTTGTTTTCGAGTCAAATAATATATTTTTACGTTTTTACACGAACTCGTGGATGGGTTGTTATTATATATATGCACTGAGTCTGGTTCAAATCTTTAGGATCGGTTTGTTATAAAAATGTGCAAAAATTTGGATTTTATAAAATAAATAGAGTCAAAAATCAGTTTTTACGCAAGTTACTTACCCATTTTCTTCCATTTCGGCCAGTCGATTCTATCAAAAATTCGTTTTTAAATGCCAAGAAATATAGCCATCTAGTGTCATGCTCAATAAATAAATATTTGGAAATGAACGTGACACGTGAGAAAACGAAAAGAAGGAATAAATGCTGGAGGGGATTTCTAGCGAATGGCTTAGGGATTTGACCTTGGTTCATTGTCCGCTGGAATAAAGCCAATTATTACTTCCAAATGGGGTACAAAATGAAGCACCGAAGTGATGTATCCGTCGAACGGCCGCGACTGGTTGCGAGTGCTCCTTCAGTAGTACGGACTCGACTCCGACGAGACCCCCCGTGGCAGAGATGACTACCGTGGGAGTGCGGACGCATCTTTCAGCTACTGTGTTAGGATTTTACATTTCCTTATAACCGAATCCGAACCCGCCCGCTCGACAGGGGCAGGAAAATGCCTTTGCAGGCCTAGACTTCTTGAAGCTCAGTGAAACAACGGACTCCAACTACCAACGGCCACTGCGATCAGATCTGTGAGTATCTCCATCTTTCTAGCTCTTTTCTCTTCAAGTTTCTTGCTGTATTTCCTTTTTTTTTTTTTTTTTTCTTTTCTCTCTTCGGTTTCTGCAAGTTTTGTCTGGCAGTTATATGATTTCTGACATTTTTTGAAAATTTTCCCTCTTTGGTGAAGGGAGGAAAGTTTTGGTACGGTGATTCTGAACTTTTCACACTACTTTTTGTGCAGCAATGGCTTCGTTAGACTTTCGATCACTGCTTCTCTTCTCTGCACTTTTTCGTGCCATTTTGATTGTATATGGAGAATGGCAAGATAGCCATATGGAAGTTAGATACACGGATGTTGATTACGTTGTCTTTTCCGACGCTGCTTCTTTAATGTTTTCGGGGGATTCTCCTTATAAAAGAACAACATATCGCTATTCTCCCTTGCTTGCTTTTTTGCTCATTCCAAATTCAATCATTCATCGTTCATGGGGCAAATTTCTCTTCTCAGCTTCAGGTATGGAGAATTTTTCTCAATTATAAACGCCTTACTTCTATGTTATAGTTTGGATTATGTAAGTAATTTGTACGGAGTATTGATTTTTAGCTGTATTTAGTTATTTGTTCTGAATTCTCCTTAATCTTTGTTTCCATTCGTAAGGAAATATTGGTAAGATGAACTTGTGGGGTTACACATGTTGTGTGAACATTGAAAATACTGATTAGTTAAGTATTTAGTCTTTTTCTTTTCTAGGAAACCCTACTGTATCTGCTAGATTGTAATGAGTTCTTTGGGGGAGGAGCAACAGTGGTTTTGTTTAAAAAGTATGCCAAGAACATGTCTCATTTGCGCCAATGCCTATGGTTGGTTTTAAGTTTTTTGTCTAGTGGATTCCAGAGCGAAGGATATCAGTGTGGAATTACTTACTGATTTGTTTGTCCTGGTTTTGAAGAGATCCTTTTGCTGGGAAATAAATGCTACAGTGAGATGGTACTGTTTGAATTTTATGCTAATGCTTGTTAAGGTCAATTGCAGATCTACTTGTGGGATTGTTTATCCGATCTATTTTGAAGCTGCGGAGGGTGCCGGACAATTTATGCACCTATTCTGTTATGGTATGGCTCCTCAATCCATTTACCTTCACCATTGGAACCCGTGGGAACTGTGAGCCTATTGTTTGTGCCATGATTTTGTGGATCATTATCTGTCTTATGAATGGTATATCCCTTCTTCCATGTTAGCTTTTTGAATAGATTAGATTTCATTTCTGCTTACTTCAAAAATGCCAGATTGTTCACTTTCTTAATTCGTTTCTACTGTGTCAAAAGTAGGTCTATGGAAATCTCCCGTCTCCTTTATGTTTGTCTCCAACAAATATATTCAATGTCAAAGGCCGTCAATGTAAAGAAACATGTTATTTCAACTTGTACTGCAACATTGACATCTTGAGAGGTTATCTGGTCTGAATACATAAACACCTCTTAGACTCGCCCTCTTTTGTTTCGCTAAGCATCATTTAGAGGGTTTTATTGTTATAAGCTTGAAAACTGAAGTTAGCCATGTGGGTTTCCTTGCTTCATGGGATTCTAATTGTAGCCAGTTTAAGATTTAGGATCCATTAGATGCGTTGGGAACTGCTAGGGTTAATCTTCTTCAATGGCCTGAGGCTTTGAGATGGACACTGGCCCTTTTTGTTCGGCAAGAATTTCAAATGCAGAGCTTCTTGAATCCCAAAAAAAGCATAATTGTTTGAAACATTTGGAGGTCTTCTTGATTCGGTGGAAGAGGAAGAAAAGGAGAGATAGGGAAGAAGTACGGAAGAAAAATCTCTTTCTACTCTTTGTTTTAATGGAGGAAAGAGTGGATGTCAACATAGATAGTTTCCCACCTGGACGGACAATTTTATTTCCGTCCTTATAGGATGAAGCTTCGCTGTTCCCTGGGATTGACTTTGGGCCTTTGCTGTGCCGCTTAGGTGGAGGGCAAGAAGGGGGAGGAGGGCTTCCCAAATAATTCTAAATAATATGATAAAAGATGTCCTATTACCTTTAACCTTTTGCTTTTCTAGTTCTTAAACACGCATGCTTGTTTCAGTGGAAATGGGTTGGGCCATCTTGTTAATCAAACAAAAGAAATAACACATGTTTCCCTTTCCTTTGCCTTACCACCCATTTTTTCTCTTCTCCCTCTCTCTCTTTTGGTATCATATATAGTGTTCCAGTGGAGATGGGTTAGGATGGGAAAGCTTAATTCTACCTAGATTTGCTTTAGTTACATCACAGTAATTTCTAGTTCTCTAAATAGTTAATTGGCATTCTGGTTAGTTAATAATCAAATAAACTTTTATCTTCAGATAGCTATGTGATCCTATGCATTTCCGTCCCTCTCTCTTGATGGTTTAATGTTTTTTGGTTTACAGGTAATATGTTACAAGCTGCATTTTGGTATGGGCTTGTTGTCCACTTTCGAATTTATCCAATTATCTATGCACTTCCTATTATACTCGTTCTTGATCCAGACATCTTCCCATCTAGCCAGAAGCCGGTCCTTAGTAACTGGATTTCTGGTCAAGGAAAGACAACGCAAACTTGTACGGCTGTGAATTATCAGTGCACTGTGTGGTCTTTCTTGAGGAAAATATTTACAAGACGGAGAGTTATGTTTGGCCTGGTATCTGGTGGTGTTTTCCTCTCCTTTACTGGGTTGTTCTTCTACTTGTATGGGTGGGAGTTCTTACATGAGGCACTGCTATACCATCTTACTCGTACAGATCCAAGACACAACTTCTCTATCTATTTCTATCACATATATCTTAACTATGAACGTGAGATTTCAGTGGTGGAAAAGCTTATCTCCTTTTTGCCTCAGTTTATGGTGCAGCTGGTTCTTGTTTTCTGCTTTGCACAGGACATCCCTTTCTGCTTCTTTGTGCAAACAGTAGCGTTTGTAGCATTCAATAAGGTACAGCAATTTCTGAGTTATTGTTTCTACATTTTTTTTGCACCTTTCTGTACATCTTTTATTCTTTATACTTTTCTAGTTCTCGATCTCACTAGTATTCCATCTTGTCTGAATTAAATTTTAGAAGGATATAATCATGATAAAGTTTTGACCATGACTACTTACCTATCTCTGTGCTATTTCTTCGATTTTTGAGAAGTTATCCTTCTATCATCCAAAGGTTCTCCTTAAGCCACATATTTGATCTCATGTATCTGTTGGATGTATTTCTTTTACAGGTAATTACAGCACAGTACTTTGTGTGGTTCTTCTGCTTGTTGCCTCTGATACTACCTTGGAGCAATATGAAGCTTAAATGGGAAGGCATGCGCTGCATACTTGTATGGATGGGAGCTCAAACCCATTGGTTGATGTGGGGCTATATGCTCGAGTTTAGAGGCAAGAATGTGTTCCTCCAGCTTTGGATAGCAAGCTTGGTGTTTCTGGCTGCGAATACATTTGTCCTTATGATGATTATCCGCCATCACCGACTCTGTCCAGTATTTCAACCGGTAGAGCATACCCATTCCAACAATGAAATAAAACAGGAGTGAGGTTCATTCCCACGAGTGAAACTTGAGGATCTTTGTTCACCACGGTTTTGTCATTTGCTATGTTATTTTGGAAGTTCTGTAGTGTTGGATACTTCCTTTGTTGTTTTACCTGTTGAGAGTTCATAACCATACTACGGTAGTCATAGGTAGTTTAAAATAACATCGTATATGCCCCGAGAGTTATCCAAGTGATACCCTGCGTAAACCAACCACGTTCATTTACGCATTCTTTAATTGGGGCAACTACAGCACCAGGGTCAGATGCTCAGTTGTTATTGAGCCCAACTCCCCAGTAAAGAAAGAAAAATTCGTACAGAAGTATTTAGCTTAATTGGGAACAGGCTTTGAGACCTCTTGGTCCCATATTGGATCTTAGAAACATGTATTATGATAAGGAAAATAAAATGTTAGTATTATAAGTTAATAAGTTAAGTCAATTTCTGTGATCACAGACTCAGTAGTTCAAACAAGTTGGGTCTAAAACGTTCCGTGCGAGGCTTTGAATCCATTCGTCATAATTTTACCGTTTGGGCCAACCAGTACCGGGACAGGCAACTCTTACCTATTAACATGTTAAGCTTAATCGTCTCAGGGAATGGGATTTGCTTCTTTATGGGAATCGCGAAGCCGGCATTCATTAGAACCTTCTTTTCGCACCTGAAGGTAATAAATATTTGGGATGGAAATTAAGTTGTTTTATTACTAATAATGTTGGATTTGTTCCAAATTCGGTCCTCGTGAATTCTTACTTTGATGAGATTCTACGAAAGCGGCGAGGCGGAGCCTATTGTTCTCTCTCTCCGTCTCTGTCTCTCTGGGATCACTAGCAGTACGTGGGTGCTCGAACTGTACCAGACGCGGCGACATCACTGAACCGTAACTTCCAGTTCAATTTCTCTCAGCGCTTTCGTTTTTCCTTAATTCCTTCGACTTTGCGCGACAAAAACCCTACTTTTCCCTTCTTCTTGTTTCAAGTTTTCTTCTTTGGTTACCGGGAGAAGTTCGGGAATGGGCACGAACACTTAAAAGTTCCGGCCTTTCGGGGTCCCTCTGGTATACGACCTGGGGAAATGAATTATTTTATTTTTAGTTGGCATTTTCGGAAATCAAACAGAGTACTGGAATTGGTTGTTGTTTGCTGTTAAATATAATGTTTTGTTGGGGGAACTTATGCTGCATCAACACTGTATTAGAATCATTTTAAGCTGTTGTCAAAGTCTCTTGCTTCAGCAACTTATTGGTTTCGTTCCAAAATTAGGAACTTCTTTGGGTGTAAGCAATGTTTGTTCAATATTCGTGACTAAAGTAACTATCTTTTAAAATGTCCCCTAAATGTTTCAGCGATAATAAGAAAATTGATTATTTTTGAGTTGTATTTATGATTATATCTCATGTCGATTTTGTGCCTGAAAATCCAGATCCCAGGACTCACGGGTGGACTTCATTTTTACAACCGGAGCATTCTTGGCTGAGCTTTACCAAGGCTGTTTTGGTCTAAACTTGAAATGGTAAGCATTCTTCTTTAGTTATTTACTTTTTGGAGTTACTATCAGCTTAAAGTCGTTAGCCAGGTGAGCCCTAATAAGACTGGATAGAGGTTAACAGGTTAAGAGGTTAAGAAGTATTCTTCTCATAAATTGTTTAGGGTTTACCACTTGATTAGCTCCTAAAGTCAATCCTGGTTTTATTCCTTTAACACCTATAGAGATGATCATGTTTCAAGGTATGAACCTAATTGTTGTCAAATATCCCAGTAGCAATGGCCTAGATTGTTTTACGGGTTATAGTAGCTTTAATAATATTTTTCTTTTCAGATTCTGTTTTGGCGTTTAGCTCACACCTTGTGAGATTTGAATATATGACCTTTCACTAACCACCCATGTTAAGAGAGTGGAAGTGCAAGCAACCAGCTCACTTGGGGGCAGGAAAAAGCTACTGTGGAGCTTTTAGAACTTGATGTTGCTGTGATATCTATAGTCATTTTTAATCTCCTGTTTCATAATTATACCTCTGGAACTGATCTTTTATATTCTATTTGATATCCAATTCTGAAAACACTTACATTCGAGAAATTAACTATCATATTTAGCTCTTCTTATTTATTGTTAGTGTTCTACTGTGGCTGCTACTGTACTCTGTAATCTTTACATCTATGTTGAAATATTGTTATGCCAACCATTGTCTGTTATTCTCAGGAAGTGTTCAAAAGGGCCATATTACAGCCTGGGCCACCTGAAAGTTTTGCACTGCGCACTGTTCAGGAAGTTGTAAAGCCTCAGGTAATTAACAAGTAATGCCTCTCCTTTTTAAATATAGATTTCTTAGATGGAGGAAAAAGAACATTGATGAGCTAAGTTACTACTTACATTCTGATATTGCTATGGTTATTATGCATGATATGGGGATTCCCTTCTCCCATATGATGTGTGCCTTCATAGATACAGTTATTGTGTTAAAAAGAGCGAAATAGTGGATTTAAGAGATAATTTTAAGATTAAGGGCCCTGCTAATCTGGTGGATATGAATTTGTACGGAATTACTTTAGAATATTTTATCTTTATGATTGTAGATTCTCTATTTTCTCAATTCGGTTGATCAATTTAATCATTTTTTCTCCATTTGTCTCTCAAATTTCAAGCATGAGCCCTTACTTAGTTGGTTTGTGCATTTGGGGTTGTGAAATGTGGTGCTTGTAAACCTTCTTTGAGCTTTGCTTATCCTGATAAAGAAACTACAAATAAAAAGGCTTCAAACCTTTGTGCTTGTAGATGGAAGAAACCTTGTTTCAACTGGGTTCAATGCTTGATTTTAAGTGGCTTCTTGGTAGGATTAGGCTTTTGACAATTTAATATTTAACTTGTGGTGGTTCTTATGAAGGGATCACAACTGTCAGCACAAAGCGAGTCTGTCAGTGGTTTGCATGATATATCTTTAAGAGTTGCTTTCTTTTCAGTTCTGACAATTGAAAACTTTTTCTCTTGACAGAAACAAACAAAACTTGCCCAAGATGAGAATCAATTATTAGAAAATATTCTTCGGGCTTTGCTTCAGGAACTTGTGGTATGTTTCTTGTTCAAGAAGTGCAGCGATTTGCACAGTGATACATGTGGGTTGTATACATCTATACTGTTTTTCCGTAAAAAGATTGGAACTGATTGGTTGTTTTTGCCTCTCTGAAACTGTTATTCTTTTTCCATGGTTTAGACAGCAAATATTTCTAGTTTAGAATTTGGATGGAAGATGAGTGAGCTTTACTCAATATAAGTTTCCCTACTTTGTTCCTGTGTTTTGTTTATGTTATTTAGAGGCAGAGAAGCCCTAATTGAAAATGGACAAATATCCAATTCATTGGCAATATCTTCGTATCAGTTCATTGTGCCCTTCTTTTATGGTCTTTAAGATCTTCTGTATTGATTATGTTGATTCTATTGATTCTATTGTCAATCTTTTGGGTACTTCTTTATTACCTTTTCTTTCTTTCCTTTTCAAAGTGGTTTATGAGAAGATGCCGATGGTGTAAGCAATCATAGACCCACATGTATTAAGTAGATTCATGAAGTTCGTGTTTAGCTCATCTGATTGCTTTGGTGTTTGCACATTCGGGGGCTAGATTCATTTACCATTTAGTTTTAAACTAACATTAAGAAGATGGACTTTAATTAGATTCTCAAAATTAAATTAGACTATTATGCTTTATCCTTTGTAGTTTAGAGAAGGCTAAAAAAATGTCCTTCAGAACACAAAAACATGCAGGAAAAATGAAGAAAATAAGTTTTCTACCTCTGCTCGAGGATGTATTATATTTTATTCCTATGAACTTGTTATTAGCTGCATGCTCTCCCTGATTGAATTAAGTTTGGCTTGTATGTGGCACAGTCATCTGCAGTGCAGTCGGGGGAGGAAATAATGAACTATGGGCGATCAATTGATGATAGTGAAACCACCCAGGGTCACATTCCTCGCCTTCTTGGTCAGTGCAAGCTTCTTATTTCTACAACTTAATATTAGGTGTTCCATCATCCGATTCTGATGCTGTATGGGATTGGGTAGTATTGCTTTACTTCAGGGGGGTTTGATGTTTTAGATGGTTATCTTAGCTAGCAATGAAGTTATTATTGTGGGCTCAAGATGATTTAGAGCCCACAATATGGTTATATTGAAACTTTTCTACTCTGCTTTGCGGGAGATATGCAAAAGCCGCAGAGTCAATGGCTACAAGTTCTTTGGAAATTGATCTACTTAATTATGGTCCCCTTCAAGTGAGATGAAATGGAAATTCTTTTAATTAGTATGGGTTGAAAGTTATGATATTTCCAAGTAGGATGTCTTTTTGGTGGGTAACCTGTTATCCAGCTTGCTGGTTTATATTTAGATTGGATGGCTTCTCAGGGTGGATTTCCCTTGGTCCTGAAATTCTCTAATTGCCTGTTTTCTATATTTTGAATTTCTAGGTTGGCTTTTGCCATTTTAATATGACTTTTAGTACTGTTTAAATTGTGAAACCTATTAGTCATATTCTCTAATGTTTTCTTTTTCTTGTCAGATATTGTGTTGTATCTTTGTGAGAGGGAACATGTAGAAGGTGGCATGATATTTCAACTGTTGGAAGATTTGACAGAGATGTCTACAATGAGAAACTGTAAAGATATTTTTGGTTATATAGAGAGCAAACAAGATATTTTGGGGAAGGTAACTTTTCTTTCAATGAACGTAATTGTCTAATGATTCATTTTTCTGTACTCCTTAATCACTGTAGTCTGTACCTCTTCTTATATGGGTTTTACAACTTTGTGGCTTTATTACAAACAGCAAGAGCTTTTTGCTCGTGGGAAACTTGTGATGTTGAGAACATGCAATCAACTACTTCGTCGCCTATCAAAGGTCATCTTGAAAGCCATTATTCTCTTTGTTTCTTTTCATTTCTTTTTTTTTTTTTTTTAATTTTCATCTTGATTTTTTTTTTCCTTCTACTGGCAAGACTTGTGCTGATGTTAGTGCATTCCCGAACAGAATTACATGTTAAGCTTGAACTGCACTTTGTTTGAATGTTATTTTTGATATTAATATTCAAGTAATGTGTGGTAATTTGCAATTTTTGATGCTTGGGGCGTTTTCAGCATCATATGGATGATAGTTGGTACTTATTGTACATATTAGTGATTCTTCACTAGGATCTTCAATGATCCTTCTGGTTATTTAGTCTTGCACTATTATAAGGGGTAACAATTTTCGCACAATACAGCCTTTTTGAACTTACATGTGTCAGTTTAACATTGTGGAGGGATTGATGGGTTAGTATACCCGACAGTTGTATGACTTCTCCATATGTTATTGTAACCTATTCTGAAGTTTTTTGCATGAACTATTTCACTGATGAAGCAAAAACCTTACTATTTGTGCTACTGTTGACAAAAGTGACTCGTTCAATAACAACATTTTGTATTCCTATTCACTTAAAAAAGAAAAAAAAAACATAATCTTAATTCTTATACTTTGTAAACTATATTACTGAAGCTAAATCTTTTGATACTACTGTTGTTCAAGAATCGGGATGTCTACTTTATCTTCATATTGGCAAGGAACTTCAACTAGGCTATAATGTGAAAAATGAAACTGAGCTTTCTAATGTTTTTGTATTTACATGTGTAGGCAAATGACGTGGTCTTTTGTGGAAGAATTCTCATGTTTCTGGCACATTTTTTTCCATTGTCTGAACGCTCAGGTGCTTGTAGTGGACCTGATTTTCATTTTATTTTCATTTTTATTTTCATTGCTTTTCTTTCCTCATTCATGTTAGTTTGCTGATTTTGTTAAATCCCACAGCGGTGAATATTAAAGGAGTTTTCAACACATCAAATGAGACAAAGTATGAGAAAGATCCTCCAGATGGTACATCCTAACAAAAGAGTATTTTGGCTTATTGAAATGTCAATCTATTCCTCGTTTTTATTTACCACAAACAAGTTTCTTCCTTGAGTGCATTGGCTAATCAGTTCCTTATTTTTTAGGCCTTTCTATTGATTTCAACTTTTACAAGACTTTTTGGAGTTTGCAGGTAAATTTTTATCATTTACCGAAAGAAAAGTCTCTTCTCTCATGTATCTTACTGCATTGCTACTGATCGAAGTCTCTGTACCTTTGGTATATAGAATAATTCCAGAGCTACTTTTGTGACGAGAAATCATGAAAAAGTACAAGTAACTAATTAGTAATATCTTGCCACCAAAAATATTGAGAGGTGCTTCCCTAGTGCAAATTTGTTCTTATTATGCATTCAGGAGTAGCTTCTGAAAATTTCTATTTATGATGAATCTGACATGAAAATTTAAAAAATTCTGCTTTCATGATGAAACTTGGTGAAGACATATGGTAAGGTTTCCATCTAGGTTTGTCTGGTAACTCAATCTACTAGATTGGAAAGGTCAACGTATTCTTCTAGAAGGCTTACTATATATATGAAATGAACATATATATTGAAATTATTCTGTTGGGGAAACAGCAGTGTTTTAGATTAGTGGTAATCATTAGAAGTTAGTGGACCTGCCTCGATTAAAATGGCAATTTATATCACAAGATGTTTGAAATAATCCTCCTTTCCTGCTTCTTCGTTTCTGTTACTGCTTGGCTTGGAAGAAAGAAAAAGGGATAGAGAATTGCTTCAAATACTGCATATGCCTACGTAATACATTGTGATTGATGAACAAACTTTCTAAAACGCTTGTCTTACCCATCCATGCTGTTATTGAACGCCACAAATGCCCATTAATTATTCCCAGCTCTGAATTGACTTCCACATGCACCTGAATCGGGAACTCAACTTTCCATGGATTTCCAAACTAGTGGTCATGTTCAATTGTTTTGTTATGGGCTGAGCCTTTTCGTAGTTTGACTGATTATGAGGGAAAATATGTTGGAAACACTATACGTTGTTTTCCGCAGGACATAGATTTGTGGCTCCTTAGGCCAGAGCTGTAAGAATCTGCTTGCATGATTGCCAGTAACTGTTAATAAGGGAGTTTGTCACGTTCATAACCTTAACTGATAATTTTTCTGTTGGGCAGCTTTGGTAGATGCAGTAAATAATATTCATTCTTGACCTGGATTTGCTGATGGGATATTTGTATGTGTTTTCAGGAATATTTTTGCAACCCTGCTTCTCTAAGTCCTACTCCTGCTAAGTGGCAGAAATTTTCATCCAGCTTAATGGTAAACCTTTCAATATCAGAAGTTTATCTGATGAGCTTAGTCTTGTTATTATTATTTTAATAGCTTCCTCTTTCACTATTTACCTTACTTCTTTTCCATGGACTTTGAGATGTATAGGTTGTCTTCAATACCTTTGAAGCTCAACCATTAAGCGATGAAGAGGGAGATGCTAATAACTTGGAGGAAGAGGTGGCAAATTTCAGTATAAAATATCTTACAAGCAGTAAACTGATGGGTTTAGAGGTAAGCAGTGTCTAGAAAAAATGATTCATGGAAGAATTCGTTCTTTTGGCTGTTTGGGGAATAGCTTGAACTTATGTTTTAATATACATATATTCATTTAAATCTTTTGGGCGACAGTTGAAAGATCCAAGTTTTCGGCGCCATGTTCTTGTGCAGTGCCTCATATTGTTTGATTATTTGAGGGTAATGATCATCTGAAGGTTTTGATTTTAAATTCTTATGTGCCTTTTTGTATTTTGATATCAAATTTATTGATGATTAAGGATATTTTACTTTCTTGTAGTCCCCGGGGAAGAATGAGAAGGATCTTCCATCTGAAAGCCTGGTTAGTGCTCTTTTCTTTACAAGTTCATTAATTGCAATCTTTTATTATTCCTAGTTTTAATTTCTTATATTTGCTATCTGAAAGCATGGTTAGTGCTCTTCCATATCTTTTTTGCTTATCAAATTTATCAATGGAGTTCTCTTACTATTACATGATTAGTTCTTCTGTTTTTGTAATTACTGTTATATATGTCTGTTGTGCACGAGTATGACAATTTGTTTCTTTAAATGGTGCACTCTTTGTTCACTCCAGAAAGATGAAATAAAATCATGTGAGGAGCGTGTGAAGAAGCTGCTTGAAATGACTCCACCTAAAGGGAAGGATTTCCTTAGTAAAATTGAGCATATATTAGAACGTGAGAAGAATTGGGTGAGTGTTTTTCAACTCTCGTCCTGTTCCCTGGGTGTGTATACATAGATATATACATGTCTCTAATTTAAATAGTTTGTGAAAAATCAGAATATCTTCTCTCTAGCTCAATTTTTGCCAAATCTCTTTGCTTTTAGGTTTGGTGGAAACGTGATGGATGCCCACCATTTGAAAAGCAACCATTGGAGAAGAAAACAGTGCAAGA
Source organism: Casuarina equisetifolia (assembly GCA_028551475.1). Taxonomy (NCBI): domain Eukaryota; kingdom Viridiplantae; phylum Streptophyta; class Magnoliopsida; order Fagales; family Casuarinaceae; genus Casuarina; species Casuarina equisetifolia. The sequence goes on from CM052358.1 coordinate 8,223,936, forward strand.
TGGAACCAAAAAACGGTATGTGATTGATTGTCTCCGGTTCTTTAATGCTTTATTTGTCATTGATGATCAATGCTGGCTGCACTTGATGTTTTTGTAAGAGGAATACTTTGATGGATGAAGAGCAATATCAATCCTTTCTATGCAATCCAATTTTCTTACCCCACTAGTCAGCATGATGCAGCATTAAGTGTTGCAGATGGGTTCTTCATATTGTAGAAGAATTGATCAGCTGAAAACTGTAGATAAATGCAGCTTGTTTTTGATAGATTTAGGAAGCTTTTGGAGATGTGATTTATTTGGGTATAAGATTTCAGGTGACTTGAAAATGTTACAACTAGGCATATATCTTACGGGATTAGGTGTTTCAGGAGAAGAGTGCATGAATATTTAGGATGGTTAAGGAAACTTGTGCTTCCTTCATATACTATGTTCTTTGCTTAGTGCTCTCAAGAGTCTTGGATTAATATTTCTTTATTATGTGCTGCCAAATAACTCATAAACCCTGAGTGTAACATGATGAGGGACCTAAACCTTGTCTGAGATCTTGTTATACTGTGTCTACTGCAGCAGATTATTCCAAGGAATGGATTCTCGTCACATTGGGGTGAATGGAACTTGGAATTTGATTATGAGATTTTCCAATGTTATTTTGGGGCCCTTGAAATATCTTAGTCAACTATCTTGTCACATAGGGGCGAATGGAATCTGGAATTCAGTTATTAGATTTTTGAATGTGCAAGAGAGGGCCATCCATATGTTCTACTTAGCTATACAGACAGAAATGTTATATATGTTCACTAGGTCATGAATTAACAGGGATATCTTTGGTCTTTACATGCATTTTGGTCAAGGAAATATTGGAAACGTATTGTTAACACCGAATGCAGAATAGGTACTATACCTGTTGAAAAATGAGTCGTTACATAAAATCTGTTTTTAATTTTCTCTTTAAAGTACAATCCCTTTTTTATTTGTGTTTGGGAAACTAAACACATTGCTGTAGTGTTAACTTCCAAGATTTCTCACAAACATGGAAAAATGTGTTAATTGTCCACAAGGTCTGTATGTTGCTTATTCTTAAACAACACAATCAGTATCTCCTGTTAAATTTATAGTCTGTATCTTAATTTCTTTTCCTCCTTCTGTTTTCTGTATTGAGTGATTATTACAGAAGGTTTTGGGGGTTTTGTTATGGCATTAGAAGTTCTCATTTCTTGTCCAATGTTTATCTGAGTCTCTTTTACTCTTGTTTTTTGTATCGAGTGATTATTAAGAAGGTTTTTTGGTTTTTATCATGGCAGTAGAAGTTCTCATTTCTTGTTCAACTATCGATTGTGGCTTGGCAGTGTGTAGAAGTCTTTAGCTGTGGGCTTTAGTTGTCTCCACCGTTGCGTTAGTGTTGATTTGGCTTTTGCTTGCATACTTTCTTTGGACTTTCTGTCTATATTATTACTTAGTGCAAACCAATCCAACTACCCTGGTTTTGTCTGCATGCGATTATTTGTTCTTGTACCTTAAAATTCAAAATTGAAAAATTCTTAACTTTCGCTATGTCTTAGTTTTTTTTTTCTTATTCTTTTATTTGTTGTGATTTACTATATGTTTGTGATGTCTGTCTATATTTACTCAAATGAGTACTTGCAATGCTGCAGTAGACCGAGATGGAGACTGGGAAATAAAGAACTCTCTCATTTGTGGAAGTGGGCAGATCAGAATCCGGTTTGTATTCTTTTACTAAATACTTCTATTGGTTGTTAGTGGACAACAAACTAGCATTTTAGAAACATACCTCGTGCAAGCTTATTGTCTCTAGGTTATGATGCAGCAGCAACCTACAAGTCCCTTACTAGCAATAATTGACTATTTTGTTTATAATTGATAATAACGCATTTTAAGTGGTCATTACTAACCTATAACATGTGGCTCTTTGTGGACTAATTATAACATGTGTGTGATGTCATGGAAGATTTTGTCACTGCAACTTTTGTACGTTTTCTTTTGCCTTTGCTTCATCCAAGTTTTGAAAACTTTTTTGAAAGTTCTCAAGGGTTCCAATTTAGGTGTTAATGCTGCATGATTTGTCCCAATTAGGGCCTTCTCATACCACGAGATATTTCTTTTTCTTCTTTCCAGAGGATCTCCTACTTGAAGACAATGAGCATAGTTTAGAAGTGTCTAATTTAACTCCAGATTGTGTAACACCCAAGAGAATTCTATTTGTTGGTTTCGAGAGAAGAGGTAAGGTGCTGCTTGATTGGTGGAATGATTTGGGGGAAAGTAAAGTTGGGAGAAAATTTCAAATTTGCTTTTGGACAGGGCCACTATTGCAATGAGCTTAAAAATGAATTGGAACGAAGAATTAAGTGCTCCTAAAAGAACAAGAGTAAAATTTATGCACCACAGTGATGGGATTGTAGGAACTGTTGTTAGAGATGAATCAATAATCCTTTGCAACTAGGAAGGCGAGAATATCATGCAGGTACTGTTACTGCAAGAGGTGCTTAGCAGAAATCTGGTATGTCATGAATCGTGGTGTAGTGAGGCTTTTCCAGATTAAGTTTGTGCTTCTTCTAAAAGTCTTGGATATTCCTCACTCCAGGCATGGCACCTTTTACTCATTGTAAGGGTAGCCCAGGAAAAAACAAGCGGTTATAGTTAATTTTATAAGATTAAGGAACATTTAACAAGAATTTTAAATCCTCAATTTGACTTTGGGTTTCTAACCTAACTCCTAGACGTTGGCACCACTATCAAACCTTCCCCCTTCACCACTCTATCTCCACTTTACTCCTGTATACCAACACCACCAGCCCTCCCTTGGTCTGATTTTTTGTTAAATTGTCTGCCAAGGCCAAAAACGTGATGCCACCTACCCATTCTCGTTAATGCTGTTGCCTTATGAAATTTTTCTTTTGTGGTTTTTACTGTAGAATATGGTGGCAAGGTCTCAGTTGCCTGACAGAACACACAATTTTCTCAAAGAAAAATTTTCTGATGAATTTTTTTTTTTATTTTGTCGAAGTAAAAGGGAGCTCAAGTTTTAGGCTTTTGATTAGTTGTTTGACTAGTAGTCTATGATTAAAGTGTTATAATAGAATTCGACACTGATTGTATAATTAAGCGTTAATAACTGAAGTTCTAGAATAACATCCTAATACCTCATACTTTTCACTACTGACTGTACTAGGTCTCTCTGGTCAAAAGGTTAAATGAACTCACAGTGATGTGATTATTATGTGCTCTGTGATACTAATATCCCTTGCTTATTTTCGAAAATACTTTGTCAATGTGATTGATGTCATAGCAATGGTTTAACACTTATTGGCTTGTTTCTCTCATGTCTAAGATCTTATTAACATGCCCAGAATGCTTTGACTGATCCTCAACGTGTCCAAACTCCTGCCATCACGGAATACTGGAAGCCTTTGGCTGAAGATGTAAGCACCCTTGCTACGAAGTCCAAATCATGGAAAAAGCATTATATTTGATATTTTCACTGTCCCTTCTATCACATAATTATCATCAATGTTTCTTCATCCTTTCTGGGCCTCAATTTTATTTGTCAAGTTGATATTGGAGTTTAAGTCATTTCTTTGAATTACAGATGGACGCATCAGCTGGAATAGAACCTGAATATCACCACAAAAACAATCGGGTGGGTCATATCTTTTAGAAATTCGCATTCGGATTGGTCTGGTGTTACTCCAAAGATTTCTTGCACTTCTACACATTTTGTATGTGTCCACAATGACAATGAACGTCATACAATGTGCAAATCAAGGGAATGAATCCTTTCAAAGGCCTTTCTATGTGTTTGGCTGTATGCTGGGGAGCATGCATTTTGAGTTTTTGGTCATAGACTTTTGGTCTTCAATTTGTTTTGTTCTCTAAATCGTTTGTTGTTTCCTTCTGCAGGTTTATTGTTGGAAGGGTCTTCGCTTATCTGCACGTCAGGACTTGGATGGGTTTTCCAGAGTATGTTCAATTTTACTACCAAGGCACGCTTGACTTTTATATGGTCAAACAACCACTCAAATATGAATTCATGCATATCTGGTTGCAGTTCACTGATCATGGTATTGAAGGGGTTGTGCCCCTGGAACTTTTGCCACCTGATGTTCGGTCAAAATACCAGGCAAAACAAAATGACAAGACTAAGCGTTCTAAGAAGGAAGAAACAAAGGGTAGTGTACCACAAGTTGAGGAAAATCAGGTATCATTGTCAACATTTTCACTTTGCAATCTTTTGTTTTTCAATTGAGATGGATTAGTCAATGAATATCCAATCGTGAAATTGATATGAATTAAAGATTAGGCATGCCTAGTTTGGAAGAGCAAGCGTTTAGGTTAAACATTTGGCTTGTCGAATGCCAGAATGTGGCATAATAGATGTAAAAATAACTGCTAACGGATTCTAATTTGTCAAATGCAAATTAGAAGCAAAGCGTGGAATTCTAGTTGTGCATTTTGTGCTTTTTATTTCTACCCAGGAGACAACTGCAGATATTTTAGGTCCTGGAAACATAAGAAGGCGAATGGTGATCATAAGATTTGACTCAGTTTGATCCTTAATGAAAAAGATTCAGCGTGAAATATTCCTATGAAAACTGTCTGTGATGAGCCAGATTTCTCATTATTCTAGTTTTCCTTATTTAGAAATAATCTTGTCTTTGTTTTTTGGGCAAAGATCGCCACATCTGCAAGTGAAGCTGATGGTGAAGGCATCAGAACTGATTTTGAAGCCTCGGCTGCACAAATAGATGCTGATGCCATGGCAACTGGCAATATATCCCAAGGTGGAACCCCAACACCTGAAGAAAATCAGAAACAAAGCTCCGACACTGATGGTGGTCAAGAAGCAGGTCAGTTGGAAGCGGATACTGAGGCTGAGGCAGGAATGATAGATGGAGAGACTGACGCAGAAGTTGATTTAGATGCTGTTGGCTGATTTTTTAGAGCTGACGTAGGCTCTCGTTAAAAACCTTGAGAGCATCGTAATTTTCCCACCCTACAATTTTTACACACTGCGCTAGCCTGCAGGGTTCCTTTTTAAGTTATCTAGTCTCTTTCGAACAAGAGTGGCGGCCTATATGTGATCAATTGTCTGAAATGATGATGAGCTACGGGTCCGCCCAAGGCTATGTAATTTTCAGATTGCTAAGAGATGCTCAGAAGCTATTCTAGTAAATTCAGGTGCCTTAAATTATGAGGGCCGGTATTCAATGGTTCTGAGGTTTCATTCTTGTATTCCTGAATATAAGTTTCACCAGAGGGGTAAATATCCAGATTTACAGCTCATTTACCCTGTTTCCCGGCAGCCCACAGGGTGTTGCAATAGACTCTTTTAACAATTCTTCCACCAAGCTAGGAAGAAAGAAGTGCTTTCCCCGAATATACTGTCAGACACCTGATGAACGTTCAAGAGTAAGGAATTCACTAAATAATATAGAGGCTTATCGATAGTGGGTTAAGCTAGACTTTGTAATGGCTTATGACACCAACGTCACTTGACCGTCATTCCGAATAGTTTGGGAAATTTCTCTGCCAAAGATCTTTGATCCAATTCTGGAGATCGAACGTGGAGCAGTGATGCTTAACGCTATTACTTCTATTAATCTCTTCAGTTACTGTAGGCCAAACAATGGACATCAAGAACTTTATTCCTAGACAACAGGTCACGCCACCAAAACTGAAAGCTAAGTCGTGACTTGCAGCCACCATTGCACAAAATCGTCTGGTTGGGTACGATACGCATCAAAATTCCACCAGGACACCAACAGAAATTGAGTTAGTTCGAGTACCACTTCTACATAAAGGCCCTTCATGCCAAATCCCCAGCTCACATATAACGGCTGGTGGTTCAGTACCAGAATTTTTTGATATATTGTATGCATAATATTACAAAGATCAGGTAGAACAGATAAATTGACTGAGAAAGATCTCAAAATTCGGCTAACGGCTATTGAGCGCTCTCGTGAAATTTTTCATGCTTTCTGAGGAGGAAAAAAAAAAATCAATGAACAATAAACATCAAATTGTTACAGGCAATTAGAAGCTACAAAAGAAATGAATCCAAAGTTGGCAAGAGAACATGATTGATTCGATCATACCTGCATTGGAAGATACAATTTAAACTCTGGTGGGAGCTCTTCCTCCGAGTAAAGGCGGTCAGAAAAGTATATCCTCCTCAGACGGCAGTTTGCATGGACCTGAACACGCAATGTCTCAACATAGTTGGTCCCATATGCTCTCCTGGTAAGATCAGCAAGATTTAGTTGAATTTGATTCCAACCCTCATCCATCCTCAATGGCATGGTGCAGATATAGGGTTTCACCCGAGTGACAGCCTACAAAAATTAAAGAAAAACTAGTCAGTCTCACCACCATCCCTGTAGATTTATGTTACACACACTTCTTTACTTCAGATGGAAACATAGCATCACAATGCCAGTATCACTCTTAGCAAACTGTCAACTTACAGATTTTAGGGAAAAAAAGAAAAGAAATAAGAACACATATCCTCTTTGGCAAAAACATCTATGCTTCCTAGATGATACATGTCACAATTATCTGAGGGGCGTTTAGAAGTGTCCGTGCTTCCTAAAAGATATCTCCTAGAACAACAAATAGACCCATATACTGAAACAGTCTATTTTCCATCGGTAATGGTAGCAAATCACAGCCCTGCCATTGGATAGAGGTGACACATCTTCATATCAAACATCCAAAGGAATCTCGCTGAAATTCTGTGTGCACTCTCTGGGCAGATGGACTAATCTCAGTAGGAGATCTAAGAACAAATAGAAAAAGAAAAAATATTGAAAAAGGCTTAGCTAAATCCTAAGTACATCCCATCAAAATGTTAGAACACGAATTCACCAATGGATCTTTCTAATTCCTCATTCAACTGTCTCATGACAAATCAAACATACATAACCTCTCCCAAAAGTCAAATCCTCATGTTAAACCTCAACAGGTATCACCAATTTAAATCAATTCTCCAAGTAGTATCCAGATGTAACAGATTTAAACAGTATGCTAGAGAATTAAGTAGTTTAGAGGTGAAAAGAAAACAATGGAACTCGGAGATATAAATGGTCTACACTTTCAATTCCATGACCTTCTCAAATAATCTGCAGGTCTGAGTTTATATCAAGGTAACTTAACATGAATTGAACTGAGGCAGAACAATTATAACAAGAAACCACATTTTCTATCTCTAGATCTGATATTGCTATTAACGTAACAAAAGATATTTTGTTATAATTATTACTGATTTTGCCAGGAGTTATCTAAAGATGAAAGTTGTCACTTGGCAGCAAAATTTTCTCCACAAAAATATCATAGAAAAGCGCAAAAAGAAAGAAAGGGGCCTGCTGTGGGCTACTAGATGAAATGTCTAAACACAGACATGGGCAAACTTACACACTTGAAAATTGGAAGCTCGAAAACGTCGCCTGACATTCTTGTCGTCCAGAACTTGAATCTCAAATGTAAAATATTTCTTTAGATTCTTCACAATCATGACCAAAAATGGTAGTTTTATACCAAGCGTAGCAGATGGGTCAGCCGGGCAAGTAATGTATGTGGACTGAATATTTGATCCAACTATTTCAAGGACATTGGATTGTATGTCTTCATCCTGTGGTCGCTTTACATGGCCATTGACAACTGCAGAAAGAGCAAAACAGATTATGCAACTCGCCATCTTGAATTTGAAAAGAAGTGCGACAATCTGCACTGACAAGAGTTCTGGGGAACCAAAAAAGGACATAACGCATGAAAAACTTGTCGGAAACATAAAAGGTCGATACCACTTCATGCTCATTAACATTAAAAAAAAATTGATATTCTTCAGAAAAATCGTGCAAAACAACTTTTCAAGAAACAGATAGCACAAGCAAACCAATAAAATGATGCACAATAATTTTTCTGAAAGATAGAACGAAACATGTCTAGCAAAGCTGCATTGTAAATAAATTGTTTGTTAACCACTTTCAACACACAATTACTAAAGCACAATCCACTCACCTTCTTTATCCCATATCTGCAGAGGTTTGCTCCTGTCGTATAAAAGAAAGGCAAGCTTCAGTATAAAAAATTGGATCGTGAGGATTTCAATTCTTATAATGTGAGTTCAAATAAGGAAATTATAATGAAACATACCCAAGGCTGTATAAGATGGACAAGAATCCAGACTGGAAAGTGTTTTTAAACATGATTAGCCTTATTAAACTTGAGCTGCATGAAATCAGAACCAAGTAAATTTTTACATACATAGTAAAAATACTAATTGAATAAGTGCAATTGAACAACATACAGGACCGCTTACAAACTAAAATACAACAGAGAAGATACATTTGGTTTTTTTTTTTTTTTTTTGGGGGGGGGGGGGGGGGGGCGGGGGGGGGGGGGGAAGAAGAAGCACGAATTGCTTCTCAACTCTATTCCACTGCGAATCAAATTATCATCACATTACAGGAACAGAACTAATCCTGCAAACAAAGTTCCAATGTGCTCTTCAGGAAGGATTGTGCTTTAAGAACCTAGCTGTAGATTGAGTTTTCCAATGTACAGAAATCAAAGAATACTATGCATGTGGATATAACTAGGTCCTGGCGTTTGTTTTCAAGTTAAAGAAAATAATAAATAGGAACGGGGTTATTTTATTTTCAGTTTGTTAATTCATAAGTTCGAAAACCACAGTAAGCAAAAACATATAGACTGGTTGAAACAATTCACACAGACTGAACTTGACTCGATTAACAAACAAATTAAAAAAAAAAAAAGTTAGCAGACAAAATTACATATGGTTGCTGTGATGGTCAATGCACGAGTGAAAAAAAAAATACGAAGTTGGTAGAGTGTAAGATGAAATACAATGGAAATAAAAAATTCTACACATACCCAAAACCAACGACCCAGAGGTTGCCAACAAACATATGAATAAAATAAAAGAGAAACAAACTCACATGTAAAAAGCAACAAAAAGAGAAATTCCAGATACAAATTTGTGAAAAACGCTAGGGGTTTTTACGCTTGGATATAATCAAAATTATTTTCCCAACATTATATACCGTAAATAACGTAATTTCAGGAGTGAAGGGGAAATTTTTGAGCTTCGGAAGAAAGTTGAAAGTTTTGGCTGAAAGAAATCCTCTTCCTCCTCCCAGAAAAAATGAAAACTTTCTTTAGGCAGACAGAAAATTTAACTCGAACACAAGTTTTCATCTATCCATTAGGGGAAACCCTAGTTACTATATGCAAACACTTGATAGGCAAGGCGAAGAGAACATGTAAACAATCGAAAGAAGAGAAAAGGAGAAAAATTGCTTCGAAGCGGGATCTCATACCAGCAAGTTTGTTTCACGGGAAAAAATCTTTCCCAGAAAGGAGTTTCGCGGGAAGAAAGGTCAGCTGTATGCTGCTATGCTGTTTGAGTGGAGTGTCAGAAAAAAGAGGATTTCTGGGTCATCGTTCTTTGGGCCTCCCTGTTTTTTGGGGCCCCTGAAATTATTGGGTGGAAAACCTTTTATCTCATTGTTGTGGATCTCAATGTGATTGGCATTTTCGCTGAGAGTAGTAAACAGTATTTAGAAAATTTCAAGACTCGTCTCTTGCATGTAGGCTAACACAAATACTGTGATGTTGATAGACAAAAATGTAGAACTAGAGTCTAACGTAGAGGAGAACACAATACAAGAACGCCAATAAAGTTCTTATATCATGTAAGAGCCTATGTAAAAATCAATTTGAAAGAATCCCACAAAATATAAATATAAAGTTTATGTTCACACAATTAATATAAGACAAGTGCATCTCTAACATGTAATAAATGCAAATTACAAATTTATATTTTAAAAATAATTAATAATTAATAATAAATAGAAAAATTTTATCAAATATAAAGTATGAGACTCATGTTCATGCAACTAATATGAAACAATCATACTTCTAACATTTTCTTCACATGCAAGTTGATATAAGTATTATAACATCAACAAATAAAAACTTGGAACTAGAGTCTAATGTTAGGGAACCCATAATATAACTTAAGTTCATGCCATTGATACGAGATAACTGCATCTCTAATACATAATTAATTTGAATTGCAAACTTGTCATAAGAGAAATACATCTCTTTTTGGGCATGAAATTCTCATCATCAATTGAATCTTAATTCATCTTTGATATTATATTGCAAGGAGATGAATATATTTTACGTTAAATAATAATTCAAACAGTAACCTTAATACCCGTGATGGCGGGAAAAAGAGCATGTATTAGCGTAGCTTATCTACTTCACTTTTGTTTTCTTTCTATATTATATTCTTGAAGTTTGGGTAAAAACAAAAAGAGCTGAGCCAAGAGATGCAAGTCGGTGACGCGCGCGGGGGCCGAGCGTGGAAAATTCTGGAAGGATGAGTGATTGCGTGGAGAGGAGGAATATGCGCATGTGCCTCTCTTCCTTCTTGTGCGTTGTGCGGCTCTCTCTTCTTCTCCGTCGATGCCGCATGCCAGCCATCCACCTTTCTTTGGCCCGTATCTTTTATCCACGTGTCGCCCAGATAACGTGTTCGGAGTCCGTAGTTGATACGTGTCACCTCCAGATACCAAAATAGCCACGTAACTTGGAGTATCAGGTCGATGCTGTGGGGGTATTTAGGGCAACGCACCATCTGCTGAAATCTAAATGATCCGATTTTGATAATGTGGGACCAGATGCTGCCACGATAGCCAATGGTCGTTCAGTTTTAGATGGAGGGCTCTCAGCCACTAACTCAGCCTCACTCCTCAGCCACAAACCCTCTTTCTCTCTCCATGTGCTGTGGGCGCGTATAGTAGTCTACATTTGACTCCTACTCTGCATCAAAATTATCAACTTGGCCTACAAAACCTCCACCCGCCTCTGTTTTTACTCTTGAAGCTGAAGCTGAAGCTGCTGCGACTCCTAGAGTAACTCATCAGGATTTCACTCACCCCATCACCCGCCTCCATCTACCTCCAGTTCTTTCTCTCAACCCGGAACTGCACCTTATTCATTTTCTCGAAGAAGTCGCGTAAGGTACTGCTTTTCATCATCTTTTTTCAAGGTTGATGTAGTTTTTATTCATATGCATGATGGATATACGGTTCTTGTAACCTCGTGTTGTTTTTAGCAGAATTTTGAGCCCTTTCGAACTCCGTGATTTTTTGAAATACGTTTTTCTTTTGTTTCTTTAAATTCTTTTTCTCGATTTAGTTCTTGATGCGGTGTTTCCTGGCGGTAATTTTCTTTCTTTCTTTTAAATCGAAAAACTAAGGTTTGTTTGGCAGCTGAGAAAAGGTAGGGAAAGAGGAGAAGTTGAGCTATTGAAATGAGAATTATTATCTGATATTAGGTTGTATTTTATACGAAACTCATTTAAGCCGCATAAAGGTACTTTGCTGCGTGGAACAGAGCTACTTCGTGTGTCTCTTCTTGTTCTAATATGGTTCTAGAAATAGTTTTAAACTGCGTAATTTGGGCTCTTTTTTTTTTTTAGTAAAAAAAAAATGATTCTAGATTTTTATTTTATTTTTTAAAAAAGACAACGGAAGAAAAAAAAAATTGATCTGATAATATTTACTGCCAAGGCTCTGTTTGAGCCCCACTGGTACATAATTTCTTAAGTTTTATCCATTCTGTTACTTTTTTCAAGAAAAAATTCGTTATTTTTCTTTTGTTGATAAGTTATTCTCTAATATATGGATAATGACACACTTCCAATTGCTATAGCTATTTAATCTTATGCCCTTTTTCCTCTTTTTTTTTTTTTTTTGTTTTGAAGGTCTCAGATAATATCTCATGGATTGGTTTATTGGGAGTGCAATGGAGGAGCTTATTGTCCCCAGAGATCTAGAATTACCGGATAGGCTCCCATCACCGGACAGCTGGTCAAAATGGGGAGTAAGTCCATGTGAAAGTTTCAGGTCAACTAACAAATTCTTCGATATGGATTCAAATCTGGTTCGACGAGAATTCAACCATCATGTTCAAAGTATATGTGATGAAGTTGAGTTGGATGCTGTTCATAATAGAGATCAGTCCAACAGTTCGAGCACATGTGACGGATTGCCAGAGGAGTCTTTGTACCAGACAGCACTTTCATGTGATCAGCCAGACAGCCAGCTCAATGGCTTTCCAGGATTCGGACAGACGAATGATAATTTCTTGTACAAGCGTAACTTCTGGATTAACTTGATATGCTGCATCGAAATTGATATCAGTTTTCAATTCATTTGGCCCGACACAGTAGCTGAAGGCATTTTAGGAAGTTCAATTGCAATTGATTCTGTCTATTTTGCACACTGCACAGATCCATCAGAATTTGGTCGTTTGAATTTGAAAAGCAGGAATTACTGCCATTAATATGGCAAGGGCTTCCTTACTCTTTAAAAGATACATTTATGTGTTGCATACAATGTGCCACCCAACAGAGCCTTTCAATAACCATAGGATGTCCAAAGCCCTGCATATTAGGTTATTTCAGTTATGTATTTTCTTGATTTTTGAGCTTGACTCTTCTTGTTCTCTCTTAATGCAGGAATACCTTGTTTGAAGATCTGCCAGAGACAGATACTATTGATGGGTCATTTTACTTTTCTCCTGAATCCAAATGTGGCACTATGCCAATTGACAATCAAGATTCAAAAAGTATGTCAAGTTATGAGAACAATCCTGTGGGAGATGTTACTGATATGCAGTATATGCCATGCAACTTGGATCAAATTGATTGCACCCGAGTACAGGTTAGAATTTTCCATCTGCTGTGTGAAGTGATAATTTAATTGTTGACTTTTGCGGTATAAAATGTGTACCAGCACTTGTAGTCGAATGGTTGGAAATTTCGAGTGGTCTGGTTCCAGGCATGGACTGCTTCCTCAGACTAGCCTTATTTATGAAGGATTTTTGGTGCATTAATATTTCGAAGAACACATATCTGAATGTACTTCATACATAGCATGAATTCAGCTTCTGGCATTTCTGAGGTATGTTGATGTTTGCCTAGCTGAAACTCAACCTTTTCCTCATGAACTAGAATTTTTGGTTAACTTCTCTTGCGTTATGCATGAATTGACAGTTTTTTTTTTCTTTCTTCTTTCTGCATCAAAATGAATTTTAGATATTTGAAAAAGCTAATGATTTTGTTTTAGCATCCGTTGTTTTTGAATTGTGAACCTACTTTAGTGTGAAATTAAAAGTACCTTCAAAATTGTAGTTACTTTTCTCATTTTCAAAAATCCATCAGCAATTACAATTTGTTGTCATAGATCTCCAATGCCAAAGCTTATGATTTCGTGAAGAACCATATGTGAAAATGAATGAGTCATTATAAGATCCCAATTCATTGTTATTCCAAATTTTTGGGTCAGCTAAGTTAATATAGTGATGTTTTTTCAAGCATTTTTTGATGATGGAGGCTTTTTTGGAGGTTTGCATTCATCCTTTTTTTTTTCAAACACTTTCTGATGTGAAGGCTCCTTAGCAGATACCTCGCAACATTATTTTCAGACAGTGACATGCTTTTTTCTTAGTACTATTATAATTTACTCATTTCAAGAAACTCGTATCCACATAGGATTATGTTGAAAGTCTGTGGTTGGTGATACTTTCTATTCTAAGTTCTATACAAGGGTCCTCATTTTTGTAGCAACGTAATTGAACATTGAGTCATCTTTGGCCCTAATTAGACTCTTATTTGGATAGAGAACTCGTTGCCAGTGATGGAGTATTATAATACCAATTTTAGTGGTTAATTGGGTGAAACTTCAAATTTGTTATTCTCCATAACTACTGTATTTTCCTTTATTTGGAAATGAGTCAGAGAACCAGTTTCTGCTTGTTAGTTTTCTTACCGTGGTCAGAGATGTGAAAATGATCTATAGGCATTAAATTGTATATCCTTTTGTCCCGTTGAAATATCTGATGCGACCTGGAAATGAGTTTCTCAGGCTCTGTGTAAGCAGGGTGCTGTCTTAGGCTGCTTTTAGACAACACGCGGCAGCATACTTGCAGAAAGCTAAATGCTCTCTGTGTATTTCTGCTAGGAAATGATATTCTAGAAATAGTCTCTGTCTGAAGCTTGCATGCTATGTATTGTATTTCCTTCGGGTCTGCCCAAAATGGAGCAGCTGAGAGAGATTATATGTTTTCTCCACCATCACCTTTTTTCTATTTCTACCACGAAGTTGGAGTTTTTATATTATTTTCTAGACACACAGAGTAAGCCAATTACCTTTTTTCTCTTTCAAGGGACCTTATGTGGAAGACATGGTCTCTTCTGAGCAGAGTACCCCAAACAGCGATTTGGGTCAGGAAACATCACCTGAAGAATCTGCATTGCTGGACCTTGAGATGGTTATGGCTCAGGTAAACTAGGAACTCAATAGCTTGTTAGCTGGCACTAGCATTTGATAGATCTTTATTGCTTATCTAAGTTCCTCCTTGTGACTTTGAATAGTTGACGGAGGGCACCAGGATTTGCTTTCGAGATGCCTTCTACCGCCTTGCCGATAACTCAAAAGCACACTGGATCGAAATGCAGGGGGAAAATGGACACCTTGCTGTGGAAAAGCCCCTTCCACTGACAGCGTCTGAGCCAATAATGAGGTACACTATAAATACACTCCATACTTGTTGCAGTTTTTTACTTTTATTTTTTATTATGTTGAATTTGTTCCAGAATTTCCTTTTGTGCTATTTGGTGTCATTGATGTGCCAGCAGTCAAATTTCAAGCTTGAGGCATGATCTGTGGCGGTAGGAATAATGTCATTCTTATTGTAACAATTGGACCAGTCTCAGTTCATACTGCTTTCTAGAGATTTATTTTACGTCCAGATCGGGTTAAATCTTCTTGTGGCATTAACGGTTAAACCATGCTATTAGAGTAATTTTCTGCCTTGGCATATCATTGTGGTGCCAGATACAATACGTTGTTGTTAGGCTTTATCTTCGAATATCACCCGCCTTCCTATTTGCATGATACATTGGCGTCCTTTTCCTGGCTGCACTTATCATTGACCTCTCTTGATTTAAACATAATTTTCAGGTCCAAGTCTGGGAATAAGAAAGCAATGGAATCGGGGACCAATGCCATTGACCGAGCTGTTGCAGACCTCATTTTCAAGGAAATTGACTCTTGTGGAAGAGAATTTTCCAGTGCAGTATCGGAAAACTCTAATGGAGTTGTCCGAGAGAACCGACCTACAGTGGACTCCAAGCCGAAAGCTGTCGGAGCTATGGTTCCCCCGACCTACGGCTTGAAGCATCCCAAAATCCTACATGTCTCACAAGGACCAACTTTACAGGGCGATGCTGAAGTTCCAAGTTTTGCTCTAGGAAGTCCTCGGGCAGCAAATTTATATCAAAGTTTCTGAAGAAAAACTGTAGGCAACCGTGAAAAAACGAATAAAAGCTAGTAAGATTTGCCGACAGAGAAGATGATATCTCTCGTACTGAAGTTTGGTTCTGTGACATGGTGTGGATGAAGACGATCTGAAGACTGTCGTCAGGTCAAGTGTATGTGAAACCGAAGTTGTAACTAGTAAAAGAGCCTGAAGCAATTTTCTGAATGCTTCTTACTATTTTATGTATATACCCTTTATACTAGTTTTACATGCTGGTGTTTAGTATGCAATATAGTTAAACTGACTCGCTCAACTGCAGGTGTTATCCATCCTTCTCTTTCTTTAATCTTTCCTGGCAATAAAAGAAAGCCTCCGGGTTCTGGGGTTTCCATCGCCCATTCATAGAACTGGAGTGAGGATGAGAGTCTACGTAGTGTTCTGCATCTGGAATTTAACCCCTGCAACATATACTTACTTGTAGGATGAAAGGTTTTATTTATTCATTTGTTTTATAACTCGTGCACTCATTCAAGCACTTTCAGGTGTTGAATTTGAAAATAAGAGGTCTTATGCAATAGCTGTTCACTATTAAGCTAAGTACTTTGATAGAAAGGACAGAAGTTAGGTTTGCAAAGCATTAGTACCTCATCTTTATTTTGGCACTTTGTGTAAATCGATTGATAATGCAAGTTTTCCATGCGATTACCCTTGTCAACTAAAATCGCATCACTTAACTGGAAAAGAGTCTTCAAGTCCTAGCTCCATTGCATGTGAAACTTGTAGAATTTGTTGTATATAGACAGGTTTCATGGAAAAAAACTGAGTTGTTAGTAGTTTATTTTTGATAAAACTTATCAGCTTATTGAAAAATGTTGCCTTCCAAAGGACCAAATACTATCCCTACATTCCAAGAAATGAAGTCCAGTACTTGATGTGCCCCTTCCATAGTAAACCAAAAGAAATTTCACTGCAAAAAGCCTTTCGAGATAACATGGGAAAGTAAATAAATTATCCTAAATATGATAAGAAAACATGTTATTAGAATAACAAATTCGTTTTTTAGGTTGTATCGCTGTTTAGGGATTTTTAAGTGAGTTTGTTATCATCAAAGTAAATTTAAGTTTAGGGTTAACACTAGTATGTTAGTTAAAGAAATCCTTATTAGACTACGAATATGAACTTTTTAGTCTTATGATTAAATATTACATTAAATGCTATTCTTATTATTGGATTATTCATTTTGGTATTAATATTGTCTTTGAATATTTATTTTGAGATTGAATCAAATAAAAATTATTAAATTTGACAATTAGTATTAGAATGGTGAAATTGGGACAAAAGAAAGGGGGAGATTCCTTAATTTAAACCATAAGCAAGGCAACACGTTTAGAGAGAGAGAGAGAGAGAGAGAGAGAGAGAGTGCAAGTGGAGAAGTCCACAAAGTGGTTAGAGAACTTGAGGAAATGTGTAGGGCCACCTTGGCCCAATGACATGACACTTCGGCCCAGTTGTGGGCTAAGGTAGCTTGGGATGTCTTGGTATATTAGGTGGGTGTGTGAGTATAAAAATATTATAAAATAAAAAAGAAAGAAAATCAAGAGTTGAAATAAAATTTTTTTTGGGAACTTTTAAATGAGCTTTAAATAGAGTTTGAAGGAGAGGAAAGAAAGGAGGTTGAGTTTGTTATCATTAAGGTAATATTTGGTGTGGTTAGGAATAGTGTGTTAGTTAAAGAAACTTCTTAATTTTTGTTTTTGACTTAAATACTTCCATATTGAAAATATGATCAAAAGTCCCGAACCAGCGTCTGCTTCTAACTAGTTAGGCACTTGTTATTCCTTTCGACATAAATATTATCTTTTACATTCTATTCTGAAATCAAATCAAACAAAAAACTATGGAATTTGACTAAGCTAAATATGGTAATTTCTTAGATTAGGTATTGGTAGGTGCGAAGATTTGTGCTAATTTGGATTGGTTTTATGCCTTCATTTATCGTACAAGGAGTTTTTTGTACTCTGCCCTTAACACAAGGTTCCAACCTTATTGACCATTTACATCTACACACTTAATATGTTTCCCATTTGTTTTCTTTTGCTCCTCTCATGAAGTCTTGAAAATGTAGGCAGATTCACTCAGTTCTTTTGCTCCTTTTGCTCCGTTCAGGGGATCCTGTTCGGTCCCTGTCTCTTGGAACTTAAGAGAACTGGATGAATCTTTAGTTCTGAGTATTACCCAATTTTACATTAAACACAGAACATACCACAAAGAAACACAATTTGGACATAAACTGACTGGACTGTTTGAAGCAAAGCACGATTGTTTCTACCAACTGCGAAGCTACTTTGTGGCCACCCCAGCATAAATTAAAACACTAGCGCACATCATGCTACGCGTTTCATCATTATATACCTAACATTTCTATATCTTTAGAGGGATCTGAAAAGGTCTGTGCCGGCAGAATCAAGGCCCCACGCGTTGAAGCTCGCAGGTTGGACTGGTTTAGTGCCTGTCCACAAAGCTTTTGCCGGCGGCACAGAGACACGTACGGTTTAGAAGACCAATGGGTTGTCTACCTACTAGTTTAAGGTCAACTTGATCAATGAACAATGGGATTTTTGTCAGTTCTCGCACGCTCAATATGTCGACTCAAGCCCGGGACACTGTAAAACTATTAAGAGGTGTAGAGT
The DNA here is from genome assembly GCA_028551475.1 of Casuarina equisetifolia. Classification (NCBI taxonomy): domain Eukaryota; kingdom Viridiplantae; phylum Streptophyta; class Magnoliopsida; order Fagales; family Casuarinaceae; genus Casuarina; species Casuarina equisetifolia. The sequence goes on from CM052358.1 coordinate 8,241,995, forward strand.
TTATTTCACGTTCTTAATAAGTCCGTTAAGATGTTTTTAAATAGATAACAAAAAGAACGAACTCCATATAAATCAGAAGATTTAGGAGCTAATCTGCAACATTTAAGACTAAATCTCCTCCACTTATCTACCGTTGGGTTAAACCATCCAGAAGCCTAACCCTGAGTCAGTTCTAGAAGATCAAATATATTCATATTTGTCTCCCTTAATAGAAGACTCCAAAACCGTGGACCAACGTGCATCCCACAACTGCTTGCTATTCATATACACGGTGCACCCCCTCAACTAGGAACTACAGCACTTCAGCATAGACCAGCCTCAAGGAGGAACCATGGCCGTGGCACAAAACCAAACGCCATCAGCGCCACCATCTCAACCGGATCAACCTCCACCGAGACCCAAGGGGACGCCCACCATCTCCCTGCAGCCTTCCCATAGGCGCACCCCGTCAAAATCCAGCAGGCTCTTGCGGCGTTTTCGTTCGGTGTTCCAGTCTTTCCCAATAATAAACCTACCGTCTTGCAGGATCCCCGTTTCGCTGCAAGGAAACCGTCTCATTGACGGCCACATTCACGGCGGGACACGCATGACCGGCACACTTTTTGGGTTCCGTAGGGCCAGGGTGAACCTTGCCATCCAAGAAAACCCCAGGTGCCTCCCCATTCTGCTTCTTGAGCTTGCCATACAAACAGGGAAACTTCTACAAGACATGGGAGTGGGGCTTCTCAGGATTGCATTGGAATGCGAGAAGCATCCCCACTTGAAGACCAAGATCATCGACGAGCCCATATGGAGTTTGTACTGCAATGGCCGCAAATTAGGGTATGCAGTGAAGAGGGAGCCTACTGATGATGATTTGCGCGTCATGCAAATGCTGCATGCAGTGTCGATGGGTGCAGGTGTGCTTCCACCCCAAACGCCGTCGGATCAGCAGGGGCAGGACGGTGAGCTGATGTACATGCGAGCGTATTTCGAGCGCGTAACCGGATCCAGGGACTCCGAGACGTACTACATGTTGAACCCCGACGGAAACAACGGGCCTGAACTAAGCATCTTTTTTGTTAGGGTCTGACATGGCTTGTATTGCTAGGGGAGGTCGTCATGATGAATTGCATGGAAGGGCTAGTTTTCCATGCAACTGGTTTTGTGTTAGTTTTGGCTCTATGCTTGGCCATGGATGCCTACAAAATCACCCACCATATTGTACATTGAAGAGCAAGGAGGTAGTTCAATGTCGGGGCAAAGCAGGATGTAATTTCTCTTAGAGCGAGAAGCCCCCATTGCTATGTTATGTTTATGATTTTAGGAACTCTGGAAAAGCACAAAAACCCAATATGTTATCAAACATTGCCTAACCGTTGCCGTAATGTAAAAATAAGAATTTAGCAAAGGAATTGCAAATTGCATGATTAAATTGCGTACTTTTACTCTGTAACCCATTCGCCTTGTTTAGGTTTTATGAAATAGCTACTGATGCTGCTTGATTGACAGTTCTTCTTTTAGATTTTGATCGAGATAATTTACAACAAGACTATTAGTTTCTTCGACTTAAAACAGAGCTTACCAATCATTGTGCCAAGTTTGCAACATCAGAAATGTTTAATAAAAAAGGCAAGGTGGAACAAGTCCTACAAGAACGAGAGGAGACGAGAACGTGTATGCACGCATGAACTTGACAACCTTGTGCCAAATGAGATATTGAAGCCCTTAAAACTTGTATATTTATCACAAGGAAAAAGTCCAAGAAAAGGACTTTGGGTGATGAAACACAGACCTTGCATTTCTTCGTGCTATAAATCGTTAAGAATTTCAAATTGCATTGTGAAAGTGAGCAAATATAATAGCACGTTAAATCTACTGCTTATGGTCTGGCTGAAGCAGCTGAGATGGCCTTCCGACCCAAGTCCAGCACATATGGATAAACCCTTCAAAAGTATTACGTGGGTATGGGTCAACCCTTATATTTATATAATTATTTTTATCCAATTTAGGATTAAGAGGTCTAAAAATATTTATTCTTAACTAAATCAAGCATTTGTCGACTATTCAAGTTCTCATTTTCCTAATAGACAAATATTACACAATTCTTTCCAGATTTCTCATCCTTCATTTAGATTAGTTTAGTTTTATTTGGTATAGAAAATTACAGATTTAGCTGATAAATGTTTAAGGTCTTCTTTGATCCAGACAGATTACACAATCTACAATAATATAAATGTGAAGAATGATGTTCATTTAACAAATTTAAATCATATATCATATGATCATTCCCATCGTTTGGCATCAAAGTTTGATAATCATTTGCTTTTCGTCTTTTGGATATCAGATTCAAATAACATAGTTGACTATAGTAGACCGAAATAGGCACTGAATAAAGGAAAAAAGAATTAACGAAAAAAAGAAAAGTGGGTTCCGTTTTTGCCTCGAGAATTGGAGAGTGGAACTGGGGTTTTAGGCTCAGCGTAGAGGACTCCGCCTGGGAATACCAGGGTTTATCTTCCGAGTTCATCATGTGGCCTCTCCGTCGAGTGGCTCCTCCTCTCAAGTAACTCTCTCTGCCTTTCTCTCTGTCTGTCTGACTCATGCGAAATGGGATTTGCCTGCAAATTGAATTTGGTTCTTATTTCTTGGTTTTCGTATGCCGTTTACTTGGAAGAAGACTTTTTGTATTTGTCTAATGTAGCTTCGCTGCTCAAGACTCGTATCTTGTAGCACCCATTAGAACAAGTTCTTAAATTTCTCATTTCTCTGCATTTCCTGTCCCTTTTTCTTCTTCTTCCAGTCTTTGTTTTCTGTTTCTGGTTTCTTTTTTCGTAGTTTTAATTTCATATTGGATTAAATAAGATGAGTGCATTTGGTGGATAGCGAGGCTCTAGTGAGTTTCTAAATCATCATTTACCGAGTAAGGCATGCCGTTTTACTCTTTTTGGACTTTTCCCTCTCCAGTCTGATATTTTATATCGGGTTTAGGCTCTTGAACATAAAGTGTTTTTCAGTCTATTTTTTCATTGCCAAATAAAATTTCCCGTTTTCCTGCTAACTCTTCCTCTTTCTCCCAACTTTCCGTGTTGTGTGTTTGTCTGTCCCCCTTGATACACAGATTTTAATATAATAGGAAATTATCTGGTTTCGAATTTATATAGGAGTGATTTGATTATGTTCTTTGTGATAGCTTAGACTGACATCCATGTCCTTCTTCAATGTTGATACCCTTTGGCCCTTTTTTTTATGATATTTTGACTGCTTCCGCTGTCTAAATTGTTGGAGCTTGCTCTCATTTGTAGGAAACAAGCTTATTTCGTTGTGGCTTCAAGGGTTTTTGATACAAAACCAGACACTTTAAGTAATGTGAGAGGAGATGGACCTAGTATCTACCGTCCTGCGCAATTGTTATCTACCAAGGGCCTTTGGATAGAACTTTTTCATGGCACACCTCTTCTTGATAGAATCTTTGTTGGCAGTCGAAGTCTTTGTTCACAGGCAGATGCAAGAGATAAAAGTGAGGACCCTGGCGTGAAGGATGGCTTTTTGGAAACTGAATCACATGCTGTTCTTGACTTCAATGAGGAGAATAATGTTGAGGTAGAAGATGGGGAAGCAGTAGCTTCAGAACCAACAACTTTGGATAGTGATTTATCAGATGCTGAGGAAGGTGATGGTGGTAAAGACACTCAGAGGGGAAAAGCTTATTTGGAGTTGTGCAAGGCTATAATGGATGCTCCAAGACGCTCTGTAGAAAGTGTTCTTGATAAGTGGGCTGAGGAAGGTAATGATTTGGACCAATTTAGGATTTCTAGGATTGTAGTTAGCCTTCGGAAGCGTCGGATGTATGGAAAGACATTACAGGTGCTTGTTCTTAGTCTTTCATTGAAGTCTTATGTAGTTTAGTATTTTTTTCTCACACAAATAGTCTAATCTTGTCTCATGATTTTGTCGTACATATGTTTCCTTGTCATTGTTACATCAATACTGTTCATCACCTTCTATGTACTACATGAGCATTTATACAAATTAGATCTCTTGTAAAGTGTAGTTTGTGTGGCTGCTCTTGTGGTGCTCCTTGTAGTGATGTTTCATTAATCCAATTATGATTTGGATGCACATTTAAAAGGTTTGAGTTAGGCAATGACCTTAGTTCTAAAATTTATTTGCACCTCGGAAGCTTTAGATGAACCTTGTTTAGTGCACTTATGATATAAGAGAGCATCTCATGTACATATGAGTTCTATTACTCCAAGTAGTTTGCTCATGAACTTTTAAAGAGATAATTTTAAGTTCAATCTTGAAATTCAAATCTATAGAAATGCTTCAGATTGTTAGGAATGACACTATTATTGATGGGCAACTAACATATACCACAGTTATAGGATACTAGAGTCTCTTATAGACAATTCTTTGTTTTGTTTTTCAAGAAATTTCATTCTGTAATTTTTTTTGTCTGCGCTTGATTTTTCCATTTATAGCCTCTGAATGTCCTGTAATCTTTTAGTGATAGAATCTGAGAACCTAAATTTCTGTATTATATTAAATATTGTTAACTATCATTTCAATTCTTGATTGGTTTAATCTTCTTGACTTCGGAGGATATGCTGCTAGAATGAGCATCGGAGTTTCTTCTTAAGTGGGCTTTGAATTATTAAAACTATGAATATAATACAGTATTATATCTTATAGTTACAAAGTCTTGAATGAATAGATCAGGGCATATCACACACTGATTTTGCATCATTTTAACTGTTAAGATGATACAGATTTTTGGCTAGTGTTCTGTCTATGATAATGCACTCTGAGCCAAACTCACCCCTTGTTTTTAGTTATTTATGAAGTCATGTCATCACTTATGTTGTGCTCACGCACGGAAGTACCAGTTGAATTGTGTATGATTTGAAGTCTCTTGGATAGTTTTCTTAGCGTTTCAACACCATCTCTGTTGCCTTGTGTAGCTTTTGTTTCATGCTGCCAGTCACGTGATGCCTTACCTATTGGTTTTGTGATGATAACAAAAATCTTCAGGGAGAAAAGATTCATCTAGCTGACCCTATGTAGTTGGGATCAATACTTGTCTGCTGTTCAAACTTTTTATCAAAATCTAATTTGTTTTGCAGTTCTTGAACTGGTTGGATGCTACTAAGACAATTGAACGTACTGAAAGGTATTATGCTTCTCGCCTTGATTTGATTGTAAAAGCACAAGGTATACAGAAGGCAATGAAGTACATTGACGAGATTCCAAAATCTTTTAGAGGTGAACTAGTATACCAAGCCCTCCTAGCTGGCTTTGTCCGTGTTGGTGACATGACAAAAGCAGAGGCGTTGTTCAAGAATTTAGGGGAGATGGGGTTGCCAATCACCATTAACGCCTGCAACCAAATGATCATTCTCTACAAGAAGCTTGACAGAAGAAGGGTGGCCGATATCTTGTTGTTAATGGAGAAGGAAAATGTTAAGCCATCTCTTCTTACATACAAGCTCCTAATAGACATGAAAGGTGAGTCCATTGACATCGTAGAGATGGAGCAATTGTTTGAGACTATGAAGGCTGAAGGAGTGGAACCTGACATTTATGTTTTAACTAGAATGGCTGAGCACTATATATCTGGAGGGTTAAAAGATAAGGCTCTAACTGTCCTAAAGGAAATTGAAGGAGGAGAGTTGAAGGACAGTATTGGGACGCGCAGTGTACTGCTTCCTCTTTATGCTTCTCTGGGCCATTCTGATGATGTGGATAGAATTTGGAAAAACTGTGAATTGGGGGGGCCCACGATACATGAATGCGTTGCTGCTATAGGAGCTTGGGGCAAGCTAGGCAAAGTAGAAGAAGCAGAAGCAATCTTTAATATGATGCTTAGGAAGTGGAACAAATTGTCTTCAAAGCATTACTGTGCTCTTCTAAAAGTTTATGTCAACCACAAGCTTATGGCTAAGGGGAAAGACTTTGTGAAGCAGATGGGAGATGGCGGGCGTTGGATTGACCCCTTTGCTTGTGATGCAATAGTGAGGCTCTATTTGGGAGCTGGGAACCTGGAAGAAGCGGACACCATTTTGCAGAAGGTTGCTCAGCAGAAGCGGATGAGACCGCTGTTCACCACCTACATGATTGTCATGGAAGGGTATGCAAAGCGGGGTGATATACACAATACCGAGAAATTATTCCAAAAAATGACGCAACAGGGGTATGCTGGGAGGCTCAAGCGATTTGAGATTCTGATCCAGGCGTACATTAATGCTAAGGCTCCTGCTTATGGGTTTCGAGAGAGGATGAAGGCAGAGAACACATTTCCAAACAAAGCATTTTCCCAAAAGTTGGCACAAGCAGATGCGTTCAGGAAGAATAGTGTACTAGACTTGCTTGATTAATGAAGGTTGACTTCACTGGAGTTGAAATATTCATCTCTATGTTATCTGAACGATTCAGGAAGTTTGTAGGATATCCGAAAACGAATCAGAATTTCTGAAAATGTTGTCAAGGAAATTTCTCAGTTAGTGGCCGAAACTTTTTGGAAGCTTTTTTTCTCAGGTGTTTTTTGCTTCATTCAGTGTTCATATGAAAACAACATTTTGAGTTCTTAGCACTTGTACTGGGAAATCCTTTATGCCCTTTGGGCGGTGACCCACCTGTGGATTCTCTAATTTTATGGGAAAAAGCCTTTCTTTTTTCTCACCTCCAGAGGGAGCATCTCTATAAATCTATCACCCCATAAATCCCAAGCCTGCTCATTGGTGTGCTGCAGGTGACAAGCATCCAAGAGAGATGAGAATTTACCTTGTTTCATGATTCTGGATGAACCCACAAGCCTCTGGGTGAAACGGAGCTTTCAAGCACTTTTTGCACATGCGCCATTAGAATCCAACCGACCACCCCATAGGTCAAATGCAACTTTCCGACAGCGAAATGGACACGGAAGACGAAACCACAACCACAACCACTCCCACTAATCTTTGAAATCTTGTCTTGTTCTCTTCTTCTCGTGGGTTATTACGGATTACAACGTGATAGCGGAAGATGAGTAACTGACGCTCTTACCGACAGTAGAAATTAAGTTTGATAAAAAATTCATATTGTCACTCTTAATAAAAGAGAGAAGGACATCAAAACAATCATATGGAAAAAGAATGAAAGCCAGTGAGATGTAGTAATCACTTTGGCCACCATTTTATGAGCCCCAAAAATGCTTTTGACAAAAATACTGTGTGCCCCCACTTCCGATTCCTTTAAGGATTCCGTCGAAGACTTTTGAGAGCTTCATCGTACCTTGAAAAGGCTAGAGGGACCTTGAATGTCTATCCAAACGCTTTAGAATCTTTGATCAGCGTGGATCCTTGTCAGCTCTCAGTACCATTAGGATTAAATAATTATAGGCTATTATAAGGTCAATGTGTGTGCTGTCTGCTGCATTTCATGTTTGATTCTTCCTACCTTGAGTGACAGGTTGACAAATAAGTTTATATCTTATTTCATATTTTTTGAAGATATGTTATTACGCCCAATCTCATTATTATTAATTGAAGTTATTAGGGTTTAGTCATTGTTTATAAAAAAAAAAAGAAAAGGAAAACCCAAAAGCTTCCAACAATTCCGTTGAATCAAATGTACGTAATCAATAAGGTAAAAGATCTGTTCCCGCTGCAGTATGCGTCAGATTACAAGGAGAATTGGGTAATCAAGCCTAACAGCTCCCATTTCATCAGTGTTTTACGGGTGCAGTGCAGATGGCAGTAGGGCAAATCATTACAGTGCCTACGATGGAGAACTTGCAAGGCCAGGCAGAGATACATCAAGACCCAGACATTGAGTAGTATGATTTCTCGTGTATATGGATTCTTAAATATTTGTAAGAACATTTATACTGAGAGGCATAGTACGCTTAGAGAGAGATAGAGGAGGGGAGTGGACGGAGAGAAAGCTAGCTGATGACCCTTACATTGTATGCAAAAGGAAGGAGTTTAAAGGGATGAAATAAATTTACTTGTTTAATCACTGTGTTGATATGCATTATCTTCAATCGAGGTGATGAGGACATCCCACATGGATCCATATATGGCCCAGAAGAATATTGTGTTAGAATAAAATTAGTCTCAAACGAGACTGAACCAGAATCTGACATCAATTATAGGTTGAGAATGAGTTAAAAATAGAAAAACAAAACGAGAATAGCGTACCTGAAAATGGCTGCATTTTTAGTAGGATCTTGGCTAAGATCTTATCCTCTATTGCTTAAACGTGCTAACCGATGAGAAGCCGGAACTCCACAATGGAATCAGAAGATCAAAATCGCAAACGGTAGAGAGAAAATAGTGAACAGGTGCCTCTTTTACGAATGGATACGTGATAATGAATAATAGTTATTCTGTTTCGTTAAATAAGCATAACAACTAATCATTGTGAAATGACCATTATGCCCCTACCATAAGCTTGATTCCATATACGGATCCCAATGCACATATTATAAGCTAGAGGGGGGACTTAGCCGATATAACAAAAACGTGCTAACCAAATAGTCCTGACACATCACAGTTCTATAAGGTGCACTAAGGCCCACACTGGCTAGCACCATACTCGCAATCAAGGTCAAAATCTGTCTAATTAACTGGACCAATATTTATTACATTAATATACCTTCATAAGAAAATTGTTTATGCTCATTGATAAAGCCCACATTACATGAGCTTATAAAATAAGCTAACAATCTCCCACTTGGGCATATCAATGTTCATAAAACAAATATAATACTAATATAAGTTATATATGAAAATAATTTCAAAAAGATTTTATATCGGTCCAACGACAGTTCCTCATTGCAAATCCGGTCCCATAAAGCTTCAAAACCCTCAAATCATAGCAGTAACTATGCCAACTAAAGACACAGCACCAACCATAGTCATAAGGGCTATCCACTCTACTAACATGGATTTAATATGGTAGTGTGGCAAACAAATAACACTAGGTAAATAACCTTATGTGTTACCTTTCTTGTCAGTCCCAGTTCTCCCAAAAATCGACATACACAGTCATTGACATACTGTCATCAGAGAACAATATTAAGGTTCTAATGAACCTATATGTCTTGTTTGTAATACTCGAGTATAAATTTAAGTGCTACAAGACATCAAAATATGGCCAACCAATAAATGCCCCAGCCAAATGCTTAAGGTTGCACCTCCCTTAAGTCTTTAATACCTGTCTTATACAAACATTCACATAATCTATGAAATCAACATATAACAGGCAATATGAGTAAAATAAAGTTTACTACATAACAACATATCATAGATATTGTTTTACAAAAACAGTAGATAAAATACAATAATAGCTCCCACTAAACAAGAGCATCCAAAGACGCTACTAAACCCATGTTTACAACATGTCTATCAAACACTATAGGAGTAAGTCCTTTAGTGAGTGGGTAAGCTAACATAGCTTCTGTGCCAATAAGATCTACTGTAATGTCACCATTCTTAACTTGCTCCTTAATAGTCAGATACTTGATCTCAATGTGCTTGGCCCCTTTAATACTTTTGTTGTTATTAATAAACAATACTGCTGGACTATTGTCACAGTACAACGGAATCGGCCTATCAATGAAATCAAGTGAGATCATTTGTCTTATGAGGTTCTTCATCCAGACAGCATGTATGGAAGCTCCATAACAAGCTATAAACTCTGCGTGCATAGTGGAAGATGTGATCATAGTTTGCTTAAAACTTCTCCATGAAACTGCACCACCAGCCATCATGAAGACATAACCAGATGTAGACTTCAAATCATCAGAACAGCCTGCGAAATCTGAATCTGAATAACCCACTAATTGTAAGTTGTCTACATGTCTATATGTGAGCACATAATCTCTTGTCCTTTTCAAGTACCTCATAACCTTCTTAGCAGCAACCCAATGATCATGACCTGGGTTAGACTGAAATCTACCAAGAAATCCTGTAGCAAAGGCAATATCAGGTCTTGTACAAACTTGTGCATACATAAAACTGCCAACTGCTGAAGCATACGGTACATTTTTCATCAACTCTTTCTCAGCATCATTCTTAGGACATTGCATCAAGTGTAACTTTTCACCCTTAAGTACAGGAACTGTACCAGGTTTGCAATCTTGCATATTAAATCTGGCTAACACACGATCAATATACGTCCTCTGAGAAAGACCCAAAATACGGCGTGAACGATCTCTAAAGATCTCAATACCAAGGACAAAAGATGCTTCACCAAGGTCCTTCATATCAAACTCTAAAGACAAAAGTCTTTTAGTTTCTTGAAGTAACGCCTTGTCATTGCACGCAAGCAAGATATCATCCACATAAAGGATCAAGAAAATAGGCGTACTCCCACTGACCTTAGTATATATGCAACGATCAACGAGGTTTTCAACAAAACCAAAAGATGTAATATAAGTATCAAACTTCAAATACCACTGTCTCGAAGCTTGTTTAAGGCCATAAATCGACTTCTTAAGTCTACAAACAAGTTCATTAGAATTACCTTCTGCAAAACCCTCTGGCTGAAGCATATAGACCTCTTCATCAAGATCCCCATTCAGAAAAGCTGTCTTGACATCCATCTGTAGCAACTCCATATCAAAATGTGCTACTAAAGCCATTATCACCCTAAAAGAATCCTTAGATGAAACTGGTGAGAATGTCTCATTATAATCAATTCCATCTCTTTGAGTGAATCCCTTGGCGACTAATCTGGCCTTAAATCTTTCTATCTTTCCTTTAGAATCTTTCTTAGTCTTGAACACCCACTTACAACCAATGGGCTTGCATTTCTTAGGTAACTCTACTAGATCCCAAACATGATTGTGCTTCATAGACTGCATCTCATCTCGCATGGCATCTTTCCAAAAATCAGATTGAAGGCTAGAAACAGCTTGAGTATAAGTCACTGGATCCTCAATAACACCAATGTCATAGTCATGCTCGCCAAGATAAACCAGATAATCAGGATGAACAGCAGGTCTTTTCTCCCTGTTTGATCTCCTAAGTGAAGGAATCTCAATATCCTGATCCTGAACAAGTGGAACCTCTACAAAAGTAGCACCAACAGCAGGTTCCTGCACAACTGCATCTAACTGAATAGATAGAGGAAACCGTATACTCATATCAACATCACTACTATTCTCTATAACTTGAGAACTAGTACCACTTTCTGCAACATCAAGTTCCAGAAATTTAGCTGTCAATGAATCAACAATTCTAGTACCTCCAATAGGGTTATAAAAATGATACCCTTTAGAATTATCTGGATAAGATACAAAATAACATCTGACAGTTCTTGAATCCAACTTGCCTAAGGTTGGATTATACAATCGGACCTCTGCAGGGCAACCCCAAACCTTTAGATGATTCAGGCTAGGTTTGCGTCCTTTAAACAATTCAAAAGGAGTTAATGGCACAGTTTTAGAAGGAACACGGTTAAGAACATACATAGCAGTCTTCAAAGCTTCTCCCCATAGAAAAAGAGGTAGATTTGTTCTACTCATCATACATCGAACCATCTCCATGAGGGTACGGTTTCGCCTCTCAGCTACACCGTTCTGTTCGGGGCTTCCAGGCATAGTAAACTGACCAACTATCCCAGAATTCTGTAAATATTGAGCAAATGGACCCATAATCTGGCCTACATCACCATGTCTGCCATAATATTCTCCACCCCGATCAGATCTAACAATCTTTATACTTTTCCCTAACTGCTTTTCAACCTCAGTTCTGAACACTTTGAATTTCTCAAGTGATTCAGATTTTTCCTTAATCAGGTAAACATACCCAAAACGAGAGAAATCATCAATAAACGTAATGAAATAAGCATTACCACACAAAGTTACTCGATAAGGACCACTGATGTCAGTATGAATCACTTCTAACAACTCAGAATTATGAGCTGCCTGTTTCTTCTTTATCTTGGTCAGCTTACCTCTACAACAGTCTACACAAATCTCCAGATCATCATTAAGAGTAGGTAAAATATTGGTTCTGATCAACCTGTCCACTCTATCTCTAGATATATGGCCAAGTCTCTTGTGCCACAAAGTGTAAGACAAGTCCTTAACATAAGGCCTTTTGGAAACACTTTTATCAACAGTAGAAGCAACATAAATCTCATGTGGAGATAAAACCAATCTGTACAAGCCATTCGATAGAACACAATTTCCAATCAAATTTTCATTATAAAATATTGTCACAACTGTATTCTTAAATTCAAACACATATCCACAACTGTCAAGTACAGAAAGTGAAACCAAATTCCGCCTAAACGACGGTACATAAAAAGTTCTACTCAAAATCATCCTAAAACCACTATCCATAAGAAGGATGACATCTCCAACAAACTCCACTTCTACTTTCTGATTGTTTCCAACATAGAGGTACTTCTCATCAAGGTTTGGCTTCCTCCTGTTTATGAACCCCTGAATAGTAAAAGTAACATGATTAGTTGCTCCACAATCTAGCCACCAAGAGCTAGATGACACCTCAGATAAATTAGATTCACAAACATTAATCATAGAACTTGTACCTTTACCCTCACGCTTAGCTAACCATTTCTTAAACCTACGGCAGTCTTTCCTCATATGTCCCATCTTCTTGCAGAATAAACACTGAATATTTTTCATGTTCACTGCCAATCTGTTGCTAGAAGACCCTGGTTCCCTATTACTAGGCTGAGTAACTTTAGGCTCCCTCTGAGGCTGATTCAAAGGCCTCTTTCCTTTACCAGAACTAGAAGCATGAGAAAACAAAGCTGAATGAGACTTTTCAGTCTTTAACTTATTATCTTCAGCTATAAGCTTCTCAATCAGGTCATCAACAGTCCAATCCTGCAAACTGTTATTATAGGATGTCTTGATAATGGTATAATCAGCAGGAAAGCTAATTAAAGCTTGATGCACAATACTCTGCTCTGAAAACACCATACCCAAAGCCTTAAGCCTCATCTGATACTGAACCATCCTCATAATATAATCCTTGATATGCTCAGTTTCATTATACCTCATACAAAAAAGAGCTTGCATCAGTGAACTTATCTCAGCATGAGAAGACACTCTATTGCACTGCAAAACTGCCTTAAAAAACTCTTTAGCTGTGCACTCTTTAGGAAAATCACACTTAAGGTGTTCCTGGATGGTCCTCCTCATAGTCAGAAGACAAAACCTGTTACATCTTTCCCATTTAGCATAATGAAGCTTCTGCTCCTCAGTACTCTCTGGAGTCAAATCAGCAGGCTTATCCATCTTGAGAGCACTTCCAATCTCTGCTGCTTCCACAGCAAATAAGATATCTTCCTTCCACTTCTTGTAATTTGCACCAGTAAGAACCTCAACAGTGACTTGAGCATTGTTTATAGAAAAGGTGACTGATAAAAATGATGCAAAAAATTAGCATCTTGTGAGTAAACCAAATGAGAGCTTACATAATCATTCAAACACCTGTGGGCCGAATGAATGACACATAATTGTAACACTCTCAACATAGTAGTAGTCATGAGCCAATACCACACCCTCATAGTCCACCACCTGTGGGTGTATAGACTACTTAGATCAGCGAAACTCACACATACAAACTATGTTACTCTTCAAATTCTAATACATAGTCACCTCCTGTGGGAGTATAACCATACACTAAAATCGAAGAGATCCAACTTCAGCACAAAATTGAAATTCCATAATTTAATCAAGTTGTGCCACTGTGGTAGTCACAACCTAACTAAACCATGAAACCAACTTGTACCGCAGACTTAAATCAAAAATATTACTCACTTCAAAATATGTAATTCAAATCTTAAATTGACGAGGGGCATTCGTCATTGAATTACACAATAATTAACAATCAAGTGTTGCATAAAAAACATACTATTTATTCAGAATATGTGCATAATATAAATAGCATGCATATCAACATGGTATAACTTATGCTAAAACAAAATGCATATAATAAAATCACCATAAACATGTGTGAAACAAAATTGCACACCACACATATAAATTTATTGCATAAAAACAATAAAATATTGTAAATATCAAAGAAAATTGACAAAATTACAATATAAAATCAATAAAACGCAACACAGATCACACCATAGCAATCTTCATCAAAAAACGAAGATTACGACGAAAATTTCAGTCCAAACGGAGCCTGCAAGCGCCTACACGCGCCGGTCAAAGATGCTGCCGGTCCGAGTCAACCAGACCGGACCGGTTTCGGCCGGTTTCGGCCAGTTTCGGCCAGTTTCGGCCTGTATCGGCCGTATCGGCTGTATCGGCCGGTTCAGCCGATATTTTTCCGATATGGCCGGTTTGACCACCGTCCGGTCGGTTTTCCGGCCGAACTTGGTACCCACGGAATCGCCGTTCTCCGGCGAACCTTCGACAGCCAATATTTTTCCGATTCGGCGCCATCTCGCCAGAAAACCCGATTGGGTCTTCTCGGGTCGGATCCGACCCGGTAGGAAACGCCACCAACGACGGAAAAAAGGCACATCGCCGGACTCCTGAGAGTCCGAGGATTACATATCCGGTGTCAGATTTGAAAAAGAGCCATCGGATTAGTCTAAATCGGAACTCGAAATTCCGATCTAAATAGGTTTCAAAAATTCGATTTTTTTTTAATCTAAAAACAAATAATGTAATTCCAAAAACTCGTTTTTGAACCCATTTTTCAACCCAAATTGATGTTGAAACGGCTCCGATACCAATTGTTAGAATAAAATTAGTCTCAAACGAGACTGAACCAGAATCTGACATCAATTATAGGTTGAGAATGAGTTAAAAATAGAAAAACAAAACGAGAATAGCGTACCTGAAAATGACTGCATTTTTAGTAGGATCTTGGCTAAGATCTTACCCTCTATTGCTTAAACGTGCTAGCCGATGAGAAGCCGGAACTCCGCAATGGAATCAGAAGATCAAAATCGCAAACGGTAGAGAGAAAATAGTGAACAGGTGCCTCTTTTACGAATGGATACGTGATAATGAATAATAGTTATTCTGTTTCGTTAAATAAGCATAACAACTAATCATTGTGAAATAACCATTATGCCCCTACCATAAGCTTGATTCCATATACGGATCCCAATGCACATATTATAAGCTAGAGGGAGGACTTAGCCGATATAACAAAAACGTGCTAACCAAATAGTCCTGACACATCACAGTTCTATAAGGTGCACTAAGGCCCACACTGGCTAGCACCATACTCGCAATCAAGGTCAAAATCTGTCTAATTAACTAGACCAATATTTATTACATTAATATACCTTCATAAGAAAATTGTTTATGCTCATTGATAAAGCCCACATTACATGAGCTTATAAAATAAGCTAACATATTGTGGATCGGAATAAGGGATAAGGGATAAGGTTCTTCCCTATGCCCACTCCCTGTCCCTCCCATTTCCATTTAGGCAACTTAATTGTATGATTGTGAGTCTTTATGAGGATTGCCCGTCTGCATGCACAGGGAGGCAAAACAGTAGATAAACAACCCATTAATTTCATTTTGTACTCTATCCGGGAAAAAAGTAATGAACATAAAAGCTCAGTAGCAGCGCAGAAGCAAAACAACCCTTGGCTCAGTTGCATCACTAATCCTAGTGAAAGCTTTTACCATTTACAAGACTGTGAAAGAAAGCGTACGAACGGAGACATGATTATGATTATTTCAGCTTTGAATGGCTATACTATTGCAGTGATATTTAGCAGTGCAGAAATGAGAATTCACGTGCAGCTGTCACTATCTTGCTACAGACTTTAGAAGGTATCACGATAGGAACAAACGGAGACAGCAAACTACATGTGCATAGTGTTATTTTATCTTCAGGAAAATTACCAAAGAAGAAGCAAAACTGAAATTGCCTCTCTCGTTGGTGTTAGGGGTAAGCTTCATATATACATAATATCATCAAAATGGCATTCGCCTGACAGATCAAGTTTCAGGGGTAAATGAGCAGAGGCGATCTTGATCTCCCAGCAGCGGAACAAGGAAGGATCCCAAATAATGCGGACCGTACGCTTGGTCGGAGTCCGCTAAATGGGCCTGCAGCATTTTGCAGACAGGCCCACGGTCACTAGGTCCACTCGTTCCATTTTTTCTGCTGTATCACACCGCAGCCCCAACCGCTTTATCATCCTCAATGATATTCCACGTTATTTGACCCGCTTAGACTTTTCCCAGCAGCTTGGTAGAACACACAATTGCCCTGCGGGAAGCAAGGGCCAGCATCTTCGAGAGGCTGCTTGAACCCCCAAAAGACGCGCCTCCGCGGAGTGAGTCGCTCACCCAAACGATTCTCTATAGTTTCTCCTCTGACTATATCTTGAGGGAGCAGCGTAGGAACCCGTGGAATGAGGTCAGAATTGGGAAATTGCTCGAAGACCTTGATGCCTTAGCCGGTACCATCTCCGGCGAGCTTGGTAGGTGGAACCCTGTGTTAATTTTGTCATTTTCCTGCTGGATTTTCTGATTATTTGAGCAGTTTACTGTACTTGGACAAGTGGGTTGTGATTAACATGGTAGCGTATTAATTTGGCATGTTTGGGTAATCGATTAATGGGCCTGTATTTAGTGGCCTAGATTCCGCTTTATGGGTCAACCCGAATTGACAGCAAGAAAGTGAAACCAGCCGTATTCGGAGGATTGCGGTATAATTAAGCCCAAACCTCGACAACTTTTCCAGGCTCGATAGCAAAAGGGTGTTTGCTTCAGGGTTCTGCACTTCCTCGACTTCCATCCCTGCGTAACCAGAAAAGCCGTCGAATACCGCAGCCGTGGTGAGCACCAAAGTTCAGAGGATTATGACCCAACCCAATGTACGCTCGCTTGTTCTCTTTTCTCGTTAGTAGTTTTCTAGGCTTTGCTTGCACTTATTTAGTTATTTTTGCCTGCACTTATTCTGCTCACTGACTTTTTTTGTTTTGGTTTTGGTTTCCTGGGATTTCGTACGGAACCAGAACCTGATTTTCGTTCATAGCCCTCCAGGCAAGAAGCTACACGTGAGCTCGAAGGCAGAGCTGAAGCGAAAGGAGAAGCAGCAAAAGAAGGCCAAGTCTGGAGGTTTCGAGTCCCTAGGCCTCGGTTCCGATGTATACCGGGGAATTAAGCGCAAGGGCTACCGAGTCCCCACACCGATTCAGCGTAAGACCATGCCGCTCATCCTCTCTGGCGCAGACGTTGTCGCCATGGCGCGCACTGGTTCTGGCAAGACCGCCGCCTTCCTTGTCCCCATGCTTGAGCGCCTTCGCCACCATACCCCGACGGGTGGCCCCAGGGCCCTCCTCCTGTCTCCCACTCGTGACTTGGCGCTCCAGACACTCAAGTTCGCCAAGGAGCTCGGTCGCTTCACGGGTCAGTTATTTTCTTTTATCAGTATTTGGGGACCTGGCCCCTCCTTTATGTCTGTTGCCTTTGTTTATTTTTTTTCCTTTCTTTTTTGTGTCATAATTCGGCGCTTTTCTGTGGATTCATGGATTGATTTTTATGAAGAAGCTTAATCACTTCATTGGTCCTTTTTCTAAGAATTTTTAATTTGTACCATCAATTTGTTGCCTAGTCAAAAAAAGTGATGGGGAAAGAGATTTGAGAACTATAGTGTTAAATTTATTCTGTTTGGTTTTGGTATGTTATAAACTAGGTCCTCTAGTTTCTTTAACGTGTGTAGAAGCTTCCGTCTCTCGTTTTGCTCTTTTCCTAATTGCACCACAGTAGTATGGTATTCCATTCTTAATACAATGAGTTACACTGCATTGCAGATCTTCGTCTTAGTTTACTAGTGGGTGGTGATAGCATGGAGAGTCAATTTGAAGAATTGGCACAGAGTCCTGATGTAATCATTGCAACGCCCGGTAGGCTAATACATCATTTGTCTGAGGTTGATGATATGTCATTGAAAACGGTGGAATATGTTGTATTTGATGAAGCGGATTGTCTTTTTGGCATGGGTTTTGCCGAGCAATTGCATAAGATTCTGGAACATCTGAGTGAAAATCGCCAAACCTTGCTTTTTAGTGCCACATTACCCAGTGCCCTTGCAGAGTTTGCCAAGGCAGGTCTGCGAGACCCTCGGCTTGTACGACTTGATTTGGAAACTAAAATTAGCCCTGACCTCAAGCTTACATTTCTCGCTGTACGGCAGGAAGAAAAACATGCAGGATTGCTATACTTGATAAGGGAGCAAATCAGTTCAGATCAGCAGACGTTGATTTTTGTAGCCACAAAACATCATGTGGAGTTCCTAAATACGTTGTTTAGAGAGGAGGGAATTGAGCCTTCTGTATGTTATGGTGATATGGATCAAGATGCTCGCAAGATTCACGTATCAAGGTTTAGAGCAAGAAAGACAATGCTGCTGATTGTGACAGATGTTGCAGCTAGGGGCATTGACATTCCATTGCTTGACAATGTCATCAACTGGGACTTTCCCCCAAAGCCTAAAATTTTTGTCCATAGAGTAGGACGAGCTGCCAGAGCAGGTCGGACTGGTACTGCATTTTCTTTTGTGACATCTGAAGATATGCCTTACCTTTTAGATCTTCATCTATTTCTCTCAAAGCCTATTAGAGCTGCACCGAATGAGGAGGAAGTTTTGCAGGATATGGATGGAGTCATGTCCAAGATTGATCAAGCAGTTGCTAATGGAGAAACCATCTATGGGTGTTTCCCCCAGACGGTTATTGATCTTGTTTCAGATAGAGTCCGGGAAATAATTGATTCTTCTGCTGAGCTAACTTCTTTGCTGAAAACCTGTACAAATGCATTTTGCTTGTATTCAAAGACAAAACCCTTACCTTCAAGGGAGTCTATAAGAAGAGCAAAGGATTTACCCCGGGCAGGATTGCATCCAATGTTTAGAAATGTACTGGGAGGTGGAGAATTAATGGCATTGGCATTTTCCGAGCGGTTGAAAATGTTCAGGTTGGCTAGGATGTTTTCTCTTTTCTTTTTAATGTGATATTTCTTTAAATCCATTCCTTCTCAAACCCCAACACCACCCCCCCCCCCCTCCCTTCTTTCCCTCCCTCCTTTTCTCTCTGCGCCTTTTTGAGTTTGCAAGGTTGCAAATGATTAACCTCTAAAATGACTGTCTTATACTAGACCCAAGCAGACCATCCTGGAAGCTGAAGGAGAAGCAGCTAAGTCTAAGCATCTACAGGTAGCACTCAACTCCTGTGATTTTGTGGAGGAATTCTTGTTAATTTGTTTTCTCCTTTAGTAAATCCTTTTCTGTGTCCTTGCCCTAAGTTCAAATTGTCCTTTCATTTCATTTGATTATAAAATCGAGACCCTTTGATCTTCTTGGTGTTTGTATTTGGGGGAACTTTCATCTTTAAAGCAGAGATTCACTTGGTGACCCTATAGTGTGGTTATCATCTCTGAGCATGCCCTATGTTAAATAGGATTTAGCTAGTCATACCATAATTTAACTTGATTTTGACCCAATATGACTACATAAATGTCAAGAAAATACACATCTTCCAGAGTATTTTTGTGTTTAACACTGCCTTTGGCTCATCCTTAAAATTTCTTTTGCTGATTGGTCAATAAACCAAAAGGGAGAAAAAAAGAAAGAGGGAGAAAACAAATCAGAAGTTTTTCTCTCAAGCCTGCCAAAATTTTCCCCTTGAAAGTGGGAATCATTTGGAAAGAAATTGGTAGCAAGAACAAAAATTCCAAAGAAATTGTTTTCTTCTTTTTATTATCTTTCTACCTTCTCCTCATTGCCAAATTAGTGATGCTATGATTTTTTGTCTTCCTTTTATCTTCTTGTCTCTAATTTATTTCTTTCATAGACTGTAAACAAATGGAGGTGCTTTGCATACTATAAGAGGAAAAAAATAGAGTACAAGCTTTTATAGGGAATTCCAAATGAACAAACTGTGAATGCTTAATGATTCAAAACCCTAAAGTAAGCTCATTTCCAGAAAAAGCTTTCCCCTTTCATTTCTTTGCTCTACTCGTTTTGGGCAAACCTTATTCCTATCAGCCACTGTATCTCCATTGGCTTTCTTGGCTTGCCTGAATTTATATTCTGATAGCTGTTATATTTCGCAAAAGTATTTCATACTCTTCACGCTCAATTGAGATTCTTACCGTTACCAAAGGTCTGTATATTCACCAATGAAGCCCTTTAGGACCAAATAGCTCTCTTATCCCTCTGAAATAATAGAAAAAGGAAATGTTGTTGCTTTTCCTTCTACCTTTCTCTTTTGGTGGTGGGTTGTGGACAAGGGTTTTAAGTAGAAGATAAATCGTAAACTAATCCAAGATTTGGAGGATATTATTTTGTCATGATGTGCTCAACTTCTATCTCACGTGTGCACTTTCTTTATAATTTTTCAAAGAAATATTATATATAATCTCTGAATTATTATGATTGAGTCTGTGACTTGATTGTAGGGTCCTTCTAGTCAATGGGTTGATGTAATGAAGAAAAAAAGAGAAATTCATGAAGGGATCATTACTTTGGTACAGAAGCAACGTTCTTGCAGCCATGTTGAAGAGGTGAATATATCAAAGAAATATTATGCCTGTGAAGTTTCTTTATGATGCAATTGGATACTGTTGGAGCATTTGATTGATCAAATTACATGATAAATTTCCTTGGAAACCACTATATTTGATACCAACTCGCATTTTTTATGGTGTGCATGTACTTTTTTCCTGCTTGCCATGAGTTGTCTTAATCACAGATTGAACACATTTGTATCATGCCCATTATATAAGGGATTAATCTATCAGTTAGATTGATAATTTCGGTGTGATCATGTTTGGCAGAATAGAGTGTTTGATCATGAGTATATTAATTTTTCGCTTTACTTGTATGGCTGTGCTTGAATTCTGTCATCCAGGTCTTGCTAGGAACTAAAACAGAGGAAAGAAATTCAGGCATGCCCCTATGGGCCTTTGTAGTTGGTCCAGGCAGCTTTCTTTTGGGAGCAACTAAAAAGTATTAAGTTTTATGTGATATACTCGCTTGGGGCTTGTTAAGAAAGGAAAATGTTGGAATGATCTGATTCAAGGTTTACCTTCAGTGACTACATGGCATAGTGTCTCTTATCTTTATATCTTTTGGTATTTGCAGGAAACCAGTCCTGAGATCACTTCTTCCAATGAGAAGGAGAAAAAAGGTTTTCTCCTTGTCCTTTATTGATTTAACCTGACTTCATTTTTGTACTTTTCTGTTTCTATGTATCTATCTGTCTGTTTCGCTGTGTCTCCACCTATGTACATATGTAGTCAAATGCATGCATTTTCGTCATCTCCTAATAAACAAAGCTACTAGCCATCTTTCAGTCTTTAATGTTTATTTATCTAAATCTAAATGATGTTTCTGCCATAGATCCTTAACAACTGTCTGGGTTGGGTTAGTTCTTCTGCCTAAAAAACTTCCAATTCACTTCAAGGAGTCCAATATATAGCAGAAGGAATTGGGACTTCATTTTGATCTAAATGGCAAGATTGTGACTCCCACAGAATTTGCTTTCCGTCAAGTTTTGTAGGACTCACCTTCATGCAGAGTTATCTGCCCTACAAAGACCTTATATTTTTGCATTATCACTAGTTAAGTGTTGGTGATAATAGAGTGAAACGACTGGAGATTTAGCTTGAATAAATCAGTAGTATGTTAGTTTTTTCAGCTTCTGGAAACTGATTTAAGTTAAAGTTTCTAAAATTTGGAAATGCTCTCAAAGATGCTTTATCCTGTGGACTTGATTTGTCCATTGCTGGTTTCTCTAACTTTCATTTCCTTGTAGGAGGAGGCATTGAATTTTACTTGTAAAAAGTTGGTAGCGTGTTAAATGTTTCTAAAATATATACCCTTTATAGTCTTTAATCACTATAATAAAAAAATAAAAACAGAAACTCGGAAACAATGTCAATGTTTTTGCACTGAAGTGTAGCAGTTCTTTTTGTGTCAATCTTTCAAATTTTTGTTTTTGTGCTTGATGGAATTATGGCACAAGTTCAATAGCAATTTGTAAATGATATTGCTGGAAAAATTCTGGTCATAGGTGAAATGCCGTGCCAATTGTCCCTTGGTTCAAGTGTCATACAACTATGATAAGTTTACTGCTTATCTTGAGACTTGCTTCTTTAAGGATTTTTATTTGACACTGGGAGGTCAGAACCTTTAGGAATTAAGGATAAAAGTCCACTTGTAAGAAATGTTGCTTAGTCTGCACTTTTAGGTCACTGGTTATTGAAATCTTGAATCCGGTGTGAATAAAGTCTCAAATTTGCTCTTTTATCTTAGGAAGAATCTGACATTTCTATTTGTAGGGCAATAGATGAAATGAGAGAATAGGAAGAAAGAAGATCAACTGCCACTGACAACAAATTAATACTTAGGCTGTTGTTCAGCTTTGTTCACCAATTTCTGTCATATTGTATATTTGTAGAGCAAGATATGAAAGAATAGGAAGAAATGATAGCAACCAATATCAATAAAAACCTGAATTTATTTATTTTTTTAAAAACATTGTTCTCTGAATTGTTTCTCTTAACATCTTTATATGAGTATTTGCCTTTGATTTTTTTTTTTCCTTTTTTAATTTGTATTTTGATCTGCTTCATTTTATGTAAAAAGCTTGCAGGTCTAAAAGAAAGGCAAAGAGCTTCAAAGATGAGGAATACTATATAAGTTCAGTGCCAGCAAATCATGTAGGTTATATATTTTTGTCTTCTAATGTTAGTTCAGTAAGTCATAATATTGCTCATTTTGATTAGTAGCTCCTATTTTGTGTTATATGGGCTGAAAGTGAACCATGAATTTTCTTTGAACATTGAGAAGCTGGCTGACCATTGTGTTTCCATCCTGCTATCATTCTCAGCATATGGAAGCTGGACTTGCTGTAAGAGTCAACCAAGACTTTGGATCTAATAGGTATATCTCTTTTATTATTTGGGCTCAACTTGGGTCTCGATCTTTCCATCCCCTTAATGAATCCAGACCAGATCAAGCTCAAATAGCCTGGTAGAAAATTGAAAATTGGTAGCCAAATATGACGAGATCAAATAATTATTAATTCAAGTACGTGCAAAACCTGATTACAGGTTTTATGGGATTATGTGGCATGAGTGTATTAGATGTGAACTTAGATATACAAAATCCTATATTTTCTCTTCAATTCTGCTTGAATCTCTTTCGCCTCATCCATGTGTCTGGCAATTTGTTCTTTTACAACTTTATATCATTTATTTGATTATGTGATTAGTTACACGAAGTTCTGTATATTCTTTTAGGTTGGGTGCTTATCAAGATTATTTTTGATTTTAGGTTGGAAACTGCTGTCCTAGATCTAGTTGCAGATGACAATGTGGGCTTGCAAAGGCAGAAATCTCATTATCATTGGGACAAGGTACTTTAATACATTAAATACAATTAGTTATTTCTATATAAGTTATTTTTCTTAAGTATCTAAATCTTTTTGGTGTTTGATGGCAGAGGAGTAAAAAGTATGTCAAGCTAAACAATGGTGAACGTGTTACAGCTAGTGGAAAGGTTTTTATGCTCCTCTTTTTGATCTCTTGTCCAGCTCATTTGTCAAGATGCCTATCTTTGCTTTTGACATTTGTAATATCTAGAAGTAACACATACCTGCTGTTCTTCAGAAGTGATATGATAGCAATGGCTACATTCTCAATTCTTAGTAACGATATTTCTGGTATTATTGCACTGAAAAAGTTTGTTTTCTGGGTTTGTGCAAACATCAATGCTTTTGGACTTTCCTTACTAGTTTGTTGCCCCAGGTCGCCATTGAATTTATCTTGCTTTTCCTTGTACTTCTAGGACTTAGGACTTGTCAACTCCCTGATGCATGTGTGGCTGGGGAATTAGTGGTGTGGTACCATTCTGAGCATCAATGTATGCCAGTGCCACTTCCTTGATTAAAGTGATAAGTAACTGAATCACTAGAAAATTTGGGTGGTGAAACTTCTCATTTTTAGAAGGCCAATGTTTGCAAGAATATGAATGTTGCCTATACAGCTATTTAGTGTCTGGCTGCTGCCTTAATGTTAGAATGCTTTTATCATTTCTTAAAAAAACTTCAGGAGACAGTTTGTTGTTTTGGCGTATAACTGACCCTGTGGTGGTTAGCTTTAGGATGGATTTGAGTAATGCAATCACAGTATTTTACACCAAAGCTTTTATTTTAAGTGGGGGCATAAATTGGATTTTCTAATTTGTTCAGTTTTGCATGCCATATCTTTAGTAATGTCTTGAGGAGTGACCACAGGATAAAGAATATGTTTTCCCTTCTGTTTGCTCTTTCTGTTACATATAGTTCAGGATCCTAATTAAGTATTCAACAATTGTATATTCCAAGATTCATCGCAAGAATCAACCAAATACTTTACCAGTATACCATTTGGGGGAATATGCGCCACCTGAGGGAATATAAAGATATATACTTGTACATATACATATATATATATATACTATTGGTTTGGCCGTATACCTAATGGTGTCCCTTGTGATTTATAAATAAAAGCATTCTGTATATTTGAAGACAGGTGTTTTAACTGCTAATTCTCGTAGCTGAGAGAAGTAATGATTCTTGTTTTATTACTGTGTAGGTAAAGACAGAGGGTGGTTCTAAAGTAAAAGCTACGAAAACTGGGATATATGACAAGTGGAGACAACGGTCACATAATAAAATATCTAAAACTGGTAGTGAGGGGAATGCTGAGGAATCCACAAGCATGCCAGGTAAACCAATAAATTGAAAGCTCCTTTATTATTTTTTCTTTTAAACTTGGAATAATGTTGTTCTATTAAGTTGTGTCCAATGTTTGGTAACACAGTAATAATTGCTTCAGATTGCGTCTCTATATAACTTTCTGTGCCTAACATTTTATCACGGATTTTTTTTTGAACTTCTCACTAAGGTCACTATGGATGGTTCCGGTTGATTTCATATGACAATAATGCATTCGTTGGATAAATATTGACCAAAACTAGCGTAGGTCACTCAACTTTATTTCATGACAGGTCGAAGGAAGAGGAACTACTAAAGGAACACTAAGGGTAGGATATAAAAAAACCAGTTCTGGTAACTGTATGCAGATTTATTGTCCTCACATAACATGGAAACCCGCTGCCAACCTTTTATACAGTGTGTGAGAGAGTCAAGTTTAAGAAATAACCTATGAAATTAGGCAGCTGTATGTCTTCGTATTAGCTGAGATTAGAATGAAAGAACAGGAACAGCCATAAAACAGTATACCTAGATTCAGAAAGGTGGTATACACGTTCGCTTTGCTCCGACCTGAGTATTTTTCCTTGATAATGCAGCTAGTTGGCCTCTGTTGCACATTGACATTCCACATTGTATGGCTCTTTCTGCACTTTCTTGAACTGGTCATGGTCCTGCATAATGCCTTGTTCTAGTTGATAAACTGCACACGGTCCTTTCTCAAGGCATCGGCATATATGTTCAATGAGATAGGTCCTGGATTCAATAAGGAAATACCCACACAAGTTAGCATGCAGAAACACAAAAAAACAAAATTTTGATGAATCTTACTATTCACTGCACAAAGAAAATTTGCTGCTGTAATGTCGGACCTATGGTTTTGTCATCTCTCACTCTATTTTCTTTCTTGTCTCCGAGAAGTTATCACATTCATAGATGTTGTTAGTCAGGGCAATGTCAAAATATGATTCAACGTAGCAAATATGCATTTCTAACTCTTTAAATTTGCTTCTATTTCAGGAAATCGTAGATGGCAAGGAAATAATAGAAAGTTTAGAGGAAGCCAGAAGCAGCATTCTGTGCCCAACGCTCATGTACGTTCAGAAATTAAAGATCTAGAGCAAGTTCGGAAGGAGAGACAGAAGAAGGAAAGCAAAATCTCCTACATGAAGAGCAAATCCTCTAAGGGGAAAAAGTTCAACCGAAACGGAAAACGAGGGAAGTGTAGGAAGTAGGCATGATTGTCTCTCGTCGGATTTTCAAAGCAGGGCCAGGAAATGGGCCCGAAAGATTTTATTTTATTTTATTTTATTCTATTTTGAGCCTGTTTTGCTCTGGGGCTGTGTATTTTGTATGGGGTGGTCCTCAAATCTTTTAAGTCCCTAAGCAACCTATGAAAAGTTGTAGATATTTAATCTTTATTAAACCCGTTTAGTGAGCCTTTTTCATATTTGACTGTTATATTTACTTTGTGATGTAATGTTATAAGCAATAGTGTATTATAATAATTGCTGACACAATTTTGTTAATCAAGACAAACAATCAAGGGGCGAACTAGCAAGAAGGTCCGTATTAATCTGTTTAGATAAGAGGGGAAGTGTATCTTGTTATAGTCTCCCTGCCCCCACATCGGACAAAAGTGGAGAGGCTTACTCATAGGAAGAATCTTTCTAAGCAAGAATCACAGGTATCTAAGCCTCAGTGATTGCCAGCCAGCGGTGGAAGTGGCTAATTTAACACAAAGTAATCATTGCGTTTCGGAGAGCGATCGACTGAGAGATTGTCGCGGTACACCTGTGATAAACATGACCTCCACCGCTTGGTTGCTACCTCGTTCCAGATGCAACCCTCGCCAATGAAATATCATAGCTTAGGTGGCGCGAGCAGAGCCGAGACAGGTGACAGCTTCGTTTTTCTGACGATTCCTTCCTTTTTCCATGAATGAGATTCCTCCACAACTGGACTCTGAAAATTTTAATTTCCAATCTCTGATCAGCTTCTGGGATTAAATAACAAGTGGGGTAGACAGGATGAGTCACCTGCAAATGATCCTTCGACTATTCCCACGCTAGATCAAAAAGTCCATCGCCTTTCTTCTTACCTATCCACCCTTATTTCCTCCTTGATTATATTATTTTTTTTTAAATTTCATTTATAAATACACACACACACACACACACACACACATTAATGTTATAATCAATCAGTATTGTAAGGGAAAATAAAAAATTTTAACACGTTTCATCATCCTAACTATAAGAATTAATTTATAAACGAAAAGTATCCCCGTTTAAAACTTAAATTTTGATATTACATTTAATATGATCATTTTCTACCTTAAAATTAGTTACAATATATTAGTATATATCACTATCATAAATATTGACAATGTGAATTGTTCCACATTATGTAGACATTTACTTAAGAGTTGTTTAAATTAAAGATTTTTTTTCTACTCTCAAACTAATTTTTGGGTTGTGCTTTAAAATTTTTAACATATAAATATCTTAACATGGTATGGAAACTCAAATTTCTTCTTTAGGTGATATTCATCACCAATTTCTCATTTAGCATCCCTATAAGTTCACCACCTAATACTATTGAAATTTAGTAACCTTAGTATGACGAAATAACTATAACAAATGCGGACATACTTATTAGAACTACCTTGTTGAACCTAAAAAGAGAGTTTTATTGCTCCAATTTTCAGCAGTAAAATGCTCCAACTCTTTTCATTTTGTTATCAATTTCAAGAGAAAATACAGTTTCTTGACATACATGTTCTAATATAAATCACATAACACCGCCTAAGTTGTTTGACACCGACCACTGATCCACTTCTGGCCACTAGATATTGCATTTCCATTAGAATTATCCAAAAGCCACCAAATAATCATTAAGAATCATGGCATGATTATGACAACTATGTGCCAACCACCTAATCTCTAGTCACCATAACACCATTTTTTTAAGTTTCTTGTGGTCGTTGGAAAACTGTCTAATGCTACCATATCGTTATCACATACCTCTTTTTGAACTCACAGCAGGTGCATGATATGGCTATGATATTATGTGATGACTATCGAACATGCTTTTTTACGATGTCCAAATGCTAGCGCAGCATCTCAAATAATAAAAAGCAATGGGTAGATTCATGAAACTTGTTATTCATTCTTCGACACCTAAAAAAGCCATTATCCTTGACAGGATCTGAACGTGACTTTGCATGACGAGAATTGAGAGAAATGTTATGTTGTATGCACATATTTTATCATAATTAAGAATATCCTAGGATTGTTCCCCTACAATTTCAATTAACAAACAAAGAACACGGCACGTTCACCGTCTGATTTAAAAGTTCAAATGACTGATTACATCCGAGTTTGCTTTCTGATGCAAGCAATACTAGAGCTCCATCAAATATATTTCAATTCCGAAGAATCCGACACATATATCTTGGATCAGTTCTTTAAGGATCCCTTAACAAAGACTCTGGAAATCCGTATCTCTATGGATTTCAGACTACCATGATTCGCAATCTCAAATGTATCAAACTGTTAATGATCAAGCTTTTAGTTTTGGGCCTGTGCTTACCCAAGAGCAACATGATATGATCCTTGTTGTGATGAATGAGAGCTCTTAGTTGGATGAGAGCGCCACACATATGGGAGGTAGCATTGTTCATGTCATAGGTATATTTCCTAAACATAAATGTTATTCTTATTAGCTTATAAATTCTGGGACCACATTATGAGTAATTTTAATATTTGATATCACCTCAATGTCGTATTCATGTTAATGACTATTAGACTACCAAATAATAAGAAAATACTCATCACTCACATTGCTTTTATGATAATTCAAAACAAACATTATTTGTATGATGTCTTACATGTACTTGATTTTATTACAAATTTATTAGTTACTATCAAATATACTTAAGACAATGATTATGCAATTATACTAATTCTTAAATTTTACATTTTTCAAGACCTATGGACTGAAACTGAAATAATGATGGGGTTTGGTAAAGTGTATTAGAGTCCTCAAAATTTTTCCAGAAGCTGATGTCTACCATGTAAGATTGCCACGTCAACACCCATGTGTTAAAGCCATGTCAGCAGCTTTCACACACGTGGAGCACGCCGTCAACATTCGAGATCATGTCAGCCTTGCGCATTTCACTTTGCATGCACCTCTTTCACGTCCTCGTTCTCGACGGCAGCGGGACACACCTGACCGGAATTTCGTCACGAGAATCGACAATTAGAACAGTAAAGGAATTTGAAATCTTCCACACATCACACCCATCATCAATCACACCAAGATTGGAACTTTTCCGGATCAAATCGGCATTGATCTTATCTCGTCATGAATTTTCCGTGATTTCTGACCAAACACATCGGCGAGTATTTAATATTGATTCTCTCTTAATTTCACGCATATTCTTTCCGCATGTGTGTTATCATTCTTTTGCCTATAAATTCAAGCACGATCCAAGTGTTCGACAAAATGACTATATAAGGGTTGAACAAAAAGGCCAGCAACACGAGGATGGACGGTAAAAAAAATGAGAAAACAGGAACGAAACCTGCTTTAGATACCACGATAACCAATAATGTAAGCAGAAAAAATATAAAAACTGCATTGATTTAGAAATGGGTAAGTTGCATCTCCGTGAACGTCAAAGAGATGTGTTCTCGTAAAGCGGAGGCAAGGAAAAAAGAAAGAAAAAAGAAAAGTAGTGCAGCTATACAAAAAACGAGTCACTTACTAAAGGACATGGTATTCTAACATGTGGGCCGGTTTCTAATAAACCAGCCCAAGAATCTGTACATCATTTTAACAAACCTAATCTTACAAAAGAATCGGGCTTTGGCCCATTATGTGTTGGAACATTAATGGGAAATTTCTTTTTCGATACTTTGGCCTATAAAGAGATGGTGGAAAGTGATGTTGGGGGCCCATGGCCCACTTGTCTATTTACATATACAAAAGAAAAAAAAAGTTAAGAAACAAGGCTTACTAGGTATTGCTTGCTTAGAAGACACAAAAATGCATAAGATAATGTAAGATGACATATATAATCATTCACATATATAAGGTTGGTAAATGTTCAATTGCCAACTTAAGTTTGAAAAATTTTGGATGGAACATGCTTTCAAATAATTAGAGTGTTCGAAAGGGATCATGTTGCTTTAACCTTCAAAACGATTTAGGCTTTTGGCCCATTATGTCATGGAACAATAATGAGAAATTTCTTTTTCCATACTTTGGCCTATAAAGAGATTGTGGAAAGCAATGCCATAGGCCCATGGCCCACAGCCCATCTGCCTATGTGTATATACAAAAAAAAAAGTTAAGAAATAAGGCTTATCAGGTACTGCAATGCCTAGGTGACACACGAATGGATAAAACAATGTAAGATGACATGCATAATCATTCACTTGTATA
The DNA here is from genome assembly GCA_028551475.1 of Casuarina equisetifolia. Lineage (NCBI taxonomy): Eukaryota > Viridiplantae > Streptophyta > Magnoliopsida > Fagales > Casuarinaceae > Casuarina > Casuarina equisetifolia. The sequence goes on from CM052358.1 coordinate 8,272,142, forward strand.
AGGTTGGTGACTGTTTAATTGTCAACCCAAGTTTGAAAAATTTTGGATGGAACATACTTTTAAATAATCAAAGTGTACGAAAAGGCATGACAGTACTCCAAACTTTAAAATGATTTGGACTTTTGGCCATTGTGTCATGGAACAATAATGAGAAATTTCTTTTTCCATACTTTAGCCTATAAAGAGATGGTGGAAAATGATGCTGGGGGCCCATGGCCACTTATCTATACGCATATACAAGAAAAAAAAGGGTTAAGAAACAAGGCTTGCCAAGTACTCCAAGGCCTAAGGGACACAAGAATGGATAAGACAATGTAAGATGACATACATAATCATTCACCTGTATAAGGTTGGTGATTGTTTAATTGCCAACCCAAGTTTGAAAAAGTTTAGATGGAACAGGCTTTCAAATAATTAGAGTGTTTAAAAAGGCATGACATTACTCCAAGCTTTAAAACAATTTGGGCTTTTGGCCCATTATGTTATGGAACAATAATGGGCAATTTGTTTTCCATGCTTTAGCATATAGAGAGATGGTGAAAGTGATGTCGAGTGCCCATGGCATAGGTTATGTACCTTTTTGCCTATAGAAAAATATGCTCGAAGACAAAGTGTTATGATCATGATGGTTTTCATAGGATTTGAAACATTTGTTAGGGCTCAACTATATGTGAGCTCGAAGGTAGAGCTAAAGTGCAAGGAGAAGTAGTAAAAGAAGGCCAAGTTTGGAGCATTCAAGTCCTTAGTCCTTAACTTTGATGTATACTAGGGAATTAAGCACAAGGACTATCAAGTCCTTATGTTGATTCAATACAAGACTATGCTGTTCATTCTTTCTGGAACAAATGTTGTTGCCATGGCATGCATTAGTTTTGGCAAGACCACTATTGCTTTCCTTGTCCCCATGCTTAAACGCCTCAAACACCATATCCCAATAGGTAGCCTAGGGCCCTCATTATGTCTCCCATGTGTGACTCAACACTCTAGACTCTTAATTTCACTAAAAAGCTTGATCATTTCACAGGTTAGTTATTTTCTTTTATTAGTTTTTCTAATTAATTTCTTACTCGGACTCCAAGAGAAACCAAACAAGTGAAAGACGGGGAAATTTTTGCTAAATCCATGGCCTAGTACTCATACCATTTTGGCCCTATAAATATATGCTAAAGGGTAAAGCATTACGATTTCTAACAATGAGGGTTTTGCAAAGTTTGGAATGATAATGGTAGTGGCTCAACTACGCGTGAGCTCGAAGGTGGAGCTTAAATGAAAATAGAAGCAAAAGAAGGCCAAGTTTGGGGTTTGAGTCCTTAGGCCTTAACTCTAATGTATACAGGGGAATTAAGCGCAAAGGCTATTGAGTGCCTATGTCGGTTTAGCGCAAGACTTTGCCACTCATCTTCTCTAGAACAAACATTGTTGCCATGATGTGCATTGGTTTTGGTAAAACCATTGCCTTCCTCGTCCCCATGCTCGAGCGCCTTCACCACCACATCATAATGGGTGGCCCTAGGGCCTTTAGCTTGTCTCCCACTTAGGACTTAATAATAAGATTATGAGCAACACAATGGCTTGAAGCATTAGAAAACAAGAATGTTAGAAACCATAGTAATATTATTGTGTAAAACAGAACCAATGAAATCTTGTAGACACAGAAAACCACCCTCAACCTATAAAACCTTTAAAAAGTAAAATGGGAAGAAGAATTGTCACCAGGAAGTGGGAAAAAGAAAGGGAAGAGAGAAGGGAGCACAAGAAAAGATTGTAAAGCACAGTATATCCATATATTGCATACACTTCTGTATGAAAATATGTAAATTGATTATTTGTTAGTCCTAGGCTTTTGAAAATTTTTATATCTTAATCTTATCATATAATTCATAATTTGCTTGAGCTTTCTCAATGTAATAAGGGGACAACAGAAGATACTACAACAACAGAAGCATCAACAACATAATGAACAATTCTTTTTTTTTTTTAACCAAATTCTAGCCCATAATTTCACCTTTTTAATTAATTTCTTGCTTAGACACCAAGAGAAATTGAACAAGTGAGAGATTAGGAAATTATTGTTGGGCCCATGGTGTAGTACTCGTACCATTTCGCCTCCATAAATATATGCCAAAGGGCAAAGTGTTATGATTCCTAACTGCAAAATTTTTGAAAAGTTTGGAACGACAATGGTAGGGGCTCAACTACACATAAGGTCGAAGATAGAGCTTAAATGAAAGGAGAAGAAGCAAAAGAAGGCCAAGTTTAGGGGTTTTGAGTCGTTAGGCCTTTGCTCTGATGTATACTAGGGAATTGAGTGCAAAGGCTACCGAGTGCCCATGTCGATTTCGTGTAAGGGCTATCAAATGCCCACATTGATTTAATGCAAGACCTTGCCACTTATTCTCTCTAGAACAAATATTGTTGCCATCGCGCACATTGATTTTGGCAAGACTTTTGCCTTTCTCATCCTTATGCTCGAGTGCCTTTGCCACCATACCCCAACAGGTAACCCCAAGGCCCTCATCCTGTCTCCTACTCATGACTTGATAGTAAGATTATAAGCAACACAATAACTTAAAGCAATGGAAAATAAGAGTGTTAGAAACAACAATGATACAATTGTGTAAAACCAAACCAATGAAATCTTGTAGACACATAAAACCACTCTCAACTTATAAGACCTTTAAAAGTTAAAATGAAAAAAGGAACCACCACCGGGAAGTGGAAGAAAGAGGGAAAAGAAAGAAAGGGACATGAGGAGAGATTGTAAAGCACAAAATATCCACAAATTGCATACACTTCCATTTGACAATATGCAAATTGATTACTTATTAGTTTCATACTCTTGAATGTTTTTGTATCTTAATCTTATCATATAATTCATAATTTTCTTGATATTTCTTAGTGCAATAGGCGGACAACAAAAGATACTACAACAATAAAAGTATCAACAATAGAATGGACAATTCTCTTTTACCAAATTTTAGCCTATAACCCCCCTATTTCTAATTAATTTCTTGCTCAAACACAAGATAAATTGAACAAGTGAGAGATTGGAAAATTATTGTCGGGCCATGACCTAGTACTTGTATCGTTCCACCTCCACAAATATATGCCAAAGGGAAAAATGTTATGATTCTCAATTGTGAAGGTTTTGCAAGATTTGGAACAATAATAACAGGGGCTCAACTACACGTGAGCTCGAAAGTGGAGCTAAAGCAAAAGGAAAAACAGCAAAAGAAAGCCAAGTGTGGAGGTTTCGAGCTCTTAGGCCTTAACTTTTATGTATACTAGGGAATCAAGCATAATAGACTATGGTGCTCATCCTCTTTGGCACAAACGTTGTTGCCAAGGCGCGCACTGGGTTTGGCAAGACCACCACCTTCCTTGTCGCCATGTTCAAGTGCCTCCGCCACCACACCTTGATGGGTGGCCTTAGGGCCTTTATCCTATCTCCCACTCATGACTTGATAGTAAGATTATAAGTAATACAATAACCTAAAGTATTGAAAAATAAGAGTGTTAAAAACAACAATGATATCATTATATAAAACCGAACCAATGAAATCTTGTAGACACATAAAACCACTCTCAACATATAAAACCTTTAAAAGTTAAAATAGAAAAAGGAACTACCATTAGGAAGTGGAAGAAAGAGGGGAAAGAGAGAAAAGGATATGGGGAGAGATTATAAAACACAAAATATCCACATATTGCATACACTTCCATTTGACAATATGCAAACTAATTACTTATCAATCTCATGTTCTTGAATTTTTTTTATCTTAATCTGATCATATAATTCACAATTTGCCTAAGATTTCTTAGTGCAATAAGGGGATAATAGAAGATACTGTAATAGTAGAAGCATCAACAACATAATGGACAATTCATTTTTACCAAATTCTAGTCCATAATTCCATCTTTCTAATTAATTCTTGCTCAAACACCAAGAGAAACCAAATAAGTGAAAGACTGAGAAATTATTATTGGGCCTATGGCCTAGTACTCATACTTTTCCACCTCCACAAATATATGCCAAAGGACATAACATTATGTTTCCAAACTGCGAGGGTTTTTTAGGGTTCAAAATGACAATGGTGGGGGCTCAACTACATGTGAGCTCGAAGGTGGACTTGAAGTAAAATGAGAAGCAACAAAAGAAGGCCAAGTGTGGAGGTTTCAAGTCCTTTGGGCTTAGCTTTGATGTATACCAGGGAATCAAGCACAAGGGCTTTTGAGTCCCCATGCCGATTCAATGCAAAACCATGCCGTTCATCCTTTTTGGCACAAATGTTATCGCCATGGCACACACTCGTTTTAGCAAGACTGCTACCTTCCTTGTATGCATGCTTAAGTGCCTTTGCCACCACGCCTTGACAAGTAGCCTAAAGGCCCTTATCTTGTCTCCCACTTGTGACTTGGTGTTCTAAACACTCAAGTTCGCTAAGGCTTATTAGGTATTGCAATGCTTAGGTGACATAAGAATGGATAAGACAATATAAGATAACATGCATAATCATTCAACTGTATAAAGTTGGTTACTAATCAATTGCCAACCCAAGTTTGAAAAAGTTTGGATGGAATAGGCTTTCAAATAATTAGAGTGTCTAAAAGGGCCTGATATTACTCCAAGCTTCAAAACAATTCAGGCTTTTGGCCTATTATGTCATGAAATAATAATAAGCAATTTATTTTTCATGCTTTAGCCTATAAATAAATGGTGGAAAGTGATCTCAGAGGTCCATGGCCTAGGTCTTGTACCTTTTTGCTTACAGAAAAATATGCCTAAGGATAAAGTGTTATGACATCAAGGGTTTTCATAGGGTTTGGAACAACAATGATAGGGGCTTAACTATATGTGAGCTTGAAGGTAGCGCTAAAGTACAAGGGGAAGTAGCAGAAAAAGGCCAAGTCTAGAGCATTTGAGTCCTTAGGCCACAGCTCCAATGTATTATAGGGAATTAATTACAAGGACTATCAAGTCCCCATGTTGATTTAGTACAAGACCATGCTGCTCATTCTTTTCGGCACAAATGTTGTCGCCATGGCATGCATTGGTTTTGGCAAGACCATTGCTTTCCTCGTCCCCATGCTCGAGCACCTCAAACACCATACCCCAATAAGTAGCCTAGGGCCCTCATTATGTCTACCATGCGTGACTTGGTGCTTTACACCCTTAAGTTTGCCAAGAAGCTTGATCATTTCATAGGTCAGTTCTTTTCTTTTATGAGTATTTCGAAACTTGCTCATGTGTTTGCTTCTTGAGAATATGATGGGGGCTATTTGTTCCCTTCCTTTTATGTCCATTGCCTTTTTTTCCCTTTCCCTTTTATGTCATGATTATGTGCTCCTATATGAATTCATGGATTAATTTTAATGAAGAAGCTTGATCATTTCACTAGTCTTATTTTTTTGAGAATTTTTAATTCATACCATTGTAAGGACCAGGATTTTCCCAAGAAGAGATACACAATCGTTTAAGTGAGAAATTGGATAAAGTTTTCCTTAAAAGTGAGCACTTTTCTCAAATACAACCTTCCAAACTCAGCACAAATCTAGTCACAAGGGAATACAACTCAACATAGCACACTACTTAAACTATCTAGCTAGAGAATTCTTAAATTGCAACTATCGATAAACTAGAGGCTATGATCTACTACTACATTACAACTAGAAGCAAAAGACAACAATTTGTTTTTCCATGTCATTCTCTTCTTTCCTTCGTCTTTTCTTCCTTCTTATAACCTACTCATTCCTCAAATTGTCCTCTTGCCAATTCTTTCTTTACTCTTAACTACGCATGTGGCACCTAAATGAGTGAATGTGAACCCTTTTATTTGTGGACAAAATAATCTTTTCTTGCATATAAGTTTGTTTATGGCATCATCCAAGTCATGAGGGCAGGATAACATGACAGGACCTTTGACTTCACCCCTTAACCCCACTAAAAAAGGGATAAAAAATTCTTCCTTAATCCAATGGTGGTGTTGAGCTAGTACCTAGTAGTGGAGACAATTAAACTCTTATATATAAGCATGGATTATAATACCTTGTCAAACAAATGGAATTCTCTCACTACACCCCCTATGTCTTCTGTAGCAAACTTGTTACAAACATCTTTGGTGAATTGAGCCAAACTAATTCTCATTTTTTTCTTGAGGTAATTCTTTACCCATTTAACCACCTTTTCCTTACCATAAATGGCAGTAAAAGGAGCCTTTGCATAGTCATTCATAGGTTCAAATTAGAAGTAAAACTCGTAGATGGTTATCCATTCACGGGGTTTGACACCTTTAAACTTAGAAAAATTAGGATGTTGAGGGCGATAGCTATAGTTACTTGGTTGGCTGTGATTGCTAGTATCCTTGTCCTAGAGAAGATTAACGGTGGTGGATGAAGGGTCGTTATTATGTTGGCCATCTAGAGAGCCAAAAATCACTAGGCCCTACTTCACAGTCCACTAGCCTCCCTTCATCTATGGGCCCTTGCATTTACCTCTGGTCCATGGTCCACCGGCTTTAAGCCTTGGGCACCTTGATGTGGAAAAGGGTGGCCACTCGCTGGTAATGAAACTCAAAAGAGGGGGTTTGAAAACTTATGGCTTGGGACAATACCTCTATGGCCTAGTGAAAGGGTGCTGATAAGCCCTTAATAACCAAAAGAACCAAGCAGAGCCTGAAGAGGAAAGGGGCCCGACTGGCCTTAAGTGGTAAGGGAATCGAGCTGGGCGTGACCTTATGGAGAAAAAGACCCATGCAACCCATGGTTAAAACCCCAAGAGAAGGGTAAGCATCAAGGTGCCCTAGGCCTAAAGCCGGTGGACCATGGACCACAGGTAGATGCAAGGGCCTATAGATGAAGGGAGGCTAGTGGCCTGTGAAGTAGGGCCTAGTGGTGAGGAAGGCTTGTTGGCCTAAAATCATGATTAGGAGGGTGGGTTGGTGGTCCAAGGCCATGACCTTAGTTAGGGTGAAAGCTAGGTGGGTTAGGGCCCTAAGGAATTGCGGGGCTAGGACTGGTGAGGTCCAAAGGAAGGTGGGGATGAGGGGAGCCCATTACAAATAGGATTAACGGGGCCAGCTACGAGAGGTGCACCATTAAGGGTTTTACAAGAGTAGCCTAAGAATGCTAAAGCATGAGGGTTGTTGGAACTAGGCAGAACTAATCCACGAGCCATGGAGGCTACAACAGTTGGAGGGACAACCAAAAAGAGTGGGGCAGCAGTAAGGGGCGTGGTTGAGGAAGGTGATGGTGGGGTGTTGTGCGAGTCCTCCACCTTAATGAAGTAGCTTGGGCCATAGGGTACAATCTAGGTATGAACAATGTTGGTAAGGGAAGCTACTAGAAGAGGGGTAGTGGTGGGGAAAGAAAAATGCACAACTTGGGTGGTGGGAAAAGGCAATTGAAATTGAGGGGTGAAGGCCTCGATACGAGCAATAAGGGTTTGCAACAATTGAGCCATTATGGTCTGTTATTCTTCAAGGACTTATAGGCGAGTGGTTTGGTTTTCCATGGTTTGATTGCAAGTTTGAGGTGCTAGATTGATGGCTCCAAATACCACTGTAAGGACCAAGATCTTCCTAAGAGCAAACACATAGCCAATTAAGTGAGAAATTAAACAAAGTTTCTCCTAAAAATGGGTACTTTTCTTGAATAAAATCTTCCAAACTTAGCACAAATCTATTCACAAGGGAATATAATTCAACATAGCACACTTTTTAAACTATCTAGATAGAGAATTCTTAAACTGTAGCTACTAATAAACTAGAGACTACGATCTACTCATACATTACAACTAGAAGCAAAAGACAACAATTTGTTTTTCCATGTCGTTCTCCTCTTTCCTTCATCTTTTCTTCCTTCTTCCAACTTACTCATTCCTCAAATTGCCCTCTTGTCAATTCCTTCTTTGCCCTTAACTACCCATGTGGTGCCCAAATGAGTAAGGTCCTAACAACCATCATCTGGTTTGCTATTAAAAAAACGTGATGGTGAAAGAGATTTGAGAACTATAGTGTTAATTTGTTTTGCTTGGTTTTGGTATGTTGTAATCTGGGTCCTCTAGTTTCTTTAATGCATGTGTAAGCTTTTGTCTTTCATTTTGCTCTTTTCTTCAATTGCACCGCAGTAGTATGGTATTCTATTTTTAATGCAATGAGTTACATTGCATTGGAGATGTTCGTCTTAGTTTACTAGTGGGTGGTGATAGCATGGAGAGTCAATTTGAAGACTTGGCATAGAGTCTTTGATGTAATCATTGCAACGCTTGGTAGGCTTACGCATCATTTGTCTAAGGTTGATGACATGTCATTAAGGACGATGGAATATGTTGTTTTCGATGAAGCTGATTGACTTTTTGGCATAGGTTTTGCCAAGCAGTTGCATAAGATTCTTGAATAGCTGAGTGAAAACTGCCAGACATTGCTTTTTAGTGCAACATTACCGAGTGCAGAGTTTGCCAAGGCGGGTCTGCGAGACCCTCGGCTTGTACTTGATTTGGAAACTAAAATTAGCCCTAACCTCAAGCTTGCCTTTCTCGCCGTGTGGCAGGAAGAAAAACATGCAAGATTCCTGTTCTTGATAAGGGAGCAAATCAATTCAGATCAGCAGATTTTGATTTTTATAGCCACAAAACATCATGTGGAGTTCCTAAATACGTTGTTTAGAGAATAGGAATTGAGCCTTCTGTATGTTATGGCGATATGGATCAAGATGCTCGCAAGATTCATGTATCAAGGTTTAGGGCAAGAAAGACAATGCTGCTAATTGTGACAGATGTTGCAGCTAGGGGCATTGACATTCCATTGCTTGACAATGTCATCAACCCCCAAAGCCTAAAATTTTTGTCCATAGAGTAGGACGAGCTGCCAGAGCAGGTTGGACTGGTACTGAATTTTCTTTTGTGACATCTGAAGATATGCCTTACCTTTTAGATCTTCATCTATTTCTCTCAAAGCCTATTAGAGCTGCACCGAATGAGGAGGAAGTTTTACAAGATATGGATGGAGTCATGTCCAAGATTGATCAAGCAGTTGCTAATGGAGAAACCATCTATGGGTGTTTCCCCCAGACTGTTATTGATCTTGTTTCAGATAGAGTCCGGGAAATAATTGATTCTTCTGCTGAGCTAACTTCTTTGCTGAAAACCTGTACAAATGCATTTTCACTTTTATTCAAAGGCAAAACCCTTACCTTCAAGGGAGTCTATTAGAAGAGCAAAGGATTTACCCCGGGTAGGATTGCACCCAATGTTTAGAAATGTACTGGGAGGCGGAGAATTAATGGCATTGGTGTTTTCCTAGCGGTTGAAAATGTTCAGGTTGCCTAGAATGTTTTCTCTTTTCTTTTTAATATGAGATTTACCCCCCCCCCCCCCCCCCCTTTTTCCCTCAACAAAGCCTTTCTTTTTGGGTACATCAAGCAACGAGTAAATGATTGTTAAAATCAAATTGCTCAAAGAGACACGCACTGGGGAGTAAGCTTGAGCAATTCTATCTGTAACAATAAGCTTTTCCTTATCAAAGAGATCATGGCGTTGAGACATTGGAATGATTCTCCGCTGCTTGATTATTTTAATACCTTTCAAGTAGCTACTAGTTAGACAGACCACGCATGGCTTCGGACATCGCCCACAGTTGGCTGTATTAAGTTAGGTTGCTTCCCCTTGAGATATGACCGGACCAAATATGATTTTGATAAAACGAATATATATATATATATATATATATATATATATATATATATATAGAGAGAGAGAGAGAGAGAGAGAGAGAGAGAGAGAGAGAGAGAGAGAGAGAGAGAGAGAGAGAGAGAGAGAGAGAGAGAGAGAGAGAAATGATACAAGAACACTATTCATAGAACATGGAAAAAAGAGAAGCCACATACATAACCAAGCAAACAGTACAAGCTGACAAGATTTTTGGCTTGTAAAGGAACATTTTGAATGACAAACCAGATCCACCCAACTTTTCCTCTATGAGTTTGGCTAATTGCTCCACCTGGTTAGGTGACAGATAGTTCGCCCAATCTCCCACGTCACCCTTCCTAAACAGGCTTTTGTTTTCGAAGTTCAAAATCGACTTGCCAGTTTTATTCACTTCCATCTCCTTCAAATTCTCAAAACTGGACAGCTTTGAGATCTTTTCAATGACACCACCTCTCTTCTCCTCCAGAGAAAAGGGAACCCCCATAAACTTAGCCAATTTTTCCAATGAAAAAGCGGTTCTCTCTTTGATGTCCTCATACTGCAAGAATAAAACCTTGTGAGGTCTCTCTATGCACTCCTTCCAGTACCCCAACATATGGTCCCAGAATGGTCCATACCCAATACTGCCCCTGCCGTACCTTTCAAAGGCTTCTTCTAGTGCCACTGGGGCCTGAGATGGCCGCTTAATTTTGTTAATGTAGTGCCACGAAGAGCTGAAAGTGTCAAATGGGTTTCGGCAAAGATAAAAAACCCGACAATCAGACTTCCTGATGGAGTTGGGTAACGACGGAAATGGGATATGAGTGCCAAAAATTCTAGGCTCAGGAAGGTTTGAAAGGTTAGGAAGGTGGCCATTGGCATAAAGCTTGTACTCGAAGAAAGGTACAAGATCATGGGGGTTGGATGTGAGCAAAGGATGGTTGTGGGACATAGCAAAACGCTTGCGATTCACGATAGCAAAAGCCAAGGCCTTTAACCAAGTGGTACCGGATTTTGGAATGGTGGCCACTACGAAGTCGGTGTCACTCGCTTGGAAATGCCTGTGGAAAGAGATTATGCTTGGATCTCCCTCGGCTGGCACCAAAACCCTTGGTACTTGTAGATATGAAGGGTTCGCCATCCTTTCTCCTTAGGAAGAGAAAGGAGTAGTTACTTACATTCCTGGCTCAGCTTTTCTTCTTCTCCTACTGCTTCACCATTGCACGACCCGTTTTTTGCGTGATTGTTAGGGATAGCCATTGAAGTAGAGATGATAGAAACTGGCACGAGGATTTGCTCACAGAGACTACTTTCTTTTATAGTTGCACGTTGTAACTAGTATCTGCTCGGAAAGACATGCAAATTTGCGCACGTTAACCACGTGCATCACAAGGTGCAAGCGGGAAAACACAGCTGTGGACACAGCCTGTAAATATTGCCTTGTTTCCGTAGCCATTTGGCTGCTTTTCTGGATACTGGCCTATTTTAATCAACAGGTGGTGGTGATGAATTGAATTTATGGTGTTAGACAATCAGCTTCCCCCTTCCTCCTAAAAATCAACGAGGAAAACATGCACCAAAAATTCCTTTTTTATTATGTCGGAATTACAATCGCGTCCTGAACTCTTATGGTCGGGCTGTATATCACGTTGTGTCTGATTTTATAAGACTACATGCATTGACTCACGTGCATAGCTGCCGACAGAAAGAGACAGCACACATTTGTGGGTCTTAAAGGCGAGACCCTAACTTGAAAGTGTGTACTTGATTCTTAACAATGGCTGACATTGGATGGACAGCTTACATTCCTCCTTTTCAGGTTTACCTCATGATGTATTTCTACGAAGGTAGTAGCTTTGGTGACATCTTTGTCTCTGAGCTTATTCCAGCTTCAAATAAGGACTCAAGGGAAGTCAGTTTGCTGTAGTTGTTGCGGCCCGCAACAGATTGGACGCTCCGGCTGCCATTATTGGAGGAAAGAGTGTTTTTCGTTACGCAACTTGGTCTTGTCGGCTCGGCATTTTGGAGTTTCTTTGCAATAATTTCATGGAAATATCATAAAGCAATGGATGGTGGACGACAAAGGAGGGACGGATGGATGAACGAAGAAAGGTCGAGTCATTAAAGTTGAGAAAAGCACAGGATGTGATAGATATGAAACATTATTGCTTATTGTTCTCGTTTTCCAGGTTAAATTTATATGACTTGATAAAATCTTGACTATGAATGAAGGAAGGCAAACATAAAATAAATTAATTCAATCGTAGATAAACTATCCGGATTATAAAATCTACAGAGGTCAAATTACTGCTGAAATATGGCTAAAAAAATGAAATATTTTAAATCATTTGAAAGATATAAGTTAAGGACCAAATCTCAGACCAGAAAGTTTTCATGAGAATGAGTGGTTAATATAACATTTCTGGCCTTGTGCTTGTATGATCAAATTTTAGATAAAGAATACCTAGATATATTAATGGTCTCATTAACATAAATCCCTTAATACTCTTTCTTTAAAGAAATAGTTTCAAATAATCACTTATGATGTGCAGCATTATAGATTACGGTTTGTCTGTAGATTATAGACAAGATCATATATGAAAAAAGACTTATGTTAAGTACAATTGTGATGACAACAAAAGTCATAAGTGAGAATGTCAAAATATACATGTTAGTGAGAGATATTTACACTGTTTGTCCATACTAATAACACCCAACATAGAACATAGGCAGAATTAAAGAATCCCCATCAGCATTTACGATTACATCCCATCAAAATTTATCCCGAATGGTATGTAACTAATGGACAAGGCCATTCGCAAATGACATTCCAAATATTACTAATTCTCTCAAGTAAACTGAAATTACCATACAATACATAACAGTATTTTTCGCAGTGTGTGAAATGAAAATCAAGGTCCACAGTTCTTCAATCTGCCTAATAATGCTGGCTGGTTGTGTCAGTAATTATCAACGGGCTGTACATTGTAAATTTTTCCATGCTGAATCTTGTTTCTCAGTAGTCTGGAAATATGATGTCGTAGTACCAAGCAAACGTGGACTTCTACAAGCGTGAGGAAAGCGCAGTTAAGAGAAAGTCGATGTTTCAGCGGAATCCTATGATCCACTCATTCAAGCCATATCTCAGAACCGAGAGGGAATCAAAAAGATGATGCTCCCCTGGCCAATAGCATCAGAAACTGGTGTAATGTACATCTGAGTTGGTAATTCTAACACTTTCAAATACCATTGCTGCTGCGATTCCACGGTGCCTACATATTTTCCTCGTCCCTTTTTTTTAAAGCATTTTAGCTACAATGAGAAAGAGTACGGTGAACATCTGTCTTACTGTTCCACGGAAAATTCGTAACATAAAAATAGGGACCTTCAATTTCTCAACCTTTCTATTCATAGCATCGGCTTGCTGTAAAAAATAAGAGTTTCCCACGGCATTCACGACTCCACTTATAATGAAGGTCATCCACAAGGGTATCATGCGTACAAAGATTTTTGTTTCCTCTACATCTGTTACACTGCAAAGTCTCGATCTATCATGTTCTCCACTCGTAGTTTGGGTAGGCAATTCAATGGCAGCCTTGTCAAGCCATCTGCATTAGGAAGCCAAGTATTAGAGATCATTTTATATTAAATGGGTACAGCTTGACACTAAAAGTTGCAAAGTCAAACCTAGCGGTGAACCCTGCGTAGTAGAGTTTGTGAATTATAAAGGCAGTAATTTACTAGAGAGAAAAATTATAAGGATTATTACCCATGGAAATGATGAAAAATAGCAATGATCTGGTTGGATGCAAAAATATTAGTGTTAAGAAATATTAAGATGTTTTAAGATAAAAAGTTAAAAGTGCAACACAAAAATTAGCTCAAAGATTAGAGAAAATTTCTTTAATTTAAAAAACTTTTTAGCACATGTCTTGATAATGTAAGACAATCTACACCATTAACAATTCATAGTTTTAAGCCTTCTAATAATTGACTTGTATTTATTGAGTTTCTAGGGTTTCATAGTGTTAGGAGAATTCAACAAAGTCGCATAATCTACAATGAGATCGAACACACAAATATAAGAACGCACACACTCAAACACAACAGATTTAAGAGGTTTGGAACATCACAATGTCCTATGTCCCCTATAATCTCTTCTCATTAGATTTTCTCATCATACATTCCCTCTCCTTAAATAGGTATCTCATGGATTCTCTTATCAACTAAAATCCATAAAAAGGACCTTCTTCAACAATTAGCCCCCTATGAGGACTTTCTCAATTTGCCCACTAGGTTTCTCTATACTTCTCTTATTTATAGAGAAATCCTAAAGGAATCCTAGTCGAATACTACTAGGAAAGCCTACTTCCACATAAGGATAAGAATCCTAATCCAATACTACTAGGAAACCCACTATATCTAGAAGATATTTCCTAGTTTCACAATTACATAAAGACCTCTGATTATAATGACAATCATACCCTTTAACCTAATTGTTCCACTAATACTAACAATCTCCCCCTTAGAACAATTTAGTGCAACATCCCTGTATCATAAGAAAGTATAGAGAATCTTTTCAAATTATCAATTACACAACCACAATCTTTGGAAAGAGAAAGATTGGATAAACTCTCTTTAACTTCCATAGCTATAGTCTTTGGACAGAGAAAGACTAAGGAAATTCTCTTCAACCACAATCTTTTGAAAGAGAAGATTGTAAAAAAAACTCTTTTCAACTTCTGCAACCACGATCTTTTTGATAGAGAAAGATTGGACAAAACTCTCTTAAAAACAAGCCCGCATCAACTGTGTCATCTTGCCTTTTCTATAAACCACACCTTTCTTAGGTTATATCTTCTTAGGCACTTCCACTACAGCCTCTTCTAGGTTACACCTCTCTTAGGCCGTGTTTCTCTCTAGGCATCCACACATCATCATGGACTTTTCATCTAAATGTGTCCTCCACCATGAGGCCCTCGATAAAAAAAGTAAAAATCATGGGATTTCGACAACAATTGAGATTACTCTTCGAAATTCCCAACAAAGAGTCCACCTCTTATCCAAAATTGTTAGTGCTTTCCCGAAATCAACCATCAGAGTCTTAATACACCTCATCTGGATATCGACAAACTTGAAAATCCTAAATTTTTACTTCATCAATCACATCAACATAGGAGCATCACGTCAACATAGGAGCATTACATGCTCTCCCTCAATCAACAATTCATCAACAAAATCAACAAAGTGCTCCCCCTCAAACATCAATATCTCCACCATTTTCTGTCATCTAACATAACAACTTAAGCCAAATGCTCAGATATAGACAGAGAGACATAGATCTACACTTTTTAAACCTCAATCCATAACTCCACCAATATATTCCAGTTGATTTACATCAATATCATCCAAAATCAAACCGGATTTAGGGAAAGAGAAAATCTCACCTCAAAACACATCAATGTACTTCTTCAATTGCATTCACCACGTTCGATTCGTCATCTATGGTCCTAATCTTCCACAATCCACGTTCACTGCATTACTTGTTAGAAACCAAGCTTGTCTCCCATACCACTTGTTAGGATCCAAACCAGGCTCCGATACCACTTGTTGGGAGAATTCAACAAAGTTGCATCATCCACAATGAGATCGAACACACAAATATAAGAATGCACACACTCAAACATAACAGATTTAAGAGGTTCAGAATATCACAATGTCCTACGTCTCCTATAATCTCTTTTCATTAGATTTTCTCATCATACATTCTCTTTCCTCAAATAGGTATCTCATGGATTCTCTCATCAACTAGAATCTATGAAAGGGGCCTTCTTCAACAATTAGCTCCCCATGGGGACTCTCTCAATTTGCCCACTAGGTTTCTTTATACTTCTCTTATTTATAGAAAAACCCTAAAGGAATCCTAGTTGAATACTATTAGGAAAACCTACTTTCACATAAGGATAAGAATCCTAATCCAATACTACTAGGAAACCCACTACATCTAGAAGATATTTCCTAGTTTCATAATTACATAAAGACCCCTAATTGTAATGACAATCATACCTTTTAACCTAATTGTTCCATTAATACTAACACATAGGAGAAAAACAGAACCTAAGACCGTTACTATGACCTAGAATGTGATGGTTAGATTGACTTTTTTCATCATCGAGAGAAAGAGAGAACTTGACACCATGGGTATGACTTAAAATGTGACCATCATATAGACTTTTTTCATCATTATGTGAGAGAGAAAGAGAGAGAGAAACTAAGCCCTGAATATGACTTAGAATGTGACCATCAAATGGACTTTCTCTTTTATAGAGTTCATCATGAGAGACTGGGAGGTGAAATATCATGGAGACAGAGGCAAAAAAGACTACAAACATTGGACTCGTCTGTGGTCCAATGTCTTTGTATGAACCATGAATGAAAAAAGTAGTTGCCACTATCATCTCTACTATTGCTATTCCAAATTAGATAGGCCACGCTGAATAGAAAGTACTAAAGCAACAATGGAGAACAAAGCCAAACCAAAGAAATTTAAGAATCTCTTTTTCTTTCTCATTCTTTGATTCCTCTTTTGCTCAACTTTCTCAAATTTCAACTATTTTCATTAATTCCCGTGTAGCTTGTCCTTTGTCGCTCAACCATTTTTAGACTTTGATCATTTCCATCACTTTCTATTTGGTTTGAACTTTGTTGCTCTAGGAAAGGACTCAAGGGTGCCTTAAGATCATATGCCCTAAGTACTTTTAAGGTCAACCTTGTGTAAAACAAGACCTTTTAGGCATAGCCAATGCATTGCAGATCAAATGAACTACACTGGCAGCCAAGTGATGCTGAGATTTTCAGGCCGATCAACCCCTACAGTGGCATCAAATAGTTAGTACACACCTTCATCTTGTATAAGTCCTATAACATACTCAAAACCTTTATGATGCAAAACAATGAATTGGGTACCATTTTAGGTCATAGTAGCACCAAAATTAGATAAACTATAAGAGACTATTGCATTCCACATAAGTGAATTATTTCTTTACAAAGGACGAAAAATAAAAAACAATAGAGAAAAATTGTCCACATGGAGGATAACCCTCAATCTAATCCATGTATCAACAATCATGAAGTGATCTTTTTTAGAAAAAAGTTGACATATGATGCTTAGGAAGTGGTACAAATTGTCTTCAAAGCATTATTGTGCTCTTCTAAATATCCTCTACTTATCTACCGTTGGGTTAAACCATCCAGAAGCCTAACCCTGAGTCAGTTCTAGAAGATCGAATATATTCATATTTTCTCCCTTAATAGAAGACTCCAAAACCGTGGACCAACGTGCATCCCACAACTGCTTGCTATTCATATACACGGTGCACCCCCTCGACTAGGAACTACATCACTTCATCAAAGACCAGCCTCAAGGAGGAACCATGGCCGTGGCACAAAACCAAGCGTCATCACCGCCACCATCTCAACCGGAACAACCTCCACCGAGACCCAAGGGGACCCCTACCATCTCCCTCCAGCCTTCAAATAGGCGCACCCCGTCAAAATCCAGCAGGCTCTTGCGGCGTTTTTGTTCGGTGTTCCAGTCTTTCCCAATAATAAACCTCCCTCTTGCAGGATCCCCGTTTCGCTGCAAGGAAACCGCCTCATTGACGGCCACATTCACGGTGGGACACGCATGACCGGCACACTTTTCGGGTTCCGTAGGGCCAGGGTGAACCTTGCCATCCAAGAAAACCCCAGGTGCCTCCCTATTCTGCTTCCTGAGCTTGCCATACAAACAGGGAAACTTCTACAAGACATGGGAGCGGGGCTTCTCGGGATTGCATTGGAATGCGAGAAGCATCCCCACTTGAAGACCAAGATCATCGACGAGCCCATATGGAGTTTGTACTGCAATGGCCGCAAATTAGGGTATGCAGTGAAGAGGGAGCCTACTGATGATGATTTGCGCGTCATGCAAATGCTGCATGCAGTGTCGATGGGTGCAGGTGTGCTTCCACCCCAAACGCCGTCGGATCAGCAGGGGCAGGACGGTGAGCTGATGTACATGCGAGCGTATTTCGAGCGCGTAACCGGATCCAGGGACTCCGAGACGTACTACATGTTGAACCCCGACGGAAACAACGGGCCTGAACTAAGCATCTTTTTTGTTAGGGTCTGACATGGCTTGTATTGCTAGGGGAGGTCGTCATGATGAATTGCATGGAAGGGCTAGTTTTCCATGCAACTGGTTTTGGGTTAGTTTTGGCTCTATGCTTGGCCATGGATGCCTACAAAATCACCCACCATATTGTACATTGAAGAGCAAGGAGCTAGTTCAATGTCGGGGCAAAGCAGGATGTAATTTCTCTTAGTGAGAGAAGCCCCCATTGTTATGTTATGTTTATGATTTTAGGAACTCTGGAAAAGCACAAAAAACCCAGTATGTTATCAAACATTGCCTAACCGTTGCAGTAATGTAAAATAAGAATTTAGCAAAGGAATTGCAAATTGCGTGATCAAATTGCGCACTTTTACTCTGTACCCATTCGTCTTGTTTAGGTTTTGTGAAATAGCTACTGATGCTGCTTGATTGACAGTACTTAAAACAGAGCTTACCAATTCATTGGGCCAAGTTTGCAACATCAGAAATGTTTAATAAAAAAATGCAAGGCGGAACAAGTCCTACAAGAACGAGAGGAGACGAGAACGTGTGTGCACGCATGAACGTGACAACCCTGTGCGAAATGAGATATTGAAGCCCTTAAAAACTTGTATATTTATCATAACGAAAAAGTCCAAGAAAAGGACTTTGGTTGATGAAACACAGACCTTGCATTTCTTCGTGCTATAAATCGTTAAGAATTTCGAATTGCATTGTGAAAGTGAGCAAATATAATAGCACGTTAAATCTACTGCTTATGGTCTCGCTGAAGCAGCTGAGATGGCCTTCCGACCCAAGTCCAGCACATGTGGATAACCCCTTCAGAAGTATTACGTGGTTATGGGTCAACCTTTATATTTATTTATTTATTTACTTTTATCCAATTTAGGATTAGGAGGTCTAAAAATATTTATTCTTAACTTAATCAAACATTTGTCGACTATTCAAGTTCTCATTTTCCTAGGAGACAAATTTTACTCAATTCTTTCGAGATTTCTCATCCTTCATTTAGCTTAGTTTTATTTGTTATAGAAAATTACAGATTTTGTGGATACATATATAAGGTCTTCTTCGATCCAGGCAGATTACACAATCTACAATAATATAAAATGTGAAGGATGATGTTCATTTAACAAATTTTAATCATATATCATATAGTCATTCCCATCATTTGGCATCAAAGTTAGATAACACTTTGCTTTTGGTCTTTTGGATATCAGATTCAAATAACATAGTTGACTATATTAGACCGAAATAGGCACTGAATAAAGGAAAAAGGAATTAACGACAAAAAAAAAATTTGTGGGTTCCGTTTTTGCCTCGAGAATTGGAGAGTGGAACTGGGGTTTTAGGCTCAGCGGAGAGGGCTCTGCCTGGGAATACCAGGGTTTATCTTCTGAGTTCATCATGTGGCCTCTCCGTCGAGTGGCTCCTCCTCTCAAGTAACTCTCTCTGCCTTTCTCTCTGTCTGTCTGACTCTTGCGAAATGGGATTTGTCTGCAAATTGAATTTGGTTCTTATTTCTTGGTTTTCGTATGCCGTTTACTTGGAAGAAGACTTTTTGTATTTGTCTAATGTAGCTTCGCTGCTCAAGGCTCGTATCTTGTAGCACCCATTAGAACAAGTTCTTAAATTTCTCATTTCTCTGCATTTCTTGTCCCTTTTTCTTCTTCTTCCAGTCTTTGTTTTCTGGTTTCTTTTTTCATAGTTTTAATTTCATATTGGATTAAGTAAGATGAACGCTTTTGGTGGATAGCGAGGATCTAGTCAGTTTCTAAATCATCATTTACGAGTAAAGGATGCCGTTTTTCTCTTTTTGGATTTTTCCCTCTCCAGTCTGATATTTTATATCGGGTTTAGGCTCTTGAACATAAAGTTTTTCTCAGTCTTCTTTTTTTTTATTACCAAATAAAATTTCCCATTTTCCTGCTGACTCTTCCTCTTTCTCCCAACTTTCCGTGTTATGTGTTTGTCTGTCTCCCTCGATACACAGATTTTAATATAATTGGAAATTTTCTGGTTTCGAATTTATATAGGAATGATTTGGTTATGCGTGTGCCAGCTTAGACTAACATCCATGTCCTTCTTCAATGTTGATACCCTTTGGCCCCTTTGTTTATGATATTTTGACTGCTTCCGCTGTCTAAATTGTTGGAGCTTGCTTTCATTTGTAGGAAACAAGCTTATTTTGTTGTGGCTTCAAGGGTTTTTGGTACAAAACCAGACACTTTGAGTAATGTGAGAGGAGATGGACCTAGTATCTTCCGTCCTGTGCAATTGTTATCTACCAAGGGCCTTTGGATGGAACTTTTTCATGGCGCACCTCTTCTTGATAGAATCTCTGTTAGCAGTCGAAGTCTCTGTTCACAGGCAGATGAAAGAGATAAAAGTGAGGACCCTGGCGTGAAGGATGGCTTTTTGGAACCTGAATCACATGCTGTTCTTGACGTCAATGAGGAGAATAACGTTGAGGTAGAAGATGGGGAAGCAGAAGCTTCAGAACCAACAACTTTGGATAGTGATTTATCAGATGCTGAGGAAGGTGATGGTGGTCAAGACACTCAGAAGGGAAAAGCTTATTTGGAGTTGTGCAAGGCTATAACGGATGCTCCAAGACGCTCTGTAGAAAGTGTTCTTGATAAGTGGGCTGAGGAAGGTAATGATTTGGACCAATTTAGGATTTCTAGGATTGTAGTTAGCCTTCGGAAGCGTCGGATGTATGGCAAGACATTACAGGTGCTTGTTCTTAGTATTTCATTGAAATCTTATGTAGTTTAGTATTTTTTCTCACACAGACAGTCTAATCTTGTCTTATGATTTTCTTGAGGTACATATGTTTCCTTGTCATTGTTACGTCAATAATTGTTACGTCCAATTATGATTTGGACGCACATTTAAAAGGTTTGAGTTGGGCAATGACCTTAGTTCTAAAATTTATTTGCACCTCGGAAGCTTTAGATGAACCTTGTTTAGTGTACTTCTGATATAAGAGAGTATCTCATGTACATATGAGTTCTCTTACTCCAAGTAGTTTGCTCATGAACTTTTAAAGAGATAATTTTAAGTTCAGTCTTGAAATTTAAATCTATAGAAACGTTTTAGATTGTTAGGAATGACACTATTATTGATGGACAACTAATATATACCACGGTTATAGGATGCTAGAGTCTTATATATACAATTCCTTTTTTTTTTTTTATTTCAAGAAATTTCGTTCTATAATTTTTTTTGTCTGCGCTTGATTTTTTCATTTATAGCCTCTGAATGTCCTATAATCTTGTATTGATAGAATCTGAGAACCTAAATTTCTGTATTATAGTAAATATTGTTAGCTACCATTTCAATTTTTTAGTGGTTTAATGTTCTTGACTTCGGAGGATATGCTGCTAGAATGGGCACCGGAGTTTCTTCTTAAGTAGTTTCTGAATTATTAAAACCATGAAATAATACAGTATTATATCTTATAGTTACAAAGTCTTGAATGAATAGATCAGGGCATATCACACACTGATTTTGCATCATTTTAACTGTTAAGATGATACAGATTTTTGGCTAGTGTTCTGCTAATGATGATGCACTCTGAGCCAAACTCACCCCCTGTTTTTAGTTATTTATGAAGTCAGTTCATCACTTATGTTGTGCTCACGCACGGAAGTAACAGTTGAATCGAGTATGATTTAGAGTCTTTTGGATAGTTTTCTTAGCATTTCAACACCGTCTCTGTTGCCTTGTGTAGCCTTTGTTTCCTGCTGCCAGTTACGTGATGCCTTACCTATTGGTTTAGTGATGACAACAAAAATCTTTAGGGAGAAAAGATTCATCTAGCTGACCCTCTGTAGTTGGGATCAATACTTGTCTGCTGTTCAAACTTTTTATCAAAATCTAATTTGTTTTGCAGTTCTTGAACTGGTTGGATGCTACTAAGACAATTGAACGTACTGAAAGGTATTATGCTTCTCGCCTTGATTTGATTGTAAAAGCACAAGGTATACAGAAGGCAATGAAGTACATTGACGAGATTCCAAAATCTTTTAGAGGTGAACTAGTATACCAAGCCCTCCTAGCTGGCTTTGTCCGTGTTGGTGACATGACAAAAGCAGAGGCGTTGTTCAAGAATTTAGGGGAGATGGGGTTGCCAATCACCGTTAACGCCTGCAACCAAATGATCATTCTCTACAAGAGGCTTGACAGGAGAAGGGTGGCCGATATCTTGTTGTTAATGGAGAAGGAAAATGTTAAGCCATCTCTTCTTACATACAAGCTCCTAATAGACATGAAAGGTGAGTCCAGTGACATCGTAGAGATGGAGCAATTGTTTGAGACTATGAAGGCTGAAGGAGTGGAACCTGACATTTATGTTTTAACTAGAATGGCTGAGCACTATATATCTGGAGGGTTAAAAGATAAGGCTCTAACTGTCCTAAAGGAAATTGAAGGAGGAGAGTTGAAGGAAGGTATTGGGACGCGCAGTGTACTGCTTCCTCTTTATGCTTCTCTGGGCCATTCTGATGATGTGGATAGAATTTGGAAAGACTTCGAATTGGGGGGCCCCACGATACATGAATGCGTTGCTGCTATAGAAGCTTGGGGCAAGCTAGGCAAAGTAGAAGAAGCAGAAGCAATCTTTAATATGATGCTTAGGAAGTGGAACAACTTGTCTTCAAAGCATTACTGTGCTCTTCTAAAAGTTTATGTCAACCATAAGCTTATGGCTAAGGGGAAGGACTTTGTGAAGCAGATGGGAGATGGCGGGCGTTGGATTGACCCCTTTGCTTGTGATGCAATAGTGAGGCTCTATTTGGGAGCTGGGAACCTTGAAGAAGCGGACACCATTTTGCAGAAGGTTGCTCAGCAGAAGCGGATGAGACCGCTGTTCACCACCTACATGATTGTCATGGAAGAGTATGCAAAGCGGGGTGATATACATAATACTGAGAAATTATTCCAAAAAATGACGCAACAGGGGTATGCTGGGAGGCTCAAGCGATTTGAGATTCTGATCCAGGCGTACATTAATGCTAAGGCTCCTGCTTATGGGTTTCGAGAGAGGATGAAGGCAGAGAACACATTTCCAAACAAAGCATTTTCCCAAAAGTTGGCACAAGCAGATGCGTTCAGGAAGAATAGTGTACTAGACTTGCTTGATTAATGAAGGTTGACTTCACTGGAGTTGAAATATTCATGTCTATGTTATCTGAACGATTCAGGAAGTTTGTAGGATATCTGAAAACGAATCCGAATTTTTGAAAATGTTGTAAAGGAAACTTCTCAGTTAGTGAGCGATACTTTTTGGAAGCTTTTTTTCTCAGGTGTTTTTTCTTCATTCAGTGTTCATATGAAAACAACAACAACATTTTGAGTTCTTAGCACTTGTACTAGGAAATCCTTTCTGCCCTTTGGGCTGTGACCCGCCTGTGGATTCTCTAATTTTATGGTAAAAAGCCTTTCTTTTTTCTCACATACGGAGGGAGCATCTCTATGAACTCCATTGCCCCATAAATCCCAATCCTGCTCATTGATGTGATGCAGGTGACGAGCATCCAAGAGAGAGGAGAATTTACCTCGGGTCATGATTCTGGATGAACCCAGAAGCCTATGGGTGAAACAGAGCTTTCAAGCACTTTTTGCACATGCGCCATTAGAATCCAACCAACCACCCCTATAGGTCAAATGCAACTTTCCGACCGCGAAATGGACACGGACGACGAAACCCCAACCACTCCCACTAAATCTTTGAAATCTTGCCTTGTTCTCTTCTTCTCGTGGGTTATTACGGATTACAACGTGATAGAGGAAGATGAGTAACTGACGCTCTTACCGACAGTAGAAATTAAGTTTGATAAAAAAAATCATATTGTCACTCTTAAAAAAAGAGAGAGGGATATCAAAGCAATCGTATAGAAAACGAATGAAAGTTACTGAGATGTGGTAATCCTTTGGTCACAATTTTATGAGTCCCACCTTTTCTTTTTTATTAGCATATTAGGGATTTTATCAAGGCTTTTGACAAAAATACTGTGTGCCCCCACTTCCGATTCCTTTAAGGATTCCGTCGAAGACCTTTGAAAGCTTCCTCGTACCTTCGAAAGCTAGAGGGACCTTGAATGTCTATCCAAACACTTAAGAATCTTTGATCAGCGTGGATCCTTGCCAGTTCTCAGTACCATTAGGATTATATACTAAAAGGATATTATAGGCTAAACATATGCTCTAACTGCTGTACTGCATGTTCTAACAGCTTGACATATATGTTTTTAGTTACTCTTAAGGATTAATTTTATATCTGATCTTTGTATTTTTCTAGGATATAGTTATTATATCCAATCTCGTTATTATTAATTAAAAGTTATCAGGGTTTAGTCATTGTTTAAATAAAAAAAGGAAAACCCAAAAGCTTTCAACAATTCCGTTGAATCTAACGGAGTACTTGCTCTCATAAATTGTGATAGTACAAATTTTGTTAAAATTTAAGCTTCTCATACTGGAGAATGAGCTTAGTTGAGTCCACCAATGAGATAGACCATGCATGGCTTCGGACATCGCGCCACAGGCTGGCTGTATTAAGTTAGGTTGCTTCCCCTCGAGATCTGAGTGGACCAAATATAATACAAATCTTGGTAAAACGCATATAGAGAGAGATGGAGAGAGAGAGAGAAAAAAAAAATGATACAAGAACATTATTCGAATTGATTCCGAACATCGAAGTTAATACAGCACCCTTAATGTTATTCATAGAACATAGAAAAAGGAGAAGCCACATACATAACCAAGCAAACAGTACAAGCTGACAAGATTTTTGGCTTGTCCTAAAGGAACATTTTGAATGACAAACCAGATACACCCAACTTCTCCTCTATGAGTTTGGCTAATTGCTCCACCAGGTTAGGTGACAGATAGTTCACCCAATCTCCCACCTCACCCTTCCTAAACAGGTTTCTGTTTTCGAAGTTCAAAATCGACTTGCCAGTTTTATTCACTTCCAACTCCTTCAAATTCTCAAAACTACACAGCTTTGAGATCTTTTCAATGACACCACTTCTCTTCTCCTCCAAAGAAAAGGGCACCCCCATAAACTTAGCCAATTTTTCCAATGAAAAAGCTGTGTTCTCTTTCATGTCCTCATACTGCAAGAACAAAACCTTGTGAGGTCTCTCTATGCTCTCCTTCCAGTACCCCAACATATGGTCCCAGAATGGTCCATACCCAATACTGCCCCTGCAGTACCTTTCAAAGGCTTCCTCTAGTGCCACTGGGGCCTGAGATGGCGGCTTAATTTTGTTAACGTAGTGCCACGAGGAGATGAAAGTGTCAAATGGGTTTCGGCAAAGATAAACAACCCGACAATCAGACTTCCTGATGGAGTTGGGTAACGACGGAAATGGGATATGAGTGCCAAAAATTCTAGGCTCAGGAAGGTTTGAAAGGTCAGGAAGGTGGCCATCGGCATAAAGCTTGTACTCGAAGAAAGGTACAAGATCATGGGGGTTGGATGTGAGCAAAGGATGGTTGTGGGAAATCGCAAAACGTTTGCGATTCACGATAGCAAAAGCCAGGGCCTTTAACCAAGTGGTACCGGATTTTGGTATGGTAGCCACTACGAAGTCTGTGTCACTTGCTTGGAAATGCCTTTGGAAAGAGATTATGGCTTGAATCTCCCTCGGCTGGCACCAAAACCCTTGGTACTTGTAGATATGAAGGGTTCGCCACCCTTTCTCCTTAGGAAGAGAAAGGAGAAGTTCCTTACATTCCTGGCTCAGCTTTTCTTCTTCTCCTAATGCTTCACCATTGCACGACCCGTTTTTTGCGTGATTGTTAGGGATAGCCATTGAAGTAGAGATGATAGAAACTGGCACGAGGATTTGCTCACAGAGACTACTTTCTTTTATAGTTGCACGTCGTAACTATTATCTGCCCGGAAAGATATGCAAATTTCGGCATGTTAACCACGTGCATCACAAGGTGCAAGCGGGAAAACACAGCTTTGGGACTGCCTGTCAATATTGACATGTTTCCGTAGCCATTTGGGTGCTTTATTTATTGGGTCTTTGTTCTTTACTTCTGGATACTGGCATACTTATGCCTAGCGTCCGTTCACTCTAGGCTAGATACTGGCCTATTTTAATCAACAGTTGGTGGTGATGAATTTAATTTATGGTGCTAGACAATTGGCTTTACCATTCCTTCTAAAAATCAACGAGGAAAACATGCACCAATTATTTATTTATTATTATTTTTATCATGTCGGGCCGTATATCACGTTGTGTTTGATTTTATAAGACTACGTGCACTGACTCACGAGCATAGCTGCCGACAGAAAGAGACAGCCCACATTTGTCAGTCTTAAAGGCAAGACCTTAACTTGAAAGTGTGTACTATTTTCTTACAATGGCTGACATTGGATGGACAGCTTACATTCCTCCTTTTCAGGTTTACCTATGATGTATTTCTACGAAGGTGTAGCTTTCGTGACATCTTTGTCTCTGAGCTTATTCCAGCTCCAAATAAAGACTCACGGGAAGTCAGTTAGCTGTAGTTGTTGCGGCACGCGACAGGGGCCATTATTGGAGGAAAGAGTGTTTTTCGTCACGCAACTTGGTCTTGTCGGCTCGGCATTTTGGAGTTTCTTTGCAATAATTTCATGGAAGCATCATAAAGCAATGGGTGGTGGACGACAAAGGAAGGATGGATGGATGAACGAAGAAAAGTCGAGTCATTAAAGTTGAGAAAAGCACAGGATGTGATAGATATGAAACAGTGTTGCTTATTGTTCTCATTTTCAAGGCTAAATTTAAGTGACATGGTAAAATCTTGACCGTGAATGAAAGGAGACAAACATAAAATAAATACACTCAGTCGTAGATAATGTTAGAAGGCTCTGCCACGTTAGCCTCCATGTCGGCATCCACGTCAGCCCTAGGCCACGTCAGCCCTAGTTGGCCCGGATCCACGACCCGACCTGCAGTCGCATTTGTGCGCGATCGTGAGAAGCCGCGATTGTCGCTGTCGTTGCTGTTTTCCTTTTCTGTTTGAATCTGTAAATTTGTAAAGATCGTGATTCGGTTTTTATTGTGTAAATCATTCCTAATTTAACTCTTGTAAAACGATTATATATGTCTGTGATTAAATCAATGAAATCATCGGAGAATTTTTACACAAGATCAATCTAAGGTTCTTGAGCTTTTCCGACCGATCCTCTTTACCTTCAATTTCTATTAGATAAACTATCCGAATTGTAGAATCTATAGAGGTCAAATTATTGCTAAAAAATGAAATATTTTAAATCATGTGAAAGATATAAGTGTAAGGACCAAATCTCAGACCAGAAAGTTTTCATGAGAATGAGTGGTTAATATAACTTTTCTGGCCTTGTGCTTGTGCTTGTATGCTAAAATTTTAGATAAAGAATACCTAGATGTATTAATGGTCTCATTAACATAAATCCCCCAATACTTTATCTTTAAAAAATTATTTTCAAACAATCACTTATAGATTACGGTTTGTCTGTAACTTCTCACAAGATATACAATACATACAAGATCTTATATGACAAACAACTTATGTTAAGTACAATTGTGATGACAACAAATTCATATGTGATAATGTCAAAATATACATGTTAGTAAGAGATATTTAGATTGTTTATCCATACTAATGACACCCAATATAGAACATAGGCAGAATTAAAGAAACCCCATCAGTATTTATGACTACATCGCATCAAAATTTATCCCGAATGGTATGTAACTAATGGACAAGGCCATTCGCAAATGACATTCCAAATATTACTAATTCTCTTAAGTAAACTGAAATTACCATACAATACATAACAACATTTTTCGCAGTGTGTGAAATGAAAATCAAAGGCCACAGTTGCTCAATCTGCCTAATAATGCTGGCTGGTTGTGTCAGTAATTATCAACGGGCTGCACATTGTAAATTTTTCCATGCTGAATCTTGTTTCTCAGTAGTCTGGAAATGCAATGTCGTAGTACCAAGCAAACATGGACTTCTACAAGGGTGCGGAAAGCGCAGTTAAGAGGAAGCCAATGTTTCAGAGATATCCCATGATCCATTCATTCAAGCCATATCTCAGACCTGAGAAGGAATAAAAAATATAATGCATCCCCGGCCATCAACATTAGAAACTGGTGTAATGTACATCTTAATGGGAAAAACAACGTATAAAGTTTCTCACTTTGATTGAACCTATGAGGAAATACTAAAACACCAACGATGTATTCGAATCACAAGTAAAATAAACAAATCACAATCAACACAAAAGAATTTCTACGTGGAAAAACTCCTCTAATGTGAAGGATAAAAAATCACGGGACCGATCACGGAGTCCACCCAAATCTCCATTATATCAATCGTTAGGATACAACCCAATCAAGTCCTTAACAATAGCAACAAGACAAAGATTTACTGATTCAACAACAATAGAATCACCAATAAATAGTGAAGAACAAGTTGTAAACAACAACTTAACCAAGAAAAGTTGGAGAAATATCACCTAGATTTTTGACCACAATCTGCTGACTTCAAGAGCTCCAAACTACGATCCAACTGTTCACAATGAAGAACACCCAATCCCGAACCTGCTGACAAAAAATCAACTCAATCGAACCACAAATCGACCTTGATCAGATGTTTGATCAACTGCTGCGCAGGGCCTCTAATTTCTGTAAAATTTTGCTCTTTTCTTTTCTCTCTCTCTTTTCTTTTTGACGGCCATTCACCTCTTCTCTTAAAGAAAAAAACCTATATTTTTTCTTTTAAACCTTAGGGCCACATTACCCTAATTAGATCCAATAATAAGTCCCCGAATATGGGCTGGACCAACCCAACACATCTGAGTTGGTGGCTTGTTAATAGCTACTCATTACATCTGCTCCATCGGTAGCTTCTCTGATAGCTAGCTAGAGCGTATGCAGAGGGAGTACAAGTGATTCTTGAGCCTTCAACTTCTGAAATTTGACGATTACAGCCAGCTCTATATTAAATCTACTCCCTTCTAACCTTCATGCACCTCGCTCCCCCTTAACTACTAAAAGCTACGACGAAGGTTTTGTAGTTCATCCCCCATCATGGATATTCTAACGAACTGAGTGACTGGACCCCCAGGGAATTTGCAGCATGCTTGGCTTTAACCTAAGTCAATATCACTCATAAGGATTAAATCATTGAACATGATTTCAACTTAGAATTTAAAGATCGTGGACAAGAACAGATGCAAAGTTCCTTCGTATCTTCGAAGCATACAAACACAACAAACAGAAAAAAGCATAAAGGAGTAGGGGAAACTTCCATAAAAGCAGGGCCAACCACCTTGTTATGATTCTAAATCTACACGCCCTCTATTTATCCACAAAGGAAACCATGCAACTTGCTCCCACTTGTAATGCAATTAAAGCTGAAAAAGACACAAAACGGTTACAGATAAGATAAGGTTTAGGCTAAAGGAAGTATGACCAAGGATAATGTATTATCTCAACAAGACAAGGAGAGAATTGAACAAGAAATCCAAGAAAGTTTATTCCAAGGGCCTACAAGAAATAAGGAGAAAAATGAGAGGCTAGAAGAGACAAACAACATTATCTTTAAGGAGAGTGTTGAACATAAAGGAAAACATGAATCTTGGAGTAAGGTTGTAGTAAGAGGATTAGCACAAAATGCTCATATGAAATACCAGCCACCGGTATTAAATGATGGAAAAATTAGAGTTGCCCCTCCTAAGGAAGTTATTGAAGAAGGAAGTAAATTCTATGAAAATTGTGTTGTGGGTTTCTTTTTGGGTTCAAAATTACCATTTTCTGTAGTAAAAGGAATTGTAGAAAAGCAATGGGGAAAACAAAGCTTAATAGATATTTCTACAACAGATAGTGGCTTCTTCTTCTTTAGATTTTCTGATAAACAAAAGATGGAGGAAGTATTAGAAGTTGGAGTTTGTGATGTGGTAGGAAAACCAATGTTACTGCAAAAATGGCATAACACTATTAGACTGCAAAAAGAAAAAATCACTTCAATACCAATTTGGATAAAGTTGCACAATGTCCCACATGCTCTATGGGATGAGAGTGGTATGAGCTATGTAGCTAGTGTTGTTGGAAAGCCATTATACATGGATAAAGCTACCAAACATAGATAAAGGATATCATATGCAAAAGTATGTGTTGAAATAGATACAAAGTGTTCTCTACCAACTTCATTTGAAATTGACATGGGAAATGGTGCTATTTTTGAGGTAGGAGTGGAGTATTGTTGATTACCTAAAATATGCAAGAAATGTGATTGCTTTGGACATAAGGAGTGTGTTACAAAGAAAAAAGAGATATGAGTTCCATAACAAAAGCCATTAAGTCAGACGAAGAAATATGATGAAGGATGTGAGGATAAAGAAAATTTGGATAAAGGTAATAAGGATCAAGTTCATGAGGACCAAGGACATGAGGATATAAGAGATAAGATTGTAAATTCAATAACACATGAAGTTGAATCCACCACAAGTCCAAAAGTCAAATTAGAACAAAGCAATAAAGCAAGTGTGAATGGAAAGGGAAACAAAAGGAACCCTAAAAGGAATACATGTGAGAAGGACAATACCAGTAATAGATTCAGTGTGCTGATAAGTAATCATCAAGAACCAAATGAAGCAAGATGCAATGATATTGTAGGTCTTGAAGGTGTTGAAGGAGAAAACACTATACCCCCAGACAAATGATCATATTCTCATGGAATGTCAGGGGCTTGAATAAAAGCCCTAAACAAAAGGAGGTACGAGAAGTTATCAAGAATGCTAAAGCTGACATTGTCATTATATTAAAACACAAAATAAAAAAAGATAAAGCACAATGGGTGATAGATCTCTTTTTCCCCATTGGGAGTTTGTCCACAATTATAGAGATAATGAAAATGGAAGGATTTGGATTATATGGAAAAAGCCACAGCTCAACATCACAGTGCTTAGTAGTTCTAAACAGGTAGTGAATTGTAAAGTGGAAGAGGGACATGAAGTATGATACTTATCTGCCATCTATGCAGCAAATGCAACAAATGAACGAAAGGATCTTTGGAGTAACCTCATGCAATGTTATAACAGTTATGGAAAGAACACTCAATAGCTACTAGTAGGGGATTTTAATACAGTGAGGAATCTAAATGAAAGGGTCAGTGTAGCAAGTAGATGGATAGAAGGAATAGAAAATTTCAACAAGTTCATAAGTGATGCAAAACTTATAGAACCAAACTTTGTAGGACCGCTTATATCATGGACGAACAAAGGTAAAGGAATAGGGTTTAAAGGTAGTAAATTGGATAGATGTTTGGTAAACCCTAAATGGTTGCAAAGTAATATGGATTTCTCCATTGAATTTAATACTCCTGGATTGTCAGATCACAGTCCTTGCATTATCAAGGTGGGCAATAATAGACCAAGTCAGAAAAGGACTTTTAGATTTTTCAACTTCTGGCCAAACAACCCCCAATTTATGACAATAGTGAAGAATATTTGGCAACAAAAGGTTGATGGCACTATAATTTACAGAATAATGATAAAGCTGAAGGAAATGAAAAAAGAGTTGAGAAAGCTAAATAGAGAGGAATTTGGAGAACCACCAAGGAAAACAGAGGTAGCAAGGAAGCAGCTACAAATAGCACAAGCAAAGCTCTTTGATGACCCTTCAAATACCCAATTGCGTAATGAAGAAAAGGAGTGGTTAGAAAAGTTACTAATACATAGCAAGCATGAAGAAATAATTCTGAAGCAAAAATCAAGGAATAATTGGCTGAAAGAGGGAGAGTGTAATAGTAAAGTCTTTTTCAGAAGCATGATGAAGAGAAAAGCAAAAAACCACATTGTCAAGCTGGAATTAGATGATGGGCAACTTACTGAAGATCCTGTAATGATAAAGAACAAAATTCTAAGTTACTATCAAAACTTGCTAGGGAGGGCAAACCAACTTCAACCATCAGAAACAAGATTAAGAGAGTTATTTCCTATGAAAATTCCAGAAGAGATAAAGAGAAGCCTTATAGCAGACGTTCAAAGAGAAGATATACAAAAGGTCCTTAATACTTTTGGTGATTACAAAGTTTCAGGTCCTAATGGATATAATAGCTTCTTCTTCAAGAAAGCGTAGAATATTATAGGGAGTGACATAGAAGATGCAGTAATAGCTTTCTTTCAAAGAAGACAGCTACTGCGAAGCATAAATTCAACAGTAATCTCTCTTGTCCCTAAGAAAATTAATGCCACTAATATGAAAGATTTTAGACCAATATCTTGTTGCAATGTGTTGTACAAGATCATATCAAAAATTGTGGCAGGAAGATTAAGTTTAGCTTTGCCTCATTTCATACATCCTTAACAGACAACTTTTGTGCCAAGAAGGAACATTAAGGAAAATATTTTGTTGTGTCAAGAGTTAATACACAATTATCACAAAGATATTCATGGGAAAAGGGTGACAATTAAGGTTGATATTATGAAAGCATATGATTCAATAGACTAGAATGCAATCCTAAATACTTTGAAAGTTTTGAAGTTCCCAGACAAATTTAGATTGTTGATTGAAAGCTGCATCACTACTGTGGGATATTCTGTGAACATCAATGGCTCTCATACAGGTTTTTTTAAGGGGGCAAAGGGACTTAGACAAGGAGACCCTTTCTCTCCTTTTCTCTTTGTTATTGTAATGGAGATTCTTAACAAAATTATACAAAATAAAGTATCTTCTGGAAGGTTTAAATTTTACTAGAAATGCGCCAAAGAAAAAATCACTCATTTATGGTTTGCTGATGATCTCTTTTTGTTTGCTCATGAAGATATTAAGTCCATACTGTGTTTACTAGATGCTATGCAAGAGTTTGAAGCTATAACAGGTTTGAAGATGCATCCAGAGAAGTGTCAAATTTTCTTTTCAGGCTTGTCTGAATAGGGAAAGGCTATAACACTTGATCATATTCCTATCCAAGAAGGCCAACTTCCCATAAAATACTTAGGAGTGCCATTGATTACTAAAAGATTCTCCAACCTAGATTGTACTATCCTGATAGAAAACATATTGAGAAGAATTGAAGGTTGGGAGTCTAAGCATATTAGTTATGGGAGGAGACTGCAGCTAGCAAAAAGTGTTATGTTCTCATTGCAAACATATTGGATGCAAATTTTTCTACTGCCAAAACAGATCCTTTATGAAATTGAAAAAAGGATTAGACTTTCCTTTGGACAAGTAAATCTAATGGACGATGTGTAGCAAAAGTGGCATGGAAAGAAGTTTGCTGGCCTAAAATTTCTAGAGGACTAGGTTTGATAGACATTCACACTTGGAATAAGGCGACAATTGGAAAACTCTTATGGTCTCTTGTGCACCCCAATTTAAACTCCTTATAGGTTAAATGGATGATAACAGAAAATTTGAAGGAAAGGAATGTATTAGAAGTTGAGATGAAAGGATCACTAGCTTGGAGTTTTAGGAATATTTTATAAGTAAGAAGTGAACTCACACAACTAATAACGGACTCAGAATACAATATTGCCAAAAGTTATGTAGCATTAAGAGATAACAGAGAAGATTCCAAATGGGCAACACTTGTTTAGAAAGAAGGAGTACCGAAGCATAATTTTATATGTTGGTCATTTTAAGAGACAAACTATCCACAGCAGATTGGGTGGCTAAATGAAATAGTTCAGTGGATCTACAATGCAACCTCTGCCAACAAGAAGAAGAATCACATGAACATTTATTTTTTAAATGCAGGTTCACAAACTACATTTGGAAGGCTTTGTTAGGCATGAATGGATTAACTCGAAGAATTGAACACTGGAAAGCTGAAATATGTTGGATAATCAAGACTGTTAAGAGGAAGAGCTTTGCAGCTACTTTGCTTAGTATATCTTTCAAGGCTGTATTGTATCACATTTGGAACGAAGGAATAGAAGAAGATTCAGCAATACAAGTTTAGAAAACTCAACCATTATTGCTAAAATTAAGAAGGATGTGAGAGGCAAGATTTCATATACTAGAGGAGTCAAGCTTAGAAATTGTAATAAATTTTTACAAGAGCTTTGGAATTTGCCAAGTGCAATATTTGAGCTTAGATGATGATATTTTGTAATCGAACAATCTTGTAAATTTTTTTACGGGTGATATATAATTTGACCTTTCACAAAAAAAAAAAAAAGATAAGGTTTGCAAAGGAGGTTGGTGGCATGAACATGCAGTCACGTGGGTCCCTTCAAATCTTCTCACAGGTGATAGGAAATAGTAAGGAAGCAATGTTGAAGGGAAGAAAACATGGGAAAATTCTGTATTGGATTGCTTGAATAGAAACAATTACAAGATGTTTTACTTATAATACAAGAATAGATTGAGAAAGAAAAAAAATAATTACAATCAAAGAAAGAATAATTTCTCTATCTCATTCTTCAATCATTTTCATCACTTTTCATCTGGTTTGTCATTTTTTGCCCAACTTTTCTCACACTTCGACCATTTTCATTAATTACCATCTAGTTTGTACTTTGTTGCTTAACTTTTCTTAGACTTTATCATATTCCATCACTTTCTGTTTGGTTTAAACTTTGTTGCTTCTAGAAAAGACTCAAGGATGCCTCAAAACTAGATGCCCTAAATATGTTTAGGGTCAACCCTATGTAAAACAAGATCTTTTGGGCATAGACAATGCATTGTGGATTGGATGAACTATAGTGGTGGCTAAGTGATGCTGAGATTGTCAAGCTAATCAACTCTTGCAGTGGTGTCAAATAGTTAGTACAAACCTTCATCTTGTGTAAGTCCTATAATATAGTCAAAAACTTTATGATGCAAAACAATGAATCAGGTACCATTTCAAGTTATAGTAACACCTAAAATTAGCTAAACTATAAGAGACTATTACATTCCACAGAAGAGGATTATTTCCTTGCAGAGGATAGAAAATGAAAAACAATAGAGAAAAGATGTACCCACGAAGGATAACCTTCAGTCTAATCCATGTATCGACAATCATGAAATGATCTTTTTCATACAAAAGGCTAGACTTTTCCTTCTTGTTTAATTCTATGATGTTTCTATAAATGAAAATGATGCAAGCCTAGCAAAGCAGGCTATCCACACTTCATCCCAAGGCCTATCTTTATCGATATTGAAATCAAGCTTGAAAGACCCTCACCTAAACCTCCGATGCCATTGGAAACTGGTGGAAACCCTATGGAATGGAATGAGCTGGAAGGATTTAATGAAGACAACATCTCTAAATATCTCATACCAAAACCCGGACCCTTGTGCCACACCATCCTACCATGAAAGTCATAGGGTCCAAATGGGTTTCTAAAACTAAACTTACCCTTGGTGGCCTTTTAGACCATCATAAAGGCCACCTTGTTGCCAAAGGCTATCTCCAACACTCTAGGCTTGGTTATCTTGAGACCTATAGTCCTGTTGTTTAGGCCACTACCATTTGTGTTGTTTTGTATCTAACTAGCATGCTCAACTGGCCCATTTGCTGGTTTGATGTTGATAAAGCCTTCTTGCATGGTATGCTCTACAAACCTCTTTTAATGGAGCAATCCCCTGGCTTTGTCAACCTTGTACAACCTAATCATGTTCGCACTCTCTCCTGTGCCTTGTGGTCTTAAATAGTTTCCTTGAGCCTAATTTGTTCATTTCTCTACTTTCCTAATGGACTTTGGCTTTATTTGCTCCTATTATGATCCTTCCTTATTTTTGTATCATATTGATAATGTCATCATCTGGCTTTTACTTTATGTTGATGATGTTATCCTTACTAGTAATTCTTTGGAGCATCTCTAGGCCTTCTTAGCTTGTTTAGGCCTTGCCTTTGCCTTAAAAGACCTTAGGCCTCTTCACTTTTTCTTGGTATTTAGGTCACTCATGATCAATTTGGGCTTTTCCTTTCTTAACATTAGTATGCTCTTGACATTCTCCATTGGGCTAACATGCAATACCACCACCTCTTAGGCACTCTAATGGCCCTCAAAGCTCGCCTAATCCCTAATGCCCATCACCTCCTTCCTCATCCCACTTTGCATTGCAGCTTCATCAAAGTCTCCAATACTTTACTTTGACTTGCTCGGACCTCTCCTTTACTGTCAATCATCTTTCATTGCAAATTACTCATCCCACCTTTCAAGATTTCCAAAATTTAAAGCATACTTTTTGGTATCTCCATGGTACCATTGATCTAGGTATTCACATTTATTAGCATAGTACTACCAACTTTATGGCTTTATTGATGCAGACTAGGCTAGATGTTTTTCTTCTCGCAAATCCACCATCACCTATTACATATTTCTCAGTGCTAATTGTATCTCTTCGAGTTTTAAACTGTAAGATTTTGTCTCTTGCTCCTCCACTGAAACCGAATATAGAACTTGGCAAATGGCACCACTGAAGCCATTTGGATTCTATATCTCTCGGGCCATCTTGGAGTGAGCCACTTGTATCTTGTCAACCTCTATTGTGACAATATCTATACTCTTCACCTAAGCACCAAACCCATTTTTCATAATATCTCTAGGCATTTTAAGGTTCATTATCATTTTGTCCAAGAGAATGTGGCATAGGGTACTATTGTTACTGCCCATGTTCCCTCCATTTTCCAATTGGTTGATCTTCTCACTAAGCCTTTGCTAGCCAAAGTCTTCATAGACGTGCGGACCAAATTGGGCATTACCACAACTAATTTGTAGGGGGTATAAATGAAAATGATGCAAGGCCCAACGAAACAAGCTTGAGGGACCCTCACTTAAACCTTCGATGCCATTGGAAACTAATGGAAACCCTTTGGAAAGGAACGAGTTGGAAGCATCTGATGAAGACGACATCTTTAGATATCTTGTATCAGGACATGCGGACCCTAAGTCTGCTAAGATAGTCTTTTCCAGTAATGCGAACTCTGAGGACTATGATGTGGTAAATTAATGATAAGGCTGACATGGCATATAAGACATTATTACCTTTTGTGATGCAGGATAATACAAGGCAACACAGTGTAATTATGAAGCAGAATTTATATTTTTTCTTTTGTGTATTAATAAGAATATTTATGATGGTAATTATGCATATAATGATGGTAGTATTTATATTTTTTAGTCTTGTAGTTAATTATGTATTTCGTCACTTTATTGCCTCCCCTATATGTAGAGGGTACTTATGGCTTGTTAAAACAATATGGTTGAATGCAATCTAAGTGTTAACTTATGTGCTCTAGTAAGAAATTATCTTCTGTGTTCTACTAGTTATCCTAGTCTTTCCTTACTCAATCTATTGCGCTCCTTTATCTTTTACATTTTTATCCTTAGTACTAGAAGATCTCTATTTCACCTCTCTATATTATAATGGCATGTGAAGCCATAAATATTACTCAGGAAATTTAACAAAACTTGGATTATTGGTAGATTCAAAGAGATGTGAAAAAAAAAAAAACAAGGGAAAAATTGAAAACTTACCAAGCTATAAAGAAGACTGGAAAAGTGAGCATCCAATAGTTACCCACAAGGGCATCTACAAGGAAGGCCATGCCTATGAGCATCATGGTCTCTACACCTGTAAACCCGTTTACTATTGTCGAAACATGGGCAACATCAAGCTTCCAAACATTTTTTAAATACATCACCAGCAACCATAGAGGTCTCTTCACTAGTTCATTTGTCCATCCTATAGCTGTAATGACAAAAGAAGAAAGTACCCCACATGTGTCAAAAAATAAATAAACAAAACTAAGGTGGCTTAATACATGGGTTGGTAAACCCTTTTAATGATATGACCATACATTAGAAAGCTGCATTAAGAGCAATAATCACCAAATGATTTTTAGGATGCATTTGTAATTATCTAATTGTAATTAAACATCATAAGGTTTTAACCAAAAAGGACTCTAAAGATAATAAGATGAAATGGCAACTGAAAAATATGGGATTTATCTTTACTCACTAGTAACTTCTTGTTAAAGTAGAAGATTATTTGGAAATGCAATTGTTAAATTTTATAGAAAATAATTCATATCTAACTTAAAATCTTAATGTATTAGATGGAGGAATCATCTCTTTATAAATTGCTTTTAAGTTTCTAATTTTTCTATGTGAAACTCAACATGTCCTTTTGTTATAACATACTCCATTCCCATAATAAGTTCATTTTTAGTTATCTCACATTTTAAGTTTCTTAATCTTTAGTTATTTGACATTTTAATTTATGATGAACTTCTTACTAGTTTGAGATAACAAAAAATTGTTTATTTAACACTCTCCATTACAATAATAGTTCAATCCCAACCATCTCATTGGGCCACTTTTAAGTTTAAACCATACCATAATGGTCCAACCCAAACTATGGCTTCTAGGTTTATCTATATTCATAATGCACTAAGGAAGAACCTAGGATCCATTTTTATGTACAGTGAATCGAGTTTAAGTACCTCTTACACTAACAAGAGAGACAACAACCTTTACTATGGAGAATGATAGCTTGGACAACACCGAAGGTTAGCATTCTAGGGTGCAAGGTCAACAAAATATTAATTGGACCAAGTTAAAGTACTTAGCTCCAAGATAGATAGATAGATCTAAGAACCTCACGAAACTCATAAATGCAAAGTTGTGCGAGAAACTATGAAGTTGAAAGGTTTGCTTACCGCCAAGGAAGGTTTTGGCCTTTGAATTGTTGAAGATATGATTCTATATTTTCTATTATATTTTCCCAATATGAGCTGATATTCTTTCCATGTGATGTAGCTTATTTAGATAATTATTTCCCTACATAGCTAGGAGATGTTTTCCTTTATTTTTCTTTGTATATTTTTCATTATGATCAATCCTTACATTATAAAAGGATGTGCCTTTTACACTTCTTTTTCAAGAAGTCAATATACAGAGTTTTCCAATTCTATGTTTTTCTTCTATTTAGCTTTGTGACATGATATCACAAACCTTTATTTCTTGGTAATAGCTTCCACTTTTTTTTTCCCCTCTTGTTTTCCTTTGTTCTATTTTTCCCACAAAAATCTTTTAGCCAGTTTTTTCTTCTTCACTATGTCAGCCCCAAACAATACCAATGCTTTTTCCCTGCTTAGGATGCTCCTCTCATCAAGGATATCATTGGCCTACAAGAATCTTCCAAGAATTCCCCTTCCAAGCCAATGGTCCATATTTTTGTGTTGCAGCCCATAGGGCCTTCTGTCCTTGCCTTTGTCACCTGGACTTCATGACCCAAAACCCCCCGTTTTGGGCTCCACACTTGCTATTTTAACTCGGATAGATCTAATTGGACCCTTTGGGCAGTTTGGATCGACCCAACCAATCTAATGGATCCCCTACTCAGCCCAGCCATTTAGGCTACCCCCACAGGTGCCTCTAGCTGGCCCACATAGGAATGGCCCACACAGTTTTGTCCCATCACCGTACCCCAACTCAATGTAAGTTAACCCCTACCAGGGTTACCAAGTTTTTTAGATCTAGGGCAATCCCTCGATTTTTTACTTTTTTTTTGGCCGCCACCATCGGCCATCCGGAACCGTGCGATCTGCTCTATCTCATGGCCTCTGACGGCCCCAGACTGCATCTCGTCGCCTCTTTGCACACTGACAAAAAAAAATTTCGTGACTCGGGCTTGCGATTTCCGTCGTGCCCTTGCCATGAAGGACAATGATGGATTTTTGGGTGGCACCATGCCACTCCCCTCCGATGATCAACTTGCACGCTAGTGAAGCAAGTTTTCTCAGCTCGTGAGAACGTGGATTGGGAATTCGCTTTCCCTTGCCACCGCTTCCAACACCTTCAATCCTTTTCTGAATTGAAGCAAGGGAATCTCTCTATTGTATCCGTCTTCAATAGATTTTCGGCCACCTGCAACGAGCTTGACTAGGCCGAAGAAACTCTCCTAGGCCCCGACTCCGTGTTGTAGTAATACCATCGGATCAAAGAAGAGACTCGGGTGATCCATTTCCTGCTCCTTATGAATGAAAATTTATCTATTTTCTGATCGCAAATCTTGGCCATGGACCTAACGTCGTCCCTTCGCTGTCTATTCTACCTCATTGCGTAGGACGAAAACCAATAGCTTACCTCATCAAAATATCTTCAGGTGGGCAAAACAATCATCCTGGCAACTCGGCAATAATTATATTGCCCTATGTGTGTCATTGGCCTGAGCATGAAGGAATACACGGTTGGCAAGATCACATGGCTCCTTGGCTTATTTAAGAATCTTGGCATCTACATGTCTTGCCTAACTCCCTTATATCGTGACAATAAGGCAACTTGACATATATTCTGATCTTTCATCAAAAGAAGAAGTATATTGAAGTAAATTTGCCATTTTGTTAGAAAAAAAAGTTAAAACAAGGTATCATTCAAACTCAATATGTAAATGCAAAAGAATGGTTAGCAAACTTATACACCAAAGTACTATCAAGTGGCCAACATCAATATTTATTATCTAAGTTTGGAGTTTTAAATTTACACAAATCTAATACTCTAGCTTGAGAGGGAGTGTTGAATGTTGGCATTGGGCCAAGTTATGAGTGTAAGCCTAAACCATTTAGTTAGCAGCATTCTTTGTTGCATAAAGTGTAGGCAATTTTGTAATTCTCAAGCAATTTGTTAATACAGTTTCCTATTCCTTTGGGCTCAAAGTCTCCTATCTCATACTAGTTGCTTCAAAGTTCATCTACACAACCATGTCTTAACCGGTTAAATTGGAAGTGAAAGAGAATTGACAGAAAGAGGAAAGGCTTTTGATTTCCATTTCAATTAGGCTCAATTTACTTGTGATTAAGATTGCAAATTAATTTATGCACAAGTAAGATAAAATAATATAGTAAATAAAATGAAACTCAAAGTAAAGAGGGAGCAATCTAAGTAAGTATTTATTTTAACGGTGGTTGAACTTATCCCAAGGATACACCTACCCCTCTCTTAATCACAAAGATTAAGAAGATTACCACTCTACAAAGGGAAGAGAGAAATCACTCTGTATAGTTTTACACAATGATGTACACAAGACATTAATTCCTCACAACCCAGGAAACCTTACATCATAACAACCATATGCTTTGTGAGAGATAGATCAACCCAACCTAAAACTAAGGTGCCATGCACTCAATACAAAA
Source organism: Casuarina equisetifolia (assembly GCA_028551475.1). Classification (NCBI taxonomy): domain Eukaryota; kingdom Viridiplantae; phylum Streptophyta; class Magnoliopsida; order Fagales; family Casuarinaceae; genus Casuarina; species Casuarina equisetifolia. The sequence continues at coordinate 8,313,109 of CM052358.1, forward strand.
TTTCTCTCTCAATCTAACCAATAAAGGGTTATAAACAATTTATAATTGAGCTATTATCCATTTATCAACCAGCTAGGTATACAAGATTTGTAACGAGTACAATCTAGCTAGAGCTAATACATAAATGATAAAAATTCTCTCCAAGTATTGCTCTTTCTCACATAATAGCCACAAGGAATTTCACTTTAATTGTGCTGCACCAACAATCAACACATATATGTTCTTAAAATACTTATGATAAACTTATAGAACATATATAACTAAACCAATCTTTGTGCCAAAGAGTTTATGCAATTCGGACAGCAAACAAATACATCTAGATGTGATTCTTTTAGCACTCAAAATATATTGCAAATTAGTCACAATACTGGAGTTAAAATCTTTCGAGTATATCTTCAATATCACAAACCGTGAGCTCTGAAGATAGCGTAAGATCAATAATTCAATCACTCAGATTTAGAGTTGTAAATCACACTTTAATCTTCAATTTCAGCAACAAATGAGTTACAATCACAAGGTGGGTGCTAAATACAAAAACCCCCAAATTTCGGTTTTAGGACTTTCAAGAACAGATCACTAAAATGGTGTTTGAGATATGATTTCAATCAAGCACAAGAGACCCAATTAGATGCATCAAATGGTATAGGGTTTAAGCTCTAAGATGAGCTAAAATCACTCAATCAATAGGCAATTGATTTGAGCAAAACAGCGAGCAATGTTCTCAAATATCAACTGAAGGACACCAGACTTACGAGCAATAGTTCAGTAAAGAATAGGAATAATCAAACCCGTTTCTTCCTTCTAGAAATTGAGAGCATACGTGTGAGCTTTTTGAATGATTTGGAGATAACCCATAAGGCTTTCGTTTTCCTGCAACAACGAAGACACGAAGAAGACCACTCAACCTTTTTGTTTATAAAACAAAACTTTTAACTCTCCTCATCTTTCCCGTTCTAGTGTCAGACAGGTCTCCATCACCGACGGCATCGGACAGATGAATTCGAAAACACAGAGACGCAGCACAAGGTGAAAGCCCTTCTTTGCCCCAGGTCCAAACGAGTGAAACGCTCGTTTCACTAAAGAATCTTCCCAGGCCCTGGTTCCATTTCGGTAGCTTATAAAAAACTAGCCGACTGATGTATTCAGTCCATTTCAAGCTTAAGTAATCAGCCCAATAAATGAGGAAATAAAATATTTTATTCCCTAATATTAATATTTGGCCTTTTATAACACTTTTGAAAAAAAAAATTGTAACAATAGGGTTTTACATCAGTTTTCTTTTTAGCATATTATTCTAATATGAGAAAATTAATTTCAAATACACCTTATCGCAAAGGATCTCAACGATGTGTAATATAATTTAAATTTCATTTAAATTGGGTATGTAGTAGATGTCTATTTTATTAGGTCGTAACTATAATTAGATAATTGATTAATGTAATAAAAACTCAATGAGGGTTACTCAAGCTCTCTGATGCTCAAGAGCAGCACAAAAGGTAACAAACTTGTTTTGAACACATAAATAAGGCAGGCTCAAAGGCAATCGATGTCTGCTTTGAAGCATCTTATCTAGTGTTTTAGATAAACACATCTATGAGAAGATACTGCTTGAAAATTGAATCATTTGAGCAATTGTGACAAGGACAACGATCATTACAACCCAATTAAAAGAATTTAAAACAATATTACAAGGAAAGAAAAAAATGGAATATTTACATTCCTCCATATCAGCAAAGCCTAGGACATGTGGGATTTTTTAGCAGCGCGGAACTTCGATCGGGCTTAAACTCTTAATGGAGGAATGAGTCCATAGCATGCATTCCGGAACATCCAAAACATCCATATCATCGTCTTAATTAGGCTTGGGAAGATTTTTTGTCCTCTGAATTTTGGACTTCCGTGATTTCCTGGTGCCAAGAGATGTACCAAGATACCAAGACGATGCAAAAGTAAAGGATCACGAAACTCAACAATGCCACGGTCCTGTAGTAATTATCTAAATTTCTTTTATTAAGTGTGTCCAGAAACCAACTCGGTTTTCCTCCCTCCTCGCTGATCTTGCCCACCAGATTAACCAAAACGACACTACCCCAAATGCACCTTTGGTCAAAGCTTTCAAGCAGGGGATTATGGAATCGGGAACTTGATCGTTGGAGAAACGAGCAATGCTAAAGCCAGAGGTTTCATCGAGTTTCTGGCCAAGGCAACCAGAGATCCCATCATGGGCAGCAAGAAGGAAAAACTGTGGAAGAAGCCACAACATGCTCGTTGGGGTCGTTTCATCCGGTCTGTCCAGTATGTTGGGTTGGTCCAGTCCATATTCGAAAACTTATTATTGGGTCCAATTAGGGTAATGTGACCCTAAGGTTTAAAAGAAAAAATATAAGATTTTTTCTTTATGAGATGAGGTGAGTGGCCGTCAAAGGAAGAGAGAGAGAAAGAAGAAAAGAGCAAAATTTCGCAGGAATTAGAGGCCCTGCGCAGCAGTTGATCAAACATCTGATCAAGGTCGATCCGTGGTCCGATTGAGCTGATTTTTTGTCAGCAGGTTCGGGATTGGGTGTTCTTCATTGTGAACGGTTGGATCGTCGTTTGGAGCTCTTGAAGTCAGCAGATTGTGGTCGAAAATCTGGGTGATATTTCTCTAACTTTTTCTTGGTTAAGTTGTTGTTTACAACTTGTTTCTTCACTATTTATTGGTGATTCTATTATTGTTGAATAAGTGAATCTTAGTCTTGTTGTTATTGTTAAGGACTTGATTGGGTTGTAACCTAACGATTGATATAGTGGAGATTTGGGTAGACTCCGTGATCGGTCCCGTGATTTTTTTTTATCCTTCACATTGGAGGAGTTTTTCCATATAGAAATTATTTTGTATTGATTGTGATTTACTTATTTTACTTGTTATTCAAATACATCGTTGGTGTTTTAGTATTTCTTCATATGTTCAATCAAAATGAAAAACTTTATACGTCATTTTTCCCTTCACAATAGATCATGGCTTTCAACCACGTGGAGCCTACGTCGCTCCACTTCTGCAGCTGTGGTACAACAGAGTACAGCAAATACCATTGCTGCTGCGATTCCCATGGTGCCTGCATATTTTCCCCGTCCCCTTTTTTCAGCCATTTTAGCCACTCTGAGAAAGAGTACGACGAACATCCATCTTACTGTTCCACGGAAAATTTGTAACATAAAAATAGGGACCTTCAACTTCCCAACCTTTCTATTCATAGCATCGGCTTGCTGTATAAAATAAGAGTTTCCCACGGAACTCACGACCCCACTTATAATGAAGGTCATCCACAAGGGTGTCATGCGTACAAAGATTTTTGTTTCCTCTACTTCTGTTACGCTGCAAAAGTCTCCGTCTATCGTGTTCTCCTTTGTAGTTTGGGTAGGCAATTTAATGGCAGCCTTGTCGAGCCATACGCATTAGGAAGCCAAGTATTAGAGATCATTTTATATGAAATGTGTACAGCTTGACACTAAAAGTTGCAAAGCCAAAACTGGCAGTGAACCCTGAGTAGTAGAGTTTGTGAATTATAAAGGAAGTAATTCACCAGAGAGAAAAATTATAAGGATTATCACCCATGCAAATTATGAACCCGGTTGAATGCAAAAATATTAGTGTTAAGAGATATTAATGACTTTTACTCGTCGATTTTTTCATAGAGAAACAGAGAAAAACAGAACCTGAGACCGTCGGTATGACTTAGAATGTGACGGTTGGATTGACTTTCTTCATCACCGAGAGAGAGAGAGAGAACTCGACGCTGTTGAATTGACTTTCTTCATCACCGAAAGAAAGAGGGAACTCGACGCCGGTATGACTTAGAATGTGATCATCAGATAGACTTTCTCCTTTATAGAGTTTAGCAGAAGGCACTGGGGGTGAAATATCTTGGAGGCAGAGGGAAAGAAGACTCTACAAACAGTTGTCAGAGGACTCGTCCGCGGTCCAGTATATTCGTACGAACCATGAATAAACATAACAGTTGCCATTACCATCCCTCCTGCTACTATTCCAAATTGGACAGGCCATGGCAGAATTGAAAGTACTAAACCTACAATGGAGAGTAAAGCCACACCAAAGAAATTTAAGAATATCTTTACCTTTCTCATTCTTCAATCATTTCCATCACTTCCTATTTGGTTTGTCCTTTTTTCACTCAGCTTTCTCACACTTCTATCATTTTAATCACTTTCTACCTGGTAAAAACTGGACTCAAGGATGCCTCAAAACCAGATGCCCCAAATACTTTTAGGGTCAACCCTGTGTAGAACAAGACCTTTTGGGCATAGCCATTGCATTGTGGATTGTATGAACTACAGTAGTACTTGAATTTGCAAAATACTCAAGTATGTGTAAGAAGGCTAGTAATATTATAGCAAAATGGCTCAGGAAATAGTACAAGTTCTCCCTAGGCACGTACTGGTCTTATATAGCCAATGGCCTTCAAATACTAATAAAATATATATTAGTTCATAGCACAAAAGTCAAGGTTGGTTATCCTAATCTTCTTCTACCTTGTAACAGTCCAACCTTGACCTTTTCCAACTAAGGTCGGCACCTCCCCTTTTTATCTTGTTTCTTAGATGAATGGGTGATAACTCTATTTTTATAGAGTTATTTTACCTATTTTAGGCAATAAATAACTTTAATAATTGTGAGAAAACATTTGAACTCCTCTTTATTTACCTATATTTATCTTGTTTATGTAGCACAAGGAGGCAAGGAGAAAAGGAATGAACATGGAGAACCTAATACTTATTGTGTGGCAAAATCGTAATATCAAGATCAAGAGAGTTAAGATGGGCTTAGGCTTTGGATGATTGTTATTAGATTTTCTATTGTTATTGGGTTTTCTATTTATTTAGAAAACCCAGTCATGTTAGGAATTCAAATCCTAATTAATTTAGAAGTTCAAAACCTAATTAAATTAGGAGTTTAAAGCCTAATTAAATTAAAAGTTCAAAACCTAATTAAATTAAGAGTTCAAAACTCAATTATTTTAGATCTCTAAAACCCAATTCTACTAGGATAAGAGTAGGTCTAAACCTAACCCTATATAAGAGAATAGAAGAGGCAAAAGAGGAGAGGAGGAGGAAATTGAGCACAACTCAAGAGAAAGGCCAAGAATTCAAGATTTTCTTGAAGAGAAGACAAAAAGGGTGACAGACTTCTTGTTCTTGGATTCAAGATGCCTTCTTTATTTCTTATTACCATTCTTCCTTATTATTTCTTTATGTTTTAGTTTATTTTTGTTAGAGCGAAGATGTAGCCTAACTATGATGATGTGAATCCTATAAATTTTTATGTTTTGCAAGATATTTTATTTATGTGAGTTATATATTATTATGCTTAATGCTTTTAAGTGATTGGCCACCACTTAAATGATTTGATGTGCATGTTAGAGACTGAAAGGTAATAATATGCAATTGATTCTTATAATATATAACCATGAATTAAATGTGGATAGACATATACCATGTTATTTGTGTGGCTTTTGGTGATAAGATGATCGAAAGATTTATTATAAACCAGGAATATTTATAGATCCTAATGCATTTGGTTTGTTTCAATTCATATATAGAGATATAGTGAATTAATGAACTAAATAGGTTTACTATACCTAGACATAAGATAGTAAATAAATTAGAAAATTCCGCCATCACATAGATAATATCATTCTTGCAGGCATAAACTATGGAAATTCACATCTAGTAGTTATGGTGAAATCGGAAGCTCTAACATGTGTCTCATCTTGATTTTTCTTACTTGGATCCAATTTTAATTAGTATTGAGTTTTCGTTTTAGAAATTTTAAATTTTAATTCATCTTCAACAATATTTTGATTTGCTAGATAAATTTTAGGATTAATTCATCATTAGTACTTAATTAGTTCAGTATTCACCAATTTTCGTGGGACGATACTTTTCTCATCATTATATTACTTGTTCGACATGTTCACTTGCATCTAAATTTCACCGAACAATGGGCGGTGGTGCACTCAGTCTCAGGATAAAGCTTCTTGATGACTCTTTTGGATGATAGGGCTTGAGTGTTGAGTTCTTGCTTGTCTGGAAGCCACGCTGTTTAGTGACTTCGGGTATGTAGGCTTGGCAGTAGCCACCACGAGGTGCATGCAATGTATAGGCTTGATCGCTTAGTTCCTTGATTACCATTTAGGACGTAGTTCTCTGCATGGTCGATATTGGATTGGGCAATGAATTTAGAATGACAGTCAGAGCTTTCTTACCTCTCTCGTGCATCTCTTGATTGTTCCTTTTAGCTTCCTTGAGTAAGGATCCCACTACACCAACACTCCCTCGCAAGATTGGTGGGGTTACACCAATCTTATTCCTCAAGTCTTCAAACCTTTCTCTTGGTAAAGGTTTAGTTAGGATGTCTGCCAATTGCTCTCTTGAAACAACATATGTAGTAACTATAGTTCCTTATGCCACCTTTTCCTTAATGAAATGCATGTCTATTTCTATATGCTTGGTTTTGTTATGCTGTATTGGATTAATAGACATATGTAGGGCTGAAAGATTGTCACAAAACATATGAATTGGATGAAATTGACTTACCCCAAGTTCTCGCACCAGATTCATTAACCAAATTGCTTCAGCCGTGTCCTCTGCTAGTGCTTGATATTTTGCCTCAGTAGATGAGTGTGAAACAAAGTCCTGTTTTCATGAGCACCATGATATTAAGTTAGCTCCCATAAACATAAAGAATCTTGTGGTGGAGTTTCTAGATTGATGGCAACCTCCGTAGTCTGCATCAGTGAAACCATAGATAGTTGTAGGACTTTGACGATGAAATTGGAAACCATGATTGGTTGTTTCTTAGAGATAATGCAAGATTTTTTTTTAGTTGAAAAAAGTCGCTTATGCGTGGGTAGCTTATTTATTGACACAAGTGGTGCACGGCTTGACTAATGTTTGGCCTTGTTTGTGAAAGGTAATGCAGGGAACCAAGGATGGTACGAAATATGGTTGGTTGTGGCAGCAATTGATCTCCATTAGCTAAATTTTCTTCCTTCATTGCCATTGGAGTGGAAAGTGGATGACTATACATCATTTTTGCACGTCTTAATACGTCCAAGGTGTACTGATGTTGAGATACAAACAAATCGGCCTCATTTTGTTCAACTTGAAGGCCAAGTATATAGTGCAGTTAGCCTAAGTCCTCAATAGGAAAACCTTTATTGAGTTCTTTAACAAAATCACTTATTACACGGGCAGAATTTCTTGTAACAATAATATCATCCATGTACAACAATACCCACAACACATCCATTCCTCTATGATATAAGAACAAAAAAGGATCAAAGATGCAACACCGAAAACACCTCTCTAATAGGAAACTTGAAAAACGTTCAAACCAAGCTTTAGGAGATTGTTTTAAACTGTAGAGAGATTTGTTAAGTTTGCAAACATAGTCTAGACATTAAGGATCCATAAATCCTTCCGTTGTGACATAAAAAACAGGCTTTAACAAATATCCGTGTAAGAAAGCGTTTTCAATATCTAGTTACTTGATATTCCAACCTCGGATGACAGTAAGAGAGATGACTAACCTTATGATAGTTAGACGTGCAACTGGACTGTAAGTCCCTAGAAAATCGATTCTAGCTTCTTGATGGTAGCTAAGAAATGTGCCTTCAGACGGTCCAAAGTTCCTTGAGAAGTGAGTTTAGTTTTGAAAACCCACTTGCTTCCTATTACGTTCATGGTTGGATCTCGGGGAACTAGTGTCCAAGTTTAGGTTTTCTGTAATGCTCTCATTTCATTTAGCATGGCAGTCTTTAAACCATTATGAGCAATAGCATTCGGTACCCTTGACGAAGTAGCTGGAATATTGGTTCTTGCATGCAAAGCATAACGAAGGTTCAGATGTCTGATTCTTACTTGGCTTTTGGTCATCATGTGGTGTTGTCTTAAAGGAGTTTCTTAAGAAGCTTGTCTAGATTCTGTTTGTAAAGGGTTAGAAGACAAAGTAGTTTCAGAAGTAAGGAGAGTCTTGTCGGGCTCAGAATGGTTAAAGGAAGTAGATGAAGATGGAAGGGAATGAGAAGGTGAATGTTGGAATGTATCTGGCAACCCGTGAGCTTGCTCTTCGCTGGGTTCATCATTTAAGCAATGGGTTTGTACCTGGTCACTAATGATGTGTTTAGAATTTCTTTACTTTTCCCGATTTTCCTCACTAAAATTTGTCAGGCTTTTAGCTTCTTCGTTGTGCAGTGTACTTGATGGATTTATCTCCTCATTGTACCTTCGACTAGGTGTCATGATCTTTTTGGTTGGTCATGCGGTTGAAAGATAACGTTGTTGTTTGCTTGAGATTTTTGGGTCGTGCACAATATCACGTCGTCCTTGATTGAGATCCAATGAATTAATTTGCTAATTTTCTATTGTACTTTCTGAAATTGTATGTTCCATGAGGTGTTGTTCGGAAAGTTGTTGCTTGGACTGTCCTCCTTCAATGTTTGTATCTTTTTGCATAATTTCTTTAAATGGATATTTTTATTCATTAAAAACAACATGACGTGAAATGAATACTTTACCCGTCTATATATGTAAGCAATGGTAACCTTTGTGTCGTGTGCTATATCCCAAGAAAACACATGGAACTAACTTAGAGGATAGTTTGTCTGTTACGATTGATCTCAGGCAGGGAAAACATTGAGATCCAAAGACTCGGAGAGATCCATATTTAGGACTTCGGTTGTAGAGAAATTCAAAGGGGGATTTATTGTTCAAAACTAAAGTAGGCAATCTATTTATTAAATAAACTGTAGTTGTGAAAGCTTCCACCCAGTACTTACATGGAATTGATGCTTCAATTAACATTGATCTTCCGAGTTCCACTATGTGCCTGTGTTTTCATTCTGCTATTGCATTATGTTCAGGAGTGTATGGACATGACATCTGATGTATGATTCCATGGTAATGAAGTTCTTCTTCCAATTCTTTGCTTGTATACTCTCATCCATTATCTGAATGCAAAATCTTGATTTTCTTGTCAAACTGACGTTCTATCATGATTTTAAAATCAATAAAGATTTGATAGAAATCCGATTTTCTTTTCAATGGATAGAACCAAGTATATCTAATGCATTCATCAAGAAATATTGCATAATATAAATAATTCTCACATGACCTTTCAAATGAAGGTCCCTACAAATTATTATGTATTTGTTCAAAAGGTACTTGTGATCTATAGGTTGAAGATCCAAAAGGTAAACGGTGACTTTTTACCTCAAAACATACAGTACAAATATCAGGAATTTCTCCCCTTAAGTTAATCAGTCTTAATTTATGCAAATCCTTCAAAATACTCAAATTTGAATGTCCGAGACATTTATGCCATGTGTTACCATCAGTTCCTTGTTGATGAAGTGTAAGATAGGCCTGAACTTGTTCACTTGGTAACACATATAGATCTTCTCTTCTATGTCCCTTTAGCAGGTTCTGTTAAGTTGTCAAATCCTTAACAATAAAGGAATTCTTATAAAAAATAATCACACATGGATTATCATCTATTAATTTTGAAATAGATAATAAGTTTTGTTTAATTATTGGAGCAACTAGCATGGAATTTAATCTCAACCTTCCTTAATCAAGTTTACTTGATCCAATATAAGAAATTAGAATTCGATGTCTGTTGCCAATAGAGATTGTATCTAATCCATTATATTTTGAAAATGATGATAAGATACTTGTAAAATCAACTATATGTGAAGTTGCTCCTGTGTCAGCTATGCAATCGTCTATCTTGGGTTCGTTAATGTGAAGTGATGTTAAGGCCTTTGGGATGTTATCAATTTGGAAGGAGTGATCAAAGCGCCGCCAACATTCAAGACTTGTGTGACCTTTCTTACCACAGATTTGACAAGTGATAGGGTGTTGGGAAAATAACTGAGTATCATCACTTGACATGTTGTTTTGGGAATTTCCACTTAATTTTCCTTGATGGGATACACCCCTGTTGTTATATGTTATTGGTGTGAAACCTTGTCCTTGTGAGAAAAACCTCTTGTTGGAAGTTTCTACCTCTGTTTCCTCTTCCTCCTTTAATATATCACTGGACTGAGTAAGCTGCATTCTCATTTGGTGATGTCAAATTTTGTTTAGGATACCTGATAATTCATGACTCATATGCTTGAAGTTGTGATATCACAATGCCAAAATTAGGTATTGGAGGACGAAACATAACAGTTTTGAAAGATTCATATGATGCATCAAGACTTTCAAGTAGTCTAAATGTTTTTGTAGAATCTGAAACAAGCTTTCGAATAAAGCTTAATTGATTCAAAATACATTTGAATTCTGTCAGAAAATTTGACAAAGTTTTTCCTTCTTTCCGAATGTTGTTGAGTTGGGAAAGTAGGTCAAATTCATGAGATTCTGTTCTCTGAGCAAAGTGATTTGCTAGCTTATTCCAAACTTATGATGATGTCTCTAGTTCAAAAATATGACCTAGAGCTTCTTCAAAGAGAGTGCTGATTATCCATGACTTAACTAATGCGTCACTCTGTGACCATGAGTCAAAATCAGGATTTGGGGTTTCTGTGTCTCCAACTATTTGGCTGGGTTTTGGTATGTCTCTTGAGATGAACCCAGTAAGTTTTTGAATTTGAAGAAGAGATTTTGTCTGAGTCATCCAGGAGAGGTAGTTTCCTTCGGTGAGCTCGATTATAAAAAAATTGCTCACGTTGATAGAGTTAGGAAATGGGTAGGTATTATTTCTATGTGCCATGTTGGCTTCGATACCAACTTGAATTTACAAAATACTTAAGTATATGTAAGAAGGCTAGTAATATTATAGCAAAATGGCCTAAAAAATAGTACAAGTTCTCCCTAGGCACGTATTGGTCTTATATAACCAATGGCCTTCAAATACAAATAAAAATATATATTAGTTCATAGCAAAAAAGTCAAGGTCGGTTATCCTAATCTTCTTCTATCTCGTAATCATCCAACCTTAACCTCTTCCAGCTAAGGTCGGCACCTCTCCTCTTTGTCTTGTTTCTTGGATGAATGGGCAGTGGTGCACTCAATCTCGGGATAGAGCTTCTTGATGACTCTCCTGGATGATAAGGCTTGAATGTTGAGTTCCTGCTTGTCTGGAAGCCATGTTGTTTAATGACTTATAAAGGTGGGGCTTCCCCCACTGCCAAGTTCTTAGTTTTCATGGCTAATTGGGTTCCTCACTTCTTCACTAGGGAAGGCTGGAACTTGGTTCCTTACTTTCGAACTGGGAAAGCTGAGGAGAGGACCGCACAACCAACTTCACTAATGAGGGTTAGAGAGGGTTGGAAAGAGCTAACATGTGGTCCCCCTCCCCAGTGAAGTTGGTCGTGTGTAGTTGGGTTAGAGAGGGTTGTGGCTTCCCCCGTTGTTGAGTTCTCAGTTTTCATGGCCAACTAGGTTCCTTACTTCTTCACTAGGGAGGGCTAGAATTGGGTTCCTCACTTCCAGACTGGGAAAGGCTAGGGAGGGGACCACACAACCAACTACACACGACCAACTTCATTGGGGAGGGCTAGAGAGGGCTGGAGTATGGTCCCCTCCCCAATGAAGTTAGTTGTGTGCAGTTTGGTTGTGTGGTCCCTTCCCTAATGAAGTTTGCCGTATGGTCCCTTCCCCAGTGAAGTTGGTTATGTGGTCCCCTCCCTAGTGAAGTTGGTTATGGCTGGAAAGGGCTGGCGTATGGTCCAACTTCACTAGGGAGGGGACCACACGCCAACCTTCCCCAGTGAAGTTGGCCATGTGTAGTTTGGTCGTGTGGTCCCCTCCCTAGTGAAGTTGGTCGTGTGAAATTGGTTGTGTGCAGTTGGCCATGTGAAGTTGGTCGTGTGCAATTGGCCATGTATAGTTTGGCTAATTGGATTCCTCACTGGGGAGGGGACTATGAAGTTACCAGTATGCGCAATGCCATCTAGAAGTTTATGCTATGTTTTGAGAACACGGACCTTCCAAGTAAAGTTGGCTGTGTAGTTTGGTCGTGTGGTCCTTTCCCTAGTGAAGTTGGCCGTGTGTAATTAGCCATGTACAGTTGGTCGTGTGAAGTTGGCCACATGTAGTTGGCCATGTATAGTTTGGCCAACTAGATTCCTCACTGGGGAAGGGACCAAGAAGTTACCGGTATGTGCAATGCCATCTAGAAGTTTATTTTATGTTTTGAGAACACAGAAATAAGTGAACATGGTGTATGAAACCATAGGCTTATCTCCAAAGATACAATGGTGATGATGAAGTTCACCTTAGGAAAGCTTTGGAGGAAATTGCCAACAAGCGCATGGTGAACTGCAGCTCTAAAGAGCTGCGGAGGGGACTAGGAAGTTATTAGTATGCATAATGCCAAAAACCAACTGCATTTCAAATAGATGAGGAGGGCTAGGAAATTGCTGAGAACAATGCCCCGAAGAATTGAGGAGATAATCGTGACCCACATTGGCCATCTAGAAGTTTACACTGTGGAAATGGGGCTGCTTTTGAAAACACAGAACAAGGCAAACAAGGTGTGTGAAACCACAGGCTTTGAGCACAGTTTAAAAGGGACGTGCTCTGTCAATAATCTCACAATTTACACCAGAGGCAAAGGGGTATATTAAGAATGATATGAAAAATGTTTTCCATTGTTTAATTCTTGTTTGAATATTGTTTTTTCAAATAATATACATGTCCATTCTAATGAGAAAATGAATTTCTAACATGCCAATAGAGCCTAATTTAGGAGGCAGTATGAAATCTATAATCCAAAGCGATTGATGAAAGGATACATACTCTTAAGGAAACTTGTAAAGGAAGTATGTTAAAAATGATGTAATATTTTTTTTATATTCTTAAATTTTACTTAAATAATTTTCTTCTAAAGAAAAAAAAAACAATCAAATCTAAAAATTTTCTTAAGATTACAAGGTCTTTCATTATAAAAAAGATTGTCAAATACAATTTAGATAATATAATTTTTTTTATCCTATTCTTAATATACCACATCACTGCTAATATGGGTTATAAGTTTTGTGACGAGATGTTTGTTGAATCCTATGTCACCTCTTAAACTTATACTTTGATGTTGTGTTTGAAGTTTATGTTCTTCCTTAAAGTGGCTTATAAAGAGATAATATTTATTACATTTTAGAAATGATTCCTAAGTGAGCTTTGAGTAATGTGTAACACTTTCCAAGTTCTACTTAACATGTCCTTTCACAACCAATATGGAATGTGGACTTCGTTATGGGAGTAATACATTTCTTTTTAAACATAAAAGATCTCATATTGTAAATTTGGATTTTGATATCACATTAATAAAGTAATTTTCTTCCTTAACTTTAACCTAACTCACAAGAAAATAATATTTTCACATATAAGAAATATACAATGCTAGGATATTGACAATGTAGGACACACTAGTTTTCAACACATTATAACCATGAGCATGGGAAAATATTTAGAATGTCTTTTTCTCACAATAACTTAACTCATAAGTAAATGATTGTCTCATTTAAAACATGAACTTTAATACTATATTAGAATAACTATTTCTTTCTTAAGGTGGATTCAAAAGTAAAGGGGTTAATCCTTCATATATAAAGACTCATTGCAAGACATCATCCATATAGTTTTGAACAAAGGAGATGTATTATCTTCATAACTATGCCCATAGTTGACATAGACAATCAAACAACTTATTAAAAACAATGTAGAGAATATTTCATAATATTCAAATCTTGCTTTAGAAAATTTTTTAAAATGAAAAATACACTTTCTCTTGGATGATTTACCCTTTTGACAATACTTATTGCCCACATTAGCTACAAGAATGCATGTTAAAATTAATATAAAGAGAATCATGCATTATGTAAATCTTACTAAGAAATGACATACCATTATTAAATCAACTTCTAATAGAAGTGAACTTTCTAACCAATATTTTTACAAACAAAAAAAAAAGTTGTTTAAATTTCATTATTTTAACAAATAACAAAGGTCAAGAAAGGCTTTGAGTGGGGGCCTCCTGCCGGCGGGTAACAAAATATTTTCACTGTTGTGTCGTCATGGTCTTGTATAGTAAATTGCATATGTTATTTCCATGGTCTTTTTTTTTTTTTTTAACACATCCAATTTTGCACAACCAGGTTTGGGCAACATCTATTTCTAACTAGGCAAGCGCTTATCACTAGTTTCCGTGGGTAAAAACCCCCGTTTTTATGTCTCCATAACTGCCCGTCTCCTTTAAACCATGAGATTCACGACCTTCAGTTGCATCATGTCGAGAGGAAGGCCAAAGCAAATACTCTAAAAACAAGGAAGACACTGAGCTGTGGCAAAGAAGGTGTGCTGGACGTTACGCAAAAAAGATGAGCCTATTATACCATTTACACATCCCGTTCTGCAACTTTTGAAAATCAAAATCCTGGCTTAGTCTACCGTACTCAACTAACAAAACGGATAAGGGCTACTCTTGAGGAAAAGGAGAAAAAGAGTCCTTGAGATGGGGAACTTATACTTGGTGATTCCATATACGTTGCAAATCAACGCGTTACCGGTGGTGAGATTCCATCACGACGCATGGGGACATTGGCTTCCATATTTTTCTCTGCAACTGACATTGGTTTCTTTTCTCTCCTCTTAGGAAGCCCGTCATGGCTGAAGGGTCCAACATCAATGCCAGAACCATTACAAGATTATCTTTTATTTATGATAAGCCTAGACCTACATTAAGTTAGTCTTTTAATTTATGAGATGTATTAAGAACTCAGTCTGTGTGTATGTATGTTAGTTGCTGTGTAAGAAAAATCTTTGGCGATATTCCGAGAAGGATGCACGCATGTTCTGGACCGCGACAGGCTAGGCCATCAACCTCTAGTTGGCCTTGCAACAGGCCGCGGGAAATGATGATCCATAGGTGTGTTGGAATAAGGGACATTTGGTGCAAGGGGAGACGGGTAGTAAAGGGAATCGGGTAAAAAGAGACAGGATATCTCTAGCTTTGTAACAGTTCAGAACGATTCAATGGAAAATTTGTCTCCATTCTCTTGTTCTGGTTCAAAATAGATTGTAAATTGACTCTAATATTACTTTGTCATAAAATTGGAATTACAGCTTAAGAATTAACTCATTAGGTGGGGTTTCCAATTCTTATTTACCTAAGACCTCTCACTTACATTTTTAAAGTGGAATAATATCTCTCATATAGCTTCTCTTCTGGAGTGTTTCATCCTATATCCATAAGTCAAAACATAAGCCTTTAATACTTGAAGTCAGGAGGTTCTAAAACAATTAGATTTTATGAAACGAAATCAACTAACTTAAACTGGATTTGAGCTAAACCCACCCGTTACCTTTCTAAACTTTACTTTGTGTGCCTGGAATTTAAACAAGATATGTTATGCTGGCTAAATGTAAAATGAGGGGATATATTTAAGGAAGTTACTTAGTTTTGTTTTTATCTAGTGGTGTGGGCATAAGAATTAAAAGTAGTATATATGGCATCTTGGGATTTGTTCTCCTATAATACACCATTAAGCCTACCAGTCATAATCAAAGCATATCATAAGAAACAAAATAAGTCCAAATGCAGCATTCGGTTGGAGAGATAATAGAGAGAGAGAGAGAGAACGTGTAATGGAGCACACACCCCAACAGTTCCACCAGTCTGATGTGAGTCAACCAAAGTAAACGGTATAGAGATCGGATATGGTTCTCAAAAAGGAGAAGATTTTGGCCTCATTAGAGAGACCAACACCTTTGATGTCATTAGAGAGAGACACGGCACCTTTAGTCTTATTGAAGGGAGTTACTACCTCCATTAAAAGAACTTCGAGAGAGACATGGCACCTTTAGTCTCATTGAAGGGAGACACCACCTCCGTTAAAGGAATTTCCAAGTTTTTCATTAACAAAAGTTACTCTATCTATTACATACAACCTGTTATAAGAGGGGTCAACGTGCTTGGCTAAGCTTATACCTGGGCCCAAGTCTAGACCTGTAATACGCACCAGCCACCTTCACAATCTCTCTAGCTAGACGGGAGGCTCTGAATCTATCTAGAAATAAGAGAGAAAAATAAAATAAAATGAAATGCTAGCATGCATCACTTACAATAGGGAAAAGAAAAAGCAAATGGAAGGAGATAAGTAAAATCACCAGCATTCCTTACTTAGATGCATACAGAGCAGATGTTAGATTGGTTTGAGGCTGAAGTGAAGTTACACCCAGCATGTCAATGCCAACGGCCTGTAACATAGGATTATTGTTTTTAAAGAGAAGCCCCAAAATATTGAATCCAGGACATAGTACAAGCCATGTAGCACCTGTTCTGCACCCAACTGATAGGGAAGGACGGCTCAAATCCCCAGACACATAGGAGAAGAAAATAAACTTTGCATACGTACCACCCCATTATTTTGGTTTGTGGGAGGAGCCAACGAAACTAAGCATTTGAGAGGAGGGCGGAGAGCGAAAGCATGTATTGTTGTCCTCTTCAAAAGCAAAGGTCACAATAGCGAAATGGACACAGAAAACGAGTCCACAACCACTCCCACTAAATCTATGAAATCTTGTGTTGTTCTCTTCCTCTCACGGGCTATTACGGACTACAACAGGTTGCTTACTCTTTTGATTATAAAGGGCAAAGCAATCAAGTAATTCCAAACAAGCAAGCGGGAAGATATTTAAAATTCCCAGCATCACAAATTATTTAAAGGTTGGAGAGATGTAGTAATCATATGGAGATATGTGTGAAAGAAGAAAATTTCACACCGAAAGTGTAATATGGTTCCATGTTCCTTGCCAGGAAATCAGTTGATGGCCGTGTTGAATCCGAGGTCGGTTCATGAATGCGCCTGACCAGAGCAGGAAACATGTTGGAGGAAGATGAGTAACTAACGCTTTTACCGACAAAAGAAAATTAAGTTTGATGAATGATCATATTATCATTCTTAATAAAAGAGGGAAAGATATCAAAACAGTTATATAAAAAGCGAGTGGGAGTTAGTGAGATACAGTAATCACTTAGGTCACGATTTTATAAGATCCACCTCTTATTCTTTATTAGTATATTAGGGATTTTATCAAGACTATTGACAAAATTACAAACTGTGCCCCCACTTCTGATTCCTTCAAGGATTCTGTCAAAGACTTCTGAGAAGTTCATTGCACCTTCAAAAGCTAAAGGGACCTTGAATGTCTATCCAAACACTTTCAACAATTCTATTAAATCCAACAAAGTACTTATCCTCATAACTTGTGACAGTGTGTAAATTCTATTAAGATTTAAGCTTTTGATACCGGAGAACGAGCTCTAGTTGAGCACACCAGTGAGACTATTAAGTGGGGTGGTATATTCTTTCAAAAGCACTTATGAGGAAAAAGAGGTATCAACTCTGAATAAAACTTCATTTTTGATCTAGGACGAATCTTAATATCCCCCCTCCATGCCAAGAAGTAATATTCAACTAATGTATAAAGCCTCTTAGCTATGGGCTTGGGAGGGAAAAGCCTACTTGAATATCATATTAAGTAGGCCTTGTGGTATTTTCTTAAAAGCGCTCACAAGAAAAGAAAGATATCAACTCATATAAAGCTTCAAGAATGGAACTATATTTAGTGTGAGATTTATTAAGTAGGCCTCATAGTTTTTCCCAAAAGTACTCACGAGGAAAGATAAGCATCAACTCATATAATGCCCCAAGAATGAAACTTTGCGTTGGTATAGGATGAAATCCCAACATGCCCCTTCCAAGCTAGGAAATGATATTCACCCAACATAGAAGGCCTCTTGACTATCAAAGTGCTTTAATATTATATTAAGAGGTCCTGTGATATTCACTAAAAGCACTCATGAAGGAAGAGAGGCACCAATTCATATAAGACACCATTTTGTCTATATTAAGATAGAAGGCCTCTTGACTACCAAAGTCTACATTAACACTATATTAAGTAGGACTTGTGAAATTCACTAAAAGCACCCATGAAGGAAGAGAGGCATCAGTTCATATAAGGGCCCAGGAACGACATCTCAACATAGACAAACCATGCAATGCTTTGGACATCACCCACAAGTTGGCTGTATTAACTAAGGAGCTTCAACTTGAGTTCTGAGTGGACCAATTATAATAAAGATCTTGACGAAACCAAAATGATACAAGAACATTATTCGAATTAATTCTGAACATCAAAGTTAATACAACACCCTTAGTTTTATTCAGAGAACTTGGAAAAAGGAAAAGCTACATACATAAGCAAGAAACAGTACAAGCTGACCAGATTTTTGGCTTGTCCTAAAGGATCATTTTGAATGACAAACCAGATCCACCCAACTTGTCCTCTATGAGGTTGTTTAATTGCTCCACTTGGGTAGGTGACAGATAGTTCACCCAATCTCCCACCTCACCCTTCCTAAACAGGTTATTGTTTTCGAAGTTCAAAATCGTCTTGCCGGTTTTATTCACTTCCAACTCCTTCAAATTCTCAAAACTGCACAGCTTTGAGATCTTTTCAATGACACCGCCCCTCTTCTCCTCCAAAGAAAAGGGAAAACCCATAAACTTAGCCAATTTTTCCAAAGAAGAAGCAGTGTCCTCTTTCATGTCCTCGTACTGCAAGAACAAAACCTTGTGAGGTCTCTCTATGCTTTCCTTCCAGTACCCCAACATATGGTCCCAGAATGGTCCATACCCAATACTGCCCCTGCAGTACCTTTCAAAGGCTTCCTCTAGTGCCACTGGGGCCTGAGATGGCGGCTTAATTTTGTTAATGCAGTGCCACGAGGAGATGAAAGTGTCAAATGGGTTTCGGCAAAGATAAACAACCCGACAATCAGACTTCCTGATGGAGTTGGGTAACGACGGAAATGGGATATGAGTGCCAAAATTCTAGGCTCAGCAAGGTTTGAAAGGTCAGGAAGGTGGCCATTGACATAAAGCTTGTACTCGAAGAAAGGTACAAGATCATGGGGGTTGGATGTGAGCAAAGGATGGTTGTGGGACATAGCAAAACGCTTGCGATTCACGATAGCAAAAGCCAAGGCCTTTAACCAAGTGGTAACTGATTTTGGTATGGTAGCCACTACGAAGTCGGTGTCACTTGCTTGGAAGTGCCTTTGGAAAGAGATTATGGCTTGGATCTCCCTCGGCTGGCACCAAAACCCTTGGTACTTGTAGATATGAAGGGTTCGCCATCCTTTCTCTTTAGGAAGAGAAAGGAGAAGTTCCTTACATTCCTGGCTCAGCTTTTCTTCTTCTCTTAGTGCTTCACCATTGCACGACCCGTTTTTTGCGTGATTGTTAGGGATAGCCATTGAAGTAGAGATGATAGAAACTGGCACGAGGATTTGCTCGCTTTATTGGGTCCTTGTTCTTTACTTCTGGATACTGGTCTATTTAAGCCTAGTGTCCATTCACTCTAGGCTAGATACTGGCCTATTTTAATCAACAGTTGGTGGTGATGAATTTAATTTATGGTGCTACAAAATTGGCTTTACCCTTCCTTCTAAAAATCAACGAGGAAAACATGCACCCTTCCTTCTAGATACTGGCCTATTTTTTATTATTTTTTATCATGTCGGCGTTACAATTGTGTCCTGAACTCTTATGGTCGGGCCGTATATCACGTTGTGTCTGATTTTATAAGACTACATGCACTGACTCACGTGCATAGCTGCCGACAGAAAGAGGCAGCCCACATTTGTCAGTCTTAAAGGCGAGAACTTAACTTGAAAATGTGTACTTGATTCTTAACAATGGCTGACATTGGATGGAAAGCTTACATTCCCTCATTTTCAGGTTTACCTTATGATGTATTTCTACGAAGGGGTAGCTTTCGTAACATCTTTGTCTCTGAGCTTATTCCAGCTTCAAATAAAGACACACGGGAAGTCAGTTAGCTGTAGTTCTTGCGGCACGCAACAGATTGGACGCTCCAGAGGCCATTATTGGAGGAAAGAGTGTTTTTGGTCACGCAACTTGGTCTTGTCGGTTCGGCATTTTGGAGTTTCTTTGCAATAATTTCATGGAAGCATCATAAAGCAATGGATGGTGGACGACAAAGGAGGGATGGATGGATGAACGAAGAAAAGTCGAGTCATTAAAGTTGAGAAAAGCACAGGATGTGATAGATATGAAACTGTATTGTTTATTGTTCTCGTTTTCAAGGTTAAATTTAAGTGAGACGGTAGAATCTTGGCCATGAATGAAAGGAGACAAACATAAAATAAATAAACTCAGTCATAGATAAACTATCCGAATTGTAGAATCTATAGAGGTTAAATTACTGCTAAAAAAATTAAATATTTTAAATTATGTGAAAGATATAAGTGTAATATTTGGAATGTCATTTGTGAAAGGCCTTCTCCTTTAGGTACATCCCATTCGGGATAAATTTTGGTGGGATGCAGCTAAATAATGATGGGGGTTCTTTAATTCTGCCAATGTTCTATGTTGGGTGTTATTAGTATGGACAAACAGTGTAAATGTCTCTCACTAACATATATATTTTGACATTCTCACATATGAATTTTGTTGTCATCACAATTGTACTTAACATAAGTCGTTTCTCATATATGATCTTGTCTGTATTGTGTATCTTGTGAAAAGCTACAGACAAACCTTAATCTATAATGCTACACATCATAATTGATTATTTGAAACTATTTTAAAGAAAAAATATTAGGGGATTTATGTTAATGAGACCATTAATATGTCTAGGTATTCTTTATCTAAAATTTGAGCATACAAGCAGAAGGCCAGAAATGTTAATTAACCACTCATTCTCATGAAAACTGAAATTACCATACAAGGCATAACAGCATTTTTCGCAGTGTGTGAAATGAAAATAAAGATCCACAGTTGCTTAATCTACCTAATAATGGCTGGCTGGTTGTGTCAGGTATTATCAACAGGCTGTACATTGTAAATTTTTTCGTGCTGAAACTTGTTTCTCAGTTGTCTGGAAATGTGATGTCGTGGTACCAAGCAAACGTGGACCTCTACAAGCTTGAGGAAAGCGCAGTTAAGAGAAAGCCGATGTTTCAGCGAGATCCCATGACCCACTCATTCAAGCCATATCTCAGACCCGAGAGGGAACCAAAAAGATAATGCTCCCCCGATCAATAGCATCCGAAACTGGTGTAATGTACATCTGAGTTGGTAGCTTGTTAATGAGCTTCTCATTATTACATTTACTCCAAGGATAGCTTCTCGGACATCTAGCTAGGTTGTTTCCAGAGGAAGTACTCGTGATTCTTTAGCCTTCAACTCCTGAAATTTGACGATTACAGCTAGCTCTATATTACTACTCCCTCCTAACCTTCATGCACCTCTCTCCCCCTTAACTATTAAAAGCTACGACAAAGGTTTTTTAGTTCATTCTCCACCATGGATAATCTAACGAACTGAGTGACTTGCACCCCTCGGGAATTTGCAGCATGCGTTTCTTTAACATAAGTCATTGTCACTCATAAGGATTAAATCTTTGAACAATGATGTCAACTTACAATTTAAAGATGGTGGACAAGGACAGATGCACAGTTCCTTCGTCTCTTCGAAGCATAAGAACACAACAAACTGAAAAATGCGTAAAGAAGGAACAGGGGAAACTTCCATAAACTTAGGGGGCCCTGCTATGATTCGTAGAAAACAAAAGACGGCTTGGATTGGATTGAATGTTTTTCGACACTACAAAACATCCTCCACGCCCTCTATTTAGACACAAAGGAAGCCATGCAACTTGCTCCCACTTGTAACGCAATTAAAGCTGGAAAAGACATAAAACGGCTGCAGATAAGATAAGGTTTGCAGAGGAGGTTGGTGAGATGAACATAACGTGGGTCCCTTCAGATCTTCTCACAGGTTCTCCTTGAATTAAGTTCAATGCATCTTGGAAAGGTGGGACCCGAAGCAACCATTCTTGCAAGTTTGCAAGCAAGTAGCGGAACCAACAGATTTGGGTTCTGAGCCTGAAGGTCTTCATTCCGAGTTTGAGCGTCAACTTTCTTGGGAAATACTCTTGAAGGTTCATGTATTCAAAGGCTGATAACTCTAATACAGCCCCACAAATTTGGCATGATAATTTTAAGTTTATTCAAATCAATAACTTTAATATACCCCTCAAATTTAGTATGGTAATGACAAGTTTGTTCAAATCAATAATTCTAACACTTTCAATTACAATTGCTGCTGCGATTCCATGGTGCCGACATATTTTCCCCGTCCCTTTTTTTTTTAAAGCATTTTAGCTACAATGAAAAAGAGTACGGTGAACATCTGTCTTACTTTTCCACGAAAAATTCGTAACATAAAAATAGAGACCTTCAATTTTCCAACCTTTCTATTCATAGCATCGGCTTGCTGTAAAAGATAAGACTTTCCCACGGTATTCACGAATCCACTTATAATGAAGGTCATCGACAAGGGTATCATGCGTACAAAGATTTTTGTTTCCTCTACATCTGTTACACTGCAAAGTCTCGATCTATCATGTTCTCCACTCGTGGTTTGGGTAGGCAATTCAATGGCAGCCTCGTCAAGCTACCTGCATTAGGAAGCCAAGTATTAGAGATCATTTTATAAGTCATACCAATGGTGTCAAGTACTCTCTTTCTCTCGATGATGAAGAAAGTCAATCTGACTATCACATTCTAAGTCATAGCGATGGTCTTAGGTTCTGTTTTTCTCCTATGAAAACTTAGAAAGTCGATGAATACAAGTTAATTATTAGAAGGTTTAAAACTATGAATTGTTAATGGTGTGGATTGTCTTACATTATTAAGATATACACTAGAAATGTTTTTAAATTAAAGAAATTTTCTCTAATCTTTGAACTAATTTTTGTGTTAAACTTTTAACTTTTTATCTTAAAACATCTTAAAATTTCTTAACGCTAATATTTTTTGCATTCAACCGGATCATTGTTATGTTAATAATTTCCATGGGCAATAATCCTTATAATTTTTCTCCATGGTGAATTACTGCATTCATAATTCACAAACTCTACTACGCTGGGTTGACCGTTGGCTTTGACTTTGCAACTTTTAGTGTCAAGCTGTACACATTTCGTATAAAATGATCTCTAATACTTGGCTTCCTGAGGCAGATTGCTTGACAAAGCTGCCATTAAATTGCCTACCCAAACTACGAGAGGAGAACATGAATAGAAAGGTTGGGAAATTGAAGGTCCCTATTTTTGTGTTACGACTTTTTCGTGGAACAGTAAGACAGATGTTCGCCGCACTCTTTCTCATTGTAGCTAAAATGCTTTAAAGAAAAGGGACGGGGAAAATATGTAGGCACCATGGAATCGCAGCAGCAATGGTATTTGAAAGTGTTAGAATTACTGATTTGAACAAACTTATCATTATTATGCTAAAGTTTGAGGGGGTGTATTAAAGTTATTGATTTGAATAAACTTAAAATTATCATGCCAAGTTTGAGGGGCCAAGTTTGTGGGGGTGTATTAGAGTTATCAGCCTTTGAATACATGAACCTTCAAGAGTGTTTCACAAGAAAGTTGACGCACAAAGTCGGAATGAAGACCTTCAGGCTCAGAACCCAAATCTGTTGGTTCCGCTACTTGCTTGCAAACTTACAAGAATGATTGCTTCGGGTCCCACCTTTCCAAGATGCATTGAACTTAATTCAAGGAGCGCCTGTGAGAAGATCTTTAGAACGAAGGGTAAAGCCAATTGTCTAGCACCATAAATTAAATTCATCACCACCAACTGTTGATTAAAATAGGCCAGTGTCTACCCTAGAGTGAAGGACACTAGGCTTAAATAAGCCAGTATCCAGAAGTAAAGAACAAGGACCCAATAAAGCAGCCAAATGGCTACAGAAACAAGGCAATATTGACAGGCTGTCCCACAGCTGTGTTTTCCCGCTTGCACCTTGTGATGCACGTGGTTAACGCGCCCAAATTTGCGTATCTTTCCGAGCAGATAGTAGTTACGACGTGCAACTATAAAAGAAAGCAGTCCCTGTGAGCAAATCCTCGTGCCAGTTTCTATCATCTCTACTTCAATGGCTATCCCTAACAATCACGCAAAAAACGGGTCGTGCAATGGTGAAGCATTAGGAGAAGAAGAAAAGCTGAGCCAGGAATGTAAGGAACTTCTCCTTTCTCTTCCTAAGGAGAAAGGATGGCGAACCCTTCATATCTACAAGTACCAAGGGTTTTGGTGCCAGCCGAGGGAGATCCAAGCCATAATCTCTTTCCAAAGGCACTTCCAAGCAAGTGACACCGACTTCGTAGTGGCTACGATACCAAAATCCGGTACCACTTGGTTAAAGGCCCTGGCTTTTGCTATCGTGAATCGAAAGCGTTTTGTGATGTCCCACAACCATCCTTTGCTCACATCCAACCCCCATGATCTTGTACCTTTCTTCGAGTACAAGCTTTATGTCACTGGCCACCTTCCTGACCTTTCAAACCTTGCTGAGCCTAGAATTTTTGGCACTCATATCCCATTTCCGTCGTTACCCAACTCCATCAGGAAGTCTGATTGTCGGGTTGTTTATCTTTGCCGAAACCCATTTGACACTTTCATCTCCTCGTGGCACTACATTAACAAAATTAAGCCGCCATCTCAGGCCCCAGTGGCACTAGAGGAAGCCTTTGAAAGGTACTGCAGGGGCAGTATTGGGTATGGACCATTCTAGGACCATATGTTGGGGTACTGGAAGGAAAGCATAGAGAGACCTCACAAGGTTTTGTTCTTGCAGTATGAGGACATGAAAGAGAACACCGTTTTTTCATTGGAAAAATTGGCTAAGTTTATGGGGTTTCCCTTTTCTTTGGAGGAGAAGAGAAGTGGTGTCATTGAAAAGATCTCAAAGCTGTGCAGTTTTGAGAATTTGAAGGAGTTGGAAGTGAATAAAACTGGCAAGTCGATTTTGAACTTCGAAAACAAAAACCTGTTTAGGAAGGGTGAGGTAGGAGATTGGGTGAACTATCTGTCACCTAACCAGGTGAAGCAATTAGCCAAACTCATAGAGGAGAAGTTGGGTGGATCTGGTTTGTCATTCAAAATGTTCCTTTAGGCCAAGCCAAAAATCTTGCCAGCTTGTACTGTTTGCTTGGTTATGTATGTGGCTTCTCCTTTTTCTATGTTCTATGAATAACATTAAGGGTGCTGTACTAACTTCGATGTTCGGAATCAATTCGAATAATGTTCTTGAATCATTTTTTTTCTCTTGGCGTGAAGGGGGCATATTAAGATTTCGTCCTAGACCAAAAATGAAGTTTTATTCTTGGGACGTCATTTGAGTTTATACCTCTTTTTCCTCATAAGTGCTTTTGAAAGAATACCACCCCACTTAATAGTCTCACTGTTGTGCTCAACTACAGCTCATTCTCCGGTATCAGAAACTTAAATCTTAATAGAATTTAAACACTATCACAAGTTATGAGGATAAGTACTTCGTTGGATTTAACAGAATTTTTGAAAGTATTTGGATAGACATTCAAGGTCCCTTTAGCTTTTGAAGGTGCAATGAACTTCTCAGAAGTCTTCGACAGAATCCTTGAAGGAATCAGAAGTGGGGTCACAGTTTGTATTTTTGTCAATATTCTTGATAAAATCCCTATTATACTAATAAAGAATAAGAGGTGAAGCTTATAAAATTGTGATCAAAGTGATTACTGTATCTCACTAACTCCCACTCGTTTTTTATATAATTGTTTTGATATCTTCTCTCTTTTATTAAGACTGACAATATGATCATTTATCAAACTTAATTTTCTTTTGTCAGTAAAAGCGTTAGTTACTCATCTTCCTCCAACACGTTTCCTGCTCTGGTCAGGTGCACTCATGAACGGGCCTTGGATTCAACACGGCCATGAACTGATTTCCTGGCAAGGAACACGGAAACACATTACACTTTCGGTGTGAGATTTTCTTCTTGCACACATATATCTCCATGTGATTACTACATCTCACTAACCTTTAAATAATTTGTGATGCTGGAAATTTTAAATATCTTCCCTTTTGCTTGTTTGGAATTAATTGATTGCTTTTCCCTTTATAATTAGAAGAGTAAGCAACCTGTTGTAATCCGGAATAGCCCATGAGAGGAAGAGAACAACACAAGATTTCATAGATTTAGTGGGAGTGGTTGTGGTCTCCGTTTTCTGTGTCCATTTCGCTGTTGTGACCTTTTCTTTTGAAGAAGACAAACAATTCATGCTTTCACTTTCCGCCCTCTCCAATGATTAGCTTCGTTGGCTCCTCCCACAAACCAAAATAATGGGGTGGTACGTATGCAAACTTTATTTTCTTCTCCCCATGTGTCTGGGGATTTGAGTCGTCCTTCCCTTATCAGTTGGGTGCAGAACAAGTGAAATATGGCTTGTACTATGTCGTGGGTTCAATATTTTGGGGCTTTGCTTTAAAAACAATAATCCTATTTTCCAGGCCGTTGGCATTGACGTGATGAGTGTAACTTCACTTCAGCCTCAGACCAATCTAACATCTGCTCTATATGCATTTTAAGTAAGGAATGCTGGTGATTTTACTTATCTCCTTCCATTTGCCTTTTTTTTTTTTCCCTGTTGTAAGTGATGCATGCTAACATTTCATTTTTTTTATTCTCTTATTTCTAGACAGATTCCGAACCTCCTGTTTAGCTAGAGAGATTGTGAAGGTGGCTGGTGGGACTGTTGAGGTGTGTGCTCCATTACACGTTGTCTCTCTCTCCTCTATTATCTCTCCAACCGAATTCCCCATTTGGACTTATTTTGTTTCTTATGATATGTTTTGATTATAACTGGGAGGCTTTGGACTTATTTTGTTTCTTCTGATATGTTTTGATTATGACCGGTAGGCCTAATGGTGCACTATAATGGTGTACTATAGGAGAACAAATCCCAGGATGCCATCCATATATACTACTTTTAATTCTTATGTCCACACCACTAGAGAAAAACAAAACTAAATAACTTCCTTAAATATATCTTCTCATTTTACATTTAGCTAGCATAGCATACCTTGTTTAAATTCCAGGCACACAAAGTAAAGTTCAGAAAGGTAATTGGTGGGTTTAGCTCAAATCCAGTTTTAAGTTAGTTGATTTCGTTTCATAAAATGTAATTGTTTTAGAACTTCGATACTTCAAGTATTAAAGGCTTATGCGCTTAAGGGTGCACTGAAAAGTCATGTCATCCTAATTTGTTTTTGTGTTTTGACTTATGGATATAGGATGAAACACTTCAAGAGAGAAGATATATGAGAGATATTATCCACAAAGATAGGCCTTGGGATGAAGTATGGATAGCCTGCTTCACTGGACCTGCATCATTTTCAATTATAGAAACGTCATAGAATTAGATAAGAAGGAAAATGATGGCCTTTTGTCTAAAAAAGATCATTTCATGATTGTCGATACATGGATTAGACTGAGGGTTATCCTCCATGACGACAACTTTTCTCTATTGTTTTTTATTTTTCGTCCTTTGTAAAGAAATAATTCACTTATGTGGAATTCAATAGTCTCTTATAGTTTATCTAATTTTTGGTGCTACTATGACCTAAAATGGCACCCACTTCATTGTTTTGCATCATAAAGGTTTTGACTATGTTATAGGACTTATACAAGATGAATGTGTGCACTAACTATTTGATACCACTGTAGGGATTGATCAGCTTGAAAATCTCAGCATCACTTGGCCGCCAGTGTAGTTCATTTGATCTGCAATGCATTGGCTATGCCTAAAAGGTCTTGTTTTACACAAGGTTGACCTTAAAAGTACTTAGGGCATATGATCTTAAGGCACCCTTGAGTCCTTTCCTAGAGCAACAAAGTTCAAACCAAATAGAAAGTGATGGAAATGACCAAAGTCTGAAAAAAGTTGAGCGACAAAGTACAAACTAGACGGGAATTAATGAAAATGGTCGAAATGTGAGAAAGTTGAGCGAAAAAAGGAATCAAAGAATGAGAAAGAAAAAGAGATTCTTAAATTTCTTTGGTTTGGCTTTATTCTCCATTGTAGCTTTAGTACTTTCAATTCTGCGTGGCCTATCTAATTTGGAATAGCAGTAGTAGAGATGATAGTGGCAACTGCTTTTTTCATTCATGGTTCATACAAAGACACTGGACCACAAACGAGTCCAATGTTTGTAGAGTCTTTTTTGCCTCTACCTCCATGATATTTCACCTCCCAGTCTCTCATGATCATTTTATATGAAATGTTAAGACTTAAGCTTCTGATACCGGAGAATGAGCTGTAGTTGAGCGACCAGGAAGAGTGTTAAGTGGGGTGGTATTCTTTCAAAAGCACTTATGAGACAAAGTACATCCCAAGAATAAAACTCCATTTTTGATTTGGGACAAAATCTTAATATGCCCCTTCCATGCCAAAAAGTAATATTCAACTAAAGCGTATAAAGCTTCTTGGCTATCAACCTGGTAGGAAAAAGCTTGCTTGAATACCATATTCAACTAATGTAAAAGGTTGTTTGACTATCAAAGTCTACTTTAATACTATATTAAGTAGGTCCTGTGATATTCACTAAAAGCGTTCATAAAAGAAAAGAGGCACCAATTCATATAAGGGCCCAAGAACGAAATCTCAATAGAGACAAACCATGCAATGCTATGGGCATCGCCCACAGGTTGGCTGTATTACTAAGGTTGCTTCAACTTGAGATATGAGTGGACCAAATATAATAAAGATGTTGATGAGACCAAATGATTCAAGAACATTATTCGAATTAATTCTGAACATCGAAGTTAATATCACACCCTTAGTTTTATTCAGAGAACTTAGGAAAAGGAGAAGCCACATACATAACCAAGCAAACAGTACAAGCCGACAAGAATTTTTGCTTGTCCTAAAGGATCATTTTGAATGACAAACCAGATCCACCCAACTTCTCCTCTATGAGGTCGGTTAATTGCTCCACCTGGGTAGGTGACAGATAGTTCACCCAATCTCCCACCTCACCCTTCCTAAACAGGTTATTGTTTTCGAAGTTCAAAATCGTCTTGCCGGTTTTATTCACTTCCAACTCCTTCAAATTCTCAAAACTGCACAGCTTTGAGATCTTTTCAATGACACCACCCCTCTTCTCCTCCAAAGAAAAGGGAAACCCCATAAACTTAGCCAATTTTTCCAAGGAAGAAGCAGTATCCTCTTTCATGTCCTCGTACTGCAAGAACAAAACCTTGTGAGGTCTCTCTATGCTTTCCTTCCAGTACCCCAACATATGGTCCCAGAATGGTCCATACCCAATACTGCCCCTGCAGTACCTTTCAAAGGCTTCCTCTAGTGCCACTGGGGCCTGAGATGGCGGCTTAATTTTGTTAAAGTAGTGCCACGAGGAGATGAAAGTGTCAAATGGGTTTCGGCAAAGATAAATAACTCGACAATCAGACTTCTTGATGGAGTTGGGTAACGACGGAAATGGGATATGAGTGCCAAAAATTCTAGGCTCAGGAAGGTTTGAAAGGTCAGGAAGGTGGCCATTGGCATAAAGCTTGTACTCGAAGAAAGGTACAAGATCATGGGGGTTGGATGTGAGCAAAGGATGGTTGTGGGACATAGCAAAACGCTTGCGATTCACGATAGCAAAAGCCAAGGCCTTTAACCAAGTGGTAACGGATTTTGGTATCGTGGCGACTACCAAGTCGGTGTCACTTGCTTGGAAGTGCCTTTGGAAAGAGATTATGGCTTGGATCTCCCTCGGCTGGCACCAAAACCCTTGGTACTTGTAGATATGAAGGGTTCGCCATCCTTTCTCTTCCTAAGGAGAAAGGAGTAGTTCCTTACATTCCTGGCTCAGCTTTTCTTCTTCTCCTAATGCTTCACCATTGCACGACCCCTTTTTTGCGTGATTGTTAGGGATAGCCATTGAAGCAGAGATGATAGAAACTGGCACCAGGATTTGCTCGAAGAGACTACGTCCTTTTATAGTTGCACGTCGTAACTATTATCTGCTCCTAAAGACATGCAAATTCGGGCACGTTAACCACGTGCATCACAAGGTCCAAGCGGGAAAACGCAGCCGTGGGACCCAGACACAGCCTGTAAATATTGCCTTGTTTCTGCAGCCATTTGGCTGCTTTATTGGGTCCTTTTTCTTTACTTCTGTATACTGGCCTATTTAAGCCTATTATCGGTTCACTCTAGGTTAGATACTGGCCTAGTTTAATCAACAGGTAGTGGTGATGAATTGAATTTATGGAGTTGAACAATTGGCTTTACCCTTCCTCCCAAAAATCAACAAGGAAAACATGCACCAAAAACTCTTCCCATGTCGGCATTACAATTGTGTCCTGAACTCTTATTGTCATGCCGAAAATCACGCTGTGTGTGATTTTAAAAATCTACATGCAGTGACACGTGCATAGCCGCCGACAGAAACACCGAGCCCATAATTATCGGTCTTAAAGGCTAGACCTTAACTTGAGAGTGTGTACTAGATTCTTGACCATGGCTGACATTGGATGGACAGCTTACGTTACTCCTTTTCACGTTTACCTCATGATGTATTTCAACGAAGGGGTCGATTTCGTGACATTTAGTCTCTGAACTTATTCCAGCTTCAGATAAAGACTCACGGGAAGTCAGTTAGCTGTAGTTGTTGCGGCCGCAACAGATTGGACGCTCCGGCTCCCATTATTGAAGGAAAGAGTGTTTATCGTCACGCAACTTGATTTTGTCGGCTCCGCATTTTGGAGTTTCTTTGCAATAATTGCACGAAAACATCATAAAGCAATGGATGGTGGACCAGAAAGGAGGGACGGATGGATGAACGAAGAAAGGTCGAGTCATGAGAGTTGAGAAAAGCGCAGGATGTGATAGATATAAAAAGTATTGCTTATTGTTCTCATTTTCAAGGTTAAATTTAAGTGGTATGGTAAAATCTTGACCATGAATGAAAGGAGGCAACCATAAAATAAATAAACTTAGTCGTAGATAAGCTATCTGAATTGTAAAATCTATAGAGGTCAAGTTACGTCTAAAAAAATGAAATATTTTAAATCATGCGCAAGATGTATGTGTAAAGACCAAATCTCATATTAGAAAGTTTTCTTGAGAATGAGTGGCTAATATAACATTTCTGGCCTTGTGCTTGTATGCCTAAATTTTAGATAAGTAATACCTAGATATATTAATGGTCTCATTCAAATAAATTCCCTAAAACTCTTTTTTTTAAAAAAAATAGTTTCATAAAATCACTTATGATGTTTAGCATTATAAATTACAGTTTGTCTATAGCAATAGGACTAAGTACAAATCACTTAGCTAATTAGCTTAATGGTGAGTTAACAAAAGCTTCAACTATGAGGTTTAGAGTTCAACACTCGGTGTGTATCAAAATATACATAAAAGTTCAAGATATTTACATTATTAGTCATACTAATAACACCTAACATTAGACATTGGGCACAATTAAAGAACCCCCTCAGTATTTACAAGAATATGTCCCATCAAAATTTATCCCAAATGGAAATGTACTTTAAGGAGAAGACCTATTGATGTAGGATATGAAGTAACTAAAGGGAAATAAAAGGCATAACAACATTTTTTGCACTGTAAATTGAAAGTCAAGATCCATAGTTGCTAAATCTGCCTAAGAATGGCTTGGCTGGTTGTGCCATAAAATTATTAACAAGCTGTACATTGTAAATTTTTCCAGGCTGAAACTTGTTTCTCAATTGTCTGGAAATGTGATGTTGTAGTACCAAGCAAACGTGGACTTCTACAAGAATGAGGAAAGCGCAGTTAAGAGGAAGCCGATGTTTCAGAGATATCCCATGATCCACTCATTCAAGCCATATCTCAGAACCGAGAGGGAATCAAAAAGATGATTCTCCCCAGGCCAATACCATCAGAAACTGGTGTAATGTACATCTGAGTTGGTAGCTTGTTAATGAGCCGCGCATTGTAACACTTGCTCCAACGGTAGCTTCTCTGACAGCTAGCTAGAGCGTTTCCAGAGAAAGTACTCGTGATTCTTGAGCCTTCAACTTCTGAAATTTGATGATTACAGCCTGCTCTATGCTAAATCTACTCCCTACTAACTTTCATGTACCTCTCTCTCCCCCTTAACCATTAAAAGCTACGAGGAAGGTTTTGTAGTTCATCCTCCACCATGGATAATCTAACGAACTGAGTAACTGCATCCCCGGAGAATTTGAAGCATGCGTGGCTCCAACCTAAGTCAATATCACTCATAAGGATTAAATCTTTGAACAGTGATGTCAAAGATCGTGGGACGAGAAAAGATGCAAACTTCCTTCGTATCTTCGAAGCATAAAAACACAACAAACTGAAAAAAGCATACCTATCATGAACAAGATCAAAAAAACCCAGAATAAATAAATAAATAGAAATGACAGAAGCTAGGAAGTCTTAAAGAAAGAAGTGCCCATCCCAACCTGAAACAGATGTTGGTAAGATTAAAACTGACCAGAGAAAAAAAAAAAAAAAAAAAAAAAAAGGAAAAGTGCCCGCGTGCTCGGTTCCATCTCATCATCAAATGTTTTCGACATTAAAAAGCTTGAGACACAAGAAGTTGCATATAGCTCCATCTAACTAATAGAAGGTGTTTTATATTCTCCAGTTCAGAAACCTATTTGCCTCTAGAAGCTTTACTATTTAAATATTTTACTTATTTCCTGAAGTATAAAATATTTTATTTTGTGAAGATTATCAAGCCCTGTCTCTAGCTAATACTTGTTATTCGTTCAGAACCTACCCCACCTTTTTTCTTCAATGTAGGCATTATATAGGAGAGGCGTCACATTTGTCTACATATTCCAATGCCGGGGAATACCTGGAACAAATATCAAATGCAAGGAACAGATAATAACGCAGTACACATTTAACTGAAAGAATAGACAACAAACAAAACCAATCTGTTGTATACCTGCACACTTTTTAAGTGCCTGCAACGGAAGCAAATTTCATATTTCTTCACTAAACTCCATGGAAAATGTACAATGGGGAATAGACTTCGCTGGCAAAAATGAGGTATAGTTTTTCTTTTTAACAGGAAGAAGATCTCCTGAATGTAAGCTCTTAATGATCCAGCTGGCTGGCTGCAACAAATACGAACCAAAAAATGCTTAAAAGTTGAATTCCAGAAATCTGAAGCATCTGCTTGGGCGAGCACACAAGATATATGTTATACACTGTTCCTGGATGTTGCAAACTTCAGAGGGATGACACAGTGGCACATTAGTCATTCAGTTAGTTTGTAGAGTGAGAAAAATATTTACCATTACGGGTATTTCCCGCTCTAAGGCACAATGTTTCAAGTGACGTGATAGCCTACTCTCGTCCTCAGCAACAAGAGCACCCACATAAATCTTTTTATTGTTGAGACTCTGAACCAACCACTGAAGGGTTTTAAACACCCTACCACCTCCATGCTGGGCAAACCAGAAAAAGAACGCACAGACTTAGACTACAATCAACTTCTCAGAGAGAGAGAGAGAAAAAAAAAAAAAACAACAACAACAAAAACCAGATAGAAGAGGAAGAAGAACAGGAATGTAAAATCAAGCACATTAGATATGAACTCTATCACGAGGTATATCCCCATTTTCATATTCTGTCAAGTCTACTCAAACATAAAACTCATCAATTGAGAAGTTTGAAAAATGCTAGGAATTCTTTACTTAAGATAACATATCTTGCACTGATCAGAGCACTTCCTCTTTAGTAACTTCAATCCAAAAATAGTAACTATGAAACTAATGAGATTTTCACAATCTAGAAGTTAAACAGTAAGGGAATTACTGTGAGATTTTCACAATCCTCACAGAGCTATTGGGCCAGTTAAGGGAATTCCACTCAGTTACCAGCTCTACTAGGAAAATTACCAGTACAAGTTTTACAATCATCCTGTAGCTACTTTAGCGGGAAAGATGGCTCAAAGGAGCCAGCTAGTCAAATAATATAAAGGAGATACAAGATGGAGTTTTCAACTTTGTATAACATTCTGATCCTTACCTTGATTACTTTTGCATATTTGGTGCAGAAGGTATGCTTTCCATGAAGCATGATTCCCACTTTCTCAAAGATATAATTATTGTCATGGAGATGAACTAGCTTTCCAGTTCTGGTATGCATTGCATGATCTTGCTTTGATAGAATCATGTATCTAACACAAAGATAAGTTGGAATTAAGAAAAGCAAATCAACATTAGAAAGTTCCAGAAGCATTTGACGGTTATAAAACGGAAGATCAAAACATAAAAACATTTTAAGTCATCATAATTCAACAAAAAGGTGGGTGAAGTTGTAAGAGGGGCTTCAATGACACAATAAAATCTTTCTGACCACTAAAAATTGTCTTCAATAAACCCTCAATGAAGGTTATAACATCAAATAGACTTCCCACTAGAAAAGGGTTATTGCTTTTACATCAAAGAGAAAAATGAAAACCAATACTCATCCTAATAAAGGTCCTTTGAAGTAGAGCGTATGGGTGGTCAATCGTCTCACCACTCATCTTACGCAGATGAGGCCAACTTTTCCCTAAACCTTTCAGATGCTGCTCTAAAGACAAAAAAAACAACTGTTCAGGGCACTCTAGTGATTATTCTAGCTGCTCCAGAAAAGGATCCTAGGCGCTAGACTTTTGACATTAAGTGAAGATTTATTTTTCCCTACAATGGGAGTAAAATTATCATCTGAGGAGAGCCTAGTTTGTCCTTTTATAAAGGTTTCGTCCTCAATCTTCAATAATACCAGACGAATTCAGAATCAGAATGTTTCAATAATAACCTAGTCAACTTTTGGATTGATGTTTACACTTTGACTGCACTTGCAATCATTTAGACATTAAACATCATATCCAACACAAATGACAGTTAATTCCAAAGTGAAGATACAAATGTAAGTGAGACATGGAGGACAACTTACTTATCAGGTGGTATGATAGAACCTGCTGCAATTGAATCAGTAAGCCAATCAACTTTCAGTATTAAAGCATTCGCTGCACACCCATACAAGAACTTGGTAGATTCCAACTGAGGCAGAGGGAAGTAGAACAAACAATCAAAAAGCAATACTCCAAATTCCCAACAATTAAAAGACCTAGCAGTATGAAGGATAGCAAAACAAAATAACGCCAGCGATATATTAAACAGAGATGGCCATTCTTTCAACATTTGTTCTCTTGGATTAAGATGACTTAAAATAAAATGAATTTCAGGAATTCATTGTAATGTTCGAGTTTCTTAAGCCCAGAAAAGTAGGAACTGCATGAGATCCAGGAACCAATAGGTGGTCACTTATAAAAGTTGCCTAAGGAATGTGAAAAGAATCCCTAACAACGAAACAGTCGACTTGCCATCCGTCAACAACAATTGATCAACAATATTACATGTTTCTGTTCTTTAATAACATCTGTGCCAGATGGACCAGACCCATCCTGCCCCTCAACTCCTAACCCCAAACCAATTGAAAAAGACAAAAAAAAAAAAAAAACAATAGAGAACTTTATTCCAGAGATGTCCAAATATATATTAGATTTGAAATGACGGCTGATTGCTTCTATTAAGAACATCAAATGACTTCCTAAATTTTTCCATGCAAGTTAAAACACCTGTAACTTTAACCTACTTGCACAGGGCACCACTACTCCGCCTGAACCCAATCCCTATGTTTAAAATCATATTTTAAGTTCGTCAAAGGTGATTATAGTGAATACCTGATCATCTTGTTAGATTATTGACTTCGTGTTTGACTTATAAGTCAAAAATGTAGCACTAAGCATTTCATGACTTCATCATATACAGTCCTGGCAAGTTCTGGACAGTGGTCATACCATTCATTATTCATTGAATTTTCACTGGATTGTCAATGATACTGAATAGCTCAGTAGATTGCCATAAGCTAACCACATATCATACAATGGTTACCTAAAAAATTATTCTATTTCACTGCAAGTTCTCCTACGTGATATTGAACAGTGCTCCACAGACCGAGGTGCCAGGTAGTCCGCTGGAACACAAGTCAAACCAACAAACCTGGATTCAATAAAAAGGCTTCAGGAGGACTACTATGGTTTTAGATAGGAATTCGAAACGTACTTGCCATTAGCACAAGAACTTCAAAAAAAATTTCCTCGGACTATGTCAGTGCAATCAGCTAAAAAAATATGACCATAGCCAGACCAGATACAAAGAAAAATTCTTTGTACGAAACAATAGATCTGGCAGATGAGAGTGGTATCTCTCATCTTTGTTACTCATATGTCCTGGAAATCACAGGGGATAAGACACAAGGCACCCAAAACGGACCACGCCTGCTACCCCCCAGGAGTCACCTACACATTGAATTTGAGAAATGTCTAGATTATGGAAAAGCTCTTATCCGTAATTGCACAAGTTAACCAAAACAAACGTAGATAAAATCAATGTACAAATAAAAGATCCAGCATAACTAGTATTCCTCAACCATTTGTTAGCCTTAAGTTTCACATATTATAAAAGTAGGCTATAAGATGCAAAATGCAGTATAATTTTGAGTAATCTATTACATGATGAGAAATTCCAATTTAAAGAAAGGAGAAGGCAAGAAGTTTTCCTACGTTATTTTGCTTCACCTGATTTGGAAAGTTCAGAAAAGAGAACTTAACAAGCACTAAGCCAAATTGAAAAGGCCGTGATATTTATATTAAAAATTGTAAAAGCCAAATTCTTGGCGCTGATAGTTATATTAATGTTCAATAGAGTTACACAAAAATGAGCGACGAAACCAGACATAGATAGCAAAAAAGATATATAGCAAATCTTTTTAGCATTTATGACACGTAGAAGCTGTCAACTAATGCAATGAGCAACTACACGAGTTGCAGTAAATCTTAAGATGTCTATGTGTTTGAAACAGATGTCTAGCATGGGTTGTGCACATTCCCCCGAAATAAAACATATTTAACTAAGAGAGAGAAATTAAATAGTTTCTGCACCTAAGGATCAAAGGAAAAAATTTTAAAAGTTGACATCAAGTAAATGTAAAGCAGAGAACACCAGTTTCAGATGCACTAATTCAAAGATATAATGAAGCTCAAAGGGTGAAGGGAAACAAAATTAACTAATAAAGATGAAAAGTTCTTATGATTAAAAACCAACCTTTTTTGTACAAAGAATAACAGGAAAGTCATCGAATACGATCCTTGAACTTCTTTTTCCCCTCGACTTTGGAGGGGAAGGGATATCCTGAAGGACCGTGCCACCGTATCTACATATTAGTCCCTCAATTTCCTTCCCCTTCTCACTAGAAAATCCAGTAACAAGGAACCCTATGCCTTGAAAAATAAATCTCCTCTTGACCTTAATGAAAGAATTGGTAAGGCAGGTTTTCATGCCATTAGCGGTGGACTGTAGTTCGGAAGCTTTTCTCCTTTTACTAATTGTAGCAGTTGAGCCTACATATATTTGAACAACAAATGAGAAACATTAAGCGATGAGATATATTAAATGTCCACAAAAACAACAAAACAATCAGATTCTAAAAAGATGGAGATCAAAAGTTGAAGGGTCCACTAGACATAAGTCGTACAGTTTTGTCCTAAAGATCGTAGCTTTTGAACATTCTTAGTTTGCTGTAGCTGGTCCTCTGCTATGCAGAAACGAACTTGCTTTCTTATAGAAGCATGCTGGGAATGGGAATTATGCAAACCAGATCGGATATTTTGATGTCTACTGTATCTTTGATGCTTAGCGCTGAATTCTGGTAGTGTACCATGCTTGTTATGTATCCTTTGGTTTAAGACAAGAGGTGAAGTCCCGTTTTCCAATGGCTGAACTAAGAACTCACCCTCTTCTGCAATTTCGTCATTCTTTCTCTTCTGATGTGTAATTTCCGAAGCTGAACTCCTTTTAGTGGTAGTTTTATGATTGTCCTCATTGTGTCTACTGGATGCATACTTGGAAATAGCCCTTAAACATGGGAACTTAGTAGAATCCCTTTTACCAGAAGAGATGTTGAACCCTATTTCCTGATCAAAGGAAGGCAGTCCCTGATCATTTTCTTGGTGAAATGACCGGCTATAGTGCTGGCAGCCCTCTTCCACATTGTTGGGGGAAAGCATACTATAAGTCTTAAGTGAGGTCAGCTGCCTTCCAGTTGATACCTTAGAACTTTCCACATGAACTGGGTACTCAGCTTGCTTATCCCTACATTCAAGTTCAATATTTCGATCTAGTGGCCTTTGTAAACTCTCCACCCCAATTGCTGGTCTAAAGCATTTTTCCACATGAACTGGGTGCTCAGCTTGCTCATCCCCACATTCAAGTTCAATATTTTGATCTAGTGTCCTTCGTAAACTCCGCACCCCAATTTCTGGCGTGGGTCTAAACCATTTTTCCACATCATTTTCGCTATCATTCTGATTCGGAGCTACTTCTGAATTGGCATTTTCAGTAGAAAGGCTGCACGGAACAACAGAACAAAGAGGATCGACATAAGAAAGGCCTGAAGATGTAACCATATCTTGGGAAAGCAATAGCCCATTGTGAGCTTTGTCCTGTAAACCTTCACAGGGATCGCTTGACTGTGAACCCAGCTTGGACTGGGAATCATGTTTCTGCACAAAAGAATTCTCATCTGGGGCAATATCCACTGATTCTGAGAGGAAGCTCGTTTCAAGAAAACACCTATTGAAACTCTTGCCATTTTTCTGCTTCAACAGCGCTGGCATATCTTCCTTCTACCGAGAGGGAAATGGAAAGAGGAAAAACCAAGAACGAGATAAAAAAGCTATCAGATAGATGACTCCAAGTCGCATAATTTTTCCTTACAGTAATAAGGTTCAAAAAATATTGATATAAAAAAGCTGTAAAGGAGAATCAGTGTTATCTGCAGTTTGGAATTCAGCCCCTTATGGCTCAAGTGGTGCAAAAGGAGAAAAGTATAAATATGAGATAGACTTTAGCCAGCAAGTTCAAGAAGACTTCTTCAAGATTCCCCAAATGACTAGATAACAGAATTATTAGAATTTTTTTCATTCATTCTAGGAGCTTCTGTCTTATTAGTATTTAGGAGCTAATTTAAATTTTTTGTTTTCAGGAGTTTCTCTTCCATATTCCACATGGAATATGTTCCCACCCTTTTCTTTTTCACTTCAAAAATAAAATTTATCATACATCAAAGCTATATATAAAGCTATTCATATTTGTAAGTATACAAGCAGGTAAACAGGTATATGTGTCTATGTATTTGACATTTCCGGTTAAAATGTATGAACTGTTATGGTGATGTGATTAAACTATTTTTCATGGAGTCTGATGTCAGGTTTAGGCAATCTGAAAAAGTTGAGAAGACTTTCAAAGTCTCATTATTCAGGTAATTAATGGAGGGCTCAACTACACCTTTAAGCGCATAAGCCTTTAATATTTGAAGTCCGTAGTTGCTAAAACAATTAGATTTTATAAAACGAAATCAGCTTTTAACTTAAAACTGGATTTGAGCTAAATAGACCAGTTACCTCTCTAAACTTTACTTTATGCCTGGAATTTAAACGGAGTACAATATGCTGGATAAATGTAAAATGAGGTTATATATTTAACATTTTTTTTTTTTGTCTAGTGGCCTAGACATAAGAATTAAGAGCAGTATATATGGCATCCTGGGATTTGTTCTTCTATAGTACACCATTAAGCCTACCAGTCACAATCGAAACACATTATAAGAAACAAAATAAGCCCAAATGCAGAATTCGGTTGGAGAGATAATGGAGGAGAGAGACACAGTGTAATGAAGCGCACACCTCAACAGTCTCACTAGCCACGTTCACAGTCTCGCTAGCTAAAAAGGAGGTTCTGAATCTGTCTAGAAAAAAGAGAAAAAAAAATGTAATGTAAGCATGCATCACTCACAAGAGGGGAAGGAAGAAAGGCAAATGGAAGGAGATAAGTAAACTCACCAGCAGATATTAGATTGGTTCGAGGCTGAAGTGAAGTTACACCCATCATGTCAATGCCAACTGCCTGGAACCAGAACAGGATTATTGATTTTAAAGCAAAGCCCCAAATATCGAATACAAGACATAGTACAAGCCAAATTTCATCTTTTCTGCATTCAACTGATAAGGGAAAAGACAGCTCAAATCGGCAAAATTTTGGGAGAAGAAAATAAACTTTGCATATGTACC
Organism: Casuarina equisetifolia; assembly: GCA_028551475.1. Lineage (NCBI taxonomy): Eukaryota > Viridiplantae > Streptophyta > Magnoliopsida > Fagales > Casuarinaceae > Casuarina > Casuarina equisetifolia. The sequence continues at coordinate 8,353,235 of CM052358.1, forward strand.
ACCTAATATTTTGCTTTGTGGGAAGAGCCAAGGAAGTTAAGCATTAGAAAGGAGGGTGGAAAGCGAAACTATGCGTACCTGTTCCATAGATAAACCATCTGCATTTTCCTGGATTCTTTGATGCAACATGGAATCTTCATATCTACTTGTGTTATTTGTAGCTAGAACAGGACCATGGGATCGTTTCTTCTGTCCCTCATGGCCAAGAGATTTGGAAGGAAATGTTTTCTTCTGTCCTTCATTATCAAGGGATTTGAAAGGCAATGTTTTCTTCTGCCCCTCATGATTAAGAGATTTGAAAGGCAGTTCTTTTATTACCCCCATATCCTTATCCACATTGCCTTCTAAATGTCTTTTTGCAGAACTAGCACTAAAACTTACTTGTTGAGACCTGAAATCTAAGCCATCCATGCCCTTGTCACATCTGCAATAATCATTAGATAGAGGAGTTTCTTTGATGCAAGAAACAGCTGAATCACAAGGATACCGCTGATAAGGAATGCTGTAAGATAACCCAACATCTTCATATGCATCTGCCATATCGATATCATCAAGGTCTAAAAGAGAATCACAGTTGTCAGCCTCCTGCGTTTGGCACTGGAAGGCATCCTCCAAATTCTCCACCCGTGCTTTCTTCACCCGAAGGGCAACTTCAAGTACCGATTCCATTGGCAATGCACTTTTTACTAATTCGTGTATAACCAATGCTTCAGATGCTGTTATAGATTGTTCAACTGCTTCATGGACATCAGCAATTTTGAGGAAGCTGAAACCAAATTTCTCTTTATGATGCCTCTTAGAGTCCTTATCATTGGAGGGACATGGTGGACAAACATACTTCACAGTTCTTTCAATGGAACATAGAGGTGATGTGTTTCTTAGACCAGCCCTAGAATGCATTATGAAATGATTCTTCTCCCCAGAACCAACAGTGTGTTCAACCAGTTGCATTGACAAAACTTTCTTTGACGGAGGCAGCGTTTGGGATGTATCCGAACATTGAGTTGTGTCAAACCGTGAGTCACCATCTGAAGAAAGACGTAGATGGAAATGAAGCACCTATTGATAGAAGATATACATATTAATCCAATTTCTGACAAAATAATTCAAACCAGGTAACAAGCATGGTGTAAGATCTATACTGAAAAGGAATATAAAACCCTTAGCAACTATATAGGGAATAAGATTTCTTTTTGCGGGTCAAAATTAGAAAATCCATTGAGGACGATAATTTTTGTCTGAAAAACCCAGAACATGGTATTGCTTTTCAGACAATATGGTTAAGAACTTACATTTCCAGGAGACATAGATGAACTAGGTGGTGAATCATCTTCCCCTGATAAGAACAAATGATAGTTGTTATATCTAACTTCCTCCCTTGATAAAATATGTGGATCCTTATTTCCATTGGTAATTCCCTGTGACGATGCGAAGTCCTATCCAACCCAATAACCAAGATAAATCAGTAGACGGTTAAATAAATTAATCTCTTTCTAACGTTCCTAATGCTGATGCTCAAGAACCACACACCCCCCCCCCCCCCCCCAAGCTGTCATTTGACCTTTATCAAAAGCTTCACTACTAAAAATATCATTTATAGCGTTTCAAAAAATGAAAACAGTGGGTTAAGAATAACAAAGAAGAATGTCGTAACCAAATGCCCATACAAGGTATTTTGGTTCATCTATTCATCCGATATTGACCACCAACTTACAGAAGGAATGTCTTTTATCCTATTCCTCCATTGTTCTATGTGCAAATTGAACTCACTTAACATCGAATATTGAATGCAAGATGCGCAGCAAGGTGAAAAGAAATGTTTGACAATGTAAAACAGAAGATAGCACCACATATTTTAGTTATTGAAGATAAGATCATGTTTCAATTTCAATCGGTACGACAGAATAAGAAGAAAATAAATGTGGTGATAACGATGATGATGATTGTGATGATTTACACCAAGAGTTGAATACAGGACAAATCATAATTCATCAAATAGAATCAATAGTTATTCTGTCAGAACATATAGCAGGTTGTATCAATTAATGCAGCTAGTTAGATTTTCTTTCTCATATAGGCTCACAAAGTAGAGATGGCCATAATTCATGGTTAGTCATAGTTCATCAGGTCTTCTAAACTACCTCAAATCCTTTCTTTATGCATTCCATAAAATTAAATTGCATTCTGATATCAGTTACACAAACATTTGACCTAGAAGCAAAAGATTCAGTGACATACTACATCTGCCAAAGCCTGAAACAGGTTCAATCGTTTATTGAAGCCAGATCCAGGATAAAATATGTCTTGTTAATCGCTTGTTGACCAACTTAGGTGTGAATCATCATCATAAGACTATAATTTGTCTCCTTAATCTTCTTCTCAAAGAAGTGTTACATGTGATACATGCTTCTTTATTAAGGATGTAGTACTTTTGGCAATGATTCCAACAGAAAACAAGATGTTGTGGTGAACAACCTCCTGAAATCAAGACAACTCTCGATCTAATGTTTTTCTAAGGGACATAATTCGGGAATTCTGTCGTGAAGTTTTGCAAAATCTTCATTTTCTAAAATTCTGTATATCACTTTCAGCTTTCCAATGTGAATATTAGTTTTCACCTGAACATTGTTGGACGAGGAAGGTATTTGAGCTCTTGTACGGAATTACAATTCAGAAGATCTAAAAGAACTCAAAAAGGAGGGATGTAGACTGCCTAAAGTGGTCATCTAATCATACAAAGATCTCAAAGTGGATACTTGATTGCAAGCTAAAGATACTCGGCATCTTCAAAAGACTAATTATTTCTCTTAAAATAGTGAACATTGTAGTCACAGTTACAACGTTCCCAATTTTATACTCTTTTGTTGACCATACCACCCTTAGCAACGGCATTTCCAGGTTTAGTTAGGTCTACATTTACTGATTTTCCTCCTAAGGTAATTCTATGGGGTCTTACATTTAGTGGATTTGGACGGTCTATTTTCTGCAAAATAGAGGCCAAAGATATAGACAACAAACCTTCCAAACGTTGAGTGCTGGCTCAGAAGGGGTTTGAGGTTTCTTTATGTGCCCATCAAATGGTTCTGCTTGGTGTTGCTGAAGCCAACCAGGAAGCCAAGCTGAATCCTACAATTAGTATATTTCAAAACAAAACCAGTTCACAGAGCCATAACGTGGTAGCAAAATTTTTTAAGCAACCAATTTGAAAACAGAATGATAAACTAATTCCTTCTATCGTATATTAAGTCATTTCCTCTCAAAATCCCACTACGCTTATTAAATATCGTTTACCGAGGTTTATTTTTCTTAATTTCAAAGTCAGGATGGTACGTATTTTACAAAAAGGACTCCTGATGGCAACAGATGCCAATTGATCGAGCAAGAACAATGGTAAAGGAGATGTTTCGAAAGTGCAACCGTGAAACTTAGAACAGCAAATAGAATGCAGCAACAAGCTTACTCGTCATATGTATTACAAATATCCTTTTATGAAAAAGAAATTTTTTGGATGACTAGAACCAATGCTCAAGAGCTAGACTTTATGTCGGGAATAAGTAAACCATCCACGACTCATATAACTTGACTTACAATTCAACCGAACACAGCTCAATTTGAGCTGCAGAGAAACACGACTGAGAAGGAAAAAAGAAAAAGAAGAAAATCATATTGTTGTTCATTAATAAATTCAACGCGCATTGGAAAAATCCGATTTATTTCGCTCTCCGATCTCCTTTCCACTGTAACAAACGGTTAGCATTGCAAGTAGGAAGAGGAGGAGAAGTCGATTACCTCGGAGAACTGAGGAGGACGAAACCCAAGGCTGCATCCCATTGAGTGGGAAGGAAAGGGAAGGAGCGTCTGCGAATGCTGGAGCGCCGAACGGGGCCTTTCCTTTACTGAACGGGTCTCGGAAGTGATTGGGGGATTTTGGCGCCAAAATATAAAAAGACAAGCAATTACCCGCCCGATCGGACTTCTCAGTGATATAAAATGTCTATTCGTGTTGTGACCACGTCCTACTTAAATGCTTCATTCACTCGTGGAAAATACCAAACTTGCTACTATCTTATGTGCAAACCCATGATTAAAAAAGTTAGTCAACAAGTATATGATTCAGTTAGGAAAAGGTATTACTTAAGAACTCTCAATTTCAAGTTTGATACCTAAGTGTGTGAATTTGGATATATACATAATAAAAAGATTTTAAATATTTATCACAAAAGAGGAATGACTTGTAATAATTTATCTGCAAGTCACATTAAAGGCCCTAAAGCCTAACTATATTGTAGGTAGTCGATGTTATAATGTGGTATGTTACCTTTGTTGAATATTAAGAAATAACTAATTATTTATTACATTTTTTAGGTATCAATGAATCTCTTAGTTTCACACAAAAGTCAGCAAGTGATCTCTTGATCACGAGGTAAGTACTATAATTACAATTTCAGTAAGTCAAAAACTTTAACATACTATTTGAGTTCAGCAACAAACTTGATTATGAGGAACCTTTATCTACCTAACTATTTAAAGGGTATCTTCTCAATGTTGCTCTTTAGGGCCACGTAAAAACTAGCTAAATGCACGATAGTTGTCAAATTGGGTCAATGTAAGACAAATCAATTCTGCCATCAAGCTTGATTAAAGCCACACTTGCTAACAATGGATCATTGTCTTTATGGAGAGTGTATCAAGTAGTAAATTTCTAATGCTGCTCCAAAGAGGTTGCCACAAGTTAACTCCCTACTAATCCACACTATGGTATGATCTCTAAGATACACCATTCCAATTCATCAGCCACCGCCTCAATACCAAAAAAGTACTTTTGAAGTTTTATCCAAGAGTGGAGATAATTCTTAAGCTTTCTGATAAATTGTTTGTTGTCTCTTGTTATTATCTATATAAGGATGATGAGATTTCTCTTACCCATTTGTCAGGCACAAATGGCTATTGTATAAGACTACTCTGAAGGTGCATTTCTTTGTTTCTTCTTGTTCTTTCAATTCATGAGAGAACCGTATTGTTTAGAAGTTAACATTGGAAGACGAAAACAAAACCTCTTCATATTTAGAGCAAACACGTTGCTACTTCAAAAGTCACCAATTTTTGTGACTGTACTTCTTGAATTTAGACAGAAGGGATTGCACTGCTTAAATTTAAAAATACAAAGGAAGTTGAAACAATTTAAAATGTGAGTGACTTGAGGGATTTCCTTCGTGAATGGACCTTTGTTAGCAGCTACTGAAACACAAACTGCAGAAATTTAACATTGAAACCAACTGGATTATCAGATGCATAGGCATAAACAGTATATACATAGGAAGTTCCCTTTTCTTTTTATAGATCCCTCCAGCGATTATATTTCAATGACTATGCGACTTTACGCATTCTATTTGCACCAAACCCATCACATAATGATGCCTTCGAAGAGCAAACTCATATTTATAGATCCCTAACCATACTTCAAAATCAGATGTATAGCAGTAACCTCTGGCAGGAAAGATGTAGCACACAAACTCCATTGCAGAACCCTTTAACTTCAATTTCCGAACACAAGGAGTTCAGGGAGAATCCTTCACTCATGCTTCAGCAAGCTTTAAGCGGGGAACAATATTCATTGATTGGAGTTCCTGAAAGCATTTCATGGAACAATGGAAATATCACCAATGGAACTAGAAGCTAAATAAAATATCACGGGGCAACTGACAAAAGTAGACAGAAGAAAAAAGGCTTTTATTCCTGGAAATACCTATCTTCTCTTGACAATAAGATTGACAAAACTGTAAGTTGATAGAAAAGGCACGCATACGCAATTACAAAACTAGCAACTTGCAGGTCAACCTCCTTAAACCGCTAGTTTATGTTTTTGTCTTGCTTAAGGTGAGTTTTGGTAGCCTATAGAAAGTAAAGAACAATAGAAAAACACAAGGATAAGCTTGGGCTGACCCAACTCGGGCTTCTCCAACTCATATCTACCAGTACCAAGGAGCAGGGACCAAACACAGGAAGACTACTAAGAACCCTTCTATCTCTTACTTCATCTCCCATGACCAAAAAAACAAGAGACCAAGACATGCTTATTGGAGGGTGGATGGTGACACGCAGGAAATTGATTGTAGATTGTAAAAAAAAATGGTTTGAGGTGCTCTGGCAGCAGTCAACAGGTTTAGGTTTGAGAGTGGACATGGATTTGATAGGTTATCAACTATTTTTAATGGCAATCGGAAAGGTAGCTCTGAATCATGATAGCACAGTTGACCATGTTGGGCCATGGTCACAATGCTGGAGATGGCGGTGTAGCAAAATTGGATATCTCGCCCAATTGAAGGAATGACTTGATTGAGCTTGAAAGGATATAGTATATTACTCTTGGCGTTAAATGAATTTTTCTGGTGATCGGTCAACAGTGCCAGCGGATCTCTATTTGTTTTTTCTCTATCAACCAAGAGGAAGAAAACAACCTGCCGCTGAATAAATGCAGTCTACATCTTACTTGTGGTTCCTGGGGCTACACGGGGCTACATGGAGAACAAGCATAAATGCAAAATCTGATATGGTACAATCACAAAAATCAAGGAAAAATAAAATAAAATCATAAGACTACTTTTTTAATGTGAGACAGAAGCCGCAGCATTTAAGGGGCATATTTTCTTAATCAGATTTTAAGCAGTAATCATGAAGGAGGAAGAAAGGATGACCCGCATCCACACCAAGCATTTGGTTTATCTGCCTGCATAATGACTTGGGAGTGTACTATCCAACAATCAAAGTTTTTCGTTTCTTCTACATTTGCAAACACCTAGGGCCAGGGCCCTAACGGATCCAGCAGTTCTCTGATTTCTCAGTTTAATGGTCTTATTGTTTTGTTAACATGAAGTGCAGGCCTAATGAACAGAGATGAAAAAGGTATGCACCCTGAGCTTTTAGTTTATCCACCCGCAAAGTTGCTTCTAGTACCATTTAGCGTTCAGATCTTTTGGTTCTCCTAGCCCTTACAAACACCAAAGGCCAGTGCTCTTAAGGAGTCAACAGATCTCTGATTTCTCAGTATAATGGTGTTCTATAACCGGTGTTGTTAAAGTGAGCAATGACATATGAGTGCCTTTGACTATGCCTCACTCATATACCATTTCAAGCAGTTAAAGGATGTTCAAGGCGTCCATCATTGCCTTGTCTTATTTAAAGCCATGACACAACAGAAGCCAAATTAAAGAACTTTCATACAAGCCAATAGAGAAGAGCACTATATTAATATTATCGGGAACACAAGGGACACTGTGCACATTGTGGTACCATAAATAGCTACTCTCAATTATTATTGGTTGAGATCTCCAACAAACACAGTAGGAATAGTGAGATCTCAAGCAACTGTTTACTTCATATCAACAAAGAATATTAGTGATTGACATCTACTTCACGGTTAAACCAACCTAAAGGATAGATTCTCCAGTACAATAGTAAGTGAACTATGATGAATCAATAAATATCAAGTCATACCTGGATTAAGAGCTTGCATGCATATGGCAGCTTCATAGTAGAAATGTTATCCCCATTTTTACAGGATGAACAAATTCCAGTTTTTAGCCTATGGTTGTAATATCCTAATAAACCACATTGTCTGCAAACCTGCGCCAACAAGCAAACGTTATCAGCTGTATTTGACTACTGAATCACCAAATTCCAACACGAATTCTCATGAATAAAAGCTTCCTATGAGATGTATTCTCCTTTGTCCTCTATAAGTTTAGACAATAACATGTAGGCTAGCAAAACAAGAATATTGTGTAAGGAACTCAGCATGCAGAGCCACAACAAGTGGAGAAAAGACTGGAAGTAAATGAAATTCTATTTAATTAACATCACAACACAATGGTGGCTTAGATGAAAAGCTTCCCAAACATGCATGCAACAATAGCGAAAGTGAACTGCCTTTTAAGAATTCAAGTGGTTATACATTTTTATTGCATTGAAAGCTGGCAGCAGAGCAGCAGATGCTGACAGCAATCATGAAGGCTTAGAAGTCCAAGTCAACTTTCAGAATTAAAGATAGAGGTCTCAAAAGTAAGAAACAGTTTGACAAGCACCATTCGGCTTTCCAATGGTGTTGAAAGGCCCAAAGACCCACTCAGGTTGCAGTTAAAGCATAGGCATGGTCCCAAACCCATAGCTGGAGATTTCCGGAAACCAAGAAAGCCCATCTCGGATCTCACATGCATTTGTTTTTAACAAGGAAGAGTATTGTTGATTGGAAGTAGGATTCTACATTTCCAGATATTTTTTTTCTCTAAAAAGGTAAATTTGGTTAGACAAATTTTAAGCCTTTGAATGTTTGAATAAAATTTGTATCATTGTCAACCCGTACCAAAAGTAAGGGCTGGGGAAAGAAGAAACAGTGGAACATACGCAGCATACAATTTTTATGGGACAACAGAAATACAAGCTTATACCTGAACCTCAAAAGGATCACTAGAGATCATAAGGCGCTCAAATATTAACATACTAGCACCATAAGCAATCAAACAATCACGTTCCATTTCTCCTACCCGTAGTCCTGGAAATGAATGGCCAGAAAAAAAAAAATTAGAACTCCATAAGATGTATTTATATCCAACAATGTCTAAGAATAAGAAACTAAGAACCTCCATTTCGAGCTCTTCCCTCCGTTGGCTGTCTTGTTAGCATGACACGGGGCCCACTACCCCGAGCATGCATTTTATCTAGGACCTAGCCACCATAAAATCATTTGTTACCATAGAGAGTGATTGTCTAAAACAGACAGCTATAAGCTAAATCAAAGAGCATGCTTCACAAAACATGATGAGGGAAAAAAAAAAAAAAACAAAAAAGTGATACTCAAAAAATACCAGAACTTAATATGTGGAACTACAACCAAATATAGGCGTCTCTGTCAGGTGGACATTTTTTAAAGGAAAAAGCTACCAGTAAAAGAGTAATACAATTGTCTAGGATAAATCAGAGTGATCACTATTGTTGGGACAATAACTTCCAGGTATTAGTAAGCAATAAAAAACCTAACTAAGGACTCCAGAAGGATGAGGTAGGCATTGGTGCATCTATCAGATTAATTCAAATGTGGATGTTTACATTAATACATCTGCCAGATATATTGAATGATATTGGTTTTAAACTGAAACTTCTCATTATTTCTTACTTTTTTTCTGAAGAAGGTATTAGTCATGCTTTGGCCTGCTTGGAGTGCCAGGCCATTTGCTTTTGCAGCTAGCAAAAATAAAGCAGTAAAAGTAGTACCTACATAGATCACGGTTTAGTCTAAGAGTTCATTTGATTTAGTGGGAGAACAAAAGCATTAAGACGATTTGAGGCTTTATGGACTCACAACAAAAAGTATGATGCGTGGCTGCATTTGACATTTAGGAAAGAAGAAAAAATTGATCTCACGTTAATAACTCTCTCAAGTTAGGTTGCCCAAAAGGACAGATGATATTTTCTTCTGTTTTGGGATGTTAACCGGGGAAGAGCGAGAGGAAGAGATTTGTCTAGCTCTGTTCTACACAAAGATAAATGGCATACAAACATGTTTTGGAAACTTAGATCATACAGATCATACAGATCATTCTTCAAAGGAATCAAAGGCCTCCAAAATTAAAGAATCTCTTCTCAAAGAAGGGAGGAGATGAGAAGGAATTGAGATAACCAACAATGGATTTTGATATACGACTAAAGAAAATACAGGGTCTCACCATATGTTTCAGTTTTTGGTAGTAAATTGGTCCCATGAAAATATATGCTTGTAGTGGGCAACCAGTGATACCTGGAAAAGAAAAAAATATCATAATTTTTTTCTTTAAGTGCAAGTGGGAGTGCAAAAATGCAAAGACAAACATACAAAACTTTAACTACTTTTTCAGGGCCATAGTCTGTGCTTCAACTGTGCTCTTCAGAACAAGCCACAAGGCACAAAAACTTATTATTTATAACAAGAGAAAGTTTGTGAAACATATGGCGAAGTAAAGACTCGCATTCTTAGTGACATAAAAAGATTGTCTAATATGTATCATGGGATAAGACCAATCTTATCCCAGTGATATAATGAGGAAATATTTGAAGTGCGTAATTTCTATAATTTCTTCACCAGTGATATAAGTTATATATCTAATTTAAGTTTAAATAAGTTTTTCTTAACCACACGGCTTAAAGATTCTGAGGACAAAACCCAAACCAAGCTTTATGAACAGAATCAAAAACATGCACAACGATGCCTATGTTTCAGACATATTAAATTCCTTCTTTTTGCTTCTTTTTGATAGGAAGGAGAGAAAAACCTGAATAAAGGAAGTCTTTGCCGTTATAGCTAAAGCCTCTGTCCACAAGAACTTTACTGTCATCGAGCAAAAGAGAGGTAAACAAATGACATCTGTAAAAATTCAAAGAAGAGAAGCAGGCCATACTGAAGATGAAGGCCGCACCTTATAGCCTCAACTGTGTCTGCATGACCACTTGGTTCCCCAAAGGCACTGCCATAATGAAACCTACCACATGAGACTCCAGCTTTACCCCCGAGAAGCTCTATCATCTTGCCCACAGTCATTCGGCTGATAACAACACAATATTTTGTAACTTAGATCATGAAAGTATACTTAATTAGAGATTACAATTAGAAGTTTCATATCAAACAATTAAAGAAAATAATGGCATGGAAAAGTCATTTAGATGATGGTTTTTGGGTGCCAACCAGAGTTTAACCTTACAACATCCAATTGTGCTTGAATAGTTTAAAAGCTGCTTTTACAGCACGAGAAAGTAACCCCTCACACAAAAGCAAAGAGAGACATGCAGTTAATGAAAATCTCAGCAGTGAAAATCACACTCCTCTGCGGAGAAAGTCAAAAGGACCATAAGGATTAACGGTTGTGGTTTTCAGCATATACACAGAAGAAAGAAGCCAAGAAATCATGGCCTAACTATGGGAAATATAACTTACTTCGAACTTGTAGTTTTCAAGTGCATTCTACATCAAATTCAGCCCTTTGACTGCACTTTCCACAAGAATGAATTTGTCCCAGGACAGTACAAGTAAATCAAGTTTTCTGCTATTATTGACATTTCCTTCGCTCCTTTTTTTTTTCCCCTCCAATCAACCATTTTGGAATGAACCAATAATCATGTTTCAGGAAAAGGAAAACGATACTACGGAATTTTGAGTGAGCAAATTTTGAATGGAGAAAAAGTGTTAATTAAAAATGATAAAACAAATGCATGCAGACACCTATTCCTTTGTCTAGCTTTCACGGAATTGAGAAGACAAATTCAGCTACAACTAATAAAACTAATTGGAGTTCAGAAAATCCTTAAGTTTCCATGCAACCCAAACAAAAAGATATAAAAAAATGGTATGAGACTCCTCCCCTCAATTTGCACATCAATAAGATCAACATATCGATAAAGATCTTATAAAAACTAGTTGATCCAAACTATATTACCTGGGAAACCCATGAGGATTCATGATCAAATCAGGGCAAATGCCACGTTCTGAAAATGGGAAGTCTTCCTGCTGGATAATTGTGCCACAAACACCTTTCTGCCCATGTCTGCTACTAAATTTGTCGCCCACCTGAAGGGATGATAAACATAAGAAAGGTTAACCTGAAATATAAGACGACTATATATTCCACAAAGATGCCAGATTATAGATCTTTACCTCTGGTCTACGTGTATGGCGAATTGAGAATTTGATACATAGGTTATTATTTTTATCATTAAAAAGAGCCACTTGATCCACAACACAAGACTCCCCTTCAGGACCCTTATATGTTTGTATACTTGGCCTATATGCTCTGGATTTAAAAACAAAGTATTAGAAATCTTGATGTTAACAGAGACATATCAAGAACTTTCTCCAGAAAAAGGGTGGCTAACCTATCTGGTAACCCTGCTGGAGATACCATTGGTCCCCTTGTAACGATAGGGGACTCTTTATTGATATATATGTCACCTGGCTTAATAATTTCCCCCGGTGCAGCGATCCCATCATCATCCAGTATCTACACATGTCAGCACACATTAAAGAGATAAAAATACAGGCAATATTTTCTACCAAAAGAAAACTCCAAAAAAAAAAAAATCATAATTGAGGAACTAAGGATTTGCAAACTCAAAGTGGCTTCCAACTCCACAATAAGTCCCGCATAATTTTAGATTAATCAGCCTCATTAGACTATAGGAAAAAGAAATTAACAACAATGACCTTTTGGTAATTCTGGAATGAATTTTTTTCATAACCACAACCTGTATGGCAACACATCTAGTTTATTTCATCCTCGTTGGGCTTAGTTTGAGTCTGCGTTAACTAGAAAGAAATTTTCCTTTCCAAATTAAGAGATTTTAGATTTTCCCTATTTTTTAGAGCTATACTTCCCTCAAGTCCTGTGGTCTAGTATCACTTGAACAACTTGATGCACCAAAGCTTCAGCAATTGTTCTTTCTTTTCAATGACAAAACTTCGCTACTATTGTCTCAAGTGAGACTCCATGCTTCTTTTATTTGGTTGTCGGACAACCATAACCCACCATCAAATGTTAAAGATCATATCGGAGCAATATTAACAAACCCATCAGTTCGCACAAATCTCCAAAGTATGAACATCAACATTCTTGGAACTGTTTGCAGTTACCGCTACAAACCATCTGACGGGAACATTATTTCTTTATAATCTTGTGTTGTCCACTTGAAGCCCTCTTCAACATTTGGAGCCATTACCCCCTGGACTAAAAGAAAAACTCTAATCCTTGCAGTGGGCTATCTATACCAGAACTTAGAATTGGATTCCAGTGTTGGGCTTGAATCACATTCCAATTTATATGATGGCTAGAAAGAAATAAAGACATTAAATCTCCATTACAGAATACTTGCAATAACAGTTTAAAAAGTGATTTAGTGGACTTTACAAGGACAATTAGAATAACAGCACTGTTTACTTACTTCAGTGGTCATAGGTAGAATTATCTGACAGATAAAAACTAGTTTATATCTTCAGCCTAAGCTAGCCAATTTCTGCATTTTCTTTCGTATTTCAAACAATGTAGATCACTTTGTAGTAGAGAACGAAAAAGGTATGCTAATATTAATATGCATTACCTGCATCCTTCCTGCAACATCTCCCTCTCTATTAGGCCGGATTATCCTGTCCTCTGTGTTATTTTCGTACTTCTGTCTCAAGGCTGAATACCTGTTTGTCAGACAATCCCAGATGGGCAACTGGCATAATTTTAATGACTTGTCCAACTAAGACTCCAAGAACTTTAACATAATTTCAATGACTGGTCCAACAGCAGACTCCATGCACTTTGACATTGTAATTTGCAATCACAACAAGAAATGGCATGAGAGGATAGGTAAATTTACCTTTTCATAACAATACAACGACCAAATCCACGATCCAAGGATGACTTGTTCATGACAATTGCATCCTCTATGTCGTAGCCACTGTAGCTCATCACAGCAACAGTGGCATTCTGCCCTGCTCCAAGCTTATCATATCCAACCTGAAAGGAACATAATTAGTTCACTACTCATAATTGCTGCAACACTGTGAAATAATAAACACCAACCAGCTCAATTGTCCTTGTTGTCAGCAGAGGCCGTTGAGGATACACCAGCAGGTAGAGTAGTGTGTCCATCCTACATAACTGCAAATCAAAAGATTGGGGCTGTATTAGCTTTACACAAGAGATTCATTGCTATTATAATTGAAATTTGGAAGTGATTAGACATGATCTAACTACACAAGGACCAAAGGCCAATACCAAAAGACAGACAAGACTTTTTGGGAAGCGTCAAATATGTTTTAATTTTTCAACAAGTAAAACAGACGCAAACAATGTATCTGCATCCACTTTTCCCTGGTTAATCTTGAAACCAATATTTAGCAGAATTATAACTTGAACCCACAAAAGATCAAAGGAAGGGAAACAGTCAGTGACGTAGAAAATGAATACAGAAGATCCATCACAAAATGTCAACTACAACCAGAACAAAACCACTGGAACGTCGCCAATGGAACATGCAAAAAACAACAGTAACTGATTAATAACGAATTTTTGTTGTTGCCCTAAGAGCATTCATCTATTTTTGGCTTCTAGCAAAAAGTTTTGCTAATTTTGAGATTAAAACGGGCATGCACCAAAGCCATACACAAAATTTATACTTTTTAATCTTAAAAAGATGAAAACATAGGTGGTTCTTGACTGACAGGATGGTGAAACGGTTAGATCATAATGACTTTCTGGGGAGCAACATGCCATTTTCTGTGCTATTTTTAACTGAAAACATCATTGACATTATTGGTGATAAATCCACATACATGAATCAGCCTGCTGGTATCTTTATTTATATGCGATGTATACTTATTTACAGGCATTTGAGACCCATTTATTTTGTGATTTTAGTCCATCTAACATGTAAATAAAGTTCCATATCAGTATCCAGAATGCAAAGCTATCAGTAATTTCTCTATGAACAGAAGAAGCCTTATTTTGCGAACATCAAAACCAAAAACTTACAGAAAAAAGCAGAAGAAAGAGTAGCTATACCCCCAAAACAGAAAGTAAATAAATAAATAAAATTGAAAGTTTTGAACAATCACTTGCCTGGTTATACGCAATATTTCCCATGGCTTGCTTCCCCATAGCACACTGTCAAGATAAAGCGGGCAAGTAATTTGAGATCATAAGTGTGAAACTTTTAGTTCATTCAGATTCAGATTTATGTACTAAGAAAGAATAATAAAAAGAAGAAACACCTGATAGGTATTTCTGGGTGATTGATTATGATGAGGATATGGAATGAGCCCAGCACAAACACCTAAGATGGTTAAAGGCTCTATTTCAATATGTGTTGTTTCTGGCGTAGCCTCTCCCTCATACAAAGCAATCTATGAAGTAGATAACAAGCAATAAGAGGCATCGTCTATGAAGAAAATCCACACAGCAACAAGTTTTAGCATAAAAGTCGTTAGGGAGCAACAAACCAGAGCATTATTTTCTTCATTAACATCAAGGTACTCGATCAACCCTTCTCGTAAAAAATCATCAAATGTGCGGACTCCATCCTTTACAGGACCAATAAATAAATAAATAAGCCAGTTTCAAAAAAACCAATTTTATTTGCCTCAAGAGACAGAAATCAAATTACCATTAACTCCTTCATATGATGCTCTTTGATCCTTGATATGCCTTTGTCAGCAATAACAAGTGGACGACAAACTCGACCTCCATCGGAAGCAATATAAACACATAGCTGAAAAACATTTTTTCTGTCAAAGTCAGCCGTACACTTATGACAATGTATACTTTAAAACACTGCATGTTTAGAAGGAAAAAAAAATGCATAGGTGACCCCCTATATATTTAACAAAGTAACATAACTGATTACTGAATAGCTAATCAAGAAAAGATGAAAGTGAAAATGGATAAATGAAGCCAGATTGTGAGTAGAATCAAAACATTCCTTCATCGCATAGTCAATACACAATAAGGTGAGAAAAAAGGTATCCTAGAATGTCAAAGTTTTGGGGAGGAAAGTAGAAGCTAATCATTGTACAAAGATTTTATGAATATTCCATTTTGGTTTGAGTATGTTCGAGTCCGGGATTAAATAGCATCAAATGCAGTTCAATAGCCTGATTACTTACTTTCTTCAGACTTGACTTCTACATTGAGAAAACTAAGATGTATTTGTGAAATCTACATTTTCAAATACATTCTCTGTTTAAGTAGTTCTGGTTTCACTTGATACTTGTCTTCTTGGTAAGGAAGTGAAGAGCGATCTTGAGGAGCGACCAGCTATGGATTTTTATTACTTTAGAGTTCAATTTTCTTTTTAAGTTGTCACCCTTTTTTTCCCATGAAGCTTTCTTCTTCTATCCAGAAATAAGAAAGTTCAGAACACAATGTTTCAATAACCAAAGGGAAAAAAGAAGAAGACATTGTTCCTTGTCCATTCATCAAAGCCCTAAATATTTTGATCATAGATTCTCAAGAGTCTATGAAGGTCTACATGTTGTCCATGTCGCTGTTAAATGTCTCCTACTGTTGTGATGGCACTGAAAAGTTGGGACTTGAGTATATTAGGGTTTTGTTGATGTCATTACCCCTTTCAAGAACATAACGAATTGGGGAAAGAACAAAAGGAAAAGAATCATTGTTTTCACTTTTCTTATCAGCTTGCAACATTTCTACACCATCTCAAATGCATCAATAATGTGTTCTTTTGTGATAAAACAACAAATATTACTGTTAGGTATGAATTCAAAGTTCAGAATATGAAAAAGGGCAAAATAGTCATTTTAATTAGGTTTGCCCTTACGTTGCCTATAAGTATGAGACTTTGGCAAACCATATCCTGTTACATCATTGGATAAGCAGTCACAATGATCGAAGTGTGAGAACCACCAGAGAATTCTCTAAAAACTCTCTGATGTGTTTTGTGCTTTCACTGTACAATCCACATCACACTTCCAACAACTGGTAGAAGGGCCCATTATCTCCCAACAATTACACAACACCAAGTCACATAAGAAAAAATGACACAACTCAAGAGAGGAATAATTTACCTGCTTCTCGTTCACATAGACACTCACAAACTCCCCAATTTTTCCAGCTCTGCGTAACTTTCTCATAGCACTAGCAAAACGCTAAAAAAGAAGTAAAAACATGGTAAGTTAGATAGAGAATACTTACAAAGACCATCTCAAGCGAATACTGCCATACCTGAGGCCTCCTATGCTTGCCTAAGATCAGCCCATTAAATATAACCAGAAAGGAATTTGGTGTGTGAAGCTCCTCTCCAGATAGAAATTCCAAGTCTTCAACGCCCAAACAATAGCACTATCACGACCAATTAAAAGTAAAATCGATATGCAGCATAGATAATAGCAGATGCACAGTATTTATGTGCAAGTACATAAAAATACTACTGTCCCAGAGAAAACCACAAAAGCTTCGCAATTATTCAGGTAACATTGACAGTAGGACTGAAAAAGAACTAATAATGTTTAGGAATCTCCCCCAAACATGCATTCACATTCTCCCATCTAAAGCATCCCAGCATTCATTAAGAGCAAAATTTTCAGTCTTGCAAGCATCCCAGAACCAGCCTGATATCTCAATTTAATGACTACAAAAGCATGAACAGCTACCTCAAAGTTTCAGCAGCCACTGTTGGGGCTGTTTACACTCTCATCCCCAACAATAACAACAGTGATGGTGGGAAGATGCATGAATTACCTGACTGCTAGTGTATTGAACGCATTTTCAAGGACTAGAAGTAGAAGTTGGAAGCAATTTAGGAAAAAATGTGCTCTGTGAAGAGAAAAAATAACCAGAAGTGTCTGGCAGAACAGAGGCAAGAGAGAGGAAGAGAAGTGTTTAGCAAAAGAGAAAAGAAAATGAAGCACACAAAAAGATTGAATTGAGGTGCTTCAATACCATGCTAGGCAATTTAGCAGCAATAAGTTGCAAAAAGATAGGTTCAATCATCATAAACCTTCATCATTTGGAATATAGAGTTTAGATATGAGAGTACAATGACCAAAATACCATGAAACATAATTAACAAACCAACCACTTATTCAACCAACTCCAAATTAGTAATTCTAATTCCCAATTTTGCACTGATTAATTTGGGATCTAGTGAAAGTTTCCACTAGAGCAATCCATATTTTCTGCCACCATTGTATCTTTTCTAATGCAATGCGGAAAAAATTCAGAAAATTCAGCCCTAATGAAAGATTTACGCACCAAAGATTATGCCAAACCTAATTCGAGTGCCAAACCCTTCCTCAAAACCAATTGAATTGGAATTCCACCATCTCCAAAATTCTTCCATAAGGTCCTGTTACTGTATTATAGAAACACCCTTCCCCTTAAAACTACTTATCCACGAACCTCATCCAAATATTATTCACTCCCATTCAAATGTTAACTCAAACCAATTTCCTGCATTAGGTTTCATTGAAGTTAAATAACTTTCCTCCTCTGCATTAACCATTTTGAAGAAAAGCACAAACATTATGTTGATGGACAATTTCAACCTCTCCCTAAAACCTCCTAATAGGAAATCGGACTGGAGTTTTTCAATCTACTGGCAATACCAATAGGTGATGGGAAAAGAAGCACTTTATAACTTAGCAGGCTAGACATACTCTTGATCAACAGAAGCGTATCGACTAATGAGGTATCTTCTAGCTCACCAACAATTTTTCTATTGTTTTAATCACCCATCCCAAATAGTCCTAGATCAAGGAAGAACTTTGAAGTGAACACAAGTATTCCAAAGGGAGGTAAAACACCCTAAATCAAAGAAACATTTGCTAATTCCTGCTTTTCCAACACTCACCCCATAGGAAACTACTCCAGATTGCTCTGAAGCAAGAACTCTAGATTACCAAATTATCTGACCATAGAGGCCTTTCAGAGTCAGTACTAGGACCCCAAATTCCAAATATCCAAAACAAGAGAATGATCAGCACCTTCAAATCTGTAAGTCAGAAGAAGTCTTCGTCATCTCATCCACTTTCTCAAACACCCTCCAATCCCATAACATCAAAATCCCACCTGAACTGCTCTGAAAGAAACCCAATTTGCAAATACCACCCTACCCTACCCTACCCTACCCCATCCTCCCACCCGAAACACTTGCACCCTTCCCAAAAGAAAAAGGAAAACCGCTCCTCTCAGGTTATAAACGCATATACCAGCTCTCTATAAGTGCCCATACTAAAGTCTTAACTTTTATCAGTTGCGGCACTTTTTGCAGAAATCAATAATCAATAGTTTTCAATGTGCATATGAGATTCATACATTCGAGTTGTCACTTAAAGCAAAAACATAGTCATATGTAAGCTTGACATAAAACTTGTAGAAAAGGCATCAGTTCCACCCTGACTAAAAAATTAGTAAATTTTAAGAACTTAATAAACGAACTGAAACGTACCAGAGAAATTAATGGACCTTCCTCTTCATCAGTTGTAACATGAGTCATCAGGGCCAAGTTTTTAACCAGGCCACAAGCTTCACCTTCTGGAGTATCACATGGGCAAAGCATTCCCCACTGTATCAAAAAGGACAGCACAGGAATAACGATCAAATAAATCTGTTAAACAGTGTGCAAATTATACATGCAAAGGCGTATTGAAGAATGATTTAGTCATGAAAAATTTCGAGGGAAGCACATACAATTCAAGCTTACCTGGCTGGGTTGCAAAGCTCGAGGTCCACTTACTTTCCTTGACTTCTCAAATTGTGGTGAGATCCTTGTCATATGCCCCAAAGTCCCAATAAAGGATAACCTAGCCAGGACCTGTCACTAGAGGTTTTTCTATCAGTTCATACAATTAAAACAAATTCAGATAGCCCACGAAAAACAAATACAAACAAAACTCCTTCTGGATATAGCAGAACGATATCTAAAAAATTTAGGACAGCATCTCAAAGCATTCTTCACTCACATTCAAATATCACATGATAATTCTTGTCTGGTACATATATTAAAAAACACCACCCCTTTGGTGGTTCTACGATTAGGGAGTATGTGACCCTTTTGTTTAAAAAAAATCCTGTCTAAGATGTATCCTTCAATACAATTTACATGACATCTGGGTAGCTTTAAAAGATAATAAAAAACCAGGAGAAACAGCACTCAGCAGAATTGCTTGTACAATTATTATGCCCAGATTTAGATTTACCATCAGGCTCTCTTTGGTTGACCATGGAGCAACAACATGAGACCCAAGCTTCAGGGATCTCAACCCATTTTGCAGAACCCAAACAAATACACATTACAGAATCCATACAAAGATGCTCTTTTCTTTTTCCTTCTTTTTTTTTTTTAACAAATAAACAAAAACAACTAAACAAAACTTAAAAAGAAAGGGGAAGAAGAAAAAAAGGGGAATGCAGGAAAAGATATAAATCCCTCAGCAGCCCAATGGAGATTGAAAAATAAAATTTAAGGAAATCATGCCCTACACAACAGCGTGGCTTTAGTGACTAAGAAACTCGGCAATTACTAATCTTGCTAATTCCTACTTCCGTTGGAATCAGCAATGCTCTTGCCCTCTTTTCTTCCTCAACTTAAGCCCCAACATCTCTACTGAAAGGAAGAGGATGAGAAAGAGAATCCATGAACAGCGTAGTAAAAGAAGCCAAAAGAAATCAAAGACTATATCATGCCAGTAAGCATTTTAAATTAAAATTGTCACACCCATGGAAAATATGCAAAGTCTAAACACCACCAACACATAGCCACCAAATATAGGGATAGTTGCCATATTTTTATTGCCTTATATTTCTTAATGATTCAATGGTTCTAGATATCTACTTGATATGATACAGTATGGCTGCAAAGAAGTTAGTTTTATCAAGTATCTGAGCTTGATAGGAGGATGCAGGTAATAAAGTAAAATGAATGCAAATGTAGATGATTGGATATAAACAACCTGTGTCATGCCTTTCCTGTCCATCCTGAACCGTTTGACGTTGAAATTACCAGTGGAAAGTGTCCTTTCTAGGCCGGCAGTAATACTGTCTCCACGTACATACTACAAAAACGGAAAAATCACAAGAGAAAAGGAAAAACACATTAAGAAAATCATCCTAAAAAGAACTTAGAAACTATTGACATATGATGGAAGAAAGAAATCTGAGATATTTAGCTGCAATTAGAAATAAGGTAACCAACAACCAATCAAGATGCAATTAGCACTTTAACAAAACTAAGACAGGACCAAAGGTTGACATAAAGAATTGCAAATTACAAGAGTCGCACATGTATAGCATTTCTAAGTAGCAATGCAACCTAGTAAGTTATAGCATTGACATGAAAGCATAATCAAAGAAGATGATACTTGAGAATTAACAAATGTCAACCTTGTAACTTGTTTCAAAACTACAATAGTATGCCTAGATAGAACATGTAACAACCACACTACATCTTTCTGTATGCGTGTACAATCAAGTATATTATAGCACAAGCATGAAATCATAATCTATAGAAGATGATACTTAGGGAATGATAAAGGTCAAATCACTAGTTTCTTTTAGAGTTACCATATTCTACCTAAATAAAACATGCAAGAACCGGACTATCAACACTCTCTCTGTATACCTTAATAGGGGTGTGTGTGTGTGGGTGGGTGTGTGTGTGTGCGCGCACGCGTGCACGTGCAAAACTATGGAGGTCAGTGGATACTAACTAAAACTACATGGGCTCATGGAACATATTTCTCAATGTATTTCCTACTTTCAAGCTATTCAAGTATAAAAACAAGTAGTTCTGTCTTCTGGTCCAAAATAACAGAACATATATCCTCTTAATGTATATGAAAGTCTAAACTATTTTTATAAAAGAAAAGTCACTCTCTATAAGAAAGGGCAAGGACAATTGCAGGTTGTCCCCCACGTATAAATTGGCAATACTCAATCACAAACACATGCATCTTACACACACGTACTCTTTTTGTAAGAATCACTAACTTTTTATGGGTTGAGTATCTTTTTCATACTGAGCATGCATTAATATGAAGCCTAACTAAATTATCTTAAGGCATTACTTAATTATCCGTTGACTTTAAAGAGAACATTATCTAGAGCATGCTCCCACTAATTTACTAACAAATTTAGCAGTTAAACATGAAAGGCAAAAGCTACATTATGTACTACACTTTCAGACTTTGATAAGATTTGATTTTTCTGTATTTGTTGCCTAAGCTATGCAAAATTTGGTATTTATACATGTAAATTTCATAAATATAAAAGGTGAATGAAATAAATTGACTTTGAAAATTGAATCACAAAAAGGAACAGAATACACAGAAAACTCCAAGGACAAATAACCAAAAAAAATGCAGCTTAACCCAGTAATGGTTGCAGGATTGTATTATCTCATAATTTGTACAATCTCATGACTTCAACTATAGCTAAAATATTTTAGGTGACAGGAACAAGAAAAAAAAAAGGCCTAATTGCATTGCTGAGGAAATTATTTTATGGAACCATAGACTACAGGCAATGTGTGACATCTAAAACTGCATCTCTAGGTACATGTTGTATATGTTGGCCAAAATTTCTACTAACTCTGACCTAATTTTCAACCTTTAAAAAGAAAAAAATAAAATAAAATATCAGCCTTCGTTAGTTCGTATGGCATTGCCACGGAGAGTTGAATTTGAAAAACCCTTGATTTCAAGACCACTTACTGAAAAAGGAAAACATGAACTTTGATTTCAATACAATAATTTTCAGGTTACCTGCAAAGGGTCAAATCGGCTAGACCTACTAAGCCTGGCCATGTTCATGTCCATCCTCTTCTTAACTTCTTCTATCATTGACTTAAACAGGTCCTACAAGATTAAAGGCCAATGCATAAAAAGAAGAGAAAGAAAAACGTGTAAAAGAACACAGCATGTGTGCATGTGTAAAATATTTATGGCCAGAAGTACAAATCTGAATTACGGTACCTCAAACAGCAGTGAAATCAACTGGCCAGACAACTCCAACCGCTTGTTTCCCACATAATCCTATGAAAGGAAAGGAACTTCTGTTTAGGATCTACTCAAACACCTATATGCAATCCATAGATATATTATCATTTTCGAGCTCAGATACACTATATCAAAAAGCAAACAGCAACTGGAGGTGTGGGAAGCACCAACCAGCCTCCATTTACCATATAGAATAGATAAACACAAAGGTAATGGACCATCTAGAATAATGGTGCCAACAATATCGTCCTTTCCCATAAGGCAAGGTTTGAACATAAGACCTACTGAGCCTCACCTCACCCTTTTATCACACAAACCCAAGCCAAGGGATGCTTCAACCTTGATAAATGCAATGTTACCATTGCTTTAAAATTCCATGAATAAAGGTTCAGGGAACAGAGAGGATTAGCTTGGGAAGAGCTTCCATTGCACATGACGTGGGATTTGCACAAGTGATAAACACAACTTCAAACCGCAAAACTTCCAACCCCTCATCAAGGGTTTGGCTCCAACAACACAGGTTTCTGTCAATAAAACCATCCATTTTTCGCCCCCTATGGGTTTGTTCAATCAACCGGCAAAAGATTATTATATATAACTTCTATTTCTAGGGTGTTTTTTTTCTTTAATTTCAGTGGACTTGAGTTATCCTCCCTTTCTGTCATCAGAACCCACCCAACCAGGTAGGTTTAACAGGGTAACAGTGATTAGTTTGGGTCAGAACTAAATCAAACTCATTCAATCATTCCTGGTTTTGTAAGATCCAGCCAACTATAAAGGGTTTCAATTAATATTAATGAACTAGATACTGAATTTTTTTAATTTTAAAAGATTCACGTTTTAGGCCAGGTATTAAACTTGGATCATGAGGTAAAACAATTATCAAGAAACTACAGTAGGACTTGCATTCGGAAGCTGCCTTTTTTATTTCTACATATCTTATTTGTCTTTTTAAAGAATAAACACATGTATTCTTACCCATAACTGTTATACTTTATAGTGGTATATAAGTTAAATTTTTGGAAAGCAACTATTAATGGTATTAATGTAATCTAAGGATGATGAGAATTCTTGGAAAAGAATTTAGCATACTATGTAAATATTTGCTTCGTTTGCACATAAATAATAGTAAGCCTTCTTTCTCACTGAGGGTAAATACAATTGCACAAGAACCGTTTCTATTTTCAATTCATGGATCTGTATTTGAAATATGTTTGAGCTAGTATAATAACCCATGAATAAATGTATTTGCTTTTAATATCAAGACTTACCACATCAGAAAAAGAAAAAGAAAGCTTCCTTTTGAAATGGTATCAATTTACCTTATCATCTACTGCAACCCATGAACAAACTTATTTTGCTTATAATATATAGACTTACCAAACCAGGGAAAAAAGAAGAAGAAGAAGAAAGAGTATGTAAACAGTATGTAATTACCTTATCATCCATTGCATCCTTATTCAGAATTGCATCTATCATGCGTCTTAGCATTACTGCAACATATATACATTTTGCACGAAAATTATCCTCATGCACCTATAAAGAACAATAACAAAAAATTAAGATAAAGGATTAGAATCAGGGAGGAAAAGGTAAAAGGAAGGAAAGTAAAAGAAATGTGAATCATCAACTACTTTACATGTAAGCAGTACCCATTTAAAAAAAAGAAAGAAAACTCACTGGAACATTGGCAAGAAATATATGCCGTAGGATTGATAGAGCTCTCCCTTCCTTGGAAAAGAAAAAAGAAAGTAATTTGAGCTTATAATTATTAAATTGAAAATTGTTAGCAACTGAAAAGAAATCTACCATATCGCAAAGACCAACATTATCAGTATCCAGATGTAAGTGTTTGTTCATACTATACATAGCTATACACACATGCATCAACCCAAATACATAATATATATGAGGGAAGACCTTATCTGATGAAGAACCAGAATAAGTTGACTTCTTTACCTGAAACAAAAAATTATTAGGAGGTTTAGAACTGAAAGAAATAGAAGATTGAACACAATATCAAAAATAAAACCATTAGACGCAAATTTTTGAGATACTGATGCTAGTTCATTTTACAAAGGTCTTAGGATCACAGAAAAAAGTCAAATGGATTTGGGACAATAAAAGTGCACATACAATTTTTAAGAAGTTCTCCACAATCTAACCTTGTGTGACAATCAAGATGGTAATTTTGACAATCTCCTTCACATATAGTTCAAATCCTCCTCACATAAGTTAAACACATGTGAAATGTTTGACTAAAATGAGATATGAAAACTGAATTCAAAGTTTTGATCACTACTCTCATATCATATTAAAACATGACTCATTAAATTGTTTGAAAATAATCCTTCATTATTATCTTAATGAAAAATACATAAAAAAGGATATATCAATAACTAAAAACATTGATTTGAAAATTTGAAAGTAATGAAAATAAAAATATAGAAATTTGGAGAGCTAAAGACTACTTCACTCCCTACACATGACGCTCAGCTATTAAGTAAAATGTCACAACATTTGACTTGGTTAACAGTGTCATTTTTTCCATGCAATTCACCTATAAAATATACATATCAGATTCTCATTTTTCCTCATAGGCCCAAAGCTCCAATAAAACGTATCCAGGGTCCACAGTATGCAGACCCAAAAAAAAAAACACGGAGAGCAAAAATCTGGCAAAAAATTTCACGCATCAATGCATCTAAATTGCAGCAGACCAAGCCATTTTCAACGAGAAGATTCTTTGACAAGAAAAGAAGAACAGGAATCAAACAACGAGAACTGGATCCAATAATAGCCTTCCAAAATATGATATGAGAACATTGTTGGGGCCAGGTAAGGCAACAAGTGCAATAAAATTCTGGTGGAACATCTGCCAGAAGTTATTAAGATTAAGAAGTAAAATCCCACAATCTAGTAATAAATTACGCTTTATACAAACCATTATCTTACCCATGACTCAATTAGTTCCATGGCTTGCTGTTTTGTGTAAACCCCATGCTTTACACATTCCTGAAAGTTGTGCAACACATTAGAAAGTTGAGATTAACAAGGAAAAATGAAAGATTTAAAAGAAGAGGTCTGCTGGTGCAAACATAGTAATAAAATGACCAATTTATGATACCAAAAGTCAACAGATACATCAGAAATTAATCAACCACCAAAACGTTTAACTATTACCAAATGAAAAATAGCTATTCTATTTTCAAAGCTAAAAAGATTAAAAGGACAAAAAAATCTCTTGTTTACTTTATGGATCCATGCCATAACAAACTCATCCTTAACTTTGTAGAGCACTGATGCAACCTCTGTTTAATAAATAAAAACTAATGGATTGTCCCATCAACATAATATTAATATACATACATATATGTACACGTATATGAACAGAGTGGACAGTATTTTCCATGAAATGATAGTCACAAAAGTGAAAACTGCTCATATTCCTTCCCTGAAAGCATAGCAGAATGCAACCACACATTATGGCAACTTTGTATAAAAGAAGAACATCAAGAAAAAGAGATTTCCGTGTACGTAAAGCCCCTAACCTCAAATAAAAGGCATCTTACAGGACCAAACCAACGTCTTAGGTAAACATGTGATCCAGGGAGATGACAAAGATTTAAGAACAAACGGGGTGCAATGCACTGCTAGCATGCCTGAACTCCTAAACGCAACATCTCAATTAAAAACCAAGACTAAAACTACCTAGATAATCAAACACTGGATGATCCCCCCACAGCCCAAATCCAGTGAATACTGGACAATAATGGCAATGGTTTCGAGTTTAGATCAAACAGAATTGGATACTTCTCTTACATTTCATGAATTGTTACAACGTTAAAGTAACCAAGATATGCAATATGAAAAAGTAAAATAAAATAAAATAAAATCATGAAAGCAGTTGCATTGTCAAAGCCCAAAATGTTGGATGTGATTGCACTTCTAGGATAGTCAGTTACATTTATTGGAAAATATATCAAGTTCACAACAAACAAATTCATTGCAATCATATCAGCTTTTAACTCCTTGACCATATGCTTACCTCAATAGATGGCAAAAGTAGGACACTATATCGAGGATCTCTTCCAACCATCTGTACAACCTCTTGGTCACTCTCCATTCCCATGGCCTTCATGACCACCATTATAGGAACCTGCAGATAGTTTTGAATAATCATAAATTACGAAAGAATGTTCATGTAGAAACTACTAGAGAGAGAGAGAGAGAGAGAGAGAAGCAAAAACTTAGAGTGGTCAGAGTGAAAAGAAATTGGTAGCCACGTGAAGACCTTCTTAGTAAACTGATTCAGATGCAAATACATTTTTCCTTTTTCCATCAAAATAACTGTTTTGCTCTTCCGTTCCTCAGTGCTGCTTGTTACAGATGCATTTATGCTGAAACCAACAAAGGAAGCCATAAATACATACTAAAAGATTGCAATGCACCAAAAATCTAGTTTTAGAAAAAATAAATAAAAAAAAAAAGGTTGGCAATACTAGCCAAAGAAGACATTATCTTTAAACAGTGCAGTAATAACAAGAAAGAACATAGGTCATTTAACCAAGCCAGTTGAAAAAGCATTGCTACTCTTCCATACTGGTAGGCTGATAGGAGTCTATTGTATGTGCAAAACATCTCAAAGGATTTTCCCTTGTTTTCTCCTTAATGTTTGCTTTCCTAACATCATTACTAATTACTTCACTCCTGATCCTATCATTCCAATATAAAAGTCGAATAATAATAAATGAACAAAGAGTGAAGCAAGAGAGAAGAGAAATGAGGATTTCAAGATAGTGTTAGCCTTAGAAACCAATATCCACCATCTTAATGCCAATAGGGTTATACTTTGATCTTAGAAACCAATATCCACCATCTTAATGCCAATAGGGTTATACTTTGATCTTATCGACCTGGAGCATATGTTCTATGATAAAGCACACTTGTAATATAATAAAACATTGTAGTACAACATTTACTACTAGTAACAGAGAATGCAATATGTATATTAGCATCCAAAAACAAAGGAAATATAATCTGTAGGGATTTTCATAAGAGATAACAAAATATGGTATGAAATTTCCAGATTTAACATCTTCCAAATGTTGAAGGTGCGCAAGCTTGAGTACAGAAGGAGATATGATTGGAAAGAATTTTCCTTCCTGAGGGGTGGGGCAACATATGACATGAGGCAAATGCAGATCTCCTAGAGTCACATGAGCATGCATAAAGTGACTAAATAACTTAACATTCCCTGCATGATAGAAATGGCGCTTCTAGAGCCATTGACTATGGTTTTTGAGTGAGAAAATACTCAAAAGGCACGTGATTTTGAAAATAATGTGTGACAGCTATTTCTAAGTATTGTGGTAATGCATGACACCCATGAACTGCAAAAGAAAAACCTTCTGAGAAATGTGATTATACATGAACTTCAAAAGTAGATTCTCTGGAAGTGCATGATCTGCATATCAAATCTTTTGGAGGCATGTGAACACACATGAAATAATGGAATGATTTTGGCTATAGATGACTACAGCTAAAAACTACTCCTATCCCATCTCAGTAAAATCTATCATTATCCATACAAGAGAGTAGAATAACCTGACCTGCCACTTCCCCAGACTTTATTTTGCCACTGCCAAAAACAATTTTCCCACAAACCACACCCAACATGCTAAGAAGAGACACCCCGCCATCTTGAACGACTAGAACTTTTTGATACTATGCCCTCAGCATACTAGCCAGGTGCATGAATTATTCAGTCTACCCCTTGCAAATGTGCACTACTTACTGCTCATTAAAAGATAAATAAAAAAGAACAAGGAATGAATTAATTTCATACATAAACATTACTAAACTACAGACTAAACTACCTTAAAGATGGCTAGAGCACTCTAGGTATTGATGATAGATGAACACTGCCCACCAAGATCACATGATTTTCACCAAAAAATACAATCATGAAATGAAAGAGGAAGACGGGAAGAACTGGAAAAGAAAAGTCAAGTAAAAGGCAAAAGGAACTACTCACTTCCCCTTCTTGTCAGTGTCAATGATAATCCTATTCTTTGATAATTGTTCTTGTATCAACAACACCTGGAAATGGTCAGGGCTGTCATAATATACTACTATCTAGAAACCATCAAGAATGAAATAATGTTCAGTTCAAATTGTATTGAAAAGTTAAATTTAGCTGTGATAACTAATAATTGGACTTCACAAATTCACAAATTCCAAGAAATGAGATAAATGGAAATGGCCAGAATGCAAATTCTGAGATTCAACTATTTACGATAACATCAGCCTGGTTAAAAGAAAAAACAGTCCTCAACCTTTTAATATTTACCCAATATTAGAAATCATAGCAATACAGGAATCAAAATAACACCTTCTCTGTCCCTTTGATGACAAAATATCCTCCAGGATCAAGGGGGCACTCACCTACAGTTAGCAATGAATAACAATTATATATACATGGAACAACAGAACATCAAGAAAGGGCAGGGGCAAGAAAGAGATTGGTGTTTGAATCATGTGCAAACAAACCAAGTCTCGCAAGCTCAGCTTCATCTTTTCCATATAAGACACAGCAGCAACTCCGCAACATGGTCGGCATTCTTCCAATAACAACATCATTCTGCAAACAAAAAATACAATGTAAATCCAAATACAACTAACCGGATTTAACTTATAGTCATCCATAGCAGTACCTTCTCCAATCTAATCTTTTGGGTATGACTTCCTTGAATGTACTCTACGTTGACCAAAATGGGAGCAGAATACCTTGAATTTCCACAATTTAATTGTAAACAGAATTCAGTATATAAGCCATCAGTTTTCAAATAAATATGCGAACCACATTAGATATGGGTCCCAGTTGTGATATGGAAACTTTTGAAATATGTAGAATTGCATACATCCAAGAATGTACATGATGCACTAATCAAATTAATAAGAAGAGCAAGAAGAGCAAGAATAAATAATCAACATCTCAACATGACAAAAGAACAATCCAACCCAGACATTCCAACAAAGATGCATCAGTGTCCAGACAACCAAAAAGTTACTAAAGAGCAATCTTTGCTATTTTCAGGTTAAGAGTAAACAAAGCCAAAATCAAATAAATCTATAAAGAATATACAATTCATGAAGTTCATTTATATGTTGTGCTCATCATTGTAATAAAATACCATCATTGCATTGTTACATTTATCTTTCAAAAGCATCAGAGCACTTTAAATCGGGCAGACGAATACCCATATGGGCTAATAGCACCTCCAGAGATAGTAGAATAATGAGATCTAAAGCACATAAGATATGCATGTGAGGAGCCAATGTAGCATACGTCATGTCAGATAAGCGGCATGTTTGGGGATAAATTGTTTCACTGATACCATCCCTAGGCATTGAGGGTTCACCAATTCTAACATCTTTAAACCTGCGTAACAAGTACAAGGAATGATTGAGAACTCAATTCAAGAAAAGTAAACTACAAAAGAAGACTTAAACATAATTCTTAGCACTTCATTTTACCTCTCAACCATTCATCACTATAATCAAGCAAACACCAACAAAACCAATTAGTTTCAACACAAAACACAGCAATCGATGATTTACCTGAGATATATACTCGGGTCAACACTTGATACTATACGGTCATTGGCACGAACAATCTTCTTAATCCCGATATTCACAAAATAATTAAAAGAATCCAAATGTTGCTTCACTAGCCCTCTCACCTGCAATTCCAAACCATCACTACGATAATTCTACGATCGTATACTTTTTTACAGTCGTATGCTAGACACATCTGTAAACCAAAAGCACCTACTTATTTTCTTTGACAGTGTGACATGCATTCATACTCGCCATCTTACAGAAAAAGAGACACTCTCGCCGGAGAGTACAATACAGAGTGACCTAGACACAAATAAGTACATATGCAATTTTTTCATACTACACCTGCATTTACCAACCAATCCTGATGCGTACATACAGTCTTACACATAAATAAAGATTTTCTTTCAACATGTAAACAAATAAACTTGTACTTATATCTGCATAGACAAAGATACGTGTGCTCAAAGGAGAGTACGACGCATAAAAACGTCTACGCACCTTTAGGAACTCCGGAACAAGCTGGAATTTGTCGACGGCAGATTTGATAGGGGCGGCGAGGAACTGCTTGTCGATTCCCAAATAATTAGGCAGCTGCTTCCCAATACTGAGAATTTTCATTCTTTCGAGTCAGGAAAAGTACCAAACACACGGAGTGCGACTAGTAGAAACAAGAGCATTAACGCTAACTGAAAAGAAGAAGAACAATACGAAAGCAAAACAGGCGTACTCTTGGTTCGTCTTTGTCGGCTCTTCTAGGGAGTCCTGCTTGAGACCCATGGCGGACGTTTGATTGATTACTCTTCGGTTTCTTTGTTTTTTTGTTCCTTCCTTCGCAAGAATCGTAAGAAGATGTAAAAGTGCCGATGGGTCTAAGAATTTCGCTGCAAAGAGCGCGGTACGATGTCCTCCTCTACGTTAAAAACCCTTCTTAAACCCCGGTCTCTCGTTTTTTGACCTGTACGAAGTTGCTGCCCTTCGTTTTGCTTGGGAATTTCACTAATGATAGCTTCTCATTACTCAAAATCCGGAATTAGACGTCTGTCTGCTATTATCTAATTCCACTACATGGGGACCTGTTAAAATCTGAAATTAAAGATAGAATAACAAGGACAATAGAATAATTGAACTACGTTGTACAATTATATAATACAATTGAAAATCTTTACAAATTATAAAATACAATTTACAATTTTAAGAAATCTTTAAAGTTATTTCTGTTCAAAACATTTATACTTTATATTATTTTCCTTCAAAATGATTTTACAAACATTAAAGGTGCCATCAACCGAAACACTTCCAGATCATTACTTGTGAACCAACGAAAGTGTTACTCATCTTATATTAGTGTACATTGCAACAACAAATAATGAACTTTTGAATCTTCTTGTTTATCCAATAATTTTGAGAAGTTTGTTTACCTCTGACTCCTGATAAAATAATATTGTATGTATTATAATAACGTTGTTTTGAAAAAATGCTAGATAATTAAGTAATTGTGTATGACATGTCTTTTTTAAAAAAAAAATAGTGCTTTAATAAGAGATACCTTAAAATAAAATTAGTTAAAAAAATATTGTCAGGACTGAAATATTACCAACGGACTTCAATGGGCCTGTTACATCATTTTTCAATTTTTTTTTTGTTTCTTATATGTATTTTTTCATCGACGATTTTGAGATAGATTATATTCTTTTTCAAATTTTTATGTGGATCAAGTTTTGTGCCTATCTTCAATTATCAATATTTAAGTAAGTCAAGTTTTATGCTTTATCAAGTATATTTCTTAAAAGGTTTGGCACTTTGCCTATATTTATTTTCCAAAATATTTGTAGGGCTTAAATACATTTTGTAAAAAAAGAAGTTAGATAATTGAAAAGAAAAAAGAAAAAGAAATTCTTTTTGTTTAGTGCTGAGAACTTGATTCCTTAGTTGTGGAAAGGTATCAATTACAAAATTTGAAATTATCTAAAATTAAAAGACAATACATCGTCTAACTTTGCAAAGCCAAATGATGTTCTTCAATAATATTAATTCTACAGGCTGTGTTGGACATTATTCATTGGCGGAACCTTGTTGTAATAGGTTTATCTGGTACCAAGGGATTGTATGGTTGTTGGGTAGTGTTTAAGTTGTGTTTTTACATTGTACAGCCGCTTTTGAGAATCAAAACCTTTCTTTGCCTCACGAGCTGGTCTGCCTCAATTAATACTGCCATAAGTATCCGTTACTCAATATGGGTCAGAAATGGTGGGAGTTCGATCCTTCCAACCCAAACACAATTACTCCATCCGTTAGTCAGGCCCATTCCAAAAATTTTGGATATTAAGGCCCATCTAAAAATTCTTTTTGCCCTTCGAGAGGAAGCTCGTTTTTTCATATTGGGTCGGGCCCGTTTCTCTGTTGGCACCATTTTTTTGAACTAAGCTGCAACTTTTCTTGACTCTGCGCATGGACGCTGACTAGGCATTGCTTCATGGGCTAGACTGTAACTCTTATGGACTCAGTCATGCACTGCAAACTAGGCTACAGCTCCTCTGGACTAGGCCTACTTCCACTGAATTTGGTCTTACCTATTTCTAGTTTGTGTCGGGTCTGTAGTTGTTTTCTGGGTTCTATTGAGTCGGACTGTCCCTAGATTTTGTGTGGCTTGAAGCTATCTTATTTATTTATTATTACCATTATTATTATTTATTTACTTTTTAAAGCAGGGAGGGGAGGCGAAGTCCCATTTTTTTTTAAGTAAAATATCTTATAAATTTCATCATACCGGAGGTTGAAAACTAAACATAAAAACATAGAGGTATAAAGTGAAAGAGAACATCTAGAAAACAAAGTCTTGTTGAAAATGCATATCAAAAAATGAAGATGGTTAGATAGACAAACGTACAATCAAAAGATTGAGGTTTAGAGGCACAATTGTAAATTCTCCAAATGACATAGCAAATCATTTTTTGGAATAAATTTCCATCTAATCCATTATCTAAAACAAAATGTTTTACTACCCTAAATCAAATGCTTCCAAGATTCAATCATGTGTTGAGTTACGTAAGCCTGCCAATGGTAGGCTTATTTCTACATCATTCAAAGCCAAGGCCAAGTATTATGAGTTTCCAAACCAAAGAATTAAGAGTTCATACCAAGATCTAATGAGTCTAAAAAGTCCAAGTTTGAATAAGATCCCATAGATTTGTAAAACTATTCTAAGTAATAATTAAAATATTATAAATAAATAAAAAAAACTTTGTAATCTTTAAGTTTTTCTTCAAGCTTAAGCTTCTTGGACCTATTAACTTTGTGTGGACTTCTAAATTTTTAAAGAGAGAACTTATAATACTTGCCCTTAAGTGCATCCTTATCACATATCTTGTAAGGAATGCAACTTTGTAAAAACGCATGGTGGGGACTATGTATTAAAAAATAAATAAATTGGTTTATAATTGCTTTTTTTGTTCAAAGGAAAGAAAAAAAAAAGTTAAAATCACGATTTTAGTTTTTCCGCGCTAAAAAGAAGAGAAAAGGATATTAGAAAAATATTTTATGTGTTAAGCTTCTTGGTCTCTGATCATTTTTTTTTTTCATGAAAGAAAAAATAAAGGTTTTGATTTTTGTAGTTTGTACATAGAAGTAGTCTTTCTCTTTCTAATGTATAGATTAGAACAAACTAAGTTTATCTTTTATATAAGAATTAAAACATGAAATAAAGAGAAGAGATCAAACAAAATACATAAATGAAAAAGAAGAAAGAACTTTGTATCTTTGCATGAACAAGTCCTCTTGTACACATTATCAACTAATGTTATCAGTTGTATTTGACTACTAAATCACCAAATTCCAACACGAATTCCAATGAATAAAAGCTTTCTATGAGATGTATTTGTTGAGGTGTTAGCCAATGAAAAAAAATAGAAAAATTTTGTTTTGTGACCAAATGGTAAAGAAAAGAAAAATTGTATTTGTTAAAGGAAACACTTATGACTTACATTGCATAAAACCCATGAGTTCAATTTCTATTGGATTTGGCTTCTCATCAAGTTAGTGTTAAAGTTAGGCCATAAAGGATAAGATTTGGTTGTAAAGAATAAATTTATGGAGACAAAACTATGTACCTTTCCTCATGTCTTAGTTTATAAGATTTTATGTTCTAAGTTTACTACAACAATTTTTAACCTATATTAAACTAACAATTGGTATCACAGTAAGTCATAACATAACCTAAAATATGAAATCAATGTAAAATGAGCTTTAAATCATGATTTTGGGATAAACAATGGGTTTTTATTTCATGAGGTTGTGAGTATCAAAAATAACAATTTAGCCTAAAGTATATGCTATGAGGTGTCAAATTATGACATCAACCCTATCATTTGTTATGGCATTGTCGGATTTATTAATGGCCACCATCGATGATCAAATGGGAAATGGGTCAACCTAAGTCATGTGGGTCATTTTGGGTTTTTTTGTTGATGACCAACAATTTGAGCTTCATGCTTATTCTTTCAATTGATTATTGTGATTGTTTTCTTATTTATCATTTTGACTTGTTGTAGCCAAAATTGTCCCAATAACTCCACCATTAGGCCTCATTCTTCATATAACCTTTTGAGTTCTTTGTTTATGTAAGTATAATGGCACCAATTTTTTTACCAATCCTTTAATTTATTTTCTAGTTCTTTAATTAGACAATTTTTACAATGATAGTCATTAAAGAATTTATGACCTTTTTTTATCTTGGGCAACACAGAAAATTTCAATATTCTTGTCAAACTATAACGTTGGAATGACTGGTATGGAATTTTTAGTCGAGTGGTGTGAACTTTGCAATGTTACCCAATTTGGATTGGTTTTTTGATGTGGGCTTACAATAATGTCCCAAACTAGGTAACTGACATAAAAGAACAAAGTTATGGCCCTATGTATCCCATTCTTGTTTAGTTGTTGGTGGGTTGTTAGAATACATCTCATACTTTAGATTGACATGGCTTCAACTTAAGCTATTGATCCATTTGAAAAGAAAGAAACACATGAGATGTGGGATATATTTATCTTTAAATGCAAACTCCTTTGTCTAGGACAAAGATAAGATTAGTTTACATGCCATTCAAACTATGTTTAGTAATGTTTAAATTGAATCAGAGTTCTATAAAAGCTTATTAGGAAAATTTTTTGTAAACAAGTTGACTAATTATTGCCCAAAAGGAACAGGAGCAATGATAATAATATCTTGTGTGACTTTTTCTCTTATAAAGTGATAGTCCACTTCAAGATGCTTGTAATGACTTTAGAATATAGGTTTGTTGGTCATATATAAAATGGACATATTATTATAATATGACCTTATAAAAGTAAAATGTTTGACTCCAAAGTGAGAGAGAAAATGCAAAACCTTCACAACATTAGTAGTTATTGTAGACAAAGGTCTATAAGTTAGTGTTTTGCACTTTAGGAAATATAGTTAGCATGGTATCCACTAATTGATCTATAAATAGAAAAGCATTCTACTTAATCTACATCAATAAATCTATATAGATTTTTTAAGTTTATGAAAGTCCTAGATAGCAAGTTGAAACATACATTCACATAACTTTTTGACAAAGATTGGCAAATCATTCCTAATAAATATGATGTATTAGAATGCTCTAACAAGACTATTAAACAATATAGGTTGAGTAAGAGATTTATTTCCATTAGAATACAACAAGACTTTATTGCAATAAGTGTTGACAATGGACAATAATATGAAATTTCAGCCTAATGTAAAATGTCTAGTCCATACAATATGTAATTAAGATTCCATCTCTCTATCATTACTCCACTTTGATTCCAAGAAAGAAATGCATATGACTTAAATATTTCATAAGAAGGATTAGTTCAAGCCTATAAGTAAAAATATTTAGATATGTAGTGAAGTTGTTGGTTATCACATGTTATTAGCATTAAAGAGTAGTAAGATGTATACGTTAGCTTAAGGGATAAAGGAAGATGGGTCAAATGGTAATTTTTTCAAGTTAAAATTTAGTAGGAAAGTTGAGCCAAGATCAACCCATGCTTGTGGTGCTTACTTAAAACCATATAAAATTGCATAAATATGTGTGGGACATTAGGCATCTATAAAACCAATGGATTACTCCATGGAAAATAAATTTTGAAATCTTTTTCAAGTTAGGCATCTTGTAAAAAGTCATTATTAATGTCATATTGCCTTAACTACAAATCTTAAGCGATAGTAATGGTAAGCATGACATAAATTATAATTTATCAAATGACAAGACTATATAGGTTTTAAGATAATTTATCCCAAATTCCTAGAGTAAGCATTTTTCCATGAGTTATACCTTGAACTTGTTGAAAGTGTCATTTAAAGCCAATTTAGGTTTAAAAATCACTTGTAACCTAAGATATTCATGGAAGGATGGCAAGGGAATAATGTTCATATATAATTTCATTTCAAAACCATTCCTTTTGTTTTCATTGCTTTTTGCCACCTAGGGCATTGCAAGGCTAAAATAATTGAGGTGGGACTTAAAGGTATAAAATTGGATGAGTCCAAAGTATACCTCAAATTTGATTTAAGAAAAAAATCTTTTTTAAGTTGTCATGGTGTGAGTTCATGTTGATTTCTAAGGTTGAAACCTTAGTAATAGGATGGGGTTAGGAGGACTGTGTGGTTGATTGGTGTGTTTTGTGTGGTTTGTTTTTATAAGTTTTTATTTATTTAGATATATAACATTTGATATTGCTTGTAACAAAGGCTTGTAGTGGGCTTGTTTTCTTAAAAATCTCATAACCTAATAAAAAATAGATAGTTGATGCATCTTATGTATCTTTTCTAACATCTATATAATCTATACAATTCTACCATCTCAGCGTTTGATTCCCAGTTAGCATTTGCCTCCATGCTCAGTTGAATCATCTCTTGGCATTTAATTTCTTCCATTTTCTATGTTAAAAATCTATTAACTCCTATAACAAACTTTTCCATCTAGTTTCGGAACAAGTTGAAGTTATCCTCTATCGACTCAAAGAACACAATTATAAAGTTCACCTTTAATCCTCTCATGTTAGGTAATAGTTCATTCGACATGTCTCTTGTGTGATGAAGAATGCACTGGTTGTTAAGTGCCTTACAAGACCCAAGGGCAATTTACCATGGGAAATAACTCATATCACATAAAGACACTTTTTCAAATTATTGCTTAATTATGTCTCAAAATCAATAAAGATTTGACAAAATTTACATTTCTTCTTCATTTCATACAACCAAGTAAAGCAAGTATCATCTTCACCTTTGGCACTAAATGTGGCTATCCATATCATAAATAGTGAAGAATCCCATGACCAAGATTGAAGGTTTGAATCGTGAATGATTGAATGGTTATGATCAAAATTTTGTCTCTATTTTAACCCTTTTGTGTTGGGGTTTATGGTTTATTATATGTAGTTGTATCGATTACTATTTCAAAGGTAAGTTTTTATAGGTTTATTGTATTATCTTTCTTTATTCAACTTATTATTTCAAAGGTTAGTTTCTATTAGCTTATTATTTTATCTTTCCTTTTGTATTGAACTTGTTATTTTGGAGGTGGGTTCCTATCAATTTATTGTTTTATCTATTTTTGCATTCAACTTACTATTTTGGCTATTGTATTCTATTGTAGGTTTTTGTAAAGTTGCAAAAACAATGGAAATGATGAAAGATTATCCATATATAAGCAATGAACACATGGAAGTTATTGTAAGTGTCAAGACAAGCCTTGCATGCTAAATGTCATCTTTACTTATGCTATCAATCTAGGCAAGGAAATAGTGCTAAAGTAGAGGTCCTAGCCCTATTTAATGGTCTCAAAATATATTATCAAAAAGTGATTAATATTGAAAAAAATTGAAGTAGATTCTTTTTTCATGGTTCAAAGCATTAAAAAGGTTTTTTTAGCCCCTTGGAATTTAGAAGATGAACTTGGACAATGTTCAAGATTTTTAAGGTCGCAAGTCAAGATTGCACATGTCTTCCATGAGGCAAATTTTCTAGCAGATAATTTAGCCAATTTTGGTCATTTTACTACCAAGCTACAAATAATGACAACATTGGGTTATCTCCCAAGCAATTGTAGGAAAATAGCATGGGAAGATAAATTAGGTCTTCAGCATTACAACCTCCATGAATAAAGGATACTCATTCATTTTGTTTTTCCATTTTATTCCAAATAATTCATGTCATGAAAGATTTTTGATATGTACTTATTTTTCAACCCACTAGTTAGGACAATCTCATAAAAGGTTAGGTCCATGCCCTACTTATGTATTCTCTTAATACGTATGATATTTACATCAACCTATATTATCAATAACAATGTCAAATTTTTTTTTTTAAAGCCTTTAAAGTCTATCTATGATTAACATTGCACTCCAATTATGTTTGCCTCTAAATTTGATAACAATTTCAATTTTGTGTTATCATGTCCTTTGAGCATATAAAGAGAGATGTAGATTATGAAAACAATACACATATAAATATAAAATACATGAATTAACTGAAATCTTCAATTATGATAAAAATATGCATAAGCATATTTAAGTCTTAAACAATTCTAAACATACTAAACATTCGTACCTAAGAACTATAATGAGAATAAATTTATATTTATATTTTTTTAAGAAAGCTCTGTATTTGAGAGAATTCTTTTAGAGATTATATGAATTTTTTCATGCTTAAGGCAATAATGGCTTATATGTCCTTATCTCTTCATATGAGTATTATATATGCATTCTTTAAGCAAACTTATTACATCTCTTTTGCTATTAAGCATGAAAAGAGAAACATGCCTTTGTTTTCTAGTTTGGCAACACACATTATCATATCCTCTACAATAAAAATTTATTTATTAAATATGATAAGACATGGGTAATAATCAGTATGCTTAAAATAGACAATGAGTTTTGCTTCATTTTGGAAGCTACAAACAAATAATTAAGCTTTAAAAGTTTAATTTGAAGTTTTGTGAAACTGATATATGTAATTGATATTTGTATGCCATTTTCAATTAGAATACATTCTAGACCATTATAACAGATAAACATTGAGAACTTATCAATTGAGTCAATAGTATGAAAAGATGCTTTTAAGTCTACAATCCGTTTAGACTTAGTCATTTATGGTATAGCTAACGCATTGGGAATGTTTTGCTTTAAGCAAAACCCAACATTTCTTGCTTGAATCTCATTTTCCTATCTTAAATAAGCATGAATGGTGGCATAAAAGCTTTGAAGGCAAAATGTTCTCATTTTCCACATATTTGGCATGTGATAGGTGGATAGGACCTAAAGTCAGCTGAGTTACTTGGTTTCTATTTCTGTTTGCCAAAGTTGAGTTGGCTTAAATCCTTTTCCTTGTTAGAGATAGTTGTTCTTCCATAAGGTTAGTTGTAACCTTCATGTGTATTTTGCTAGAGTAAGAAGATTGTGTTCTCATTTGAAGTGCTTAGGTTGGGATACTTATTTTTCCACGCTTTAATAGCCTATAACTAAGAAACTACTTCACTAAATTGAAGAATTAGAGGTTTGAACATTATAGTTTTGAAAGAATTCTCCAAAAGTCTAAAGGTCTTAGTTAAATCTAATAAGGATTTTCCAACAAGATTGAGTTAATTAAGGAGGCTTTGTATTCTATAAAAAGGTTAAAAAAATTTTATTTTCCTTTAACAAATTATGGATATAAGAAAGGAAGTTAAACTCATGAGCCTATATCTTCTAGAGAAAGTAATTTATTAAAGCATTCTAAACCTAAGCTATGGTTTCCAATTCAAATATATGATTAAGAACTTCTTCATAGAGGGTGTCAAGGATCCTTTGACTTTACTAGGATGTCACTTTGAGCCTAAGCTTTGTAACACAAGATTGATTGAAATGAAAATCTTTTTGTATTCAAAGACTACCTAACAAAACAAAAGAGTCCCCTTTTTATAATTGTTAACATACATAAACCTTTACAAGATTACAATTAACAAAAAACCAACCAATATGACACAAACAAAAGAGCAAAGGAATAACATAAAAATGGCTCATAACATCTTTACTAGTTGTGGGCTTTGCTGTAGTATAAAATTTAGTAAAACTTAAAAAAGGGAGGTTGAGAATAAGTTGGAAGGACTTTAATAGTAAAGAAAAGGTTGAAGTACCAACATGAATGGGTTTTTTGTTGTAGGAAGCACTACCTTTTTTTTTTTTTTTTTCAATAGCTCAAGTTTGTCTCTTCAGGTGGTGCAATTAAGTTTTTTTCTTTCGAAAGGTTGGAGAAAAGACATTAATTTGTTATGCCAATTCTGATAGTTTAGTTTCAGCTTGGCATCTTGCAACTAGATCATAAATGTCTTTGAAATCCTAGTATAGTTTTTCTAATAGTTGTTTCTAGTCTTGAAAAATCTTCTACAACATGTTGTTTTGGTCTATTATATTTTCTAATTGTTAATTCAAAATTGTTTCTATTCTATGATTGGTTTCCTTGTTTCATCAATTTAAATTATGGTAGTTGGGATTGTCCTAATAACTTTATTATTGAGGCCTCTTTATTCATAACATTTTTGAATTATTTGTTTAAGTATAATGAAACCAATTTTTTGGCCAATCCTCTAGTTCATTTTCTAGTTCTTTAATGGGATAGTCTTTATAATGATAGATTTCAAAGAATTTATGACCTTTGTCTTTGGCAACATTTATAACTTAACTATCCTTGTCAAAGTATATATTTCGCAAGTCAGCATCTTCAATTATGTAAACCATATGATTCATATGACTATTGTTTAAATATGAGCTTTTCATATGGGCCTTGACCTTATTGGGCTATTTTTTAAAGACTAAGGCTGTTGAAGGCATGATTTTAAATAAGGTGTTAGCCAAAAAAAAAAAATAGAAAAAGTTTGTTTTTGTGCATAGAAAGAAAATTTGTATTTGTTGAAAAAAAAAACAATTATGGCTTGTGTTCCATAAAACCCATGAGTTCAATTTCTATTGGGTTTGGCTTCTCATCAAGTTGGTGTTAAAGATGAGCCATGTGGAAGAAGATTTGGCTATAAAAAATAAATTTATAGAGCCAAAACCAGGTGTCTTTACTCATATCTTGGTTTAATAGATTTTGTGTTCTAACTCCACCATAACAATTTTTGGCCTATATTAAAATAAAAATTGGTATCAAAGTAAATTGAAATATAATCTAAAACATGAGATTAGTGTAAAATGAGCTTCAAATCATGATTTTGGAACAAATGATGGGATTTTAGTTTCACAAGGTTATAGGTATCGAATAGTACCTCCTAGCCCAAACTTGATACTAAGAGGTACCAAATCACGGCATTAACCGTATCATTTGTTATGGTATTGCCAAATCTATTAGTGGCCACCATCAATGATCAAATGGGAAACGGGTTGACTTAACTCGTGCGGGTCATTTTGGTATTTTACTGTTGATGATTAACTGTTTGAGCTACATAGTTGTTCCTTTGATTGATTGTTTTCCTTGCTCATTAATTTGAATTGTTGTAGCTAGGATTGTCCCAATAACCTTACTACTAGGCCTCCTTCTTCACATAACCTTTTGAGTTCTTTCTTTGTGCAAGTGTAATGACACCAATTTTTTGATCAATCCTTTAATTTATCTTCCAATTCTTCAATTAGACAATTTTTAGAATCATAGTCATTAAAGAATTTAGGACCTTTTTTGTCTTAGGCAACATAGACAATTTAGATATTCTTGTCAAGTAAAACATTGGCGGCTAACGTCTTCAATTGAGTAAGCTATAAGGAATAAATTCGTAGAGGGTGGCGATGACCGTTGTGAAATTTTTAGGAAAGTGATGTGAACTTTGCCATGTTACTCAATTCGGATGGACTCTTTGATGTGGGCTTACAATGATACGCCAAACCAGATAACGGACATAAAAGAACAAAAGTACGGCCCCATGTGTCCCATTCTTAACAAGCAACCCCATAAAACTCAGTAAGTGCTGAGTAGCATTTGTCCCTTGCATCGCCATTAGACGTTAAGTACACAGAACTCCCTCGCAGACAAAAAGATGGACAATAGTATACCGCAATCTAACGAAGAGCTGATATTGCCAGGACAGAGACATGGACCGCCGCCTGCAGAATACAATAATGGGAACGTATCTCTTAAAGCGTCAAACGTGTAGGATGTTGAAGATGCAATCGCTCCTCTTAAAATGATTGTTCCATTTCCCCATTACAGCTAATCTCGTGCTTGTCTTGAGACTCTTGGCCCCAAATCGCAAGAATTTAGGTATTTATTAAAATAATAATAATAAATAAGTAAACAAGAATCTAAGCTCTTTCTTCTGACAAGTGAACAAGGTGTAGTTTCATATCCATAACCACATCTACAACCTCTTAATTCCCCCCCAATATCCTATAGAAATCCAAGTATATAACCTATTTTGCCGCCCCCATGTTCGTATAAGGAGATATCTCCAACAAACACAACGGCCCGAGGCCATAAATAAGACAATAGAGAAGTAGATTGTTGAACTGAGGGAGGAAGATGTCACTAGCTAATCCAAATGATCCCAGAAAATGAAGGAACAAGCTTTTACTTCTGCAATGGATCCGGGTATGGAGACCAATATCAAAAGCTCAGCATTCAAAAAGAGGTCATTAGCTGCAATCTTCATCCCTTAAAGCAACCTTGACTCCTAAAGTAACTAGATTGCCCTGTGGCTCCCTTTCAATGTCAAGAACAGGATAAGATATTTATTAAAACTTCCAGAAAGAACTCCCTATAATTTTCCAGGGTCCAAGGTTTGGGAGAAGTTAGATTTACGGTGCTTCCACGGAAGTTAATACAGGCCACTCCAACTTTAGAAAAAGCGACAGCCCAAGAACTGGAGACAGAGATCGAGGATGGGTGATGTCTACTATGAGAGGGTACCGTTCACTAGGAAAAAACGTTGATGTTGCAACTACCATGATTTGACCTGCCCTAGAGTGCGGGTAGCCCAGAGAAAACCAAAAGTGCAGAGGACCCAAATTAATAGATTTGTCCAAACTACTATAGGATGCATCACAGGGGAACACCATGGTATAGAACTTCTGAAACCAAGGACAATAAATGAAAAATAACTCCAGAGTACTATTGAACCGCCTCCAGAGTTATAAAGTAGCATCTCCACGAACCAAACAACACGTCATACAGTATACTTATGCCTCAAGAGGATAACACGTCCAAAATAGTAAACGCGATGAAACAAATTGGAATGTTATATCAAGTTATCCATAAGTATGGGCATCTGTAGAAGTAAACCCAAAATTCTTTCAAATTGTATCCTAGTTTCTTATGGACACCCAGAAATTTCCTCAAAGAAACCACATTTTAACATCATCCATCGACATTCATTAACATTAGGAAATCCCATACGTTCCTGTATAAAGCTATATACAAAAAGCAACAATAAAGAGAATGCATCTCAAGAACTAGAGACCGCAGTTACCATCAATTGCACTATCAAGGGAAGCTCCAATAAAACCCAATAAAGCAGGTTTCCTTAACCAGTACTGCTGAAACCTCTGCCTTGCATACTCGATGTAGTCAAAATCAATTTTATTCACATGTTCCTGAACAAGATACCAGAGGACAAAATTAATACGCTTGCAGAAACCCAATACATGAAAAATTATTCCAAGCGTCTTCCAGTAACATCTAGACATGCAAGTAAATTTGCCACAATCATTTACAAGAAATGAGATCAAGATCACCTTGGTTGAAATCAAAATCAGATATAAATGTAAACACTTGACCTAGCATTGTTTCTAGTGTAAGCATAGTCAGCAAGTTCGGTAAGGTTAGAATGCCAATGGTGTTAAAAACTATTGGGGGAAAAAAAAAAGGTGGAATGAATAACTACTTTAAGAGAAGAACCAAAGAGTTGTAACACTTCTGAAAAAGATATTATTTTAAATTACTTTAAAAATAAGTCATTTCAGAAAATAATCTGCACAACTATCCATGCAGTAGAACAATTATCTATTCAGCCAAAACAGGAGCGAGTTCCTTGTAAGAATGCTATTATTCAGCAGCAAATGAACCAATTCCTCCTAATGACCGCTCTGTCATCCATTCAAAAGTTATTTTTCAAGTGTTAAATTCAAATCATGAAAGCTAAGATAAGAAGGTAGAACTACCGATATTATTCCCCACAAGCCCCAAAACAGATGGCTTGCAAGAGTATACTTCTCAACATCTTGAAGTAACCGCTCCACTTCTACATCACTAGGTTCTTTACCTGCATTT
Organism: Casuarina equisetifolia; assembly: GCA_028551475.1. Classification (NCBI taxonomy): domain Eukaryota; kingdom Viridiplantae; phylum Streptophyta; class Magnoliopsida; order Fagales; family Casuarinaceae; genus Casuarina; species Casuarina equisetifolia. The sequence goes on from CM052358.1 coordinate 8,397,667, forward strand.
TCAAATAAATTGACTCAGATGTCAGCGAAAGAAGACAGGGAATTCTCAGGTGGCTAGCACAAGTGGATAGATTGTTCGACAATAATGTTATTCATGAAATCAAATAATAATAATTGGAGGATCTAAACAAAATTGGTAACAAGCTTAATGAACAATAATTACGGTTTTACTGGCTAAAATACTTCTTGTGAAATTCAAGCTAAAAACTATATAAGGGTATATACAAACTGATACAGAAAGAAGAGAGAATTCCTTTTCATATAAAGCTATGAAATAAAGCATAGAGGTTTTATTGCCTGAAGAACTCAAATATGTATGCACAAATCTGCGACGCTCCTCCAAACCTGGTTTAAGTCACAAGGAAAGTGTTTTCTATTTCAGATAAAATACAGTAAAAGAAGACATGAAACAAAAAATAAGAAGAAACAGAAAGAAAAAATGAAGTGCACCAAGCCACACACCAGGATATTTACTGAAATCCAGAATATGGGGCGTTTCTGTATGATAGTCAGCAGCCATCTCACAAAAGTGATTTGCTATATCAAATGCAACAGAATTGTAACTTGCATACTCGTAATCCTGGTAAGCAGGGTAGAATCTAAATTAATCACAGCTGGTAATAACCTACTAAATTCCTTAAGCATTCAGAAAAAATTAGCAAGGGAAAAAAAGCTGAACAACATAGTCTAATCCGTACTGAGCAATAAGCTACCCATGCTGAACCAAAATTGACATTGAGCCAAAAGTTAAATGCTAAAGATGATGGAGTATTCATTTGCGTTTCCTGTCGAAGTATTGTCATGCTGAAAACTGAATAGCTAATTTTTGGCTAAAGTCCACATAAACACACGGCAAGGATGACAACCTCCCATTATCATGCCTTTGTGTATGATGACTGAATGTAAGAAAACTGAAGGGCTAATGCCCAGTGAAAAACAAGCAGCAAACCATCATCAGCCCGTAACCCATAAAAGCCATAACTGTAGCACCAGACGGAGTATGCCTTTCCTATCCAAGGTTTAATGGATAGGGTTTCCAAGTACTAATAGAAGAAGGAAATCTGAAATATTCAGTTCTCAATTGAACAAACTGATCCAACGATGCAGCAGAAATTGCCATCTGCTGCCAGTTTTACATTATAATACATCTTTGTCTGAACTGAGATTATGGTGAACTCACAAGATCACTAGCTATTCCAATCATTAACCTATAAGTCATTCAACCAGGTTACCACTCCACTTGGATGCCATGCAAGTCGGTCTGATGCACCCAAGGAAAACAGACACCATTCTTACACATCATACGAGCAACAGATAGCTAGACCAATAAATATTTAAGTGCGCAATGATAAATGCACCAACATAATTGCTATGTGTTTTATCAGCAAGCTGGTTCGAGAATTGGATGTAAAGAATTAATAATAATAGTTAACAACTACCCAATGATCTTAACAACTTTAAAGGATGACCAGGATCATCCTGATCGGTTATCCCGATTTGATTGCAAATTAATTTTTTTTCTTTTCTTTTTTGGCTCTTATTGGAGCTTGAACTCAAAAAACTAAGAACAACCCTACACAGAAGTTGGAAAAGCAACGAAGAACTTCACAATTACAAGGTAGATGCAATCTTTTTTATTTTTAAGGCAGGAATTAACAAGTTTGAGGAACAAAATGCAGTGTGATATAATGAAGTTAGCAACAGGTAAACTATATCGAATCCCTATGTCTTCTTCTCCATTGGGCAGATTAAATCATTATACATCTTGCTCCTGACAACATCAGCGTTAAAATTCAAAACATGTTCTCACTCCTTGATAACATTTCTGCCAACGAAATTCACATTTAGATAACCAGCAAAGAAGCTTACAATTATGGTTACTGAATTGGTCTCTTCATCGATCATTATGTTACCATACTGCAAATCATTGTGGCAAAATCCTATATGTTGATGAGGCTGCGAGAGCTCCTTTTCCAATATAGAGATATCATCTCCTATGGTATCCAAGCAAAATGCTTTGGCCTCTTCTGGAGAAGCCAAACTCTTGGCCGCACATAGCCAATTTCTGAAGCATTGGAAAACGAGAAAAAGAGAAAGAGAGACAGAGAGAAATTATTGCATCAAGAGTTAAACTAGAACCAACAATCGGGGTGCAAAAATAACCTCAAGTTGGTTGAGATGCATTCAAATAAATCTCCAATTATCAGAAAGGAAATGCTCTATAAGGGGACAAACATACCGGAGTCTTTCCCACAAATGGACATTCTTTGGACCAGGCATATCAAGATCGTGAAACTCCTTCAATTTAGAAGCTATAAGAGCAGAAATTTCCCGATCACGGAGATCAGATGCTGATAGTGTCTGAAATCCGAAATGAAGAAGAAACACAATATAAATATGTAGCGGCATCAGTTTGTAGGAAGAAGAAAGCATTGCATTTCTTATTGACTTGCATTTATTTTTTCTTTTTCCACAAAGGGTCAGTGAACCACCAAAAACCATACTTTTCCTTCAGAAAGAAACAAAAACGACTACCAAAAAGGCATAAATCATTTGGTGCCCTCCACACAGACAGTCAAAAGAGATTTTCATGGTAGGCATATCTGTAAGATCCAGAGACTCAAATCCATCAACATCTTTACTCCTGTTATCTATTCCTTGATAAATATTGAAACTTGAACCTTAATTACCAGAACTGGTTTGTTGTCTTCAACACTATAGAATATCTTTTTCTCTCTAAGCAACATTATGATAGGTCATAGAAGCGTTGTAACTTCTGAACCAAGTTTCACATTGATAATGCATTATGCTGATCGTTGGCTGGAACAAGCCTTGACATCAGGTAGTTAGGAGATGATGACCACTTTACAGATCTCCAATGAGTTTGAACAACTTGCAGAATTCTGAACATTATGAAAAAAAAATATAAAAACAAATACCCGTGCATGGATGAACTCTTCAATTCGCCCACTTGAAAACCTTCCCAGTAGAAGAGGTCCCTGCCCATTCTTTGACATGAACTCAAATGTCCGGATCTCATCATTGCGATCAAAAAAAACATCCACACCCTCACCATAGATCCTAACTAGAACTTTTCTGGAGACATCCTCAACCTTTGTTGGCCACTTTATTTCGAAAACCTGATTGGTCATTGCACCCTTAAGACGAATAACCTGTAATTCATTTGTGTCAAGTACATCTCCCCATTTAGCAGCCAATGAACTCAGAATCTCCTTAGCTTCTCCCGGTAAATGATCCTCTTTCTTTAAGCCTTCTTCTACAGTCCCCATAATTACCACTGACTTCTCGCACAATATTGCCTCAGACAGTTCTGGATAAATCAAATCCCAAAAGTGTGAGAACTAGCTGACCTAAAAAATTAATAGAAAATACAAAGTAATTAAAAGCGAAAAACCAAAATATTCAACTTCATGAAGATACGTCCATATGGAAAGATCCCGACCTACCATTGCACACAAAATTTTGCAACTACAATGTGCAGTCTCTTTCTGCCCTACTCCGTGACCAAACCCAAGGTCTTCTTTGATTATTCCTTTATCAACCAATTTTAAGCCAAAAAAATAAAAATAAAAACAAAAATGCAAAATCTGAATTCAAATGCTTACAGTAACTAGAACAACTCCCTACTCAAATACTCAGCGAACCCACTGGCAACTTAGACATGAGCATTCAAATAATTCCCCAGCCATTCGTCGATAACACAACCAAAAGGAGGTTCCTATCGTGAACCGACAATAGCATGTGAAAAATGGAAATATATATCTAAATAGAGAGAGAGGGAGAGGGAGAGGGAGAGGGAGAGAGAGAGAGAGAGAGAGAGAGAGTCGGCAGGCTTTGGCATAAACCAAGAATCCTATTCTCGTAGCCCGGCACTTACTTTATTCTCTAAACAAAACAGCATATGGATGTGCAATTTCCAACACAAAGTCTCTATTACCGTATGAGACAAAGAGATAAAAATAAAAAAATAAAAAAAAAAAAGCGAAGGAACTGCTCAATCAGCTTAGCATTAGAATCTCAGATAACAAATAACAACCCCCTTTAGCTTCCTTATACCCAATTCATAGTAACCACAGAACCGCATGCAAGCAAAAGCAACATCGATAAAACTCCAGATATAAAAGAGAAGTTCCAAATCGCCCTACCATCGAAACAAAATACCAAATCCAAAAATGAACAACACTTTAACCTCTTAAATCCAATTCATTCTCTCTGTTTAATATTTGGGTTGTCTTTTGATTGCCTAAGAATACAATAGAAAGCAAGAAATGACTCAATTGCCAGCCCCACCACTAAATAGATTCCATTCCCTTTTCATCACCAAAATAATGACGTACACACGGATCCAGCCCTTCACTCACATGCAATCACCCTCTGTTTTGAACCATTTTCTGCGCAGCAAAACAGAGCCATCGCAGTCCCAATGAAGAACCGAAACAAACAAACGACGCCGACGATACGAACCTTGAAAAGAAGAGCGCTGGCACCGAGGATTTCCCTTCGGAGATGGAGATGACGAAGTGCCCCGACGGTTCCGATGATGAAAGAACCGCAGGGAAAGAACGGTACGGGATGGGAGAGATGGGAGCGTAAGAGTGTTGAGAGCAATGATGTAAACGGTGGCGCTTGGAATCTTATTGGACATGTCGAGCAGTAATCTATTTCCAGCCGTCCGTTGTGGGGAGACTCGATCGATGCACCGTGTCGAAGGTTCCTGCGTCCGAAAGGCATGATCCGTTTCTTTTATTTTTCAAGGCGGCTTAACGAACAAAGGACGAATAGATTATTTTAATAAGTCTCGGTGGCATTGAGGCCGTCCTTTTCCCTTAGTAAAGCGACACGAGGCATGGTCGCATCCAGCTGATAGAAAGCTTTACATTATAAGACTTTTAATTCTGTCGTTATCATTAATATCTTTAAACTTAACAATTAATATTTATAAATAAAATTTGACACTTTTTAATATACTATTCAAATTTATGTCTCGTCTTAATGGAGATTGATCTGTATCCACAGAGACTGGTTCAAGCACCCACAGCTTGAGTGATGGGTTTTGGAGACACTTTCCTCCTCAAATAAGTTTTTTATATCTTCGCCCAAAAAGGAAAAAAAAAATGAGCATATTGAATAATGATTAATTCTTGTTATTAATATATTAATTTATTTATTTTAGAATTTTATTTTTATTTTATTTTATTTTATTTTATTTTTCAAGTTCCATGCAATAATAAACACTTGAGAGTATTTTTGAATGAAAAAAGATGGTCATAGCGTATTCTCGAAATGTTTAAAAATTTGATGAATTACATATTTGCAGGATAACATAAAAAGTCAATGTAAAATAAACATATTTAAGCATGATTCAATAATTTGATGTGATTTTTGTTCAATTTAAGGACAAAATAGGAAACCAATTGACACCAATATATTTAAGATATGATCCAAATGAAAGTGAATTAGAGTTTATGAAAACAAATTATATTAAGATAGTAATTTTTAGGAGACGAGTATTTGGGTGAACCACAACTTCAATAAGATATTAATTTTATGATAACCAAGCTAGAATTGTGTAGCATATGTGGATTTGAAGAATATGTTCAAGTATTTAAAAATATTACTATTTAGTTGAAGAACCAAAAAATAAATATTAGTCAGAACAATTCTTCAATAAATTATCTAGTATTTGGAATGAAATTTGCACTATTGGTTATCTAGATTTTTTGACTAAGATAAATAAGGTAATTCATAATTAAAATCAAACTTATAAATTCAATATGATAAGATGGACTCTAATAAAAAAAGAAAGAAAAAAAAAAGGCAATTGTTCATTTAATTGGACAGTTCTAAACACATTTGGGTATATTTATTAAAAATAAAGGACATTTCATAAAAAGTTAAAAATTCTTGCCGTAAATGCTATTTTTCCTTAGAAAAAATCCCTTGTATTATTATTTATAAATTTAACATAATTAATCAAGCAAGGGCCAACGGAAAAGGACCCAAAAATAAATCACCAAAATGAAAATTAAAAGAAAAGAAATACGTGTAATAGGGCGGGGAGAAGACACAGGAATCCAAGAAGCAAGCCTCTTGAAGGCTAGCTCGGTTACGACGAACACAGGGCAGCATTCCATGACAGCCCTTGCAGAGTTTTATGCCTTTCGCTTTTGCTTTCGTTCGGTTCCACTCTGAAGCTTTCAATCAATCTCCAAAATCCCTGTTCTATCCAACTGGTAAATTTCAATAATCCTCTCAATCTATGACTTTCTCGATGTTTCGTGAATGCTGATTAGTATTAGCCTTAGTTCTTGCATTTGATGAAACTTTCTCATGGCCTCAAAACTTCTACGAACCGCTGCCTTCGACGCCGAGAACCAAACCGAGCTCTCTCTAAGGCAAGCCTTTGAGCTTCTGGAACCTAAACTAAGACCCCCATTTGCCTTAACGATCCCAGACCAATATGAGTACACTCAGCTCAACAAGGCCATTCTTTATGGGGTTTTAAGCGAACCCCATTGTGGCAAAACCCATATTAAGTATTTACATGCTATTGTAACTGATGGGTACGGCTTATTTGTACATTGGCTTGTCAAAGTTGCGTACGAATTGTATATGAAGCTCGTCGACTCGGCTAGAAAACAGTTGGTTTGGGTTGCTAAGGAGATGATGGATGTTTTGGCCGTTGGGTTTGACGGTTTGTTGATTTGTCTATTGAGGCAAATTGTTGGCGGGGATTTTAGTGAGGGGAATTTGTGGTTGTGTTTTGAGTTGGTCAGTGTCTTTTTGTCTAAATGGGATTGTTTAGTAGAAGAGGAACCGATGGTTTTGGCATGTGCTTTGTACACTTTTCTTCGGTTATTGGCTGAACATTGTAGGTTGCAAAATAATACAAATTTAGAGGCATTAAAGCGGTTGGAGATTGAATTTTGTGTCAAAGTAGTAAGGGAGCAGTTTCATTTGTGTTTGAGAATTGGAAGGGATTTTATTAGAATTTTACAAGATTTGGTTCATGTGCCTGACTTCATAGCGATATGGAAAGATTTAGTATTGAACCCTAGTGTGTTTAAGACTCCGGCATTTTCTGATATTTCACAGTTTTATTGCACAAGGACATCAAGTCGATATGCTTTACTCAGGATTACTCCAGAAATGGAGACCCAATTGCGGTTTTTACTCACACATGTAAAATTGGGGTGTCAGAAGCGTCACCTAGAATGGTTTGCTAAGAAGTTTCTACATGGGCTGGAGAGAGAGATCATTGTCAGCGATGTCATTCGGTTTATTTGTTGTGCACACCACCCAACTAATGAAATTATTCAGTCTGATGTTCTTCCAAGATGGGCTGTTATTGGTTGGCTTTTGAGACTTTGTGGGAAGAACCATGTTGTAGCCAATGCAAAACTTGCTCTATTTTATGATTGGCTTTTCTTTGATGAAAGAGTAGATAATATTATGAACATTGAGCCTGCAATGTTACTAATGGTACACTCCATTCCTAGGTACATTGACATGACTCATACCCTTCTTGAATTTTTGCTTCTTCTTGTGGATAACTATGATGTGCAACGGGTTGATATCATAATTAGGGGGGTGTCGTCAGCTTTCAGTGTACTTCTTAGGAAAGGAGTGATTCAGTCAATGGATGTTTTGATTTCTTGTGATGCACTTTCTCCTTTCCTGAGAGAAAGGCTTGGAAGGTTTCATCCAGGTGTGAAAGTGGGAGTTTCTAAAGAGCAGCAGCCACCAAATTTTCCTGGTCACTTGTTTAAACCAGTGAGCTTGCCAAACTCATCCTGTATGGAAACTCCAGCACCATCACTGAGAGGGAAAGTTACCTGCATACAAGAAGATGGTTTTTCTAGTAAACCTGTTGATGCTTCTATTCCTTCGGTGTTGACTAGTAAACACCAACCTGTTTCTCTGGAGAATTTGGTTAAAATTTTTGGAGAAAAGATAAAGAAATCATATGTGATGGGCCTCCAGGCTTTGGATGACTTGTTATATGAATTAATGAATCTTAAGAGTGTCAAAACAATGAGTGGTACAATTTGCCCAGAAGTTTTGTCCGCTACAATAGCAAAGGAATTTGAATTGAATAGATATAAACTGTTTACGTCTCTTCTGTTTCTTCAAGATAAGCCTAACTTTGATGATGAGATAGGGTCTGCTACTGCCTTAATTATTCGTTCTTCTATCTTTTCTCAGCCAAAGATGCACAGCATGCTTCTATCATGGTCAAAGAATGGTTTTTCAGTGGGAGTATGTTTATTATCTTATGCATCGAGACTAGCTTATGAGGCATTTAAGATAGATTGTATAGGAGATGCAATAGTTGGTAAAGATTCTACTAAAACAAGTGATTTAAGCAGGCCTTTGCTGGCATTTCATGTTGATGGCTATGTTTCTTTTCTGAATAGAGAAAAGGAGAATTCTCCTTCAATTCTTGTGTCTACTTCAATGATAGACAATAAGTTAGTCTCAACGTTGGTAGATAGTGCTTTTGATGCTTACAGATGTTTCCTGACAGACTCAAAGGCTATCTTATGTAAAGATACTAATACATCTATGACAGAGCTCCTCACTTCTGATTTAACATCTTGCAGTGGATGGGGAAGGAAAAGGTTGAAATTCTTATTCCGGAGTGTCTTTCATCATCTTTCTGATTTATCACTGGGTAATGAAAGCATTATCAGGTTACTTGTCAGTTGGTTGGATCACATGGATCTAGTTGATATTCAGTTTGAAATTGGCTTGAAAAAATTCTCTATATTTGGTGAGAATACTGAAACCATTTGCCATTTAATTGAGAGCTCTCTCAACTGGGGATGTCTGGAACAACATAAGTTATGGGGGTTAATTAGATCAGAGCTTGCTATTTCAAAGGGGCAGTTGGAGAAGGTGATTTTGGGATTTTTCTGCTCAGGTGAACTGGACGCAAAAAGAAGTTCCGTGGCAGTTGAAGGCCTTCTGACTCTGTGTGGTTGTCATGCACCCACGCCTGAGCTTGTTGGGGCAATAATGTTGTTACCTAATAATGTGTTCCAGGACTTTGCTGCCGCTGTTTTGGCAACATGGGTTGTATCTAATCCCTCAATGTTATTTGATAGCTTAGCTGTTTTTTCTGACAAACTTGATAACAAGAGTGAGGATCCTGATTTTTCGAGTTCAGATGAGATTACAATAAACCATTCAGCCGTTTTATGGTTATTAAATTATTTTAGTTCACAAGGGATGAATGGCTCCAATATCTTGCAAAAACTCTCTCTAAATATTCCTGGCAGAAAGTAATGTCGTGGCTATAGTGAATATTGGAGAATCCCTGCTTTTCTTTCCCACTGAAAAGGTAAGCACTAGTGTACTGTCTATCTAATTTTCCAATCACAATCAAGTCTTATTTATTTATTTTTTGAGGAGTTGGGTATTTTATTGCTGTCATTTGTGTCTGCTTCACCACTTGATTGCTTGGTCAGATTTAGCCAAGATCTTCACTTAGTCTCTTTTCTAATTATCAAAAGCACAGAATAAAATATGTTTTGACTTTTGCGTGTTTGCTCACTAGGCTCACTACTTGTGAAGACCTGTCTACTCAGATGGGAAGCACCTCTTGAGTGATGGTGGCAAGCAATACCACACTTTCTTCTTGCAGAAGTCGGTCAATTTTTGGCAGGCTTCTTGAAATGCTACCTGTAGTATTCCAGTTCATGAGCTCCGAGCTATATAGGAAGATCTTTGTCTTGAACTAGAAAGAAGAATAAAGTCTGCAATGAGCTGGATTCCCGTGTTTCTGGAAATGCGTTTTGCATGTGGAATTAGAGCTATACTCACCAGATCCTGCAGTTACTAAGGAGCCTCGAGGTTTGTTTCTTTTTCTATTCTTGATAGGGTTATGGAGCTCTTGGTTAGGTACTTTAATGGAGATTCTTAACTCCACCGGAGCCAGAAATGACAATGTTTTAGATTGGGAGCTTTTGCAAAGAGATCTCACCCTTTGGCAAAAATTTTGTACAAAAACAAAGAGAATTAAGGAAATCTATAACCACTATTGATGATTATTTCCGTGTTACTAATCTAAAGTTATCAAACAGGGAAATTGTTTTTGTTTTCAAATTTTGTCGACTCTTTTACTTAAGAATCCAAGTGTGACTTGATCTACAAGGTATAATTCTTTTATTCAGAAAAAGTCCACCATCTTGCTTACACTATTTTTCCTTTTTGGGTTTAGATTAGATGTTTATAATATTCTCAAGAGTTATATTTTTTATATTATCTTGCAGAAAGCCATATAGAAGTAATATGTCAAGCCAATTGTAGTCACTGCAGTGTGGGGCTAGTCTGTTTTAGATAAGGTAAGTTGCTTCAGATATCTTATCACCGGAATTTTATATTTCTATTTTGATGATGTGTCCAGCTTTTCATACGTGTCCATTTGATTATCATGTTTCTTATAACGCTTATAGCAAGCTGCAAAGATTGTGTCTGTGCCTTCTAAACAACATTCCGTGGCGATCTTTGATGTTATCTTTCCTCGATTTGGTCTATAGGAAGGTATTTACTTAAATTGTGGATATGTTAATGTTGACTTAATTCTGAAATCTAGTATCCTTGGCCAAATTCCAAAAAGACTTTTTATTGGTAAAACATATTGTTTATCTTCCCAATTTTTGCAGAATTTTGTTTTTGTGAATCCTATGAATCAAAAGCACTGTCGAAGGATGCAGACGTGGGATTAGGAATTAACTGGTGTATTGAAGTACTAAAAGAATTACCAAAAAATAGATGAAATTCATGCATGTTTGAAGTGAAAAGTAGGGATATATGTTGCCACAATATGTTTGGTTACTTTTTGGTTCTTTTTTGCAAGTTTTGAGTTATTTATATCTCCTTTGTGGTACAGAACTTATCTATTGGGTTGAAGTCTTTGATTGTATTGATCCTTTCATTTTCGACCCATTTCGGAATTTCAAGTTATCCGATGCCAAACTTGTTGAATGGCATCCTGATTCTGTTTTTTCTATGACAGTGGAACCTTTCATTGACGGAGAGGCCGTTCCTTCTGACAGAAAATGCTATCTGGTTGATATAAAATGATGTTTGGTCTCGCCAAAAAGTTTTAACGGAAAAGAAAGATGAAAAGAAGCATCTTGTTGATGGTGTGTTGAACTTGATGGAGCTTCTTGTTGCATAAGTAAGCGCCTACTGGTGTGATGGGGTTGAGGTTGATGCGCGCGTGGCACATTCAGAACAAGAGAGAAAACCCGAGGAAAGGCTTTTAACCATCAACAGTTGATCAGACTTCTAAGCACAAGGAGCGAGGCACAGCTTAAGGCAACTTTCAACCTCTACAGGAATGTTTGTGGCACACCCATTACCAAGGTGAAGGAAGTCCATCCGGAACAAGAGAAATTCATTGACTGGGCGGGAAAGCAAAAGAACTAAGTAATGGTAGCCAAATCCTCCTATATTTAATTGTAATTAATAGTATTGTTACAAAGAGCAAATAACATATACGCCGAATCTTTTTGTTATTAGCATTCTCTAGAATTGTTAGGAAATCATACTTTACACTCTTAAATTTTACCATGTCAATCTTTTAACATTTCAAAAAACTTGAAGTTACTGACTACAAACAGGAGTTGGTTAAAGACTCTTAAGCGTATCATGATTTCTTTGTTAACATGATCCCAAAAATCTGTAAATTCCTTCCAAATCTCACATCTGCTGTATGTTGATCTCTAATCCAAGGTGAGGTTTGAGAAACTCTTTTTTGCTTTCTTTCCTAAAAGGTGAAGATTTTATCAAATACGTATACTAGTCATCAGGTTTCATCTACCTTCTCTCCAACGCTCCTTTTGTTTCTTTTACTGTTTGGCTGCCAAGAAAAGCCTTATAAAAGCAAACTGGTGGAAAAAAAAGTTTATATCGTGAAAAGGTCCTTGGATAATATGCAGGAGGTTGTCAGGAAGGCTAAAATCTCTTGGTGTTAAAATTTTTGTGATAGTACTATCCATCTCAGGGTTCTAAAATTCCACATTCTCGGATTTGATTGTCTTCGTTTCTGCACCGTTTGTTATGCGTCTTCCATAGCGGTTTACAAGTTCCTCCGGGTTCAGAACATTATTATCCATTCACTGGTACCAAAAGATAAAATCCAAAATACGGCGGAAAATATTCAATCATATGAAATGTGTACCATGACCTATGACACAAACAAAACTGTATTTCTAATCATGTTCATGATCAATGTGACACTCATCTCATTAAGGTTGCAGAGCATTATCATCTTTATCACAAATTAGATACATTCAAAATATGATGAAGACTCTAGTAAGATTTTACAATTCGAGAAACCATACCAGCTACAATTGCCTAAGAGACAGTTTCCAGGCTTGAAGTGGAGGAATCCGCTTGAATTTGTGATTTGACCTGAACCTGGGGTGCCTCTCCAGCAGAACCATCTGCCTCAACAGACGGTGACTCGGTTTGACTTGGCACAGAGGCCTGGATAATTTCTTCGGGTTTAAACTTGTTGATGTAGTAAGTAAGGGATGGCCCGGAGTATTCTGCTGTCTGCACTTGAGTTGGAGTAGTTTTACCAACTTGGAGGAGTATTGATGAAACTGCAGCAACAAAGATGAGGCCAAGGCCAGCAGAGATCGCAGCTGTGTTCTCAGCTCCATCAGACGAAGACCCTGCAGTTCCAGAGCTTATTGCACTTTCTGCCACGTAAACTGCAGGCTGGAAGGTTCAGAAGGTATTAGAATTCTTGTTTTTGGAATACCCAGTCCCTTCTGCATGGGCCTTGTCTGTAGACTGTCAGGAACGAATTGCTATTTGCAAACAAATGTTAAAACCCATCTACTTCTTCGCAGTCTCTCGATCACAAGAGTACAAGTATTTAAAGGAGAGGAAAAATAGAAAATCAAAACTTTCCCCTGTTTCACATCACTCATTCGGTTAGTAATTATGCTCCACTTTCTTTCTTTTTTCCCCAAATGGAGCTCGACCATCTGATAATTATACTGGCATGCAATCTAACAGGATTCGCAGAGTTATGATCCAAAAAGAATAAGATTTCTTGTAAAACTATAAGACAGAGAACTCCCTTCAATTTCTGTACGGGAACATGAGTGTTAGTTCTATGAGCCTAATTTAGCAGATATCAAATACATTATATTCTAAACAATCATTAAAGAAGTTACTCCTATCTCAATTTCATGCTTAGTGTATCATAGCTGGAAAGGCAGGATATCTAAATGACCCAACATGTTGATGACAATATCTTGATGAAATCAAATTAAAATATTACAAGATATCTAAATTCCTGAAAGGAAGAAAAGAATCGATGGCATGACAGTTATGTTTGCAGATAAACATTATTTTTCTGCTAAGACTATCAGATCCTGACTCTGACAGATTGCAAAAGCTATATAATCGACTTCTAAGATATAAGATCTAAATAAATAATACACGTGCACAAAATTTTGATCTATACGATAACTTTCCAAGGTATTATCCATGCTTACATGCTACCTTGTCTATTTGACCTTATGCCAGATCCCAAACAGCAAGAAACTAAATCACCAACCTCAACTGAGTATATGTTTGTTTGCCCAGCTGTGTCTTTCTCCACATAGCCTGTCCAACCCCGCTTGCGAGGAGGAAATGTTCCAACCACTTTGGTCTTTTCCCCAGCTAACCACTCCACGCTGATCTTTCCAACCTAAATTTTCCAACAGCAGAACATTAAATGTTAAATAGATAAACATCAAATTGTTATCAATGTGCTTTTGCATATTTCCAGGAAACCAACTGCTTGTATGTTGGTTGCAATCATAAATTGCACGATTGGCAAGGTAGGAAAGTGACACTGATGGATAAACAAAAAAATTTCTCTTGTAATAAAAACATAAGTACAATAAGCTCTAAATGATATCCATAACACATCAAGAATGAAAAATAAAGCGAATCTTGAAGCTGACAAGATATGCTTAACAGAGCCAATGGTATCATTTTGATAGGAAATGAAGCCCCCACCTCAATTAACCAGTGCCATCGTTCCTGATTTTGAACTTTTTAAGCAAAGAAAGAAAGCAGCTGTTAATCAAAATCCTTTATGCCAAAGGCATATGATATAGATTGACCAGGAACAAATGCCTAGGCAAGGTAAGCATCTCTTCAAGTCTTCATGCAAGGCCTTCACATATATGTAGGCACACCTTATTAACTAGAAAATTTTTAAGCAAATGAGTTGGACACAATTACTTATACCGCCCCCAAAGTTTTTTCCGTTACAGTCCATATGTGACTCACTACCACCAGAAAAGGTCATTAGACAAACCACTTGTTCCTAACAGATACACATAAAGCTCAGAAAACAATAGAGCAGAAACAAAAACACATCCATCCTACTGTTCCGTCTTGCTTTACAATAAAACAGAATAAAAAGGACCTCACTCAGCATAAAGGCATCAACAGCTAAATGTATCTTACTGATTCAATGCATATATCTGGTACGTATAATGGTTGGCACGAGCATGGTATACTACAATACTTGTTCGTTATGGATAATATTCTGGTATTTTAACGGAGAAGGCAAAAGAAGTCTCTTGGCAACTAATTCCAAAACCTGAATCTTGATTGGGTCAGTCAAAAGCCCTTCACCAGAACGAAATCAATAAAATGAAAGACAAAATGCCTTAATCTGACAACGCGTAAAACAAATGAGGAAAGAAAAAGTTAGTTTCCTTGTATAGACCCAACCCACTAGGAACTGCAGGAACAGAGCAAAGCCCCAAAAACAAAAAGAAAGGCGGAAAGAATATGACTTCAACTAACCAAAGAAATTTTTGCGAACAGGTTTCAAGCAAGGGAAGCTTATCAAGTCCGATTAAGGATAAGTCACTTTTTAGTGGAACCAGCATAGTTCTATTTTCTAATCTTTCCACCAGAATGTCTTGGCCACAGCAGATTGTGTAAATGATAAATGATGTAACACAAATAACCAAAAAGGAGAAAATAACAAGAAGCGAAGGAAGAAAACTGATCACCTCCTTATCAGGAGCACACTCTTCAACATTGCAATCAGAGTCTTCAGTGGAAGCCCTGATAGAGAACAGACTCAAGCTTCTGACTTTACTTCCATACTGGTACCTATTGAAGAACCTTTGCGTTGGGAAAGTGCAGGTGTTGGCTGCAGCTATCATAGCTTGTGATGCACAGGCCATCGTTGAAAACAAGAAACGTATATCAATTCAGAACCACTTGAGATGCAATGAGACCTGACCTTGTATTGGGAAGTTTGTGATTTTCCCTACGGTTCCTTCTGGGGTCCTAGGATTTGAGAGAGAGACTTAGATTTTGCTGGGAGTGGAGGTAGAGAGAGACACGCCCACAGAGACCCAAGCTGAGATGGAGATTTTTTGTCAGTTGGATGGGTGTTTTGTGGTGGAGTTTGAGAGGTGTGGCTACGTGGGAAAGACTCGATCTTCGCATGCATGCTTTGGGCCGGGCTTCCACTCCAGTTCTCCAGATGCTCCAACGTTTGTGGGTCTGGGTTTCTCCATTCCCGTACAGACATGTTGAGATCGGGAAGATTAAGAAAGAGAACACAATTCCACAATTCCGTGTCTGTTAAAGTAAGAAAAGTGGGCATTGATTTCTTAACAATGGTTGTCGGATTTAGACGCCAGGCGATGCGTAATTTCATCGTAACAAGACACGTGTCGTTCGATCAGAAGGACATTATTGGACATGTCTGGAAGAGTAAATAGAAATGTACCATAAACAGAACGGTCTCTTGAGGCTTCGGGTACCAATCTGAAGGGCATTGATGTCATTCTGACAACCATTGAACATTAACTCTAAAGTCACTAAGGGTATTTAATTTTTCCCGCTTACCCCGGAGTGTCTCAGGCCCACCTGTCTTTTAAGCTTTATAATCCATTCTTTGCTTCGCTGATCCCACTTCGCACACTTCTTGCTTCTTCTTCTTCTTCTTCTTCTCTCTCTCTCTCTCTCTCTGTCCATCTAATGTCTCCAGCTGTTCCGCCGGTGCCGGCAACTGGTGTCGGCCTGGGTTACGGCATCGCCATAGCCGTTAGCATCCTGGTACTCATCTCCGCGATCATGTTCGCTTCTTACGCCTGCATCAGAGTCAAAACTAGTCGTTATAGTGATCGTGGTAGCGGTGAAAACGGCAGCAGCGATAACAGGCGCGAGACATCTAATCAGCGATCCGTCCTGAGGACCTCGATGGAGCCGGTGGCAATTGTGATGGGCCTAGACTGGCCCGTCATCGAGTCTTACCCGAAGGTGGTGCTCGGCGAGAGCCGGAGACTGCCGAAGCGCAACGACGGTCCGTGCTCCATTTGCCTCTCGGACTACCGCCCCAAGGACACCATTCGCTGCATTCCGGAATGCCATCACTGCTTCCACGCAAACTGCATCGACGAATGGCTCCGGATGAACGCAACGTGTCCATTGTGTAGAAATTCTCCTGCTCCGTCGGCGGCTCCTACGCCGGTTGCTACTCCCTTGTCGGAGTTGGTCCCATTGGCCTCCCACGCTAGGTGATCCTGAATCATTTTTTTAACTTTCCAAATTTTTGTAACTCAGGTTTTGTTTATTGATTTTCTTCTCTGTTCTTCAACAAACGGAGCAAATTTTATAGTACAAAGTGGGAGCTTTCTAGACCAAAATTCATAATCATGCAACTATAAAGAAGTGTGAAAGTAAAGCGATGAGGTCAGTGTCGTCGTTGGGATTAGGTGTTCCAAATCCCAATAACTCGAGATCGCCGAACTATGATTTTATTTTGCCTAGTCTTCCCTTTGGGGTCCGCCACAGTATAGTTTTATAAATCGGCCATTAATGCGTATTTATTTTCTCCGAAAGGTTGATAGGACTTCCGATCGTCGGCAGCAACAAAGGCTGGTATCCGTCATGGTTAGATTGTGTTTGGGTCATACATTGCGTCGAAGTTCACATTCAAAGCGAGCCTCGTGATGCCGTAGATTGCGGGATGAGTAGAAGGGGCACGGATTTTGTGCTCTGTAGTTGACCTCTTTTCACTTGCTTATTAACCAACCTTGGATTCATGTTCAAGTTTTCCGACAGCTTTTCGGTCATTTGGGTTTGAATCCCATGATCTTTCCAGTTGGACTAGCTACGTCTAACCTAGTGCTCGGTTAAAAAGAAAGAAGATAATTGATAGCTAGTCATAGGTTAAGAAAAAGTGATTTGTTGTTAAGAAGCACAGGAAATAAGTTACATGCAACAAATGACTATGTTAATTACCGAATGGCCTCGTGCACGTTTAAGTAGTTGTGATTTTTGTTATATTCAAATCATTTGATACGTTATCTACTGAAAATGACATGAGGAAATATTTCAAGAAAAGGGGTATTAATAAAAACTTAATTTATCGTAATGTTCCATCCAGCGGCTTGAAAATCTTGGAATTGGAAGATATAGAAAACTATGGCGAAGCAACTAGAAGAAAGAATGACGAAGAACATGGGCCCAAAAAGACAAAAAGGCCGATAGTTGAACAAATTAACATAATTGTTATCAACATTTTTTGGTTGTGCTGGCAAGATTGCTCAAGTTTTTGTATGCCGTCAAGTGAAGACCTATTAGAAAAGGCTTGATGTCACGGTCTTATATTCCAATTTAAAAAATTAATTCAATAAGAGGAGTAGTCAAGCTTTAATTAGATCATTCTACTTAGCCTTATAATGTGAAAAAAGTCCATGACATTCTTTTTCTTAATAGGGTTAGAATTATTGTCTATTCCACATTTTGAGATAGTAGTCATAGGTCAGTGGATCAAGTTATAATTTTGTTACAATACTACTTGTTACAAGTTTAGATTTAATCTAAATAAATTAATTCAATAAAAAAGAATAGTTAAATTCTTTTATAGAACCAAGTGATTTTACATACCTTATTAGGAAGTCGTCCGTGATAGTGAAGTTTAAAAACAATGATTCCACCGTGAGGCATGACAAGGAGTGCTTCGGTGTCTTATCTCCTACTCATGTTCGAGCCCAACGATGCGAGGCACGCTACTGTGTCACATTTGGGCCATATGTAAGTTCCTTTGCCTATCTTTCAGCCCATGATTATCCATATTATTGTGATGATGCCTGCTCAATCTCATTTGGGCTTTGCGCATGTTACCAACTTTTTTTTGTTTCGTGCTCTTTTCCTATCACTTTCCTTCTTGCACTTGCCATCATCCCTTCGAAGTCCCTTGTGTCATTTTCGCGAACGGAATTCAAAGAGAGTCGGCGGAATGAATGGAAAATAGGCAACACGAGCTTCACTTTGTTCTTTCTTTATAGCCATGGACTGCTTTTTCTCTTACTTTTTAAAAGGGCAATAGACGAAAATGCAGTGCTCTTTCGTGCCCATCTGCTTTCCCTTCCAATTGACCCTAGTCGTTGGACCACTAATTACATAATAGCTCTTAGATGACCTTCACTCGCACGATTATTCTGTTCTTGATTGACAAAGCAGATAGTAGTCCTTTTACACCTTGTTCGCCGTTGGTTCCCAGAAAGTATATTGATGTTGAGAGGGTTGCTGGAAAACTTCCACTTCTTGTAGCTGCACTTAAGCCGTTTCAATTTCTAATTATCATAGGTCGATGGCCTTCGTTAGAAGCACGATCTCCTTTCCTTTAACCGACGCTATTCAAAGATTAGAACATAGTTTCTCAAAACTTCAATTTTGTAAAAGAACAAAGAGAAAAAAAAAAACCATGAAAAACAATGCCAAAAAAAAAAATCAAATAATTGCTGCTTGTTGGGAGAATTCAACCCAGTCGCATCAACCACAATAAGATTGAACACACAAATATAGGAATGCATACACCCAAAGACAACAGATTTAAGAAGTTCGGAACATCACAATGTCTTACGTCCTTTGTAGTCTCTTCTTATTAGATTTTCTCTCATACATTTCTTCTTTTCAAATAGGTATCTCATGAATTCTCTCATCAACTTGAATCCACGAGATGAGCTCTCTTCAACAATTAGCCCCCCATGGGAACTCTTTTAATTCGCCCATTAAGTTTCTTTATACTTTTCCTATTTATAGAGAAACTCTAAAGGAATCCTAGTTGAATACTACTAGGAAAACTTACTCCACATAAGGATAAAAATCATAATCCAACACTACTAAGAATAAGGATAAGAATCTTAATTCAACACTACTAAGAATAAAGATAAGAATCCTAATCTAACACTACTAGGAAATTCACTACATTTAGAAGATATTTCCTAATTTCATAATTACATAAAGACCCCTGATTATAATGATAATCATACCCTTTAACCTAATTATTTCACCAATCCTAACATTGCTGATGTGAGAGTGATGAACTACGCCCACTCCCACACTTTATAGGGTCTAAAAGGCTGGAGAGATGCACTGAATGTGGCATGAAGTTTCATGGAACCGTACGAGGATGTTCGACGAAATTTTCTGTCCTGCAGGAGGAAATTGGAGGCCAAAGACAAGAATGTACTTGCCCTTCTTTCCTTTTACTCTTGAAACGTGTGTTCATTGTCTTCCAAGAGTGAAAAAGCAGGACGCGGTTCCTGTGCAACCCCTATAGGTTGTTGGGTTTATGATTCGTGCTTAAGATGAGAAGTATCCACTTTAACTAAATTTAAGCGTTAAAGGCTTTTCAACTGGTTTATTAACTTGTTTTGGGTAGTTAACCATTTTGAAAGATAATCAATCATCTTAACAACTCTTAATTCATTTTTTATCTCTCAAACTTTTTTTATGTGATTCGTTGTTCTGGATCCTTTAAAAAAAAAACTTGCACTTAAAAGAACTATAGGTTCTTACAATTTAAGCATGAAGATGAGCTGCGTCAACTTAACAAAATCTAAGCGAGAAGGCTTTTCAATTGGTTTATTAAGTTGTTTTGGGTAGTTAACTATCTTGAAAGGTAATCAATCATCTTAACAACTCCTAGATCATTTCTTTATCTCTCAACCTTGTTCACGTGACTGGTTTTTCTGGATCTTTTAAATAAAGACTTGTACTTAAAAGAACTATAGACTCTTACAATTCTCAAGTTAAGATTTCATTTTTTGTTAGAAAACAAAGCCATATTATTTCTTTATACACAATTTCAGCTAAGAAAATATATGGTGTGTGAAGGGTGGTAATAAAAAATCTTGGAATCATTAATGTGTAAATTTGATTGGTGATAGAGAATTTTAAACAATAATTTCTTGTTAACTATGTACATATAATTGTTTTATTTCTTCAGTTTTAATAGTTATTTACTATATTCTTGATTGAATCAAGTTGTCTTTAGATTAGATTATCAAAATTATGTCAAATAAGAGGATATATTTGTTATATCTTTTGTTCTGTTCTTTTATTTTCTTTTTCTTAATTTGAGAAGTCTTTGATGTTGTATAAAAGTCCAAAAAACCTTTCATGGATTCTTATTTGAAATGAACACGATGAGATACAAATTTTCAAGGAGGAATTTGCACATAAAATGTCAAGTAATTGTCACTGATATGAAACTTCACCCATGGCTGCTGCCTACTTCCCCAAGTCAATGAAGCAAGGGCCACTAAAGATCGTGAATTTAATGGAAACTGGGGCGACTCTGTAGGCCAAGTTGGCTGTTCCGTAGCCGTCAATTCAAGTGCCAAAGACAAAACACGTGATATTTGCAAACTCTACCATCAATGTCGGTGAGTGAGACGAATTATTTTGGTGCACCACAGTAAAAAACAACAAAAGCCAAACAAAATTTAAGGGTAAATAAATTGACATTATTCTACAGTTACTAGTCTACCATGCGTGGTTGTCCTCCATAGAGATATGATGCTGGTCAAGGTGGTGATAAGTCACATCGCACTAACTTACGGGGCCTGGACTATGCAGGTGTCGCTCATCTGAAATTGTGGTCCTCAACACAGTGGCCGAGATTTTTTATCCCTTTGGAGAGAGGTTGTTAAGGATAATGCTAAGATAATGAAGGATTTAAAAATTAATCGCTCGAGGTAGCTGGCAGCAGCATGCATGCCAAATTTCTCAAGGTAGCTGCTGCTGTGTAATTTTCGCCGCGCTTGCTCTTTTCATGACAGATTGAACGTTTCACCAAACACATTAAATGGCACTAAAGTCATGCACGTTAGAGATTAAGTGGTTGCTAAGAAACTCAGGAAGCTCAGAAAAATGACCATGGAATATGTTGTCTTCTAAGGTGGAAGAGTTGTATGTGGGTGTGAGTTGCGACATATTGACTGCCGTATGCACCAGTTTCCTCAGTTGTAAGTTACTTCAAAGATGAAAGGAAAACTTGCATATATATTAGACGGAGAATCAAGACACAGAAAAACTAAAACATATAGATTAGACGGAGAATCTAAGACACAGAAAAAGTAAAATACAGTAGTGTCATGTGCACTACATGTGCAGATATATATATATAATCAAGGCACGGCAAAAGCAAAATATAGTGGAGTTATGCGCACTGCTTTTGCAGGACTTTCCCTAATGAGGAAGCTAGTGACAAAAGCAGATAAAAGCATAGTTGAACCTTGGCCAATGCACCTAACAGTTGATCAATTAGTGCATCTTGATGAAGTTTTTGATCCCTGCAATTAGATCGGTCGTTTGGGCAGCCGTATTTGGGTCCATCTCCACCGCAATTATGTTAAGATAGAAGCTGTGGCTCATTCCATGGCTAATCAGCAGCTCTACATCCTTGTTAGCCTTCTTCATGGCCTCATAGTACTCCATCTCTGTGTCTTGGATCAAGTCTTTATCTGCAATACAAAGCAGGAAAGGTGGCAGATTAAGCTCTTCTAATGGAGGCGCTGCTGCAGATCCCATCGGGCAGGTTATTGGGTGGTCTTTGGTGGAGCCTACTGGCAAGGACAAGCTCAGAAACTTGTCCACCATGTCTAGCGTCAGAAAAGGTGATTGGGGTTGCTCCATCTCAGACCTGCTTCTCTTGGACCGCACAAATCCTGGGTGGATGGGAATACCTCCGGCTAGTCTTAACGGACTCAAATTCATCTTCCCAGCTCTTGCAGCCACCGCATGGACAAGGTTCCCACCAGAGCTATCTCCAATAAGGAAAACACGGTTAAAGTCAGCGCTCTCCGTGAGCCAGGACTCGTACGACTCACCCTGAGCTAACGAGCGCAGCCAGAGGAGAGCGGAGCGGCCATCGTCTATGGCTGCTGGGAGACGGTGCTCAGGAGCAAGGTGTAAGAACACTGACACACAAATCACTCCGGCTGAACGCGCAAGACGAGTGTACATGTGATAGTACATGTACCAGTCAGCTTGGCTAATACAAAAGCCACCTCCATGGAAGTGAAGTAGGACTGGAAGCTTATCGCTTTCGTCCTGCTTTTTCTCTGGCAGATAAATCCGAGCCCTGAGACCGGAATTTTCGTTTATGACGACGTCTCTTGTGGCTACTCCGTCCTTGAAATGATCATGGGGAGGGACTGGCTCGGCCATGAACTTCACTTCAGGGGGTCCAGTCCATGTCCGGTCCACTGAGCCGTCGTCGTAGACTCGCAACCAGCCAGAAACCTCATCAACGAGCTTCTTCTCTTGGACCATCTTCAGAATACAACAGGCTGTTTTTTCTTTTTCTAAAGCAATGAAATGGCAATTACCGGCGAGAACATTGCCCCTCTTTATATAGAATCTGCATAGGCATGTGCTGTGGGAAAGAGGAAATTTCACGGCCATTTACCCGGAAAGCTCTCATCCCTCTTAACTTGGACTTTGAACAGACCGGCATAACGAAGTAGTTTCGCTTTGTCTTTATTTAATGTATAATTTTAACAGATAATCTTCCTTTCTTTTGGGATTAGGTGGAATAATTAGATAAAGTAATTCAAGTAACTAAAACACTCAAATTCTCATCTCATATGCCATTCAGCTTGAATATTATATCAAAGCCCGTGTATTTATTCTCTGTAAGTCGGCGCAATTTTGTTCAACAGCAACAGTGGACAACTGTTTAACTTCCCTTTGCGACCAATTTTGACAATCACTCTAGAACACAGAGACTTTCTGGATTCTCAGAGGGAACCCAAACCTAACTTCATTCACTACTGAGTTCTTAGAGGGAACTCAAACCTCCATACAATTCTCAGTAAAATTCTCTCAAATCCTTTCTTTTTCTAACCAGCAGCTTATATACTGCTCGGTTAGTTACAGCTGAACTAACTCTAACAACCATTTAACTGCTGTAAAACTGCCTAACTACCTCCTATAGACTGCCAAGCATTGAGTTAAGACACCTAATGGAATGGATCCAAAACGCATATCCTCCTAACTCAAAACGGCATTATTGAACTTTATTCATACATCTGCCATGTAATCAAAACGACACCGCTAAGTCCTGGTCTGTTGCAACAACCTCCTCGTGGAAAAGAACATAAAGATTACACGATTTGTTTCTCTGCGGCACCCCACCTGTCTCTGCTACGATCACTCAACTTTCATGTTGCTTTTGTAGGGCCATATTATTGTGCCTGGTCCGACCCATGTCGCACCATCATTGACATTCAAAATAACTTCACTGTGCGGTTCAATAGTTGAAATGGGGGGTTATCACGTTATTAATATTTTTAATATATTATATTCTTGATATATGGAATTATTTTTTTCATAAATATTAAACAAAAAATGAATCTATCTATATGAAATTATAATTTAGGTTTGAAGTTACGTATGATTTCATCTATTGATTCGGTCCCAATTTTTTTTTATATGTTGGGACGTGTTGAAATATAGTGTTTTTTTTTTTTTTTTTGTGAAAATGTAAGAATTCATTAATAAAAAATAGTGTATAAAAGCATATGGATATACCCAAAATTATAAGAATTATGAAAATATAAAGGTTAGAAGTATTCAAATCTTATTCAAAATGATATTTTTTATAAATATTTTATATTTTGAAAAAAAGAAACTTTTCCTTGTATAATTTTTCTTACTTTAACGAACATGATTGGAATATCAACTATTTTATTCTAAAATTATCATTTATTGTATTCATATACAATAAATATAAGCAAAAAAAATAACTTAAGAAATTTAACAACTAAATTATTTTTTTTAGTTGCTCTGATTATTCATGGTAGTTCTCATAATAAAGATATATTTTTTTTTACATGTAAAATGAACCTTTGACAAGGGGATTTATTTTTCCATGTAATGAGATCCAGCTGAAGTATAAGTAGGAGTTCATCGCATTGCCTTCGGTGTGCAGCCAACTTCCTTACTCCCTTTTAACATTGTCTCGAAACCTAATTCTGAAAGCCCCTCACATTCTTTTGTTGAGTTTCTTAGTAAAACTTGGTGAGGGTTCTTGCTTAAATAGTGGACACAGGTAATAGATAAAAGAATACTAAGGATTGAGACGTGGATGTGACGAAATTATTTTTCTGTCTCTAGACTAATACCAATTTAACCCATTTTCTGAATAAAAGGTAACCAAGTAATCAACCAACAAAGCAACTTGCTACAAATAAGATCTTGTTTAGGGGTTGGTAGAACAGGCTTATGCAGCATTAATCTTGCAAAACACAACGCCCCCTACATATTTTATGACGCCTGCTGTTTGACCTGCTGTTTGATTTTACAAGAGGAACGTACCGAATAAGGTTATAAGGGAGTGTCATTCAGGTAAATAATCTATAAGCTGGGGTCAAAGTCTTGACTTGATGGAAGACATCGTGGAAGCACCCAGTGGCAACCACCGGGCACTGCCATCAAATCGGATGGAAGGCAACAGAATTCGGTCAATTCAACAGCTAATCTCAGGTCTATGAGAAACAATAATCGCCAAAATGCTGGTTGTCAAGTGGGCCTTGTTTTGTTATTGGCTACAATTAATGATTCAAATAAGGAATTTAGATGCGATGGAGTTTAAAAGTTTTCCAGAAATTACAGCCGGACAAGCTGCACAACTATTAAAAAGGTGTTGCATTTTTGAGTCGCATTTGGTTGGTTATCTAAAAGATCACAGATAATGTTATGAGTTGATCCTTATCAAGTAATTTGCAACGAATGCCCATCAATGGTTTGATTTAAAGTCTGTACAATTTCAGCGACCCATTGTTGACCTGTCAAAGTGGATGATGTTATAAAGAAATTTTATTCATGTCATAAATTAAGAATTAGGCTCATTATTACATTAATTACATTTTTATTTAAGGAAAGCAACTTAGCCTATGCAATTATATTGATAAATGAAGATAGACAAAGTACCAAACCATTTGAAAAATATAATGAGTAGAGCATAAAATTTGACCTACTTCAATATTAATAATTGAAGGTAGTCACAAAACCTTAATTAAAAATTAACAAAAAAGTATAATCTATCTCAAAATCATCAAGAAAGAAAAACATTTGAAATTTATTTATTATTTCTTCTATTATTTTTCATGTACATTTCATCATAAACTTCTACAATTTCACTAGTTTAGTTATTTAGAAATATTGAAAGCGTAAAAAAGGTAAGATCTATTGGTAACTTTCGAGGATAGATTTGATGATTTTATTTTCTCGGTTGTTATTAAAAGCCCAGTCCAGAACTCTCTTCACCGGCCCACTGTTTTGTCCTGGGTAAATATCTTTCCTTCCCCGTCACCTGCTCAACGACCGCATGAGGTTTCCATCCGGGGAAAAATCATGAGTGACAATAATTTCATCCACAAATCCCCTATAAAATTTTAACTTCAATCCCAAAGGATTAATTATTTCAGAAACAAGGTAAATACATGGATACATGATAAACAAAAGATCAAGACAAAGCAAAAGCAAAATATGGTGGAATTTGTCCACACTCTGCTCAACTTTCTCTTGCACTGGAAACGAGTGTGACAAGCAGACAACATAATAAAATATTTAGGGCTTAATGAGGTAAATGCAAGTGAGCATTTAGTGTGTCTTGATGAATTCTTTGATCCGCGCGATATGATCAGCCGTTTCCTTAGCCGCGACTGGATCCGTATCAACTGCAATTACGTTGAGATAGAAGCTGTGGATCACTCCATGGCTAATCAAGAGCTCCACATCCTTGTTGGCCTTCTTCATGGCCTCGAAGTACTCCATCTCCGTGTCCTTCATCAGGTCTCCCTCTGCTACGCAAACGAGGAAGGGTGGCAGGTTAAGCCCCTCTAATGGTGGCGCTGCAGATCCCATCGGACAGGTTATTGGGTGGTCTTTGGTAGCGCCCACAGGTAAGGACAAGCTCATAAACTTGTCCACCATGTCTAGGGTTAGGAAAGGAGTTTGGGGTTACTCCAACTCGGACTTGCTTCTCTCGGATCGCAAAAATCCTGGGTGAATTAGAATCCCCCCTGCAACTCTCAACGGAGTCAGATCCATCTTCCCAGCTCTTGCAGCTAATTCATGGACAATGTTACCTCCTACGCTGTCTCCAATCAGGAACACACGGTTAAAGTCTGCGCCCGCCTTGAGCCAGAGCTCGTCTGATTCACCTCGAGCCAACGACTGCAGCCAGAGGAGTGCTGTGTAGCTATCGTCGATGGCTGCAGGGAGACGGTGCTCAGGACCAAGGCGGAAGAACACTGGCGCAAATCACTCTGGCCGAACGCACAAGACTAGTGTACGTACGGTAGTACATGTACCAGTCAGGTTGGCTAATGCAAAAGCCACCTCCATGGAAATGTAATAAGACGGGAAGCTTGTCGTTTTCGTCATGCTTTTTCTCTGGTAGATAAATCCGAGCCTTGAGACCAGACTCTTCGTTGATGACAACGTCTCTTACGGCGACTCCGTCGACGAATTCCTCGTGGGAAGGGACTGGCTCGGTCACGAACTTGACTTCTGAGGGTCCAGTCCATGTTCGATCCACTGAGCCATCATCGTAGACTCGTAACCAACCGGAAATCTCTTCAACGAGCTTCTTCTCGAGCTCCATATCTACTAGAAACCAGGTTCTCTCTGCTCTTCTTTGCTAGACCCGAAAAGCAAGTCGATTCTCTTGGTTTGAGAGTAAAGGCATGAGAGTTGCCCCCTCGAGAAATGACCTCCCACCTGTGGACTGAAAGGAAGGTTTCTTACTTTTTTTTTTTTTTTTTTCTTTCTTTCTTTCCCTCATTTCACCTCAAATACCATTCCCTATGTGTGTGCTTAATCAAGGTTTTCATTCTTCTTTCACGACTAAAGAGGATTATTTATTTATCAATTTTTTTTATAAACATAACCCGTGCTTCATACCAAGAGATTTCAGATACTAGTTACTCCTAACCGAATAAAACACTTAGTCGATTAAAGGAGAATTTCTTATTTTTCTTTTATTTCACAAAGAGGTTCCTCCAAATATTGATTCCACAGGTGTGTCCTTTTAACAAGTTTTTCTTTCTCATTTCGCAACAACGAAGGAGGTCAAATAAGACAAAATAAAATTAAATATTTCTAGTATTTAAATTATTAAATTAAACCAATAATATGATATAAAATCAAAAAGCTAAAATGTTAAAAAAATTGTTATTTAATTTAAAATTTGATTAAAATTTTGATAAAATTTCTTTTAATTTAAACAACTTTAAACATTATAGTATATCAGACTATTAGTGATATCTTACAATAAACTCAAAATTTAACTATATTTATAAGAGTGTCAAAAAAATCTACATTTAAAAAGCCTGTTATAAAAGTTAAAAATCAACTTAAGAGTTGATTGTGTTCTTTTTTATGTAAATAACTTTACGTACCTATAAATTAATATGAGATAACTTAATCACGACACTAAACTAGAATTTTATCCTGATAAAATAAAAGATTCGGAGAGCAGCCCGCGGAACATTGTGGGGCTCAAATCACGTGGAAGATAACGCTAAAAGGGCAGACAGAGACCATAAAGTCAATTAGAAATAAATAACGAAGGGGATGGTGGTGGGGTATCCAGGTCTACTGGTCATTGTTAGTGGATTTTCATGAGCTAAAGTTGATAAGTGAGATTCACGTGGAGAAGAATTTGTAAAGTTCCATAAAAGATGCCAGAATGTGTAAGCTAGCAAAGCTGGTGGACTCTTGGTGAACTGTTTCGGGACTAACCCGCATTCAGCATCCTTTCCGAAATATATATTTACTTTCATTATTCGTCCTTATGATCTAAACATAGGTATTATGTCTCCTTTTCCCTTTTACGTTGTTGAACTGAGCCTTTCTATGTAACACATGATCCACCATCAAATTCCTAAAGATTTTTACAAACCTATTCACTCTTCGACCTAACATGATCCACCGGTAGGCCCATTCTAGACCCATCTACATATACCCTTAGTTCTTCAGCCCCTTGTTGATTTAGTTTCACTTCGTCGTTGACCACCAAGAAGCCAGAAAGATTGATGTAGGACTCAAATTTGAGAAGAAAGAATAAAGAATGACATTACACCAGCCGAGAAAAGCTTTTACGAATAAAGAATGACTTATTCGTAAGTCATGTAATCTACTTTTACACTACTCAAAAGATGACGGGACGTTGGTTGGTGAGATAAGACACCAATCTAGAAGGTATGTGGGCTGCTTTTGTTAAATTGTTGATGGGCTTTATTAGTTTACAGCCCATATTTACTTTAGTTGTTCACCCCATTCCTCTAAACTTTTCTCACTTCCTTATCTAAAATATCTACCAAAAGTTCAAATAGTTGCTTACATTTTATGTCTCAGAGTAAATCTTTCATCATGATGAAAACATAGTTCTTTCCTTCTATATTCTTCCGTTATGCTCCTATCACCCTCTTGATCGGTGGGTTGGGTTTAGGTTTATATATACTTGAAGTTACCACCCTCCTTGTAATCACCATTGTAGATTGAGCTTCTAGCTTGTTAAAAAATCTTAACATAACCATTAGTTTGTGTCAAATTAACTAGATTCATAGATTGAATATCCAATATGAGATTCTCCTTTAAACTACCTAAAAAGAACCCAACTTGCTATTTATTAGTAAGACCCCTACTTGTTTTCATGACTAACTTATGAAATTTCGCTTGGTATTCTTGCACATCCTCAATTTGCCTTAACTTATAAAATTCTGTATACATGTTATGGTACTTAGTTGGCCTGTAAGTATCCATCGTAGATTGAGTGAACCATTCCTATGTTATGGGTCTACCTTTTACCTTCTACCTAAAAACTTTGGACCAAATCAGTGCATCCCTTTCTAAATGCCAAGAGGTAATTGTTACTTTTTGCTTTTTTGGGGTTTTATAATAATAAAAAAACAACTCATCCACATAAATTTATTCTACTAGATTAGATTTCCCATTGTATTTGGAAATTCAACCTTACCTACTTTCAACTTTCCTTTTGTGTAGGACCTACTCCTAGAGTTATTGCTCATATTTAATGGTTTGCCAAAAACTTCTTCTTAATGGCTACTTGAAGTTTCATTGTTATCCTTGTTTATGCCTCAAGCCTTTATAAGTATTGTCATCATTTGCTTCATTTTCTCTATTTGGCTTGCTATCTAAGCTATCCGGTCCTCCAAACGGCCTATCTTTTCTGTTGTTACCTAAGTCATCATTACACTAGTCAGAGTAATCAGCTCCAATACCAAATTGGTACAGAGGCAAACCTAAGATCTAGTAAAAGGTTTATTTTCTGTTAAAGCCCAATCTAGTTGAAGCTAAATTGTTATTCTTTTGCCTTTTACTATTTATTTTTCCTCTGAATTTTTAAATCCAAAAAAGGCCTCCAATTCTACAAGAATCTTCCTTTATATTTAACTGGCTTTTCTTTTAGGATTTTTGACAAACACCTTGTAAGCATTCAACTACTTTCCTATACAAATATGACAATGGCAACTCAAATAAATCCATAACACATTGCACAAAAAAATTCAAATAAAAGACTCCCTAGCATTTCATGAAAAAGTGCACACAAAAATCTAGAAAAAGACAAATGAAACTCATTACAATTGACTACAAAAGTATCCACCAACTTTAACCTCCAAACCCCACAAGAGACTTTGTTTTCCTTCCAACCATTAGGGACATGTGGGTCCCATTAACAACAAACAAACCAAATGAAATTTAAAAGAACACCTAGTCTCTTCCAAGGAAACTCATACTTCATAGGGATATTGCTCCCAACCAATGGGATATTCAAACTTTTCTCCAAAATTCTAGATGTCTTCGATTCTTCCCAAAGAGCCTTATAAATACCATGACTCAAAAGACCCTCACGATACCTTTTTTTTTTTACAAGCCTACGAGTTGTGAAATAGTAAAATAAACATGGGTTGTAAACTAATAAATCCCATCAATCATTTAACAAAAATAGCCCCCATATACGTTCTATAATTCATGTGTATTGAGGTTGAGTTGTGAATTCAGTTCATGTCCATCTCATGACCTGAACCAACACCAAGTGTAATTTAAGCTTATAACTTATAACCCAAGGACTTAGTTGGAAAAACTCAATGCCTTTAATCAAATGCTCCCTCTCAAGTTCATAATTCATATAAATTAAATGCATTTATGGAGAAGAAAAGCATGCCGCTTACTACATAAGACCTTTGGTTAATAAATTTGTAGATTATTTGTAAGTCTTTATATAATAGGTTTCAATCATATCTCATCGTTATTTCTTCTTAATGAAATAAGAATTTATATTTATAAGTTTGGACATTTGATGATACATAGGTTTGATAACAATATGTCTAGTTATCTCCTTATCATAAAAAAAAAAAGGGAAACTAGCTTTGAAATCTTCACCTTAAGATTTTAATTGACTTAAAAATCCAAAAAACTTCTTGAACTATCATTGTAATAACTTTCTACTTTGAATGCCCAGGAAATCAATGAATTTAGAAAGCTTGATGTAAAAAGTAATGAGCGGTCATTAGGACATGTGGTAATTGTTAAACTATTAGGTTTCAATGAGTTTAAAGACTCTTAAAATCATGTAGCTAATCTAGAACACAAAAACCTATTTAAGCAAAATGAAGATAGTGCAAATGGTACCCAGAAATCTACTTAGAAATCGAATGACTAGAGTTGATGGTGCTATAGGGAAATTTTTATTGTTTCATACATCACACATATAAAAAAAAGAAAAAAAGAAATAGTGTGTAAAAGGGTTTTTTATGCATTTTTTTTCCTTAATGTGCCAAAACATTAAAGTAAAGCCCACCACCTTTTAACCCACCAACAATTTATAAGTTTTACTAGATAGATAAAGACTAAAGGAAGGATCTAGTCACCTCTTTATGTGTTACTTAAAATAGATCCACTCATTACAAACCAATAAGACAAACATTAACCCAAACAAGTCAGCCTTATATTTAACAATTAAGAAAACTATATGTTTTAATTAATTAGACAAATTATAAATTCATTGATATAAACTCAAATCAGCAAATTTTATAATACTCATTAATGTAAGCCCACATTAGTTAGACTTTCAATAGGCTAACAATAAGTAAATATAAAATATGAAAAAAAGTGAAATAATTACATCCATAAATTTCTTAGCAATGCAATCAATAAGTAAATCACTTTTAAAATGATCCTAAGTTGACTTCCTAATGGATAATAAATAAATGTAATTATTTTTCAACCATGATATATGAATCAATCTATTAGTCTCACTACCTTAACTAGTAAGATTTGTTAGTTTATCCAAAAATTCAACAGAATTTACATTTTCTATCTTTATGGTAAATTTTATGTCTTTTTTTTACTTTAAAAGTTAAGACCCCATACAAACCTTAATTTTAATTGTATTATTATTGACAAAAAGGTGACTAAAGACACCAATGAGTACTATTAGCATCATGTGAGTACACTATTAGAAAACTTACACAAATCATTATGCAAACATCATTGAGCTAAATGCACACTATAAAATGAGAAGCCTTTCACATAGTGACAACCACGAGAACATTCAAATCTTTATAATTCAACATTGTTGGGTTGAATAGATTACTCAAATAAATCCAAAGTCATGCATATACCGACCATGCATTGTTCCAAATCACAAAACACAATCACCTTTATTAGGCCAATGACCATGCATTAGAACTAGAAACATTGTCCTATTACAAGAAAAATCAATATTTCACAATCTAGCCAAGAAAGTGTCACATTGGTAACCATAACCCAACTAAATTATGAAACTTTATCATATTATGGGATATAGCCTTTATGATACCTTTAAACTCAACATGCAATTGAGACTCTAGACTACAAGTAATTGTCTTTAAATTGCTTTTCTAATAACACAAAATTAATTCTTCCATAATAAATGAGTTTATTAAACAATCAAGCATGCTCATACATACGACTTAATACATGACTAAACATTCATTCATATTCGTTATGGCCATACATATGTTATTGATTAGTGCTGAAGTGTTTTTTATTTATTGTTTAGTAGTTTATTACAAAATCTTTAAATTAAAAATATACTATTTTTTGGTTGTTTTTTATTTAATACCTTACTAAGCTTTGAATTTGTGTTTTATTGTGAGGTTGCTACTATATTATACTCTTAAATTTTGTAATTAGTAATTCAAGGGATTACTTTGTTTGGTACCTTTTGATAGTTTATCAAAGAAAGTAGGCTAGATATTTTCATCTAGTCATTTAAAAAATTAATGAAATCCTTTGATAATTTTATCAAAAGAAATGGGTTGGAAGTAATTTTCCAATCATTTAAATTATGTGTGCCATCTCTAACTTGAATTTTTAATTAGTGTTATGTATGAATTAATTGCACTTATGCACAAAAGTTATGTTATTATCATTTCTGTAAGTAAGATATAAATTAACATCTTATAAGTATACTTTAGTGTTAATCTATTATGCTTGAGATAAAAGGATTTTATTGGAAAATAGAATACTACCCGAAACCTGCTAGGGGATAGCATTTTATATCCTTGTCTAGGAAAGATAGTATATACAAATTAAGCATAGTATTTTAGAAACTTAATTCACCCTTTCCTAAGTTGCCTTAAGGACCGAACAATACGTAGCAATATAATGTATAATATGTAACAAATTAATGTTCTTACATTACATAAAAGAACTTTAAAATAAAATAATAAAATAATTTTAAACAACAATGCCAATTTGTGATTTGGGGACATTGAAAATTTTTCAAAACTATATTAGAGGCTTATACACTTCCCATGAAAATTATGAGAGAAATTAGGGTCCAATTTGACTTCCCATGAGTTGCTAGAAGGTGTTGGCTAATCCAACCTAATTTGGGCCCTATTTTAGCTGATTACCAGTTGATATGGTTGGTTCCTTAACTTTGAGATAACACTAGCCTCCATATGTGAATCAACATGTGACCAATGCATGATTAGTCAAATGACCAAGCATATGGTTTAGCTTGTTGTTCTTTGGCAAAAAAATCTAAATAAGTTGAGCCACCCTAACTAATGGTATTTTTGTTACCAATCGAAGCCTCCCTATATTGGATTTAGCCAAAATGTGAATTTTTGACACCTATGAAATAACACAAAAATCGTAAATTTTTACACAATCTTCATTAATTCATACTTAGATTGAAGCTACAACTATTGTTAGATTAATTAGGCTCCAATGAGTCTAAAAACTCCTAAAATCATGCAACTAATCTAAAACATAAAACCCATTTAAGCATGAAGGTATTTGAGAAATGAAAGTAAGATTGTGAAAACAGCAAAGCTTTCATTAACAATGGATCAAAGTTTTACAAAAACCCTCAAATAAAACTTGCATTCTTATAAAACAAAACCTTACTACATTGCATTCTATATATAGTGTATAAAGGGAATCTATACAAAGGACTAGGTTGCTTCTCATTGGAACAACGTCTTTATTGTGCTAGTATGAGGAATTGTCTTGGAAGTGCTAGTGTGAAGTGTTGTCTTGGTTTCAGAACATTCTTACACGTTACATCACTTAAGTGGGAAAACATAAAATGCAAGCTATGTCATTTAAGTGTGAAATGTGGGAAAACACATTTGAACAGCCCATAACCATCAATAAAGCAAAACAAAGATAAAGAAAACCATACTTATTTTTGGCTCTATATTTGATTATTTTTTGCTTGACTATGCTCATTTATTCTTTATTCTTTTACGTCTACACTTGGCTTGATGAAAAGTTAAAATATACTTGAAAATTAAGTGACTAAAGTCAATGGTGCTATTGGGTAATTTTTATAGTTTCATACATCACACATGCACATGATGATGTATAAAAATATATTTTAAGTATAATTTTCTCATTTTTTAATTTTTTTCCCTTAATGGGCTTAACCATTAAAGTTAAGTTCAACATGTCTTAGCTCATCAACAATTTATATCTCCACTAGATGTAAATCTCTAGTGTATATGCTAAATGTTAAAGAATGGATCTACCCACCTTTTTATGCGTTATTTAAATAGGTCCACTTATCACACACTTATAGGACAAACATTGACCCATATTGGTTATCCTAAGGTGACTCAAGATAGTCTGAGAGGAAGAGATTGAATCTAACCTACAACTTCAAGAAATTTTGGTTAAAATTAATGTAGATGAAGCCATAAAGCCATGAGAATTTTAAGGTGGAGTGATCTTCTTCAAGAATCATATTTACTTGGTGATGAGTTCTCTTCTTATTCTAGTTATGTTGGTTAAAGTTTATAGAACTTTGACAAGGGCATGTATAAAACACTACAAAGGGTTCATATGGTATTTTATTGGAAGGGTTTGAAGGAGTATATCATTGAATTTATGCAACAATGTGACATATGCCCATATCATAATTGGGAAAACATTGCCCCATTAAGTTTACTTTAGCACCTAAATATTTTAAAATGAGTCTAGGAGAAAATTTCTATGGACTTTATAACCAAGCTTTCAACTTTTACAAGGAAAAGGACTATTACAATTATGGTGGACTAATTTATAAAATTTTTCCATTTTGTGACATTGTCTTATCACTTCACATCTTATTCTATGGATAAGTTATTTTTTGATCATGTCTTAAAACTCTACGCTTGTTTAAGTCTATCTTTTGTGATCGTAACCAACCTTTTATTAACTCCTTCTACACATAACTCTTCTTTCTCCATGGAACTCATTTCTAATTTTCAAAAGCCATCATCCATAAACTAATGATTAAATAGAGGTCACAAATAAATGGGGTCAAAATATAACTAGGATGTTATGTGGGGAATGAATCAAAGGACTAACCAAAGTGGCTATCATGGACTTAATATAGCCACGTGCTATGTTTATTTAGCCACTAGCATTACATTGTATGAAGTAGTTTATGGGAGGGCTTTTTCCAATCTCCTTGGCCATAATCCAAAACTACCAAAATAAATGTGGTTGATCACTCACTTCAAGAAAGGGATTGGATTTTATAGGAATTGAAACTCTATCTTTAGTGTGCCTAAAACAAAATGAAAATGGTGTATGATCTTAAACACTATGACATGGAATTTTAAATTTACAATTGCATTTTCCTCAAGCTTCACTCTTACACAAAAAACCAACATTATGATTCACCACACATTAAAGTTGTCTCCTAGGTACTTTGGCCCATAGAAGGTTATCAAACAAAATAGATTTATGGCTTACAAATTGAAGTTGCCATAAGGCTTAAAGATTCATCACGTCTTTCATGTTTCACTCTTTAAGAAGTTCATTAACTCAGAGGTCACAATGTAAATTGATCTTCCTCATTTTGCACTATGCACTCTTAGATAATATCCCATTTTGCAAGCCAACCCCGATATGGTGTTAAAGGTCACCAACCCCAAATCCTCATACATTATCCTTGACAAACTCCACCAAGGAGGATGTTGATTGCATTGCTAAGAATTTTTAGAAGTTACACTTTGGGGACGAGGTTCAATCATTGGTAAGGTACTGTTATTAACATCCAATGTGGGCACCACATAAGCATTTAAAGTGATTAGTTTATTGTCTTTTCCATGGGATGGAAATGTTGGCACATGTAGTTACTAGTGGTTTGGAGTGTTCTACTCCTAAAGAGCATGAATAGTAAAAGAAAGCACACTTTGTTTAGTTGTCATCTAGACACCAACCAATAAAAGATCTTAAGTACAACCTTGTTTTTAGTAGGTATAAGATTAGTTAATCAACTAGTGAAAAAACCACACCATAAGGGTAGGGAAATAATCTATCCTTAATGTAAGAACTTGGACATAAAGGGAGAATACAAGATAGAACAAAAGTAGGCTAATATTTTTTACTCTTTCTTCCAAGTTTGTAAATTCATCTATTAAATGTAGTTTAAGAGCTTCATTCCTAAATTTAGTTATCTCTAATATTAGCCACCATAAGTAATCATTGTAAAAAGAAATACATTCTATTATAGGACAATTTCCTTGTGGTTGGACATGTTATGCATTCTCAAATGCAGAACAAATGAATTTTATTTTCATTACAAAGATGGGTATTTATATAATTCATAAATAGGAAGACTAAGAGAACATAAACAATAAAATGATTAAAATTGAAACAATTGACAATTAAAATAGTATTGATTTTGTTTTTTCATTAAACACCTAATATCTAAATTTTATTAAAAAGGGATAGTTTCTAACATATAAACAATCTTAATCTTTGTACTTCTAGTTGCACAATAAATTCATTAAATATTTACAAAAGTCTTTATCTATATCTTAATTCTCTGTATATTCTATACTAAATTCTAGGACATTTCTTACAAAAGTAATAGTTATTCATTCTTGTTTTTGGATTCTATAGCTTCTTTGTAATTCTTTTGTTGTATTTAATCGTTGTTAGCTTTTATCCTTATGGCTTTTGTAAAGAATTGTTGAACCATTGAATTAGGCTTGAATCCATTTTAATTTTACTGCATTTGGTTTAGCATAATCCCTGCTTTGAAATGTATTTAAGTAAAGTTGGTATTCATGCATAAATTAATTAGTTTTTATTGCTTGCTTTTAGCTACTTTCCTCACTTTTGTATTCAAATAATGTTTGAGTCTTAACATAACCCATAAGGTGGCCTTGAGAGTGTTTAATTAGTTTTTTTTTTCCTAATATTGGCCTTCAACCAATTTCCTTATAAATTCCTTTAGATTTTTTTTCCATGTCCATTTTCAAAGTATTGTTCTCTTTTGACAAAGAAGTATCTCTCATTCTTTTTCATGAATGGAAGATTATCATCACCTTAAGAATAATAGAGAAATACTAGTGATTTTTTTTGGAAAAAATATGAATAGTTTGGGAATATGGTGAATAAATACTAAAGATCTTATGATTAAAAATCTTCTTTCTCATCTCTAGTGTTTCATAGATAGAATTAAAAGAAAGTACAAAGCATAAAATCAAAATCAAATGCACTTTTTCTTTTGATTCATTACAATATATTAGAAAAAAATCTAACTAAAGAGCTTTTGTAATTGTCTTTCATCTTTATTTTAACTACTTTTGCATATGTCTTTCCTTCTTATGTTAATACTTTCACATCCATCTTTCCAATGGAAGAATAAAAAAATGAAGAATACAAGAAATTGATTGTCTATTAGTTCAAACCTTAAGAAATACAATTACAAGGATCCCACCTACTTATAGTATAGATGAATGTATGTATTCACAAGACAATCATAATTAACGTTACAAAGAATTGAAGCATGTGGTAGATAATAACAAAGTACTAGATTAGGTGTACACCTGACTTGGAAATTGTTAACAAGGCTTGAGATGTTTTCTATATGCTTTGCATATTGGAACAATCTTAAATATGGATGGTAAAAGATTAGGTATTGGAAAAGTCTTAATCATGAGTGGGGGAAAGTTCTTAGGTATAGGAAAAGTCTTTATCATCAAAAGGAAAATGTCTTAATCTTAGGAGGTGTTATCAATTTCCTCTCACTAACTTAGGGAGACAAGCTTAGATTTTGATCGAAATAACTTGAGGCCAAAAAAAAGGTTTAGTAAACAAGGAGCGACTTGATGAGCTAAAGGCTCATAGGTAATGACAAGTGTTTCCAAAGCCATTGTTTCATGAACCTAATGGTAAACAACGACCATTGTGTCTAGAGCTACCATAAGGTGTGGACGTAGTGGTTAGGTATAGGATAAACAAGTTTCCATATAACAAGATAGTGGGTTAAGGCTATAGAATATCAAGATCACAATAAAGGTGGTAGTTCACGTTACTTCAATTGTAGTAGAGGCCATGAAATGATTTTCTACCTTAGTAAAAGATCCAAA
The DNA here is from genome assembly GCA_028551475.1 of Casuarina equisetifolia. NCBI lineage: Eukaryota > Viridiplantae > Streptophyta > Magnoliopsida > Fagales > Casuarinaceae > Casuarina > Casuarina equisetifolia. Next base: position 8,435,930 of record CM052358.1, read on the forward strand.
CGTTGTTAGGTGGCAACATAAACTCTAAGAAATCCAGTTAGAGCCTAAGAAAAAGTAGAAGCCTAAGGTGGATGAAAAGGTGGTTTTGCACCCACCTTAATCAATGTCATTAAAACTAGGGAGATTAAAAGTGGAATGAGTATGAAAACAAACACATAAATTGGTTGTTCCATGCAAGTATAGGAGAACCCTTTTGAGATTTTAGAAGTCAAGTTGTGTGAAGGATTGCATGCTTTGTCACAATCAATTTGCAATAAAGGATAAATCAAGACATGTTAGTGTAGTTGTTATAATGCCTCCCACCAAACTACAAAAAAGTTAACCCATTACAAACCAAGTTGACTTAAGTAAGGTTCTTAAGCTTTGGAACCTTGCTAGGTAATGAAGTGGATATTGATTTACATGTGTGTATGCCTACATATGATAAAATATTCAACACAATGTTGGTATAAGAAATGTCTATGATGATCATGGGTAACTTGAACTCCCACAAAAAAAAAAACTTCAAATTGCCAAAGTCTTTAAAAAAAAAAAAACTCATTATTCAAAGTAGTAAACTATATAAAAAAAGGATGAATTGTTGTTGGTGAGAATCAAATTGCTGACATATAAGAGAAGTCAAATGTGGACATTGCCTTAATTGAATACAAATAATGAAAACTTAAATAGACAACAATTAAAGGTAAAATCTAACAAAAATTAGAGAACTAGTCATACCAAATCTGGTGAACTTGCTAAAGATTATACAAAGCCTACTTAAACTTGTAGATATGATTAGGGTGCTTAAGATTAGATAAGCCAAGGGCTTGATTTATGTACATAGGTTCAACCAACACCTTATGAAAAAAAGCATTATTGATATCATATTAAGGAAGGGTCAATTTCTTACCATAGTAATAGTGAAAAGGCATTAAAAGTGGAGCTTCGTAGATCAAAACAACTCATATTCAAGTTTGAGAAATTCAAGGAGATGTGATTTTGCTAGATCACTGAATGGGCTCCCATTCAAACTCAATTGGTTGATTAGATTCTTGAGTTCACTAAGGAAGACTTGCAATGTTTTTCCATCCTTGTAAAGGTGACTAAGTTGTCCAAGAGATCATACTTTTTAGCCTTAGTTTTTTTAACAAATTAATCTGCTAGAGTTTTCACACTTGAGAAGATGTTTTAAGCTTAAAATGTATCCAAAAGTAACTTTGGATAAAGAACCATAATCCAAGACTTGACAAGAATATTGGTTTGTCTCCAAGATGTAAAATTTGGGTTGGACTATTCCTTTCCTTCTATAATAATGGATTTGGATGGAGTAAGGATTTCTTTAGTTACAAAGTTGTAAAAGGACTATGTTTCAAGGAGTGCTTTTATCTAAGTGACACATGGAAGATAGTTACTCTTTGTCAACTTTCAAGTAATTAAATAAGCTAAATTTATCTAGCTGGGAAAAGGGTAAAGGTTTTTTTGGCTAGTTGGAAGAAGAAGACTAAGCCATAGGAGAAAGAAAATGTACCATAGGAAGGATACCTTCTCCAATACCAAATGAAAGAATAGAAAATGTGAAAAACATGAGAAACTAATTATGCAATAGCTTAAATCTTAAAAAATACAATTATAAGGATCTCACCTACTCATAGTATAGATGATCCTATGTATTAAGAAGAAAAAAATTATTAATGTAACAAAGAATTATAATGTGTAGCAAAGAAAATAGAGCACGTAATAATTAAGAGTAAAGTGTTAAACTTGGCATATGTCTTAGGATTGAGGTTTTAGCCTGAACTTGAAAACTAGTGGCAAGGTTGGAGATGTGTTTTATCTACTTTAGGTGTTGGAAAGTCTTGAACATGGGTGGTGAAAGCTCAAGTATTGGAAGAGTCATGATCATGAGTGGAGGAAAGTTCTTATGTGTTGAAAGAGTCTTGATCATGAATGGGGGAATAGTCTCGATCTTGGAAGGTGTTATCAATTTTTCATGGTTATTTTTTAACACTTTTTATGAAAAGGTTGCTACTCTTAACTGCTTAGGTCATTTTTCACAACTCTTTCACTAACATTTGTTGGATTAAGCTCATTTTATTATAATTTTTCACTTTATTTTGGAATGCTATTACAATTACTTAAAGAACATTTGTTTAGTTGTCTAATTAGAAAATATCAAATGTCAAAGCTAGTTGGGCTATTATGAGGGATTTTTTTATACTTTTTAATAAGGAAATTTTCTACTCCATTCATTCTCCACTTTAAGCTCATTTTATTATAATTTTCACTTTATTTTGAAATGCTATTGGAATCGTCTAAAGGATGTTTATTCAGTTGTTTAATTAAGAAATGTCAAATGTTGAAGCTAGCTCGACCATTAGGAGAGATTTTCTTTTACCTACTTTTTAATTTCTACTTGATCTGATTCTTCATTTTATGTTCATTTTATTAAAAAATTTCACTTTTCTTTAGAATAGTGTTGGAATCATCCGAAGGATGTTTGCTCATTATCCAATTAGGAAATCTTAAATGTTGAAGCCAATTGGGCTATTAGGAGGGATGTTCTTTTACCTACTTTTTAGTAAGGAAATGTTCTACTCCATCCAATTCTCTATTTTAGGTTGATTGTATAATAATTTTTCACTTTGAAATGTTCTACACCAAGATGGAAGAAAGGAAGGCTTAGAAGATGGGGGCCCTTTAAAAGGAAAGGAATCTTCTGATGACAAAAGAGGCTTAAAGGAAAGAAGGTCTTTCGTGGCATCAGTCCATTGACTCATACGCGCTTTGAACTGTTTCTGTGGGTTGTGCTATTCTAAGTTGTGGCTTTGGGCTAGATTGTTGGGTTGTGCTTGCAAATCAGGTCGCATAAGTGTAGGCTAGGCTACGCACATGGATTGGATCGCACAATCTATGTTTGCTTGATATCAAATTGGGCCTCATCTTTCTAGGCGACGTTTCTCCATTTGAATACAGCTAGATTTGACTAGGTTTGGATATCACAACTTTCATATTCCTTGAGATGTGTTTTGAACCTCTTTAGACCTCATTTCAAGCTTTTTTTCAAGAGCATATTTCTCCTTCAGAATATTTACATATTATCTCCTTATATTAAAAACATATGCATACAAAAATAACAATAATTTCTTATTACAATTTTTTTCTTCAAACTTAAGAGTGCAATATAATTACACAAATTTAAAAAATTGAGTACTTTATGATATCATTATTGATATTAAATTTTGTATGTTATTATTTTCTTTATTTTTATTGCACAAAAATATGAAAACATTTGCCCATATTTTAAATGTTTCGTCACATCAAAATCCTTTTCATGAAAAAGGCTGTTTTTCTAACATAGATCAGATAGGGAAGCAAATAATTGGGCACACTTTTGTTACCTAGTCTTTGCAATTTACTCCTCCCAATAGAAGAGATCGGTAACGCTTAACAGGTTGTAGTGCTTGGTCAACGTGGTACATGCCTCAAGGATGTCGTTGGTGAAGATTGCATTTGCAATTTTAGGTTAATCTAAATAATGGCCCCAGAAAGCACAATGTGATCACATTCGTTCCAATGAGCACCAAGAGATGCATTTTCGACTGGTCTTGGAAGAGATCCCTCGATAAACTAGAGTTTTCCTTGTGAACCCAGTGCGATTTTCAGCTTGCTTTGCCATATAAGATAATTTCCTGGGTGGTAAGACATAGTGGGACAAGTCCTCATGTAACCATAAGTCCTATAGTCTATTTCCATGCTACACCTAGGATGACAGGATACGGGTTGCTGAGACAATACCAACCCGCGGACATGGAGGCCATGTGGTGAACTTGGTTCATGCGTATCTCATTACCCGAAGCAATACCAAAAGCCAAGAGGAATCAGCTTACCCTTATGGGCCTTGATCCTATTTTCTCCAACCACTGTTCTTGTTGATTCATACAAAAACATTAATAATGCATGATGGTCAAGTCAGAGCAGACAAGAAGAGAAGATTAAAAGAAGAAAAAAAAGGTGACTTTCTATTGATATCATTCTTGCCTTTTTATTTTTGTTACAACTTGTAAAATGTTAAATGATAGTGCCAATTTCATTTTACCAACACCAACAGCAACCTCATAAAATCCATACTAAAGGAACAAAGTGCTTTGCTAGCCTGCCATTACACCAGTTGTATCTCATCGGCATTCATTATCTGTAGGAGAAGATACCTATGTAGTTACGGCAAGGAGACTACCACCATTTGAATAGTTCTTAATTCTCCACAATGTGTTGCTTTGATACCACTAAAATGATAGGCCCAAGTACATAGACAAGAGTCCTGTTCTAATCAATTTTTCATGACAAATGACATGTTTAGGATCAACTTCTACCTGTACCATCTAATATTCCCCCGGAAAGGGATTTTGCAATGGATATATCATCTCCGGGCATTAGGAATATTCTTTCTTTGTATATAATTTGTATGCATGATTATTGAAAGCTGCAATAATCTTCCACTTGCATCATTAAATATATTGCTGAAAGTTGTCTTCTTCTGTCAAGCATTTTGGTTGGTTGAACTTGAAAGTGATGAGCAAGCGTCGGGCTATCCATAGGCAGCTACTTCACGTCAATTCATCTTTTCTCAAGGAATGAGAGTGCATGGAAATTTGTGCATAAACAAAGGTTGCCGTGTACGAATTTTTCACTACATTTGTTTTCATCCAAGGCTTTTTATGCATAAAGATCTAAATAATCTGTCTATCTGTTTCTTTTTATCTTTCTTTTTGTTAATATACATGGTTGCATATTTGATACTGGTATGACATATAATTTAATTCAAAAAATTAAAAATAAATGGTGACGCACGAATTTAATAATTAAAAATGTGTTAGAAAACTGAGACATTTTGTATTACCCATAATCTAAATTTTTTGTAAAGTGGAACAAAATTTTTTGTTTACCATTTTTCGTCTACCATTGTCAAGAAATGTAAGCAAAAAGGTTTGTCATATAGTAATTGTTTTCTAATGATAGAAAGGCATAACAAGTATAATAGCGAGAAGTTTCTGGATTTTTAAATCCTGAGTTGACAGTATTTGATATTCCAAGAGTAGAATTAGTTGTTATATAGTTTACCCACCAAAGTTCGTATTTGAGCTAAATTTTTATTAAAACTACACAACGAAAACACATAATAAATTAGTTGTAATTTTCTGACTTTCTTTATTCAAATAGATATCGAGACTCTTTTTTCCCCCTTTTTTTACCTCAAGTTGCTAATAGGCCTAGGCAATGATAGAGTAGTAGCAAGAGATAAGAGCAAATCTTGGTTTTTGTTTCCTCTATGGTCGACCTGGAAAATGAGGATACATGGCAGGTATCTGATTAGGATATACCCAAAGAATGTGACAATGTAATAATAAATGTTAGATTAAGGTCCAACACACAACATTCACTAGTTAAAAGGTTGTCCTTTTTTTCATTAAACTAATATTTTGTACTCACTAAAGTGCCACTAAAGTCGACACATGCTTCTTCAGTTTTTCAAAAAGAAGCATTTTAGGTGTAAGCATATCTTCATTGTCGAAGACTTTTGCAAAGCTTAAGGAATTTATAAATCTAGTTCTTGGACTTGATGTTAGGCTTGGTTTATCTCGTATGTAGGGTTCCATGTGATTTCCAAAAGCTCATTAACAAGATACAAAAAACCGGTACCTCCATTGGATGTACGTGACTTATTATTAAACTCAAGTCAGGACAGCCATTCTTGTTAAAACTTTGGAAAGAATTACTAGTTTTAGAGCTTTGATAAAATGATTACGGTGTTTATCTATTTCAATTCAAAATTTTAAGAAGTTAAAGAATTTAATATATTAAGTGATTTCTTTCTTTTTACATCTTTTGATATATATATATATATTGTGTACACACCCAAACTCATACACTTGTATGTTAAATTTGAAATCAAAAGGTTTCAAGTAACACCTACTCCTAATTGAGCCACACATTGTCGACTAATATATTAAGTGATACTCATTCAATGTCGATCTACACCTACGTGATGTTTCTTAGCTCAGTAGCAGTCGGTTATGGTCGTCCATAATCGCAGATGTAGTCAGTAAGTGCGCAGAGGGTTTCATGAGGTTCATTGAACTTGCCAAACATATATGTGGTTTAAACTCGACAGCGCATCCATGATTGATTTTTAATGCTATTAACTTGGTTATTATTCAATGCTAGGTATTATGGCCTTGCCTTTTTAGTTGTAAAGGCAGCCTGAAGCTTCAGAGGAATGAAAAATAACAGGACAAGAAGATTACGGTACAGGTCTTCACAGGATATACCATTATCCTCTTCGCATAAAATCCTCAAAGGGGATATTTGGTCCGATCCATGAAAATCCTCGCAGGATATTCCTTCTTTTTGTTGTAGCTCCGAAAGTCTATATCATTAAGAAGAATTATTTAACATAAGACTACTAATCCTGCATAACTAGGTAGAGATCTAAACAGAATGATGCTGTAGTTGATCCATAAAGTTGGAGAAGTTTGTCTTTGATCCAGTTAGTAATTGTTTTCCGATACTACTGTCTTTTTGTTATCTTGCTTTTTTTTCTTCTCTCAACCCACGAATACACGGAACCCAGAAGTCCATTTCAAGTTAGGCTAACAACCAAAAGGCCTATAAACTGATGTGAAGAAGGTATTAGGGGCCTTTTGAAAAGCCGTCGCAAGTGGTGCCCATGCAGCCTGTTGGTGGAGTTTGGTTGCAAGAAAGCAGGGGTTGTCCAACAGTGTGTCACCAGAGGAGAAAACCAAGTAAACCAGGACTTTCTTACAGATAATGACAAAGGTTTTTGTACGGATTCATTATATTGGTCCGAAACCCTATTACTTAAGTCTTCTAAAGTAAGCTGAACCTCGATTCAAGGTCTTGTAAATGTCTTCAACAAATGTAACTATGTCGACATGTGTCCGTACAGCATATCTTGATAAAATCAATAAATAAAGAGTCACACTGACGATTTTTTTTTTTGTTTCAAAGCAGATGATTTAGCTGCCACTAAAAGAGATGAATAATAGTCTTTGATAGGTTAGCACAGCACTGTCTTGTGGGGGGCTTAAAGAAAGGTATAAATTTATGGACTAGAAAAATGAAACACTTTTAAGTGGTAAGTCAAAAGTTCATGGCTCCAACTATGAAAACCTTCGGCGCAGAATATGCTAAAGCATAATGAAGAACGGTTCGGAGTCACTCAAATATCTTGCTGCATTTTAATTCAGTTCCACAAACTGGCCCTCAAAATATGTTATCTTCCCTCTTAGTTTGTGAATTTGTTTGTAGGATCGAAAGTTGCTACAAACCTATGAACAGTGGTTGTCATATATTTAAAGCATGCAGTTTCAAAGGAAAGGCAGTTTCTTCTTTTCTGTTTTCCATGAATCCTGCGCACGGGTTCGATCTGCACACCAGTTTTGCAGAGGGATCCATCGGGAAGAGCTGTAAAGCAAAGTTGGGAAAGTATTGTTGATTTTTCGTAAAGATTCATATGTGGGGGTTACTACAAAATGAATCTTTGACTGGATCTTTTTGGATTCCATGATCTTACGGAGACAATAATAGAAGGCTTTTTGTCACTAAATCGGCCTTTTCAGAAGTTGCAAAAAGCTAATTTAACGTGCGCTTTTGCTTTTATTTGCTTTAGGTTTCTTACCGAGGGCATTTCACGACCTTTCTTTTCTCTAAATTAAGAGTAAGCATTTCTGAAACAAATATGGGCGATAAAGAAGCTTTTGTAAGTTTGGACTTAGGGAAGGCAACAAATTTGTACACGCATGGGTGAGTGAATACAGTGAGATACGGGCTGAGAATTGATGAAGATTAGTGAGTTGCTAATGGAATGTCCTTTAAGCTTTGATATTACTATTATACTCATGTATTTCACATACTTCTTGTTTTTGCTACAAAGATGATCTTATGCATGACCCCTTGCAGGATAGAAAGCAGCACTTGACCATATGATTTTGTAATGACACGCCAAATGATTTCATGATTTCGCCAAGAAACTGAAATCAAGCGGGTGATTTTTTGCGGATACTAGTGACTGCCCATTCTGATTAACTCAGTGATCGGATTCACTTCAAGACTAGCTTTAAAGTGGAGGGAACTGTGGAATTCGATCTGTTGTCTTAGAAAAGAGAAACAGGCAGCTATTAGCTTCACGCTTCTTTTAAAGGCTGGCCAAATCAGTCCTCAGGATAAAAGCTGTCTACCGCTCGGTTGAGCAGGAAGAGTTGGCATGTTATAAGAAGGGGACCATTCGAAGAAATTACAGGACAAACCTTTTATGATTTAGAATACGGCGGGGAACTTGAAGGGACGTTTGTTAGTCACGATCGATTGGTAAATAGTTTTACAGTTTCTAATAAATATTTATAACTGGTTACTGCTTTCTAGCATGACTGCGTTCTGGGTGGCTTTGTACTCTGCGGATATCTGCGGATATCTGCAGATTCTGTCCCTCCCTTTCGCTTTCTCTTTGTCCATGCCCTTACTGTGCCTCGTTTTACATGCTAGTCTTGTCTGTGTTAACTTCGGGACATCATGAGCCTTTGTAAGTTCAAGTACGTTCCAAAACTAGAGCTTCAAGATTAAAGCATAGACTTCATAGCTTTTCCCCCCTTCACAAAAAATAAATAAATAAAGCAAGAAATAATGTATCCAAGATCTATCGAGCTTGTTTTATTGCTCCTCGCTGATGAAATTTAAAGAATCAAGGATAGGTTATCAATTAAGCGTCCTATCTGTAGGTTGGTTTGCTTCCATGTTCTCTAGCTTCGTTCTGTTTTTCTTTTTCCGTTGTTTGCACATCGTAAAGTTCTTTCAGTACCCATTTACAAGTAACATTCAGATCAGTTGAACTTACCAGTGGATCACTCTTGGCTTCAACGAAGAAAAGTTGAACCCAAGGAGAAAAGAACTCAAAAGATAACCAAATGCAAAGTCTGGAAACCAGAACGAAAAACGAATTTCGAGTAGAAAATGAAAAAGATAAAGGAGAAAAGAATCCGAACAAAGAACAGACAAGGAAGAAACATCAACAGCTTTTTTCTCCCTCCAGTATCAAGCCGCCCTAGAAGCTTCAACACCTCCCCTCCATGTGGGACACCTCCACTCCTTCAGCACCTGCGCCTGCACCTCCAGTCCAATCACACATTTTGTATAGTCTAAAACATTGACAAGCCCTTCGGCTCTTGGTAAGGCCATCCCGCTCTCCTTTTGGGATGCCATAATTGTCCTAGACATACTCCTCATTTGCATTTCCTTGTCAATGCAGATACACAGAGAGATGAAAAGGAGAGGACCACTTAATATGTGCTTGCTCCATACATGTCTGCTCGGAACCATGCTGATGACGCGCAAATAGTGCAGATGCGGTACACCTTGGCATTCACAAGGTAGACACAGATTCACTCCATAAGGTGATGGAAATGTATCCTTCACGCGCTTCCCCCTGCCATGCAAAAGCATTTTAGAACTACTTTTGGCCTGGTGACGAATAATGTTAGATGATTGGGGGGTGATTAGACGCCCATTTTGTTTGGTGCTCCACTTCAACGATCGTCTTTTCAGACCGATTTCATATGGCAGCTTTACTTGTTTATTGTGTGAATCATGGCTATGTTTTGGCCTGATATTGGGCAAATTATTGTGCGATAGCTTCTCCTACTTCGTTGGATTGATCGCTGGCCGACACATCTCCAAGTATAATCGTTGGCAGTAATACGATGGGATGACAATAAATCAAAGAATTTTCTCATATTCTAAGTAAGCCTAAACCACTGATCGATATGCAATTTTTCTCATAATAGATTAACTCGACAGCCTCAAGGTTCCAATTAAATGGAAAGAACCTATCTTTGATTATGCATCGGATTCTGGATTAGTATCATTTATGACTCTAAGACAACAAAAAACACTAGTGATTTTGTTAATCCAAATTTTACCATCTCAGTACTTTGTACAGTTTTTGATAAATAACTCAGAATGATAGAAACAAAAAGAATAATGACTGAAAAAGAATTAGAAGAATAATGAAAAAACACTAACAACATTACATGCATCGTTTGATAACGAATGGCATCATAAAAGAAGCCCCAGAGTCTAACAAGACATGAGTTTTCCTTAAAGAAGGGAAAGCTTTGACCAATTTGGACCCTAGACAATCGCTTCAAACATTAGGCAATTCACAGGCATTCCTTTGCAAAACGCACTTTTTGCTGTTTCTTTGCTATAATTTACTGCATCTTAAAAGTCACGAATTCTATTCAGGGAAAACGTCGGTTATCAATACATAGGTCTAACAATCTATGAAGTTTAACATTTTCTACGTAAAAAAAGTTGCCGTAGTTGGAAATTTTTTAACTTTTTGGCCACCATTGAAGGTAGCTAAGGCCATACGTCGGATGTTGGAGTCCAAAGCCATACCGTGTCAAGAAGTGTGTCTCTTGTAGTCAATATCCTCTCCTAGAACATAACAACCAATAACTCCGTCACTTGTTTGGCCAGCTAATAAAAAAATGATCCTTTGTACTAAACTTCCGCCCATTAGCACATTAATGTCAAACAAAATCCCAACAAAGTTTGATTTGGCACCAGGTGTTTTCCATAAAATGCGTTTTCTTCATTCAAAAGACATAATTGCATGGTTTATCAATGATGGTTTACCACAATTACGTCATCCACTTATATTACAAGGAATGCACTAGTTTAAAGCGTTGTACCAATCAATTGTGCAATCTACTTGTGTATGTAGGTGGAGGATGTAACATTGCAGATGATCTGTAAGGCATCTTATAATATTCCTTGGTTTTATTTGGATAAACATCGCAGAAGTGAATAAAACTGAGGAAAATGGGGAGAAGATCCTTCTTCGGTGCTTAAAAGTAGGAAAAATTCAAAAAACAAAACAGCCACGTCATGATGGGCTCCATTACTTTGAATGACAATGGGGCTCTTAAGTCATGAGCTCGAATTGTGACTGTCACCACCAAGGTGACTCGGATGCCCAACCATTATGCTGCCACGCGTAAACCACCTCTCTCTCTCTCTCTCTCTCTCTCTCTCTCTCTCTCGTATCACAACCCAAACGTTAAAAGCATCATATATTCATATCAAGTGGATAATTGGAACTTTCCTTTCTATTTAATACTTCGTCGGATCCCACATGAAGTGTTAGGCTAAAGTAGTTACCTCCTCCACTCGTATACTTCATCCTTTATCATTTTCTATATTAAATTGTTACTTACGAGTATAAAAGATCAATTTCAAGTCGAATACAACCATTCATGCTTACAAGGAAGCAAAAAAAGAGAAAAAGATCTTTTCAAAGCATTAGAGTTATTCTTTTGAGTAGCAAATATTCCATTCTTTACAAAAGTTAACTCAAGTACAGTCAAATATAATAAATATTTAAGAATTCCTAAGGAGAAAATTAGAGAAGAAAAATAAAGGATATAGTTGAAGAAATATTTAAAGGGAAACCTTTGTGGTTGGGACTAAGTTAGAACAGTAGCTAATTTAGATCACTTTCGTATGTTTTATAAGACAAGATTTAATTTAACCATCATTAGGTTATAACTTTTTCAAAATATTATTTCCTATCAAATCTATAAACTTATGCTACTATTATCATCAAATATTATGGCATCATTATCTTCAATTTTTTTTTTCTTTTTACACACACTCGAATTTACACACTTGAATGCCAAACTTAAGATTAGGAAGTCTTAGGTAGTACTTGCCTCCAACTAAATTCATCTAAGTTAACTTGTTATCATTTGAAAACAAACAAATTAAATTCTTATATATTGGATGATAAAGTTTACCTGGAAAATAAAAAATTGAACATGCATTAAACACTTTTCTTGTTTTGCCCATATTTGTTACGTATTTTGTTAATCCTTGTTGATACCTGTTCTTCCTTCAATCCTAACTGGCTCTTTAGTGATGCATGAGGTCGCCTTTATTGTATTTAAGTCCACTTTATTTAGCTATCATGGATCTTTAACTGCCATCCCTTTATTTGGCCTCCACGCTAAACATGTTGTATTTAACCGTAAGCTTATCCATAATGTTTCTGAACTTGTTGAGTCGTTTGGATTTGGGAACTTCCCTCAGAGGCTTTAGTGACTTGGTTGTGTAGAAAGAAAGTAAGAAAATACCTCTCTCTTTTTAATTTTTTTTTCTTTTTTCCTTTTTTTTGCATGTGAAACCTTATCAGTAATCAACAATTTATACCAAGTTTACAAGGAATAATAATTATTCAATCAGAATTATTTTTTCAATAGTATAAGAAAATAGATTTTTTACAATTAGATGACATCTAAGTAGTCTATTCAAATAGCCCATTTTCTAATCAGGTCAAGTTAGTTCGACTTTGTCATCCCATTATCATTTTTTTGTATTATTGCTGTATTGTTTCCAATCTTTCTCTATTACAGATAATTTCTTGCCATTATTAAGTAATCAAGAAGCGAGAGTAAGTTGTTTCTTGAATATGCAAGTAAAATGGTGAAAGAAAATTAATATAGGAAATAAGTAACAAGGGAGGTGAAAGAAAATTATTGGTATAAATCTCTTATAATCTACATGTTACCTTCTTTTTTTTTTTTTCTTTTACAAAGATAAAAGGTAAGACCAAGTGGTAGCAATCCTCGGCCCTAAGAGCTTTAAAAAATGATTATTTTTTTCACGTAAGTAAAACTTAAAAATAAAAATTTCATACTAATTGATAGGAAATAATATTCAATTCAAGAAGCCTATTTTGACGGTCCATTTCTTCACAAGTTAATCTGATCATTCCATCCCCTCATTAGTCTTTTATCCCACGAAGGATAGCTTGGCTGTTGAACTTAGGACTGGAAAGAGTTTGGAATTAGAGTCGTAATAGTTGTAATAATGGAGAGAGAGAATTTGTGAAAGACAGGGAAAGGAGTAAAGTTCCAAGAAAGAGAGCTCGGCGAAAATCGGTGGTATAAAGCGGATCTTCTTTCTTTCTTTTCCTAAGAGAAAAAGCTAAGACAAGATGGTGGCACGTCTACCCATCGGTCCCAAGAATATTAATAAAAAGCCTAACTTTTCTTGAAACGAATAGAATACACAACTTTAATATATTAGAAAACACAAAGCGAATGATTTTGTACCATAATGCATGCTCACCAGTGACCAATTTTTATTTACCTGTGGATATGATCTAGCATGTATTTGCTGATACGAATCCAACAATTTCTTAGTGATCAATTTTTCTAATAGAATATCATTTTCCGTAGAGGTATAAACGTAGAGTGGATAGATACTTTACATATGAACAGTCTCTCACACCAGTATAAATATGCGCTAGCGTGACCATACTTTCCTAGGGAGAAACACAATCCTCTTGTGGTCTTCTTCCTCTGCTTCCTTGCTCTCTCTTGCTTCGGCTTCCTTGGCTAGAGTTCCTTTTCTTTCTCAACAAAAATGGAGAAACTAAGATGCTGCAGCAACTTCCTCGAAAGTTCAAAACCCTACTTCGCCATGATATCTTTGCAGTTCGGCTATGCCGGAATGAATATTATCAGTAAGGTCTCCCTAAACAGGGGAATGAGCCACTACGTGCTTGTGGTTTATCGCCATGCATTTGCCACTGCCGTCATTGCTCCCTTCGCTTTCTATTTTGAAAGGTTTGTGTCTAACCCACAAAAGTTTATGAGTTTTTGAGAGAAGATTAACAAATCATGACAAGTGAATGTCCGCTTCATTGCAGGAAAAAGCAACCGAGGATTACATTTCCAGTTTTCTTGCAGATATTCGCGCTGGCTCTTCTTGGGTTAGTCCTTATGCTAAATCATTTCATAGGCTTCCTGCCATGTTCTTTCTCTCCCTGTCTCTCTCTCGAGCTGGATTGAATATCCATGTTTTGTCATACCTGTTCTTTCAATATCACGATTTTATCTAATGATTGTGAGTATGAACTTTTTGTGCCTCACAGCCCGGTGATTGATCAGAACTTCTATTACGCGGGGCTGAAATTTACATCTCCAACTTTCTCATGCGCAATTAGCAACATGCTTCCTGCCATGACCTTTGTAATGGCCGTCATATTCCGGTATGCAAAAGCAACCAAAATCCCCATAAATGAATTTCTCTTTCAGTGTGAATTATTTAGCTAAAGTAATGTTTATCCTGTGCAACAAAAACAAATAGGATGGAGAAGCTACACCTGAAGAAACTGAGGTGCCAAGCAAAGATAGTGGGAACCGTAGTGACTGTTGCTGGGGCTATGTTAATGACTTTGTACAAAGGCCCGATAGTAGAGATGGTATGGTCGAAGTACATCCATCCTCACAAATCTGGTGATTCAGGTTCTGGAGAAGCCAGTGACAAGGACTGGTTCAAGGGTTCCATGTTCCTTATCATCGCCACCCTTGCCTGGTCTGGTCTATTCGTTCTGCAAGTAAGTGATGGAAATAGAATCAGTTTTTGTTCTTTTCTTTTGTTTCGGATGAAAAAAATTATAATTATTTTTCTTGTTTGTTTCCCGACCTTTTCTCCAGGCTCATACGTTGAAGACATACAGGAACCACCAGCTGTCTCTAACGACGCTGGTGTGCTTTGTGGGGACTCTACAGGCCATTGCAGTCACCTTTGTAATGGAACATGAACCCTCAGCCTGGAAAATTGGCTTTGACATGAACCTCCTTGCTGCTGCGTATGCTGTAAGACTCTTTTAGTGCTTGCGAGCGTGTATACGGCACTAACACGAGTGAATATTTTGCTAATCTTGTTTAAATTCCTTGCAGGGAATCGTTGCATCAAGCGTTTCATACTATGTCCAAGGCCTAGTGATGAAGAAAAAGGGTCCTGTCTTCGCAACTGCTTTCAGCCCCTTGATGATGATCATTGTAGCTGTTCTGGGATCCTTCATCTTGGCGGAAAAGATTTTCCTTGGAGGGTAATTTTATTTCCTCTGCAACTGATGCTTGCATGTATGCATGCATGTCTTTGCAAAAACCTTATTCTCCCCAAAGCACATGCCTCGCCATGCATCATTATCCAAAGATAAAGGACGCTTTGGAATAGTAGCAATATACTATTCGATATTGTTCTTGTCGATCTTCTTTTAGCCAATTCGCTTACGTTTTCATATGATCTGCCAATATTATACAAGCCCTCCTTTCGGCTTGGAATCCGCCAGTGACGAGCTAACGTCCTATGTGGGTGCAGGGTGCTTGGGTCTGTCTTGATCGTTGTGGGCCTTTACTCAGTCCTATGGGGAAAGCACAAAGAGAGCAAGGAGAATAAAGCCGAGGAGGAGATACCGGATGCTGTAAAGGTTGCTCAAGTAAACGGCAATGCGATTTCAGTAATCGAAGATATTGAAGCCAATGAAATTCAAATGGGAAAGGCAGAAGCTGATCACAAAGGTCTCTCCTGCTGCCACTAATTAGATTTTCCCTGCCAGAAACCCCCCATGAAGCCAGCCATGAGCCGAAAGCAAGACCACAGGAGAGGATAGATGGGGATGGGCTTTTTTGTCTTTGCATCCCCCATTTTGTCATCCCCTTTTTTTCTTTATAGTTATAATATAATCAGAGTTTGGGGTATTGCTTGTAAGCTGATAATAATAATAATAGCAATAATAAACAAAGACCTTGATTCTCAAGTTTTTCTTTATCCCACTGAATAGCTCTGATACCCTGGTGGCTATTTTAACTGCTGACGTCTGATTCAGATTCCACTGATGTCGATGGTGCTTGTAGTTGACATATTTATATTGCATTACTTGAATCCTTGCTTGGTAATGTTTCCAGAATCTTGGAGTGCCACGGTTTTTGCATCTGATGCCAGCATTCCTTAGACAGACAAGACTTCCACAAGTGACTAAGCCACCATATGCATCATCCGGCCTTAGCAACAAGAATATTTGTGAATGATACAACTGGAAAACCATTATTGGAACGTTAAATCCATTTGGGTGTAAAAGCAGCAACCTTCTCTCTTTTCCTTGTCCGTCCTTCCCCCAATTTCTTCAACTCAATATTCCTGCGTCATCTGACCCAATATGGTACCGGGCTGCTGCTAGCCTTGTGTAAAATCACGATCATCGATTCTATTCTGCAGCATAAAGGGCCCTTGAGAAGGGTACCTTGATAGAGATAAAACAGTTGACATTGGTTATGACAAGATTGGTTCAAAAATATCAGCAACTTTATGATACCTCATATTCGGTTGCGTAATGTAAATATGATTAAGTCACACAAATCCTCATATGTAATATAAATAATTATGACGATTTTTCACACTAATTCTAATTAATAGAGCAGCAATAACCCTGTCTCTTGATCGTGGTAGGTAATACCCATTTCCAAGGTTCTTCACAATATTGTCAACAATCATCTAATAGCATTTGTACACGTTCGAGAAGGATTCTAAAGGCTGGAATCCAAAATACCATAGTCTGATAAGTGAAGGGTGGGCAGCAGAAATAGCCTTCTTTGGTCAGAATACAATTCTCCTGTCTCTTTCCTTTGCATGGGAGGCAGGATAATCACTTCAATAAAACCTTGAGCAAAACTTAGATTCGTTAAACAAGTTGACCTCTACAAAAATATCTCCAACTTGAGTTAGTGTCTCTTTCTCCATGCTTAAATGCGAAGATTGGTTTTTACTTGCTTTCTTGAATTGGCTTCTTCCAAGTAAGTCTTGCCTACTCCTCTCACTTGGGGTGTAAAATGGATCAAACCCTTGAAAACTTTTTTTTTAAAAGGTATTTTTTTTAATAACTCACCCACCCTGAAATGTCAAACCTAAAACCTCTTGATTTGTAACATATGTTATTGATTAAGCTAGACACTTTTTGACTTTGAAAGCTCATATAACATTATAATAGACTTCAAAAGGAAAATATCTGTTGTGACCTACTATTAATTGACAAACAAAATTTAGATTAAAGTCAATTGTCAAGAAAGAGATATAAATGAGACGTAATTTTTGTCAGAATTAGAAGCAATTAAACCAATATACACAGAAAGTAAGTGCAAGATTTACTTGTTTGAGACTCGTTTAGATAATATGGTCTTCCTGTTTACCCATTCGGATGGATAAATCTCACACTGTACTATTTATGTTAATGTCAAAGGTGTTTGCAGCTCGAGAAGGGAATTGCACTCCATGTCTATTCTCACATGAGAGGCAAAAGTTACTACAACAGTGTTGATAAAGTTCTTCTCATTTTTTCATAATGTTATTTTTGATGTTCGATAAATGCTGACAATATATAATGAATTTTCGTCATCCACTAGAAAATTGTCATCCAAGAACACTTGTCCAGTGAAAAGTAGTATCGTAACCTCCTTTAAAGCTAGAATTGAGGGTCCAGCTTGATTTTTGTGACTATCCATTCCAAAATCATAGCACAGTCCATCATGCAGGAGAATCTAAAATCTAGAGCCAATCTATACTTTGGATTTCTGAAGCTAGAGCATCCTCAATCGTTTGGCAGATGCATGAAAACATATTCGAAGATAAGTATCTCACAGCACTGAAGTATATATTGCATAATTTTTCTTCAGTCCCAACTTGTTCCGAGAAAGGCATATCTATGCATTGCATATGCATTGAATCCATGTTATGTGCGTAATAAAATATACAAGGTTAATAATTCCTTGACTTTTGATTACGCTTGGTCACTTCTTCAATGGGGTTAGGTAATTGTCTTTTGCACCGCGCGACATATTCCACTTTTATTAAACAAAGCCTTCTTTCCAACTACAATTAACTCCTTCTTTTGATCCATTATGTATTTGCATGGTTGAAAATTCAGGAAGGAATGTGTTATTTTTACCGCAAATCTTTGGTGACAGGTATTGCAGATCTCCAATGACCGAAGTCATCACTTCCTTAAAATGTCACTAGTTGTGCACATTTTCCATGATGTAGTTGAGTTTTTCATAGTGTAATCATTTGAAATATATCCATGCTACACAGTGCGATACCCTGATTTCATCAAGACCTCATGAGTTGTCAACTTTCCGACCATATGAGAGAAAGCGTGATCCAAATTCCAGATAACAGTACCTCAGGATATGTACTTATAACCGACTGGTCATTTCGACGCAAATTAACGGATCCGAGTGTTCCATAATAGAATAACTCATAAGTGGGCAAGTTGCTTTAGGTCCTTGTTTGCAAAGAGCATCTCCAATAGCCATCTTTGAATCTCATCAGCTTCCACCTCGGGTCTGGAAGATCATCGATCTTATTCTCTCTCTGCCTGCACAACTTGAATGACAAGCATCTTGATCAACTCTTGACACGGGAAGGGCCTATTTTGAATTCATTTCTGAGTCTAAAAGCATGATCTCGTTCACATTAAACGATCTTTGGCATCTCGTGTAGATGGTGAAGCCACCCCTTCCCCTTTATTCCCTTTCCAATTCATACCTACGCTTCACATTTCACTTTAGCACAGTACGCAGTTACCAGTTACAGTGATTCATAGAATGTTCTGATGCATAAAAGAAAGTGAAGTGATCATTACAGATGTATTCAGACTAAAAACTTGCTGACAAGATACAATGAACATCAAGAAACTTATCTGCCTAAAAGTATTGGCTGTCAAAGTTACACCACAAGAACAACAAAATATGCGGAATACCATTGTTGGTGGCGGCCAAAAAGGTCAATGTCGGGGGTCTAATATTGTCGTGTCAGGAATCGATTGTGGAAAAACGATTTTCTCACTAAAAGATATTATCAAATTTTCGTAGAGATCGTCAAGACACATGTCAAATGCTTTAAAAGTTTCTATGGACAGGCTAGAATCTCAAGTCTATCTTACAACAATAGGTTTATTAGTTAACTTATTGCCATTCTTGAAATTGTGCTGATATTGAGTATTATTTTTGTTGGAGAATTAAAATATCCAGTCTCACATTGGGTAAGGTAGCAGGAGAGCCTGGACTTATAAGCTTCTGCTGGTAATCTATTATTGCACAGTTCTATATTTTAGATGGACCATTCAGTTTCTAACACGGTATCAAAGTCGGCCCTGTGTTCCCTACCTTGGTGTGGTCCCTCTAACCTGGTCTCACCTCTCACCGCACCCAACGTGAGATTGGCCTTATAAGCTTATGCTTGCAATCTAATATTACACAGTTCTGTATTTTAGTTGGATCCTTTAATTTCTAATTATTTTAATGTAAATTCTCAACATATAATGATAGCTGCAGAATGCATATCATTTTTATTAGGTTACATACGATCACATGATGAAAATATATGAAAAAGAAAAAGGGCATAGGATTCTTCTAATATATTAAAACTCGAAGCATATTCTCAATAGCAAATGCTTGTTGGTTAAGGAAAGTACTGTGTAGATAAAGATAATTTAAACATATATGTGGAACTTGATGGAAAAGGGGAAGGTGTGAAGAAACAAACCAGCTAAGGAGATGGGGTTTGGTTTCACACCAAGAATTTGGAATATTTAGGTGACATTCTCAGACGACTTGCAACCCCATGATTAAAGCTTAATCTAGAATGACGTAATTAGTTAAAGACGAGCATCTAAGTTAGCTAAAGACGAAAAGTTAAATGACATCGGAATCGCATAAAAAAATAAATAAATAAAATAAAATAAAATAAATGGGTAATGGGTTTACTGGTGTTAGCAGGACAGGTCATTTTGATGTTGGTAGGAAAATATGCTTCTTATGCTTAATTAAAACGGTGAAGACATCTTTTGCATCGAGACATATTTAAAAACATGCTTAAGAACCCCCCCCCCCCCCACTTTAAGTAGTATTTAGCACTCTTCCTTCTTTTTTTTTTTTTTTTTCTTTTAACCATCATCATGTATAAACTTGATTTCTAAAAAATATTATCTTCAGTGGATATCCTTTTCATTGCTTAAGTTATCATAGATGGGGTTCTTTACATCTACTGCCAAAGAAGCTAAAAAACGCCGCTGGCTTCATCTTTTTGGTCTTTTGAGTTATCATGTGGCAGCCAAAGCTTGCACGCCATGCAAACAGCGTTTTCATGTTTTTAACAAGGAAGATAAGATGGTATCTCTGTCAAATCCGATGTAAACAAATGGTATTCTTAAGGTTTATTAGGTAGCATCCCGATGCCTGTATGAGGGCCAAATTGGAAACAACATGTTATAGTGCGGGTCACATTCATCTGATAAACAAGTCAGACAAACCAGAGACCACATGAAATACGGTGCTAATCCTGCACAAAGACAGGTTTATGGGATACTACAGTCGTAAAACTGTGCCTAGTTTTGCGACAACGATTGTCGAGCCTCCGCGTAAACCTTCTTTTCCCCTATCCTCGAGCCGCCTCCATCGAAGCTGATGAGAAAAGCAAGTAAATTCCCACCTAGCAGAGAAAGGTAAAATGATTATTAAAAGAAAGGCATAATAGTCGATTAGAAAAAAATAATGGTAGTCCGCATGGATAGCACTAGGGGTAGTTGTGCTTAATCATGCAATAATGATTGTTGATTCTCCACATTTATGTTTCCCACTTTAATGGTCCTGAGCACTTTGTAGGAGCCACAGACGAAACGTGGAGACAGAACCCAATAACGCCAGTTTGCACTCGCAGCATCTCAATTAATCTATTCTTGCATTTTCATTTGCAGCCTTCACTTTAGAACAGGGTCTTGCATACATCATTGAACTTGAGCCATGAGCTCTGCATTATTCCCAGCAGATACCAATATCAGTTGTTCACGTAATGACCACTGTCCCTGGATGACGCTGTTGGAATACCAATTTCTCTGTCTTTGCTTCTCATAGTCCGATTGAAGTGGGAATTGGGTTAAACTATTGTACATCCTCCACTACAATATTATACTACCGATATCGTATCAAGCTTCTAGCGACATATAAAATCAGGCAAAAGGCGAATCTCTCCCGTACACGCACTGGATGCATTTTCCTCTTAAATATTGCACAAGAAAAAGGAAACCGATAATCGGGGTGAAGCCGTCATTGAAGCAACATATTAGCTTCTTGGAACTTCTCAATCCTTTACCTCTTCTCTCCTAAGAGTGATGTCACCCACGGGAGAAACTTATAATAACTTAAGATCATTATTTATTACACTTTTTATGTTAGATTTTCATCTTGTGCACACACCGGCAACATTAGGTCAAAAGGATGAAATAGATTCAATTTGAATTCTAATATTAAGTTAAAAGACCTAACAAATCAACGTAAAAAGTAATTTATGAATCAAATTGATACATTTTTTATTTAAACTTTATTATAAAGGATTACACTTCTAGTATGGAACTTTTATCTTATACACACTATTCTTTTAATTTCCCAATTTTTCTCCTTAGACCCAAAAATAAGTAAAAGGAGGTGTGTAGGTATAGGCATCCGAACAAAGACTAGATCAAGTGTCGTTTCGTTTGGTTGCTGCCTCTATGTTGGATCCGCAGTGTTGTTCTAATCCTTATTATTTGAGAGGAAGGAAAGCAGCCAATAGTAGGTTGAGATCATGGAGGTGACCAAGCACACTAACTCAAATAATTCTCTTGCACAATGTTAATTATCATTTTTTCTTCTTTGTCTTCAGTTTCCTTGCTTTCTTCCTTTGCCTTCTTCGACGTGCAGATAGCACTAGAGGCAATAACCTATAAAAAGGTATCGATGAAAATGACTTGTAGATGTAAGACGCTATATGCCAAAACACGACATTCAGGTTGTTGTGACGATTTGCAGCTCCAACTTGCTCAAGAATTTTTCCTTCTTTTGCTATTAAACTATGTAAGGGGTTCATGAACGCCTCTGCTTATCTTTCGAGACTGAACTACAGAAGACAATTCATATAACTCAATTTCTAATCCGCCACTTGTCTTAAATTAGTTGGTGGCGTTAGAGTAGAACAAGAAGTAAGGTATTTCAAATTTACAACTTGATGAGTCTCTTTCTCATTACAGACATAAGCACAACTTACCAACTCTTATTGCGTTAGAAAAAGACACCACTTTGTCGGTCAACCAAGTTCCCCGCCATCTTTGAATCGGTGATATCATCAACTTCTCTGCAACAAACTATGTTGGACACAAGCCGAGGAGGACTGGCCATCACTAACCTCATTATCCCCCACAATCTTACAAGTGTATAACCTCAAGTTGATAAGAAACCGATGATGTCATTGTCGAAGGAGATGTTGATCAGGGAAACAAGAGCCAACATCCTTCTCGGACATCAAGGTTTTCACTTGTCGATTTCAATAATGAGGTCATTCGTGAATCCCTCCTTTTTATAAAGGAGAAAAGACTATTACAGAAACGAAAGCAACGAACATTTTTCGAGATTTCCTGACGATCCTAAACTTTTTGGTTTTTGTTTTTGTTTTTTCTTTTTTTGGGGTTACCCCCACCGGGGAATTCGAATCTCTATTGCCTCCTTGAAAAATTGGATGTGAACTTTAAAGGATAAGGGTACA
Source organism: Casuarina equisetifolia (assembly GCA_028551475.1). Lineage (NCBI taxonomy): Eukaryota > Viridiplantae > Streptophyta > Magnoliopsida > Fagales > Casuarinaceae > Casuarina > Casuarina equisetifolia. The sequence goes on from CM052358.1 coordinate 8,458,403, forward strand.
CTTGCCTTCCGTCATCTGTCATCTGGGACCCTTTGGGGAAAGGATGAAGATGGTTCTCAACAGTTCCAACCGCACTCAAATGCAGATTCCTTTGTGTTTTCATAGGAAGTCTAAGTCTAGTGTGTTCAATCGTCACAAAAGATGCTTAAGGCTGTCGATTCTTCAGTTGTTTCCTCGCGCGGAGAGCATGAATGTTGGTAGGAATTCCAATTCCTTTATTTATATATGTAAGGGATAATTTAAACAGATATTTAAGCTGGAAATTGCAATTATTTTAAGGCGCCAAGATATTTCACTTGAAAACTTGACGTAATAAAGCATTCTAACGACCCTTTGAGAACCTTGATACGGCTTTTCATAAGATGTTCAACATTGTCTCTCCAAACATCTCAACTCAAGCAATTAGGGTTCAGGCAACTGCTAATTGCCAGAGTGCGTTGACGAATGAAATCATAATTGTACCCTGAAAAACAAGCATCATGCATTGAAATGGAAGTCCTATTCATTCTCCACAGAACGCATGCAAAGAAAGGACCCAACACAAAGGGCTGCTGGTCCCTGTGGATCGTATCTCTAATTTTGGCCACATACCAGGCCAGAAGGCACTCCCCACAACTGGCAATACCTCTAAAGGACGGATATTTAGTTTTTCTTTCTTGTGTTTCATCATCTAAGTGGCCCAACCAGAACAAACCCAGTGGGAAACCGAAGCAGCGGCAATATAATAGAAGGCCACTCCTGCCCACCAAACCGGTTTACCCCAGACCCGAAGGACCACCACTTGAGTGATAGTTACCACGAACTACGAAATCTGTTTCATACTTGTTTTGCATAGAGTGCCAAAGATGTCGAATCCTGGAACCAAAGGCGTCAACATATACCGATTTCTTATGTAAGATACTACAACTAACGGAAAGGAGAAAATAAAAAATTACAAGTTGGGGACACATTTACAATCAGGTCGAGAGGCCCTAACTGTCCCGGGAGAGTGAATCATCCTTTGGAAGAGCAACGTAGTTTACAGGTATTATGTTGTTGAGCCTGCCACTCTCCCTACGGTCCTTTCCAGCAGATACTCCATAACGGCCTGAAGGAGTCACCACCCGACGACCAGTGGGTGTTCCAACCATGGTGTTAGCGCTGGCGCTTTGACCCAGCGGCTTCTTTGGTGTGGGCCTCGACCCAAAGCGGGCCTCTTGCTCAGCAATATGTTGTTCTTGCAGCCGTTTCTGCTCCTGCAAGACAACCCCCATAAAATGCGATATCAAATTCTTTCCAATAATGAAACATGTGGACCATATGGAATTGTCAGGATTGGCATCGATAATAACGAGCTGTAATAGCAAGACCTTTCATCTCAACCTTCAATACGTATTACATCAAAAGACGAAATGGATAAAGCTAGATATAAAGCTCCCCAATATGGTGAAAATTGTCTTACGTCCCACCCCAAATGTCCATACCCAAATCCATGTAACACAGTTAACACATAATCTGTCCAACATAGGTTTGACTATAGGATCTATCACAGTTTGAGCACTTTCTGTGGCAACACAATGATAGAATATAAACGTACCCGAAATTTACGCTTTTCTTCTTCTTTCTCCTGGCGTTGCACACTATATTCTTCCAAGCTTTTTAAGACAGGAACCTGAAATGTGATTGTTTTGCTATGATTATATCAATATACTCACTTGAGCATCAAACCATAACAAGCTAGTGAAATACCTTGTCATATAAGAAAGGAATTCCTTTTTCCACCTCCCAAGCTTTTACTTTTGCAGTCAAATTCTCGCAAATAGCTAGTAAATAAGTAGGTTGTTACTTAATGAAACTTACAAACCTAAACGCAACAGATAGATAAACTAATATAAAATCAATGGTGAACATAAGCAGCAAAAGTGATCGTCAACTGAAATTCCAGTTCTCAAACATAGTATATATGTTGTTAAAGCACTAACATGCCAAATGGATATATCTGGTAATGAAAGCAGCGCAGGATATGTGTAATAATTACTGTGCCCCATACAGTGTGTGGTAACTGTTTGTGCATTGAATATATGCATATATACCCCTAAGCGAAACAAACATAAGACAAATATTGGTTTATATACACTTCAATTTGCAATATTCGAATAATAAACATGAAACTATGTAGCTGCATACTGTTATAACTTGGAAACTTTGCTTTGAGCATTCACCCAGATAAATTTTTTATCAGCACCGTTTTTGGTCAAAATAAACTCTTAGAAAGGAACTCCTCAATCATCATAGGTGATTGATAGAGTTTATCGCAACCCAGCATTTCCTTTCAATTTTCAGTCAGAGAGCTAAAGCAGCACAGAAATCATTCATAGGTAATACAAAGTAGAACTAGGAAACTTTTAGAATCTAGAATAAGCATAAATTAATTTTCTAAAGGTAGTTTATCATGAGGCCACAAAGGAATGACTATTCAATTGTGAGTTTAGAAGCAATTACCGAAAATTAAAAACAAAAGATGTAATGTAATGACTCTACAAGAATAATAAGCTTAAAGACAATCAAGTGACAGCCATCATTATACTCATAAGCTCTTTTCCTGTCCCTAGTCAGATCTAATTTAATTCTAACTAAACAATTTCTGGACCAGAGTTGGTATGAACTACTTCGACGCACCTAGTAAAGAACTTTGAAAAGAACAGGGAGAAAAGTTTGTCAGGACTGGCAAACATTACAATCCAAGCTAATACATTATAATCCAAAAGTACAGAACTTCGAATACATGACATTCTTCAAAGCAAGTTACAATAACGGAACATTCACACTTTCAAAGATCTTCACAGTTGAGTCAACATCAAATTCAACTTTTATCCATCCGAGATACAGGATAAGTAAGATAGCAAAATAGAGGAGAAAATCTGCCTAGGTTTGTTTCTGAGCAAACAAGTGTACATGAAAAGCTTTTTTCTTTTCGGCTTCTAATAAATGGAGTATAAAATTACTACATCGTGTTGATGAGTAAATTTTATGGCTAAGCTGAACAGAACCTAGCAAGTGAATTAGTAATACCAAACCTTATTGTGCTCCTTGTACAATTTGGTTGTACAAGAACCAAATCGCTATATTAGAAGTACCAAAAGGAGAAAAAAGATTTCTTTTGGCATCTGTTCAATAGTTGCCACACAAAAACAACCATATGCTTTGGACCAAACTCTAGGCCAAAAAGCTGAAATCAATTTCTCAATATTTACAGAGCAGCCAATAAACCTCCAAAAAATTTGATACACCAAAACCAACAGAATTGGTCTTCCCTTCAGAAATGGCATGCCATTCCAACAAAATATTATGATCACAGAAGACATGATTACCTACTAACTATAAACAGTAAATGAACTAATGATACATATGCATGATAGTTAGAAGCTTACATGGTATTCTGCTGACCAGATTCCGTGCTTTTTCAGCACGTTTCAGATTCTTGTGCGCTCCTCTTCCAGCACTATACCGATTTTCATCCTTGATAATGAAAAGAAAATAAGTAATCAGTGTAAAACGACAAGTCGGCAGCAATTTGAGGAAAAAATAGCAATTACACGTCCTAACTATAGAGGATTCCAAAAGGTTGTGATGTAAATCATAGTCAATATGGTTCCTGAATTGACTCGGTGAGAAACAGTGATGAGATTTTCCTTGTTAAACACATAGAACTCCACCATGTTCACAAAAACCCTAAAGCAACCCAACACATCATGAAGTGCAATGATCAGCAAGCTGAAGATAGACTTGACCAGAAAACAGATCATTAGTCTCATAAACTACAGAAATTCTATCAACTCAAAGATTGTTTCGAGGAACTTCCAAAAACGCACAAAACCCAGAGAACCAAGTCCGGATAATCACCTCACTGCATTAACTTTTATTATGGCAACAGTTAACGCCCAACATGAACTAGATACTCAATAAGAAATAAAATGCAAAATCGCAATAACTTATGCACGTGTACAAAACCGATAGATCAACTACAGTAGCATTAGGCAGCAAGATATCATCATTACCCTCAAAAAAATGAAAATGGCATTCGACAGAACAATGACAGTTTCGGGTATTTTACCCTTTCATATTCTTCAAGCCACTTCTCCTCCTCAATTGCGTATCTCCATTTCTCCACCTTCTCCAAGATATCCTTCCTGCTTAAAGCTTGCTCTTTGGCTTTTACAATCTGATCATCCATGCTTGAAAGAAGATCAGATAGATCCATATTACCTGGGAAAGGCATGCATGAGCATGTCAATGATAGCCATTTTAGAACCATTTGAATCATAAAACATGCAGTCTATAGCTGATATGAATATAAGGATTATCCAAATACATTTTAAATAAAAGCAAGCAGCATGGAAATAAAAAATTTCATGTCATGTGCAATAAAACGTAATAGAGAAATAGTTAAAAACCAAATCATGTCACAATGTGATGGTCTAAAAGCAGATTCAAATTGGAACCACTTCTGCCTCACACACATACTTGAGATGGCTAACTAGAGGATTCTTACCAAAAGAGAGAGAGAGAGAGAGAGAGAGAGAGAGCCAAAACTGAGAGACATGAGACTACAAAAGAAATCAATAAGAGTTTCATAAAAAGCAACAACAACAATACATAAAATATGTACAAAACTTCTAACAAGTCCTCACCAAAAAAAGTTTAAAAGAAATTTTCATTACAGACATGTAACTGACACAAACTGTGTTAAAACTATAGACAAACGCAATATGACAATTTATCAGAATATTAGTGGGAAAAGAACACAGGCATGAAGGTAGAAAAGATGCAATAAACGGACATGCTATACCATAAACCCACAAATCAGACTAAGTAAATTAGCTTCAATTTAACCAAGAAATTTAAATAAGAAGAGTCGAGAACCAGAATCTATGAGGCTGACTAGAATCTCTCGTGCTGAATCACTATCAACGTCCATATGAACCTCCTTGTATATTTCTTCTAATTCACTTTGCCGCTTAAACACCAACTCCTTCATCTTTCTAGCTTTCAAAGCATTCAATCGCGCAACTTCAACCTCAGTCTGAAATAAAAGATTCGTTAGAGCCACAAGATTGTCTCCGCCAAATATGAGAATTACACAAAGGAAAACAAAAGATAAAATGGATCACCTGTTCAATGACATCTAAAGCAAGGCATCCTTGTGTTGACACCTCATCAAGTGAGGAAGAAATCAAGCTAGTTATATATTCAAATGGCTTTTGCTCATCAACAGGTGCGTCCATGAGATTCCATAGCTCTATTAGGGTCCTCCCAAGACCTTGCATCTACATGATAGATATTTTTAGCGACCAAAAGCTTTTGAGCAAACTTCTTAGTTCAATATATGAAATTTTTTAAGTCCAACCTTAAACATAAAGTTTCAAGCCACGGGATTTAAGCATACGTGTGCACAGGGAAAGGAGAGAGAAAGAATCCTGCCAAAGTTACCTTTTCTAGCCTTTGTTTCTTTTCCTGTTGTAGTGAGTTGATCGCACTAGTTAATCGAGCAAGAGTTTCATTGCTGATGCTCTTTGATTGACTACTCGAGGAATCACCTAAGCTTGGGTGCACTTCATGAAGTGTCTTAGAAACATCAATGGACATCACAGCTGACAGCTCATGGACAGTATTAATGTGGCTATTGACCTTTTGTAATCGGAAACTCTGTTAACCAAACAAACCAAGGGAACAAAAAACAAAGGTGAAACCAGACACCTATTACTTGCAAAGTACAAATTAGAACACTGGATCACTATTTTCATGTAACCTTTTCCTGCTGAAGTTCCTGAAGGTGTGCCTTAAGTTCTGCCAACTTCCTCACTGTCAGATCGCTTTCATCGACTTGCAGATCAGAACAGTTAGATTGGCCATTTCCCGCTATTTCTGCACAAATCCGAGCAACCTGGGACTGGATATCTGAAAATTGAGTAATTCTTTCCTGCTTCTTTGACCTCAACTCCTCTAAAGTAGGTTTCATGTTAGATATTTGCTCCTTAAGAGTGCCCCTTCCCTTCCAAACAGTAGAAATGGAAATCAGCTCAACATATGACATGTGAGATAACATAGCCATTGACAAATGACGCATACAGAAAGCATGCAACAGATAGTAACTTCATCTATCATCAAAATATGATAACAATACAGGAATACCTTCCTCTGAACAGAAATAAGAATAACGAGGAAATTCACAGTGAAAATAGTAGCAAACCTTTGAAATGGAGGCATGTTCCCCAAGAGAAGAAACAATATTTTGAATTTCAGACTCAGCATTGGCCAACGACTGATGCAAGTCAGCCTTGTACTTTCTTGTTTTCTCAACCTTCTTTCGGTAGATATTGAGGCACTCTTGCTCGAGTTGTAGAAGCATCTTGTCCCTATCGCTATCACTCTCACCAATTTCATCCCATAATATCTGAATGGACAAAGAACCATAAGTATAGAAGACTTACAAGCTACAAAAAGGCCATATTAGTTAAAATTGAGAGCATTACAGAATCAACTACGATTCCCCTACCTAGGGAACTGAACTAATACAATACCGTTAAGAGCTTCAAACTGTCGTCCATGAAATTGGGGCCTCAAATCGGAAATCAATGCATCAATTGCAATTCCAAACAAAGCAACTTTATGTTACCATAATAACCAAACAAGTATGATAGAAATTTTCACTCTTTCCACCATACCATCAAATCTCATAAAAAACTGATTCTAATCTGCTTATTTTATTTCATTTAAGAGAAGAAATTTAAAATCTGATTGCTATGGACTGAACAATTGACAGAAGCATCTCTAGATTTAGAACGTTGTAAGAATAAAAACTTCCACAAGAAAAGCTACGGTTCCAGCACTTACAGAAATGAACTACTACAACACCCTTAAGGCCACGAACCTAAAATCACAACACTACAGACAGATTGCTATATATGCCATGAACGAAATTATATATTAACGACCTAGATCCGAAACTAAGACGTAAAATATAGACTCTTCATGGCAATATTAATGAATTTCAAACAGTTGAAATTTCAGCTTTTCAGAATCCGACTCTATGAATTAAATGCGCTGTTCAAAATTAAATGATGACAAATTCATATTTTCGGTCGGCATTGAAATCACACCAGAAGACATGATATCCAAGAAGCAAGGAAAACATCATGGAAACTAGAAAATGAGTTAGACTCCGTTGTCACTCAAGAAGCATTTCGGCTGTTAAAACCTAAAAGAGAACAAAAAGATTGAACTCATTTGACAATTTCTCTACACAATTTTCTCGTTTGGGGTCATAACCCCAAAACTATACTTAATTTTCGTCTTAATTTCTTTTTCAAATAAATCAAGTTTTCTTGGGCTCTATTTCACTTGCTAGCCACTCAATTCTCAGCCGCCAAAAAAAACACGAACTGCAAAATTGCGAACAAAAATTGAAAATTTGAAAAAATAAAAATAAAAACCATAGGTAAATGGAAGAGTAAATTTGAAAGAGAGAGAGAGAGAGAGAGAGAGGGAAGGAGAGAGAGAGGACCTGCAATTCTTGGAGGAGAGAAGCACAAGTAGTGCGAGAAGGAGAGATAGGGGTGAGCATATCCGTCACTTCCCAAGCACTCGAAGAAGAAGAAGAAGAAGACGCGAGACGTATTGGAGAAAAAGAGGAAGAGCGGAAAACAGAGGAGCGTTACAAGCGTCTCCGTTGGTTTCAGTTTTTTTCCTTTCCTTGCTTTTGATCGCTAACCTTCCGATTTGGAAGATCCCCAGGGTTGGCGTTATGATTTCTATGCTCTTTCTTCTCTGTGTCCGCGAGAGAAGGGGGAGAGAGAGAAAGAGAGAGAGAGAGAGAGAATCCCTTCGGGAAAGGAAAGGACGGATTTTGGGTTGGTTTTGGCGCCATTTCTTCTTCTACTTAAATATTTTCCTTTTTCGACTTTGACGATTTTTTATTCTATTTTAGTATTCATTTTTCAGTTTACATATTTCGACTTTTAAAATATACAATATCTATAGATTTTTCTACGTTATATTTATTGCATAACCTTTTCCGTACTTTATTAAATTTTATAATTTAAATATTGATTTGTGTGATAACTAGAATACTACCTAATTAGGGTCAGTCATTCTAGTTTTAATATTTATTGGGATCTTTATAATTCAATAAACTCACGTTGAAAATGAATTGATTAACTATTCCTGAATATTAAATGTACCTTATTCTCAATAATAAATCTTATTTTTAAAAAAGAAACTTAACTTCTTCTAACATGCCACAAAACTTTCACCTATTGCCTTTCACATGCAAGTGCACATAGAACCAATAAATTAGATTAATAGAGAGAGCGAGAGATTAGGCTAGTCAAAAAATTAACTTATCTTCTAACATTGTATGAGAAAGGCCTAACAAGGCTAATTAGTAAAACCTTATTAAAGGACACAAGGTGATGCTTTAGTAATTTGAATTGGACTTAAATGTTAATGTAAATAAACGAAACAAATTCTTTTCTTTATCTCATCATTTTTTTTTTCTCCACACCTAATCAAAACCATAAAGAAAAGGTAATGCAATTGAAGATAGGCACATGTAACACTACCAAACTAATCACATTGTTAAATGATACAAAACATTAATAAACTAATCACATTGTTAAATGGTATAAAACATTACTTTCTTCTTACTAATTGTGCAGAATAACACAAAATTTTTTACTACAATTACCCTTTTTAGTATTTTATTTTATTTGATGTTTTACTTATACATACATGAAGAAGGAAGAAACTCAAATCCTTGACCAGCGAGTCTACTCGATCAAGAGTTGCCTTAGTTATTAGCTAAGCTAGGGTCCCTTCCCTTTCTAGTACCTTAATCCACAAATTTACATCATAACAGCACTATAACCAGTTGTTCCCAAATGTGAGAAGGTTCAACTTGATAGCCACTCAATTCGTATTAAAAAACACCTTACTAACAAAGTAGAAACTAAATCACATTCATTGAAAGCAATATATGTTCATACAGACAAATAGAAAGAGGCAATTTTATTTATTTTGACCCTAGACTACAACAAAAGAGAAGAAAAAAAAAATTAAGTCAATGGTCATATGTACCCAAGATGTAATAGTCATATGAAACCCTAATTAGTTTGCACCCAGTTATTCAGCACGAGGACAACCTGGGATGAATTGCCCGAATCACATCGACATCGATATTATGCGAATATCTTGTGATCCCATGGATTGCTTCTCATCAATTTGTGGCTTGTATAATGGTGGATGCAAGCCCACGCAAACGTTGTACATCTCTTGGCTTTTTTCATTGTTGAGGAGCTCTTATGCATTCTTGATGAGGCGAAAAGCACCAAACGCCATGGGGAAGTGAAAAACATTAGGAGGAAATAGATCACCAGCCAGCCCAAAGTGTTGCTAATGGCCTCGATGCTGAAAGGTGTTGGCCTTGAAGTCAAGAAGGGCTCAGTAATTGGGCAGCCCAGAGTTGCTATTTGCTGTGGCCATGTAGTGCACATGGAAGACGGCATGGGATTTGTCGATGCCATGAAAGAAGGGATCAAAAATCTTGGCTAAAAGTGCAAGATTGTAGACCTTAGACCGGGGGAAAAAAATTTAGGCATCTGTATAAAAACCATCTTGGTGCTTGTCCTTGTACTAATGAATGGCGAATCTTTTACTACTCCCAAGTTCCAAAATATTAGGATTAATTTGAACTAGTTAAGCTTGGAAAAAACTAATGAGACCAACTCTATGAAGCGTCCAAATGAATATATACCGCTTTACAAATAAAAGCAAGAAATAATTTTTTATTTTATTTTAAATATGTGTGCATAGAAACTTTAAATCTCAGGGAGTTAACATTCAACAAACTTATCTTTAAATCTCTACTCTGTTCCAGCCAAAACACACTAACAGTAGCATATCACTGGCCATTGAAAGAAAAACAGAAACAAGAAGCTAAAAAGAAAGAAAAATAGAAAACCAGTAATTCATCATAACCATTTAAAAAAACCAGTCAACATTAGTAAATCTAAACACACCGCGACAATATTGACCCATTAACAAGGCCAACGCAGAACACAACCAGATGGGGGTCTTAAAAACCAGAGCGACAAAATGTGTTTATAATGTTGGAGTTGTAGGAACACTGTTGGAGCAAGCCGAAAGGAATAGGCAGGAGCTTGAACACTGTTGGAGCAACCTACGTCTGCATCAACCATGCACAACCCAACGGCAATAACAAGCATGCACAACGACAAGGGCTTTACCTATGCACTACGTGCACGTTATAGACAAGTCTACATTCTAAAATTTACTGGGACACCAAGGCTTACAGATAAGCAACCACTCAGTCTTCACTAGCTACCACCGTGGAGAATCATCAGCACAAATGATTGTTAGAGTCAATGCTCCACCGCCCATCCATTCAAGGAACAAAGTAAGGAAAGGAGGCACCGTCTGAGAAGGAGCTATGAAGAAGTCTACCATGGCTGGCTGCTCAGGCGGAAAAGAAGGAAAAGATAAGAAGGCCGGCCAACCGGCCATCTGAAAATGTAATATTTTAACAAGGACAACTGGCTATATAAGTTCAAGTGTAACTTAGAGTTTACGTATCAAAAATTTTCTTCTAAGCTATTTTGTTATAATCCATAATACAAAGCTCTTTTTTGTTCCGGGCTTTGTCTTTATTACCCTTCTTAAGTTACAAAAACACAGTTACCCCACTTTTCTACCGCTCAACGCGCACCGTTGAGCACTACCTGGCGAAATGCCCAGACCCTCCACAGTTACAGTAGTTACCACCCCCGCAACCACTTCCACCACCAGAGCCCTGGTAACAATCCCTCGCAAAGTGCCCGCTTTCACCACATTTGTAACAACTCCCACCACCACCACCACCCCCATAAGCAAAAAATACATTGGAAGCACATACACTTAACCCACGAAATATTGATATTACTAATTGCAAATAACACTTTCCAGTATCACTTGTTCATTTAGGGAATTTATTATGTCTAAGCACACTTTTTTTTTTTTTTGGACAGAAAGGATTTGGAACATTAATCAATTCAGATAGTCACAAAATTCTCAAATGTCACTGAAATTTTATTATGCAACCTAGTTAAAAGCACCAAAGAGAAAACACCAAGGAGCCTCAGGCTTGAAGACTAAAACCAAACAGGAAAAAAAAAAACCTTTGGTAGAAAGGGTGAAATCGGCCATCTGACGATGCCTCAGATTGCATATATGTGAAGAACAAGGAGGTAAAAAAAAAAAAAAAATTAGGGGAGAGGACCTTGTGAACCTCAGTAGTGACCTCATTTGGAGCTTTCTCCGCATGAAGCTGCGCACACACGTTTTAAAGAGTATCTTGATTTTGTTCTTTCTTTTTGGTTTCTATTTTTGGAGAATGCAGCTAATCAGATCGTCAAAGTCATCTTATCATGCCATGTCAGTTCAAATACAAATTCTGCTGTCCACTTTCTCTACTTGTAAGGTCCTTACGTTCTGTTGAGAGACAACACCTTTAAATGGCAATAAAATCTTCATTTTAGCAACCTGACAAAGAGAATGACCCCCAGAAAATGAAGGAACGAATGATGCTTGAAATTCTATGCAGAGCAATTGAAATTACTCCATCCTCTTTGCGGTGTGCATCATCTCTTTCAGCAGCCGCTATTCTGGCCTTGAGAGTCTTGTTCTCCCTCCTAAGCTGCAAAATATAAAATACTATAGCTCAGTCGCACGATTGCATATATACTCTAGATAGTTTACCTGTAACTATCTTAAATATCTTTCGATAAGTAGAAAAGGATTAGTCCTGGCAATTGCTTGAAGAAGTTGATAGTGAACTTACGCTTTGATGTTGGAAAAGAACTATAAACCGAGTATAATGTTCCCATCTTCAAGTTTTCTTGTATGAATTTATGTCTACTTTTTTTTATTTCGTTTTATTTTCCAATGAGAAGATTGCAACTGCGGTATCATTTTTGAAAATTTATTACATACCTCTTCAATATTGGATAAAAGCTCTTCCAATTCCTGTTGTAATAAGGAGATTGTTCGTGAAGTGACATCCTCAAAATCTGATTCCAGCTCTTCAACTGAAAGCGGATCAAACAAAATTCCCTCTAGTATGAACAGCTCTTCAAGTAGTTTCACATCTTCAATATCCAATCTGTCCCTCAACTGTAAGAAAGAAAATTGTTTTAAAAACTGCAACTCATATAAGACTCTGGAAAGGTACTGCTGTACATCATATTAACATTTCACAGCTTTCTTCTAACCTTGTTTAAAATTCTCTCGCATGATTCATCTTTATTTGGATAACGAACTTCTTGCTTTTTAGCATGTTTATCATCATTGCAGTTAACATGAGGTGATGACTTGATATGCTTCGCCCTGGCTCGATGTCCATTTCCAAAAACAGAAAGAAGGTCATAGAATACGACCATAAAATTTTTATCTCCAGGACACGGCTGAACTCATGACCATAATGACTAAATGAGTGCCATTTTTTTAGAATGAATTCAATTTTATCTAAACAAAAAGGTTGGTGAATCATGTAGATTAATTGTTGTTAGTATCAAGGAACCAGAGCCAAAACGCACTCCACTAGAGAGAGAAGTGCCATTTGCTTCTAGGTGAATCTTGGCAATGATATAGGCTTAGCTACGAGCTCATCAGTGAAGGAATTTGAATTATCACCTGCCACCAAAACGTAGAGTGGATAGGCTCTCTGATGTATTTGAGATACTCGGGGAGCAACAACACAATAAAGCAGTTCTGGAGTTCCCACCCTGCGAGATGAGAGCTGAAGATCAGATCTTATCTACAAACTGATGCTGGCAGGACCAGAACAGAAGGGTCCGAATCTAACAAGCGCATCTTGGAGAATCCGAGTAAGCTTGGAATCACGATATGGGATGTGGTTTGCTCTGCCTGAGCCACATGTCAAAGCATTTATAACATTCCCAAGGGCTGAGAGGGACTTGTTGATCGTCTTAGCTTCTTCAAGAACTCTGCCTTCAGCGCCTGTCTTCTCCACTTTTTCCGAGCCTGCCAAGTCCACTAGTACTAGTTTCCCAGCTTTCGTTCTGTCGGGAGTTTTTGAAAATCTCAAACTACTGTGCATTGTTTGTGCCAATCTTGAAGCTGATTCAAGAAATACTACCTCTTATCTTCGGTTAATTCTTGACGTACTGTGAACACGTAAACAGAATGACTTCTACTGCTGGCCATATTCATTTCTGACTATGCTAAGGCTAGCAACAAGATTTGGTCGCAAAAAGCCAACATTACATCCATGCAGGAAATGAAAAAGAAAAGCAATGCAGGATACGGGTCTCCCCAACTGCTCGGTTAGCTATCCCGATCTGTGCATTGTCAAAGTCAGCATTAGGAATAATTGTACGATAAAAAATACTAGATCGTTTCTTGACTTACCGATAGGCTCTGTAATGCTTCCATGGGATCCAATATAGAGATCTGGAAAGGGAAGGCTCTTACAATCGGGAAACAGTAACAGAAACTAAGAGGCTTCTAATATTAAAAAACTCTACTCAAAATGGATACAATGTATTTACTCGTTCTATCACCATTAGAAATAAGTGATATAATAGGTTCGGAGATTTACTAGAATAAATTATAATTAAAATTTCCAGAAGATGAAGATAGTCCGAGATTATCTTTCTACCGACAACAATTTATGATGTGATTTTTGAGACGTTTGTGACATTTTCTGAGTTATGTGCATGTGTCCCTATGGGCATGTATTTCCACAAACAGACTAGTGAAAGTGTTTTTCCAGCTTATTCGGAATTTGAGACCAGGTCTATGGACAGCTGCAGCATATCAGTAAATCAGGAAACCCACATATACACGATGGTGGACAGAAAGGTTTTACAAAAGATAGACACACCTCTGTTGCCCCAATCAACAATATTCCTTGTACTTTGCTCTCCTTAATCTGTATGTGGTCCTTGGATAAATCAAAAAGGTCCCTGAGTGATGTGTAGGAGAGATCATTACCGATCAAGACTGAGGCAACATTCAGGTACAATCAGGACTACTAAGATGCGTCAAAGTCAAGAGAATCATTGTCAAAATAGAAGAACCATGCATTTGAGTGTGAACTCCATTTGGGAAGTAAGTACCTTATTTTTTCCATGTAGATCTCCACCTGGAAGAAGCACGATTCATTCAAAAAATTACAAGCAGTTATTGACATTGACATTGACATTATAGTTAATGCTAGCCCTTAGTGCACAATAAAGGAACGCAAGTGGCTTGGTACCATTGACAACTTGATCGAGTATTTTGCCATCTTTTCAGAAGCTTTAAGGTGCTTGAAAAGTCCATCAACTACTCTTGGAAGTATCCCTTTCTTATCCTCATCACATTCTAGAATGCCAGGCCCCTGATCCAAAAAGGCATCGTGTATGTGCTTCGTTAGCCATCTATGGACCATAAAAATAAGCTTGTGATTTATTCCATTACCTCGATACTGTATGTCTTTCCAGCTCCAGTCTATCACCAATTGAATAAACAAACATCATGAAATTAGAGAATTGTCAAATGATAAAGCAACTTAAGTTTCAAAATTACCTGAAAGAGTATGGCAGCAAAAAATATCATCCTATATGCTTTACATCTTAATCCGTGGAGGTGCAAGGAAATCATGTCTAGGTCAATACTTAATACTCAACCATTCCACAGAAAATCTTCAACATATCTTTTTTCAACAGTTCAATATACTATACAGAACATAAACTGAAAAGTTTTTTCATTTAACGTTTTCCATATTAACCAGCATATAAACCACACATAACACAGATTCGAACATTCATATTCAACTAATAGATCATTATCGATCTCACCAAATGGAACTATAATCATAAATGAATATTCCAAAAACTCTTTCGAGAGGGAAAAGTAAAGAGCCTCTTGTTCGTGGAAAACACCTTAACAATTCAAGTTGTGGTCACAAGATATCTGAACTGTACAGTAATACAAACGTGTCATGGATATACAAAGTCCAGATGATTGTGTATGGGATAGATGAAGGCTTGGGTGATTTAATGCCTAAAAGTTCACACTGATAAGCAAGCCTTTGAATTATTTTTAGACAACTAACTACTTGTTACCTGACCATAAGTAATAATTGTCCCGTTGATCGCATTAACAGCATCTGTTTTCAACAAGCCAATTGTTTAATAGATCCAAAAGCACAGGATGAAAATCTAGTATAATTGCAATTACGCTGATGAAGTTTTTAAGTTATCAGATGCAAAGTATTCCAATTCTTTCATCTAATTGGTTGGCACGGCTAAAGTTCAGGAGAGATACCTTGAACAATAGGCAGAGCTAGAAATTCATAGACCTCAGCTTGCTTAGAATCCTCGTAGAATACCCTGTCGAAGCTGAAAGCAAAATCTTCGTCCTTCTCATCCTACAACACATTTGCAGTAATTGACTAAACTAATCAATCGACACACATTGACACACACATTAGATCGAAAGGCTTAAACAATCAGATTCAGATGCGCGGTCAGTGCTAAACGAGTTAGTCAATTAATTTTTATGATATAAATTCAAGCTAACTGAGACCTTGAAAAGGAAAGTTTCAGGATCTATGCGTTGAACACAGACACTATCTCCATGATCTCTTTTCTCTTTGGAACTCAGAGGCCTGAAGCGAGCACAGACCGTTATATTTGACATACTTTTATGGTCCAGAAAAGCTCAATCTCCACAAGATTTGATTCAAACCTGAAAACACAGAGCGGGAAATTAGGGGATTATTCACCTCTATACGGCAACATCAAGCAATAGAATCATTTGAAAGACCACAGATTACAGGCCGTGCAGGCTCAAGCTGTCCTCCATGAAATCGAAGAAGAAGAAAAAGACGCGAGACTTACTGGACAAAAGAGGAAGAGCGGAAAACAGAGAAGCGTTACGAGCGTCTCGGTTGGCTTTAGTTTTGGAAGATCCCCGGGGTTGGCGTTTCGATTTATATACTCTCTCTTCTCTGAGTCTGCGAGAGAGGGAGAGACAGAATCCCCTCGGGAAATGAAACGACGGAATTTGGGTTGGTTTTGGCGCCATTTCTCCTTTTACTTAAATGTTTCACTTTTCGACTTTCACAATATTTTAATCTATTTTAGTTACCATTTTTCAGTACTTGTATTGTACTTTTCTACATTATATTTATTGCATCACCTTTTCCATACTTCATTAAATTTTATAATTTAACTATTAACTTATGAAGTTATTTATGTTAAATAATATAAAAGATGTTGATGAAATGTCGTCAAATCAACAACTTTGTGTGGTTTGTTTTATTGCAAGTGTCATTATTATGGCTACCAAGAGCCTTTGGTCCTCTTTCTTATTTAGTTGAGTTATTTATTACGTGGACAAAAAACAGAGAGAGTATGGCTGAAATACAAATAGACTAGAACGAACCAGCCAAAACAGCAGGGTACAATAATTAGAGAAAAATTGTTTAAAATTGTTGACTATCCAATAGAAGACGTTCTTCGTAAGATGCATCTGGACAGAGACAGAAGAAAGGAGAGCGAAAGGTTTGTAGTATACGGAGTTGGAAGTACTCTTCGACGTCGTGTCAAATCTTCTTTTCTTCGACTCACGTGATAAGGACAAAGCTTCACAAGACACACATGGGGTGGCCACCACCGCAGACGAGAAACGCACTACAAAACCTGCCCACCCACTCATATTTCGAGATCTCTCGACCCTGACCAAAAAGTCAGACCTTCCGGATGCCACAGAACCTCTTCCGTTTCTCCGATGAGAAAATGGACCCTTGCGTAGGAGCAGCCTCTGCCACCATCACCGATTCTGTACTTCAATCCTTGAAGACCAACTCCGGCTTCTGCGATTCCCAGCAACCCTCGCAATTCCTCAGCGACTTCCTCGTCTGGGAGTTCAATGCTTTTCTCTGGCTTTCCCTCATCGCCGTCACGGCTCTATTGCTCCGCAAAGTGCTTGGCCTCTTCAGGCTCTGGGCACAGGCGCGCAAGATCCCTGGCCCCCCCTGCCCCCCCTGCCCCTCCTTCTACGGCCACTCCAAGCTCATTTCCCGGGAAAATCTCACTGGTGAGTTGATTCCCGGGGGAATTTCATTTTTCCTGATGAGTTATTGGTGAATTGTATGGTAATTTGGAAACAGTTTTTTAGGTTGAAACTGGAGCACAAGAAAAAGAGTAACTCGAGTCACCACTTGATTGGTGTGACGTGAAAGTGGATAGGACTTTATAGATTTTGTCTGAATTGTGGGAGATTTGAGTTTTGAAGCATTGGAATTATTATTATTATTTTATGGAAACCATAGCTCAAGTGGAGAGTTATGGTTTGAAAACGGAGAAAAGAGAAGGTGATTCTGAACTCAACGAGTCATGCGGTCGAGTTTGGAACTTTTCTAGTTTTGACGGGGTTCAATAATTGGAAGTAAATGTTTTACTCCACCTAAGTTCATGGATTTTCTCTGGAACCGAATAATTGGGAGTTTTGACAAATCACTTGGTTCGCATTTTTGGAATGTTCAATATTCTTTAAAACTGGAATCTGTTCAATATTTTAGGATTTACTTATTTCCTTTATATTCTTTCCTCATAACTGTAAAAGTAAATGCTTTCGTCAGTTTTGATGTTTCTGGTGTAGCAACTCTGACTGGTTGCTAGTTCTCACTCCATGTGAACAATCGCTGGCTCCATCACTTTTGAAGCAATGGAACAATAATGAACCCTTTTCTTTGCTACTAAAACAATTGTATTGAGCCTTTGCTTTTTGGATGAATTGGAATTGTAAGCTTTTTATTTGCTATTGAAACTAGCAATAGACCTTTCAAATTGCTGACAAATGCATCACTAGGCGCGGAAATGCTTCTGGTCTTGGATGATTGTGCATTAGGTTCTTTTTCTTTTATTTTTTAACGTGCACAAGTGTCTAAACTTTCCTTCCTCTTTGGCTTTCAGAAGTTCTATCAGTTTCACACAAGAAGTATGGATCAGTTGTCAAGCTGTGGTTGGGTTCTACACAGCTTTTGGTGTCAATAATGGACCCAGTTCTTATCAAGGAGATGCTTTTGAAGGCTGAGGATAAATTTCCTTTGACAGGGAGGGCATTCCAGTTGGCTTTTGGACCATCAAGCCTTTTTGTTTCATCATTTGACAAAGTATGAGCTTTGGCTTTTGTTGCTATATATCTGTTCTTTTTCCTTTATCCTTCCCTTATATTCTTTCTGGCACCAAATTAATAAGGTGTATACATATGTTTTGTTGAGTCAAACCTTTGAAAGACAATGCATTTCAGAACACTTTATAGACTTTGAATTTTACGTTCCAGTTAAGAGTCTCATGCAGTTCCTACTAATTAAGAAAAGAAGTCAATGAAACTATGGTCAGTTTCAGTCTTCTTGAGATCTAGAAAGTAAGACAGTCATACTTCTTCTTGGTGCTGGAATAGTGGTTGTGCTGAATGTTGACTGAAGCTTGTACATGAAATATGGCCTATCTTTCTTCATCTCAGATGCCCAGAATAACCTGACAACTAAGCAGCTTGGGTCTGGTCTCTGTTGGTTTGTGATGAATAGGCCTAGTTCATGCTCTCATGGCCGGGACTCTTATATGTATGCAAGCTTTGGGGACAAGTTTGTCAAATCATTTCTTTTATGTATAACATAATTGAAGAAGTTGCTTGTTCATCATTTATAAATTTAATTATTCGCTGTCATATATGACTACACATTCTTCCCCAAAAAAGGAAAAAATACAAAGAATTCACATTTACGTTCATGGCCCCACTCATTGATGTTCTTTCATGTTTTGTACTTGCAGGTGCAAGGGAGGAGGGACTCATTGGCAAGAGAATTAAATGGGAAATTGTTTGAGAGAGCTACTGTTATTCCTGCAAAAGTTGTGGACTGTATAATGGAGAGAATACAAACATTAATGGCCAAAGGCAGTATTTGTTGCAAAGTTGTTTCTCAACATATGGCCTTCACCTTATTGGGGGCCACTCTTTTTGGAGATGCATTCTTGGCTTGGTCCAAGGCAGCTATTTATGAGGAGCTTCTCATGATTGTTGCTAAAGATGCTTGCTTTTGGGCCTCGTACAATGTTACTCCGTTCTGGAAACGTGGGTTTTGGAAGTACCAGCACTTATGCACAAAGTTGAAATCCTTAACTCAAGACATTATTCAGCAGTGCCAGAATAACTGCAGGCTATTTTGTCATATGGATGAAAGCCTTCATAATGAGGCTGCAAATATGGGAATGGTATCTATGACTGGTTCACCAATTTGTTTTGGTGTTGAGATGTCAGATAACTTTTCCTTACATGAGCTTAAAGGCAATCTTAATTTAAGAGAAGAACCTTGTGGGAACATCTTGGGGGTCATGTCCCACGGATGCTTAACTACTGCGGGTTTGATTGGGAATTTGTTGGAGAGGCTTGTTGCACATCCAGAGATACAGGATAAGGTAGCTTATTTTTTATTTTTTATTTTTTATCTTGTCCTTTTAAATTTCAGGTCATGCTGCTTCAATAAAATTAGTCAGAAGTAGTGTCAGATATGGTGAGTGTGCCTTCTAGAAGTGTCCAGTTGGATGCAATGAAGGTGCTTTTAAACTCCAACCATTCCTTTTGAGCTACATGAACCTTTCCTCTCATTGATGTAGTTGCTAAACTTGCCTGGATTTATAACTGTGATGCTTGTTTGGGAATATGATGGGGGCTCAGTGTGTTCTTGCATGAACCCAGAAAATGATTTTATGTTGATGCATTCATGTATTGTGTATATCATATTTGCACATCTTTTGCCACATATAACAGAATCATTATTGATGATATGCATTCATAGGATCTGTACTTGATCTTTGGCTTTCTTTGGTAAGTCTTCAAAGTGCATAAGGTTACACCTCGAAGCTTCTAGACTTTGCTATGAACGACACAGTGCATAACAATCACAACTAAAGCATGGAAGCATTCCCATGTATTCTAAATGGTGGTTATTGTCTGTTTGTTGCCATGTGTTTGCACACACACACCCTTTCTGACCTTGGTTCTGGTATGAATTTCTTATTTTGGTGTTTGAAAGTTCAAGTTATATATCGGTTTGGTAATAGCATATATCAAATTGCCATTGGTCTCCAGCGATATTAAGTTGTTATTTTAATTTTACTCTTGCTTGCTTTTGAAAGACAAAAGTAGTTGTCATATATTCTTTCAACACTCAATTTATCTCATATTTCTTCAGATTTACTCGGAGATAATTATGGCAAAGAATGGGTCAACGAAACAGGACCAACAATGTGTTGATAAGATGCACTTATTATTAGCTACTGTTTATGAAGCTGCCCGTCTTTTGCCTTCAGGGCCTATGCTACAGAGATGTTCTCTGAAACATGGTAAGGCATGGTTACCCCTCTCTATCTCTCATATGCATACATTCTGTGTTGGAAGGGATAGAGTTTATCTTAGACATCCAACTTCCAAATCTTTGTTTTGTCATATGAGGTGAAGTGTTAATTGGGATTTGTGTGTAGAGAGTTATTGTATACCAATCTAAGGATGGTGATGCAGTGAATTTTTGATTGTTAAAACGTAATTGCTATAAAACCTTTAAACAGTCCCAGTCTAGTCGTGATTTTTGGGACTGACCTTCAAAGCCATAATAATGCTCACTGTTCACACTAGCATGTGTGTTGTTTTAGAAAAGGAGGAGATTCATGTTCAAAGCCTTAAATTGCAGTGCCCACTCAAAAGGAAATTTTGTGTGAGAATGGACTGCAGTATCTATCAGAAGCAGATGCAGCCATGTCTCTTTGCGGTTTTAAGATATGGTTGCTTCACTTGCACAAATGCAAAGTCGGTCTTGTTGTAATTTTATAACGAGGGAGAGTTTTTCCTGTAGTTTTGTGTCTTCTTTCCTGATCGTATATTACATGGAATAGATTGCAAAGGCAGTTAAGTGCATAGCACGTGGTTCCGTATCACATGACTCGCACAAAACAAATACATTGGCCTGTTTTCTCTTTGGGGAGGGGATTAGAAATCAGATTGTTTGAAGTTTTTCAAACAAATTAAGGAAAAAATTCAGCTTCAGTGGGTGGTCCACAAAACCTTGCTAAAGCAATAAAGAGGCTATATAGAACTGCCAATGTTTATGGCATATTCACATATCTTGATGTGGAGACAAAATTTCTTGTCTTTTTTTCTTCCCTCTCTTTTACCTGATGTGAATATTAAGTCACTTTTTTGTCCAGGTTTGTCTATGTTGGAGGTTTGACTTTTTATTTACATTTTCTTTTTGTTTTTCCTTCTCTTTATCATTAAAAGGCATATCTATCAGACTAAATGGCATTGTACTTGTACGTTTGACCTTGCTTATCTTTAATAATGGAATGTTAGGGAGAATAGATTAATTTGGTATTTTCCAGTGGAAGGTAGTCTGGACAGTGGACTTTGTTGACCATTACAAGCTCTGTAGTAACCATTTATCTGCTTACTTTATCCTATGCATTGAGACATGGTTGCGGAGCACATTAGATAGTATACTCCTGGGAATATTGATCTGCTGTATCATATCACTTTTCTGTCTGCGGTGCCCTTTTATAATTACATGACGGATCTTGGTTTTTAGTTTTGATATATTTATTAATTTTCTAGATCACTGACTCTTTCTTTTCTAATCACTAACTCTTCTTTTTTCCCTTATACTTCTCAAGACTTTACTCTAGAAACTGGTTTAATCATACCAGCTGGAGCAGTAGTGGTTGTGCCTGTCCAGTTGGTACAGATGGAAGATGCTAGCTGGGGCCAAGATGCAGCTGAATTCAATCCATATCGTTTTCTGTCAAAGACTGGAAATGGATCTAATTCGGTGCTTAATGCATCGGGTACAGGTTCCAATCCTGCCTAATTCCTACATTTATCCATAACTGCACTATATTGTATTTGCTAACTGTCCATGACTTTCAGTATTATCTGGTAATTGATATTCATGATAGCCACTGCCTTCTTCTATGTCTTGTTGCAGTCTACAGTTTAGTTTGTAATGAATTTACTTAATATGTCCACCCCTCTATCTTTCATTTCTAGTGATATATTCTATTTCACAAAACATAGATGATTTGTCTCTTCCTTATCAACAAACATGTTTCACATTTGGTAAAATTTTGTGGCGATATTGCTTGAGCATCATGTGAGTCAAATCTAGCTTGCATCCACTTACTGTCCCCTAGTCTACATGATATTGAGTTGGGGAGTTTATACAATCGTGACCTGATTCTAGCATGACGTCATATTATCAACATGAACACAATGCAACCATAACAGATATTTGGTAATAATTTTTATCAGGCGCGGAGAAACCTGGAAATTCAGGAGAGAGCACCTTCATCTTAAATGATCCAAATGACAACGCAGCGTTTCTCCCCTTTGGTTCTGGTACGCGTGCCTGTATTGGTCAGAAATTTGTTATTCAAGGAGTTGCAGCATTACTTGCATCATTGCTTGAATACTATGAGGTACGTTCCAAGATTTATTACTCTTTTTTTCTTCATAATTTCATCTAGCAAAAAAATTTTATTCTCAGGATCAAATTATAAGAAGCTGAAGATGTTTTATTCAATGGTGAATGTCCTTGAACTCCCAAAGAAATCTATTGCTATTGGAAACTAAATTTCATTCTTCAGTGAGAATTGCCAAGACCAGTGGTAGGAGTAAACAATTTGAAGAGGCCTATGAACAGGAAAGAGCCCTGAGGATTTACAGGGGGAACAATATAAGCCCGAGTAAGCCTTATGCAAAATCAGTTACCTCCTCGAGAAGCTCATTAAGTTTTACAATGAAAAAAGTTCTATCGCAGAATACTCTTAAAGTCTTCGCTACTTTAGCTTGATTAGAAATTAGCCATCACCTTGGTCATGATTAATGTGTTCTCTTTACCGTGAAAGACAGATGATCAAATAGAATGTATGGGGTAGGACAGTTCAGGAATACTTAACCTGGATGCATCCTTCTGCTCCTTGTCATCTTTGGACACCAATTTGATTGTGACTAAACCACTAGTTCTGGGTCAGTTTAAAAGTTCAGAAAGTTGAATGAGGTTAAGTCACTCACCCTTCCCTTATAATTACATTCTGAACCCAAAGCTGCCATCCGGCCGTAAAGTTGTAGAGCTTTGCTGCTGAGATCTTAGCCTGTGAATAATTTCAGGCATCGAGGTCTATTATATTACTTTGCTGGATATTGCAACTTTTGGATTTGTATTGCAAAAATTGACATAGACTTCTGTGGTACAGTCTCTTTGGATTCTGATTGTTCTTTATTTGATCCCAAACTACAGATAAGGCTCCAGTCTGGATCCCCGAATGACTCAAAACCGACGATGAAGAACGGTGTTCCTCATCTTTATCCTAGCCCAGAGATTGTTTTCGTAAGAAGGAACAGCTGAAAGGAAAGAATCATTTTGGGTTAAACTTGTTTTCCAAGTGATGGGGAAGTGTTTTCTTCTAGTTATTATTATTTTTGGTCCTTAGCTGTCAAATTGGAGGATGTTACATGAGTAGGTTTGTGTAACTCATGTTTTTTTCCTCCCTGTTTTTTTAGAATAGCTCAAAGGCTGAATCAGTGCCATGACAAGGTTTTTTTTCAGTTGTTTTTGAAGCACTTTGGGCCTATTTCGCAGCACAGCGCTCTGCTTTTCTTCCCCACCTTGGAATTTAGAGGTCGTTTCTCTCTGTTGTTTTGCTCCAGAATGGAGTTTTATGTTGTACTGTTGTACTGACAATTAATTATATGTAAAAAGAGATACATCTTGCTCTTCAATTACAATTTGTGTGATTTTTGTTTGTAATTGCGGCCCGGGATGTACCCACGAGACACTGTCTAAATCCTGACTAAGCAATAGCGAGAAAGAATTTGGATCATGTCGAGATCGAGATCGAGAGAGAGAGAGAGAGAGAGAGAGGGCTAATGACCGGCATAAAGCGTAAAGGGAAACGTAGAGACTAAGCAAACGCACGGAGGCAGCAGAGCGCATCTTTTGACGGAATGGACGAAGCGGTGATAACGGGACGACGCGTGTATGCCACGCTTCTAACCCGTCACACGTGGCTCCACGAGAGAGAAAGAGGAGACGAAGACCCAAAAAAAGAAAAATAAAAAGAAAAAGGGTGTGTTCCGTTAAAGCCTTCAGAATGGCATAAAAAGCCAAGCAATGGAATCGCTTGTGTTCTCCGCTGTGTTACTGCTAGCAATTTTTCTTACTCTCTCTCCCTTTTCGGAATCGAAGGCTCTCTGTGAAATGGCCACTCTGGGAGGTGTGCACGATTCAAAAGTTGGAGCGGCGCAGAACAGCGTCGAGATCGAAGGCCTTGCTCGCTTCGCCGTCGAAGAACACAACAAGAAAGAGGTTTTCTTTCTCATTTTTGGCTATGAAGAATTCAATGTGCAGCAAAGAGAGGGAATTAGGGTTTCAAAATTTAAACATGATCGGTTTTAATCCGTTCACTACGCCCGAGTTTCTGACATTTTTATCACTACTTCTAATTAAGCGTTTCAGGTATTGAATGTCTGAGTTTTGAAATCCAATGATTTATATTTGTCGTTAATTGTAATGTTGGCATTTACTGATGTCTTAATTCTTAAGGAGGGAGAAGTTTAAAAAATCCTGGGAGTACGAAATGGAGTCTCTTTATGTAGTGATGCGTTAAAGATATTAAACCTGAAAATATTCAAAGGAAAAAATATGAACCATCTAATGGAAAGGTCCTATCTGCTATTTTACTTAAATCTTCTAATTTTCTAGTCCGTTTCGATTTGGTTTGTAAGTTTCAAACATTTTATTCGTTTTTCTTAATTAAATATTTTAGATTTCACTGTCTTCTTATTTATTAGCCTAAGGGATTGTGTTTTTCCTTAATTCAGTGCTATTTCTTTAGGGAAAGATAATTGATTGCTTCTGAGTTCGTGTGAGTAATGATAAGATTTGAGTCATTTAATTCCAAATGAAACTCGGAAGTCTTCAGGCCTAAAAATTCTCGAGAAAATTTGGCTGGATTTCACGATGATCTGACAATAAAAACAGTCACATTAGTTTATGATATCTGAGCCCCTTAAGTTAAAATTTGATATGCATAGAAGGTTTTATGGAGTTAGATAAATTCTGAGACGATAAAACTATGATTCCTTTAACACGTTGAAAGTCCTTAGTATCAGACTAAGATCTTTTCTATTGTTCTCATATGATCTTTCTTCTTACATATCATTCCTCGGATTATCTTTTCAAGAATGCACTGCTGGAGTTTGCTAGGGTTGTAAAGGCGCAAGAACAGGTGGTTGCCGGTGTAATGCATCATCTTACTATTGAAGCCATTGAGGCGGGTAAGAAGAAGTTATATGAAGCCAAGGTGTGGGTGAAGCCATGGTTGGACTTCAAAGAACTGCAGGAGTTCAAGCATGCTGGAGATTCACCACCAGCATTTACCTCTTCAGATCTTGGTGTTAAGAGAGGTGACTGCTAAACGTTGAATGTATCCTAATATGTTCCCTTATAGTATCAACGTTGACTTCACTCGATGTTCTTAGACGTTTATAATATTTTTGACCACTTATTCCGTTACTGGCTACCCTTTTTTGCTTTTTTTTTTTTTAAATGTATCTCACATAGTTCTCGTAGGGAATGGAAAATCTGAATTATTTATGAGAAGTAATGCTTGGTATTTACAATCTTTAGCCAAAATGTTGACTACCCTAGGGTTGGGATTTTTTGAGGATGCTCGTGACCTGATTGCCTTCTGATTGAAATTTGATGTTGGCCATGAAGTTGGTGTTAGTAAGTGAAACCACATCTCTGCCATGGTGGCATTTGATGAATTCATCAAAAGTATTATTAGTGATACTCATCTGTGCTTGAAATCAGATGGGCATGCCCCAGGATTGCAAGCAGTGCCAGCAGATGATCCCCAAGTTCAAGATGCTGCAAATCATGCTGTCAAGACCATCCAGCAGAGGTCTAACTCATTGTTCCCTTACGAACTTCAAGAGGTCGTTCATGCAAAGGCAGAGGTCAGTGCGTCTTTGCCTTCTTCTTGTAGATAGTATTGTGTTAAGTCCGTGAATTACCTGTTATGTTAATAGAAAATTATGCTGTAAAATGCAACAGAATGCTCATTCCATATGCTTAATGCAAAGTCACACTAATGAATGCAAATGTTCATTAACAGGTGATAGAAGATTTTGTGAAGTTTGACCTACTTCTAAAGCTGAAGAGGGGCACCAACGAAGAGAAGTATAAAGTGGAGGTACATAGGAACGTTGAAGGGAACTTCCTTTTGAATCAGATGCAACCACACGAGGGCTGACTTCCTTTACCCTTTGTAACCTCAAAAAAAACGTTATATGGTATAGTTGCTTGCATGCTCTCCGAGCTTGTAAAGTATTTCTGTTTGCTTGTTTGCTTCTAATGTACGCGAGTTATAAAATATCTATCTGAACAGTGGTAGTGCTTTATTCTGTACTCATATCTCCTCTCACCACTCACCTAAGTGTTGTGTGGGTTATGCCCGTTCTTAATTTGCCAGTTCGTTAGGTTATCTGACTCAGTAACAGGACCCAAATCCGTCCCAACGATGATTTGTTTTATGACAAAGAAGCTAGCAACTTGTAGCGTATAGGGCAATCACTTTTGGCAGAGAAAAACGGAAAAATGGAAGGACTTGGGGACTTGGCCAATCTTTACAAATTATGCTTTAACATGCTTTCCTCTTTCCCCTTGCCCAGACAACTCTCCAGTTGGCTCGAAAGAGCGTCTAGGCATATCCCAAGATGCGTAAGCTTTCTACAGCGGGGCAGCGAAAAGAGCTTTCCATTCATTCCTCTTCGCTCATATAGAATGTAGTATAAGCTTGAATATGTTGTTAGTTCCACCTGAAAACACTTGGAACGAATAACTTTTTTATCATAATAAAAGGTAATACAGAACAGACATGTAATATATGGTACAGTGAAGCTTCACTAGGGCAAATCTAAATCTAACAGGACTGCCATACATTGACTTAAAAGAGTGAAAAGGCACCAACTATAATTCTTCCATTCACAGGAAGCTACCTCTGGAAGTTATAGTTAACCATAACAGAAACATGTGACCATAAAGACTATAGCTAGCTAGCAAAGAGAAATAAAGCCATAGGAATGTTGTAGAAGAAACTGCATGGGGCATGCTTTCATCTCCGGCGAGGCCATGTTTGAATAATCCCTGTCCTTTTATTCCTTTGCCACCATGAGCATGGTGTTAACATGTTAAACACTAAATTAAGCGTACACATCCTGCATAGTTAGTCTTCTTCATCGTAATCTTCCTCCTCCTCGTCTAATCTTTTGCTTAAGTGTGCAAGCTGGAGAGGGTCGATGGCCATCTTGTCCACGTCTGAAAGAGACCAACCAGGGAGCTCTTCATGTCGAGCTTCAGTCGCAGGTCCGGCTACAGTGGCATTGGATGCCGATGTTGCTGTGGGTTTTCTCTCCTCATTCTCATCAACGTTGGCATTCAGATCAAAATTTCGACTTGTTTGGTTGGCATCTTCTGTGACTGCAACACTCTCCTTTAATGATTCCTTGGCCTCCGAACTGTTACTCGTCAATGCTTCTGTGTTCTGGGTATCTTTGCTGCTGTGTTGAACTGATGTGGAGGGGTCACATCCAGTTTCAAGACGGGCAGCTTCTCTTTCTGCTGCTCGAGCCCCTCGACCCCGGCCTCGACCTCGGCCTCTTCCTCTTCCTCTGCCACTGCTGCCAGCGTGACTCACCTCATGCTGCAAGCATGCAGAAAAAAGAATTTCTTTATCACCCCCTTTTATGGACATCTTTATATTCTCGATGAGGTAAAAATAGTCCAATCTTCTGTCATCACATTTAGAGGCGCACTTGCAAGCCAATACTAATATTGAAAAAATTCCACATGGTATATTTCTCCATTAGACACTGTAAAACAAGGGCCAAAGACCAAAAGGAAAAGATACTGTGGTACCCACTGAGACCTGACTAACGAATTGCAACCAGCCCTACCCTAAAATTGCCAAAAAAGATTGATAACATTAAGTTGGTCATGGATAAAGTACAAACAATTAAAAGACTCCGAAAAGTCTCAGAAAAGGAAAATAAGATAGCCAAAAAGAGAAATGTTTGATTATTATCTGGCATAAGAGCCTACATTAGAGAGGAGATATTACCATTCTGCTTTTCTTTGATTCTTCATCGCTATCATTGCATTCCTCAGCAGAAGCTTTCCTGGTAGAATGAAAAGTAAACAGAATTGCTTATTGTACCAATATCAATCACATGGAAAGGAAGAGGCTCGCAGTTCTGACCTTCTCCTAGAAATGGTACGATCATCAGTAGCAGTAGCATCAGAATGACCGTGACTATAGTCTGGGACCCGGCTGACAACCTCTCTCAGAAAATCAAACACATTATAACTATGTACACAGTGTTTTCTGCAATTTCAGCACAGAAATTAGTTAGATCAAGTTTAACATTTAAACCATTATGAGACATAGAGTTGGAAGCAAGAGGGAGCAATGTGACATGAAAAATTAAAGCAACAAGAGCCAAAAGCGTTCCCAGAATAAGACATGATGCACGGAGAGTATCAGCATGCAGAGGATTTGGCTGAAGTGACTGGTAGGTTTTTGGAGAAAAGGGACACTCTTTTTTCATCAGTCCAAGATGCTTCTCCAACCAATATTTTCCCATAGGTGCAATAGTTGCATCCTACAAGCAAGGATATTACATTGGCATAACCTCAGTTAGATCTTGCCAAGTAGATGGAGTGTGGCAATCAAGATGCATCGATCTTTGAATTCCAGAAAAGTGGTAGGGTAATGTAAAGAAATTAAGCATGTATAACAACACTGTTTGAGTGATGGATGAAACAGGGAGGAAGGAAAAAACAAGGACCAAAAAGTGCTCAACCCTCATTGTTGTTTGGTTAGACAAAGAAGGAAAAGGGGGTGCCACTCTTGCCTGTTAGGTTATGAGAGGAATAGAGCAACGAAAGACAAACAAGTGCAGTAGAAAATGTTGAGCTCGAAAAGGTTCCCTGATCCTGCTCTCTCTCTCCATTTGCCTGTCTTATTGATCTGCTCTGACAACTCTTCCTTTACCTCTCACGTCCCTTTCCATCCTCCTAAAGTGCCCATAGCAAATGCAGCATAAAATTAATTAACACAAAGCAATTCTAACATGTTGATTCTCATCACCCATTGTTATGGACGACCTAATACTGAATAAGGTTTTGGCATTTAGCTCATTGAAAATTGGATTTCACCATTTAGAATGTCTTGGGAGATGCAGCATGAGAATAAAAACCTTTATCATACACCAACAAATCATGTGTGATGCCACCAATCTCAGTAAACAGAGCAATCTAACAGTATAAAAGGCCAAAAGGGAACCCAGGTACACAAGAAGAACACAAAACAATTAAGAAAAAAAATCAATTAAAACAAAGAAGATGACCACATATGAATGTCCTGAAGAATTGAGAAAACCAAAGTTGTTACATAGAACTATCTAATATAAAGAGAGTTGAGCACTGTAAGACTGGCCATTTAGATAGGGGTAATCTTCAACAAATGGAGGCCAATTTAATAGATGAAAATTGGGCGAACATGAGTCAATGTATTCTTTTACTCACAAATGCAGTGCACTCATAGTCTTTGCTCCTCTCTGCAGGGTTATCCCATATGTACGGTCACAAAGGTCTTGCAAAAATAATTCCAATGCTTTAGCTGCGCAATTATCCAGAAAGATGAAAAGCATGGTTATCAGAGAACGGAGGATCATATAAAGAGAAGCATATTAACCTAGAAGGTTATAGCTACTCACAGACTAAGACAGGCACCGCCAATGCTATCTTGCCAACGTCCTCATCCGCTTGCATTATCTTTTTAATTCGAGCCTGTCAAATTAGAACTTTTAATCAGATATGATATTAGATAGTTAGACAAATATGACTAGAAATAAATCAGAAATACATAAAAAATTTGAAGACCAATTAGAATCATCTTTCTACTTTGGATTTTGAGTATTATCAGAAGAAAGCTGGCTAGACATCATCAAGAGATGTTCAGAGGAATTCCAAAAATGTAGATTTGTATGTGAGAAAGCTAGGAAACTGAAAAATTTTCTTTTTTCTAATTTAGAGGCCCATAAGGACACTTCCCCCCAGAGGGGCATGAAAATCATAATTGGATTAGCGGATCTAGAGCTGAAAAAATCATAAAATTCATGAGAGTCATGTTCACAAGACTGAGACTGGAAGGCAACATTAGGAGGCTAGCCAAAGAAAAATTAGTAGAAAATGGAATAACCAGAAGACAGGACTACGTATTCCAATCTAGTCAACACATTGTGAACTGACAAGAATTTTCTTGAAAGACATTCTCTGAAAAAGAAATACAGGAGAAACTAAGAAACATTTGAGTTTCTTTGTGATGCCTGCAAACGTTTGGTTGGATTGACATCTTAGGGAGTGAGTAGTCTACTTTTTAGCTGAAAAAGCAGCACCTACCTGAAAATGGATATTTAGGGAGGAAATTAAGGTTAACGGAGCAAGAAGAGAAACCATAGGATATGTACAGTTGGCTCTTTAAAAAAAAAACCTATTTAATATTCATCAAATCCCCACGAACAACCTCTATAACCTAAACTGACAAATTGATGTAATGCATACACTCTTGAAAGCCAAATGGTTAACTAATGTGTATATACATAACTTATAAGTTTCTGGTCCAAGAAGAATCTTTCTTCCAGATAAGTTCCCAAACAACTGAAAAGCACCAGTAATGCCCTAACAAGCTAGCAGAAACACACTTCAGATCATTCTTCAGTCAAAGACGAAAACAATTCACCAATCTTATCAATCAAATTCGTAGTCCTGAACGATATGAACTTTTCTGTGCAATCAATGCATCTCAAGCCAGGACTCACTCCATTCCCCCAATTTCCCTCTTCTGAGGTCAGCCTATCAAAGAGAAAGGACAGTCTCGAGTCATGGAATTCTAAGTCACGATTTAAATACACAAAATCCTGGGAGAGAAACTGGTCTGGAAACCGAAACAAGAGATGAAAATGCTCATTGAACGACTTGAACTGATCACGATCTACAAACCAGCACCAGAAGTTGCAGAACAAAACTGACAAAAGAAAAGCCCGTAAAATGGCAAAGCCAAAAGAAAACCCTAACACCGAGTTAAACTAAAGCACAAAATTATTGAAACCAAAGTCAATCCCCAATACCTAAACAAAGCCTAACCAGATTACGTACCGTCATAGGAACCACATAATCTGATTTCAACACTAAATCATATCCCCATAGAAACGAAATAGAAACCAGATAAAAAACGCATAATACCACCAAAAGGAGATACCCATCAATAATTTTTAGTTCTCAGTAAAAACCTGAAAAAATAGAAATGAAACAAAAAAAAAATGACATATGTACGACAGAACAAGATCCAAATGATAAAAAGAACCATAAATCCCACAAACGAAACACCCAAGAGCCAATTCAAATGCCGTGGAAAACCCCCAAAGTTCAAAAATACATAGAAAGCCATGAATTTATCACCAAATAACAGAAGAAAGGATTTCATCAACATCACTTATTTAACCAATTAAAAGAATCACGACTTTCAGATTTCTATACTCATCTTCTCCTTTCCTTCATTTCCACGCAAACCAAAAAGAATTAGGAAAAAATCAAAAAGCTTAGAAAGGGCGAGAGAACGAAAGAGAGAATACTTACAGCAGGAAACCTAGTATCGAGCTTCTTCCTCATCGTGTCAGATCTAAAGGCATCGAAAAAACCCCAAATATAAAAACTTCAAAAGCTAATCGAATTCCCAGTGCCAAATCACAGCTTCATCACCATTATCATCATCAGCATGTCAGATAAAATCTACCAAAACCCGTCTCAGATCCGAAAGTTCGAAGATTTTACCCACAAAAATAGAGTGTTTGTTTAACGGAATATCCGTCCGTACGAGTTAGACAAATAAAACAAAACAAAAATTAAAAAGTGAAAAAGGCAATGATGGTATCGCAGCCTGACTGTCAGAAAAGTTTCACACGGCCCAATCAGAAGAGAAATTTGTTTGCAAAAGACAGATGGACATCCGCTTGGGCACGTCTGTTATTTTAAGTGAACTATGACGTCGTTTCACATCGCCAATTGTTTTATCCTAAGCCTTTCTTGTTTTGTATTTAATTGAAGTTACATCAAATATCAAAATCATTTTATTGTTTTGTTACTGATAAATTCCTTACATTATCCATATTTTCTATAGATATGATTTGTGGTTCGATACAGTCTATACAATGGCTTCATTGTCTACTTTAAGCTTAGATACTATTACTCTCGTCCAAAATCATTTTCTTTTACCAAAAATTTATGCATAATCCACTTTTCTATAAAACACGACTAATATGAGAATTAGCACCATACAACATCTTTAAAAATTAGGTATGATAATATATAATTATTTATTCATCAATATCGGTAACAAAGTGTGTTAATAGTGTAGATTGTCCCACATTACCAGTGTATGCAAATAAGAGTTTGTTGAAATTAAAGATATTTCTTTTTAAGTTAATTTTTGAGTTAAATAATAGATTTTTTAACATAATATTGAAGTCAAGATCTATCTTGGCATCTCTATGGATACCTATTTTTCTTTTTCTTTTTCTTTTTTCTACAACACATACCCTTAGTTTACACATTTGGAGTGTTGTACCCTAAAACTTACAATCGGTTTCTCACTAACTCACCACTTGAATTAGTTGGCTAATGATTATGGCACCCATTGACATGGGCCTACACATCTTCTACATAATATTATATCATGATAGTTCAATAATTTGACTATCTCAACAAAAGGCATATTGAATTGTGCAATGCCATAATAGCCTAATAACTTGACTTTTCTAATGAGAGAGAATATTGAATTGTGGGTAATAAGTCTTATATTATTAAGAAATATATTAAGAATTTTTTTATAAAATGGTAAATTTTATTAATTCTTAGGTTGACTTTTAGACTAAATAGTTTTTTTTTTGTTAAGCAAAAAAGTTATATATAAATATACATCAATATAATATGTCCTATGAAAAGACCTTATGTAACATTATATTATGTCGAAATGGTTTCTTTAAGTATCCAAGCATGCTAAATAAGTAAGGTTTTAGTAATTTTAGAAATTTTAGAAATTTTTGTAACATAGTGTTGGAATATTGTGTTCTTGTGTGTTTGTTGCTATGTGTAATTTTTTGTTATAATTTTGCTTGTTACCAAAATTGTTTAACACAAGAAAAACAAAAAAGATAACATTATTTTAATAAACCTAATTCACTCTCCCCTCTTAGGTTGCTATAGGATTCAACACATAGTATAATTTATCTCTAGTAAGCATTTTGATAGTTTCAATAGTTATACATTTAGAATTATTCCAAATGATATAAAGAAAAGATGCAAACACAAATTTAACAAAATATTTTTTAAGCTTTTCCATTGCGCATGATAAAAGAGCCACCTAATCCTTAATTGTTAAGATAATAATAATGGCGTTAGATCAAGTATAGTTTCTAGTTGTCCCCAAACTATAATTAAATAAAGACAAATTAAAAAGATGTGATCTTAAGATTGATAAGAAGTATTAAACAAGTATAAACTTTTATCTCTTTGATCTCTAAAAAAGTGAAGTCTATTTCTTGTGGTTAATTGATTTTGGATTACCAACTATAATATCACTGAGTTTTAAAGAATCACATACTTAACTCACACAATTCTGACCAATTAACTCTAGGTCATTGGGGAATGAGAGCTTTTAATGTTGAATTGTTTGAGAATTTTCTATCTTTAAGCTTTAAAGACAAAACATGTCTTGAAGCTTTTTCATTTCTTATAATAAAAAAGTCACCCAATCCTTAATTATCAACATAAGAATGATGGTATTATATCAAATATAGTTTCCAATTGTGCCCAAATTGTAGTTGAGTAAAGACAAACTAAAAAGATATGATCTTGAGATTCATCAAAAGCATTAAACAAGCATAAACTTTTATGTCTTTGATCTCCAAAATGGTGGAGTCTATTTCTCGTAGCTAATTGATTTTGGATTACCAACTATACTATTTGTTAAAGGATTGCATACTCAAATCGCGCAATTCCAACCAATTAACTTTTGCTCATTAGGAACGAGAGCTTTTAATGCTAAATTCTTTGAGAACTTTTCATCTATTACTACAATCCATATAAGCTTATCTTTTTTTATGTTATCGGACTTTGAAATAGTGTTGATATTACCTATGAGCATAGGCCATGAGCATCTCCTATTAGCAAGTAAATTTCACTCGTGATTACTCACTATCATAAAAACCTTTACATCTCTTGGGGTTCTTGAAAAGAGAATTACTTGCTTTCCAATTCTATGCATAGGCCGTGAGCATATCTTATTAGTTGGTCAATTTCACTCATGATTACTTACTATCATTGAAACTTTTGCATCTCTTGGGATTTTTGTAGAGAGAATGACTTACTTTCCAATTCTACTAGCAAGTGGTCTTTGAGGTAGCTAATAGGCATCCCAGAGGGATATTGATTTTCCATTTTTCATTTCCTATTGATTATCCATTTCCATTTCATTATTACATTCATAATTATCAGTTAAAGTTGTGCTTTCACTTCATATGAGAAATGGGTATTGTTTAAGAGCTCCGAGATACATCACTGTGACCTTTTTTATGATCTTTATTGACTTCTTTTATTTGCATGAAATCGAGCTCATCTGCAACATACGTGACCAAAGGCCTGATATTGAGACAAGAAACGACGAGGTGGGTCAACTATATACGACAAAGGAAGAAGGAAAAAAGAAATGAGTGTGAGTCATTAAACAATATCAACATAATTACATGCACACACACGTCCATACATGGGTATGTACAGTGTTTACTGATACGAAATCCCTGCCAAACAAACAGCGAATGATCGAACAGAGATTGGAACTTTAATTGGTAGTGACATGCCTTTTGTATCAGTTTAAATCATTTGTGTCCAGAATATTGTATTTAATTCACAGACTCCTTAGATGTCATTCTGACCAAAAATTGGTGGCTCGATTGTCTGGCAATTTTGTTTGTTTCTAGTTTTAGTTCTATCTTTCACATTTGATGTATAACTTGCCTTTTAAAGAGCAGTATCTCCGAGAGATTGGGTTTATGATGATGCACCAGAAATGATACTCAAGAAACTGGTGCCTGTGAAGTCTAATCAATGTCTTGCCTGATGTTTAACGTCCAAAGCAAGAAATTAAGCAAAAATTAAGTCTTATTCTAAATGATTCCTTGTTCAGATAAGACCTTTTTGGGCCAATCTTTTATAATATGAGCAGCTTGGAAGATTCTGCAAGTTGTAAAATTGAAGAGCCTTCTAAATTTCAAGTTCTTCTGAATACGAGTGGTTGGTGATATTTAATTGCTAGAACTGGTGGGAGTCATGCTTTCCGTTGTTGAGGCAAACAAAGAAAAAAGCTCCTTAAATGTAATGAATATCACATTAATGACACAATAAGTTTCAAAGCACCATGATAATTAGAGATTAGAAACTGTATCTCTTATCGGAATTTCAAATTTTTGTTCATTATATTTGAATAGGAAATATATGGGTTTAATAGTAACGTTCGGTTGATTTAAGATTTAGGATCAGACTCCAGCACAAAGAGAAGATGTGATTTGATTATGAGACTGTTCAAATATAGTTGATTGAATAATGAGCATTAATAAAGATTATACTCATTATAATTTGAACATACGTAGTTGTATTCCCGAAATCTTTTTTTTTAATATGCTGAAATTTATCTTCAATCACGCTTAAAGGAAAGAGCGTTTAGGGAGGTCTAAATGGACTTCTAGAATAAAGGCTTCCAAAGCTGGATGCCATAATGATTTCTTTTCTATGTATACTGCTAGTTATCGATTTTTCTTCCACTTGAAAACTACATAGCCACTCGATGCTTTGCCACCATGCACTGCATTATATATGGAAATTTGACGTTCCTCATGTAGTTCAATGTATTTTTGGAATAGGCTTTGCCATGAGACAAAATCTCAGCCAGCTTAGTCATGAGTTTAATCTTTTTGCTAATATAATGCATGTAATAACCGCACAATGTGATTTCCTTCCATATGCATAGGATATTGCATTAACTCAACGCTTGTATAAAAGAAAACCACGTCCTTCATTCTTTCCAAACCCAAGAAAGTTTGTTTCCATGGAAGCACGCGGCTCTGAGACATGCCCTTCCGAGGCCTCTAGCATCTCAGCTGCGTCTGGAGGATCTGAGCAGCGCAGAGAAGGCCGGGAGAAGAGGATGAAAATAAAAGAAAAGGTGGTCAAAGTGTCGGAAGTTGAGCCACAGTCCATGGAAAAGACTAGTGCTTCTCGTATCTTACTTGATTTGAAGCTCTCCAGTGATGGCTCCAACCATGGCGTATCAAATATGGAAGTCGATTTTTTCAACTCCATGAACGCAGGTTCTCCTTCTCCTCAGGCTGCAGCCAATGCTTTTTCTGGAGAGAGCCCCGGTGAGAAAAGGGCAGAGCAGAGGGTTTTCTCATGCAACTTTTGCAAGAGAGAGTTCTCCACGTCCCAAGCCTTGGGAGGTCACCAAAACGCCCATAAACAAGAGCGTGCATTAGCTAAGCGACGTCAGGGGATGGATGTGGGAGCTTTTTCCCACCCAACCTTTCCTTACTATCCATATTCAAGCATCTCCTCGCCCTCTCTCTATGGAGCATCTTTCAACAGATCACTCGGAGTTCGGATGGAGCCTATGGTTCACAAGAGCCCCACTTACCCATGGTCCTCACCTGGGTATCGGTTCGGCCATGGTGGGTGGTCAAGGCATGCCACACTGAACCCACAACCACCGGTTGACAAACTAAGGTTGGATAGTTTTCAGGCACATAACAGTAACAGTGCATCATTACTTCCTGCAGGGACTTCTTCAAGATTGCTTGAAGGAAGTGTTCCTCTTCGAAATCTCGTTGGATCTCCAGCTTCAATCCCCACAAACAGGCCAAGCAGTGATGATTACCTCCGGCGAGAGGAACCTCCAAAAAGTGATTGTACCGATGCTTCGGGACTTGACTTATCCCTAAAGCTTTAATCCTTCTTGTGGTTTAAAGCTTAAAATAATGTAATGAGTGTTTGAGATTTGTCTGATCTTCCGGATTGAACTTCATTCACAGCGTAAATGAATAAAAATGAAGTTATTTTTGCACTTTCGATCCAATTTCCAATTTTGTTGGGTTTTATGCATGCTTTTCCATCGTATATTCATGGAAATACAGGCATGGAAAGCTTTCACGCCATTGATTGTACTCACCACGTGCTAAGTATCAAAAAGAAACCATAGCTAATGAAACTATTATCATTCATAAGTAAATCAGTGCAAGGACACCCAGATGGATAGTTTTGAAGGTTCCAATTAGAGTTCTTTGGTTTCCTTTTTTTTTTTTCGCCTGTTTTTCATTCCTTTTTTGTCTTTGAAAAATTGGGTATTTTAATGTTATTGGTATGAGTTTTTTTTTTTAAATAAAAAATAAAAATTTAAACACAGACGTCCGGGCATGCACTCTTACTGTTGAACCAAATAGAGTATGCTCCCAACTAAGCCAAACAGCTTATCAACCATGAAAATGTTATTAAGTTCCCAAATTATACCACCTAATCGCTCCTGTCATGGATGAATATGAGTGGGAGGATGATGGCTTTGAAGTGACGGCAAAATGTAGTTGGAAAAGGAAAGAAATCTGATGAGAAGTACGAAGGAGCGGTTACAGTTCAAGTCTTCTTGTTCTTGCCATTATGCTAGTTTGCTTTTAGAAACCTACACATATTTACAACTGTACCTTACAAACCAAGAAGTTCTTACCATAATAGTCGAAATTACTTATCTTTACTACTAATAAGACTTCACCTCGAAACCCGTGATCAAATGTTCTATTAGTTTAATTTGAATATCTTCACCAATTGTTATGATGATTTTAATATCATACTTAACACAAAGATGGATTTATTTGCTTCAATAATTTATACATTTGGAATTGAAATAACTTGGTAGCATTACTCTATGTTCAAATTTCATGAAATATGCTAATTTTGCTAACATTATTGTAGATATTATTATCTGGGTTACTTTTATTTGTTATTACTATGATCGTTCTTATTATTATTAATGATTCTAAATATCACTATAATTATTACTATCATGATTATCTCTATTGTTCTATTATCTTTTATCTTCGTCGTTATAACTATTATTAGTGATCTTACCAATATCACAATAATTATTATTATCTTGATCATCTTTATTATTTTGTTATCTTTTGTTGTGATTCTTGCAACTATTATTAGCGATCTTTGTAAAGTTGATCATTTTGAGTGTTACAACGAATTGGATTGGAAAGTCCAACAGCAAAACTAAGGGGATTTATTAGCCCGTTATTTAGTCTAAATTGGTGAAATGAAAAAATCCATAAAAAATATTCAACATGCTCTAGAAAGAATTCCAAGGGGGCCTTATGAGAATTTAGAAATCCGATACTTTGATAGAGAAAGGTATCCAGAATGATATCTATACCAATATATCAAGAATTTTTTTTATCACAATCATCACGAATTGTTGCCTTCATTCTATCACCAAACTCTTGTACACAATATTCTTACACCAAACTCTTGTACACAATATTCTTACCATTATTGTGAGGTCATTGTTATAAATTTTTTCATTGTATTTGTATGAAGTATAGTTGTTTAAACATTTGCATTTGTGTTAACTTTGATAATTTTTATACATTGATGAAGAAATTGCACTTAATATAGTACTTTGACCGGTAAAAAACGTAAATTTTGCAGGTTTTATACATGCCATATGTTTCATAATTTTTAAGATTATAGATATTTGACACTCAAAATTTATAATATGGTTGATGGTTAAATTCCAGATGATTTGTTTAAAATAAAAACTAAAATTTACAACTCTGCATGAAAGGGTAGCTACGGTGTATAGCACACCTTAGAAGTGAAGGCAAGCGCATTGGGCCAAGTGTCCCGTTTTACCCCTCCCGTGACGCTCGCGGGAATGGTGCATTTATAGAGGATATCGGCTTTACGTTCTACTGAGCAACCAAACAAAACGACGCTCGTTTGCAGTGATTCCTTGACTCGCAAGAATCCTCCGATTCCATTAGAAAACCATATAACTGTTCGATTCTCAGTTATCGCTTTCCCTCTCTCTCTTTGTCTCTCAGTTTCTCCATGTGAGTTTTGTTCTTTTACTCTCTTGGCTTTGATTGACTCCAGAATTGGTTTTCACTGGGAGTTGGGATTTAGAGTCGGAGAGTGTGTTGGTTTGGTGGTTGATCATGTTCAATATTTCCTTCTCCCTTCGTTTCTGAGAAGTATCGGTGTTATGTATGTATGTGCACGCTAGAAAAGTAAATTGAAGACAGTATCTCGGCCGAAAGAGAAAGTTTACGCAGTTGAATCTCTTTTTTGACCAGGGTTTGGAGCTTTAGCTTTGTTTTCATCGCTTTCAAAATTGTTATTATCGAGGTTCCATCTTCGTAATGATAATGTAGAAACTTGGTTTTTTTTTTTTCCAGTTAATCTTTAGAATGAGAGTTTGTGAAGGATCATGGGAAACCCACTGAAAAGTTCGATTGTGGAGTTCGTGATTGCAGACGCGAAATTTAGAATGGCATAATTCGGGGTTTTGAGTAATTCAAGATCATTGAAAACTGTGTCATTGATATTTTTTAGTGGTGGTGGGGTGTGTGTCTTTTGGGTGTTTTTGTGTGTGTGTGTGTGTGTTGGTGGGGGGGGGGGGGGGGGTGAATAGTTGTTTCTCATCTATATAGTTGACTAAAAATTGTCGTTCAATGGAGGAAAACTAAAAGACTTTTGAGAAATATGGGAGCCGTGCCACCCCACCAAATGTACGTGGCAGGGGTTCCCACAGTTGCTCGTTAGTTTCTTGGTTTGCTATTCCTGTAGAAGAGGTCAGGAAAGCTATTCAACATAGCTACTTTCGTGAAAAAGGTCTAGGAACATAATTACTCAAATCTATTTCCTCTCTTAATGGAGTCCTTATTTTTGCTGGACCTAAAGCAGTACATTCGCGTTATACATATACATTTACATTTGCCATGCATATATTTATGTATCTACATATGCAGAAATAATGCGTTGATTCTATTCTGTATAATTGAATCCAAAAATGTTCCATATCATAGTTCTTAAGGTTATATGAACTGTTATTAACATAACCTTGTCTGAGAAAGCAGAAAATAGGAGCTACTTGTTCAGTGCTTAGTTATTAGACTGGTAGAGTGCTTGTGCTTTCTTTTTTCTGCGAAATTTTGATGGTGATGCTGTGTCCTGAACTTCTGTGCCAGAACTTGCACTTCGAAGACAATTGATGATGCTGTGATTCCCTCTCTGGTCTGTATTACTTGGGTATCAACAATTGGAGGTTTGTTCTTGCTTTAAGCAACATGGAAGCCCGGGATTGGAGAGCTCAACTGCTGCCAGAGTATCGAAGAAAGACTGTGGATGATATGTAAATACAAGACCGCATTTTTAAAAATAGTTTAGTTGTTTGAAACTAACTTACACCATGTGTGCGTTTTCTAATATTGAGTAATGGTGCTCATTTTGACGTAAAATAAATTATTTTTGGTAAAATGTGAAAGTATATAGGGACTAACTTATAACCGTTTTCAACCAGCAGAAACATGGAACCTGTCAAGTTATGCCTTAGTTCTTGTTGAGAAATATTAGATCACGAAGCTTCAAGTTCTTGCTCATTAAATTAATTGGTTGGTTATAAAAGTTGGAGTTCTAAGTTATATGCACCCTTCTTAACATGTGCCTCATGACTTCTTTTGCAACATGTCTTCTAGTGGTCTAATGAGGAAAATGTGGATAAGCTAAAGTTGCAATTAGAGCTCTTAGAGTCATTTATATTCTAGCCGCACCTCATAAAAATCCAGATAGGACTTAACCACTCATCCATGTAACTTCATATTGGGATTAATCTTATGGAGTGTCAATTGTTTCTTGAATTTTTGTCCAAGTTTGATTCTCGTTGCAGGTTAAGTCATCTTTCTTTATTTGCTTTGGCTCTAGCCTTTCTATTCCTCAAACACAGCCTTGATTTTGTCCTTTTTGAAGTGTAATTAATTGATAAGGAAAGTTTTACCTTCTACGAGATTTAATTCATATATGTTAGTAGCCTTACCTTTAACTAAACAAATTGTTGGCTATTGTTGGGGTTTATGCCACTGTGTATTAGAAACAGATGGTTAAGAGATTAATGTCTTTCTAGCAGCAAGGGTTGCGTTGCTAAAAATCCTGATTCTTGGTATGTTCATGGGTTGTTTTTTCTTGAATTTGGACTATGCATTGCTTCTACCTATTCAGATTTCTTATACGTGGGGGATGCAAGAAGAGGGGCACGGGATCAACCGCTTACTCCTTGGCATGGTTTTCAAAGGGAATCAAACAAAATAATTGATGGAAGATTGCTACTTATGTGTTAAAACAGTCTCTAAAATATTGGCCAATAAATACAATTAGGTAGTCTCAGAAAATGAGTCCACATAAGCCACTTTTAATTACTCTGCAAATGGACCTGGTCAAACTTCATGTGGAGAAACCCAGCTTGTGCTGAGCCTGGGCATGTGTGATTCAGGCTCAGCTTAGGCCGATTTACAGGGCTGTATGTAAATTATGTTTTGAACAATATGAATCTTAGGCAAATTAAGTTGACTGATGGACTTAAAAAAAAATTGATGTAGATTGCGGTAAATTCTAAGGATGGTGTTGCTTGATATTATATATAAGAATTCTAGTTTGAAAATGTCTTCTTGCTAGTATGGCAACCATCTACTGGTTGTTTGATATTTACACTCGCAGCATTGAAACATTGAAGATGTGTGTTCCATCTTCACCGAAAGAGGACTATATTAAGAAAGTTGCTGAGAATATTGAGGAGAGGATTTATGCAGCTGCCAGAGACAAGGTATGTTTATCACATGAATGGAGTGCTATCCCGTATTCTGGATTTGCAGCATTTACTTTTCAATTGATCTATTTGAACTAAACTGAGAACGCCTTACTGAAACTGTAAAGGTTCTTCTTAAATGTACTTTTTTTTGGCAATTGCAATATGTGTAGTCATATCTCCATTGAATTACAAGTCAACCTTCCCTATTAGGATCACATCCCTCCTATACCTGAAGTTGGTCCTGTTATTGACTCTTAGTGCATATTTTCTTTATACCAGAAATCATATATTGGTCTCGAATTCTTGTGATCCATACTTAAGCGATAGGACAAATATGCATCTTGCCTTTCATCCATCTTTATTTCATGAACCAATTTGAATTGCTACTCAATCTTGACAGCCTGATTATAGTAATCTCATGATATGTACATGAAGGCTCTCTAAAAGCAAACTCTTAACTGGTTGCAAATTGATTTCTGTGTGCTTTATAATATATTTTCTTGGATATTATGTTGCTTCCACACAAAAAGAATTTCAATGAGCTAGTTTTCACTTTCAGTATCAGGCATTACTTTTTGAGAAATAAAAATTTTGCTTGATATCTATTTTCAGAAAGATTATATAGGCAGGCTATCATTGAAGTTGTTTAGTGTAAGAAAGAAGTCATCCAGAAATGCTGTGGCTAATTCTTCATTGTCAAGGCCCTCCTGTCCCGGTGAAATTCTAGGTAAACACAAATTGATTCATTATCTGTTGCTTTTTCAACTTTATCAACTTAGACCATTCAGTATTCTGTCTTCACAATTGACATGTATTGGTATGTACTTTATTTTCCTTTTTGGATTTTGGTTTTTATCTGAGATGTTGTCTATTGGTCTGGTGACATTAGTTTCTATCTCTTCAACCGAATATGTAAGCCTGGGTAGGCAAACTTAAGCTGTTAGTTCCTTTTTCTGTCTTCCTCTTCAGTATCTTCCAACTCTTCAATAAAGTATTCTATCGGTAACTGATTTAATTTTTTTTCTTACTTATACAATTATTCTTGACTTTTGAAAATGAATGGATCAAATATGTGAGAAGAAATTGATCTTTTCCCGAAAATGAGATTCTTAGTGTGTTGATAGTTGCTCCAACTAACCTTAACATGGGAATTTTGCATGACTAAATTTTCAAATCCCAATTTTCTCAGTGGCACAAATTCCTCGGAACATATGCATAGCTGGTTTATTTATTCTCTTTCCTGGAATTTGGTTTCATTTACTCTTTCTTTTTTTCTTTTTGTTTATTGTAGAATCTCATGGTATCGAGTCCCAAGTGGACAAGCATGAGAAATGGCCTGCTTCTTATTCCACCAGTCAGTCTCAACCTCATTTATCACTTAATGCTGAGAATACTATCGCATCTTCAGGAATTTCTGCTAGCTTACCATCTGCGTGGCCTCCTCTCAGTGATTTAACTGTGACTGCTGTGACAAATGTTGTAACTGAAGTTTCCAACCCGCAGAGCTCCTCTGGCACTTCACAGAACTCAGTTGGAAATGCAGCGGGACAAGGGATGTACGCTGATCTGGCTCCCAATAACCTGATGCAGGCTCAAGGAACACAACACTCACAACTCGTGGTTAACCAACAAAGCATCCGGCAATCTCCAAAGTTACTGCATGATTCTTATCAGCAGCAACTACAAGCTCAGCTTTTAAAGCAGCACAAACAGGATTCTCTTGCAGTCTCACATTTGCAAAATCATACCCAGGAAGGCCAACTGCAGCAGCAGCTGGAACAGAACACCGTACAAAATAATCGTCTTCAGCCTTGTCGGCAATCTGTCATGCAAACTTCCTTTATGCCATCTTTTGAGACACAGCCACCAGTAATTCCAGACCATCTACAAAGTCAGCAGTCAATGCAGCCTCTGCTCATGAAACAACCACAACAAACACAACAGGCTCCTGTTGCTTGTCAAAATGAATCAACAACGCAGGGGCAGCTGCTATTCCCATCGTA
This sequence comes from Casuarina equisetifolia, assembly GCA_028551475.1. Taxonomy (NCBI): domain Eukaryota; kingdom Viridiplantae; phylum Streptophyta; class Magnoliopsida; order Fagales; family Casuarinaceae; genus Casuarina; species Casuarina equisetifolia. The sequence goes on from CM052358.1 coordinate 8,502,585, forward strand.
TAATCAACCACAAGTAATGAAGAGAAATGTGGCTGCTATTCAAGTGGCACAGAATCCGCTAATTGGTCAACAAAACAGTGAACCTAAGTCGCTGCTGCAGCAGCAAAGGTCGCTGTGCCTGCAGAATAACTCTCAGAATTTGACGCAGCAGCAGCAGTTGGCCCGACAACAAAATTTTTCTGTACAACAGCCGCAACAGCCGCTGGTTGGGAAGCGAAGTAATAATTCTAGTATGCACCAATTTCATGTTCTGGTGGAGGGGAAAAGCCAGCAGACTGCTTCACCTTTGTTGCCAACTCAAGGGCAGCAATTACAACAATCACTTCCGCAGAGGCAAAGGTTTTTGTTGTCACAGCTGGAAAAGACGCAGCAACTACCCAATTCATCACAACAAGATAGAACGGAAAGTTTTCAAAGATCAGGTACGCTAAAGCATGTTATTTGAGCAGCGAGAAATTTTTCATACTTCAATAAACATCTACAAATGAAAAATAAAGCACATTACAATCATTCCATCGAGTATTAGTTGTGCAATTATGCATTTTGCTTATGTATCTTTGTATTCTTTTTTGTTTCTCTTGTTGTAACAGTTCAATGCAGTTCCAAGTGAAAGTTGCATTGAATTGTCAAACTGTTGGCTCTACTAAAGTTATGTGGTGATGATTGTTGTGTTAATTATTCGTCTGGGAATATGTTGCATGCTTGTGCTTGGAAGCAAGAGTGGCATTTGGAAAACATGCTCTTACGATGACCTTACTGGTGTTGTGTCACAACTGTATGGATTGCTCTAGTAAGGAGATGATTTGGGATCCAAGATTTTGTTCCATTAAGGGAGCTGATTCATTTTGGATCCAGTATTCCTTTGCCGAGTATGGTGTTCAGAGAGGAGATTTAAACAATTTTGACGTTGGATGAATACAGGAGTCCCTACCATTAGGAAAAACATGCATCACTGAGTCATGTCAATACTGGTCAAATCACTACAAGTAGGGGACGATATGAGTATTATTTTCTAAACACAGAAAACAGGTATTGGACCTGGCAAACCCGAACTGGCAGGTGCTGTACAGCAACTAATGGAAGTGTATCTTAGTGAATTGATAAAAAGGAAACAAAGAGACTAATAACACGTCATCTAATGTCAAGTGCACAAATTTTTAAAAGAACTGTTCCGCATATCATAAAGGAAAACGGGATTTGACTATGCTTTAAATGTTTTTCTTCCCCTAAATAAAGACCAGGCTGTAACATCAATGCATTAGTTCCTCTTTTGTTCAACTCATCGGCTAAGTCTGGTTGTTCTCCTCTCACATTTGTAGCATTTTTCTTTTTTGACTTCTGCGCAGTTTAGATATATTCAATATAATTTTGCAACTTTATATCATCCTTTGGTTTCATGGATCACTACCCTTCTGGCTCTGCATATATCACAGCTAAACATTTGACTGCTTATCCTACAAACTAGTAAATCCCGGTTAATGTGCTTACCAGCTCCAGGTAGTGTCAGTGTGTCAATTTAATATTTAATTTGTAATGTCACGTGACAAATTAAAATTAAGAATAATTTATGTTATTTTTATTTAATGTGAAAATTGCTAGAATTTTCATCGATTCTAGTGTGGGATAGATTTCTAATTTTGATTAAGAGTTTGTCCAAAGTGAAGTTACTCTCTTTAGAATCTTTTATCTGATTCTGAATGTGATTTGTCAGAGTTATAAAACATAAACAATGTTTCTTCACCTATTCTTTTCACTCTTGTTTTAGTAGTTTCACTTTTTGTAGATAGATGCATTAAGTTTCTTGTGACTTTCTTTTTTTAGGGGTACTGAATCCGTCATTGGAGAAAAGGTTAGGTGATTGTCAAGAGGAGTCTTATCAAAGGGTAATGTCTTCTAAATACGTTTCTGGATAAGTGGATTTCTGTTACTTGAATCTTGCTTAAGCATTTGTTGTGGCTTCATGAATGAAGAAAAGAATAAAAGAACTTGTTGTGATGTTGAATAAAATTCTGTGATTTTGATAGTTCTTGAGTAATTTTCGGTTGAATGGAAAATATGTGAATAAGGAACAAATTATTGAAATATCAAACATAATAATTGATCAGTTAATTATGGGTTCCAAGTCCTATATCTAGAACTTTATCACAAATTTTTGGCAGAACTAAGTTAACTTGGCTTTCTGGAAGGCTTTGGCACCATAGAGGTTATCCAAGTTAGTATACATTTTATGACCTTGAGAATGTCTTCTTGAGGATAACCAAATTGGAACTCAGGCAAATTGAGTCCTACGGGCTGAGAAGTGCTACGAGTTGATACTCAAAAAGAGAAGACTAGTACGAGAAGACTTACCCCTCGTGATAAAAGGTCTTGCAGAATGGGATGCATTGATCTCCAGACATGTTGTGCGACTTAGGGCTATCCATTTGTGATCTGTCTTTTGCAATGGTTAAATGCATTAGTAAAATTTCCTCTGTTTAAATGTATACCACCAGATTTCTGCATCCTTCCTATCTGGAACAAGGGGGGGGGGGGGGGGGGGGGGGGAGAGAAATAAAGCGAATTTTTATCTTATAAGAGCATTTATATTCCCCATTTATGCCTGTAAATTAGGAGAAACAGTACAGACTTCAACTCCATTTAATACTTTGCTGCCGACAGAATAGACTTAAACAGAGATTTGTTTCTTGGATAAAAATTCCTTCCACTTTCAGGTGCTTAAGGAGTAGGATTAGATTGTCTAGGTGATACATAAGTCCTCTCAATAAAGTTGTCCATCTAGTTGCATTAGTGTTCTTGGAGTTGGGAATTAGTCGTAAAAGGATCTTGATAATTACCATCTTGCTGTTTTATGCTCAGCCTACAACTAACTGGACACAGAACTAGTGGCAAGTATTCTGAAAACTCCCTTTTACTTTAACATTTCATTTGGAAAGACTAAATTGATTTACCGAAAATTAATCTGATTCTATAATTGATAGGTTTCCAAGTAATCACTTCATTTGACAGCGGACATCTTCCAAGACAGTACCTACGAAGTGTAATTCATTCTGTGTTGCGAGACTTTAGCATCATACTTCACTTCTTGCCATTGCTACAACTTGTTTTTTATCTACTCATTTGGGGTGGTTATGGTTTCAGGATTATAGCATAATTGTGGTCCTCTCTCCACGTTTGTGTTTCTTTATGGAGGAATGTTAACATTGCAAATTTTCTGTTGTGTGCAAGAAAAATATAGTTTAAACCTGTTATTACCGTGTTTCATTATTCTGGTGATAAAATCATTATCCACAGATGAATACAAATATTAATACTCTCTCAGCTATGACATGCTGCAAACAGAGGCCTTGAATCATTGTGTTTTTTCCAATTAATTTACTTTGCAGATTGAAAGCTTGAAAACGAGGTATTTAAATCAACTTAATGGGTTGCTGCAGACAGTCCAGCAGGTACTCTATCCCTTACCACCCATGTTAATAAATTTTCTGTCATAATCAGTTATATATTTTTCATGTTTCTAATATAATTTTTGACACTAGAAGGCTCGATTATTTCTTTTTGGTGTAACATTTGTCCCTTCTATTTTCTCCAGCATGGTTCTCTTTCGCAACAGCCAAAGACATGCCAATCAGAAAAATATATGCTTTTTTTGAATGAGATTATAGCATTCCTAAATGTGCCCAAAAGCAACATTACACCTGCCCATAGCCAACAATTGGAGACAGTTGAAAAGAAGATAATTTCTGTTCTTTACGCGGGTGTAAAGAAATTTGTTTCTTCACCACAGCAAGGAAAATTTTATCCTGATGTGCAGTCTGTGAAACAGTTGCAAGAGCCACAAACACAGACTTCTCAAGTGCAACGACTTGAAGAGCAAAAGGTACCACAACTAAAATCTACTAATTCACAGAGCATTCAAACAGTAATGCAGCAGAGCAACTTAACAAGCTTGCAGCATGGTTCTGAGTCTTATTTATCTGAGCCTGCAACTTTGCAGCAAAACATGAAGCATCCGATAGAGCATTTGACAAATTCTGAAAATTCACTGACAATAATACATCAGGTTGCCAAAGGATCCTTACAAAGTCCTGCAAGCCTACCCCACCAAGCAAGCCGACTCCTCGTGAATGGGCCTCAGTCAGAAGTGACTTCTTCAGAGTTGAGTTCTAATACAATTCAGAATAAGCATCTGAAACAAACGAGAGATCATCTGGATAGACTGTCTCAAATGCCTAAGCAAGAATTTGAGGGTCATGAAATGCTGCTACAACTAGTAGATCCAAATAACCAAAAATTGCAGTGGCAGCAGGCTGCAAAATCGGCTCAGGAAAAACAACAGAATCGGTTGAACAAAGTAAATGATTTGGAAGCAGGATTAGGGATCAGTGTCAAGGAGCCAAATAATCAGGACAATGCAGTAAACATCACAAGAGTAAAACGAGAGACGGTTCTTAAGTCAGGACCTATGCTGGAACATCAGTCAGCTGTCCTGCCCACACAGTATAATTCTCAGCATTCGAACTCAGGAGCTTTATTTATTATTTCTTCACATCATGGGCCTGCTTCAAAAGGATCTGGTACATCACTCGGCATCTGCACTTCAGGGATGTCAGCTTCAGCATTGCTTGAGGGTTCAGGTACTGTGGATGGTATTGATGGCAAAACTTCCAAAGTCATTTCTGATGAGTCACGTGTAGCTGAGAAGCCTCTTCAGTGCTTAATTAACGCGGTTAGTTTAAATGGATAATTTTATTTTTAAACATTTTTGCTTAAAATGTTTTACAGAGAATATGTCTTAATATCATATTCAAATTTCAGGTGAGCTCGATCTCATCCCAAGCATTTAATGCATCTATTAGTGACATTCAATCCGTAATCAGTCTGACTGATAGGATATCAAGTTCACCACTAGCTAATGGATCTAGAGCTTCAATTGGTGAGGATTTAGCGGCCATGACGAACTTTTGTTTGCAAGAAAGTTGTCTGACCAGACAGAATGATTCTTCTGGAGCAAGGAAAAGGAAGCATTTAACAAGCTCGATGCATTCAAATCTTTACTCAATTAGTGCTGGCTTCCATGAGCATCCCAGACAGTGGATTGGCGTGGAGAAACCTGAGTTGGAGTCTTATGGAACATCTAGTATCAAGAAGCCTTGGGATGAGGTAGTGTAGCTGCTTTTACTGTTTCCGAACAAAACTAGAAGGTAGTGCTGAGTATCTTTCAGTAGCATGATTTCATGATAACGTGATCCAAAGCTTTATGGAATCCAAAAGACCTTCCCATACTGGAAACTCCTTCCCGATATCGCTGCAGTCAAAGTCTAAAAAGATTTTCAAAATCAGTCCTCTGACTACACTTTAAGTCATGACTGTTTTAGATTAGGACATCTGTCTGTTTACTACAGGTTCTATTGTCTGTCCTGCCTGCCGTATTACCTCTATCTGAAATCCATGCGACTCAGTGTTGGTTGAAAAAATCAAAATGTTGGTAGTATTGCTTACATAGTGATGTTGTTAGAGCATCCCAACAGAAAGTTAAGATATAAATGGTGTACGAGTTTGAGCTTGTCATTCATGACATTTCTTCTATCTTCTTTTTTAAAGCCTAGATTCCTCTTTCAAAAATATTTCTATTTTTCTTCAGCCATAAAAATAGACAAGACAGGAAAGGACAGAAAGGGGAGAGCACAACTTAGTTGGGATTGTTTGTATGGGCTTTTTATCTTTCAATTTTGTTTAAGAAGCTCTGCTGAATGCTTTCTTATTGTTATCATTTGAAAAAGATCCCAGTAGTCATGGATCTGTTCTTCTTGGAAGTGGAGAAGTGGTAATCGACGATCCTGTAAAAAAAACTTAAGAAATTTAAGTAGCCTATGCAGAATTTGGGGTTTTGAATCTGTAATTTTCCTGATGTATTGGCCCTGGGCTACAAGATGAAAACATCAGTATTTTAATTACCTTTTACTTCAGAATCATATCTTTTACATCTCTTTCTCGGAAATACTCGGGTAACTTTACATTGATCAGCTGTGAACATGTGGTTTATGCCTATGACGCCTTTTTGGGCTGAAGTAGCCTCAAGCTTTTAAGAGCACTGGAATAGGATAAATCTCTAAGACACGATTGTCACGCCTTCAAGATGAATACCTATATTACTGATTTTCTTATTTGAAGGATCTCGTGTTTGATACAATGCTTACCATTGATGATTGATTCTGTCCTGGCAATGACAGCCATATCATTTGCTAAGGTAATTAACAGATCAAATCATACTTATACGTAGAAAGTAATTTTTGTTCATATTTGTAACTCTCTTGACCTTAACATTCCTTGAAGCATGTTGCAGCGTTGTTTTTCTTTGTTAGCACTTCCAGTTGTCTTTAAAACACCGTGCTTGGTTATGTTGGGTTCACTAGCTCTTAGATCCAGTTGTTATACAGAGACGATTTATTAAAATGACTGACTTGTTCATGTACACTATTTTCTTTTTGAACAGTTTGAACATTGAGCCAGAAAGTTTTCTTATTAAAATGCTAGAACTTACGCATTTCACTTTCAGGCCAAGCGTGCTCTGTTAGAAGAAATTAGGGAGATAAACCAAAAACTGATAGACACCGTGGTAGTTGTTAGTGATGAAGATACCATTCCAACTGCAGCAGCTGCTGCAGCTGGAACTGAAGGGGGTGAAGTTGCCATTGTCAAGTGTTCCTTCGGTGCTATCACCATCAGACCTCAGCAGGTTTCAGCTCAGATGATAGTTTCCAAGCATTCCAGTCTAATGTTATTCATTTACTATACGCACAACCTTTGTACTCCTTACGTTGACTTTGTGTTTTGTTGGTATGCAGTCACTAATCCAGCCACTAGTATTGCTAGTTCCGACAGATTATCCATCTACTTCTCCTTTACTTCTAGACGCAATGCTATTGGGTGCCAGGTGAGAGAACAAGCCCTGTTACTTTCAAATTTATATATGCAGGCTGTTTCCGGAGAAGTGATTGGCAGAACGCCATCAGCCCTACCAACTATTCACCCAAGATGAAGCTTTGACAAATATTTGAATTTAAAGGACTTCAAAAATAAAAAGGGGATGTTTACAATGAGACCTTAGTTCGGTTGTACCACAATTTTGGATTTGGACCTTTTAAGAGGTTGATGATTACCAATGTTCTCGAGACTATGCAAGTGAACTTGTAAATTAATGAGGAACTCAGAAAGTTTGGGTGAATCTCGTTAATTCATTAACAAGCAAACCAAAGATACAAGAATTGTGCGGGAGAAATTGTTCCCGTGATAATTTACAAAGGACAAAATGTGTTCCTATTAATAGAAGAAGAAGAAGGGTAAAAGGGGCAAAGGAGCTGCAGTAGCTTGTAGAGTGTGTAGCCCGACTAGCACCAGCTGTGTCTGGTGCTAGGATTGTAGGTAGAACGGTGCAAATTAGAGGCGTAGAGGCGTGGTGGTGCAAAGCAGAGCCATAGGTTGCAGATGTCTTCTCTGTTGGGGATGCTGATGTGGCAGCTGACGTGACAGCAACTCATCTTTAAACAGGCCCCCTCAAGCTGATGGTCGGTATGTGTTAACAACGCTAAGCTTGGAAAAGAGATGAGCATGTTGATTGGCCCCAAGGGCCTTGGTCAGAAGGTTGGCTAGTTGTTCCTTAGTCCCGACGTGGTCGGTCTAGATAATTTTCTTACATATCTTCTTATGAATAAAATGACAATCCACATCTATGTGTTTGGTGCGTTGGTGTACCATCGGGTTAGTGGCAAGTTCCATGGCAGCCTTGTTGTTACAAAATAATTGCACTGGACGAGGAACATTGATTCCCATATCTTCAAGAAGTCCAAGTAACCACAGTATCTCGCAGGATGTGACTGCCATCCCCCGATATTCGGCCTCTGTAGATGATCTAGAGACCGCCCTCTGTTTCTTGCTTTTCCAAGAGATGAGGGCATTTCCAAGCATGATGCAAAAACCTGTCAAGGATTTTCGACCTACCTTACATGTAGCATAGTCGGAATTACAGTAGGCGTGCATTTGATAACCTCCTAAAGAAGGGATGAATAATCTTGTTCTTGGGCAGCTCTTTAGATATCTCACTAGTCGAATAGCTACTTCCCAATGAGACTTCTTCGGCTTGTGCATGAACTAAGCTAGATTATGAACTATATAAGAGATGTCTGGTCATGTGACTGTGAGATAGTTCAGTTTCCCTATAGGTTGTTGATACTTAAGGAAATCATTCAGAAGAGAGTCATCCTCTCTTGGGACATATGCTCCTTGATCGTGCTTTGCCGTGGTCAAGGATAGATTTGTGTCCATGGGGTTGTCTACTGGTTTTGTACCACTGAGCCCTATCTCATCGATCAGTTCAAGAATGTATTTTCTTTGACTCAAGTGAAGGCCCTTCTCATCTCTCAAGACCTCAACCCCAAGAAAAAACTTGAGATCTCCTAAGTCCTTGATGTGGAAGGAAGAATGTAAATGTGTCTTCAATTCCTTGATGCCATCTATGTCACTGCCAGTAATAAGGATATCGTCAACATAAATCATAAGGAGGACAATGAGATTACCTCGTTGTTTGACGAAGAGGGAAGTGTCGTGCATGGAGTCTTGATAGCCAGTTGCTAGTAGAGCGGTGGTGAATTTTTCATACCACTGTCGAGCAGCTTGCTTCAGTCTATAAGTAGAGCGTTTAAGCTTACACATTTTCCCAATATGTTCATGTGGGTTGCTAAGAGAAGGGTGCATGTATACTTTTTCATGTAAGTCCCCTTGTAGGAAAGTATTGCTAACATCTATCTGGTAGATATTCCAGTCATTTTGAGCCGCCAATGAGAAGGCACATCGAACTGTAATATGCTTTACCACTGGTGCAAAAATGTCATGATAGTCCACTCTTTCTTTTTGGCTGAAACCTTTAGCCACAAGACGGGCTTTATATCTCTCCACCGTCCCATCAGCATTGTACTTGATCTTATATACCCACTTACATCCAATGGCTTTCCTTCCGGGTGGAAGATCTACAATCTCTCAAGTGTTGTTTGTCTCCAATGTCGTGATCTCTTGTGTCATGGCATCTTGTGGTCTAGGATTGCAAACTGCCTCATGGTGATAGGTTGGTTCAGTTTCAAGTGAAATGGAGGCAATAAAGGCTTGGGTGATAGGAGAAAGGTGATCATATGAAATGAAGGCAGAAAGTGGGTATTCTAAAGATGTGCTTTCAAGAGCATTAATGGTAGGGCAGACATAATCATTGGACCAAAGTGGTGGTCGGGAGACTCTAGTGGATCGCCTCAGGATTATGACAGTTGGAGGCTGTGAGGGCTCAGCTGATGTTAAGGATTCTGGTTTGTCCTCATCAGAGAAGAAGTCATATGGTTCAGCCAATGTTGGTGGAGGTATAGGTGTACGGTGTGAGAGAGGTGTAGGCTCAGGTGGAGTGGATATGTGCTCACCCATGGTGGGGGATGAGCTGGAGTAGTCGCCAATTGGCGCCAAGTGATGTGATCCAGGGTCCTCTACGACATGATTTGTCAAAGGAATGAGGGGTGTGGACTGTGATCTGGGGCTAGTGTGTGAGAAAGAAAAAGTGTTCTCGTGGAATGTGACATCCCTATTAACAAAGAAATGGTGTGCTTTAGGGTTATAAAGTCTATAACCCTTCTGACTGGATGCATATCCCATGAAAATGCATGGTGTCGCTCGTGGAGCGAATTTGTCTCTAGGCCCCACAGTGGTGGCATAGCAGAGACATCCAAAAACCCTAAGGTGAGAAATTTTTGGAAATTTCCCAAATAGTTTCTCATAAGGTGTAACCCTATCTAAAACGGATGATGGCATCCAGTTGATGAGATATGTGGTTGTGAGAATGCATTTTCTCCAAAATTTGAGGGGGAGATAAGCCTGAAATATTAGTGCTCGTGCTACATCTAGGATGTGACAATGCTTGCGCTCTACAACACCATTTTGTTGGGGAGTGTGTACACATGAGCTTTCATGTGTGATTCCTCGAGATGAAAAAAGTTGTTTGGTCTTGTGATTGAAGAAATCAAGGGCATTGTTAGTTCGAATGCGTTTAACATTTGTGTCAAACTGATTGCAGACGAGATTGAGGAACTCTTCTATTTTTGGAAAAGTTTCATCTTTTGTTTTCATAAGGAATGTCCACATTTCTCGTGAAAAATCATCAACAATGGTGAGGAAGTACCTCAATCCATCATGGTTAAGAATCTGGTATGGTCCCCAAACATCAATGTGTATCAAGTCAAAAAACCGTTGCGTTGTGTGATCGCGTGTCGGAAAAGATTTATGAGTTTGTTTCGCAAGTGGACAAATATTGCAAAATTTATCAAGAGAATAATTTTGAAAAGGAAGTTCTTTGATAAATTTAAATTTTGTATCTAACATGTGTCCAAAACGACAATGCCAAAGTTTGAAATAAAAAACATTACAACTTGATAAAGAGTTTACAAAATGAGAATTTGAAGTTCCAAAGTGTGGAAGAGGCTTTTCTAGTGGATGTGGCAACAAAGAAATAAAGCCCATTTCTCATCCTACCCACGCCTTTGACATTACTCATCAAAAGGTCCTGAAATACACAAAATTCGATGTAGAGGATAATTCGACAATTATTATCAAGGCAGAATTTAGAAACAGATATCAAATTGAACTTGAAATCAAGGGAGTATAAGACAGTATTCAATTTGAGATGCTTGGAGATGTGAGTGTTGCCAGTGTGAGTAACCAATGCACTATCACCATTAGGAAATTTAACTTTCTTAGATCTAGATGCGCATGATGCAATAGAATTCATGCAATTTAATTTTGTAGTAATGTGATCACTAGCACTAAAATCGATAATCCAAACTCAAGTGAGGAAATCGGACGTACCTTCAGCCAAGTAAGCATGGCTATCTTCGAAGTCCTTTTTGACAAATTTCATGAATCGTTGGTAGTCGGTCTTGGTGATGAAGACCTGATCCGAATCATCGGCCACCAAATTGGCTTTCGCTTCCTCCTTGTAGTTCTTGTGCCTTGGAGGGAATCCGTGCAATTTGTAGCATTCTTTGCACTCATGCCCATAATTTTTGCAATTTTCACATTAGGGGCTAGTAAGGCGATAACAATTTTCCCGGGTGTGATTTTTTCGACCGAAAATTTGGCATTTTTTAGATGCCCTAAACGACATGTTGTTTGCGCGGCTTTAAGCGAGAATGACACATCGTGCTTGGTTAGCGTTGGTTGCGTTGATGTCGCCGCAATAGCTCGTTCTATTGCAATTGGTCTTGAGCGGTTGACCGAGCTTGTTCTGTCGGGCGAAGTGTTTGCCGTAACAAAAGTATAATCCGCGGCTGTCTTCCCCGCCTCTGTCCGCCGGTACGTTGCCTTGATGAGGATCGAATATGCCTGAAAAACATTTGGGAGAGGATTCATCATAAAAATCTGGTCCCAAACAGCAGAATAGGCCACATCAACGCCTTGCATGAACTGACAAAACTTCATTTTCTCCTGGTGGCGGATGCACGGCGGATAGGCTAGAATTTTTGGTGACTTGAGCTCCATAAGTGAGTCGTATTCCTCCCAAAGCTCACAGAGTTGGTCGAAGAACCCCGAAATGGTATTTCCCCCTTGTCTGATGTGCTAGAGACGGGTGATTAGGTCGTAAATCCAACTCGGGTCGACCTAATTATATCGGGCATGGAGTTCAGCCCAGAGTTTCGTGGTGGAGCGGGTATAGATCAGGCCGCTGTGGAGCTCCTCTGATATCGAGTTAAGAATCCACCCTCGACACACCTGATTGCAGCGTTCCCAGAGCGGTAGAAGCGGCGACCCGTCCTCCGGTCGCGGGTAGGAGCCGTCGACGAAGACGAGTTTGTTCTTGATGGAGAGTGAAATCACCATCGTCTCGTACCAAATAGCGTAATTCAAGCTACTGGTAAGTTTCATGGTCACCAGGGTGAGAGAATTGGTGTCTCTGGTGGGTAGGTAGAGCGGGTCGATGAAGTTGGGTTCGACTCTGACCTGGTTTGTTTCTTCAACATTCCGGCGCAGTAGAGTGTCGACTCACGACGGAGTTTGGTGGTTTAGGGGCGGCTCAAGAGGAGGAGCATTTCGCCTCATATAACTTCGGTGTGGCGGCACATAGTGCGGAGCTCTGCTGGACTAGCTGTCGGTGCAGACGGAGTGGTCGTCGGCCATGGATGATGGTCAGATGGCACCGTTTCGCGCTAAGGCAAAAATGAGCCGCGGTGACGACATTGTTTCTGCGTGGGGAGATTAGGGCAAAAGTCCAACGACGTTGTGTGGGGCTGCTTGTAAAGAGGATTGAGAGCGGCGTCGTTCTGCATGGGCAGATTAGGGCAAAAAAGGGCCTAGCAACGTCGTTCTGCTCACAAGTTTTTTGTGAAAGTGAAAATGATGTCGTATCAAGCAGTATGTCGGACGTTTATCACAGAGGAGTTCTGCAAATGCTGAAGATGAAGAGGAAAATCAGAGAATATGATTTTGCAGCCGAAAATGGCAGAAAATAATGCAGAAAAGGCCGAAAACAGAGTATTTGTGAGGTGCAGAAGCGTGTTTAGGGTTTGGATCAAAAAAGACCTAGGTATGGAGTGCAAATTTCTTGTAAGAAAGAAAATGCAGCTTCTCTCTACCAGGCTCGGGTACCATGTAAATTAATGAGGAACTCAGAAAGTTTAGGTGAATCTCGTTAATTCATTAACAAGCAAACCAAAGATACAGGAATTGTGCGGGAGAAATTGTTCCCGTGATAATTTACAAAGGACAAAATGTGTTCTTATTAATAGAAGAAGAATAAGGGTAAAAGGGGCAAAGGAGTTGCGGTAGCTTGTAGAGTGTGTAGCCCAACTAGCACAAGTTGTGTCTGGTGCTAGGACCATAGGTAGAACGGTGCAAATCAGAGGCGCAGAGGCGTGGTGGTGCAAAGCAGAGTTGCAGGTCGCAGATGTCTTCTCTGTCGGGGATGCTAATGTGGTAGCTGATGTGGCAGCAACTCATCTTCAAACAGAACTCTTGGGTACATACTAAATAAAGTGAATTTAAGGAGAGGAATTGCAAATTAGTATCTCTATGTGATCAAGGACTAGTGCTCTGATGTAACTTTAAGGTCCCCTTATCAAACATATGAAGTGGTTCATTTGGGCTCCTACGTTTTAAAACTTGCTGTTTATGACTAAGGCGATATATGAAGAATTCGGCATATTATTTATTTTTCTTTTGAACCTCTAGGTTTATATGTCGTGCTGTATGTTTTTCATTTTAGCTTTAAATAAATAATAAAGAGCGATGAAGCATCATGGGGTAAGGGTCAATAAATGTAAGTTGAAGTAAAGCCATTTTAATGAACTAGAAGTGGGATGGAGCAGAAGATTGATGTGCTGGAGGTAACCCATTAAGAATTAGACTATCTTACTCGTGTCATAGATGTCTTTTGACTTCAGCCTACTCGAAAAGTACCCATGGGAATTTAACCTGTTGTTTTGGGAAATTCATACTTACAGTCTTTTTCTTGTCTTTTGACAGAGAGGACCAGGAGGATCTTTCAGTGAAGGTAAAGTCAAAGCTGAATGCATTGCTCAGAAGCATGCCGGCGCCCTGGTCAGTAGGTAAGATAGTAAGGACATGGGATTCCTTGGCCCGAGCAGTTATCTCCGAGTATGCAGAGCAGAATGGTGGAGGGAACTTGTGCTCAAAATATGGAAAATGGGAGAACTGCCTTAGAGCTGCTTGAATCACGTTTCATTCGCACATCATCTTTTAGCAAGACTCCTGCTGATATGCTGTTGAGGCAGAGCAAAAATGATGCTCAAATCTGCTCTTTATGTAAATACTTTGTTGAGATTTCTTTAGAGCCGCGGGAATTCACACTTCTCTTTACTGAGCTTGCTCCTTTGTGTTTCACATTGCCTCTGCACTTAAGCTTACTGCGACTTTCATTGAATCACATCTTAGTTAATAATTTCGATAATTATCTTCTACCAACGAGTAACTTTAAATTACACTTTTACAGGAGATTTTTTGAGTTTCTGGGATTTACACTCTTTCGTGCGTTTTTATCGAACCCCTCTCTCTCTTTCTCTCTCTCTGTTTCTCTGGCGCGTGCGTTACAAGAGTAGATAGGAGGCGGTAGATATGGCCGTGACGAGCCTCGCCGTCTGCGCTTGTGCTTCTTCGTCTTCTCTCAATCTCACAGGCTCAAAGCCACCGTCTCCGCCTAGGGTCTCTTCTTCTTCTTCTCCTCCGCTCCTCTCTCTATCTCCTGTTGACAAAACGTTGTCGCAGATTCATAATTCCGGCGTCATCGCTTGCCTTCGTGCTAACAGGTCTCTCCCTCTTTCTTCCGGAGACATAATGCTTTGCTTTTCCAACTACACATGTTCTGATAAAGAAGTTAGAGGATTAAGTAAAGGACACCATACGCATTTTGGATGATTTCTCGACGGGTTAGAGAAAAATGGAGTGCTATTAAAGAAGAGTTATTGGAATATTATGAAACGTTTAGATTCATTTATTTTTTATGAACTATCAGAGTTAAGGTAGTGACGAGTATGAACTTCAACTGAGTGTTTTACTATCAGCCATCAAAGCAGAGACCCTGAGTTTGGCTCATTTCTCATTAAGCTTCTGTGAAAATGTGTGGTTGAACTCTTTAAGTTTCCAAAAAGTTAGCTTGGCAATGTTGGTGGGCACAATTGCTTATGTTGTTCTTTTCCTTTTGGATAGTGCGGACCTGGCACTGAAAGCTGCCCGTGCTGCGCTTAGCGGTGGCATCTCAGTTGTGAGTCTTCCTTTTTGTGCAAACTCTCGGTTTATCTGTTTGTTGGAAAGGGAAAAAGAGACTTGTAGAGTGGGCTTGTGGAGTATTTACAGGGATGAAATGGAATGGATGTTCTAATTCTAGAGTGGGTATGAACTAATAGAATCTAGCTTCTACTAAAGCTTCAGACGTGATCAGATTCACCTAAAAGTTGAATCAGTGGCCTTTATTTTGGACAGTGTAGAAGAACTTGCCTACCCACGTGGCAAATCCCTAGCATGTGAATTGCAATTGGTAGATTCTTGCTATTACTTGGGGTCTCTTGTCGTTTCCAATGTTGAAATATTTTTTGCCTGGTTGCCTTATATGTGGCCAACGATTTCATACTAAGATACCGGGTTTTTATTCTCATTCGGTCCATTAGTTCCACGCCATGGCTGCTTTTAGTGATGGTTCCTAATTTGTTTCTCTTTCTTGATATGTAGCTGGAGATTGTGATGTCTACGCCAGGTGTACTTGAGGTTGTCTAGAAATGTCATCTTTCCGAATTTTTCTTTGCACTTGTCACTTGATCTGGGCATTTATGTGCTCTCTCAATTGCACAGGTTTTGCAGCAGCTGCTGCAGGAGCATCCTACTGCAGCCTTAGGGGTACTGACCCTTTTCAATTCACTGACATATCATGATTATGTCTTTTCCAGTTCAAATGGAGTGTTCAAGACAACTCCTTGCTGAAGTCTATACATGTAGACACAACTCCTGTAAAAGATCTATTGACGCGAATTCCATGCTTGTCTGCAAAGACCATGGACTAGTATTTCTCATTTTTTCTTGTATACGAACATGTGAGCTTGAGTGATTAGCTTATTTTCAGGTTATCTCAAAATATGCCATAATAAATGGCTTGCTTTCTGTGTCCTTTTTTGATATGTTTGAAGTAAATCCAAATTGCAATTGTAAGCGATTGAACTGGTTTTTGAAGGGTAAGTGTGTTTGTTTGGAATTGTTCAACATGCTGTTGATAGATAGAGGAGCCCATTGTTTATTTCACTTTCCATTGAACAAGGAATGGATAGTAAAAAGTGGAAGGTCGAGAAAAATCTGTCTTCATAACACTATTGGGATACTTTTACTGTGCCATCTTCAGTTTGCTATTGATGGGTTCCGGTAATAGATTTGTAAGAACCATTTTGTAGAGTTCTCTGGAACTGCTCATATCCTGCAGGTTGGGACTGTGCTAAATCTTGAGGATGCCAAAAGTGCAATAAATGCTGGAGCCAAATTTCTTATGAGTCCTGCTATAGTGAAGGTATGCCTTTTAGATTCTGCTGTCATATGCTTTTACTTCCTATTCGAATCTGTCAGATATTAACCTTGAATGATATTTTGTCTATCTCTTCTTTTCTTTTCTTTTTTTTTCCTTTTTTATCTTATTGCTTTATGACTTGTCACTTTTGATCTTGAACTGAGTCCTAAGCAGGCCTATTAGAAGAAATAGCTGATACCTTCTTCCATTCCTTCCCAACATGTTTTCTACCTGTCAGGACATTATGGATGATGACCAGTGTGGTGGAGTTTTATATATACCTGGTGTCATGACTCCGACTGAAGTAAGAGATTTCTTAACTTGAGTGCTATATCGTTTGCAACTTATTATGATGTTTATCTTGTTTCCGGCCATTGTTGTCCTTGTAATGATTGAATCTGGAATGTTTGGTTTTCATCATAATTTGGTTTTGTTTAGTATTCTGTTTGAGATTTGGATCTTTGGGCTTCTTTCCTGTGAAGTAGAACTTAAAACCATTAATTTGTGTTTGCCAGATATTATCTGCACATGATGCTGGTGCAAGAATTGTCAAGGTGAGTATGGACATGTTTTCTATCATGTTTAACCACTGCCCACTGCCATATATGCTCATTGTTGTGAACCTACAAATGAATGTTTACGTGAAAGCTGATGATATAGTAAAGTATCCTGTATTCATTATTCATTGATGCTTCCTAGGGTACACAGTTCTGGTAGAATGTCATCACATTACCTTGAGTTTTTTTTTAATAATAATAATAATTTATGTATATACAAATACATCAATATAAAGATTAGTTTTCATTTTGTTTTTATTCAAAGAAAAAAGTCCAAGTTGCTAAGTGAAATTATGAGTTACATGGGCCACAATCTCAGCTTGCTGAGTTCAAGAAATACTTTAATTCAAATTTCATGTCTTGAGTGCTAATTGCAGTAATATTGCCCCTAATCTTCTATGACACTTATTATGATAGGGAGATGCTATTTGTAGGGGCAATAACTTATCAAATATATCAAAGGAACTTCTAAAAACTGTGTAGACTGTTTTGTTGGAGGAGTTTGGTTCACAATTTTCCTATGCACTGGAAAATTGACTCAGCCGGTGTCCACTTTACTTGTCTAAACTTAATTCATAGGCTTTTGGGTTTCAGTTTTTCTATCTATCAGTTGATCATACTTAGTCCCTGACTCCTTTAGTTAGGAATTTCTTCCTGGCATTGAGTAGGTTATTTATCCCTAGTTTTTTGGCTCATGAATCCCTTTGACTTCCTCAATTCTAAGAACTTTCATGAGATTTGCATTTTGTGAAGAAGTATAAATTCATAGATGATTCTTTCCTTTAAGATATTTCCTTTCTTTAGCTTTTTGGCAATATATGGTGCTCTCTCATATTGTTTGGATAGAAAAAAATAGTTAACCTATAGATGTACCTTAAGGGTGTACTTTTTCTTTTTATTGGTGGAATAGGTTTACCCTGTCTCAATGCTAGGTGGCAGTCAGTATATTTCAGCACTCAAGAGGCCTTTTCATCACATCTCAATGGTTGCTTCTCAGGGCATAACAAGAGGTTTTCAACTTTGCCTCCGAACTTTTAACTTTTTAAAGCCTCAGTCAATTGCTTTTGTTGATGCTATGTAGTCATGAAGAGATGATATTCTATGAGTTTGCTATCATATTAGTCACGAAATTAGATGATTTTAATCAGGTAATTGAATTTGTCTACCATACAAATTGTTCTATAGATGATTTTTGGGTGGCCTTCAAACTTCTAAACCTGAATTTTCTTTGGAAATGCATGTATAAGCCTTTAAACAAAATGAATTTATGAAAAAAAAATCAGTTCCCCTTAATTTTTTTCTTTTCATGGACTCAAAATTCAGAGTTGCATTATCATTTGGACATATTTTTAAATAAGTTAAGGAGACAGTCTGGAATCTGCATACGTTGGTATGTTTCGCATACCTATTTTGTGGTTTCATTTTGATATTTTCTTCAAGCAAGATATTGATTCATTGAGTAAAAACTGTTCTAAGTTAGAATTTGTTTTATACTCTGATTCAGATTCAATCAGAGAATATATTACTGGAGGAGCATCATCAGTTGTTTTATCAGATGCCATTTTTGATAAAGAGGCGATTAGTCAAAATAATTTTAAAAGGGTATGCCAGCTTGCACAGTTTTCAGCTTTGCAGGGCATCGAGGCTGTAGAGTGGTGAGCTGTTTATTCTTTGCTGATGTTAGTTGGTTTTTGCCTTTTTTACTATATTGGCATTTGGCTAATGTTTCTAATGTTATATCTTTGATTTCTTCTTGAATGCTAAAAGGATTAATAGATGTGATGTTGGAAACTGAAATCTCAAGTTGTTTGTCATATATTTTCTTTTTGAGATAGTAGTAATGATGTAATTGGGCTAAACTCTCAAGGTGAAGGAGATAGGAGACAAATCATGATTTCTTCTCCTCATTTCAAATATGTTACTTCTTTTCCGATGTTCAGATGTCACTTCAGATTAATTGACCTGTAATCTAAGTTACATTTTTTTTCTCATATGCTGTGGTTCAGACAACTCTGTGGGTTTTCTATTCGATTTATAACACATGCTCCATAACTATGGGGCCTGAGTGGAACTTCATTATATCCTATATAATGCTGCTGTCCTTCATTTGGTTTTATGGATCTCTGACTGACTTGATGTCATGCAGGAAGAAGTCTACTCTAAACTAGTCACATCACAAGCACACGACAGTTCCCTCTGCATCACTTCTCCCAGAGCAAACGCATCAGAACAATTTTGGGAATTGGAACTGAAGCCGATACAGACTAGACTGTCTGGGTAAGAGATCAATGCTCAATAGGTTGTCATATTTAGTGTGATTGTGCTGTTTTCTTTTTTAAGATGGCTGGCTGAATGGATATCTATTTAATAATCTCCTAATTTTTCTTAAAAATAATAGTTGTCTTATTTTGTCAATAGCTTGATATGGTACTCTTCTTATGTATTAAGGTGGTCTTATCTCTTAATGACTAATTTTAAGGAAGTTAGAATGTTTTACGTCATAGTATCAAAACATAAGTTCAAGTGTGGCATTTCATCATGAATTCCCAGGATCTTTCCATGTTCTAGTATCCTACTTATATGTTTAAATGTCTCCTTAATAATCAATTTTAACGCAGGAAGTTAGACCCATTCCATTCCAACAGCTTTCATCTTTCACCTCTGCTAAAAATAACTTTTAGTAGAACTGAGACACCAATGAGCCCCAGATGCATGATCATTTCTTTGCTACGTTGAATTTTGACTTATTTTTAGGACAACATTCATCAGTCTGTTTTTAGTTTTCTGGACCCGGCCTTTTCTCATATTTTTGCAAGCTAAATATACGCAGGCTGACTGCCATTCGCTGTCCTGACCTGAAAAAGCTGAAGATTTGGGTTCAGAATACTAACCATGGTGGTGGAAAGGTGCATGATTACAATACTTCTAGGAGGAAGGGGAATACTTTCATCCAGTTTTAGGTACGCCCCGGAATTTCGTAGAACGATTTCGTTATACAGCCTTTACGGGACTTAAGAATGTGGTTCCCACTGTTTAGTTCAGATTCTGTAACGTAATCTGCATTAATCTTTGAACGTCAGCAATTTTCATACTTTTTTTTTTTTTTCCCTCTTCAGTCGGATCAAAAAATGGTAAAAGTTGATTTAGTAAAAACGTAAGGAACTGAAGGAAAGAAAAAGAGAGAAAGTATTAAACTTGTAAAAATTGGTTCAAAAAGGACATTGTGTTATTGTATTATTCTTGTTGTTATTCCTTTATTTTGTCGATAAATTACAAAAGATTTAATTTGTAAAGTTGACAAGGGCTGGAGTGGACGTACCGCCAAAAGCACGAGACCCTTAGAATGAAGGACTATTTTAGTTCTAAATCTAAGTATATTTTATCAGGGTCTAGCTTAATTAAGAGGTCCGTGGGTATGCATTTAATAATAATAATAACCTCATCGGACGCTACTCAAGTGGCTAGTACCGACAGCTTTTAGGATAAAAAAATGTTATTATAATTAAGATTCTGGTTTTCTGATTCATAGGAGAGATATATATAAAGTCAATAAAAGGATAGTTGAAATTTTAGAGATATGATTGTAAAAATAAAGTCAATAAACAAATTCTTTTTATTTTTTCTTTTCCTTTTCTGGGCGTAACACCGTTTTCGCTTGCACTCCACAAAAACCAAGAAACAAACGGGACAAAAAAAAAGAAAAAAGAAAAAAAAGGAGCGAATACAGGGAGGGAGACAAATGCGAAACAGAAAAAACGAAGACAGCGAGCGATAAAAAAAGAATAGAAAGAGAGAGAGAGGGGGGAGAGGACAAGTACGACCTCGTTATCGTCACCACCGGCATCGTCGATCCCTCGCATCCACGTCCTTCTGAAGGTCAGTTTCCCAGATCCCATTTCTCCTATCTCTGTTTCTATTTGCTTCGTTCTCTCTACAGAATGGCTTTTCGGAATGTGATTTGCCGATTTTCACTTGCAGATTTGATGTTTTTTTGGTTCTGCTTTCTTCCTTGCTTTTGTGTGGGTTTTTTTTTAAATTTTTTTTTTTTTATTTTGTTGGTCAACATGAGAGTTTTCGAAGGATCTATACCTTCGGATTAGGACTGGGAGTTTTGGGTATGCTTTGCTGGGTTGAGAGGTAGATTGATTGGTTTGTTGGGTTGAAATGTGATATTGTTTCTGAATTGGGAGTCTTCAATTTTCCTTTCCTATACGCCTATGGATGTAGATTTTGAAACTCAATATATGCGTAAGCCCTGGACATGAATTTTCAGTCCTTGTGTTTAAAGATTTGTATTGGATGTGCGTGGCAGCGCGAAGAATTTGTTTAGGAGGTTGATTCTCTTCCACTCCGATTTTGGCCCCATATATTTTGATCAGTTGGCGATGCACGTATATATCTATTGTGAATGAATGGGTGGTTGGACTTGTGGCCTTCTTTTTTTAAACCTTCATTGAGGTAGTGATTTTTGGGTTTGTGGATCCGTTGTCTAGTTTTGATTTTCAATCACGATTTGGATTGTGATTTTGGGAAATGAAGAGAGCCTTTGTGATTTTATTCCAACTACCATTTATTTGCAATCGTCATGGTGATGTCTGGTCATTACATGGACAATCATTGTTTCCACATGTCTAAGTGATAATCCTTTCAATAAATCTGAAAATTTTCCCTTGAGTTTTGTGGGTATTGTATGCATAAACATAGTATGGGAGTAACTTTCGTTGTTGGATGCCAATGATATTTTGACTAAATGGCTATACTCATCCTCATAACAGATGGATGGCAATGTTATTTCAATCCTATTTGTTTTTGTGAGCTGTGATTACCTATAAAAATGAAATTATCTAGTTAGTGTTTGCTCACTTGTCCCAGTGCTTGTAACCCAATAATATGAACATATGACAATCATATTCCATGTTTTCTGTGAGTGTTGTGTTCTACCGTCCTTTTCTAATTTCTTGTCCGTCCTCCTTTTTTCTTTTAGCTCTTAATTTAATTTGATTTAGAGGTTCTTTTTAAGACTTAACCAGCATCAGTGTAATGAGGAATTCTAAGTCCGTTTTTCTTTTGATCCATTGTGCGAAATAAGCAGTTTGCAACAATTCTACCATTCAACAATTGATGATTTATGGGTGATTGGTTTAGGGGGTGATCATCCTATTATTCTCGCAACTCTTTATATTAGCATGAAGATTGAGAAAATATGAGTGGATTATTAAAATTTTTATACAATATATTTCCCTTTAAGAGAGCTCTTGATAAGTTATTGGCTTCTGCTTAAGAAAACTGAGGTCTGGAGCAGTTTGCTTTACTGTTGGCTTGTGGGATGGAATGTCCTCCACTCTTAACTCACGTTTCTCTGGAAAGTAGGAAACTTGTGGTGTGCAGTAAATGATATATTGACATATATGAGATGTGTAAAAATGTCTATTCATACAACTTGCACCTTCAACTACCTATCTGGTCCGTGTGGAAGCTTTTAATTCTTGGATTTACCTGTGTATGGTTCTGGTAAATTTTTAACTTTAGCTGGATGGCTTTTGGGGCAGCTTGTAATTTTAGTACATATTCTATGGGCTATCGCTAGTAAGTTTCTGTATATCTAATAGATTTGGTTTAAAGTGTGATTTGTAATAGAAATATCAAATATTTTTGCATTTGAGATTTATTTTCTTAAAAAATCCATGGGCATTGAATCCTGATCATTTTATATTTTTTTTTAATCAATATTTATGTGGATTCATGTGCTTTGGCTACGTAGATTTTGTTTGTGATACAAATGCTAATAAAGCAGAACTCGGTTTCCTTATAGTTGCAGTGACATTTTAGGTAATTCCAAACCAGAAAGATGTCTCCAGCATCAAAATCCAAGTCCAAATCCAAGAGCAAGCCTTCTGCAGGGACTGCAAAGGAACAACAGAAGACTTCTTCCAAGCCTTCCAGCTCTACTAACACTGGCAGTGGTAGTCCAGCAAGTGTTTACAATCCACTCTCTGGAACATTCCATACTGTGGAAACATCATCGGTTGCTTCTTTGCCACATTTACATGAGAATGGTCGTTTCCATAGTATAGATGATACAGATGAGCATTCCAGTAGCCCTCATGGAACAGTATCTGAGTATGATTCAGTTTCCAACAACGGCAGCTGCTCTGGTGAGTCCGAGGACCCAAAAGACAAGGTAGCTCATTCTACTCTGCGTCAGGAGGTAATACCTGGTTCTGACAATGACAGGCGGGAGAAGATTCGTTTGAAAAATGAGCGGAAACACCAGCGGCAGAGAGAAAGGCGGGCACAAGAGTTGCATGATCGTTGCCGTGGCTATCTCATGTCAAGGAAGCTGGAAGCACTTTCTCAGCAGCTAGTGTCAATGGGGTTCTCTTCTGAAAGGGCAACATTGGCGCTGATGTTGAATGAAGGCAAGGTAGAGGAATCGGTTGCCTGGCTTTTTGATGGAAACGAAGAAGAAACTCACCAGAAAGACATCATTGAGCTTGGAAGTGGGGCCAATCTGAAAATTGATATTAGTGAAGAGCTTGCTCGGATTTCTGCATTGGAGGTGAGATACAAATGCTCTATGCAAGAGGTTGAGCGAGCAATTGTTGCCTTTGAAGGGGACCTTGAAAAGGCAGAAGAAACGTTAAGAACACAGAAGCAGGAACAATCTGCTGCTCCATCAAAGCAAGAAGAAGCTGCAGAGATCAAGAAATTGATGAGGCCGGAAGAAATGTCTACAATTTCTTCTACAATACTTCAAAGAAGAAATGAAAGGGATTTTAACAACCCTAAAACAACTGCAGCAGTACCAACATTTCCAGAACCTGGGAATAGGAATCTGCAGCTTTTAAAAACAAATCAACTAAAGGCACTGGCAGAGAAGAGGTTGGCTGCTGCCGGATCAATCCCTTCTGCACCTCTATCAGCAAAAGTGGAGGCACGGCTTGGAAACGGAGGAAGAATGTTGCAGCCAGGAGCAATGAGGGAACCTGTAGTTGTAATGCAGCGTCCCCAGTCCTCAAATACCAAGCAAAACCCGGTTTCCAGCATTAGTGCATCCCAAGGCGGCACAGTTACATGGTATGCCAGCAGTGTTCCGGCTGTTGAAAACATAAGGTCAAATGGGAAGGGCATGCAAAACCTGAACGTTGGCAGCCTTGGCCGGGAAAATCAGAGCTCAGAGCAGTTCTACCATCAGGTGGCCGCTTATAAAGAAAATCCTTTCATGTTCAGGCCAGTGGATCCCACATCAGCGGGTGTGGGAGGTTCATGGAGCTCAAGGGGTTCATCTTCACCTTCAGTTAAGGTGCCTTCTGAGCCTCGGGGTTCATGGAGCACGATGGGTGGATCCTCGCATTCACTTACAGTTCCATCCTCCCTGGGGCTGTTTTCGGCGCAGGGTACAGCTGGAACATTTGCGTCATCTTCGCATGTGGATTGGAACACAGGTGGGTTGATGCCTGAGTTGGACTATAACAATATAGATTGGACTGTGAATTACCCATCAGCTTCAAAATCATCAAATGGGCTGTGGCTGGGCCTGGGACTGTCTTCGTTATTGGGGAACACTGCAGACATGAAGGTGGGGAATTCCAATGGGTTGCAAGATGGCGGAGTGGCTACAGAATCATCATCTTCATCGTCCGCTGGTTCGCGGGAGTGGACATCCCCCTTTGCGGGCAAGGACATCTTCAGTGTGCCTAGGCAGTTTGTTATTTCTCCATCTCCTTAAATGTCGCCAGTGGTTCGGTCTTGTGATGGCTGTGTTGATGATCGTTTGTTGCTTACCAATGAAAATGCATCTAGTTTGTTCCCGGCTTCTTATATTTTTTTTTAATTTCTTTTTCTTCATTGCTTTTTTGGCAATTTTGGTCCTGAAATCTGCCGTCTATCTATTCAATATTCTCTAGTTCAGCTGGCGTAACAATGTGAAAATGTGTAGATAGGATTCAAAACGTATTTTGAAAAATCAGATATCAAAAGAGATGAGGAGTTTCGAGAGGCAAATAAATAAAAATCAAACAGAACGAATTTGGCCTTTCGGACGAGAGAGATTGTGTTCTTGATTTTGTCCGGGCTATTCCACCAGAAAGTCCACGCTCCCCAAAAATAACAACGCGCACGAACCTTGACTTACACGCAACGCGCTCCCATTCTTTTTCTAAGCAACTCCCAAATTCTGTCCCAAAATCAAAGAAACGAAACATCATCTGGACAACCAAAGCCATATCCCCCAAACCGAGAACCAAAATCAAAGGCGAATCATCATCAGCGCAACCAAAGCCGGATCGATGGTGTCGCCGGCTGCAAACTCGGGCCCAGCCCCGCCGAGCCCCCAGCAGACTCTGCAGTTTCTGAGCAACGTGCTTTCCCAGCGTGGCCCTTCGGCGCTCCCCTACTCCGAGGATACCAAGTGGCTGATCCGGCAGCATCTCCTATCCCTCTCCTCCGCCTACCCCTCTCTCGAACCCAGAACGGCCACCTTCACCCACAACGATGGCCGTTCAGTCAACCTCCTGCAGGCCGACGGCACCGTCCCGATGTCCTTCCAGGCGGTCACCTACAACATCCCGGTGATTATATGGCTCATGGAGTCCTACCCCCGCCACCCGCCCTGCGTCTACGTCAATCCCACGCGTGATATGGTCATCAAGCGTCCCCACCCCCACGTCAATCCATCCGGCCTTGTCTCTATCCCTTACCTCCAGAACTGGATCTACCCGAGCTCCAATCTCGTCGACCTTGTCCGCAATCTCAGCCAATACTTTGGCCGTGATCCCCCACTTTATTCTCAGCGCCGCTCCAGCTCTAGCACCAATCCGAACCCTTCCCCTATCCCTTCCCCTTCCCCTTCCCCTACACCATCTTTCAGTCATCCGAATGGGAGTGCCTCGAGCTTGGCTTACACTCGCCCGCCTAGGTTTTACCCGCCGTCGCCGTACGGGGGGGCTCACACGGAGGACCCAGCGGAGGTGTACAAGAAGAACGCGGTGAACAAGCTGGTGGAGGTCGCCCATATGGACCTCACCACGATGAGAAAAGCGCGTGAGGGAGAGATGGATGCGCTCTTCAACGCTCAGGCCGTGCTGAGACACCGTTCGGAAGATCTAAACAAAGGTCTTAGGGAAATGATAGATGAAAAGGAGGCGTTGGAGCAGCAATTGCAAATGGTGTTGATGAACGGCGATATTTTGGAGTCGTGGCTGAGAGAGAACGAAGCGAAGATCGCCAAGGGTTTGGGCGGTGATGTGATCGACGTTGATGATGCCTTCGAATGCACCGATGCTTTGTCGAAGCAGATGCTCGAGTGCTCAGCCGCAGACTTAGCCATCGAAGACGTGGTGTACTCTCTGGACAAGGCGGTGCAGGAGGGTGCTATACCATTCGATCAGTACCTTAGAAGCGTGCGACAGTTGTCGCGCGAACAGTTCTTCTACCGTGCCACGGCCGCGAAGGTGCGCGCAGCACAGATGCAGGCGCAGGTCGCCAATATGGCCTCTAGGATCTCGCATTATGGCGGTGATACGGAGGTAATGCGAGTTCGAGCTTGAGCTTGGTTTATTGGTATACCAAGTCATGCACTTTAACTTCAGGTCAAAGTTTCAAATTTCCTGTGAAAATTTGTCAAATGTCTATGGTTTTACATTGTTTGTTAACGATTTGTATTGATAGAGCAAGGGAAAACAAGACGCTTTGTATGTTTGTGATTGAATAATTGATAGTATAAAGTTACATTTTGACACATTGTCGATAGTTGCATGTTTCTTTGGTTTGGGTCGTGGCAGACACAAGAAGAATGTGTTTTTGGGGGAAATATTGGTAAGTTCAACAGCTTTGATGAAGGCAAACGTCGAGGATATCTGGAACACTACTTTGATTACATATGTACTTTTTGCAGTTTTCGTTACAAATAAGCACTTTTTTCTAGCTGGCTATATTAATGAATGATACCACTGTCAAGAGCTTGGCAAAATGTCAACGCTTATAATCGCTGTAGTATCAGATATAGATTTATGAGTTTAACATTAGTAGTAGACATTCAAAATCAGCTCTAATGGGCCAATCAGGAGAACCCTCTATACTTTCTCTGATCTTTTGCGCCATGTTAAAATCATCCACAGGCAGCCCATGGTTGGCCACAGATGCTACCTGCAAAGGAAAGGTCACCCTACTTTTCAAGTCCCTAACATAGGGGTTCTGCACATGTGGTTTTTATGTGAAAGTTATTGCTTTTATGAAGCTTGATGTATCTCTAAACACGAAGTCAATAATATGATTATCTCTAATTCATTGCCTCCATGAAGCCAAAATTGATTATTTTGATGTGGATTCTGAGTTCATGCCTAAGTGTACTGTTATTCTGGCCTTGTGGAGTTTGGAGTTTTTGGATGTTTTGATACTCTTGGTTCTTATAGATCATACCTGACCTTTGTCGTCATGTAAAGTAGTGATGTTTGATAATTCTATGGAAGTCTTGCGGAGCAACTAGAGAATGGTTTTGGTAGGTGCTATAGAAATGTCTTATTGATAATTGTAGTATACTCACTGCAAAGCCATGTCTTGGAGTGTCTACTTTGTTTACCGAAGTTAAATAATGAGTTTGTGCCTATTACTGGAGACAAACTTTAATGCGTCATTATAATTCTTGTCTTTGCTGTTCTTCGAGTTTTCTTAAAACCACTGTGAGCTTACAAGACAGTATATTATTTTTACATTTTTTTTTGGGTTATGCGGTCTCTCTACTTGTGTGAATCTTGGTGTTATCGCCGCAGTTTCGTAGGTGTTGAAACTGAATGGCCTAAAGAGTACAATCCAGCTTTGCTTGAATCTTGAGAATCTCAAACTGCTGTTATGTTTATTATTTCTCCTATGAGGACTCGTTGTTGGGGTTCCAGAATACACCCTGGTCTACCAATAGTTAGGCTGTCAAAACTTTATTGCCTGTTTGCCATGTAATTTTCTAGTTTAATACATATGATTGTAAGAGTTGTATCCTCGGACGCAATTGATAGAGTTGATATACATGCTAACGAGCTATTCTCTTGTTAAGAGCTTTAAAAGAATCCTTTTGACACGATTCCATAGGCCTGCATAATCATTATTTTAATGTGGTTCTGCTATAGCATAGGTATTTCAAGTGATTGAGCGTGCCTTCTGCGGGTACCGTTACATGCATCCTCTTATAAGTTGCACAAATATTCTGGGTACCTGGGATACATGGTCCTTATCATTATAGTGCATTGGCACAATGCCTGCTTGCCTAGACGATGAAAACTAGAGATAGATCATGTTCCATTTGCATCACCCTCAAAGTCATGTGGCACTAAGTTAATATATATATGTACATGTAATTAATGTATGATGAACATCAGCTTGTTTCCCTGGAACTTTCAGTTTCAATCACTTCTCTCTACCCTGTCTATTTAACCACTCTCGGATTAGTCTTTTATGTATGTGTTAGAACAATTCTTCTGAAATGGTGCTATTCCGAGAAACTATTGGATCATTGTTATATTGAAGAAGAAAGGAAGAATTTTGTAGTATGATTTTGTTTCTAGGACTTGTGAAGCCAATCTCTATTTAATTGGAAGCAAAGCTTGGCTGAGCCGAGCTCAGTGTTGAATCATTATAGTTCTAGGTGTAATTCAAAGCCGTAGCTTTTATCTTCCATTGGCAATGACTAGAAAAGGAAAAGCATCCAAACTGCAGAGATAGTGGAGAGTAAATTATATGCATTAGGTGGGATGGTCTTCCATTTATACACTTATAACAATTATACAGATGTCAATATTACAACTTGAAACTTGCAATAAACGGAAAAAAAATGTTGTCTCAAGCTCTGAATCTTGACAATACAATATGTCCTTATAAGGAGAAAATACATGGTATATTTTTAATTTTCTTCTCTTTTAATTAGAAAATGTGTTTGATAACTGGTATACTACATCATCATAATCTCTACAATGAATAATTATTTAAAAGGGTAGGTGTAGGCATCTGTTTTATTGAACGCTCCTGAAAGTTGCAAACTTATTCTCGATGAGTGATTAAGGTGTTTTCTCAATGGGGTGGCTTAATTTAATTCCAAGTGGGTAGATTATCCAAAAATAGAAAAAAGAAAATGCTGCTTTAAAAATGATCTTTTTGGCTTTCCTCAAGAGTAATAATGTGCAAGATTGCAATTGTCAAAAACCTCCTATTAAAGAACATAATTATTCATGATGGAAGTTTTACATTAAAAAAATATATCTAAGAGTGTAATTATTGATAATGAAAGTTTCATGTGAAAAAATATGATTATTGACTATTAATGTTTAAATGTAAAAAATGTTATATTAGAGTTTAAATTAATTTACTTCAATTCTTATTTAATTTTTAATTCTTTAAATATATTTAGTTTTATGAGGAAAAATACATTTTATCGCATGCAATATTAAACTTAAAATATATTTGGTATGCAAAAGAATGTTAATAATGAGCTTTTTTGCCTTGAGACCTTCCAAGAATAATTATCTTGAAATTTAATTTTAGATGTATCAAATTCAATGGGTGATTAATAATTTGTACAAGATTAATTAAATATTTTAGAAACCACTAGTAACTCTTATTAGAATTTATATTTGACCATTCTTTATACACAACTCGATCATCGACACTGTTTTTCAGTACCATTTGTGAATATTTTCATCATTTAAGAAGAGAAAATGTTGGACAAAACAACAAATGTCGATTTATTTTTTTGTTTCATTTTCTTTTTAAAGTATTTGTAGAAAATCAGGAACCTGAAACACAAACAAACGAAAAACTACAAATTCGGAGAAGTTAATCCACAAAAGATCCACTGGAAATGTAGAGATCGTGGAAAATGAGCTCGCAGCTCCTGCACTCCATGGCACTCCTGCCATTGACAAGCAACAAAGCTCCAACAACGCCCTGCAAAACAAGCATCTCCCCATCGCCCACTGTCTCTCACACTCTATCGCCCAGAGTCCACATTCCTTCTCATGTCTACAGCCATCCTGCAGCTCTTCTGCTTGAGCTATGCACTTCCATGAAAGAGCTCCACCAAATTCTACCTCTTATCATCAAGAACGGCCTCTATAATGAGCATCTGTTCCAGACCAAGGTCGTCAGTTTGTTCTGTAAGTACGGCAGCGTGAATGAAGCTGCTCGTGTTTTCGAGCCCATTGAGGAAAAACTCGACGTACTTTATCACACCATGCTCAAAGGGTATGCCAAGAACACGTCGTTGAACAATGCCGTGTCCTTTTTTTGTCGAATGAAGTATGAAGATGTTAGACCGGTGGTTTATAATTTTACTTATCTGTTGAAAGTTTGCGGTGATAATACAGACCTTAGGAGGGGTAAGGAGATTCATGGGCAGCTGATAACTAGTGGGCACTCGTCCAATGTGTTTGCAATGACTGGGGTGGTGAATATGTATGCAAAATGTAGGCAGATCATTGAAGCTTATAAGATGTTTGATAGAATGCCCGAAAGAGACTTGGTGTCCTGGAATACGATTGTTGCTGGATACGCACAGAATGGGTGGGCAAAAGTAGCGTTGGAGTTGGTTTTACGGATGCAGGAGGAAGGTCGAAGACCTGATTCAATTACTTTGGTCATTATCCTGCCTGCTGCTGCGGATATGGGGTCTTTGACTACTGGAAAGTCTATTCATGGCTATGTTATCAGAGCTGGGTTTGGATCGCTAGTAAATATATCTACTGCTTTGCTAGACATGTATTCAAAATGTGGGTCGGTTGGGACTGCTCGGTTAATATTTGACAGGATGAAACAGAGGACTGCAGTTTCTTGGAACTCCATGATTGACGGGTATGTACAAATTGGAGATCCAGAGGAAGCAATGGAAATTTTTCAGAGGATGCTGGATGAAGGGGTTGAACCGACGAATGTTACTATGATGGAAACTTTACACGCATGTGCTGACTTGGGTGATCTGGAGCGGGGAAAATTTATCCATAAATTATTGGATCAATTGAAACTTGGATCTGATGTTTCTGTGATGAACTCTTTGATATCCATGTATTCCAAATGTAAGAGAGTTGATCTTGCTGCTAAAGTATTTGAAAATTTGCAGGGCAAAACCCTTGTCTCATGGAATGCTATGATATTAGGTTATGCTCAAAATGGTCGGGTAAATGAGGCCCTAAACCATTTCTGTGAGATGCAATCGCAAAATATAAAACCAGATTCATTTACGATGGTAAGTGTTATTCCTGCTCTTGCTGAGTTGTCAGTTACACGTCAAGCAAAATGGATGCATGGACTTGTTATAAGGACTTGCTTCGACAAAAATGTCTTTGTGATGACTGCTATTGTGGACATGTATGCTAAATGCGGAGCTATTCACCGTGCAAGAAAGCTCTTTGACATGATGGAAGAAAGGCATGTGACTACATGGAATACTATGATAGACGGATATGGGACCCATGGCCTTGGAAAAGCAGCTGTGGAACTGTTCAATGATATGCAAAATGGAACCATCAAGCCAAATGACATAACTTTTCTGTGCGTTATCTCTGCTTGCAGCCACTCAGGTTTGGTGGATGAGGGTCTTGGGTTCTTTTCCAGCATGAAGGAAGATTATGGTTTAACACCCTCAATGGATCACTATGGTGCTATGGTTGACCTCCTTGGTCGAGCTGGAAGGCTAAGTGAAGCCTGGGATTTCATTCAAAAGATGCCTGTTGAGCCTGGCATTTCTGTATTCGGGGCCATGTTAGGTGCCTGCAAAATTCATAAAAACGTAGAGCTGGGGGAGAAGGCAGCAGCAAAACTGTTTGAGTTAAACCCAGATGAAGGTGGGTACCATGTACTGCTCTCTAATATCTATGCCACAGCTTCAATGTGGGGCAAAATGGCAAAAGTTAGAACCATGATGGAGAAGAGTAGGCTTCGAAAGACTCCTGGTTGTAGTTTAGTGGATTTGAGAAATGAGGTTCACACTTTCTATTCAGGAAGCACGATCCATCCCCAATCCAAAAGAATATATGCTTTTCTCGAGACACTGGGAGAAGAAATCAGGGCGGCTGGTTATGTGCCCGATACCACTTCAATTCATGATGTGGAGGATGATGTTAAGGAGCAGTTGCTTAATAGCCATAGTGAGAAGCTGGCTATTGCATTTGGACTCTTGAATACCAGTCCAGGTACAACCATACACATCAGGAAAAACCTACGAGTTTGTGGTGATTGTCACAATGCAACTAAATACATTTCACTTGTGACTGAACGTGAAATCATAGTGCGTGATATGCATCGCTTCCACCATTTCAAAAATGGAACCTGTTCTTGTGGAGATTATTGGTGAAGTGGTCAATGTACACGTCTTGATGCTTGAGAGTGGCTGTCTTAGCAACTCGAAAGGTTTACAAGGAACAGGACCTCAGGGAGCGGATAAAAGGTGCGTGGGTGGCGTTTGGTTTAAGCATAAACTTTGAAACATGAAACAATTTCGCTACTGTTGCCAACAGTGCAAGTCAATATCTGAAGTGCCGAAAGCAACAGAAATTCTGAAAGTATGTTGCCATTTGTCAAACCAAACAACATCAATAAGGTACATCTTGTCATATTGGTGTCTATTTATTCCTTTAAAAGCAACAAGATTATCCCTGATTTTAAATATCTTTCCGCCCCTCAATGATTCTCTTCTGGAAGGAATTATTGTCCTTATGGAAATCCTAATATCAAAAGTTTATTTTTTTTTTCTTTTATATTTTTTGTTTATCAAGATATCCTGCTCATACACCTTTTTTGTTGTTGATTTATGCGTAAAAGCAGAGTAATCCTTGTATCTGTTTTGTCAACATTTGAGCTGCTGCTAGATTGAAAGCTTACTCATTACAGAGTCTCTGGTCAAGCAAGATACTGCGATCCCTTTTATACAAATGCGTTGTGAAAAAGGCTTTGAACTTCTTGGAATATACGTGGGGATATCAAATATGCAAAAATTTAGTTCCAAGTATGATATGGAAATTCTTGGACTGTTGCCCCAGGCAATTAGCTACACATTCCTTATTTTATAATATGAACCGCGGCAGACCATGTAGATTTTCTAAGTTTAAACTTTTTAAGCTTGATATATTAGCATTCTAAGGTAGCATACACAAGGTATAATGTTTACCATAGAACAACACATTGCTGTAGCCCCTTATAATCCTTTTGAGTCCTCCAGATTAAGGCAAGTACTGGGGACATAATCGTAGCCTTAATGAATTTTATGGTGACTGTTACACTGTTGAAATCACAGAAAAGAGAGCTCATCGATCCTGACTGGCTCAACTGCAAGAACCAAGTAGATAGCAAAAAACAATACCAAACAAAGCAACGGCGTCGACAGGCTTCACACCACGACTTCAAACAGCTTACTAAACATGTTAAATTCCAGGCAAAGCTGAAAATGATCCAGCTAGTTTCAGAGGCACAATCGAGGACTTGACCTCATACAGAACTAAAAAGAAAAGATATCTTCTGAAGGCCACTGCTTGCTTCACTTCCGAAAAAGGCAGTATGGATGCCGTAAAATGTCTTTACAGTCCAAGCTTCTAACCAATTAAATTCACCCTGTGAATATCTAATATCTATACATCCACCTAAAAACACATCAAACAAGGATGGTTCAAATAATGTGCAAATATCCAGAAAACATCCACAATATCATCACTATATACCCCAAAAGCCACAGGACTTGGCCCTACGTTCACTTCCACCACCAGAACTGCCGAAACAAATATATCTTCCTCATTCGAGCATTGTAAGTCAAAAAGGCTCTGGCTTTAACAGGGTCAGCGTTCAAATACTCAAAAGCATACATCTGTTTAGCCTCTTCCAGGCCATCGATCTCCATTACTGCCTCTAATAGCTCATGGGCATCAATTGAGCATTTGTTTCGCTCCATCGCATCAGCCAAGTGCCTAATGCTTGATGCCACCACCAACATAGCATCCTGGAGAGACTCTGATGCACGAGGTCGTTTTGGGAGATGTCTGAGAGGAGGTATCAGAGGAGGATCTTGGGTACCATCTGGCATCTGGGCATACTCTGGTGTTCCAGTATATGATTCTGTTCCATCTGTCTCGCTTAAGTCTTCTGAACTTGGGGTAAGATATGAGGCAGAGTCATCCTCACAATTCTTTGAATCTATTGGATAGCCTCCATCCTTCATCTTAGCCCAACGACTAGGGGCTTGATAATTTCCACAAACAATTTTTAGCTCATCATACATCTCTATCTGTTTACCTCGAAATCCTCTTGCATCAGGGTGTGCCTATTCAATTAAATGATAAACACACCAAGAAAATAGTAAAAAACAGCTCAACAAATTTTAAGGGAAAAGAAAAAGAGGAGAGAATTACTTAATTTTTAAATAAATGAATAACTCACGGCAATGTATCTCTTCCAAAGATCATCACTGTCGCACTCGATCATCTTTGTATTTGGATTCCACCTGAATCCTTCTTGACTTAGCATATCCTTCATTATTTTATACCTTTTCTTAATTGTCTTGAGTCGATTGACAACTTTTTGATTATTCAAGTTCAAATTAAAACGGGAGTTCACAGCAATACAAGCAGCAGTGTAAGCGTTTTCATTAAAACATTTGTCAATTTTGTTTCCATTTCTGGCTTGAATAGCAAGGGCTTCAATAAGGCACTTATCCATTGCAATTGACCATACTACATTCCTTCCTTTGTGCTTCATTTCCCGTCTCTGTCCATGCAGGTCATATTGCTCCATTCCTAAATCAAAAAGAGAAAGATTACTAAAACCATATAATAATGCAGAATTCAACATACTGGCAGACAGATACTGACTGCATCCTCATCCAAGCACTAACGGGTGCAATGCCCTACTCTGATATAATTGACATTGGTCACATGTAATACATTGCAGAGTTTAATTCAAGGAAGGAAGGAAGGAAGGAAGGAAGGAAACACATCAGAAAATCATCGCAAATTCCATCTTAGCTGAAACTTAAAACATAACTGTCTCTTCCTTCATTGAAATCCTCACTCCAAGCACTAACGGGTGCAATGCCCTAATCTGATATAATTGACATTGATCACATGTAATACATGGCAGAGTTTAATTCAAGATCAACATGTGTTGTAATATTTTTTTAAGGCAAAAAGAGATAATAGCTCACCCCACATCACCCTTCCCACAGGGATAACACCAACCAAAAACAAAAAAAAAAAAAAAGAAGAAGAAAGAAAGAAGAAAGAAAGAAGAAAGAAAGAAAGAAAGACATCAGAAAATTAAACACAGCTAGAGAGTCACACACTCTATTTGTTTTCCATGCCTAAAAAATAAAATTAAACAAACACATCAGAAAATCATCGCAAATCCCATCTTAGCTGAAACTTAAAACATAACTGTCTCTTCCTTCATTGAATAGCTATCCTCACTAGTAGAACACGCATCCTAACTGCAAAAGATAGAAACTTTGCAGGTCTAAGCACTGAACATGGGCCCGCCACCAATGTGCCTTTCATGTAGCCAAAGCACAACATAAAGCTCTTATCTTCCATGGGAATATTCATTTTCCGTTTCAATTTTAATAAACGAAATTTCTCTTTAAACATATGATTCGCCATAGCCATAGTCACAATTAAAGCTAATGCAGGGGACTGCTATAAGTCAAATTTAAGACCAAAAATCAATGACATTGACCACTACAATTTGGGTTACGAACTAGTGCAAGAAGAGCATAGAGTAAGACCAGAAAGGAGCCAGCTTCAAGATAAGCCCACCAAACAAGAGCACTAAAGCTACTCAAATTCTAGTGCAAATTTATTCCCTGATTGCAACTGTGCATTTAACTCACTTATAAATTTAAGAATAGATCATACTTAACCTGATTATTCAAGATTTTATGCACGCAAATGCACAACCTACACTCAAGGAATTTTTCAGAAATTATTCCTCAGCAAGCAGTCTTTTATTTTTTTTTCACTCCATAGACTTGTTATAAGCAGTGGCTATGTACCTCCTGGAAAAACTGATAAAAGACAAGACCTTCACACACACATGCATAACATTTGAAAATCTAGATGAGCCAGTATATAAAAGCATCCTTATCACAAAAACATTGGAACTATAAACCACCAAATTAAGCACAGAAGGTTGCCCTTTCCAAAGGAAAAAACACACAAGAAATTATTAGAAACAAATGCATTATCAATAAACACTTGCAAATATTATCTCTATGGCAAGCACTGAGTAAACACAAAGAGATAATATACACCCCCCCCATAACACAAACAACCGGTTCATTTCTCTCACAATCTGTTTTTCTTTGGTTGAAGCAATAAATTTCAAATCAACTTCATAATGCAATATAGAAGGCCTTCTACTTAATTTGCTCACTATTAATAGAGAGGGTTTTAATTTATATCACATTCAACGAATATCTTTTTGCAACTTTTATCATGGTAACATATCAGGTGAAAACCTGCAAAAGATTTCCAGTTTTGCTGAATCAAATGCTTGTTTTCTTCTTCCTCTACACAATAGCAACCTAATCTTGAGCAAAATTGTCAAACACGGTTGAGAAGATCCTAAGATGAACAATTTTGCCCTTGATTTGTGAAATCTAAGGAAAATTAATGATATATGAGTAACGAAAACTCATGCTACAGACATCACATCTAAATCCATTCCCATCGACTACCATTTGGTTAACAATGGATCTCAGAATTATATAAAGTACCAATTTAATGTACCTTTAATACATCATATAAGACTTGTATGATCGATACTGCACTATCTGCAATAAATGTAAATCAGAACCTTCCTTTCTTAGACTCAATTTTTAGTTTCTTTCATCGTGCATCAACCTCAATATATGGAGAACTGAACATGTTGGAATAATGAAAGAAGAAAGAAATTTCATAAGCCAAGAACGTAGTCCTCATTAGTCCTCATTAGACAAGCTTACTCTTCTGGCACTGAGATCATAAACCATGACATGCAACTCAATCTGAAATAGGCATTCAGCTAACTACATATAGAAGTGGCAAGGTATCCTTGAATCAAAGTGGCTTCACATGCAAAATATAATAAAAAATTCAAGTCTTATATAATTACCTGTTACAAAATCATCCTACCAAGCTATGACGGTTTTCTATACATTCTAACACCACCTGTACTGACAAAATGCACAAGATGCTTTTTATTATTTCAGAAAACCAATTGCTATATTTACATGCAATACTGGTTACATGCTCCAAAATTATAAAGCGTTCACGTAAAAGTTTCTTTTAAGGAGTACTATAGTGTAAGCTTGAGAACTGAAAACATGGTGTCCACCAGCAATTCTTGCCAGTGCTCAAAACACAAACAACATATTATCACCTCCGAACAATTACACCATTTAGAAATTGAAAGTTTTCACCCTAATGTCATTTTTTTTCTACTGTCATGTTGAGTTCGAAATAGCCCCTATTTAAATCAAGTGTTTTAGGGAGCTACAAGAAACACAGGAAACAAATACTTTCACAAAATAAAAAAGTGATGCAACATTGTTCAGATGGAAGTTGAAGGGAGGCCACTAAGAATTTGTTGCCTGCAATGTCCAATTTCTAGTTACTATGGAAAATTTGAACAAGTCCATTGCCGCTTATCCTAATCCTTAAATGCATCCCAATATGCTCTGCTCGCCAGTAACCTCTAGTCACTATTTCTAGGCTTTCTGCTGAGTTAGTACACCACATCTTCAAACAATATATATCCAGAAGCTACAGTCCTGTGGACAACTACTCAGTCCATTTGGTTTTCCAGAGATTGGAAGCAAAAAACATAACATCATTACACTAAAGGAAAATTAGAGCCAAAACCACAACCAATAACACCAAAGTGTAAAGAATTCGCTTCTAAAAATAGTTTACCATGCCCAATAAGCGACACTTGAAATTCCCTAATCCAATAAGCATAAAAAACACACGCACACCCAAGGGGAAAACCAGTAACACCAATTTAAATGCAGCACTTCCAATGACTAAGTTATACAGAAAGCAGCCACCACAACGTAATAGGTACTGATCTTACTATCCAGCTACATGAACCACAAGTATATCCTTCTGTCAACAACTAATTCCTACAGGCATGCATAGGTAATATTAATAAAGAGAGAAAGAGAGAGAGACCAGAGTCAACGGAGAGAGGAAGATGCGATCTCTAGTGTGACGGAATTCTCTCGCCGATCAGATCGCCGATTGCAACTGCTTCTGATCTTCAGTAGTTGCAGCGACGGCGTCGAGAATACGAAGGAGACTCCCACAACTCTGACAGGTTATTGGGAGGCTAGGGTTTTCCTTTTTTCTCGAGAAAATAAACTTTTGAAAATTTTCTCGACCCGCACTTTCTCGAAAACCAAACGCTAACGAGAGAAAAAAGTACACTTTGGGGTCCACTAGCTCCGCTGCACGACGGTCCGGTTGGTTAAACGAAGGCCCTACCATTAGACGCCAAGTAAGTGAAGCCATTAAAACAACACAAAATCGCTATCCTCTTACTCACATGTATGACAAAGCTGCAGGCCTTTGCACTTGTTTTCATTTGATTATTAAGACTCATCTTATTATTTGGTTCAAAAAAATAAAATTAGTTACAGAAAAATTATTTTAATTAGTTAAAATTAAATATTATTTTTTTTTTAAAATTTTTTGATCTCAGTTTATTAGTTAGGGCATATATTATACCTTTTTTTAATAATAATTCAAACGAGGCCAACCTTATAAAATGGATTCGGCCCATTAGAGCCCAAATGCAGCCCAAAAGAGAGACCCATAACACGGTGGGCAATGTCACTCTCGTAATTTAGCTGATCCTACCTCTTGACTATAAAATCACCGTTTAACAAGAGCCTCTTTGGACAACGTTTTGGGGTTTTAGGGTTTTTGGATACGCACTCAAGGGTCCCGTCCCTCTTCATCTGCGAAATTCAGACATGACTGCTCAAACCCAGGAAGAGCTCCTCGCCGCCCATCTTGAGCAGCAAAAGATCGATGTATCTCTCTCTTTCTCTGCATATAATGGCCTATTTGTTTACCGTGCTTGATTAGTTTGCGTAGGAGTTTGATCTCATATGTGGTTAAGATATATAAGGAATTTTTTAGATCTGTTTATTTTCGCGATTCAGCATCATTTTAGACACTGGAAATGATCTTTCCCTGGACTACAAGATTTTTCCTCTTGGCTTGATTTGTGTTTTTGGTAACTGTTTGTGGGCTAGATCTCAAATTGTTTATCTTCCAGTTACATTTCCTTGCAGGGCATTGAGTTGGAAAAAAGGCTGAATAAATTTTATTAGAATATATACTTGTCATGAAAAAGCGCCAGGAGTATGTTATTTTGTGATTGAGACGTAAGGGAGGGGGTATGGATGAAAGTTGCATAGGAAAATATGTTCCGAGGTTTGAAAAGTAAAACATTGATAACCTTGATGCTCTGTGGAGGAGCAAGTACGGACCATTCTTTTGAATGGCTAGACAGTGGGTGTACCGGGAGGCAAACAAAGACAATAAATAATCAATCTATTGTGAGTTTGATCATACATATTGAATTTTGCGTTTTTTGTGAGGAGTTTTTCAGTGGAAGTGAGGAATCTGCTTAAAACTTAACTTTGGAGTTACTTGTGATGGATTATAGTTAAGTGACCTATAGATTATTGACGGCTACACTAT
This sequence comes from Casuarina equisetifolia, assembly GCA_028551475.1. Taxonomy (NCBI): domain Eukaryota; kingdom Viridiplantae; phylum Streptophyta; class Magnoliopsida; order Fagales; family Casuarinaceae; genus Casuarina; species Casuarina equisetifolia. Next base: position 8,541,932 of record CM052358.1, read on the forward strand.
TTCCACAGCTGAAGTTACATTGGTTTTGTTTATTCATTTTTTTGAGGACATGGTACAGCAACAGTAGTCACCTTTCCCTGCCGCCCCTTCTCCCTCCTCCCCCAACTATAACCTTGCCTTTTTTTTTTTTTTATTTGTTTATGTCCTTTACTTTTATAAATGACTCTGGTTCATATGTCTCCTCTCATTCCAGTTTTCCCACACTTGGTTTGTAATGGGTATAGTTTCTATGCTGGTAGGCTTGTAAATGATTTTGAAGTAATTGCTGATACTACTATATTTGTAATGCTGTTCTCTCTATGAAATTTTACTAGCAATATGAAAGTATGGGTTGTAATATTTTGTGATGGTTATTTTAATTTGGGTAGCCTGATGAGCCTATGGTTGAAGATGACGATGACGAGGATGACGAGGATGAAGATGATGACAAGGATGAAGATGAAGTCGAGGGTAAGGTTATCATTAGGAATTTGTAGTCTATTGATGTTTTGGGCCCTAGTTATTTGCACATACAACCACGTGTATATTTAAAGGTGTTCTGGTACTTTTTGACCATATTTTTCTGTGCTTAAAGAGAAATGATGTAGTGTATATTGTGTACCAATCAACAATTTCAATATTTTTTCTTTCATTAGGAGAGGTATAATGAAAATGAGCCTATACCTAAAAGGGCATTTCCTCTTCCAGTAAGAATAATGGAGTACGAAATCATGGCTTTTAGAAGATTCATTAGTTGCTTGGTCATATTTATACCCCAAACACAATCCCCTCCCCCCTCTCCTCTCCAAAAAAAGAAAAAGAATTCTAATGGTTTATCTAAAAATATTTGTGTTTAATCTCTAGTATTTTTTTTTAAAACTTATTTGAAGTTGTGTTATTATATTATTGAACAATATGGGAAAAGATTTGATTTTATAAGTTCAATGTATCCCTTTTGCGGAAGAAAAAGAGTTTAGGAGAGTGTTCGATGTCACTTGTTTACCACTTTGATATAGATTGGCACACCTATCCTAATGCTTATTAGTTGTGGGACCAAGATTTCTAATATCTCTGCGACATACATATCTTATGAAGGAAGAGTGAATTGCCACCAGATTGGCAACTCTCCTGTTATGTTAGTTCTGAAATGTAAGATGCAGTTGATTTAGGATGTGATATCATTCCTCTCTCATGAAAGATGCTTCTCTTACACTTTTTGTAACTAATACTTTTTGATTATTTTATCTAGAGAGCTGATTATGATAGAATGTTCCTGTGAAGTTGGATTGCACCCTTATCATACTTCTTTCACACTTATCCTCTTTTTTTGTTGCTATCTATTAGTTTTCTATCATTTGTAAACCATGTGGAGTCTTGTGAAATATGCTTGTAAGTTCTCCTGGAATAACGAAAAAGTGGCCTTTTTGTTGTGATTTTGGTTGAGGTTGGTGTGGAAGATGTCCTTTTTTAATGGATCTAATTCAATGAAAACCCGTGGACTGATTCTTCTATGAAATGATAGAAAGTTCTTGTTTAATTAAGATTAAATAAGCACCCTTAGTTTGTGACGCTTCCTAGTTTTATTCAACGTCCTTCTGAACATATTGTCATGCTCCATTGGGATGTAACTGCAGGTGATATCAGCTTTACTTATTCAATTATGAAAATGACACATCATTTTTTCTTCTTTTTCTATATTATCAGGGCAACAAGATGGAGATGCTAGTGGTAGGTCGAAGCAAAGTAGAAGTGAAAAGAAAAGTCGCAAAGCTATGTTGAAGCTTGGCATGAAACCTATCCCAGGTGTTAGCCGGGTCACCGTCAAAAAGAGCAAGAATGTGTGTGACTTATAGCCTTATTCATGTGCTTTTGGTTTCCAATTTTAGCCAACTTTATAGTGTGTTTTTTTGGGGTCACTTATAGCCTTATTCTGTTGCCATCATGATCAGATATTGTTTGTCATCTCGAAGCCGGATGTGTTCAAGAGTCCAACTTCAGACACATATGTAATCTTTGGGGAGGCAAAGATAGAGGATTTGAGTTCTCAACTGCAGACGCAGGCTGCAGAGCAATTTAAGGCTCCTGATCTCAGCCATGTTATTTCGAAACCCGAGTCTTCAACTGTGGCTCAAGATGATGAAGAAGTGGATGACACTGGAGTGGAACCCAAGGACATTGAGTTGGTGATGACGCAGGCAGGAGTCCCTCGGTCGAAGGCTGTGAAAGCATTGAAGGCTGCGAATGGTGACATAGTTACTGCTATTATGGATCTTACCAACTGAGATGATTTGGTAGTTTTATGGTCTGGTCTCTACAAGCATGTGAGCTTTTTATGGTTTCTCAGTATTACCGAATTCTCTCTTTTCTTTATTTTCCTGTTGTACTAGCAACGTATCGAGAAACGCAGGGTGAGTTATAAGTTGGTGTTTCTCTATTAAGTTCACTTACAAGCTTGAGAATCTCCTCCGTTTAACTGAATTCACGTAGATGCATACTTCTCAGTTCCTTCATGTTCGGAGAAAGATGTATGAACATCTTGCAGTCATTATGGCTTACCTTTCTTGGTTCTCGTAATATTAACAAATGTAAAAATATTTTGGAAAATGTTATTCTTTAAATGTAACAGATTCATTGTACAACGATCTCTACAAAAGACTAGTTTTGATAGAAGATAAACATACACAATATATAACGAAGTACATTTAGAAGACAAGTATATTTTTTTCCATAAAAGCATGAGTGAATGTATCTGTATCTAGACAATATGATCCTATTCTTTGGCATATGGAATGAGAGGAGATTTGTTCCATTTAAAGCTCTTACAGCTCACTTATTTACTGTTGGCAATCCACGGCCCTAAAGAAGAATCCTTATGACAAGGAGATAAGGACCTTTTGAATGTGGTACTGGCTGGTGAAGTGTAAAGCAAAATTTAAAGGAAAAAAGAAAAGGCACAAATATATGTAAGGACTAATGAAGCTCCTTCTGTTTTCTACACAAGTGGGACAACTAGATCATGCCAAGGCATAAAGAGATTTTTCAGATTTTAATCTAAAGCTACAATTATGAACTTTTCCGATCCATAGTACATCAAAGGGTGCAAGATTTACTATGGAATCTTCTTTCTAATATGAATGATGTGACTAAAGCTGCAATGGTAATTTCAGGCAAACTTTAACCAATGAAAAAAGATGACTACAAAGATGCTTGCTGACAGATCATGATTCTGAACTTCTCCCAGAATGTGGACCGGCATAACTCCTGCTCTTCCCAAAGTTACTGTTCTCTGACTTCTTAAGCATTTTTACTACCTACGGCTGGAAACACACAGTAAAAGTGAACCCCAACGTTCATGGTTGCATAGATCGATCACGAATCTTCAAATTGTAGATCTTTTCATTGTTGTTCATGAGACAGCATGCAATTTGTTCATAGTATTAGCAAGTTTTTTTTTTTTTGTCTCTTTCCCTAAGGACTATAGCACTATTATGAGATGGAACAGAGACAAGACATTTCGAGGAATTTGGCACTCCAAATACAGAGGCCTCAAATTCAATCTATTTGCAATGCCAGCTTACTTGCATTCTTGCAATGCAGTATGAAAGTAACGAGGAAAGAGAGAGAGAGAGAGAACTAAGATCCGAGCTTCATTTTTTTGAAGCTTAATCTCTTCCCCTGAAGTTTCTAAAATATGATCGCCAATCATTTTTTCTGAAAGCTTTTGAGCAGCTTCTTTGCCAAAAAGGAGAAGCTTTTCCTAGATATAAATCCAACTATATCCAGGGTCTTTGGGAACACATCCTTCAATCATCCCCCTCCTCACCTTTGCAGCATCTTCCCAACAACCCCCTTCAGAATAAACCTTCGATAACAGTACATAAGCTGCATCATTCTGTGGGACTATCTTAAGTAAATTGTGAGCTGCCCATTCCCCCAACTCCTTGTTCCCATGTATCCTACAACCACTAAGCAAGGATCTCCAAATCGCAGGCCACGGAGGAAAGGGCATCGCTTCTATTATGTATTTAGCGTCATCAAGGTATCCATTTCTAGACAACATATCAACCAAGCAACCATAATTATCTGGAGATGGTTCCACCCCATAATTTAAGTTCATTGATTTAAACAAAAGAAGGCCTTGATCAACAAGACCCATATGAGCACAAGCTGATAGAATTGACACAAAAGTGGATTGGCTAGGCTGCAGATTAGCCAACTTCATTTTGTCAAAGATTTCCAGAGCTTCCATCACAAGACCATGTTGAGCATATGCTATGATCATGGTATTATAAATAACCACGTCATTTGACATAAATGCCTGTTCGAAAGCCATCCTTGAGCTCTCAATATCCCCGCATTTTGCGTAGGCATCTATAACGGCACTAGAAACAAATACGTTTTCATCAAATCCCATTTTTATAACATGTGGGTGGACAGACCTTGTTTGTTGACAAGCTGCAACAGCCGCACAACTATTCAAAATGCTCCCAAAAATAAACTCATCAGGCTTTTTACCAGTTTCTATCAAAGACTGGAAATATCTTATAGCTTCATGATTGTAACCTTGATGCACCAATGCAGATATCATTGCTCCCCAGCATGGCAAATCTAATCTGTCAGGCACATGAAAAAATTCAAAGGAATCATCTAGGAGACCAAATGTAATATAAGCTTTAATTAATGAACTGCAGACATATCCATGGGAAGCAAAACCACACTTGACAATAGCACCGTGAACTTGTCTTCCCATCTGTTGATTTCCACTTTCACATGCGGCCTCCAGAATGCTAGACAAGGTATATCCGTCAGCTTTAACTCCCAACTCCCATAAATTACAGAAAATCTTAAGGGCCTTTATGTACTGATGCATTACCTTATACCCAGATATCAACTCATTCCAGGTAACTATGTTTCTGATTTGTGTGCTGTCAAACACTAAATGTGCCATCTCTATTTCCTTACACCTGTAGAACATACTGATCAGTGCGTTTGTAACATTAATTTCAGAAAAGGTTCCAAGACGAAAGACAAGTGAAAAAAATTGAAGCCCAAGACTGAGTTCCAGTAGCTCGCCACATTTTCTAAACAGGATTGAGAACGTGATAGGGCTGGGCTTTAATCCTGTCAGCATGAACTCATGAAATAAGATAGCTATGTCTCTTGCATCCTCTTCTTGAGAAAGCCCACCAAATGCAGTATTCCAAGATATAACATCTTTGTTATGCATTCTCTTGAAAACTTTTAGGGCCGAGTCCTTTCCTTCATTCTTGAAATACATATCCATGAGGGCATTCATCACTAGAGCAATAGATTCAACCTCACGCCTAATGATTACTCCGTGAAGCCATTTACCGGAGTCCAAATGTCCCATAATCGAGCACCCCTTCAGAGCATTAACCAAGGTGAACTTGTCCATTTTTACACCACTACACAGCATCAATGATACAATCTTCAAGGCTTCCAGGCCGAGTCCGCATTGTGCATAAGCCCCCACCATAGTATTCCAACAACCAACATCAAGATTGTCCACACACTCAAATACCATCTCAGACGATTTTATATCCCCCAACTCAGCATACATGTTTAAAATAGAGCTACCCACGAAACGGTTCTTCTCCATTCCTATTTTCAAAGCAAAACCATGAACACACAAACCAAGTTCAGAAGCTTTCATGATAGTGCACGCTTTTATAACGCTGCTGAAAGTGAACTCATTCGGCTTCAACCCACTTCTCATCATGTCCAAATATCTTTCTAAACCCAAATCAAATTCACCATTTTGAATGGCGCCCGAGATGATCAAAGTCCAAGAAACAAGATTTCTTTGTAACATCTCATCGAACACACTAAGTGCATGAATAAGTTCCCCAACTTTCAGATACATCTTCACAAGATTATTCTGTGAAAAAACGTCATTAGTGAGTCCTAACTTCAGGATATGCCCATGGATCTGGGTACCCAAAAGGAACGATTTTGTCTCCCCCGAGAGGGAAAGCGAAGTAGCAATAGCAGATGGGTCTTTCCCCGCCAAGAGACTAGATTCGGAAGAGCAGGTTCTGGTACTGCACAGATGTTGTCCATGTTCAGAGATTGCGTGGAACCGACAAGGCCTATTTACAAAGAGAAAAAATTGTGCCAGTTTTGCAGCACGATGAGAAAGTCTTGGGATTATCATTTGTCATTTTACAGACAAGCTGAGGTTCAACATTTCAAGGTGAATCACTCTCTGGTTACAGACGTCGAAACATAAGTGTTCGATGAAGGCAGTGAACTCTTTTCCTCGGATTTTGTATTTTTGATTTTTTACTTTCTATATTTATTTACCAAGATAAACTTCATCTTTTTTAATAATTTAGTTTTTTTTCCTAAATTCATTTGACTTATCAGAATTATACTTGTTAATAATTTGTGTCGATTTTTTCATCAATTCATCCTGTTCAAATCGTGACATTGATAGGGAGTCCTCAATTGTGGGTTCTTCAACCTGCCTATATTTTTGGTCTGTTGTCCCTTGTCTTCTAGATTATGGGTCTTTAACTATTGTTATCAGATTAATTCTAAATACATCCTAGGGGATAAAAGGATAAGATTGCTATTACTAATTATGATAAATCTCTTCGTTTTAGAATAATTAGTACAATAAGCCTATACAATAAATAATTAACTGCATATAGACTTTCAAACAAGTCCTCCTACTAGACCGAATCAAGCACACATTTTAATTCTCATACTTGAGGCTTTCATCCATGGGTGATCATCAATGCCTTCTCATCTTCAAACCCTCGTCTTTGGGCCTTTTATCTATGGGCGCTTCTTCTCTAAATCTAATATTTGGTCCCATAACGTATGGGCCTCTTGTTTTATAACCTTTCTCATAAGTTTATTGCCCTTTGGTCTAATAAATGTTATGGAAACTGAATTATATCATTGTTGCTGTGGTCATCAAAATTTTATTATATTATGAAATCAAATAATTATCATTTTTTACTTGTATATATTTAATAGTTACTTTTTTGTGTAACTTTGACCATTGATATCTGGTCATGCATGCATTCATAGTATATATTCCAATTATTTGTTTCCTGTTCATTACTATTTTTAATGGCATCTATGATCATATAAAATAAAAAAGGTACTAACTTTTCAATATAAAATAAGGGTTGTTGTCTTTCGTTAGATAAGAACTCGATGGAAGCTTATATGCTTAACTAATGAACATACTTCACAAACTTAATATATGAATTATGTCAAAGGTACTTTTTGAAATAGCTTTCCATTTCAATTAAATCTTCTTTAAGGTATGAAGTTTTTACATTTCTAGTAAGGGATGTCTTTCATCACATAGTAACTTTAATGGAAGCTCATATGCTCAAATAAGGGGCCTACTTCACAAACTTATAACTTACCCTATGAACTCTCTCAAAGGTGCTTTTTTAAATAATATTTTTTAATTTCAATTAAGCTTTCTTTAGGATATAGGCCTCTTGTTTCTATCTTCCTATTCACTACTAGTAAATAATGTAACATCCATTGTATCATTTTTGTTGTGGTCATCAAACTTTTCTTCTACTCCAAAATCTAGTTAATAATTATTATTTTTTATTAGTATATATTTAATAGTCACTTTCCTATATAATATTGACCCTTTCATCATATAATAACCTTGATAGAAGCTCACAAGCTCAAATAAGAGGCATACTTCACAAACTTGTAACTTAGCTTATGGGACTCCCTTTAAGGTGCTTATGGACTTTATATCTTAAACTTTCTTTAAGAAATAAAGTCATTATATTTTTTTATAAGGGATGTTGTCTTTTATTATATGGTAACTTTGACAGGAGCTTGTAAGCTCAACAATGGGACATACTTCACAAACTTATAACTTGTCTTATAGGCTTTCTCAAAAGTTCTTTTGTTTTCAAAAAAATGGCTTCTCATTTTAACTAACCTTCTTAGGATATAAAGTTTTTATATTTTTAGTAACATACATTGTTTCTCATTAGATAGTAACCATGATGGAAGCTAATAAGCTCAACTAATAGACATATTTCACGAACTTATAACTTATCTTATGGACTCTCATAATGGTATTTTTGTTCAAATAGCTTTTCATTTCAATTAAATCTTCTTTAGGATATAAATTTTTTACATTACTATTAAAGGATATTACCTTTCATCCGGCAATGACTCTAACAAAAGCGTGTAAGCTCAACTAATGAATTTACTTTACAAACTTATAATTGATGCTCGCCAAGGGATATTTCTTGAACAACAAGTGACTTAGCCAAAAAAAGTAATGCTTCTTAAGTCACAGCAATTAAATAACACTTAATTGGGTCTAACTAATCTAGGAATAGTTTAATTCATTAGAATAAAATATTCCTATTGCAAGAATATCTAATCATTTAGTTATTCAACATATAAAACGAGTTACCAAGGGCTTAGGCTTGAAATTTGTTTTTTCAAAATATAAATCAGAGCTACGAGGTTTAGAAAGTGGAAGAAAATCGATGGCTTGGGAAGTTAATAGAAAATTTATGATAGTGGCGATCGAGTTGCTAATTCTTATACTTGTTGAAGCGCAAGGCAACGACCTTGTTCCTCAAATCTCCTTTGCTACATCTCCATTGCCCATATTGTATCCTCATTCCTCTGAGCTGGATAAAGATCAACCATCAATGCGTACATGCCTTACAGAAAAGATTAGTGCTTGCTTAGAAGACTGGCGGACTTTCAACGTTGCATATAGACATTGTATTATTATAGGTTTTGACGAATGCCTGCATAATCTCAGACTTGACAGTAAAGTTGCGAGAGCCATTGTGTGGTGTACAACTGACTGCGTTCGCAAACCTCCAAAGTTAATTGGAATGTGTTTCATGTTATGAGAAACATGCCAAAGACAACCTTTGGAAAAGTCCCTAGCTTGAGATATGGTAAAATCTCCTTACTACATTTAATCTCTATCTTTTCAGCCCTGTTTTGGTGAGTAATTAATTGCCAATAACATACTAGAATAAGTCTTTTTTTTTTTGTCTTGTTTCTTTGGTTGAAAAACTGATACCTCATAATTATTTTATTTAACTATTCACTAACACTCTTATATGCCATTTACCAAGTGATAAAGGTCATTAATTCATTTCAATTAAGTTTTCTGGATTAAGCATGTTAAATTACAAAACAATGAACAAATAGAGTTCTTTCATTTGAATCAAAGAAGTAAAGTCTTGTGACATTGAATTAAATGCAATAAAATTCTTGATTATTATCTTTGCCTTTGGCAAGGCTTTAGAAAATGAAATTCCAAGATATTAGCTGTAGTCTCAAAAGTTACGTTCTCAATGCTCCATTACATGATAACTTTAACTTTGATTTATTTACTTTATATTGATGCTAACACTAATGCAACTTGATATCTATATTTTTCCCCAATTTATAAATAATTAGCTAACAATTAACTTCAATTCATGTCAATATAAAGCTGTTTTCAGTCAGTTTTTTAATCCCACTTACCAAATATTCTTTGTTACTTTGTCAATACAATTGAAACAAATAGATTCAATTTAATGTTTTTTTTTCTGAATTTTTTTTTGCAATAACTTCTATTCGCATCTCTTATAAACCTATCGAAAAACATTTTATTTCAATTATTTTTCAGTTTCCATTAGAGTAGTTCTATAGAAATTTCCTTATTTTTCACGATCATCCTTTCAAATCGTGAGAAAACAAGAATATATCTCCTTGTATTCTAATTATTATTTAAACCTTTAATTTCCTGTGGTGGATAATAAATCTTTTTGTCATTTAATATGAGATTTTTATTTTTATTTTTTACAAGTTATTTCCAATAACTTCTATTTGTATCTATTTTAAATCTATGAAAAAGCATTTCTTTCAACTATATTTAGTTTCCACTGGAGTAGTTCTGTAGAAATTTTGTTATTTTTCACCATCATCCTTTCAAGTTCTGAGAAAATACGAACATATCTCCTCATATTGTAATTGTTATTTAAACCTTTAATTTCCTATAATGGATACTAAGTATTTTTGTCGTTTAACCATTATCAAAATAAATAGAATTAACCATCCTACTCCAATTTATGTAAAATCATAGGGTAGTCTTAACACCAATATTAAGAATTTATTTCCTAAGAAAATATTACTATTTTTGTTATAACGTTTTGGTCTTTTTTTTTTCATCATCATCGAGTAAGCTTTCATTTTTATTTTTAGTTTAAATTTATTTCTGTTACCAAGTCAATTATTCCATACAATTTTTTTACATCCTCAAACTAATTTTACAAAGCTTGCATAATATCATTGTAATATATCTACAAACCTTATTCCTATAAAAATGAAAAGAAATGATTAAAAAAAGCAATTTTAGACGATGGTTCATATCTGTTCTTTTAAGACAAGGGACTTCTCGTCATCCGTTATTAAAAAAGTGACTCAAAATTAATTCTATAATAAAAAGAGTAGTTGTGAGTTATCCTTAAATTTGTTTTTCTTTGTTTCTTTTTGCCTTAGGATTTGATCTTATATGAGTTCATCGAGAAATTTCTTTTCTGTTAAAAAAGAGAAAAATATTGTTTAGAAAAAAACTGAATCAATTAAAAAGTTCATGAACGATTTGGAAGAGTTCCCAACTTATGAACTAGTAAAATATTTTTTCCTTAAAGAAGTTAGATTAGAACTAGTTAAAAAAGTTACATGAAAGGTGATCCAACTAAACATGAATATAGTATATAAGATGATTTTGATGATTACTTAATGATATTGGATCCAATCTTTTGACCTAGTAGTATAGAGAATGAAATGAACTTTCGTCCTTTCTTTTTGTTTGTTTTTTGTACATTGATTTTTTTAATTGACCTACATTAATATATAAATTAAGAGTATGACTTTCCTTTTGTTATTTATGAATACTGTTTTTCCTACAATAGTTTGCACTTACTAAATGCTAATGGTTTCGTATAATCTGGGTTATTATTTTATATTGTTTAAGTTTCTATTATGAAATTCAAAAAAATAGACTAAATTCCATGACATGTGTTTTTAACATGTTTTTTCTCCATGAAACTCTTCAAATATGTTCAATTTCCAATTACTAGTATCTCATTTTAACTAAGGGCCTCATGTCGAAGGGGCCTGTGTGGGATTAGCTTGAATGCCCTAGTCCAAATGGGTAGTTAATGCATGATTGAGTTAGGATAAAGAATAATACCATGATTGTAAACTTAAGCTTTTGACCTAATAGTAATGCTTGATGATTCTTACAATTAGTATTAAAGTGAAATTGTGAGTTCAAGTTTCAACTAATGTTGGGAAGGGGGATTGTTGGGCTTATGGAGCCTTGCAATATCCTTGCACTTGAACAAGTCTAATTGCTTAACTTGTAGCCTCTAGTATGTAGTCAAGTGCTATACCTTTTGTTTGCTCACCATTTAGTATGGAGCTATATACAATACTAATGGTGAGTTGTGGAGGGAAGGTCCTTTGTGAGCTTGGTGTGGAGGAGGCTTGTGTGAGATTGGCCTAACTGCCTATCCTAAGTGAGTAACTAGTATATGGTTGAGTTAAGGATATTATTGTGACTATCAAGTTAAACTTTTGGCCCAATGGGAATGCTTGTTGACCTTTACAAGAATTTGATGCTATATTAATTAGTGGAGAATAGAAGATTTTTTTTTAAAATTAGAGAATAATATTTCTTAGACAAAATTCATAAATTTAAAAGATTAAAAAAATCGTGAGTGATTTGGAAGGGTTCCTAACTTATGATCAAGTATAAAGATTTTTCCTTTAAAAAAGGGTTAGAAAGAATTCATAAAAAAATAAAGGTGAGGTTATTTAACTAAACTTTGATACATTAATTAAAATAATTTGATGATTAGTTGATAACAATGAGTATTCAATCGCCATGTAGTATTGGGAGTGAAATGATTTTTGTAATTTTTTGCTTATCTTTTGTGCATTGAGTCTATTTTTTGTAGTTGACTTACTAATTACATAATCAAGGAACGTGACTTTTATTTTGCTTGTTATGTATACATATATTTTTTGGCAATATTTGCACTTACAACATGCTAATGGTTCCATATATAGTTGGAAGATTCACAAGGCATATTCAAGAAGTGGATCTACTATATCACATAGTTTTCAATTATCTCTTGTTTCCAATAATGGTATTTTAAGTTGTTGAATAAAATGAACTAAAGGTGTTTTGTGGAAAATTTCACTGTAGACCACAAAAGTGATATTATTGTATCATTTCACAAATGAATACTTATCATTATTATTAAATATTTGGTCATAGATAATTAATAGCTTATAAATATGTGCTCTCACAATTTCTGTAGATGATATATTCTTTTGGCCATTATGAAATAAATTATAGATATATCTTGATCTGCATAAATGTATTCTAAAAGAAGATTTTACATGAAATAATCTATTATAACATTTTATCCAACAAGAAATATACGTAGGATTTAATAATTTACATAAGTAAATACACTAAATAATAAATTCATCTAAAACTTTAAGCAATATAAATTATCATAACATGCAATCTTGGTTTTGTTTTGTTTACGTGCTATTTATTAATTCTGAGTGATATAACAGTTCCAATTTTTTATTGGTTGGGTTAAGAGTACTTTTATTTATTTTTTAAATTCTAAGTGTCATAGATGTACAAGAAAAGTTCACCCCGCTTAAAATTTTACTTTTCATTAGATAAAACAATATTAAAATTTGACAATATTTAAGTTAAACAAGTTAAGTAATTAAATGTTCCCAAATAGTGATTTGTATTTGCTCGTGTGTTTTTTTTTAAGAAAATTTTTGGTGCGACAAATATACATTTTCTTGTTAAGAGATAAAATTTATTCTTATTGTTTAAGGAATTTAAAATGCTATCATCATTCTACTCGCTCAAGGGGGCAGTAGAAACATATGCATTGTTTAAATTTAGATTTCCCCACAATCCATGGTTGCTCAACTAAACAGATTTTCAACTCTTTATTAGCCAATGAAGTTGGATTCTGAAGTAGTACACAGTTAAGAACAAGCTAAGTGGTTAAATTTTAATTTTATTTTATTTTTGTAGTGGCGTGCTTTTCCAAGGAATTTTCAGAAGGAAGGAACCCAAAAATTTGAGTATTAACAACTAGAACTTGGTGGCAAAACAGAGGGACAAAGGTAAAATGGATAGAGTGTTAATTGGTAATTATTATTGGCACTTATGCTAACATTTATGCTCGACTAATAAATTCTGATTCTCAAAGAGTTCCTGTGTTTATCAATTTATATTGTGATTGGGAGTAACTGCACAGTAATTCTTTTAGAATCAATTTTAGGATGTAATCCAGCTTGATGATAGTGTTATAGAAAGTGAGAAAAACGTCATAAAGAAACCTATCAAAGAACCCTAGTCTGTTTCTTTCTTGTCAAAGACGAAAGAGGACCAAAAAAAAGAGTTAATGGTAGAAGTTACGGGCAAATATTAGTTTTTTATTAAATCGAAAAGGTAAGAGAAAGTCTATTATTATGATTCCATTTTTTTTTTTCTTTTGGATAATGCACGTACTTAATTTATGCAAGCGTGGTATCTTACCTTACACCTCATGGAATTTTTATTAGTTTACCATTTGAGTTAGTTGGCTAGCAACCTATTATTATTTATCTTGCCCTATCAAAAGCTACTTTTTATTTATTTATTTAACGACTTTCACTTTCTATATACTTCGTTAGGAAATGTTTATCGATAGGATATGACAATGCTTAAGACTTGATTCATTATGTTATTCCCATCCTCAATCAAGTTGACTTATTTTGTTTCCCTCAAAATGTACCTTCAAGATCTGCTCTTCATCACTCATGTTTTCCAAAATTTTTCCTTTCATAAGAGCGTGAGCTTTTTATCATAAGAGCATTGTCATCAAATCCCATTTTTATAACATGTGGATGGACAGACCTCGTTTGCTGACAAGTTGCAACATCAGCAAAACAATTGAAAACGCTCCTCGAAATAAACTAATCAGGCTTTCAACAGCTTCTATCAACGGGTTGAAAGATCTTATACCTTCATGATTGTAAACTTGATGCTCCAACGCAGATATCATTGCTCCCCATGATGTCAAATCTAATCTGTCAGGCCCATCAAAAAATTCAAAGCAATCATCTAGGAGACCAAATGTAATATAAACTTTTAATAATAAACTGCAGATATATCCATGGGAAGCAAAACCACAGTTGATAATAGCACGGTGAATTTGTCTTCCCATTTGTTGATTTCCAGATTTATGTGCAGCTTGCAAAATGCTAGATAAGTTATATTTGTCTGCTTTAACTCCCAACTTGTGTAAATTACAGAAAATCTTAAGAGGCTTTCATGTGCCGATGCATTAACTTATACCCAGATATCAACTCATTCCAGGCAACTATGTTTCTGATCTGTGCCTGTCAAACACTAAATGTGCCATCTTTATTGCCATACATCTAGAGAACATACTGACCACTGACAAATATCCCATAATGGAGCACCCCTTCAGAGCGTTAACCAAGTTGAACTTGTTCATTTTTACTCCTCTATACAGCATCAGTGGTAATCTCAAAGGCTTCCAGGACAAGTTCGCATTGCCCATAACCTCCCCCAACTCAAGATCGAGATTGTCCATACTCTGAACATCAATATTCCCCAACATGTTTAAAATTAAACTACCTACAAAAGGGTCCTTCTCCATTCCTATTTTCAAAGCAAAACCATGAATGGCACAAACCAAATTCAGAAGCTTTCATGGTAGTGCACGCTTCTATAACGCTGCTGAAAGCGAACTCATTCGGCCTCAACCCACTTCTCATCATGTCTAAGTATACTTCTAATCCAAATCAAATTTACCACTTTGATTGGAGCCCGAGATGATCGAAGTCCAAGAAACTAGATTTCTTTGCAACATCTCATTGAACAAACTAAGTGCATAAATAAGTTCCCCAAGTTTCAGGTGCATGCTGACAAGATTGTTGGAAAGCGTGAATCCACGCCCGTAGCCACATCAGAACCCACGCGCTCTCCCAAATCAACAGAGCGTCAGCCGTAGTGCCATGTGAGCGACCCGCGAGGGCTTCATCTTCTGGACCTGAAGATCTTGCCGTCCCCACCACTGGAATTCCGACCCTGATTCTTTGTGATTTGTTTGCAATTAGATGATTTTTATTTCTTGATTCTTTGTTAAGCATATATATTTGTTAAGTAGATATTGGATTAAAAAAAGGAGTCTGATTCAATAATATGAGAAATTTGATTTCTGTTTTTAACAAATCTCAAGGCCTTCTAGCAATGTATAGGCTTTAGCGTTCACATTGTTATTTGACACTAACTTAATGAAAAAGTCATAATGATGCTTCCATCATTATTTCTAAGTGATAATCAAACATTTTTATATTGCTTCCTTTTATTGTTCTAGGATTACTGTGTTGGGAATTTTTTTTTCTATGTTCCTCCAAGAGATTATAATATGAAGCGCAGGATATGCAAGGATAGTGTGGAACTAACAAGGTGTATTTACAAAGATAAAAAAATTGTGCCAGTTTTGCAGCAGGATGAAAAAGTCTTGGAATTATCAATTGTCATTTTACATACAAGTTGAGGTTCAACATTTCTATGTGAATAACATTGGTTATAGAGATCCACATAACAATTCGATGAAGATTGCGATTTTAAGTGTTCTTATTGTCTCAGTTAACGTATTCTAGGTCTTTTCCTCAGAGATTCTATTTTGATTTTTTATTTCTAAATTTATTTCCCAAGATAAACTTTATCACTTTTAATAACTTAGATTTTTTTTCCCTAAATTTACTCGTCTTATTAGATTCCTCCTTGTTTGGAATTTGTGTCCATTTTTTCATCATTTCCCACCTTGTTCAGATCGCAATATTGATCGAAGTCCTTATTTATGGGGTTTTCAACCTGCCTACATCTTGGGCCTGTTATCCCTCGTCTTCTGGATTATGGGCCGTCATCTATTGGCCCCAATCAAATCACATTTAGATTCTCATTTATGGATCGTAGTCCTCCTGTCTCTCTAAATCCCCCGTCTCCACCTATCGTATTCGGAGCTTTCTAAATTTATTCATCAATGTCTTCTCATCTTCAAATCCCTCGTCTCTGAGCCTTTCATCTCCAAATCTAATCTTCGGTCCCACACCTAGGACCTCCTGCTTTTACCTTCCTCTGCAGTTTATTAACTCCGGGCCTTATGAACAATGTAATTGTCAATTGTACCATTGTTAATGTGGTCATTAATTTTTCTTGTATTTTAGAATCAAACAGTTATTGTTTTTACTTGTGTATATTTAGTAGCCACTTTCTTATGTAACTTTGTTCCTCTATATTTAGTCTTCCATGCATTGGCAGTATATATCCCAAATTATTTGATTCCTCAAATCACTGTTCTCAATGGGATATGTGATTATATATAAAAAAGAGATTCTAACTTTTTGATATAAAGGTAAGGAATGTTATCTTTCATTAGATAGTAACTTCAGTGGAAGCTTATAAGCTCAACTAATGGACATGCTTTACAAAGCTTTACAAACTTATAACTTGGCTTATTAACTCTTTCAAAGGTGCTTTTTAAAATAGTTTTCCATCTCAAGTAAATCTTCTTAAAGATATAAAGTCTTTATGTTTCTAGTAAGAGATGTCTTTCATCATATAATAACTCGAATAGAAGCTCATAAGCAAAAATAAGGGACACACATCACAAACTTTTAACCCTCTCAAAGGTATTTTTTATTTTTATTTTTAAAAATAACTTTTCATTTTAATTAAACGTTCTTTATGATATAAAGTTTTTATATTTCTTGTAAGGGATGTTGTCTTTCATTAAATAGTAACTTGATAGAACCTCATAAGCTCAACTAGTGGATGTACTTTTTAAATTTATAACTCATCTTATGGACTCTCTCAATGGTATTTTGTTCAATTAGCTTTTCATTCAATTTAATTTTCTTTAGGATATAAAGTCTTTAAATTACTAGTAAGGGATGTTATTTATTTATTTATTTATTTATTTATTTATTTTTATCTTAAACGACTTTGATAGAAGTGCATAAGCTCAGCTAATAGATCTACTTTACAAACTTATAACTAATGCTCATCAAGGGATATTACTTAAATTACAAGTGATTTTAGTAAATATTAGTAATGCTTCTAAAGTCACAACAATTAAATAACACTAAAGTGGGTCGAACTAGTTTAGGAATAGTTTAATTTATAGAATAAAATATTCCTATATTTTACAAGAGTATCTAATCATTTAGTTATTATAAAGTCTAAGATTTGTTACTTAGGCTTAGGCTCGAATTTTTTTTTTTTGGAATATAAGTCAGAGTTACGAAGTTTAGAAAGTGGAAGAAAATCGATGGCTTGGGAAGTTAATAGAAAATTTATGATAGTGGCAATGGAGTCGCTAATTCTTATTCTTGTTGAAGCGCAAGGCAGCGACCTTGTTCCTCAAATCTCCTTCGCTGCATCTCTATTGCCAATACTGTATCCTCATTCCTCTGAACTATATGAAGTTTACCCATCAATGGATATATGCTTTGAAGATAAAGTTCATGTTTGCAAGCGAAATTGGCGGATTTCCAGCGTTAATTATAGACGTTGTCTACTTAGGGGTTTTACAGAATGCCTGGAAAAACAAAGACTTAGCCGTAAAGTTCTAGCAGACATTGCATGGTGTGCAGTTGACTACCTGTCCAAACCTCCAAATTTTTTTCCAATTTGTTTCATGCGATGCTACAAGGGACATGGCAGGAATGACTTCCGTTCGAAAAGTCCCTAATGTGAGACATGGTAAAATCTTCTTGCTACGTCTAATCTCTATATTTTCAGGCTTGTTATGGTGCGTAATTGATTGCCAATAGCGTAATAGAATAAGCCATATTTTTTCCTTGTTTCTTGAAGATTTAAGAGTCTATTTAAACTCAGCAGAAAAGGACTACGGGAGTTAAAAGAATTCCTTATAAAAGATTTACTTTGATTCACCAAAATATAGATTACTTGATAACGTGCATGTTAGTTTGTCTTGGAAACTTATAAATCCCTTAAACTCTGCCCCCAACCGCCGCCTCCCCCCCTCCCGCCCTAAACCACACTCCCCCTCCCCCCACCCCACGCCATCCCCTCAACAACAACCCCTACCACCGCCTCCCCCCCCCCAAAAAAAAAAAAAAAAAAGAGAGTATGGAAGCCATAAAAGGTTCATCATGAAAGATTTATTTTCGTTTGCCATAAAAAGTTCAAAGTGAGAGCTTTTTTGCTTCACAATATCAAATCCTTTAAAGAAATGTTATTTTGAATGAGATTTAGAGGTTTTTAACCTCTATTTTTTCTTACTATTAGTTTTTTGAAAATTGTTGTAATATTGGAGTATGTCCTTATATTTTTATACATTATATTTTATTAATGCAACTTACATTTCAATCAAAAAAATATAAATAAATTGTTTACATGAACAAGTTGATATCTAAATATATTTATATATTTCAATTTCTAGAACTTTTGTTAACAATTAACTTTGATTGGGGAACTAATAACACATAATTTTTTTATTTAAATTTTTACTAATATTTTTTATGTCATTAACCAAATGATAGAGGTTAAAATATTCATTTCATTTAAGTTTTCTTCATTAGGCATGTCAAATAACAAAACAATGAACAAATAGAGTACTTTGATTTGAATCAAAGAAGTATTTTCTCGTGATACTGAATTTAATTGAATAAAACTCTCGATTATTATCTTTGCCTTTGGTCACAAAAGTTACATTCTCAATGCTCCATTGCATGATAACTTTAACTTTGATTTATTTACTTTATATTAATGTTAACACTAATGCAACTGGACATCTCTATATTTTCCCCCCATTTTATAAAAAAGTAGCTAATAATTAACTTTAATTCATGTCGGTTTTTTAAAAACTATTTCCAATCATTCTTTTATCCCATTTATTAATACAATTCAAACAAATAGGTTCAATTTATTTATCTTTTTTTTTTCTGACAATTTCCCCCCTATAACTTCTATTCCTATCTCTTTTGAACCTATAGAAAAGCATTTCTTTCAGCTACTTTTCAGTTTCCATTAGAGCAACTCAGTAGAAATTTTCTTATTTTTCACCATCATTCTCTCAAGTTGTGAGAAAATAAGAATATATTTCCTCATGGTAATTAATATGTAAACCTTTAATTGCCTTTAATGGATTTTTTTTTGTAGTTTTATATGAGATTTCAATAATATCTTTCGTTAAAATTTAATGGAATTAGCCATCCCACTCCAATTTATTCAACATCATTAAATAGTCTTAACATTAATGTTGAGATTTTATTTCTTAGGAAAATATTACTATTTTAGTTCTCGTGTTTTTTTTATCTCTTTTTCCATCATCATTGAGTAAGCTTTTATTTATATATATTTTTGGTTTTTTAAATTTATTTCTATTGCCAATAAATTTTTCATCTAATTTTTTATAGAACCTCAAAATAATTTTTACGAAGCTCGCATAATACTATAGTAATATTTTTACAAACCTTTTTTTTTTTATAAAAATGAAAAGAAGGGATAAAAAAGAAATTATGAGGATAGTTCATATCGATTCTGTGAAGACAAGGTACTTCTCATGGTCATCCATTATGAAGAGAGTGAGTCAAAATTAATTTTAATAAAGAGTAGTTATGAGCTATCCTTAAAATGATTTTTCTTTTTTTCTTTTTACCTTAGTATTTGATCTTATATGAGCTTGTAGAGGAAGAAATTTTTATGTAAAAATAGAGAAAAATATATTTTAGAAGAAAAAAAGCTCAATCAATTAAAAAACTCATGAACGATTTGGTAGAGTTCCTAACTTATGAACTAGTAAAATAGTTTTTCCTTAAAAAGGTTAGAGATAACTAGTTATAAATGTTACATGAAAGTGATTCAACTAATTATGAATATAGTATATTAAGATGATTTTGATAATTAGTCGATGACATTGGATTCAATCTTATGGCCTAGTAATATAGAGAATGAAATGAAGTTTTGCAGTTTTTGTGTGTTGTCTTTTGTGCATTGAATTTAATTATTTGTAATTGACCTACTAATTGATATATAAATTGAGAGTATGAATTTCCCTTTGTTCACTATGTATTGTATTTTATGTACAGTAGTTTTTTCTTATTAAATTCTAATGGTTTCATATGATTATTATTATTATTATTATTATTATTATTGTTATTATTTTATATTGTTCAAGTTTTTGCGATGAAATTCAAACAAATAGAATCATTTTTTTTCTATCCTCCATAAACATTTGCAAATATATTCATTTTTCAATTACTTGTATCTCATTTTAACCAATGGAAAACCATTTCTCTCAACTAATTTTCAGTTTCCGTAATGTATCTAGATATTCTGCTTAATTTTCACAATCATCCTTTTGTTCTTGAGAAGTTCAATGGTTGTAATACACATTTATAATTTTCAATGATGGATAGTAAACCTTTTTATTAATTAATATAATAGTCAAATGATATTTTTTGAAAAAAAAAATAAATGGAATTAAATTTCTTAGTTAATTTAAATAAGGTGACATTGTAAATAGTTTTAGCATTAACGTTGAGATTTTACTTCTTAAGAAAATATTATTGTATTAGTTTTTGAGTTTCTAACCATTTTTTGTCGTCATTGAGTAGGCTTTGTTTTTTATTTAATTTTTTAGTTCTTTAAATTTATTTCTATTACAAAATCCATTAATTTATTTATTATGGATTGTAAAATCAATTTTTATAAAGCTTTCATAATTTATAGTGATCTATTTTTTAAAAACTTGATGAAAAATAAAAAGAAAGCTTAACAAAACAAAATTAAGAGGATGGTCAATATCTATCTTGTAAAGATAAGGTAAGTCTCATGATCATACACTAACAAAATAGGTGAGTCACAATTGTTGAAAATCATGTGCTTGTATGTTTTGATTGAGAAAAATTTTATTTGAATATATGTGAAATAGAATATATGAGATTGTGTGTGCACATATTAAAACTCAAAGGAAGTAAAAGGTGTACAAATTATAATATCAATTAATGATATTATAAAGTAGTTGAGTTCCTACATTTTATTATTAAACATCAAATTGAAGCCAATTTGATTTAATCTTTGAATATTTTGTTTCATAGATTAATTTACATTCTTGGTTTTGTTAAAGGAACTTTGATACTTGGAATTGGTGTATTTACAGGTTTAATGGACCGACCACACATTTATATATGGATATATGAAGCTTATCTATGTGATTAGCTTGTTAAAATGTTCAGCCCGTATGAAAAGGTTTAGCCCGTGAAAGTGTTCAGCCTGTATGAAAAGGTTCAGCCCGTGAAAATGTTCAGTCCATGAAAAGGTTCAGCCCATGAATAAGTTCAACTCGTATGAATTGTTTAGCCCGTGAGAAGAGGTCAGCCTGCGAAGCTTGAAACAACAATGTTTTGATCGAGTCACTTACCCAAAACGGCAGCGTGTGAAGCAAATAAGAGCATAAGCTTTTATGACCAAAAGCTTGAAGCCCTAGCCGCATTCTTCGATCTAAAGCTACACTTCTCCTCTCGATATCTCTCCTACGACGACGGCTTCAACGGGAAGAATGGTGAGGCGTTTGAGTGTCAGAACTACTATCTTGCTGAAAAATCATCATCTGCATCAGTACAACATTGTATCCATCAAATCTCAACGGGAGGATTTCAAAAAGGTTTGAACCGAAACCCTAATCTATTCAAGGTTCGAGTACCTGCTATAAAAGGGAGATTTGGATGAAATATTTGAGCTTGCTAAGACATATTCTTGTTGATTTGCTCCAAAGAGATAAAAGCCCTCATCAATTTGATCTTATTGCCGTGTTCGGTAAAGTTTGAAGAAAAAGGAAATCTTCGGTAATATTCTCTAAACTTGTTATCTTATGAATATCATTTGATAGATTGATCTTTGTATGTGTTAGATTGATTATAACATTAGTTGCATATAAAGATTATTGTAAATCTGAAACCCTAGATTTGTGAAATTGGGGCTTTCGAGATTAGAGCTTGAATTGACTATGTATACATTTAATTAGCTCTCTGATAAGCTTAAATCCTCACTCATATCATATATTTGAGGAATGAGCTTGATGTATTAAGGTTTTTGTAAACCTAACCTTGTAACCGTGAGCTATATAACTCCTTTTGAGGAGTTGTGAGGTGAAAGAGAGGTGCTCTCCTTGATTGAACTAAAAAAGATTTCAACTCGGTTTAAGTTGAAGGAGAAGAGGGTGGAAGTAGTTGAAAAGTGCCGAACCACCGTGAAATTCTTGCTTGTGAATTTTCTGATTTAATTCTTTTATTTGATATTTCATTACTATTGTGATATCTTATCTAGTTATGATTACTATAAAGAAACAAAATTCAAGAAATATATAAAAATTATTTGGATTTCTAGATATCCAATTCAACCCCTCTTCTTGGATAGCCATAAACCCAACAATTGGCATCTAGAGCCAGGTTCTCTGATTTAAAGGCTTAACATCCTAGAGTAGATCCACTTACATGGCTATGGAGAAAGGAGTAGCTGTTACAGGGTATAACAAACCACCTCTGTTTGATGGGATAAATTATAGACATTATTGGCTATGGAGAAAGGAGTAGCAACTCATGCAAGTCTTCATTATTGGTCAAAACCCTAAAGCTTGGCAAATAATCAAAAAGGGTACAACTTTACTCGAAATTGATGAATGGAGTAAAAATGAAGCTAAAATCATGGGAATAAATGCCAAAGCTATGAACATGATTTATAGTGGGTTGAAAGCTCATGAATTTAGTAAGGTGTCATCTTGCCTCACGGGTAAGGAAATATAGGATAAATTAGAAGTCATATTTGAGGGTTCAAAGAAAATTAAGTCATCTAAGGTAATCATGCTCACTCATGATTATGAATTGTTTACTATACTTCAATCTGAAACTATTAGTGACATGTTTGGTAGATTTACATAAATAATATCTGAACTTAGGTTACTAGGAAAGACTTATACAAATGAAGAAATGGTCAGAAAAATGCTAGTATCTTTACCCGAGAGTTGGGATCCCAAGAAAATGGCCATAGAAGAAGCACATGATCTAAATAGTCTAACTTTAGATGATTTACTAGGATCATTAAAGACTCATGAAATACAATTAATTAGGAGAGTTAAGGAAAAAAAGAATAGAAGGTTACTTGCTTTAAAAGTAGAAATAGAAAAGACTGAAGAGGTTGAGTCAGAAAATGATGAGATTGCTCTAATAGCTAGAAGATTTAGAAAATATCTCAAAAAGGGTCTAGGAAGAAATAAAGGACAACCTAGAAGAAATGAAGCATATGAATCTAGGGATAACTTATGCTATGAGTGTAGAAAGCCTAGACATATCAAAGTCGATTGCCTTTTACTCAAGAAGAAGAATAACAAAGGAAAGAACAAGGTAATGATTGCTGCTTGGGATGATGAGAGCTCCTTACTAGATGAAGAAAAACAAAAAGAAGCAGCTCATCTGTGCTTAACCACAAATGCAACAATAGAAGAAGAACTCGAGGTAAGTAATTCTGAACTCGAAACAAATTTGAGTGGTGACATTAAAACTATTTTTTTTATTTGGTTGAGTATGCAACAAAAATAAAAGAAAAATACAAGAAGATAAAGGCTAAATATAAATCTGTAAAAGCTAAAATTGAAAAGGATAAATCTCCCATGGCATTATTTATGACTTGTATGCATGAAAATACTTCTAAGAATAATTCTTTTAAAATTGATACATGCTCCTTAATTAATACTTGCTCTCATTCAGAAAATAAACATGCTAATGTATCAAAAAATTTGTTATGTGACTGAGACATAGAAAGACTAAACATGAAAATTTTGGAATTAGAAAAAGAGAAATCTGAGGTTTAAATGAAGTTGGATGAAACAAATATGTTATTGCATAAGTTTACAAAAGATAGTAACTTGTTAAATAATATATTAAAATCACAAAGAGGTGTATATAATAAACCTGGTATAGGATACAACTCCCAAAAAAATACGAAAACACCTTCAAACTTCTCTGATAATAAGGATTGTGGACTCTTGCTGCATCATAAATGTTCTTATTGTGAATATGTTGGTCATTCATCTGATACATGTCTAGTTAGACTTAGAAGAACATACAAGATCAAAAAGGTTTGGATGCCTAAGAAGATGATAAATGTATTAGAAACTAACACTCACGGACCTAAAGAAAAAAGGGTACCAAAATCTTCAACACAAATTTTTGTGTCTGCAGGATATGAGCAGGAACATAGACAAGAAGAAACACAAGGAGCTGTGGATTTTGGACAGTGGCTGTTCCCGTCATATGGTTGGGATGATGGAGCTCTTCTCAACACTTGAGTTAAAGTCCAGTGGCACAGTATCTTTTGGAGATAACTCCAAAGGAAGGATTAAAGGTGTAGGCACCATAGACTAACAACTTGCTGATATTTTCACTAAACCATTGGATCATGATAAGTTCTCTACTCTCCGAAGAGAACTTGGTATGTGTCTGCTCGATGATATTGCTTAAACTCTGTGAGAAATTTTTTTCTTTACCATCTTTTCTATTCGGTTACTGTTCTGAGGGGGAGCCCCATCTACACATCTACACCAGGTCAGATCTCTACTGCCATACTCTTCATTTTTATCCATCTTATACAATTATCTTCATTCTTATTCGTTTTGTTTATTTGTCTTCATTGCTACACTATTTTTTCTAATAACAAAAAGGGGGAGAGAGTACATTCTAGCACATATATGTTCCATTTCTGACTTTCAGTGTAGAACGTGGGATAAACTCTCTTACATCCTACTGTGTATGCAAGTATATCTGCTATGATTTATACCTGCTGTGATTCATACCTGTTGTGATTCTTTGATGAATATCCATGAAGACAATGATAGGCTTATGCTTACTGCATTTACGTGTTCATGAAATTGCTATACCATTCGAGTAGTAATATGTGCTAGCTAGTTCAGTATGAAAATTTTGTCATCATCAAAAAGGGGGAGATTGTTGAAAATCATGTGCTTGTATGTTTTGATTGAGAAAAATTTTATTTGAATATATGTGAAATAGAATATATGAGATTATGTGTGTACATATTAAAACTCAAAGGAAGTAAAAGGTGTGCAAATTCTAATATCAATTAATGATATTATAAAGTAGCTAAGTTCCTACATTTTATTATCAAACATCAAATATGAAGCCAATTTGATTTAATCTTTGAATATTTTGTTTCATAGATTAATTTACATTCTTGGTTTTGTTAAAGGAACTTTGATACTTGGAATTGATGTATTTACAGGTCTAATGGACCGACCATACATTTATACATGGATACATGAAGCTTATCTATATGATCAGCTTGTGAAAATGTTCAGCCCGTATGAAAAGGTTCAGCCCATGAAAGTGTTCAGCCCGTATGAAAAGGTTCAGCCCATGAAAATGTTCAGTCCGTGAAAAGGTTCAGCCCGTGAATAAATTCAGCCCGTATGAATTGTTCAGCCCATGGGAAGAGGTCAGCCTGCGAAGCTTGAAACGATAGCGTTCTGATCGAGTCACTTATTGTTTGGTGAAATTTATATGCAAGTGAACATGTTGAACAAGTAATATAATGATGAGAAAAGTATCGTCCCACGAAGATTGGTGAATACTGAACTAATTAAGTACTAATGATGAATTAATCCTAAAATTTATCTAGCAAATCAAAATATTGTTGAAGATGAATTAAAATTTAAAATTTCTAAAATGAAAACTCAATACTAATTAAAATTGGATCCAAGTAAGAAAAATTAAGATAAGACATATGTTAGACCTTCCGATTTCACCATAACTACTAGATATGAATTTTCATAGTTTATACCTGTAAGAATGATATTATTTATGTGATGACAGAATTTCTTAATTTATTTACTATCCTATGTCCAGGTATAGTAAACCTATTTAGTTCATTAATTCACTATATCTTTATATGTGAATTGAAACAAACCAAATGCATTAGGATCTGTGAATATTCCTGATTTATAATAAATCTTTCGATCATCTTATCACCAAAAGCCACACAAATAACATGGTATATGTCTATCCATATTTAATTCATGGTTATATATTATAAGAAGCAATTGCATATTATTACCTTTCAGTCTCTAACATGCACATCAAATCATTCAAGTGGTGGCCAATCACTTAAAAACATTAAGCATAATAATATATAACTCACATAAATAAACTATCTTGCAAAACATAAAAACTTATAGGATTCACATCATCATAGTTAGGCTACATCTTCGCTCTAACAAAAAAAGTTTAGAACATAATGAAATAATGAGGAAGAACAATAATAAAAAAACAAAGAAGGCATCTTGAATCCAAGAACAAAAAGTCTGTCA
Source organism: Casuarina equisetifolia (assembly GCA_028551475.1). Classification (NCBI taxonomy): domain Eukaryota; kingdom Viridiplantae; phylum Streptophyta; class Magnoliopsida; order Fagales; family Casuarinaceae; genus Casuarina; species Casuarina equisetifolia. The sequence continues at coordinate 8,568,412 of CM052358.1, forward strand.
CCCTTTTTGTATTCTCTTCAAGAATCTTGAATTCTTGGCCTCTCTCTTAAGTTGTGCTTAATTTCCTCCTTGGTTTCAGCGGCACCTTCTTTTCTCTCTCTCTTCTCCTTCTCCCCTTCCTTATGCAGTGGTCCTCCTTTATATAGGGTCTGGGATCTAGAACTTTCTCCTTATCCTAATAGAATTGGGTTTTGGATTCCCAATACAATTGGGTTTTAAAGTTCTATATTAATTAGGCTTTGGACTCCTAATAGGACTAGGTTTTCTAATTATTTAAAAAACCCAATAACAATAAAAATCTAATAACAATCATCCAAAGCCCATGTCAGGACCTAAATTAGTAAATGGCCTGACTGGGTGTAAAGGTTGCAGCGGATGGTCCAAGCCATGATTTGGCTTGTTCTTCTTCTTTTTCCTAGCAATAATGAACAAAGGGAATAGCCAAATAGCACAATAACAATCCACCTCAACAGGAAAATGGCACCTCTGCATCAACAGGACACAGCACTGAGCACACCAAGAGATACACAGATAAACAAGGGTTTCGATACCCTTTTCCATTCACGGCCTCTTCCTTATTTGGGGATTTGCCTCACATAAAAAGACTAACTTGTCCTTAGTCATATTACACACTTGTTAGGACTAGGCCCAACATTCTTAAGTATATAACTATTACTAACCAAAGCCCACAGTAGTTGCCCCGCTTTATAAAGTGTAAGACACAAACCTGGGTGTGCGACGTTGGCCAAAATAAGCTCGTGATAACTCCTTCCTCCTTATTTTGAGACCTTGTTCGCAAGGTCGAACTCTAGGTATCTCATCTGAAATTGCTCCACAGATTCCCAGGTAGCATTAGCCACAGTTAACCCTCTCCACAGCACCAGTACTTGTTCTTCATTTTTCTGAACTCTTTTGTCTATGATGGCTTGGGGTTGTGCTGTCAGGGATCCTTCAGCTTCCACATATTGAGGCAGCTCCTCTTGTACTGTAACTCCTTTCCCCAAACATTTTTTTAGGACTGATACATGAAAAACCAGGTGAATCTTGGAAGTACTTGGGAGTTTCAATCGATAAGCAAGGTTTCCAATTCTGTCCACTACTTCAAAAGGCCTATAATAGCGTTGTTGGAGTTTCTGATGTCGCTTCATTCCTACTGAAAGCTGTTTATAGGGCTGTAGTTTGAGAAATACCAGGTCTCCCACCTGGAACTCCCGATCTATCCTCCCCTTATCATACACTTTCTTAATTCAATTTTGGGAATCTGCTAATTTATGCTTTAGCAACTTCAACATCTTGTCCCGTTCTAGTAATTCTTTTTCTGCAGCTTCCACCGAGGTTGCTCCTGGTATGTAATCAAGTAAGGTGGGAGGTAACTTTCCATATACTACCTCATACGGACTCTTGCCCGAAGAGCTATGTACGCTAGTGTTGTAACACAACTCAGCCCATGGAAGCCATTTAATCCAATTCTTAGGCTGATCCCCCGTGAAACATCTCAAGTACATTTCCAACACCTTATTAATTGCTTTGGTTTGCCCGTTTGATTGAGGGTGGTAAGCTGTGGAATAGTTCAAGCGAGTCCCGTGTAAATTGAATAACTCTCGCCAGAACAAGCTGGTAAAAACAGGATCTCTATCTGAAACTATCTTTTGGGGCATGCCATACAACCTATAAACATTCTGAAAAAAAGCTTCAGCTACCGTGGAGGCTGTATACGGATGACTAAGTGGAATGAAGTGAGCCATCTTTGAAAGCCTATCCACTATCACCAAAATACATGATTTACCCTTGGCATTAGGCAGCCCTTCTACGAAATCCATAGAGAGTTCAGTCCAAACCTCTGTAGGAATGGGTAAAGGCTGTAATAACCCCGCTGGTAGTGTATTTAAACCCTTATTTTTCTGACAAGCCACACATTGTTGTACCACCTCCTGCACCATCTTCCTCATATTCCTCCAAAAAAACACAGCCCTTGTCCTTTGCAGCGTTTTCCGCACACCTTCATGAGCTGCTGCATGTATCTCTTCAACTAAGGACCTTGCTAGATTGGAACTTGGACCCAAATAGATTCTGCCTTTATAAAACACCATTTCATTCTTAATTCTCCAAGCTTCACCGAGTGTTCCCTCATTCACTTGCTTGATTATGTGCTGCATTTCTGGGCTTTCCCTAACTTCATCCTTAATGGGTTCAACCCACAGCAGAACAGGAGTAGATATTCCTACTAATGTTCCCCTGTTGTCGGTTTCCATCATTTGGCTGCCTTCCCCTTTCTGAGATAATGCATCAGCTGCCTTATTCTCCTTGCCCGGTTTGTACTCGATCGAGAAGTCATACCCTAATAGCTTGATTAACCAACGTTGTTGGGCAGGAGTGGTGATTCTTTGCTCCCACAGATGCTTGAGACTTTTTTGATCAGTCCTTACCAGGAATTTCCTTCCTAACAGATAGTTCCTCCATTTATTCACTGCTAGCACCACTGCAAGTAGTTCTTTTTCATAAGTGGACAAGTGAGCATTCTTACCCTTCAATGCTTGGCTAAAAAATGCTATTGGATGCCTCTCTTGAGACAACACAACACCTATGCCCTCCCCAGAAGCATCACACTCTAGGACAAAATCCTTTTCAAAGTTTGGCAAGGCTAGGACGGGGGCTGACACCATGGCTTTCTTTAGCTCATCGAATGTTTTTTCTGCCTTTGGAGTCCACTTAAAGTTGTTCTTCTTGAGTAACTCAGTGAGAGGGGCAGCGATCTTCCCATAATTGACAATGAATCTTCGATAGTACCCCGTAAGTCCAAGGAAACCTCTCAATCCTTTTAGCTGCATGGGTTTAACCCACCCCACCATATCTTGTATTTTCTCCTTGTCCATTGAGATTCCTTCTGCATTGATTATGTGCCCTAGGTATTGCACTAACCCTTGTCCAAAAGAGCACTTACTCAGTTTGATATATAGCTCATGTCCCCTCAACAATTCCAAAACTTTCTTCACGTGCTCTAAGTGCTTCAGCCACTCTTTGCTATAGATCAAGATGTCGTCAAAAAACACCAAAACAAATCTTCGAAGATAATCTCGAAAAACACAATTCATCAAAGCTTGAAAAGTGGATGGGGCATTGCATAATCCAAACAGCATAACCAAGTATTCATAATGACCTTGGTGGGTTTGGAAAGCTGTCTTATGGATGTCCTCAGGCTACATTCGGATCTGATGGTAACCCGACCTCAAATTAAGCTTTGTAAAGTATCTAGCCCCATGTAATTCATCCATTAACTCCTCAACGGTAGGGATAGGGAACCTATCTTTAATCGTCTGTTTATTCAAAGCCCTGTAGTCCACACATAGTCTCCACGATCCATCTTGTTTTTTTACCAAAAGCACCGGGGATGAGTAAGGACTAGTGCTAGGCTTGACCACTCCAGCCTCCAACAATTGCCTCACCATCTTTTCCAACTCACCTTTTTGATAATGGGGGTACCTATAAGGTCTTACAGCTACTGGTTCACTCCCTTCCTTGAGGGGTATCTGGTGGTTGAACTCTCTAACGGGTGGAAGTCCTTTAGGTTCTTCAAATAATTCCTTAAATTGTTCCAACAAGGTCCTTAAACCTTCCCCTAGTTGACTATGTTGGTCCACCTCAAGTGATTGCAGCCCACTGCTATCCAACTTGGTGCCAACTCCATTAGTTGCTGCCTTATTCGACACTATTTAAACTTGTACCAGCAATCCAAAGCCTTCTTGCCGAAGCTCTTTACAATATGTATCCTCATCCACCAGCACACTCTCACCCCTTTTTATACCCTACAATGTAACTAACTTGCCATTTATCCTGTAGGCCATTTGCATCAAATCAAAATCCCATAAAATGGGACCTAGGGTTTTTAGCCATTGAGCTCCTAAAACTGCTCCTGTTCCCGGCATATCCAGCACAAAAAATTCCAATTTCATAGTTATCCCCTGCAAGGTCAAGACAAGATCTTTGCACACCCCTTCACTCTTCAATTTATCCCCATTGGCTACCTCTACTTCCAAATCCTTGCAATGGCTTACCTTCAGCCCCCATTTACGAACTACTTGGATACTTACAAAGTTGTGTGTGCTACCTGAATCGATTAATACACATACCTTATTTGTTTCTCCTCCCAAACAGCCCCTTATCCTCATAGTTTGGGGTGTCGTAGATGCTTGTATCGCTTTCAATGATAGCTTAGGAGTTTCCTCAACCAGCTCCCGTTCTATCTCTACAACTTCTGGTGTTGAACTATCTCCATCATCCTCATCTTCATCAATCTCTTCCCCCAACAACACAAATAATTTCTTTTTACAGCGATGTCCTACTGTGTATTTTTCATCACAATTAAAACATAAGCCTTTTTCTCTCCTATCCTGAATTTCCTTGGGTGATAACCTTTTGGTTGTGCTAGAGGACCCTCCAGTTTTATTCCAACTAGTGTTACCACTCCCAAAATTCTTAGACACTGTCCCCTTTTCCTTTCTACTAGTAACATAATCATCCTCCTAAAGGTATGCAAGACCTATAGCATCTACCAAGTCTACAGGTTTTCGGGATATGACCTCTTTCATTAGTCCTTCTTTTAACCCCGCTAAGAAGAAAATAATTTCCTGTTCTTCATGCACATATGGAATTCTTAACAAAAGCTTCATGAATCTTACCTCGTAGTCCTTGACTGTGCTGAATTGCCTCAATCTAATTATCTCTAAGAGGCTATTTCTATATGTCGACGGCCCATATCGTCTCAATAATTTTGCTGACAGCTGAGCCTAAGTAATGAAACGGCCATCTGCCTTTCTTTGGAGCCATTCCACGCACATTTGTGCCTCCTCTTCCAAATGCCATGCTGCAATATCAGCTTTATCCCCTTCCGAAGTTCCATTGAAGTGAAAAAATTGATTCGCCCTATTAATCCATCCTTGGGGGTCTACTCCACCTGCAAACCGTGGAAAATCAAAACGTACCGCATTCTGTCTTTGTTGTCCTCTATTTCCCCCTTCACCGTTCCCTCTGTTCTGCTCATGGTAATCTCTAAAATTATTTCTATTTCCCCCACCAGCGAAATTCTGATTCTCCTCCTGAAAGTCATCATAATAGTCTCTATTTCTTCTATCTTGATACCATTGGTTGTAGTTGTGAAGGCCCGATTCTCTATTACTACCCCAGTTAAAGGCTCGGGGCTGCTCACGGCGAGAATCTTGGTTCTCCCTATTTTGGTCATACCCACGGTAAGGTTCACGAAGCCCAAACGCAGGTTGGGTGTTTTGGTTTCACCACCTCCCACAAATCTCCGTTGCTCACGATCGGTTTGCTATTTTTTTTCTGCCTCAGCTTTTTGCTCCTCCTCCTCTTCTTTTTTGATTTCTTTGTCTTTTGAGCATGAGCACGACCCACCCACGGTATCTTCTCCTTTTCCAATCACCGAGAGAACGAGTGATTGGAGTTTGTCAAATGATTCTTGAAATCATTTTTCAGCAGCCCGCTCGCGCTGATCTAACTTTTCCTCCATACGGTGCTCATTTTTGGTGAAACAGTGCTCGATTTCTACACGAAACTAGGCAAGCTCGGCCATACGTGGCTCCGATGCCAAAATGTCAGGACCTAAATCAGTAAATGGCCTGACCGGGTGTAAAGGTTGCAGCGGATGGTCCAAGCCACGATCTGGCTTGTTCTTCTTCTTTTTCCTAGCAATAATGAACAAAGGGAATAGCCAAATAGCACAACTACAATCCACCTCAACAGGGAAATGGCACCTCTGCATTAACAGGACACAGCACTGAGCACACCAAGAGATACATAGATAAACAAGGGTTTCGATACCCTTTTCCATTCATGGCCTCCTCCTTATTTGGGGATTTGCCTCACATAAAAAGACTAACTTGTCCTTAGTCATATTACACACTTGTTAGGACTAGGCCCAACATTCTTAAGTATATAACTATTACTAACCAAAGCCCACAGCAGTTGCCCCGCTTTATAAAGTGTAAGACACAAACCTGGGTGTGCGACGTTGGCCAAAATAAGCTCGTGACAGCCCAAGCCCAAGCCCATCTTGATTTCCTTCACCTTGATAATTTGACCATCTTCTGCCATATAATAAGTACTAGGTTCTCCATGCTTGTCCTTTTTCTTCATGCTTTCTTATGCTACATAAACAAGACAAATTTAAGTAGATAAAGAGGAATTCAAATATTTTCTCACAAGCATTAGATAATTTATTATTTAAATTAGGTAAAATAACTCTATAAAAATAGAGTTATCACTTATCCAAAACAGCAGCGTGTGAAGCAAATAAGAGCATAAACTCTTATGACCAGAAGCTTGAAGCCCTAGCCGCATTCTTCGATCTAAAGCTACATTTCTCGTCTCGATCTCTCTCCTGCGATGATAGCTCCAACGGAAAGAATGGTGAGGCGACTGAGTGTCAAAACGGTTATTTTGCTGAAAAATCATCATCTGCATCAGTACAACATCGTATCCATCAAATCTCAATGGGAGGATTTCAAAAGGGTTTGAACCGAAACCCTAATTTGTTTAAGGTTCGAGTACTTGCTATAAAAGGGAGATTCAGATGAAATATTTGAGCTTGCTGAGACATATTCTTGTTGATTTTCTCAAAAGAGATAAAAGCCCTCATCAATTTGATCTTATTGCCGTGTTCGGTAAGGTTTGAAGAAAAAGGAAATCTTCGGTGATATTCTCTAAACTTGTTATCTTGTGAATATCATTTGATAGATTGATCTTTGTATGCTAGATTGATTATAACATTATTTGCACATAAAGATGTTGAAAATCGTATGCTTGTATGTTTTGATTGAGAAAAATTTTATGTGAATATATGTTAAATAGAATTTTATATTGATTTGAACATATATTAAATAGAATACTATACTTGCATATATGATAGGACATATGAGATCTTGTGTGCACATATTAAAACTCAAAGGAAGTAAAAGGTGTGCAAATTATAATATCAATTAATGATATTATAAAGTAGCCAGGTTCCTACATTTTATTATCAAACATCAAATATTAAGCCAAGTTAATTCAATCTTTGAATATTTTGTTTCATAGATTAATTCACATTTTTGGTTATGTTAAAGGAACCTTGATACTTGGAATTGGTGTATGTACAAGTGTAATGGACCGACCATATATTTATATATGGATACATGAAGCCTATTTATATGATTAGCCTGTATAATTTATTCAGCCCGTGTATAAACTGTTCAGCCCGTGAAAACCTTCAACCCACGAAGCTTGAAACGGCAGTGTTCTGAAAGAGTCACCTATCCAAAACAACAGCGTGTGAAAGCAAATAAGAGCATAAGCTCTTATGATCGAAAGCCTGAAGCCCTAGCCACACTCTTCGACCTAAAGGTACACTTCTCCTCTCAGTCTCTCTCCTGCGACTACGGTTCTAACGGGAAGAATGGTGAGGCGATTGAGTGTCAGAAGGGTTATCTTGCTAAAAAATCATCATCTACATCAGTACAACGTCGAATCCATCAAATCTCAATGGAAGGATTTCAAAAAGGTTTGAACTGAAACCCTAATCTATTCAAGGTTCAAGTACCTACTATAAAAGGGAAATTGGGATGAAATATTTATGCTGCTGAGATATGTCCTTGCTGATTTAATCAAAAGAGATAAAAGCCCTCATCGATTTGCTTTTATTGCTATGTTCGGTAATGTTTGAAGAAAAAGAAAATCTTTGGTGATATTCCCTAAACTTGTTATCCTGTGAATATCATTTGATAGATTGATCTATATATATGCTAGATTGATTATAACATTATTTGCACATAAAGATTATTGTAAATCCGAAAACCCTAGATTTTTGAAATTGGGGCTTTCAAGATTAAAGCTTGAATTGATTATGTACACATTCAATTAGCTCTTTGATAGGCTTAAATCCTCACTCATATCATATATTTGAGGGATGAGCTTGATGTATTAAGGTTTTTGTAAACCTAACCTTGTAACCGTGAGCTATATAACTCCTTTTGAGGAGTTGTAAGGTGAAAGAGAGGTGTTTTCCTTGTTTGAAGTAAAGCAGATTTTAACTCAGTTAGAGTTGAAGGAGAAGAGGGTGGAAGTAAGTGAAAAGTGCCGAACCACCATGAAATTTTTGTGTGTGAATTTTTCTGATTTAATTCTTTTATTTGATACTCCATTACTTTTATGATATTTTTCTAGTTGCATTCATCGTAGAAAAACAATATTAAAAAAGATATTAAAGTTAATCAAATTTCTAGATATCCAATTTAACCCCCTTTCTTGGATAGCCATAAACCCAACAATTGGCATCTAGAGCTAGGTTCTTTGATTTATAGGCTTAACATCCTAGAGTAGATCCATTTACATGGCTATGGAGAAAGGAGTAGCTGTTACGGGGTATAACAAACCACCTCTGTTTGATGGAATAAATTATAGACATTGGAAGCAACTCATGCAAGTCTTCATTATTGGTTAAGACCCTGAAGCTTGGCAGATAATTAGAAAGGGTACCACATTACTCGAAATTGATGAATGGAGTAAAAATGAAGCTAAAATCATGGGAATAAATGCCAAAGCTATGAACATGATTTATAGTGGGTTGAAAGCTTATGAATTTAATAAGGTGTCATCTTGTCTCACAGGTAAGGAAATATGGGACAAATTAGAAGTCATACTTGAAGGTATAAAGAAAGTTAAGTCATCAAAGGTAACCATGCTCACTCACGATTATGAATTGTTTACTATGCTTGAATATGAAACTATTAGTAACATGTTTGGTAGATTTATAGAAATAATATTTGAACTTAGGTTGCTAGGAAAGACTTACACAAATGAAGAAATGGTCAGAAAAATGCTAGTGTCTCTACCCGAGAGCTGGGATCCCAAGAAAATGGCAATAGAAGAAGCACATGATCTAGATAGTCTAACCTTAGATGATTTACTAAGATCACTAAAGACTCATGAAATGCAACTAATTAGGAGGGTTAAGGAAAAAAAGAATAAAAGGTCACTTGCTTTAAAAGTAAAAATAGATAAGACTGAAGAGATTGAGTCAGAAAATGATAAGATCACTCTAATAGCTAGAAGATTTAGAAAATATCTCAAAAAGGGTCTAGGAAGAAATAAAGGACAACCTAGAAGAAATGAAGCATATGAATCTAGGGATAACTTATGCTATGAGTGTAGAAAGCCTGGACATATCAAAGCTGATTGCCCCTTACTCAAGAAGAAGAATAATAAAGGAAAGAAGAAGGCAATGATTGCTGCCTGGGATGATGAGAGCTCCTTATCAGATGAAGAAGAATAAGAAGAAGTAGCTCATTTCTGCCTAACCACAAATGCAACAATAAAAGAAGAACTCGAGGTAAGTGATTCTGAACTTGAAACAAATCTGTGTGGTGACATTGAAATTGCTTTTTTTTTTTTATCTGGTTGAGTATGCAACAAAAATAAAAGAAAAACATAAAAAGATAAAGGCTAAGTATAAGTCTGTAAAAGCTAAAACTGAAAAGGATAAATCTCCCATGGCATTATCTATGACTTGTATGCATAAAAATACTTCTGAGATTTTTTTTTAAAACTGATACATGCTCCTTGATTAGTACTTACTCCCATTAAGAAAATAAGCATGCTGATGAATCAAATAAATTAGTATGTGACCGAGACACAGAAAAACTAAATATGAAGATTCTGGTACTAGAAAAAGAGAAATCTGAAATTCAAATGAAGCTGGATGAAACGAATATATTATTGCATAAGTTTACAAAAGGCAGTAACTTGTTAAATAATATATTAAAATCACAAAGAGGTGTATACAATAAAGCTGGTATGGGATAAAACTCTTTAAAAAATACAAAAACACCTATAAACCTCTTTGACAATAAGGATTGTGGACTCTTGTTGCATCATAAATGTTCTTATTATGAATATGTTAGTCATTCATTTGACACATGTCCAGTTAGACTTAGAAGAACATACAAGATCAAAAAGGTTTGGATGCCTAAGAAGATGATAAATGTATTAGAAACTAACACTCACGGACCCAAAGAAGAAAGGGTACCAAAATCTTCAACACAAATTTTTGTTTCTGTAGGATATGAGTAAGAAGATAGACAAGAAGAAGCACAAAGAGTTGTGGATTCTGGATAGTGACTGTTCCCGTCATATGACTGGGATGATGGAGCTCTTCTCAACACTTGAGCTAAAGTCCAATGGTATGGTATCTTTTGGAGATAACTCCAAAGGAAGGATTAAAGGTGTAGGCACCATAGGTAATCTGAGATCCCTTCTTATATCTGATGTACTGTATGTTGATGAATTGAAATTCAATTTCCTAAGTATAAGTCAATTGTGTGATAATAACTTCAAAATCATATTTGGGAAAGAACTTTGTCTCGTTGAAAATTTGGAAAATAACGTGAGAATTATTGGAAAAAAGAAAGATAACATCTATGTGCTTGATCTTAGTGAGTTGACAAATAAGTAAACATGCTTGATTGTTAGTAAAAGTGTAGATGCTTGGTTGTGGCATAGAAAACTTGGTCATGCTAGTCTAGGATTATTAGAGAAATTATCCAAGAACGGCCTAGTTAGAGGACTACCCGAGCTCACATTTGATAAAGATTAATTATATGACACTTGTGTGAAAGGGAAACATACTCAAAGTAGTTTTAAACCAAAATTAATAGTGTCTACCTCAAGACCATTAAAAATGATTCATATGGATTGGTTCGGTCCTCTAAGGACAGCCATTATGAATGGAAAGTATTATGCCTTAGTCATAGTAGATGATTACACTAGATATACTTGGGTATATCTACTTGCTAGGAAAGATGAAGAATTTGAGAAATTTGTTGATTTCTCTAAAGTAGTCCAAAATGAAAAAGATCTTACCATTGTTAAGATTTGGACAGATCATGGTGGTGAGTTTGAAAATTGTCTTTTTGAGAAATTCTGTTCCAAGAACGGCATATCTCACAATTTTTCAGCACCTAGGACACCTCAACAAAATGGTGTTGTAGAAAGGAAGAATATGACACTCCTAAGAAATGGCTAAAACCATGATGTGTGAATACAATCTTCCTAAACATTTTTGGGGAGAAGCAGTAAGTATAGCCTGTTACGTTTCAAATAGAGCATTCTTAAGACCAGTCTTGAAGAAGACTCCGTTTGAGCTACTGTTTGGTAAAAAACCCAACATATCCTACTTCCACGTGTTTAGAAGTCAGTGTTTTATGCTAAACCATGGAAAAGAGTCACTTGGAAAATTTAACTCTAAGAGTGATGAGGCCATATTTCTAGGTTATTCTCAGACTAGCAAAGCATATAGAGTTTTTAATAAGAGAACTCTAGTTGTTGAAGAATCTATTCATGTGAAATTCAAGGATGATTCTGATCTAAACTCCATGGTACAAAATGCAAATGAAAAATATACACTCGTTGAGGGGGAGTTAGACTTTAGAGAATTTATTTTTCCTAGAGTAAGAAATGAAGTAGATTAACAACATATACTACGAAATTCAGTAAATAGTGTAAGCACATGATCAAAATATCATAACACATGTGAACATCAAGCTTTCTTGTCCCAAATAGAGCCAAAGAAAATAGATGAAGCTCTTAAAGATGAGAGCTGGTTCCTTGCTATGCAAGAAGAACTAAATCAATTTGAAAGGAGTAAAGTCTGGAAATTAGTTCCAAGACTACAAAACCATTTAGTCATAGGAACCAAATGGGTGTTCAAAAATAAATTAGATGAGTGTAAGATCATTTCAAGAAACAAAGCCAGATTGGTAGCACAAGGATATAGTCAAGAAGAAGGAATTGACTATGATGAAACGTTTGCTCCAATAGCTAGGTTAAAAGCTATTCGGATGTTGCTTGCTTTTGCTTGCTATATGAATTTTACATTATTTCAAATGGATGTGAAAAGTGCTTTTTTAAATGGTGTTGTTAAAGAAGAGGTTTATGTAGAACAACCACTTGGATTTGAAGATCCATATGCCCATATCATATATTCAAGCTTTCCAAAGCTTTATATAGGTTAAAACAAGCCCCATGGGCTTGGTATGACAAGCTGAGCAACTTTTTGTTAAATACAAATTTTAGAAAAGGAAATGTGAATAATACATTGTTTATTAAGACACAAAGAAAAAAGATTTTGATTGTTCAAATCTATGTTGATGATATTGTGTTTGGCTCTACAAATTCTATTATGTATGAACAATTTTCCGATTCTATGAAACATGAGTTTGAGATGAGCATGATGGGTGAATTAAATTACTTTCTTGGACTTCAAATTAAACAAACATTTAAAGGAATATTTATAAGTCAAACTAAATATAAGGAATTACTTAAGAAATACAACATGCATGATTATAAACCAATAAATACTCGCATAAGCACATCTACATCTTTATCATATGACAATGCTAGAGTTTGTGTTGATTCTAAAATGTATAGAGGCATGATTGGTTCCCTGTTATATTTGACTACTTCTCGGCTGGACATCATGTTTAGTATGTGTTTATGTGCACGGTTTCAATCTAATCCTAAGGAACAACACTTAAAAGTTGTTAAAAGGATTTTTTGGTATCTAAAGGATTCAATCACATTAGGCATTTGGTATTCAAAAGACACTATGTTCGATCTACATGCATTTAGTAATTTTGACTATGCTGGGTGTAAAATTAATAGAAAAAGCACTAGTGGTACACATCAGTTTTTAGGACATATGCTGGTTTCTTGGCACTCCAAGAAACAAAACAGCGTTGCTCTTTCTTCCACTGAGGCAGAATACATAGCTGCGGCTAGCTGTTGTGCTTAGATTCTGTTGATGAAACAGCAATTAGAAGATTACAGTCTTTATTTCACTAAGATTCCATTGAAATGTGATAATACCAGTGTAATAAATCTCACTAAAAACCCAATACAACATTCTAAAATGAAACATATAGAGATAAGACATCACTTCATTCGTTACCATGTTGAAAAATCATATATCTTTATTGAATTTGTTAACACAGACCAACAACTAGCTGATATTTTCACTAAACCATTGGATCATGATAAGTTCTCTACTCTTCGAAGAGAACTTGGTATGTGTTTGCTTAATGACATTGCTTAAACTCTGTGAGCAATTTCTTTTTTTTTTTACCATACTTTATACTCGGTTACTGTTATGAGGGGGAGCCTTATCTGTACATTTGCACCAGGTCAGATCTCTGCTGCCATCCTCTTCATTTTTACCCATCTTCTGTAAATTATCTTCATTCCTATTCGTTCTGTTTGATTATCTTCCATTGCTATGCTCTTTTTGTTAATAACAAAAAGGCGGAGAGAGTACATACTAGCACATGTATATTCCATTTCTGACTTTTAGTGCAGAATGTGGGATAAACTCTCTTACGTCCTACTGAGTATGCAAATATACCTGTTGTGATTCCTTGATGAATATCCATGAAAACAATGATAGGTTTATGCTTACTGCATTTATGTGTTCATGAAATTGCTATACCATCCAAGTAGTAACATGTGCAAGTTGGTTCAGTATGAAAATTTTGTCATCATCAAAAAGGGGGAGATTGTTGAAAATCATATGCTTGTATGTTTTGATTGAGAGAAATTTTATGTGAATATATGTTAAATAGAATTTTATATTGATTTGAACATATATTAAATAGAATACTATACTTGTATATATGATAGAACATATAAGATCTTGTGTGCACATATTAAAACTCAAAGGAAGTAAAAGGTGTGTAAATTATAATATCAATTAATGATATTATAAAGTAGCCAGGTTCCTACATTTTATTATCAAACATCAAATATTAAGCCAAGTTAATTCAATCTTTGAATATTTTATTTCATAGATTAATTCACATTCTTGGTTATGTTAAAGGAACCTTGATACTTGGAATTGATGTATGTACAGGTGTAATGGACCGACAATATATTTATATATGGATACATGAAGCCTATTTATATGATCAGCCCGTATGATTTATTCAGCCCATGTATAAACTGTTCAGCTCGTGAAAAGCTTCAACCTGCGAAGCTTGAAACGACAGCATTTTGAGAGAGACACTTATCCAAAACGACAGCATGTGAAAGCAAATAAGAGCATAAGCTCTTATGATCGAAAGCCTGAAGCCCTAGCCGCACTCTTTGACCTAAAGATACACTTCTCCTCTTAATCTCTCTCCTGTGACGACGGCTCCAACGGGAAGAATGGTGAGGCGACTGAGTGTCAGAAGGGTTATCTTGCTAAAAAATCATCATCTGCATCAGTACAACGTCGAATCCATCAAATCTCAACAGAAGGATTTAAAAAAGGTTTGAACCGAAACCCTAATCTGTTCAAGGTTCGAGTACCTGCTATAAAAAGGAGATTTGGATGAAATATTTATGCTGTTGAGATATATCCTTGCTGATTTGATCAAAAGAGATAAAAGCCCTCATCGATTTGCTTTTATTGCTGTGTTCGGTAACGTTTGAAAGAAAAAGAAAATCTTTGGTGATATTCCCTAAACTTGTTATCGTATGAATATCATTTGATAGATTGATCTATATATGTGCTAGATTGATTATAACATTATTTGTACTTAAAGATTATTGTAAATCTGAAAACCCTAGATTTTTAAAATTGGGGCTTTCGAGATTAGAGCTTGAATTGATTCTGTATACATTCAATTAGCTCTTTAATAGGCTTAAATCCTCACTCATATCATATATTTGAGAAATGAGCTTGATGTATTAAGGTTTTTGTAAACCTAACCTTGTAACCGTGAGCTATATAACTCCTTTTGAGGAGTTGTAAGGTGAAGGAGAGGTGCTTTCCTTGTTTGAAGTAAAGTAGATTTCAACTCAGTTTAAGTTGAAGGAGAAAAAGGTAGAAGTAGGTGAAAAGTGTCGAACTACCGTGAAATTTTTGTGTGTGAATTTCTCTGATTTAATTCTTTTATTTGATACTCTATTACTTTTATGATATTTTGTCTAGTTGCATTCATCGTAGAAAAACAATATTCAAAAAGATATTAAAATTAATCAAATTTCTAGATTTCCAATTCAACCCTTCCTTCTTGGATAGCCATAAACCCAACAAAAGATTATTGTAAATCTGAAATCCTAGATTTGTGAAATTAGGACTTTCAAGATTAGAGCTTGAATTGATTCTGTATACATTCAATTAGCTCTCTGATAAGCTTAAATCCTCACTCATATTATATATTTGAGGAATGAGCTTGATGTATTAAGGTTTTTGTAAACCTAACCTTGTAACCATGAGCTATATAGCTCCTTTTGAGGAGTTTTCAGGTGAAGAATAGGTGCTCTCCTTGATTGAAGTAAAGAAGATTTCAACTCGGTTTGAGTTGAAGGAGAAGAGGGTGGAAGTAGGTGAAAAGTGTTGAGTTTATGGCTATCCAAGAAAGGGGGGTTGAATTGGATATCTAGAAATTTGATTAATTTTAATATCTTTTTGAATTTTTTTTTCTATGATGAATGCAACTAGACAAAATATCACAAAAGTAATGGAGTATCAAATAAAAGAATTAAATCAAAAAAATTCACACACAAAAATTTCACGGTGGTTCGGCACTTTTCACCTACTTCCACCCTCTTCTCCTTCAACTCAAACTGAGTTGAAATCTGCTTTACTTCAAACAAGGAGAGCACCTCTCCTTCACC
This sequence comes from Casuarina equisetifolia, assembly GCA_028551475.1. Classification (NCBI taxonomy): domain Eukaryota; kingdom Viridiplantae; phylum Streptophyta; class Magnoliopsida; order Fagales; family Casuarinaceae; genus Casuarina; species Casuarina equisetifolia. Next base: position 8,584,114 of record CM052358.1, read on the forward strand.
TCACAACTCCTCAAAAGGAGTTATATAGCTCATGGTTACAAGGTTAGGTTTACAAAAACCTTAATACATCAAGCTCATTCCTTAGATATATGATATGAGTGAGGATTTAAGCCTATCAGAGAGCTAATTAAATGTATACATAATCAATTCAAGCTCTAATCTTGAAAGTCCCAATTTCACAAATCTAGAGTTTTCAGATTTATAATAATATTTTTGTGCAAATAATGTTATAATCAATCTAGCATATATATAGATCAATCTATCAAATGATATTCACAGGATAACAAGTTTAGGGAATATCACCGAAGATTTTCTTTTTCTTCAAATGTTACCGAACATGGCAATAAGAGCAAATCGATGAGGGTTTTTATCTCTTTTGATCAAATCAACAAGGATATATCTCAGCAAGCACAAATATTTCATCTGAATCTCCCTTTTATAGCAGGTACTCGAACCTTGAATAGATTAGGGTTTTGGTTCATACCTTTTTTGAAATCCTTCCGTTGAGATTTGATGGATTCGACGTTGTACTGACGTAGATGATGATTTTTTAGTAAGATAATTGTTCTGACACTTAGTCGCCTCACCATTCTTCCCGTTGGAGCTGTCGTCACAAGAGAGAGATCGAGAGGAAAAGTGTATCTTTAGGTTGAAGAGTGCGGCTAGGGCTTCAGGCTTTCGATCATAAGAGCTTATGCTCTTATTTGCCTTCACATGCTGCCATTTTGGATAAGTGGCTTTCTCAAAATGTTGTCGTTTCAAGCTTCGCAGGCTGACCTCTTTACACGAGCTGAAGCTTTTCATGGGCTAAACCGATTATACACAGGCTGAAGCTTTTCACGGGCTGAACTGATTATACACGGGTTAATGCTTTTCGCGGGCTGAACCGATTATACACGGGCTGAATAAATCATACGGGCTGATCTTATAAATAAGCTTCATGTATCCATATATAAATATATGGTCGGTCCATTACACCTGTACATACACCAATTCCAAGTATCAAGGTTCCTTTAACATAACCAAGAATGTAAATTAATCTGTGCAACAAAATATTCAAAGATTGAATCAACTTGACTTAATATTTGATGTTTGATAATAAAATGTAAGAACCCGACTGCTTTACAATATCACTAATTGATATTATAATTTGCACACCTTTTACTTCCTTTGAGTTTTAATATGCGTACACAAGATCTCATATGTTCTATCATATATGCAAGTATAGTATTCTATTTAATATATGTTCAAATCAATATAAAATTCTATTTAACATATATTCACATAAAATTTTTCTCAATCAAAATATACAAGCATACGATTTTCAACAAAAAGTGCTGAACCACTGTGAAATTCTTAGTTGTGAATTTTTTGATCTAATTCTTTTATTTGATACTTCATTACTATTGTGATATCTTATCTAGTTGTGATTACCGTAGAGAAACAAAATTCAAGAAATATATAAAAATTATTTAGATTTCTAGATATCCAATTCAACCCTCCTTCTTGGATAACCATAAACCCAACAACAATTAATTCTTAATAGAGAGTGTAATAATAAATTAACCTCGAAATCTTTATTTTTTCTCCTTTTAATTTTTCTTCCCTTTAGGATTAGGTTTTTGAGGCCATTAATACCCTTGTACTTGAATAGGTCTAACCACTTAACTTGTGGTGTTTGATGCATAGTTAAACATAGCACTTCATGTCCTTTTAGCACTTAATATGGGGCTTTATGGTGCCAAAGGTGAGCTACAAAGTGGAGTTATGTGGAGGGGACCTATGTGGAGTGCCATAGTCCAAGTGGGTATATGGTGTATAGCTAAGTTAAGATAATAGACTAGTACCTTGGCTCTTAACTTAATCTTTTGGCTTAGTAGTAACACTAGACCTATCCTTATAATAGGTATTTGAGTAAGGTTGTGAGTTAAAGTCTTGACAAATACTAGGAGGGGGTATTATTGGGCTTATGGGACTAGCAATATCCTTGTACTTGAATAATCTAACTGCTTAACTTGTAGCACCTAGTGTAAAGTCAAGTGTAGTACTTCTTGTTTGCTTACCATTTAGTGTAGGGCTTTATATTGTTAATGGTGAGTTATAAATAAAGGGTCTTTTGCGACCTTGGTGGGGATTTTTTAAGGAAGGTGTGGGGTTAGCTTAAGTGCCTTATCCCAAGTGAGTAACCAATGTATAACTAAGTTAAGATCATAAAGTAACACCATAACTACTAGCTTAAACTTTTGGTTGGTGGTAATGCTTAGTGATGCATCCAAGAATGTGATGTCCTATTAGTTTATGGAGAATGATTTTTTTTTTGTAAAATTATAGAATATTATTGCTTAAAAAAATTCATAAATTTAAAAGATTAAAAAAAATTGAAGAATGATTTAGAAGTTTTCCTAACTTGTGATCAAGTATAATGATTTTTCCTTTTAAAAAATGCTAAAGAGGTAATTGAACTAAATTTGGATACAGTAATTAAAATAATTTTGATGATTAGTCGATAATAATGGGTATTCAATCTCCATGACTAGTAGTATTAGGGGTGAAAATTTTTTATTCATTTTTGTTTGTCTTTTGCACATTGAGTCTAATTATTCATTTTTGTTTGTCTAGTTGACTTATTAATTATGTAAATGATAATATGGCTTTCCTTTTGGTCGTTATGTGTTTTCTATTTTTATTTTATTTATTTCCTCAATATTTGCACTTACAACATGCTAATGATTTTGGTTTTAGTTATAGTTAAAGGATTCTCAAGGCATGTTCAAGAAGTTGATCTACTATACCTCATAGTTTTCAATTTGTCTCTTGTTTCAAGTAATGGTATTCTAAGTTATTGAATAAAATGAAGTAAAGGTGTTTTATGGAAATGTTCAATGTAGATCACAAAGGTACAACATTATTGTATCATTTTAGAAATGACTACTTATCATTATTATTAAGTAATACATCATAGCGAATTAATATCAATTAAATATATGTTCCCCCAATTAATGTAGATGATATAATATTTGGACTATTCTAAAATAAAGTTTGGATATATCTTATGGGTAGGTAATATAGATGTAAAATATAGACATAAATTCTTATAGGCAGGTAATATAGATGTGCATTGCTCTAATAAAGTAGTTTGGTAAACTATTTGCTCACCAAAGAAGGAAGGAGGGTTAGGTTTACCGAATCTTAAAATTTGGAATAAAGTTCTTTTAGGATGTATGCTTTGAAATCTCATAAATTTTTCAAAAACTTCATTATAGAGTAAATGGATTCATAGTACAAAGTATAAAAGAATTTAGTAATGCAGTTGGGCATTAAAGGTACCATGGCTTGAAGTTGGTGGGGTCTTTTTAAATTAAGGCTTACACTTGCCTTTATTCTTTTAAGTTCTACATATTGTTATCAAAAGACTTATAATGACCTTTAACAAATTAATGCAACTATGGATTGATATGATTTAATTTGAACTGATGACATTAGCAAACATAATTTCATTAAGTGATTTGTTTGTAAGAACAAACTTTCTACCGCAACATAAATTATACAGTGACTTTCTTCAATAAATATATATTACAATTTTTGTTAGTATCACGTAGAAAATATGAGTCATTTCTTTTTTAAATGTGTGTGAACAAATATGATTTAGAAAAGTATTCTCGCCTAGAATGAAATTCAACATGACATTAGAGGATGGAATGAAAAATTACAATGGATTATCAAAGCAGTTAAAGGAAAGATTTAATTACTAAATTTCTTAGGATATCCTTCTTAGCTTTCATTTATTGTATATAGGTTGAATGAAATAAAAGGTGATATCATGGGAAAACAATTGATATTTTTATTCTTTTAACCAAAGTAAAAAAAGAAGTACATGGAAGAGTTTTTTTAAAAAAATATAAAATTCTTCCAAGAAAATTTTATTTTAAGTGAGATTTAGAGGCTCCCAACTTTTATCTTTTTATAGATATGGTAACTTTTGTAATACTAAGGTATGCCTATGTACTTCTGTATTTTAAAATTTATTAATACAATTTACCATTTTACAAAAAAAAAGGTTTGGATATATTTTGATATGTATAAAGATGTTCTAAAATAAAAAATTAACAAGAAATAATCTATTATAGCATTTTATCCAACAACAAATATACATCAATTTAACAAGTTACAGAAATAAAAATATTAAATAACTTCACAAAATTATAACTTAACATATGAAGTAATGGACATACTTCAACTAATGGACTAATGGACATACTTCATATAATAGAAGCCTATAAGCTCAACTAATAGATGTACTTCACAAAATTATGACTTAACATATGAACTCTCTCAATGGTACTTTTTTAAATAGTTTTTCATTTCAATTATTTTTTTGTAATTTAATTTCAGTTAAACATCTCTCAATTGTACTTTTTAAACTCTCTCATTGAATTTAAATTTTTGTAATTTACCTACTAACTAATATGTAAATTAGGAGTATGACTTTTCTTTTGCTCATTATTTATTGTATTTTTTATAAAATGGTTTGCACTTAGTAAATGCCAATGGTTTCATATGAAAATTTTTTATTTTATATTTTCAAAGTTTCCGCAATGAAATTCAAACAAATAGAGTCAATCCATAATCTTTGTTTTTAACATTTTTTTTCCTCTCTCCATGAACACTTCGTATATAGATTCTATTTTCAATTACTAGTATCTCATTTTAACCTATAGAAAACCATTTCTCTCAACTAATTTTAATTTCTACATAAAGTATCTTTCTAGATATTCTCCCTTTTTTTTATCATCATAATTTCATCCTTGAGAAGCTCATTGATTATAATTCAAGTTTATGATTTTCGGTAAACCTTTTTATCATTTAAGATAATACTTAAAAAATAAGTAGAATTAAATATCTCAGTCAATTTAAATAAAGTGACATTGTTAAATAGTTTTAGCACTAATGTTAAGATTTTATTTCTTAAGAATATATTATTGTATTAGTTTCATGTTTTTGACCATTTTTGGTCATCATTGAGTAAGCTTTTGTTTTCCACTTTTCTTAGTTGTTTAAATTTATTTCTATTATAACATCCATTACTTAATTTATTATGGATTGTAAAATTAATTTTTTTCAAAGCTTTCATAATTTTTAGTGACATTATTTTTTAAAAAATTGATGACAAATAAAAATAAAGATTAACAAAAGAAAATTAAGAGGATATGGTTGATATCTATCCAATAAAGATAATGTTAATAGATAGTTACCTCACATAATATGTTACCTTATTAATGTATGTGATTAGGCACAATATCATTGTAATTATTGTAAATATTAGGTTTACCTTTCCTAGACTAAGCTACATCTCTATAAATGTATAGCAAACATTGTAAAGATTATTATAATAATAGAAAAATCATTCATGCTCCCTCGTAATTTCTTATTTTCTTACAGATAATGTACATTAACAAAAAAGGTGAGTCATAGTTAATTCCTAATAGAGAAAGTAATTATAAGTTAATCTTGAAATCTTTATTTTATACTCTTTATTTTTTTGCTTTGTATTGTTGGATTTATAGGGCCCAACAGTACACTTGTACTCAAATGGATCTAACCATCCAATTCACGTCACCTTGAAAATTATAGATGAAGTAATTAAAGTAAACTTGCATATATCAAATTAACGGGTATCCACGTCCATGAGTAGGAGTAGTGGGAGTTTAGTGAACTCTTTCTCAATGTCCATGACTACCACATTTTTGTTTGTCATTTTTTGAGTTTAATTGTTAGTAGTTGACCTACTAATTACATAAGTGAGAATATGACTTTCCTTTTGTTCATTATGGCCTTTTTTTCCCCACAATAATTAGCACTTACAATTTGCTTATGTTTTTAGATATAATTGTAGGATTCTCAAGGCATGTCCTAAAAGTGGATCTACTATATCTCATAGTTTTCAATTATCTCTTGTTTCAAGTAATGTTATTTTAAGTCATTGATAAAATGAAGTAAAGTTGTTTTATGGAAATTTTCTATGTAGACCACAAAAAATATGATATTATTGTCTCATTTCATAAATGCATACTTATCATTATTGTTAAATATTGTTTCATGGAAAATTAAATATCCTATAAATATATGCTTTCACAATTGATGTAGATGATATATTCCAAAATAAAGTTTGGATATCTTGATCTACATAAAGGTATTCTAAAAGAAAACGTTACATGAAATAATCCATTATAACTTTTATCCAACAAGAAATCGATATATAATTTAACAAATTACATAATTAAAGATTTTACATAATCGATGTAAACATTTTAAACAATATAAATTATTATAATATGCAATCTTGGTTTTGTTTTACCTAGTTTTGAGTGACATAACAATTCCAACTTTGTACTGGTTGGGCTAAGAGTACCCTTATTCATTTTTTCAATTTGAAGTCTCATAGATGTACAAGAAATGTTCACACCCGCAGAAAATTTTACTTTTCATTAGATGAAATATTATTAAAATTTGACAATATTTAAGTTAAACACCATCAGTAGTTAAATATTCCCTAGTAAGGATTTGTATGTTGAGGCGGTGTGGGGATAAAGGAGTAAAAAATATCAGGGTATGCTCCTTATTTGGTTTAAAGGCAAGTGCATATCTGTACGGGTCCGTGTACTGAACATTTTTTGTATCACAAATAGACATTTTCTTGCCGAAGAGATAAAAATTAATTCTAATTATTTATTGAAATAAAAAATGGTTGAAGTTTATGCATTACTCGTACAAATTAGGCATAATCTAAAGATTGTATTATGGAAGAGAAAAAGGACTGACGGAGCATAAGTCTTAACCCAAAATGGGCTTATTAAAGCATCAAACAATAAACCATGTTACTTATTTAGTTCGTTTTAAGCTAATGACTGAAAAACTCCAAATAATTGTAATTTTCCTTTTTCTTTTTAGAGACAAAAGAGAGATGCCAAAGAGGAAGAGCACGCTAAAGCAGTGGAGGTCAATCCAATGTTAGCTTGCAAACCTCAATTAGTCTTTGGGAATTTTTCTCTGAGTTTCTAAATATATGGTGCGTTGGTCACACTTTCAAATATTTTTCCTTTCTTTTAAAACATTTTGTATGTATGCCACTTTGTAAATATCTTTGAAATCAGATTATCCACTTCAATCGTTAAATTGAAACTAACTGCAACTTTTTACCCGTTCATTTTAGCATTGCTTTGAATATTCTATTGACATCATGATCATTTAATTGAAACAAGAAAAATTACAAAACTTGTAAAATCACTACTCCAAAAACATTAATTTGAGTCAAATTGATTAAGCATAACTCAACTCATATAAAAGAAATCAATCTCAACAAGATTGTTTGGTCACAAAATTCGGAGTTTGAGGGTTGTTAAAATTTCAATACTATATCTAATTTTTGTCTTTCCAGCCAAGTTATCATCAAAATAGTTGGGAGCCATATTGTTCTTTTTCTGGCTGCTTACTGGTTTTCTTAAATTTGCAAGTGGAAGTCTAAGATATTAATAGAAGGTTAACTTATAGATAATCATTATCAAAAGTATTACTTTTAATCCATCAAATACAGAACTTTATTTCTTTTACATGATTGTTAACGTTATCAAAATATACGTGTATAATCATTTTCTAATTAGTTGTGCATTTATTGAATTCCATCATACATGTAGTGCCAAAAAATCTTTTTGATTGTTCCAACTATTAAGTGTCGCTCTTTTTTCTCGACTTGCCAAAAAATTTCTTACAATTTTGTATTAAAATAATTTGATAAGATGCGAATATATAAATTTTTTAAAAATGCCCCCAACAAAGTATTTTTAATTTGAATTAAAGAAATAAATTTTCATAATAAAGAATTGGAACATTGGAGCATTGGAGATCTTAATACAGTTACAGTGTCTGTAAGTTGAAAAGCTAAAATATAAAAAAGTAATTATAGTTACTCAATTACTTTTTTGGTTTTTCATTCTCTTGTTTTATGATATTATTTACATTTGTCTATATTTTCTTTAATCTTCTTTCTACACAGCCATTCTATTTTATTTTACTCTTAACCAATAAAACAAACCTTCTCTCATCTATTTTAATAGTAGCAATGATTTTTTTTTCTCATCAAAGGAACATTATTATTATGCTTTTTTTTTCTAACTTATGATTTTCTTTTACTACTTGGGGGTTTTGTTACTATTAAATTTGGATAAGATTTTTCAAGTGTCTTTTGTTATCTTTTGACACCTTGGTCAAGTTTTTATCTAAGAAGGCCAACTTCTTATCAAATATGTAGGAATTTCATTGATTTCCAAAGGACTTCCAATCTAAATTGCACAATTTTAATGAAAACAATAGAATTGAAGAATGGGAGTTTGAGCATATTAGCTATGAGGAGAAATTACAGCTAGTAAAATATGTTTTATTATCTTTACAAATGTACTAGTTGTAAATTTTTCTATTGCCCAAACATGTATTGTATGAAATTGAAAAAAATATTAGACTCTTTCTATGGGCATGTAAATCTACTAGGCGATGTATAGTAAAAGTGGCATGGAAAGAAATTTAATATCTTAAAATTTTTGAAGGATTAGGATTGATTGAAATTTACACTTAGAATAAGGTGGAAATTAAGAAACTCTTATGGTTTTTTATGCCCAATAACTCAAACTTCTTATGGGATGGATGGATCATATCAAAGAATTGTAAGAGAAAAAGTGTTTTGGAAGTAGTGATGAAAAGATCATTAACTTAGAGTTGGAGGAATATTTTATAAGTAAAAAATGAATTTTCATAACTAGTAACTAGATCAGAGTATAAAATTATCAAAGAGAGTATAAAAGAAATTAAATGGGTAAGACTAGTATAAAAAGGAATAGTACAAAAAATAATTTTATTTGTTAGATCACTTTGAAAGATAAGTTAATCATAGCATATTGATTAGTAGTGTGAAACAGTTCACTGAACCTACAATGCAACTTTGCTCACAAGAAGAAAAATAATAGGAATATTTATTTTTTAATTACAAGTTCTCAAATTATATTTGGAGGTCTTTGTTAGGTAAAAATGGATTATCTTAAAGAATTGAATAATGAAGAGTAGAAGTATGTTGGAAGATTAAGGTTGTTAAATGTAAAAGTTTTGTAGTAACCATGTTTAGTATATTCTTCAAAACTATATTATATCATATTTAAAGAGAAAAGAATAAAAGAAAATTCAATGGTAAAAGTCTAGATAGTTTGACCATTATTGCTAAAATTAAGAAGGGCATAAGAGACAAGATGCCATTAATAAGGAAAGTAAAGTTTATAAGTTACAATAAGTTTTTACAAGAGTTTTAGAATTTGCTAAATGTAATTTTTTAGCATAAATGATGATGTTGTAATTGAATAATTTGTACTTTTTTGTGGCATATAATAATTGAGCTTTCATAAAAAAAACATTGAAAGAAATATATATATATATATATAATGTATGTCTTCATTTAATTGATTTTGCCTTTTAGATATGCGCTTTAAATGTTCTATAGGAATTTTTAAAATTTTTGTGACGTAACAATGTAAATTTTTCTTTCACAAACCCATAAACCAAATCAAATGACGAAATTATATCCGAGATATGGTTATTACACCCAGCCTTATTGGTATTAATAAAATTTGTCAGGGTACCGTCCCTGTTCTCAAAAAAAAAAAAATCAAATGACGAAATTAGTTTTTTTACAAACTCTTGACCTCCCACCTTAGTATTCCAACAACGAACATCAAGATTGTCCATACTCTTGAATACCGTCTCACACGATTTTAAATCCCCCAGCTTTGCATATGTATTTAAAACAAAGCCACCTACGAAAGGGTTCTTCTCCTTCCTATTTTCAAAGCAAAACTATGAATGTATAGCTTAGTCACCTAGTTTAGTGATGAGCTAGTTGGAACTCTAGTTGTAAGACTTGAAGTTTAATATCATGTGTGTATAAGTTAAGTATATACATTATAACATTAAAAGAAATTAGTTTGAAGTTTGACAACCCATGTGCATAATTTGAGTGCATCCATTGTAGTATTAAAGAATTTTTTTTTTAAAAAAAAAAAACCATGAACGCACAAACTAAATTCAGAAGCTTTCACGATTGTGCATACTTTTACGAGAGACTAGAATCTGAAGAGCAGGATCTGATACTACAAATATGGTGGCGATGTTTGGAGATTGCGTGGAACTGAGGTGTGTTTACAAAGAGAAAAAGTTGTGGCTGTTCTGCAGCGCGATGGGAAAGTCTTGAGATTATCATTTGTCATTTTACACACAGCTAAGGTTCAACTTTTCAAGCTGAATAACAGGTTATAAGTATATTGGCAATCTTTTATTGTCTTGGTTAACATGCTCGGAGTTTCTATTTCTATTTTTTATTTTCTAAATTTATTTGCCAAGATAAACTTCATCTGTGTTAATAATTTAAATTGCTTTTTATAAATGTTTTCTTCTTATCAGATTCATCCTTGTTAATCATTTGTGTCGGAAAATTTGAATTCTCGACACCATTATGGGGCTCACACCATTGGTCATCATCTAATGGCCCAAATCTAGGTCACATTCGAATTCTCATTTATAGATCACAGACATCTCGCCTGTCTAGATCCCCATCTCTACCTGTCATATTTGGGATTTCATTGATGGATCTTCGTCAATGCTTTCTCATCTTCAAACCCTGTTACGGGCTTATTTGTTACACAGAGAAGGTACTAGCCCAATGCATATGTATAAAAGGAAGAGGCAAGAGGAGAACCGGAGTCTTTGGTTGTTGAATATTCTGGAGTGTTTCTCCCGGTTGGTAGCGTCCCGTATGATGCTAAAGGGTTCAGTGTCCCCTTTGTGACGCTGGTATGGTGGCAGCCTCCCTTAGAAGCTGCACTCTATCTTAATGAAAGAAATGGCTTTTGATCGTAACAAACCCCTCGTCTTTGGGCCTTTCATCTAGGGCGCTCTAAATCTAATATTTGGCCCCATAACGTTTAGGCCTATTTTTCTAGCTTCCTCTTCACTTTACCTTGGGCCTAATAAACACCATAACATCGATTGTATCATTGTTGTTGTGGCCATCAAATTTTTCTTCCACATTAGAATCGAATAATTTTTTTTACTTGTGTATATTTAATAGCTGCTTTCTTATGTAATTTTGACCCTTTTATATTTGGTGATCCATGCATTCACAAGATATATTTCAATTACTTGATTCCTTAAATCATTGTTATTAGTGGCATTTGTGATCAAATAATTTTTTTTATAACTTCTTGATGTAAAGTGAGGGATGTTTTTCACTAGATAGTAACTCTTTTTAGCCTTATTAGTAAATTTGATCGAAGCTCATAAGCTCAAATTAGGGCTCTCTCTAAGGTCCTTATAACTTATAACTCAGCTTATGGACTCTCTCTAAGGTGCTTTATTTAATTTTTTTATTTCAATTAAAGTTTCTTTAAGATATAAACCCATCACATTTCTAGTAACGGACGTTTTCTTTCATCATTTAGTAACTTTGACAAGAGCTTGTAAGCTAAATAGAGAGACATACTTTACAAACTTATAACTAACTCTTGCAAAAGGCTATGCATTTGTGCTAGTCTCTAATTCTTGTTTTTTAAATTTCTTATAGTTATTGTACAAGATTTTGTTTGAAAGGTTTAGGCATCATGCCCCAAATGTTGTACCTAACATTAGGATTAGTTTTTAATCCAACATTTAACTATTAATAGAAATAGTCAAGGCAAAGTCTATGTTTCAAAAGAAATAAAATTATCTTTTAGGCTTTCTCAAAGGTACTTTTTTAAATAGCCTTGCTTTTTAACTAACCTTCTTTGGGATATAAAATCTTTATATTTTTAGTAAGAGACATTGTTCCCCATTAGATAATAACTATTGATGGAAGCTCATAAGCTCTACTAATGGACATATTTCACAAACTTATAACTTATGGACTCTCTCAATGGTATTTTTGTAATAACTGTTCATTTCATTTAACTCTTCTTTAGGACATAAAGTCTTTAAGGGTTGTTATCTTTTATCTAACAATAACTTTAACGGAAGTGCATAAGCTCAACTAATGAATTTACTTTAGAAAATTATAACTGATGCACGCCAAGGGGTTTTTCTTAAACAACAAGCTACTTAGCTAAAAAATAGTAATGCTTCTTAAGTCATAGCAATTAAATAACACTTTATTGGGTCGAACTACTCTAGGAATAGTTTAATTCGTAGAATAAAATATTCCTATTGTCAAGCGTATTTAATCATTTAGTTAGTCAACATATAAATCGAGTTACCAAGGGCTTAGGTTTGAAAAATTGTTTTGGGAATATAAGTCAGAGTTATGAAGTTTAGAAAGTGCAAGAAAATCAATGGCTGGGGAAGATACTAGAAAATTTATGATAGTGACGATGGCGTTGCAAATTCTCATTCTTGTTGACGTGCAAGCTAGTGACCTTGTTCCTCGAACCTCCTTCGCTGCATCTTCATTGCCCATACTGTCTCCTTATTCCTCTGTGCTAGATAAAGTTTACCCATCAATGAGTTCATCCTTTTCAGATAAACTTTGGGATTGCAGACAAAATTGGCTTTCCTTCCTTATATACAAACGTTGTCTTGTTCGTAGTTTTACAATATGCTTGGAAGATCAAAGGGTTAGCCCTAAAATTCTGATAGGCATTGCATGGTGTGCAGCTGACTGCATGGACAAACCTCTGGACTTTATTCCAATTTGTTTCATGCAATGCTATAAGAGACATTCCAGGAATGACTTCCATTCGAAAACTCCCTAGTGTGAGGTATGGGTAAAACCTCCTCACTACATCTAATCTCTTATCTTTTCAGTGATGTGATGGTGGCTGATTGATTGCCATTAAAATACTAGAATAAGCTTCTTTTTTTGGGGGGGAGGGGGGGGGGGGGGGGGGGAATTTTTTAGTCTTTTTAAACTCAGCAAAAAAGGACTATGGGACTCAAAAAAATTCTTTATAGAAGATTTAGTTTCATTCACCAAAATTCATTATAAAATTAGAGAGTTATATTGCATACACAAAATTCATAAATTTAAAAGATTTAAAAAAATTGAGAATGATTTGGAAGGCATCCTAACTTATGATCAGGTACAATGATTATTCCTTTAAAAAAGGGCTAGAGAGAATTGGTATAAATTGTAGGTGAGGTGATCAAACTAAACTTGGATATGTTAATAAAAGTAATTTTGATGACTAGCTTGGTATTAAATCTCCATGAGTAACAGTGGTGGGAATAAAATGAACTTTTGTCATTTTTTGTTTTGTATTTTGTCATTCAACCTCCAATTGTTTGTGGTTGACTTACTAATCACACAAGTGAGAATATGACTTTCCTTTTGCTCATCTTAAAATTTTTTTGGTACAATATTTGCACTCATAACATGCTAATGGTTTCAGATATAGTTGGAGGATTCTCAAGGCATGTCCAACAAGTGGATCTATTATATCGCATAGTTTTCAATTGTCTCTTGTTTCAAGTAATGTTATTTTAAGTTATTGAATAAAATGATCTAAAGCTATTTTAAGAAACTTTCAATGTAGACCACAAAAGTACAACATTATTGTATCATTTCAGAAATGAATATTTATTGTTTTTATTAAATATTATCTAATCGATAATTAATATCTTATAAATATATGCTCTCACAATTGATGTAGATGATATATTATTTTGACTATTCCAAAATAAAGTTTGGATATATCTCGATTTGCATAAAGATGTTCTAAAAGAAAAGTTAAAATGTAATAATCTATTATAACATTTTGTCCAACAAGAATGACAAGTATAATTTAATAAGTTACATAAATAAAGATACTAATAACTTCAGAAACTTATAACTTAACATATGAACTAAAGGACATACTTCATCAACTAATGGACTAATGGACATACTTTATTTGACTGAAGCTCAAAAGTTTAACTAATAGACAAGTTAGAAAATTCAAAGTTCAACTTAAAAACTAGCTTAAAGATTAAAATGTTATCTTTTAATTTAAATTTTACCTCAAGGGTTTTATCTTCTGATGTGAGATTTTCGTCCTATATATACATCCTTACATAGTTAGTATCATTGGACTCAAGTTTGTACATGGTGGAATAGATTTGACATAAGTTCTAATACCAAGTTAAAAAGCCCAATGACCTAACTTAAAAGTTAATTCAAAGATTAAAGAGTTATCTTTTAATTTAAATATCACCTTAAGGATCCTATCTTCTGATGTGGAGCTTTTATCTTGTGATAAAAGAAAAGGATTGTGGAAGTCATAGAAGGTTCATTATGAAATATTTATATTCATTCACATATATATTTCAGTTTTTGGAACATTGATTAACGAATGACTTTGATTGAAAAACTGAGAGCACATGATTGGAAAACACTTTTTATATGGCATTTACCAAATGATAAAGGTTATTAATGTTTCGTTTACGTTTTCTATGTTATGCATGTTAAATTAGAAAACAATGAACAAATAGAGTACATTGATTTGAATTAAAGAAGTAAAGTTCTCGTGACACTGACTTTAATGCAATAAAAATCCTGATTATCTTTGCCTTTAGTAAGGCTTTAGAAAATGAAAATCCAAGATAGTAGCTATGGTCACAAAAGTTACATTCTCGATGTTCCATTACATGATAGCTTTAACTTTTAATTATTTACTTTATATTGTTGTTAACACTAATGCAACTTGGTATCTCTATATTTTTTCCAAATTTGTAAATAATTAGCTAACATTTAACTTCGATTTGATATTGGTCTATACATTCATTTTACCTTTCCATTAAAAATTAACTTCAATTCATGTTAATTTTTCTTAATATTTTCAACCACCTTTTTTATCTTACTCACCAAATAATCTTGGTTACTATTTTGTTAATGCAATTAAATAAATAGATTCAATTTCGTGATCTTTTTTTTTCTTACGAGTTTTTTTTCTCCAATAACGTCTGTTCATATCTCCCTTAAAGATCTATAGAAAGATATTTGTTTCAACTATTTTTCGGTTTCTACTAGAGTGGTTCTGTAGAAAATTCCTTATTTTCACCATCATCCTTTAGAATTGTGAGAAAATAAGAATGTATCTCCTTAAATTGTAATTATTATTTAAACCTTTAATCCTATTATGCATAATAATCTTTTTGTTGTTTAATATGAGATTTAAATGATATCTTTTGTTAAAAATAAATAGAATCAACCATCCTACTCCAATTTATGTAACATTATGAAATAGTCTTAACACTAGTGTTAATATTTTATTTCTTGAGAAGATATTATTGTTTTAGTCCTCGTGCTTTTATCTCTTTACATCATCACTGAGTAAGCTTTATTTTTATGTTTTAGTTCTTTAAATTTATTTCTATTACCAAAACAATTATTTCATGCAACTTCTTATAGATCCTCGAACTATTTTTTACAAAGCTTGCATAATATTATAGTAGTACTTTTACAAACTTACTGACATTTTGCTTAGTGAGCTGGAAATGTGCTTTCCGACATTCTTCACGCATCACTCTACTAATGGGGCTGTGTTGCAAATGTTAAGTGTGGTATGGTTTCAGACTCAGTTGAGGACTTCGTATGCTTGAAGCGGGTGCTAGACTTCCTGGATTAACATTTTTCAGATGCATTGCATTTTTATGTTTTATCGGACCATTCTTGGCTAGTAGCCGAGGTCATTTGGGAATGAACTTCACAAAATTCATGCTTTCTGTTTGAAGTTTTCAAAGTTTTACTGTAATTTTCATTCAGACTGTTGAGATTGTGTCTCAATGAACAGTCGTCCATCAAAGCGCTTACTTTCATTAATGACTTTGTACAATTTTAATTCGCGACCAAAAGACTTTTGCACATGAAAAGGGAAAACTTAACGAAAACGAAAAACTGCTTCGGACAAGATTTATTCTTAATGCCACGTCGATATCCTATTGGCATTGCCTTAAGAAAAGCATTTATTGCCTTGGAATGATGCTTTGAAGCGTATCCAGGGAATTGAATGACGTCATTAGCTGTAAGAATAAAACAATTTGTTACACTCACTACTATTATGTCAAAAAACTTAAGTTATTAATTAGCTATATAGTATTTCATTTGAATATCATCTACAACATAGAACCTCATAAAGTAAAATAATGTTACACAAGTCCTTATAAACCTATAACATAATTCTTTTTTATATGCATAATATTGTTGCATGCCTTAGTAGTTATAAATATATAATGGAAGAGCATGATCTTATAAGTTATTCCAATTTTATAAGATCTTATAAATATTTGAGTTTCATATTGTAAAGGATAATTTCCTATGCTCTCTTTTTTATTTTTATTGTTCTGGGAGCACATAATTAGTTGATAATATATATTCTTGCACTTAACATAGACTATTTAAGAACATATATGTTGATTAGGTGTAGCACATTTTAAAGTGAAAAATCATTGTTTGCTACCAAGTGGTTGAGGAGCATCTTTTGAGAAGATTGTTCAAGTGTTTTTTTTTTTTTTTTGAAGTTGCTTTTGCTAGGTTGTATTCATTGCATTATATATCTAGCTTGTAATTTAAAGATGCAAGTTATATTGTATCAATTTGTAATCCCTTAGATTGAAGTAGTTTCCTTTTATGTAGAGGAAATCTTTGTATTAGGTGCATGACACCTAGAGTTTAGGCTAAATTGACCTATTTGTTAGAAAGTGTGTGGATCTCATGATGTAGGATTCCTCAAGTTTTAAGGAATCATAGTCTAGTGGTGTTCACTTTGTAAAAAATTGGAAAGTAGTTTTTCTTTGGCTGATTAATCTTAATTAAGCTAATTAAAGAGGGGTGAATATAGATTAAGGTAATTGAACCATTCTTAAAATAAATCTATGTGTGTATTATTTCTTTCTCTTTGTATCTCTCTCTTTTCTGTAAATTCATTTTACTATAATTTATATTGTTTATTACATGCAAATAACAATCCAATGCACACAATTAATAACATTTAAGTAGAAAAGTGAAAGGAACTTGAAAAGGTTACAACCTAATTCAAATTCTCCATTTCTTAGGTCACCATAACCCTTACAATGTTGAAGAAGAAACATAAGGTTTCAATCTTATAAACCTTTTCATTAATTTTTTTATGATTATAAGGGATTTTATATGGAATTAATTCTTAATTTAGTTACTTTTGCCTTCCTATGTTACTTTAGTGTTAATAGCACACCTATAATTCTTTGGGCATGACACAAGCTGAGCTTCTATATATCAAGTTCAATAAAATTGGTTACAAAAATCGATATGACAATTCAATGAAGGTTGTTATTATAAGTGTATGGAAATCTTTTATCATCTTAGTTAACCTTTTTGGAATTTTCATTTTGATTTTTTGTTTTCTAAACTTATTTGCTAAGATAAACTTCATCTTTTTTAATAATTTATATTTTAAAAAAATTATTCACCTTATTATATTCATCCTCATTAATAATTTGTATAGACTTTTTCATTACTTCCCAACCTTCAAATCGCAACATTGGTATTGCACATGAACACTTTATGTTTTAAAAACTCTTGCATGATTCAAGTAGGCCTCGCCTTGAGTTGCAGGTCCTTATTTCTGGGTTTTTCAACTCACCTTCATCTTTAGGCATGTACACATTTGGATACTCATTTATGGATTGTAGACCTTTCACTTATCTAGATCAACCTTCTCTTCCTATCATATCAATTCCATTCCATTTGTCTTCCAGCTCTCGTCTTTGGGCCCTCCAAATATGCGCCTCTTGTTTTTACCTTCCTTTTTGGTCCATTAATGAACAATGTAATTGTCTAACGTAGATTGTATCATTGTTGCTATGGTCATCGAATTTTTCTATTATTTTAGAATCTAACAATTATCATTTTTACTTATATATATATATTTAACAATCACTTTCATATGTAACTTTGACCATTTATAGTCACCGTCTCAATGGGTTCTATGATCTATAAAAAAAAATGTTCTAACTTTTCAATATAGAGTAAAGGATGTTTGTCTTTCATTAGATTATAACTTCAATGAATGCTTATAAGCTCAACTAATAGGTATAAGCTCTATGCTTTTTTAAATGGCTTTTCATTTCAATGAAACTTTTTTTTTAAGATATAAAGTTTGTACATTTTTTATAAGGAGTGTTGTTTTTCATCATATAGTAACTCTGATGAAAGCTTGTAAACTCAACTATTGGATATACTTCACAAACTTATAACTCATCTTGCAAGCTCTTTCAAAGGGACTCTTTTGAAATAACATTCTATTTCAATTAAACCTTCTTTTAACTTATAAAGTCTTTACGTTTCTAGTAAGTGATGTTGTCTTCATCCAATAGTGTCTCCCATGGAAGCTCATAAGTTCCACTAATAGACATGCTTTAGAAAATTATAACTTAGCTAATGGACTTTCTCAAATGTGCTTTTTTAAATATCTTTTCATTTCAATTAAACTTATACATTTCTAGTAACGGATTGTTGTCTTTACTTGTACAATAACTTCAATGGAAGCTTATAAGTTCCAATATGAGACATAGCTTACAAGCTTATAACTTATCTTATGGACTCTTTCAAAGGAATTTTTTTTAAATACCTTTTAATTTCACATAAACCTTTTTTAAGATATAAAGTCTTTACATTTCTCATAAGGGACGTTGTTTTTCATTCGATAATAACTTTGATAGAAGCTTATAAGCTCAACTAATGGACATATTTTTTAGACTTATAACTTATCTTATGGACTCTCTCATAGTTACTTTTCTAAATAGCTTTCTATTTCAATTTAACGTTCTTTAAGATATAAAGTCTTTATATTTCTAGCAAGGGATGTTGTCCTTCATTTGATAGTAAACCTATTGGAAGCTCATAAGCTTAACCAATGGATATACTTTACAACCTTATAACTTAACTTATGAAATCTCTCAAAGGTGCTTTCTAGAATAGCTTTTCATTTCAATTAAATTTTCTTTATGATATCTTTACATTTCTAATGAGGGATTTTGTCTTTCATCACATAGTAATTCCAATGGAAACTTATAAGCTCAACTAATGAACATAATTTAGATTATGGACTCTCTTAAAGGTGCTTTTTTAAAGTTTTTTTTCAATTCAATTATACATTTTTTAGGATGTAAAATCTTTACATTTCTAGTAAGGGATCTTTTCTTTCATCATATAGTAACTCTAATAGAAGCTATCAATGGACATATTTCATAAACTTATAACTTATCTTATAGACTATTGTTTGAAAAGAGAACCAAATTCTTTCATGGTAGGTTGATCTACACCCAAAATTAATTATTTCTTCTTGTTGAGATGAATTCATTTACAATCATATTGTAATTTTTTGAAAACGTTGATGATACCTCAAGTTAAGGTCTTGGATGTGTTAATGGTTCTCTGTTAAAGTTCGTAAGTAATATTTAGTGTTTATTTTAGAATCTTTTGTTATTGCATTCTCATTGACATTATCCGAGGTTTGAATTTGATCATCTACACTTATTAAGATATTATAATTTCTAAGAATATTTTCTCATTACCTACTTTGTTGAATAGTACTGTAAAAAGAACAAATTAACTACTGTCATTTAAGGAATTTTATGGAAAGATACTACTTTCCATTAATCTTCTATTTTCTTTAAACATTTCTTTATGATTCGTGACTTTCGTTTTTTTGTGTAAATTTTCCTTTTCAATAAAATCACCAGCTTTTCAATAATAACTTTTAGATGTATATTCTCCTCGCCAATGACAAGTATAACGATTGAAGCCCTTGAAATCCTTTTTGGCGCTTTATCTCTTTTATGCAGATCTTTTCTTTTAAAGCCTTTTTTACGGGTTGTTTGGTTAAATTCATTATTAGTATTTTATTATCCTCTCATTTGTTCATTTGAAACTAGTAACAAAACTAGTTACTTTCGTACTAGGATAAGTATACTTAAGTTATGGTGTAAATCTAACATTAACGCAAAAACTATTTTGAAACTTTTGACCTTAGTCAAAAATGACATTTTTTAAACCAAAATTACTTAACTAAATGCGGATCATATTTCCAAAAATCATCAATATTTAAATATTATTTTTAATTTTTTTGTCTCATTGTAATTTATTCATAAAACTTTCAATTTTAATAATCAAGTCCTTGTGAGACATCTTTTTCGAAGTTTCCAGTTTATTACCTGAATGATAAATGTTAGCCTGTCATGTAGCCAATTCACCACATGCCTGAACATGTACTAAGACGACAAGTATGAAAGCGGCTAAAAAAATTATAATTTATAGAGGGAGACGCAAGCGGTGGCTCAACTATGTCCCAAAGTCACCAGCACCAACCAAGCATTATTTCTTTGATTGAACGTTTCCGATAGGGCAATGGTAATTTAATTGTATTTTTAAGTTTTTGGTATCAAATCTTTACAGTTTTACACTATTCTTAACTATATGGTTTTACGGAAGTGTAAAACCTTACCACCAAGTATTGCATTTTACTACTTTTTTTTTTGTGGTAAAAGGGTTAGAACCCTTATTTTGATATTTATTTCACAGTATGAGCCAAGGCCCAAAACTTTTGTAAAAAAACTACATAGGGTGGGGCATTGAATCTAACCCATTAATACATAATCTTGAACTTTAGGTATTAAGATAACATGAAATAAAACCTTTAAAGTGTCTAAGAAAATCATACAATATTACATTTTTCTACATTCTTTATCAATGTGAGAGCCAAGTATAGAGTAATTTAGAAGAGTAAAGTCTATAAATTATAATAAATTTTTGCAAGAGTTTTAAAATTTTTCAAATATAATTTTTGAGCCTAAATAAAGATATTATAACTGAACAATTATATTTTTTTAGTGATATAAGGTAATTGACTTTTCACCTAAAAAAATAAGTATAAAACCTTAATGAGGAGCCGTTACTTAGTCAATCTGTAGGAGGCTTTATGTGCTAGGGATATTACAGTATTGATATTGTAAATATAGAATTATCTATTTTTGTTTGTTCATTTGAATTATTTACCCAAGTTTACTTCAGTTTTGCTAAAGGTCACGTATATCGATTTGTAAAACTCTCTTACCTGCACCAAGAGTTACTTAGTAGGAAGAGCCGGTTCAAAAGTCACAATTCTTGGCAAAACTTATAGCAAGGACGTTGATTTTTAGGATGCATGATGGCGATTTTTTCTGATATGGTAGAAAAATCTATTGAAATTCTGGTTTAATTTAAGTTATTTGATTTAACTCAAGTCCAGCTTTAAATAGTATAAATTTACTTAATATAAGACAAAATATTAAAGATAAAAATTTAAAATTGGAAGCACCGTGATGAGAATCACAAGAGGAACACGAGAGAAAAGCTCGATGTGGATCCAGGAGGCAAGAAGATAGCATTCACAAGCTTTAACTGCCATTACGAGACCAAGCTCTTCTGCCACCCCTTAGAGCTCTTGGAGTGATGTTGTACACACCCTTTTGGACGACTCCACTTGATTATTATCCTTATATGCCTTCGAACCACGAGCGTTCATGGTGATTGCATACTATTATTTGAAATATGATTATTATATTTAATTTTGTTATTATTAATCAAAATTATCAAAGTTTAGCCCTTTTAAAAAAATGATAACTGCCACTATTGTATGAACTTGCTTTTATCAGTCAGGATGCACGTTCATAGAGGAGAGATCGAAACCTAGCTTTGATAAATGAGATTAGCTTCTTTTTATGGACTATAGTTTTAAATTCGTATTTGCCAATTACCAAGATGTAGAAATTTTTTTTTATCATTTTAGCCAATTGTTAGCTTAGTAGTTTTTAAGAAAGATCAATTAGAGTTAAATAATTATAAATCACTATAAAATTAAGAGAATATGTTGCTTAATATATTTTATGTTTTAATTTTTATTTTTTATATAGTAATTTGATATATATGATATTTTACATTTTTCAAAATTTTGACTTACACTCTGTCATTTATATTTATTCAAAGTATGAAACTTTGTTGTTATTAATAAAATTTATTAGTATACTAATTTTTTTAAAAAGGAATTCTATGCTATGGTGCAAAACCACATGAAAAGGGAAAGCCTTATAAAGCACCGTCATTAACGATCGAAGCAACTTTGTACAAATGAAATATCAAATGGTGCAACTACTCAGTATATACAAGTATGCCTAGAGCATTTAAGAGTCTGGGCGTTCGCATCCTCTCGGTTAAACTTCAAAACAGGAAGGTTTTCTTTTTTTTGGCAGAAAACCGATGGCTGGAAAATTTATGATTGTTTCTATAGGGTTGTTTCTTATTATTCTCATACAAGTGCAAGCTAATGACTTTGCCCATGCTTCTTCTTACCCCTCATCACCTATGGTCGTAATTACTCATTTCCCTAGATTGGATAGTAGTCCCGGACCATTGTCCCAATGCATTACCAAAAGGATTGGGAATTGTAAATGGAAACCATGGGGAAAAATATTTCGAGACATTTGTTTTGAAATATGCATAATTCGTAGTTTTGCATGATGCATGAAAGACGTGGTCAATCATGACGACCCAATATGACTGAACCCTGCAAAGATCACTGCTTAGCCACAAGAAACGAGGGAAGCCGCCGTTTTCCAGCTTGTTTCCTCAAATGTTATCGAAAGCATATTAAGCTTCATTGAGATATTGTTATTTCAGATTCGATAAGTAACTCCTAAATTCTTGCTCTCTCTCTCTCTCTCTCCCCGCCTCTTCTTCGAATGAATGCAGACATGAATGAACAGTGAATCTACCTATTTACAGTGCGGACTTATCGATTTTGTTAGTGCTTTCAAATTTTCTCATTACTTCTGCACAGTAATAGAAGGGTGATTGCGGCAAGTTTAGCTGTATTTAATATAATTTGAATCTGCTTTCTTCGTGCATTAAAAATATCTTTACCAAAAACTCATGCCGGTAGCCTAGTGGTAAAGTTATTAAGATTTGACCCTAGGTTAGGCTTTCAAATCCTTTTATTTTCAAAAATCCTTTCCCCCTCTCCTTCACCTAACAAAAAAAGACCGTCTACTATATTATTGGAAGCAAGTTTCAGATGCTCTTCGTAGTCATTCTATTAACTGAACTGGACCTCACGTTTTCCGCTTGGTACATGGAAAGTTATTAGTTTTGTTAACTATTGAGAAAAAGATTAAGATATTAATTAAAGTTTCATTATGAAAGAATAAGATTGTAATAAAAGGTTAATTATGCAAGATTATATTTATTCAAATATCGATATTAGAACAATTTCATGTAACTATTTGTTTTGACTCTTGTGTACCACTCACAAAATAAAGTACTTCTATCCAGTTGGAGAAGTAAAGTTCTCTTGATATTGAACTTAAGACAAATGAAATCTAGGATATCATTATTGCCTTATATATTACTCTGGAAGGCAGAAGTCCACGATAATAGTTATGGTAAAAAAGTTAAATTTGTGGTGCACTACGTGAGAACTTCAACTTTAATTTAACTTTTTACCTAATTGTTAATGCCAATTCAAATAAATATCTACCTTTTCCAATTTCTGGAGCATTTCTTGATAATAAACTTCAAATGCAAAATTCATGACCAAAATGGGCTTTCTATGCCTTATCACTCTTTTATTCCATCCACCAAATTTTTATTTTATTTTATACCGGTTAAGTTCTTGTAATGCATAGTAAAAACAGCTAGTGAGAACGAACTAAAAATTACAAATGAGGTAATCAAATACATTATATCAAAATGATTTTGATGATTAGTTAATGACAATTGGTATTCAATCTCGATGCCTTGTAGTACTAGAGGTGAAATGAATTTTTTCCATTTTTGGTTTGTCTTTTATGCATTAAGTTTAATTGTTTATAGTTAACCTACTAAATACGTAAGTAAGATTATCACTTTCCTTTTGTTCATTATGTATGCTATTTTTTGTGCAATAATATACACTTACGACACACTAATGGTTTCAGGTACAATTGGAGGATTCTCAAGGCCTGCCCAATAAGTAGATGTACTATATCACATAGTTTTCAATTGTATCTTGTTTGCCTTTAAGTTGTTGAATACAATGAACTAAAGGTATTTTATAAAAATTTTCAATGTAGATATTGTTGTATCAGTTAATGATATATTCGTTTGACTATTCTAAAATAAATTGTTTCACAATTACCATTAAGTTTGGGAATATCCTGATCTAGGTAAAGGTATTCTAAAAGAAAAATTTTTACACGAAATTAATCTATTAAAATATTTTATCAAAGAAATAGATGTGTAATTTAATAAGTTAAAAAAAATAAAGATAGAGAAAAATAAATTATGTAAAGATTCAAAAACTATAAACTATCCATTTGTGCTATGGCCGCATGGATTAGTAACAGACGAAATTATCACTCACTGAAAGTGGACCACAAAATATCCTAAGACAACATTATTAAAACTAGGCTCAAATCCGCTGAGCCGAATTCTAAGCCTACAGATGGAACAACGCATATAGCAACAAAACCCAAAACGGGCCCACTATCAGTTTCGATTAGTTTGAGACTTGAGTATTTTTGTGCTCACAATGAAGAAAATTTACCCCAAAAATATTTGAGATAATCACTAGAATATCTAATCAAGCGAAGGGTTTTTAAATTTAAGATAATAAAGAAAAATCATTTGTCTATACTAGCTTGAATTAATAATATATAAGATGAGAAAGAGAACACAACTTGTAATTCCTTGGCACTCATTTTAAGAGAGGAAAAAGTAATTTGTGAGGCTAGCATGTGATATCTCTAAAACAAAGAAATTTTTAGAATTTTTTAATCATTACCATTTATATGGAGTTACGACAATGAACATCAGGACCATTTCAAGTCCTAATAATAATTCAATTGATAATGGCTATGAATGTCTAATAATACTTTCTTTTCATCAAAAGAACATTATTGCATTTTTTTTGGATTTTTTTCCAAATTATGATTTTCTTTAACTACATTGGGTTTTTGTTACTATTAAATCCAATAAGATTTTTTTTTCAATGTTTTTTGTTACCTTTAGGTCATGCTGCTTGAATATGGAACTGCAAATAAGATTGAAAGAAACATCTATTTGATGTATTCACCCTTGCCTAAGATGCATTGAGTCAAAAACGAAAAGGACTATTGGAAAAGGAGGACATAGGAAAGTATAACTAGGAATCTTAATTCCAGTAGTCCTTTTCGCTTTTGACTCAATGCATCTTAGGCAAGGATGAATACATCAAATAGATGTTTCTTTCAATCTTATTTGCAGTTCCATATTCAAGCAGCATGACCTAAAGGTACAAAATTAAAAAAGGAGGACAAGTTAATATGGGAATTAAACTCATATAGGTTATTTTTGGCATCTAGTGCGTATAATGATAAAAGAATAAAACAATCAAAGATTACTTGCGTTAAATTCATATGGAACAAAATCATTCCACCTAACATAAGTCTATTTATGTGGAAAGTCATTCATATTGGAATTTTGATGGAATGCAGTATGCAAAGGAAAATGATATAAATGGCTTCAACATGTCAGTATCTCTTACATGGCCATATAGAAACAATGGATCATATCTCCATACATAGTAAGCTGGCTCAAAGAATATGGAGTAAATATGCAAACACCCTAAAGGTGCCAATTAATTGAAATTCACTTCATTCATTGTTGACGTCTTGGTTCTTTGAAACAACATTGAACAATCAGAGAACAGCAATTATTGCTATCTCGGGGAGCTTGATCACTATAGGCATTGGATGGCTAGGAATTATACAAAACATAATAAATGCAAATGTTCTTACGTTGTATACACAAGGATATAAATAATTGGTTACTACTTCTTTCCACATTCTCGCTTATAAGTACATATGCAAGTTTTCAGGATCATGTTACTTTATAGAGTCTAAGAATTCCTATAAGACATATTATACTAAAAAGGTGTGCAAGGATAAAGTGGTGTCCTCCCCCAATTGGTACAATAAAGCTAAATGTAGATGGATTTAATGAATTGGGAAATAGCATAGGAGGAGTTGTAACATATAGTAATGGTAGCATTGCTTGGGTTTTTGCTACAAAATTCAGCCACAGAAGCAATGCACATGTAAAGACACATGCTCTCCTCACAAGCCGCTAAATTTATCATGAATATAATCAACTTCCACACCAAATAGAGACAAGTTCTTTCTACTTGGTGCAATGTATGCTACAATGATGGAAATACCCATGATATTTGAAGTATCTAATACGAAAATGTGTATGTCTGATGCCAAAGAACATTGTTATAAGACATATACTTAGAGAAGGGAATTCAAGTGTAGATAGATTGGTAAATCATGGACACTAGGTTCAGAATCTAAATTTTTTTGATCAACTTGACTCTTTGCCAAGGTTATATGGGAATCTTATTAAGAATGATAAGCTTAAGAAATTATAAACCATCATAAGGTTAAGCCCAGAAGCTAACCTTTGTATTTATTGCTTTTTAATATATTTATGTCCACACTACGAGCTTGACTTATAGGCTTGATAATTAATTTTCTAAGAGTTAGGTTCACATCCTATCTTTTTTATTTATATAAAATATGGTTTTTTGACCTAGCTTTTTTTTTTTTTTAGGAATAAAATGTGTTAGGGTTCTCTCTCTCTCTCTCCGCACCCCCCGCCCCCTCCCTTTCCTCCTCATCTCTTCCTTTTTTTCTTTTTTTTTTTAGAAAGAATATATTTTGGCTTTTGGATATGCCCTTCAAATGTTTATAAAAATAGCAGGTGATCTTTTTGTGTTAAAATTTCTTTTATTAGTATGACTTTTGACAATGTAATTTATTTTAAAGCAAACTTATAACCCAAATTAACCAACTAAATTCCTTTTTCTTTAAAAGGTAAAATAAAAAAGGAAGAAAAGGGCACTTATAATTCTTGGTTTAATCGAAAAGCTATCTATTACTATATAGATTTTAGTTCCTTTTCTTATGAACTTTCTTTTGGCAAAGTTCTGTGTCTCTATCTTTAATCAAGCTACTTTACAATTCTCAATTTATTTTTATAGAAAATTTCACCTTGCTAGAAGTTGATCACTTCCTTGGTTACTTTCATATTGATTTTATCCATAAAGATAAATTCTATGATGATTGCGCTTGTGGATTTTATTATACGTGGCCTGCTTATCTTGCATTTAAAATGACTTTCGTTTAAAATCTTAGTTTATGGCTCTGATTTAATATGCCAATAGTATTAGATTTTTCTTCGACTTGTTCATTTACCCATTCACTTAAGGTTCTTCAAACGTCATTTGATTAACAAAGAATCTTAAAACCTTATGAAACTCCCTCAAGGACATTAGATCAACCAAAAGTCACTTGATTAAAAAAATAGTTTTTCTTCCAAAGCTCACAACTATTGAACAAGATTTGTTTAATTACTTTACGAATACACTAATTCTAGAATAAAGAATCTTTCATTTACGCAGTGTAATAAATGAATGCAACAATGATCAAAATCAATCTATTCTAGTGCATACTTTTCATATATATTTGTTTTCTTCTTTCAAAACCTTGTGTCTTTAGATAAATACCCTTGTTATCAAATTGTCCACTTTAACTATTCACTTTAATATTGCTTCAAATATTTGAATTAACATAATAATCAGTTAAAACCCTATAGCTCTCTCCAAAGGATATTAGTTAAAACTAAAGTCGCTTAACTAGAAAAAAAAAATAATTAGAGGTCACAACTATAAAATGATATCGCACCTCTCACCAGAGGATATTAAAACAACCAAAAGTCACTTAGTTGAAAAAAAAATAATAAATGCCGCACTTCTAAAAGTCACAACTAATAGAAAAATTAATTCAACTCATATTGCTCTAATAATAAATTCCTAAAAAAAAAAAAAGAGTACCTTATTTGTAACCCTGTCTAATCATTCAATTACGTAACTTTATAAGAATCTTATACCTTAAATGTCGTATTAATCATAAATCAAAGCCATCAAATTTCGAAGCTGAAGTAAATCAATGAGTAGGACATGGCTTAGAAAATTTGAGGTGGTGATAATGGAATTGCTTCTTTTCTTTCTGATTGTGGAGCAAATTGTTGAGGTAGCTCCTACTGCCTCCATTTCTCAGTCTCAAATTTCCATCCTTCATCCTACTTCCCTTGGATTAGATAAAGTTAAGGATCCAATGCATACATGCTTTTTGGCTAAAGCTAGACTTTGCAAGAAGTTACTATCCCTCGATGGCATTGAGTTTGAAAATTGTTTGATTTTCGGGTTTTTAAAGTGCCTGGTACGGTTCGGACCCAGGTCAGTAAGGGATCCGTACCTGACATGGTGCTTAATTGAATGCCAAGTCAACAAACATCAAAGAGATATGGTGGTTTGTTTCCTAGGATGTTATGAAAAACACGTCAACGGGCATCGGTAGATCGTTCGGATACAGAATCCCTAGACTCAGGTTTGGTAAGATTTCCATACTCTATATAATGTTTTATCTTTCTAGCCATGCTATCATCATTAAAGACATAACCCACGTTGTCGCGTTGTCGCGTTTACCTAGATGCTTCTCAAGCTCTGCAAAAAATTGTACGTCGGTACTATAAGGTTGATTGTAGAAGATTAATTTTCATTCATCACAAAATGTACAAAACGTAGAACTTTGTTTCTTTTGTATCCATGTTGTCCTATTAAAAGCTATACCTTTACACATCATATAATTCATGGAGCATTTATTAAATTCAATGATAAAGTATGATCAAAATACTTTTATGATTGTCTTGAATATTAATTGTTACTCTTTAACCCACTTGCCAAAAATAATGATTATGATTCTTTAAAAATAGTTTTCTAAGAGAAATACGATAAATTTCAAAATAAAATATCAATTGAAGTATCTTAATTTGAATAGGAAAAATAATGCTTCGTGGTACTTAAACTAAATCAATAGCAACAAAGTTTTAACTAAGCAAATAGCGAATGATCATCTTCTTCCTTTTTTTTTCCCCTACAAAAAAAAAGTATAAAAATCTTCACAACCATTATATAAAAGGATGTGCTGAAATTATTTTATCTCTATTTTTTTTTTCAACAACCAACATTTCATATCTCTCTTAATCAATAAAATGATATTTCTTTCATCTATTTTACCTCATTATAAATTTTGGAAATAATTGTATTAATTTTTAAGTTTTTAAAATAGGATATCTCTCTCATCTATTAGTTCTTTTTTTCTTTTATTACTTTTCTTCACTATACCTTGTGTTTGTGGAGGTGGATTTTAAATTTATAGCTTACTATTTAACGCTTAAGGATGCCATGGTTTCAGGTTCAATTGGAGGCTTTTGTCGGGCATGTGAAAGATGGACTAGCAGCATAATAATATTTAGTTGTTTCTTTTTTAAAATGGAATCTACTTACATGCTCTCTTCATTTCATGATGGATGACGTACTTTCTAGTTATTCAAAGTAAATAAAAGTTCGAAATTTTGTTTTTAAGTAAAGAGGACAATTTTTACATTTAAACATCATCTAAGTGTTTTCTTTTACATAAGTGACTTTTATTTTCAACATTTTTTAAACATTGAATATATCTTAGGTTTAAAGTTAAATGAGTTGTAATTTGCTTTCTTACATATTGAATATACCTAATGGTTGAAAGTTGATCAATAATTGAAAAGATCATTTTAAGCTCTCATATCATATTAGAAATAAATCTAAAGTCTAATCCAAAGACTAATTTATTAGTTGGTAAACAAAAATTTATATTTAAAACTACTAGAAAAGATTTTTTTTTTCTTTATGTGAGACTTTTCACCTCAAAACACAAAAACTTTTAATTGTCCCATCTTTAGAATAATATCTAAGTACATACTCTCTCCTTAGCATGATAGATGCTATAATTTTTTTGTTCTAACTAATTAAATGTTTAAAAATACAATACTTATCTAAGATTATAATAGATTTCTGGCCAATGTAAGATTACCTTTTGAAAAATTCTATTTGCTCAAAGCGGCTCGTTACAAATTTTAATCTTCTATTGTAGAGACAAAATAAAATTTACAAGCGAGTTCATTTATAATTTTAAATTATATATTAAAAGTACTATAAGCTGGATCCTTATAATTAATTATTTTAGGTTATGCATCATAGTTTTAATAAAAAAAAAAAAACAATAACTATGTTACCATTGATCATCTCTCCTCGTAAAAATGTTCTCTCGTCTCCCCGTAAAAAATGTTCTCTTGTTGTAACGAATGACTCCCTTAAATAAACGGGAGGGGAAAGGCGGGGCATTGATCGATGGAGAGAAGCCGGCGTCAGCGACCAGGCCCTCCATCTTCTTCTTCTTCTTCTTCGACTCGTCCACGGTCATACAAGAATTTCGCTCCTAATCAGACCAGGAATGTCGAATCCCCACACGCAACCCACGATGCTCCTGGCTCTGTTCAATCCAGAACTGCTGGCCAAGACGTCGATGATTCTTCCGATCTTCCCGTCTTAGTGGGCACTTGCCCCTTTATGTGCCCAGGTGCTTTCTTCTCCTATCAACCGCTCTAAACGTTCCTCTTCTTTCGCTTCAATTCAGGCGTTTTGTTGTCCATACTGATGGTTGTTTCTCCTGTGTTGCTCGTTTTTGTGGTTATAGTGGGTGAAAGGGACCAGCGGGAGCGTCTGCGGGATTTGGCCGTGTTTGAGAGGCTACATGGAAATCCTAGAAAAACATCTCCTGACCTTGCTGTCAAAAAGGTAAGACCTGTCTATTTGCCCCTTAAGTTTTTGATATTTTCCTCTGGAAATTTGTACTTGTTTGTGTTAGTAGCATTTCTTTCGAGTGTATGTGGGCGATCTCAGTTTAATATTCATGGTTTTTTAAAAAAAAACTTAAACTTAAAATTATTTGTAAAGATTTTAAACTATAGAAGATGGTGAATTTAATTATAATTCTTAATTAATGTTCTAAGACGGACACAAAACTAAAGATATCCTCTCCCTCTCGTGAATGTGTTCCCATTGTTACTTGAGGCTCTTTCAAGTTTCTTTCTGTTAAGACTTGTGTATAAGTTATACTCCTTGCTCCTGTTGGTTTAGGAGTTATCTTTTTATCGAACCTATGAAAAATGAATTCAGGCAATTAAAATTTGAGGTGTGCTAATTTGGAATCAGGGGAGCAAGATTTCCTCGTTTCTGATGACCTTTTTTTTTTTTTTTTTTCAATTGTAGTACGGCTGGATCGTATTCTTTGAAGAAGCCCTTACTGAAGAGTCTTAATTTTTCTTCGTTATTGTAATTGACAGTGTTGCTTTTCGTCTTCTATGAAGAACTTGAGTTTTGTCTTTTTTAGTTGACATATGACGCCCATATTTTCTATATAGGCTGCCACGGCTTTATCACATTTATGCATTTAACATTTATTGATGTGGACTAATGGTCTCCGTTGTTGCTTGTCATCATGACCTTATTCCTGGGCAATTTCATGCTGCATGGTACCTGATAATGAGAATATCGGGGTTTAATTTTGTGAAATCCGTTTTGCCCTCTTAATCATTGAATTTTATATGACCATTTGTGTTTCTGGGTTTGTGCGCATGTGTCTCTAGTTGACTGAAGGTAACGATTCACACTTCATTCCTCTCACTAGTTTTGCAGAGCTATATCTGTCAACAATCTGCAGCCATCAGATGTGCGGCCACTTCCAGTGTTGGAGGAGACATTAGACTACCTTCTAAGTTTGTTGGACTCGACAGAACATCCTTTTCAAGTGATACATGACTTCATCTTTGACAGGACAAGGTCAATAAGGCAAGATCTGACCATGCAGAATATTGTCAACGAAAGAGTAATCTGTATGTATGAGAAAATGGTACGTTACCTTGGAGAATACTTTCAATCACTCCCTTTTCTTCAGCCTTATCATAAGCCATTCAAAATTAGCATATTCCTTCCCTAAACATGATATCTTGTTGATGAAATATTGTGGAAGAATTCATTTCTCTCATAATAGACTCTTGAAAGAGCCATTCATCATGAAAATGATGAATCTTCCATTTCTTTCATAATGGACACTAGAAAGGGCCATTCGTATCTGATGAATACTTCATTGCGTGGAATACCATTGTAGCCAATCACCTCTAGATCAATTGACACATCATCTTCTATAAGAACATGATGGAGGTAAAGGCTGTAAGTTGATAACCTACTGTGTTTGTAATGCTAGTTTATTGATAAAGAACTTTCTTCCACAAACCATACCATATTCATGGGAGCATTTGGAACCCATTTGTTGGTGGTGCATGCCTTGTGGATTTGAGAGTACATATTGCATTTTACTTTTTGATATGTCTACAGAAGTTGGATTACATGGAAAAAATGGGGCATGGTGTGAAGTTTATATCTCTCAAGATCCTGTGTCATAGGATACAGATGATCCTTTTCCTTTAAACAAAAGTTTTCTGCTTTCTCCCTTTTCTTTTTCTTTTTTTTTTTTTCAATTTTTTGTTTATGGGTGGGGGTGGGGGTTGGGGAAGGGGAACCATTTGATAACGGATTTGCTGTTTTGATGTTATTGTCATTTGATGGGCACATTAATATTATAAATAGAACAGCTCTCTTTCAAATGGATGAGTTATATCATACAAGTTTCTTGAATAGGGTGTCTTGGACCAACTTTCTCATATTTTTCTATTCAGACAACCTTTTGGGAGTCAGCAGGATATTGTAATGAAGAAATCCTGTGCTTATCGAAAGAGAGTTTAGTGCCCTAATTCCAAAGTTTCCCTTCCAAGATTGATGAATAATGGAATGTGGTTGGATCAAACAGTGGGAAGGAACAGGGTGGGCCACATTTTTCCTTCACCATCACTACCATTCAAAGGCATGACCCTCTCCCGACCCTTCCACATAAAACATTTGAGAAAAAGAAAAGGCCAAGAGTTTCAAAATGGAGCTTCTAACACTCTGAATTGGTTTGTAAAGAGATTAAAAATGCAAGTGGCAATGATTGCACTTCCTATGTGGCATAGTAGAAGGGTAAAAGGAAGAAACGTTGTTTTCCATATATAGTGGTTCAAATGTACGATGGAGTGGAGACAAATGAGGAACATTGGTCAATTGTTGGTTTGGAGAGAAAGAGCGTGCTGTGATGGAATAGACCAGTGTTAAGGGCCTTGGGGCAGCTGACTTGAAGTATAAGAGTCATGCTTTGGAGAGTATGAATTTGGGCAAAACATGCAATGAACTTAGTCTGTTTCATATACCCTTGCTGATTAGGAAGCCTGACTTTCACTTACCGTAGTTTCTTGTTGCACCAGTGTCAAATCTTAGTATCCTCTATCCATCTTCTTTACAGGTCAAATTTTGTATCTTCCTTGCATCTTTAGGTATGGTCTTGTAATTTTCCTTCTAATATAAAGACCTACAAGTACGTCAACTAAATTAAATTGCTCTTAGTGAGTTAAGCAGTTGACCGAAAAAGGAGGGGTTTATTTTTGGAGATATGGCATGCACATTTTCATGCACTAAATTCCTTGAAACCCTTCACTTTGATTGGAACTTCTTATTGCAAGTGCATTTTACATCGATTTACAGGAAAACTGTGTATCAAAATCCCTTGCTGTTTGTGCTCAACTAGTATGGTATAGGAAGTCTGACTTTCACTTACCGTAGTTTCTTATTCCGCCAGTGGCAAATCTTAGTATTCTCTATCCATGTTCTTTCCAGGTCAAATTGTGTATCTTCCTTGCATCCTTAGGTGTGGTCTTGTAATTTTCCTTCTAACATAAAGACCTGCAAATACGTCAACTAAATTAAACTGCTTTTTCTGAGTTGCTATAAGCAGATGACCTGAAAAGGAAGGGTTTACTTTTCGGACATATGACATGCACTTTTTCATGCACTAGCGTCCTTGAAACCCTTCACTTTGGTTGGAACTTAGACTGCAAGTGCATTCTTCATCGATTTGCTGGAAAACTGTGTATCAAAATCACTAGTTTGCTGGGAACTTGTAACCGTTGAAAAATGTTAAAGATTTATGCGTTAATTCCTGATATGCATTATCAACAGGTTAAATTTCATGTCATTTCTCTTCATAAGCTTCGAAGTTGTGGCAGTGACCCAAATGCTTCTTCAGTGTACTACTTGAGCATGGAGCAGCTTATGAAGACTCTAACATCTCTGTTTAATCTCTATGCTGCAAATCGAAGTCCCAATACTATTTACGAGAATGAAGCCATGTTCAATTCGTATTATGTTCTTCTTCATCTTGGTTCGGATTGCCAACCAATGGTTGATCTCAGCTTGATTGCTTCTTTTGTTGGTTCTTAATTGCAGCCTTGTGCTGAGTCCTAAGTGAGTGAAATGTGGCTATTTCTAATGAACAGGGCGAATCACTTTCTTTATGGTTGCGTCGTGTGCCGAAGTCAATAATTAAGTCAAAGGAAATGTGTTTCGCCCGGAGACTTCTATGGTATTTCTATTTCTTTATTAGTATTAGCATGTCTGGTAGGGGCTTTTTGGTTTTCCATTTCTCTTATCATATTCTATCTATATACATTAACAGTTTGAGTTACAATACACTAAAAGTCTTGTTTGACAGTTTCCTCCGAATGGGAAATTATAGACGTTTCCTGTTAAGTACTGCAGCTAAGGCATCCTATCTACAGTATTGCATCATTGAACCTTATGTTAGCGAGGTAATTGATTCTTACTACTCCGGCATTTTAGTAACCCTTTTTTTCTTTGTTAACAACAATCACAAGTTTGAGTAGCACTCATTTGCACCTTGATTTAGTACTACATCGTTGTACTCCCGCTTTTCCAAAGTACATATCCTGGTTCTAAATGACGAAGGTATCTTATTAGAAGGACAAAAAGAAGGCTTAATAAATCTTCCTAAAATACCTGTAGTCTTCTTTTTACCATTTAGTTTCAGGTTAGTATTCACAAATGTTGTAGGAAATGCATTTAGTTTTTCCAAAGCAGTTGCTTGTCTTGGAATTCCAAGCAAGACACCTCTTTCTTTTTCCTCTTTCTTTCTTTTTTTTTTTTTTTTTTCTTTTCCTCCCCTTTTCTTGCATGAGGGGGTGGGGGTGGGGGTGTTGGGTGTTGGGTGATTAGGCAAGGAGGGGGAACAGAGGGAGGGTCTTCTACTTTCTTCCTTATCTGGCTTTTCTGTCAGTCCAAATTCGTGCGTTAGTTTGATATATTTATCTTCTGTTGATGGGATATTAGAATTTGCTTTCAACTCTTTATCATTTTTAAAGTATATCCTTACATATAAATAAAAATATTAAGGTGTTTCTTTGTTGCTCTTGACACTGACCGTAAAAGGTAAGGGCGATGGCTCTGAAATATATAAATCATGGCGGCTACAAGCTTCATCCATATCCATTGGCACACCTATCCAAACTCCTGATGATGGAGGTACAAATTTCATTATCTAATTTTCCCAACCGCATTGCTTGAGTACAAAATGTTCGCATTTTTTAAGGCTCCATCTGTGTTTTTAGGAATCGGATCTGTTATCATTTTGCAAAGCTTGTGGTCTTGAAACATGCACAGACGAATTAGGAAATAACTTATTGCCCACCAAGCAAACAACTCTTTGTACTCCCAAGGGAGGGTTTCAGAGCTGCGGCATTTCAGGTTTTCAACCGTTCGAGAGATAACTTGAAGAAAAGGATTTTTTTTCTTTTTTCTTCTTGGTTGGGTTGAGCTTCATTTTTTATTAGAGCTTAACCCAGATTTTGTGAAAAATTCAGTTGTATTTTTAACTCCGTCTAGCTATGAAAATACTATTTCAACGTTAATGTTGTATTTAGTCCAAGATGACGTGATCTGTAAAATAATAAAGTTCTAAGAATCATTGAATATGTAAAGTATGCTTTGGTTTCTCTTCTAGTGATTTGTACACTACAATTATAGAGTTCGTCTAGCATGGGCATAGAACAAAATATCTGGCAGGATAGGATGGAAGTAGCGCTGAAAATTTTGCTTCCTGCATGAGCAGGTATGAAGATATGTGATGGCTCCACTGCTGGGTGGTACATTTGTACATCTGTAAACATGAATGATTGGATATGGTAATGTACCTTTTTGTGCATGTTTGAACAAGCATCAGCTAAAGGCAAGGTTATGCAGTATTTTTCAGCAGAATTTCACGAGTTTGATCTTTGTTATGAACTTGTTTTCCCCAATCGCCTTCCCGAGCTCCATTTGTCAGACATCATGATAAAGTAGAATAAGAAGTGCTTTCCACTAATGTTCTCAGTATAAGGTTGCGGGATGATTTAATTACAAAAGCTTGATAGGATAGTTTAATTATGGCTTGCGACTTATTCCTGTCATAAAAAATTACCAATGATGAACGGTTCTTGACATAGCTTTTGAATTTCTCAGCAATATCATGTGACATTATATAACCAAGTGGATTTTCTCTTAATCCATAAGATGACTTCTCATAGTATGCAAAAATTCTTTTTATAATAGTTTTGTTTTATAAGAAACTGAGTAGTTTCTGTCATATATTTGTCTTTTCATCAATGTAGGGCATAATAATGAAGTTTTTTTGGGACCTTTTCAGTTCAATGGGGTGCTATCACTTGTAAATGACATATATTGATTTGTTTTATTGAACCTATTAGGCCCTTAAGGTTATTACAGGATATTTGGTTAACAAAACGAATATTAACATATCAAAATTTTCACGTCTTATGGCCAAACAAGGAAGATGTTACGTGATCTGAGGTCATCATCTGGCAAAAGACTCAAACAGTTCCAAAAGTCACAATCATCCAACACAATAGAATAAAAGTACTTGAAGAATAAATAATTCAATAGGAAATTAGTTTTTTATTACAAGTGGTTGATATTTCAATTGCGTCTTAAATATTGGCATTGATTTGAATTATCGTAAATTAAGGGAAAATGGTAGCTAGTAGATGCATCGGAAGACTTAAGCTAGTTATGGTGGTACGGCTTATCTTTGTTGGTGGAAGCTGACTACTTTGGCCCTTCCCACTCTAGTCATAGTCCGGCCAGCCTACATCCTCATTACTTTGAAGTTGACAATGCGAAAGGACCTCCACGTACTTGCCTTACGGGTAAATTAAAGCTTGTAAGCAATATAGTTGGCTTCCTAAATATTACGAATGGTGCATTGCTTCTGGTTTTCTACGGTGCTCTTCGTATGTCAAAGGAGAGGGCAACCCAAGTTTGTATCCTATAATTAAAAATTGTGCATTCGATTGCCTGGATCCTTACAGAGGAGTACACCACACGGTGAAGTTTCTATTGGACTGCTACATTTGCATATCAAGAATCACAAGGATGGTATTTATATGCAAAATCCATAAGTTCCAGCTTTTAATGTGGTAAGGAGTTCCTATATACTTTATCTTTCTCTCTTTCTCTTCACTGAAAGGACCTACGAGCATAAATAACATATTCATAGACTGTAAACGCCTATCAGTCAGTCTTTGTATTTGACGAAAGAGTACCTTCATTCATCATTGCTTTCAAGGCAGTAATGACGAGCAAATTTTTTTATTTGTTTTTCAAATTATGATAGTGCAGAGTAAATGGTTTCTCATCTTTTGTGGCTCTACTTTTAAGGCGGTAAAGCTGAGTAAATTTTTATTTGCTTTTCAAATCATGTCAACTTTTAATAATGGTTCCTCGCTTTTTGTGACTATGCTTTTTTTAGAGGGTTAATGCTGAGCAAACTTTTTTTTATTCGATTTTCAAATCTTGACAGTTTACAATAATGGTTCCTCATTTTTTTATGGCTCTGTTTTTGGGACCGTGATGCTGACATTAAATCATACAGATGTGGGCGCAAACGTGAATTACACGGACATTAGAAATACTATTTAAGCGGAGAAACGATGTAATTGTCGTACACACAAACAAGAATCAATTTTCTTTTGATTTTCTCAATTAAGAAAGAACATACATTTTTTTTTCCATCTATAGAAACCGTTGCTGTTGGGTTATGGTCTTGTGAAGGCTACCCCGAGCGCTTATGTCTAATACGCAACACACAGGATCAGAATATCATAAATGAACGAATAGCCATCCACTTGAAAAAAAAAAAAAAAGTAAATAAATAACTGTTTTATTGCCAAGTAATTCAAAAGAACGATGTCGAAAACTGTAATTAAACAATTCTAGTGAAGAAGCATGCCACTATCAAAAGATTATATCATCACCCACTTTGATTTCAAGTTACCGTTTACAATAGGACATAATAAAAACATTGAAATAGTATGATTTCCAAAGTCTAACACATAACATGTAAAAACGTTGAAATAGTATGATTTCCAAAGTCTAACACATAACATGTAGTAGATTGAATTTGGTTGAACTCCAATATTTTCCACTAAACAAATCAAGAAAATAGTTCAATCTTCAAGACTCGCCAACTTCACCCATTGATTCTTAGAAAAATCTAGTGCAAAGACAATGAATTTGCAAATTTGATGATTACCATATCCACGATACACCTTGAATGCTAAAAAGATTTCACCACAACCCTCAATAAGATATGGACAATATGTTAAAACTTCTTATGCCAACAATGACG
Organism: Casuarina equisetifolia; assembly: GCA_028551475.1. NCBI lineage: Eukaryota > Viridiplantae > Streptophyta > Magnoliopsida > Fagales > Casuarinaceae > Casuarina > Casuarina equisetifolia. Next base: position 8,622,748 of record CM052358.1, read on the forward strand.
ATACTTGTTATGTTATCAAATATGTAAATTGAGCTTTTGAACCTGTAAATAGAATCGTACACAACATGAACTTTCTTGGAGTAGAATTTGGTCAATCTATCAAGCATTAAATAGTTTCTCCAAGCACAATTACTCCCCATATTGTTAAGTTATCAACATCTTCAATATGTTGTTTAATAAATCCAATATCACCTAGCTTACAAAACAGGAAGGGACCTACCCCCAATTTCAATGAACAAGATATGACATGTAGGATCAAATAGAGATGATGATAGAATGCAAAGATAGGGATTGGTTTCAATTTTCCATGGTGGTAATTGAATCTTTTTCAATGAGATGAAACTAAAAGATAACGATCATTTGAAGTCCAATCAATTAAAGTGAACCATCCATGATAACAAATAATACATGTTTGTCATATAACTCAAAAATTCTTTCTTTGTAATAATGTTGTTCTGATATGTAAAAAAAAAAAAATGTGTTTTTCTTTGTCGTTAAATTAAAGCCTCGGGTATGGTCCAAGGGTAAGGAAAGAACAAGCATGGCAAGGTTGTATCTCTCATTCCTTTGATTCCATTATAGAGTTGTTATCCATTCATTCAATAATGAAATTAGAATCATATTGGTATATAAGAATATTGAATGAAAGAAAACCAAATAATCAATTGCACTCATTGAATGACGTGAAAATTTAAGTAATATGCAATTGCATTAACTAATTTAAAAAATAAAAAAGGAAAAGCGTAAGAAGAATAACAACCATCAAGCATTCATTGGAAAGCATATACTTAGGTGGCTTTAAGAATTAGAAAATTGTAAGTAAGTAGTTGTGAATTTGAAAAAGAAACATAAACACAATTGTAAAATTATCTCCTATGAAATCTAGAAAGAAAATAAAGAAATTATAAATAAATTGCAAAAAAACTTATGTCATTCCAATTATGAATTTAAAATTAATATAAAACAAGATAGGAAAAGGTTAAAAAAGAAAAAGAAAAAGAAAAAGATTCTTTCTTTAAAGTGCAATCCTAATAGTAAAACCACCATTAAAATTGTTGACCACAAAAAGTGCATTGTACATGGTTTTTCATTGAAGAAAGCAACATGAGAGTACAATGTAAGTAGGAAAAAAACCACTCACCGTGAACTTTAAGGGAATTAAGTTGATTTGTAGGCCTTGTCCAATAGGGAACACAAGGTGTCACACCCAAGAAATTATGTATATGCTCACTAAGTGAATTGCAAGAAACAACTCCACTAAGAGTAAATCTCATACAAGAATTAGTTCCATTGACATAAAAAACACCCAAGATTGAAACCTAAAGCTTTCTTATTAATGGATGTTATAGCTTAGGTTTTGATTTTTTTCTTAAAAATTGAAAGGCCCAACTAAAACACAAAACTGTGCAATAGTGGGTTGCCAACGGAAGCTAATAAGGTCAAGCTCTTCCGTTGCCTTACCCAATGTGGGATTAGATATTTCAACACTCCAACACTCCCCCATAGTCTCATGTTGGGTGTGGTGAAAGGTGGAACCAGTTTAGAAGGACCACACCAAGGCAGGCAGGACACAAGGTTGGCTCTGATACTATCTTAGAAACTGAAAGGCCCAACTAAAACACAGAACTATGCAATAGTGGATTGCCAAGGGAAGTTAATAAGGCCAAGCTTTCCTATCGTCTTACCCAATGTGAGACTGGATATTTCAAAACTCCAACACTTTTAACATAACCTAACATTTCTTCCTACTTATTATATAGCCTAACATTTAGCTCAGTACAAGTAGGTTTTGGATTCTTAGATTATTAAGTTTGAAATAGTCATAATTTAGTTATGCTAGGAATTCAAAACCTAATTATATTGGGTTAAATGTTAGCTCAATATTACAAGGTTTTGAATTCTTAAAAAATGGATTTTAATCTCTTAGCAAGATATAATGTCTTCTTTTTTTCCATCTTATTATATAGTAGGTTTTGCATTTCCAAATTATTAAATTTGAAATAATCACAATTTAGTTATGCTAAGAATCCAAAACCCACTTATATTAGGTTGTGTGTTAGCCTAATACTAATAGGTTTTGAATTCTTAAAAAATTAGGTTTTAGACTTTCCCAAAACTACCTCGACTTCTTTACTTAAAACAAATTTAATACTAACTAATGTTGTAACTTAATTAGACAAGCTTAAGTCTTTCATTAATCTTCCCTAGGCTTGACATAAGAACCAAGAAAAAACAAAGGAAAACTAAAGTTCTATGCATATAGGGATGGGGATGCAAGCAAAGGATTGATAAATTTATATATTACTTGTTTAGAGGAATTAAATTATAAGCAAGACTTTGTATTGTTATAAACATATTTAGTAATTTTTTACCTACATATTTGTAAACTGCAAGCAAGACTTTGTATTGTTATAAACATATTTGATAATTTTTGACCTATATATTACATGTAACTTTATTAGGATCACAACCATGATCCAACATATTGTTTAAAAGATTAATGGCAAAGGAGATGCTACTCTGCTTGCACAAAGCATTGAAAATGATGTTATAAGGGATCAAATTTGGTTAAGATTCAAAAGGAAATAAAAAAAGTCCTTTCAAACTAAAATTGGCTGTTGATTTTACTACAAACTTATTAATGAAGTTTAAAAAATAACTAATTTTTTTGATAATGATTTTCTATCAAATTTTTTTGACTTAGAAAAGGCACAATAAATGTAGCAAAAAACTAACATATGAAAAACAATAATTTGGAAAACATGGTTGGGAAAATTATGTTTTGTGTTTTTTAAGTTTTTTTTTCAACCTTTTTTTTTATCAAAGGTGTTTGTGTCTTGAATTTTATTGTTTGAATGAGAGAGCAATTTATTGTTAGGATGGCCAAACACAAAAAAGGTCGTAATTTTACGAAGGGCAAGGGAAAAGGATTTGGAATAATAGGGATGGATAAAGACAAAGGAAAAGGAAAATTGGGGAACCCTTAGCTTAGTAGTGTTTTGTAAGTTAAATCATGACTGACATTCCTTCTTTTGTTTCATACATCCTACGGTTTATGGTAAGCAATACCGTTTCTGAATTCCTTCCTCTAGGTTCTGAATAAGTGAGCTCAATGTATAAATTTTTCTAGTAATGTAGATGCACTAGTTTTTCTTGAAAGGATTTGTTGCCAAACTTCCATTAGTTTCTTCTATGTCTTGTTCTAATTTCTCGATTAATTTGTATGACCAATGAAGAACTTTTTTATTGATTTCTTTTATTTCAATATATTTTTCTCTAATTTTTTTTATCCTTGTGATCAATTATAATGGCATTAAATAAAAATTTATAAATTTTTATTTGATCTTCTAAATGAAGTTTTACTTGTTTCTTTTTTGAAAAGAAAATAGGAAATAAAAAAATTCCTTTCAAACTGAAATTGGTTGTTTATTTTACGAAAAAAATTACTAATGAAGTTTATGAAATAACTAATTTTTGGTAATAATCATTTTCTATCAAACTGTTTTAAGTTAGAAGAGGCATGATGAATGCATGGAAAAATTGACATATGAAAAATGATAATTTGGATAACGTGGTTGAGAAAATTGTGTTTTTGTGTTTTTAAAGTTTTTTTTCTATCATTTTTTTTTATCAAGCGTGTTTGTGTCTTAAGTTTTATTGTGTGAATCATAGGGCAATTTATTGTTAGGATGGCTAAAGGTAAAAAAAGGTCATAAGCTTACGAAGGGCAAGGGCAAAGGATTGGAATGGGCAACGGATTTGGAATAATAAAGATGGACAAAGACAAAGGAAAAGGAAAGTTAGGGAACCCTAGCTTAGTAGTGTTCTGTAAGTCAAATCATGACCAACAATCCTTCTTTCATTTCATACATCCTGCGGTTTAAGTAAGTATTGCCGTTTCTAAATTCCTATTTCTAGGTTCTGAATAACTGAGCTCAATGTATAAATTTTTTTGGTAATGTAGATGCACTTTTCTCTTGAAAGAATTCGAGGATTTGTTGCTAAACTTTCATTAGTTTCTTCTACGTCTTGTTCTGTTTTTGTGTTTTTTAAGTTTTTTTTCCAACCCTTTTTTTTTATCAAAGGTGTTTGTGTCTTGAATTTTATTGTCTAAATGAGAGAGCAATTTATTATTAGGACGGCCAAAGGCAAAAAAAGGTCGTAAGCTTACGAAGGGCAATGGCAAAGGATTTGGAATAATAGAGATAGGCAAAGACAAAGGAAAAGGAAAGTCGGGGGACCTGGCTTAATAGTGTTCTGTAAGTTAAACAGTCCTTTATTTGTTTTGTACATCCTGCAGTTTACGATAAGCATCATCGATTCTGAATTCCTATTTCTAGGTTCTGAATAGGTGAGCTCAATGTATAAATTTTTCTAGTAATGTAGATGCACTAGTTTTTCTTAAAAGAATTTGAGGATTTGTTGCCAAACTTTTATTAATTTCTTATACATCTTGTTCTAATTTGTTGATTAATTTGTACGACCAGTAGAAAACTTTGTTATATATATATTTTTTATTCCAATATATTTTCTCTAATTTTTTTATCCTTGTAATCAATTATAACGTCATTGAATTAAATTTTTATTCGATCAAATCAATTTTTACTTGTTCTTTTCTTAAAAAAAAAAAAAGGAAACAAAAAAAGTGCTTTCAAAAAGAATTGGCTATTGATTTTACGGCAAACTGATTAATGAAGTTTATGAAGTAACTAATTTTTACTGATAGTGATGTTCTATTAAATTGTTTTGACTTAGAAGAGGCACGATGAATGCATGGAAAAATTGACATATGAAAAACGATAATTTGGATAATGTAGTTAGGAAAATATTTTTTGTGTTTTTTCTCTAATTTTTTTTATCCTTGTGATCAATTATAATAACATTAAATAAAAATTTATAAATTTTTATTCAATCTTTTAAATCAATTTTTACTTGTTTTTTTTATGAAAAGTAAAAAGAAAATAAAAAAAGTCCTTTCAAACTAAAATTGACTATTGATTTATTGCAAACTTACTAATGAAGTTTAAGATATAATTAATTTTTGTTAATAATGATTTTCTATCAAAACGGCTATCAAATAGATTGACTTTTTGGGGAAATTCTATGTAATTGGTAGTACTAGAGTAGATTAGAATATATTTCTAGGTTATGAATAGGTGAGTTCAATGTATAACTTTTTTTGGTAACGTAAATGTACTAGTTTTTCTTGAAAGAATTTGAGGATTTATTGCCAAACTTTCAATAGTTTCTTCTTTTTTTTGTTCTAATTTATTGATAATGAACCTATTTCTAGGTTCTGAATAGGTAAGCTCAATGTATAACTTTTGCTGGTAACATAGATGTATTAGTTTTTCTTGAAAGAATTGAAGGATATTTGCCAAACTTTCATTAGTTTCTTCTTGTTGTTGTTTTAATTCGTTAATAATAAACCTTTTTCTAGGTTCTAAATAGGTGAGCTCAGTGCATAACTTTTTTTTAATAACGTAGATGCATTAGTTTTTCTTGAAAGAATTTGAGGACCTGTTGTCAAACTTTCATTAGTTTCTTCTTCTTCCTATTTTAATTCATTGATTAATTTGTATGACCAATGGGAAACTTTTTTTTTTATTGATTTCTTTTATTTCAATATATGTTTCTCTAATTTTTTTTTATCCTTGTAATCAATTAATACATTATCAAATATAGGTTAACTGTAAGATTATTTTCTAAAATTGTTTTGACTTTGAAGAGGCACGATGAATGCATGGGAAAACTAACATCTAAAAAATAATAATTTAGATAACTATTTTTTTTTTTTTGAGTTTTTTTGTCCAAAATTTTTTTTATCAAAAGTGTTTGTGTCTTGAATTTTATTGTGAGAGCAATTTATTGTCAGGATGGCCAATGGCAAAAAAGGTAAGGGAGCATTTGGAATAATGGGAATGGGCAAAGGCAAAGGGAAGCTGAAATCAGAGGCCACAAAGGCAGCAGTTGACAGCATAAAGAAGGTCCGCAAATGCAACATCTATGGTATGAAAGAGAGTTGCACCTTCTCTTTCCTTGCTAGTCACAAGGCTAACTACACTGGGGTAAAAGATTCCAATATCAACATCTGTAATTGAATCTTTAGATTGAATCTGCCTCTCTTGTCTAGATTGAACTACCTCTCTTACGTTTGGATTCAAATTGCTCTTATCTTTGAATTGAAATTGTTTTGGGTTGAAATTGCTTTAATCTTTGGATTGAAATTGTTTTGGGGTTGAAATTGATTATATAAGTATATCGATTATCCTCACAATGGGCTGTAATCCACACCCACGACGCTGAGCGCAAATTATATTGGGCCTTTACTTATGGGCCTTTCTCCTATTCTCCCACAATGGGTTGTAATGCACACGCACGACACTTGGGTGCAAATTATTTGGGCCTTTTACATATGGGCCCTTCCCCCACTCCCCCTCCTCCCTAGCTTCACTGGGCTCAAATTCCCACAAACCCAACACCTCTAAACCCTAAACACATCAAAACACAGATGGTACATGGACAACCGTGTGGACGTATGGGCTTACTAGTCTTAATCATTATCAATGTTACCACATCAAGCCAGTTACTGGAGAAAAAAATTAATATATTGCCCATGTATCTTAGATTTTTTTGAAGAAGGTTCTGTTACTAGATTGTGGGTAATGTATTTGGATTCAAGGCCCTACGTCTGGAGGACTTGCAAACCCCTTACTGCTTGTTCTAAGACTTTCCAAGGTCCGCCTCATGGAGATAAATTTAACAAGTATGGCCGACCCCTATTAGGATGTATTATTAAACCTAAATTGGGATTATGAACAAAAACAGAAAAAAAAATTAAATAAATAAATAAAAGCAAAAAGAGGAAAGAAAATCTAAAAAAATAAGGAACATATAGATTTAGTAGAGCAAGAAAAATGGGAGGAAAAGGACAAATAAAATACGGAATAAACAGATCCAACAGCTGAAAAAATATATGGGCGGCAAAGTAGAAAAAAATAGGAGCAAAGCAAAAAGATAAAAAATAAAAATAAATAAAAAATAAAAAATAAAAAATAAAAAATAAAACGTATAGAGGCCACTGTCAAGGTTAAATGGAGAAGCCCAAATATGATATGATACGAGAGAGGGAGACCCAGAAAAGGATCTGTGGTTCCATCCAGCAAGCAAACTGATTGGCCATGTTTAAGGTTAAACAGGAGACCAAAAGGGTAGAACTGAACCTAAAATACTGACACAATTTACTGACGGTGTGGCTTATCATCACATTCGAAATTCAAACTCTAAAGGGTAATTCGGACATTTAACGTGGGTTTGAGCTATCATTATTATCAACTAATATTTAGCTTTAGCCTCTCAAGAGTTTTCCTTAAAAATAAAAGGAAAAGGTCGAAAATAAAAATTTAAAAATAACTAAGAAACTAAAGATAAGATCTTTTGAATTTCAACTTCTATTTTTGCAATCAAAATAAGAGATGAGAGAAAAAAAATACTATATACATTTAAATAAGGAACGCAAACTGAATAAAAAACAATCGCAGCACAAAAATTTAGAAATTAGGAACGTAAAGATTTTGCAGAACACAACAGAGTGGGGAGCACAAAGAAAAGAAAAAAAAGGAGGGTAAAGGTTTAACACATCAAATAAAAGATGGAAACAAAAAACAAAAAATAAAAAAGCAAGGAATGTATGAATTTAATAGATAAAAAGCTTCCCTTCCGAGATTGATGAATAATGGAATGTGGTTGGATTGAAGAGTGGGAAGGAACAAGGAGGGCCATATTTTTCCTTCACCATCACTACCATTCAAAATTTGAGAAAAAGAAAAAACCAAAAGTTTCAAAATGGAGCTTGTAACTCTCTGAATTGGCTTGCAAAGAGAGACTAAAAATGCAACGTGACAATGTATAGCTCTTCTATTTGGATTGGTAGAATAATTAGATTAAAGGATATAATTGTTATTACAATCAATGATCACTATGTAATTATAGAATTAAGAAGTACCTTTTAAATATAATGAGTTTCCTGGTAATATTCATAAGTTACCTTATGAGTTAAATCTTAGGCTTTATATGTTCAGTGGTTGAAATTCCTCACTCAACTTTAAGCCCTCAAAATATATTTGATGTGTAAAAGAACATCTATTTCATTTTTTTTAACCTTGAGATTAAGTATACTTGATATACAAAAAATTATTAAAGATGAAAGTTCCATATAAACAATATTCAGTCCTTAGATAATATTTAAATGTAAGATAATATTCAATCTCTCTAACATAAGTACTAATTTTTGGATAAAATTTTAAACTTTTTAATACAAAGGACAATAAAGGCAAGGCTCGTAATGCTTTTATTGTCCCTTGTAGTGAGGTGTAAAGGTGTAAAATAATTTTTAAAAAAAAAAAAAAAAGGAGAGAGAGAGAGAGAGAGAGAGAAACAATGTCGTCCTCGTGAGAGCAATCTTTAGATCTCTAATGGGCTAGAGGCTAAAGGTTAGGGGGCAGGTTAGGGCACTGCAGTTTGCTGAGTTGAGGTATGAAAGCCATACTTAGAAAGATAATTTTTTTGAAAAAAGAAAATTGGTACGGAATAAGGTCTGTTTTGTATACACACGCCGATTTCGCTCCACCGCTAAAGGACAGGAATTTCTTACTGGCCAAAGTGTTGAATTTCAAAATCTCCCCCTTCCTCTTTCTTTTTTGGTGTCATATTTTTTTTTATCTTCGATTAACATATAAATTTTTTCACGCCTTTTGGCCAAACCAGGAAGAAGTTACCCGACCTAAAGTCACCATCTGCATAAACTCATAGTTCCAAAAGTCACAATCATCAACACTAAATAGAATAGAAATACGTCAAGAATAAAATAATTCGTATACATTTTTTTTTATTACAAGTGGGTGATATTTCAATTGCGTATTAAGTAGTAGTATTGATCTGGATCATCGGAAACGAGGGGAAAATGGTAGCTAGCAGATGCATCGGAAGACTTAAGCTAGTTATGGTCGTATGGCTTATCTTTGTTCTCACTTAGGTGCAAGTGAAGTACCTTGGCCTTTTCCCTTCCAGTCATAGACTATGCCGCGAAGTGCAATAAACACTTCCCCGTATCGTGTACTCCTACCAGGCAATCCGATGCCCAATTATAGGATATAATATTGGGTCGTCCTCTCCTTTTACATAAGAAATGCACTGTAGAAAACTTAAAGCAATGCTCCATACATAATACTTAGGAAACCAACTTTGCTTGCTTGCAACGTTCAATTTTACTTGAAAGGCAAGAACGAAGAGGTCCTTTCGCGTTATCAATTGTGTTGCTTACAAACTTCAAAATTAGTTGCCAAATTAAAGTAAAAGAGTAACGTAAAATTTAAACAAAACAAAATTCAGCCGAAAAGGACATAATAGTAACTTGCTCTTTTCTTAATTTTAATTGGTAAAATTGTCTTGAGAAATCTATTCCCTCTTAGCATGTTACTCTAATCTAAATTACATTCATAATTGGACGAAAAGGACAAAAGGTATAACTATTGAAAAGAAGTGTGATGTGAGAATTTTACATTCTTATGGTTCTAGAGTGCAACCACTTGTAACAACCCTTACCTTGCCCGGAGTCACATGGCATCTCTCATTAACAAAAGGTTAATTTCATTTGTATTAGCTTCAATGAAAGATATAGAAAATTGACTAAAGACAAAATAGGTATATTAATATGATTTCCAAAAATCTCAAAGATGCATATGTTTTAAGAAAATTGGGAATGCTACCCATTTAAAAAAGTGAGAGCAAACACGATAAATTGCTCCAGGGCCAAGACATTTCCATAGTAAAAAGAATTAAAATGAAAAAAAAATCATGTCAGTAATTGGAGAACCATAATATTTTACTAAGAGTTTCAATATCTCTCATTGCTTAACTTTCCAAGACTCGAATATCAATTAGATAATAATCCCTTGACACCAAAAGCATCCAAGGTAAAAAGGAACTTATTCATTAGAATGGATGTGTAAAATAAATAAATAAAGAATGTGACTTTTTTTCTTTAGGTAAATGAGAAATATGAAAGAATTGAATACTCGAGACTTTCTAATCTTGCTTGCCAATTGTCTTTTCACAAGTGTAATTTTATAGTTTTTTGTCTGAGTCCAACAAGCTTAGAAAGTCATGTACTAGTTGGTAGTTGGCTTTTTTTAAGTCTCAAATGTTAATTCATAATTTGCAACAATCCATTTTTATATAATTGTCTTTTCACGTGTACAAGATTCTTAGTCTTAACTTCCATGTCTTTTAGTAAATGAAGAGACATAACACCCTTAGCTCTATTATTCAAATACGCTGACCTACAATGTTTTACAACTAATTTGTTCTTTTGAAACTTTAAAATAGGTGTGTTTATATTATGATTATAAGCTATCAAATTACAGTTTGTTCATTTTGACTCCATCCTACTTTTTTAGTTATACGTCACTTTTGCTAATTAAATATCAGATCATGCCAAACTATTTTGAAAACTTATGATCGTAGCCAAGAGATATTGCTTAAACTAGAAGCACAAAAACTATTGTCAAAAGGTCACAGCTACTAAAACAAAATTCAACAGCCTTTTCTTAATTGCTATATCTTATTCAAATGTTAATTCATAATTGGCAACAATCCATTTTTCTATAATTGTCTTTTCACAGGTATGAACATTTTATTCATAAATTTCATATCTTTTAGTAAGTGAAAAGACATAACACCCTTAGTTCTATTATTCATATTTATTGACCTACAATGCTTTTCAACTAAACTGTTTTTCTCAAATTTTAAAGTAAGTGGTTGCTATTATAATTATAGCTACCAAATTATAATTTTTTTCATTATACATCACTTTTGCTAATTAAATATCCAATCATACCAAACTATTTTGAACCTTATGACCGTAGCCAAAAGATATTGCTTAAACTAGAAGCACAAAAACTATCGTCAAAAGGTCACAACTACTAAACTACGTTTCTTTGAATAAAATTAATTCTTCAAGGACATCTAATCCTCCAATTGCACATATAAAAGATTGAATGGTTTAAGCATTTCCATCTAATATTAAGCTCAAACAAGTAAAATTTCTCTAGTGGGAGAAAAATGATGACTTTATTAGTTATAGTGACAATAAAGTGACTCATAGTCGATCACTCTTTAGTGCAAGCAAATGAAGTCATGCCTAGTTCTTTCAACACCTCTTCACTCCACATTTGGGTTCCTCATCTCTTAGAAACTAATCAAGTTCAAGGACCACTCATTATTTGCTTGAAGAACAAACTTGAAAAGTGCAAGGAAATTTCTGTTCGAGAATACACCTATGAATTATGTATTTTTGAAAGTTTCATTCACTGTCTGGAGCGTCTCAACCATCCTAATGCCCCAATAATGTATCCTAAAATCATAAATTGTTTACTAAATTGCCTACACAAACACAATGACAGAAGCCATTGCGGAACTTGTTTGATGAAATGTTATGAAGACCATATCAACTAGTGATCTGAAGTTATTCAGATTCAATCTCCATGACCTACTACTTATTTGGTAAAGAGTTCTTCACTACTCTTTTTGTCATCTACATTGAAATAATGTATATTAGATTCATAATCTTATCCTATGCACTATATGCTGATCAATCTTCTTTTATACTGAAAGCAATCATTCAAAAGTAACATTATTTCTACAATAAAAAATGGTGGTTTAATATGAAATGATTTATTTTTATCCAGCAAAGTATGTTGTTTCTTCTACAAGAATCTTAGCTTGTAGCAATAGTTGACACCCGTCTAGGCTTTCGAAATCTACCAAGATTGTAAGTAGTAATTTCAAGCTCTAAAATGATACCAAAAAACTTGTATTCCTCTCATTATGCGTAACAAGTTGTCTAAAGGGGTTTTATGAAAAGCACATTAACAAGCACTCTGATGTCATTCATACCAGTTTCTATGACTTCCAGCTTTAGATGTTGTAACGATCCTTGAATTATTCATTCTGCCTTTTTCTTCACATTACATATTTGAATTTGATTGAACAACATTACTAGTTTATTAAGATTTCCACTGCTTCACAGTGTTTACATTCTTAAGACTCGAACACAAGTTCGATAGGAAACCATGAGGAAGCACTTATGCAGACTTCAAAGGGTTTCTAAGATAAAAAGTGATTTTAATCTACGAGAATGGGTACAGTGACTTATAAATAAAACTACAGTTGAATACAAGACTCTGAACTATGTGGCAGGAAGAGCATAGATCAATGTCAGCAGCCAAAAAGAAATCCTTCATATACCAGCATCAAAAGGGGAAAATTTCAACCTTTGTTTCAAGCAATTACAAACTAGCGTATAGAATGACAAGAAAAATAAATAATACGTGGCATTACCATATTACTCTACTTTCTTACTGCTTAGAATGAAATGATTTCTCCAACCTTCCAAAAGGGTCTTTTATTTAAAATTTGAGACTTTTCGATGCCAACACCAAGGGAAAGTTACGAGGTTTGGATGCCTTTTGATAAAATTTGTTTCTTAATCACGTTGTATCCTTTTTGGTAGATAACTGTTGCTTAAACCAGGAGCGAAGTTCCTGCAGAAGGGTCTTACTTCCGTATGTCAACTATTAAACAACAGTTACTGGATAAGTTATAATAAAAACAACCATTAAACAACAGTTAGCAGATAACTTATAATAAAAGGCATGACTAGGGAATTGCACGTATATACGAGTAAAGGGTTCAAGCCTCTCCATCTGAGTTGAACTTCACAAAGAGAAAATTTCTTTAGTGAAAGAAAGGAGATGACTAAGAAATGCATTAGAGAAATTGTTATTGGGATGATGGAATTGTTTCTCCTGATCCACTTTGAAGTGCAGGCTAATCATGTCACGCCTCGCTCTTTCTCTGCCTCTTCACTTCAAAACCCGCTTCCTAATATACTATCTTGGACTCGTTAAATTGAACGAGTGTTTGATGCAAACTGAACCATCAGACCTTTTCCTTTTAGCGAACTCTAGCAATGAATTTCTTTATATTGTCATTATGTAGTCTCGCACAAGTATTTGTAAAACGAAAATTGAGGACAGTAATAATGGTTGCAAGGTAACTGAATGGACTTGTATAGTTGACAAACGTTTTTTTTTTTTTTCCTATTGCTGTTTGTTTTTCAGGAAGTGCTGTGAAGAATTCAACATTTTATCTCCACGTCTTATAATAATTATCTCTAGCATTTTCACTAATAATGTATTTGCTTTGGTGTTCTATCTTCCTAGCTACTCTTGACTTCACTTTGTAAAATAAATGCAAAATGCAATTTTCTATATATTGCTACTGCTCCACATCTTCTATTTACCTACCAAAAAAAAATTTAAAAAAATGTAAGATTTATTGTCTGCATCGTAATATGCCTTCTCATCATGATAATTAAGGTATCATACAATCATGTGTCACATTACATGATTGATACATGAACTCAACTAATGGGAGCCTAAGGGTGCTTAGGAGGATTTTGGCTTTAATATCATATTAAAAATTTATTGTCCAACTCAAAAGGCAACTCAAAAGCATTAAGTAGAAGAATTTATTATTTTATAAATTACTTTTTAAGTTTTTATATTTTCCACATGGGACTTGACATACTCATCAATATAACTTTTTTCCTTTGTATTTTGGTAGGCAGAATTCTTATTAAGTCCAAAACCATGCTTAGTGCTATCAACTCCAAGTGCATTGAACATTGATATTCTTACTTCAGTTTGGTTGAGTCCCTTTTTGGCAATGATCTAGCGATACTAGGCTTCTGTTGTTGTAGTTCATCAACTTTTACCCTTAAGGCTTTCGACTATAAATTTAATGATCAAGTCAGGTACATTGCTCTCCCTGATAACAAATTGATGCACTGGGAAGGTAATAGGCTCAAAAGTTCAACATGTTAATTTAGAAGTTTTCTACAATCGAAATGTCCATATTACAATTATCTCTTCCATTGAGAGTGATTATGTGTCCATCTCCTTATTTTTGTATTCAATTAATTTTTAAAATTTTTTGTAAACTAGAAGCAACAAGTGAGCTCAACTTAGAAAAGTGCAACATTAAAACGCAGTTGAACACAATTTGCCTTTTCTGTACTTCATCTCAAACAAAAGTACCATTTATTTCTTCCCGTTCCTCGATCAGCTGTGTCAAGTCAGCCGAGAGAGAACACATTGACAGGAATTGCTCTAGGCCCATAGCACTGTCAAAACCATAAATAGCACGATAGCCAGTCCAACGCAGAGCCCAACAATTGCCATGAAAGCCTGGAGATAGTTAAAGGGATGAGAAACTTATAATTCAACAACACTAAGCATTCATTAGTAGCGGTATGCCTGACCTTCCCTTGAGACTCGAACTTAAATTTGACGGTGAACCATGACAATCCTCTGTCAACAAAAGGTGCAAGAGCAAGCGCCCTGCGAAAGTAGCACCTCCCAGAATCAAAAGGCTGTTATATTTAACAATATACATACATATATATATATATGTATCACAATAACAATGGATGGAGTGGCATGTAAAAAAAAAAAATAACAGTACAGCTACAAATGAGCAATATAAGATCAGAAGAACATAAAACAATGTCCATGACCCCTAGATGAAAGGAAGAAAAGGATGATTTTTTCAGTTGCATCAAAGATACAAAAGGATGTCAATGCCACCAGATATGACTTCCATATGCACCAAATGTCTCAACCTACTTTCCTCCCAACCCCGCACCCAAAGAAGGCAACAAAACTCAGTTACAAGCTGCGATACAGATCAAAACTGAACAGCATATGTCAAGACTTCTATCCACAGTTCAAATGACAGAATTTCATTAATTTGAACCACCTAAAATTTGACATCTAAGCAAACTTTCACCATGCCTTATTCAAGGATCCAGAAACAGTTCACTGAAATAATTAGCTAAGAAAGTTTTGAACAGTAGCAGCTCACCCGCCTGCTCGTACAAGCTTAGTAACTTGACTTCCAGCCCATATCATGGCCATTATTTTAAGGAATCTGCAAATAACCAAAGGTTTGATGTCAATTTAATGTATACTTTTCCTTTGCACAAAGACTGTAATATTTTTCAGGTCATTCATGCTTATGAAAAATACTTATATTGTTCCACTTCTCATAGAAAAATTAATAGCATATTTGTTACACCTTTTAGCCGCTGCAAGATATCCCATCCTTCCAGGTGCAGGAGCAACATAAAACCTAAAAAATAAAAGCAGATTGCAGTCGTCCCGTAATACATCCAGAACATCTTCATGAGTACCATAGGAAACAAACAAAAGAAGTGAAGCACCTTCTCTGTATGTTTTGCAGTTCATTTTTCAAAAACTTGGCTCTTCGAAATACTGGTCATAACCATATGATTCTTGGATCACAATTTAATTTGTAAATATTAGTTATATTTATTGTTTGAATCTAAGAAATTTGCATTTTAGTGCATTCCTTTATTTATTTATTTTTTCTTTTCTTTTCTTTTCTTTACTATCAAAATTCTTCTGATATCACATATTCCAGAAGGCATACAAACTCCCATGCCAAACAACAACAATTACAGATAAGTTAACAAGAAAATATAATGCCTAGAAGAAAATTCTTTTTCAGCTGAAATGATCCAAATTCGCCTAAAAATGAAACACACTTAAACAAATCGAACTTTAATGCAGAGTTACAATAGCAAAGCTTTGGAACTGAAAATAAATGCAGTCACCTACCCTGTTATCACCTCTCTTATTAGGCACCAGAGAAAACAAACTTCAAATGCTGGTCAAATATTTGATAGAGGATAATGGAAGGGTGGGAAATGTCAACCTATCACACCATTATGAAACCCAAACTTATTCCAAATATTTCAGGTGGGTATGCAGGTAGAAATAATTCCCCCTATCGATGACTGGATCCTATCCACAGGCTCCAAGAATGGAATGAAAATGCAATTCTTCAATGACTTAAAAAGTACAAGTTGTTGAGTGAGTGCTGGAAAAGCGAAGCAACTATTTGACATCTCATTGCCCGAAGTGATGACAAGAAGGAAACAAAGTAAATACAGTTAAAAAGTTAGCTAACTCAAGGCAGCAAATATAAGTTGGCTGCTAAAAGTAAATATGCCTAATTTTTTAAGTTAATAGTGAATGTATTTGGAAATTATCAGTCTGAGAATAAAGATTGCAGAGAATACGAACTCTAAGAGCAAAAGTTGGCTACATTTCTTTCGTTATGCACAACATAGGGTACTGAAGCTGTGACCAACTGACCACAGCCTAAGCAAGTCCTGCTTTTCATGTTTTAGGCAACAAAAACAAAGTTTGAGGACATCAAAACAGCCAAGTATTATATATCATGCTCCGAAAGAGATACACTCTAAGTGAATTGAAAGCACAGATATGAAGTCAAGTTTGGCCTGAAGCAGTTTAGAGAGAAAAGCCCAAGATACAAGTGTGCTACTTGACAATAAAAGACCCATAATGAAAGTTTCCACATAATTTTGTATTTCTCATTCTAATTAGCGTAAGTACTGCCAAAAATATCTTAACAATATTATTCATCTATCTCAGGCTTACTATAAAAGATATTTTAATAGTAAAACTGTTAAAATTTACCAAACGCAGAACACCATGGATATTCAGAAATATACTTCAAAACTTCATATTGGACAACATCGTTTCAAGGAAATCAAATTGACAGATTAACCAAGGATCAACAATACCTTCCTCCTTTCAACTCAAAGGTTTCCAGAGGTTGAAAATTACCACATTAGAGGCCAATTTGCACAAACTAGAAAAAGATTGAAGATTAGTTAGCAATGCCTAGGTTGTCTAATGTCATACTGTAATAAGTATCACACAAACTGCAAGCAGATTTTGTTGTTCCCTGTCCTTTGAAATCCTTCAAGTTTCAATATTTCTTAGCCTCATTTGAACCCATAAACTCCCAGCTTTTTTCTTATGTCCTTCAGAACTTTGTATCCATAATCTCAATTTTACCCTAATTAAACATATTTTCCTATTCAAGAGGTTGCACAAACAAAAATCAGAAGTATAGAAACCTCAACAAGGGGAAGGCTGCTAAAGGCAGATCTGTGTACATAGAAATTTGAATGCCTTGCTGGTTAGCACTTACGGAGACCAAAAAGTTAATGTACTCTGGCCAACAGTGGGGAGACACTGGAGACTAAATACAGCACATAGTTGCCTCTAATTATCCATGCTTATTTCTTTATTTATTTGTTTTTCTATGTTCATTGATAACCCAAAGAGCCCCCTATCCTTTCTAAATGTGCATGGATAAAAGGTTTCTATATCAAGAAAACCATATTCAGGCCCATATCTCTAAGAAGCAAACCAAATATAATACACAGAATGGTGCTGTAAGTTCAACAAGATTAAGAGATTAGTGCAATGAACCACGACAATGAGGTTCACATCTATAAACCATTTCAATTAAGCATTTATGCAAGGAGGTAAGGTAATCAAACAGCGAATCTAGAAGAACCTATATCAGAGAAAAGTATAAAATTACAACAAACTCTTTTTGAGGTTTAGGGAAATGTCGAGAACTTATCTAACAGTTTTTCAAAGGAGGTACACCAAAACTTGAACTTCATAATATATAAGAGATAGACCACTATGACACCTTTCTTTCTTGTGCCATTACAATTTGTGAGCAGATACTACATTTCAGTTCAGATTCCCATGCAAAGTAACTTCAACTGATTGTTATGAACGTGGGTAGTTGAAGGATGATCAGGAGAGTAAAAGAAAAATTCATTCAACGTAAAGCCTGAGTAGGCTTTACTGGGAAGGGAGAACCAGAGAGATATAAAGGCTCAAGGTCATAATTTATTCTTCATGCATCACTTACGGGTGCAAGTGAGTCATATGAAAAAAAAAAAGTTTAAACACTTCAACAAGTATGTTTTCTAATTATTCTGTTAACAATATAAGTCATCATCTCCCTTAGGGTTAGAGTATGATCTCTAAAAATCAGAAGCAACTTCCTCACTGCCAATATTGAGGGAAATTAGTATACTTATCCTAGACAAAATAACAACAACTAGCACCAACCAAAGTAAAGTAGAAGCAACAGACTTACGAAATTATAGAACATTTTAAATTATTATTTCTCTAGAAGAAAAAGAAGGGTTCTGGTGTTATTTTTGCAGCAGGATTTTGCAAGTTGAAAACCTATGGAATGTAATTGTTCCACAAAACAAAGAAGAAAATGCTACACACAATAGTGAATACATTTATGCATTAACATTCTCCTCTGCATGCATAGACCAGTAAATCAACAAGATACTAACTAATTCACATGAAATTGAACTCCACTAACCAAACCAAGAGAAAGGCCGTAAGATAGTAGGCAGTATTCAGTAGCCCATATGATAACACCCCCGCCACTCCATATCTCTTTAATCTCTTCAACAACCTATCAAATTGAACAAACAAGAATAAGCTAATAATCTTGCAAAGAAACCATGGTAATTAGAAATATATCCAGATAGACATTTCAATTCTTCTTTTCTCTTCTTTTTCTTGGGCTTTCTGTTCATTCTAATAGTCAATGCTCAAAGAAGAGAAAAAAGCTCGAGCGTAAGTGAGAGACAGTTTTTCCTCTCCATAGGTAATAGAGGAAGAAACAAAAATCAAGGGAGAAAGATCTATAGAAAACCAAAGGAGTGAAAAAAGAAATGAAACACTTAACCAATGATTGGTTAGATGGGATAACTACTGTTAAGAAACTGAAAATATTTGGAGATCAGATCATAAGTGGGCAGTCAATCAATTTTGATATACTATCAACCCAAATTCAAAGAATAATATCTCAGATTTTTGAGTCTCAAGAGATTGTCATTCGTTTGAGTTCCAAGTTCCAGCATGCACTGTCACAGTAACTGGCATGGAAAACTGCCCTCAACCACATTGACGATGCCATGGATGTCATACCACACCTTCAAGTCGTGAAAATTAAATCAATTGGCACCAGAACACAATAGACTCAACCATCATTATGCCATTAACAAAAACCAGAAGCCTTTAGCATATTGACCCAAAAGTATTGAAGGGAAGTAATAAGTACTCATTGGATGTGGCCTTTCCTCCTTGAACACTTTCATTCTTCTTTGTGGAACCTAAAAAGAAAAAATGCTCAAAGGTGTAAGCTTTACAAGATTTACTTGGGGAGATATCATTTCCAGTTGAATAAGTAGGAAGTATCAATCACCTCCTTGGTCCGAAGCATCCGATAAACCATAACTCTAACACGCCACCAAACCAAAAGAAGAAAATTTTATCAGAATAGGATTTGAGTAAAAGGCACAAACTCATGAGAGAAAAATCTATGATACATACAAACAACTATAAACTTTTTCAGAGCAATAGGAACATTACACAATAAAACCTCAAAAAGCAATGCCTCATAAACATCAAAACAATCAAAAGCGATAACTTTATAACTGGCCCATTATTAAAAATTGACAAAACCCAAAGCATAATTTGTGTTATCATTTGCACAAACTCAAAATTCCTTAACAAAATTTTATCACCTGATGGAAACCAAAGGAAGGAAGGAAGCGACGAGTGGAATGCTCACATTGTTGTCGCCGTTGAATGAGCTGAATCCTGGTCGTCGAGAACGGCTTAGATTAACCGAGGAGTTGCCAAATTGTTGCGAGAAATCGCGCCAGGAAAAAATCCAAGGAATTCTAGCATACGAGAACTTGTGAACACCCTTCAACCCAGAAGAAAGAAAGATAACATAGAAGGTAAATCAGAGATTAAAAACAGAAATGAGAATGGAGCTTAGTAATGACCAGAATTACCAGCTGGTGATGAAAGAGGGGTAAAGAGAGACCGTTGAGCTCGAATGAAACAGACATGAAGGAGTGAGCCCTTTGAGTGAGGATAAACAGTTGGTATGTCAGGCGCAAGCAGAACAAAGACTCATTTTTGTTTTTGTCTGTGCTATGTGCTGTTTAGTTCCGTCACGGCCTTAATTTATTATTAAGCACGTAACTGGCCTCTAAATGGTGAAATTGCTTCCAAAATTAAGAGATTAAACAGACTTAAAACACTTGGTTACTAAATAAAATGAAACACGTAAAACATACAAAGGAAAGATAGTATCTCTTCTTTTTTTTTTCCCATTATACATTCTTAATAAAATGAAACACGTGAAACACCCTAAATGTTTATGCAGGGTGTGTGTTCTTGCAGCGAGGTGTTTGAGATTTCTTCTTTTTTCTTTTTTAAATATGTTTGATATTTGCCCCCTTTGTATGTGATCGCAAAGCCTTACATGGTTCGATCTTAAATGAGTTACTAGCTCCTCCAAAGCTGAAGGCCGAATGCAGTCTTTGGGCTCATCAAAGGCCTTGTAAAGATACACTCCGGTGAAGCCACAGCAGGATTTTCCCTTTGCTCGAGTTTTTCTCTCATGGAAAGACAAGGTATTATCAATATCCACTGACAATATTATAACGTTCAACATATTTAGTGCAAGAATATTTAATTAGATAGAAACGCTAATGAGTTAATTTATTATGAAACCATGTCAATACTAGAAACAGAGACATTGGCATCCCAATGTCTTGGATTCTTTTGAATTGCAGGTTTGGCAAAAAAGATTTATATCAGCGTTGAGTTTTGAATATTAAAATTCTTTCAAATGCATACCACTCAAGCAAAAGCTAGCCAATAAACTTTCTAATATAAGAGACAACAAAGGCAAGGCTTGCTAGATGTGAAGGTGTGAGATAAAAAAAAAAAAAAAAAAAAAGTAGAAAACCACGCACACTAGAAAAAGTATTTAAGCGGAGGAACGATTTAATCGTTGTACACAAACAAGAATCAATGTTCTCTTAATTTTCTTAATTAAAAAAGTACATACATTTTTTTTTCCATATTATAGAAACCGATGCTGTTGGGTCATGGTCTTGTGAGGGATACTCGAGCACTTGTGTCTAATACATAACGAATATCATAAATGAACAAATAGCCATCCACTTGAAAAAAATAAAAATAAATAAAAACATTGTTTTATTGCCAAGTAATCCAAAATAACGATGTCAAAAACTGGAATAAGATAATTCTAGTCAAGAAGCATGCCACTATCAGAAATTATATCATCACCCACTCTGATTCCGAGTCACCCCTTATAATAGGACAGGGTAAAAACGTCGAAATAGTCTGATTTCCAAAGTCTAACACATAAAGGTGTCTATCAGCACATAACGTGTAGTAGATTGAATTTGGTTGAACTCCAATATTTGCTGCTGAACAAACCATGCCACTATCACTAGTCAAGAAAATAGTTCGATCTCCAAGATTCGCCAACTTCACCCATTGATTCTTAGAAAAATCCAATGCAAAGACAATGAATTCACGAATATAATCATCGGTATCTCCACAATACACCTTGAGCACCAAAAAGATTTCACCACAACCCTCGATAAGATATGGAAAATATGTTAAAACTTCTCCTGCTGATAGCGACGATACTTGCTCTGTTACCAAACATGTAAATTGAACTTTTGAACCCGTAAATAGAATTGTACACAACATGAACTCTCCCTGACTAGAATTTGGTCGATCTATCAAGCAATAAATAGTTTCTCCAAGCATAATTGCCCCCCATATTGTCAAGTTATCATCACCTTCAATCTCTTGTTTAATAAATTTAGTATCACCTAGCTTGCAAAATAGAAGGGACTTACTCCCAATTTCAAAGAATAAGATATGACATGTAGGATCAAAGGGAGACGATGATAGAATGCAAAGATCAGGATTGGTTTCAATTTCCCATGATGGTAGCTGAATCTTTTCCAATGAGATGAAATTAAAAAGGTAGCAATCATTTGAAGCTCGATCAATCAAAGTGAACCACCCACCATAACAAATGAATACCCGTTTGTCGTACAGCTCAAAAATGCTTTCTTTGTAATAACGTTGTTCTGATATGTCGAAAAGAATGTGTTTTTCATCATCGTTAAATAGAAGCCAAGGGTATGGTCGAGGGGTAAAACGAGCACGGCAAGGTTGTATCTCTCCTTCCTTTGATTCCATTATAGAGCTGTCATTCACTCATTCAATAATGAAATTTAGAATCATATTGGTACATAAGAATATTGAAGGAAAAGGAAACCAAATAATCAATTGCACTGATTGAATGACGTGAAAATTGTAATAATATGCAATTGCATTAACTAATTTACCAAAAAAAATAAATAAATCAATAAATAAAAGGAAAAGCATAAGAAGAATAACAACCATCGAGTATTCATCGGAAAACATATACTTAAGTGGCTTTAAGAATTAGAAAATCGCAAGTGAGTAGTTGTGAATTTGAAAAAGAAATATAAACACAATCGTAAAACAATCTTCTATGAAATCTAAAAAGAAAATAAATAAATTATAAATAAATTGCAAAGAAAACTTATGTCATTCAAGTTATGAATTCATATAGAACATGATAGGAAAAGGTTAAAAGAAAAAGAAAAAAAGAAAAAAAAAAAGCTCCTACAATGCAAGCGGAAAAAAAGAAAAAGAAAAAAGAAAGATTAATAGGTAGAAACCACTCACCGTGAACTTTGAGGGAATGAAGTTTGATTTGTAGGCCTTGTCCAACAAGGAACACAAGGTGTCACCCTTAAGAAATTGTGTATATGCTCACCAAGTGAATTGCTCGAAACAACTTCACTAAGAATAAATAACAAAACTCTCAAAATTGAAACCTAAAGTTTCCTTGTTAATGGAGGTTACAGCTTAGGTTTTTATCTCTTAATAAGATATAGTGTTTTCTTTTCCTCCTATTTATTATATAGCCTAACATTTAGTTCAGTACAAGTAGGTTTTGGATTCTAAGATGATTAAATTTGAAATAGTCATTATGTAGTTATGTTAGGAATTCAAAATCCAATTATATTGGGTTAAGTGTTAGCTTAGTACTACAAAGTTTTGAATTATAAAAAAGAAAAGGGTTTTAATCTCTTGGCAAGATATAATGTCTTCCTTTTCTTCATCTTATTATATAGTAAGTTTCGGATTTCCAAATTATTAGATTTGAAATAATCACAATCTAATATTATGTTAAGAATCTGAAACCCACTTATATTGGGCCCTCTAAACAAGGCCCAGTTTGTGAGATGCTGGGTTTGTCGGGTGTATAAGATTAGGATCTGCCTCCGTAGAAAATCCTAACCCTAATTGTCTTGCAGCCGCTGCCTGTTTTGCTCTCTCTCTCTCTCTCTCTCTCTCTCTCTCTCTCTCTCATCTTCTCTCTTGTTTGATGTTTTCAGCCTCTCCGTTTTGCCTTAGTCGTGGTCTCTTCGTTTAACCAGATGCTTCTCTCTTTGACCTTCGGCTCTTTTCGATCTTCCTTCCCATCTATTAAATCTATGGGTTCCTTATAATTATTATTTTTTTCTTCATTTTTGTCTCTCAGGCCTTTCTTCACCTGTTAAATCTATGCGTTTTTTGTTTCTCTCTCTCTCTCTCTCTTTTTGTTTTGGGCTCCTTAGCTATTTTTTCATCTGTTAAGTCTATAAATTTCTTGTTTTTTTTTTGTTCTTCTCCCATATGAAATCCTTTGAAAAAAAATCTCATCTTTAGTTTCTTTCTTAATTTATTTTTTTAACTTTTATATTTGAGCTCCCATTTAACCTTAGACATGGCCAATGAGTCTGCTTGTTCGATGGAACAGCAGATCCTTTTCTGGGCCGCCCTCCCTATCTCTCTCTGTCATTTCATATTTCGGACTCTCCGTTTAACCTTCACGGCCTCTCGGTCTGCTCGCTGGATGGAACACCAAGATCTAATCTTCGTTTCTTTCTTTCTTTTTTTTTTTTTTCAATTATGATTATTAGTTTTTATTTCTTTTCTTTACGTTTACGTTTTTGTTTTTGTTTTTGTTTTTTATTTCTTTTATTTACGTTTCTGAAATGTGATGCTAATCCTGGGCTTGGGTGCGAGGTGGGCCTTGGACTGTTCTGTAATTGGGCTGGACGCGAGGTGGGCCCGAGCCTGTTAGGTAAATGGACTCGACGCAGGATGGGCCTTGACATGTTCAGTAATTGGGCTGGACGCGAAGTGGGCCTTGGCCTGTTCAGTAAATGTGCTGAACGCGAGGTGGGCTTTGGCCTGTTCAGTAAATGGGCTGAACGTGAGGTGGGCCTTGACCTGGGTTCACTTACTGGGCTGTATAAAGACCGTCCTCTTTCATAATCTCATAAGCTCCCGCCAAGAACGCTCTGGGAATTCTTCTTTCGTGCTCTGGGATCATTTTCGTAGGTCCTGCCGGTTTAAGGTAAGCATCGTTGCATCTGAATTCTTATTTCTAGGTTTGCTGTAAGCATCATAACGGTAAGCATCGGTTTCTCCAAAATTCCTATTTCTAGGTTTACGGTAAGCATGATTACGGTAATCATAACTGTTCTGCATTCGTATTTCTACGTTTACGGTAAGCCTCATTACGATAGGCATCACTGTTTTTGAATAGGTTTAGAAGCATCAATGATAAATTTGATAACTGTTTTTGTGTTTTTTGAGTTTTTTAATTCCACTCTTTTTTTTTTATTGTGTTTGTCTTGATTTTTATTTCTAGGTTTACGGTAAGCATCATTACGATAGGCATCACTGTTTCTGAATAGGTTTAGAAGCATCAATGATAAATTTGATAACTGCTTTTGTGTTTTTTTTATTTCAACTTTCTTTTTTTTTGTGTTTGTCTTGAATTTTATTTCCTGAATGATTTCAGTTTCTTGTTAGGATGGCCAAAAGCAGCAACAAAGGTCGTAAGGTTACTAAGGGACCGTTCGGAATATTAGGAATGGGCACAGGGAAGGGGAAGGGGAAGCTGAAATCAAAGAAAAAGGGCTCAAAGAAGAAGGGGACGGACGTAGTGAAGTCCCGCAGATGCAATATCTGCAACGAGAAACAGCCTTGCACCTTCGCTGACCTTACTAGTCACAAGGCTGAATGTGACGGGGTAAAAGGTTTCCATTTCTGATCGAAGACTAAGTGCAATAAGTAAGGGAACTGCCTTTACATATTGAAACTACTTGGTACTTTTAGGTTAAAATTGCCTATATGTTGGATTGACTCATTGAAACTGCCTCTTTTGCGTTGTGTTAAAACGCATGCTACTTTTTCATGTTAATTTTCATGAAACTGCCTCTCTTGCGTTGTGTTGAATCATGTTAATTTTTCATCAATTGTGTGAATCGACAACTTTAATTCGAATTTTTGAGTTGTTAGAGCAACGAAGAGCATTCGGTTAGACCACTTCCTGGTCGACTTGCACTTACTTTTTACCAGAATCTGAGGTGATTTATGTCACTATATTCACGGTTTTTTCAAAAACTTAAACTTAAAGTTAGTTGTTAAGATTTTAAACTGTAAAAGATGGTGAATTTAATTATAATTCTTAATGAATGTTCTAAGACGGACACAAAACTAAAGATATCCTCTCCCTTTCGTGAATGTGTTCCCGTTGTTACTTGAGGCTCTGTCAAGTTTCTCTCTGTTAAGACTTGTTATGCTCCTTGCTCCTGTTGGGTTAGGAGTTATTTTTTTTGTATCAAACCTTGCACCCAACCAAACAAATGAGTCTTTCACTCCCAAACTAGCACGGGTATCTGAAGCTGAAACCCTAATGCTCGTAAAATGACAGCGTACATTTCTGTGAGTTATTTATGGTTAAAAGACAAACAAAATCGAGCAAAAGATTGAACAAACGGAGGTTCACGCACTTCGGATTGGTACGTTGAAGACAAAAGCCATACGTCAAGAATATGGGATCTCTAGATAATTTTAAAGAGCCTTAGCCTACTATGACATATTTTAATGCCTGTGAGGAGGGCGGGAAGTGGCAGAAGATTATATACAAAATGAACACTTATTTTTGTTCATTTTGCCAATCACCTTGTACAAGGTGATTTTTAAGAAATCCTTTCAAGAGGCTCTGGTTGGAACGAAGAATGCTTTTGTCATTCTTGACCAGATTAAAGATGAGCCTTCTATGGATAAGGAAGGAGAAGACAACCCTGGTGTTCAGGTTTTATCTTTGAACTCTTGGGCGTGGTGAACTCTATCTTGGAACCGATGGTTTGGGTAGCTCCTGTGGCTAAGAAAACGTCCATAATCTTAACTGAAAAGGAAGAGGAACACCGAGAACAAATTCAATGGAATGATGAGGAGGTTGAGGCAGAAGGAGAGGAGAATTTCCAGCAGGATGAAGCACTTGTTGTAGGTTGCACACGGAATGACGACGTAATCGAGGTTTTTGAAACTCCAATGATGAAAACCTAACTTGCCACAAATTTTGAGGTGTGTACTCTCAACCATTCTCGAAGTAAGGGCAATAGCAGTAGCTCAATATATAGCCGTAATAAGTATCCTCGCAATAAGGAACAAAAGGTTGAGTCACCCTTTGAATTTTCATCTGCCACCCAAAAGTCCTTACAAGGCAGCAGGTAAAGTTAAGAATGCAAAAGGACAAAGAGCTGCAACCTACAAAGGTTGATTGGTACTTAGGATGAGGTGGGAGCGTTTACTGGAGGTTGCGCAGAGGTGTTGCTGAAAAGCAAAAGGAAACAAGCCACGAATAAGCGGGTCCCAAAGGTGCAAGAGGTCAAAGCGAAGAAGTAGATCAATAGCCAAGTTGAGAAGGAAGAGGAAACAAACTCTAGTCTTATTGAGCAAATTATTACAGTACCTGCTAGAATGAAGTGTATAAAGAGGTCCTTTCGTGTTATCACAAGCTTCAAAATTAGTTGTCAAATTTAAGTAAAAGAGT
Source organism: Casuarina equisetifolia (assembly GCA_028551475.1). Taxonomy (NCBI): domain Eukaryota; kingdom Viridiplantae; phylum Streptophyta; class Magnoliopsida; order Fagales; family Casuarinaceae; genus Casuarina; species Casuarina equisetifolia. The sequence goes on from CM052358.1 coordinate 8,649,586, forward strand.
AACGTAAAATTTAAACAAAACAAAATTTAACACCCTTTGAGTTGCCAAAAAGGACGTAACAATAACTAGCTCTTTTCTTAATTTTAATTGGTAAAATTGTCTTGAGAAATCTATTCAATCTTAGCATGTTACTCTAACCAAAATTGCATTCCATAATTGGACGAAAAAGACAAAAGGTGTAACTACTAAAAAGAAGTGTGATATGAGAATTTTACATTCTTATGGTTCTAGAGTGCAACCACTTGTAGAGTGCAACCCTTACCTTGCCTAGAGTCACATGGCATCTCTCATTAACTAAAGTTTAATTTCATTTGTATTAGCTTCAATGAATGATATAGAAAATTGACTAAAGACAAAATATGTATATTAATGTGATTTCTAAGAATCTCAAAGATGCATATGTTTTAAGAAAATTAGGGATGTTACCCATATAAAAAAGTGAGAGCAAACACAACAAATTGCTTTAGGTCCAAGACATTTCCACAGTAAAAAAAATTTAAAAATTAAAAAAATATGTCAGTAATTGGAGAAAAACAATATTTTACTAAGAGTTTTAAGATCGCTCATCGCTTAACTTTCTAAGACTCGAATATCAATTCAATGATAATCCCTTGACTCCAAAAGGCAAGGTTGTCTAAGGTAGAAAGGAACTTATCCATTTATCCATTAGAATGGATGTGTGAAATAAAAAAAGTAATGTGACTTTTTTTCTTTAGGTAAATGAGAAATATGAGAGAATTGAAAACTTCAAACTTTTTAATCTCGAACAATATGGCTTGCAAACTATCTTTTCACGAGTGTAGTTTGACAATTAGCTATTAATAGGCTTGTGCTCAATTGGCACTTGAAAAGGATGTTCTGTCTGAGTCCAACAAGCTTAGAAAGTAATGTACTAGTTGGCAATTGGTTTTTTCTAGTTTTGAATGTTAATTCATAATTTGCAACAATCTATTTTTATATGATTGTCTTTTCACGAGTACAAGATTCTTAGTTTTAACTTTCACATCTTTTAGTAAATGAAGAGACATAACACCCTTGGCTCCATTATTCAAATATGTTGACCAACAATGTTTTACAACTAATATGTTCTTTTGAAACTTTAAAATAGGTGTGTTGATATTATGATTATAAGCTATCAAATTACAATTTGTTCATTTCGACTCCATCTTACTTTTCTAGTTATATGTCACTTTTGCTAATTAAATATCCGATCATGCCAAACAATTTTGAAAACTTATGACTGTAGCCAGGAGATATTGCTTAAACTAGAAACATAAAAACTATCATCAAAAGGTCATAACTACTAAACTACAATTCTTTGAATAATTTTACGCTAAGAGCAAGAGGTTTTTATACTAAATTGATTCTTCAAGCTCATCTAATCATCCAATTGCCCAAATAAAGGATTTCATGGTTTAATAGTTGTCATCTAATACTAGGCTTAAAAAAGTAAAATTTCTCTAGTGGGAGAAAAATGAAGACTAGAAGATGTACAAGAGCTTTAGTTATAGTGATAATAAAGTTGCTTATCGTCGATCGCTTCCTATTGCAAGCAATTGAAGCCATGCCTAGCACTTTCTCCACCTCTTCACTTCACATTTGGGTTCCTCATTTCTTAGAAATTGATCAAGTTCAAGGACCACTCAATATTTGCGTAAGGAATAAAATTGAAATGTGCAAGGGATTTCCAAGATCAAGTCCTATTCTAGAAGTTGCCTATGAATTTTGTATTGGTAAGAGCTTCATACACTGCCTGAGGTATGTCAAATGTCATGATGACCCAATAATGGTTCCTGTCATCACAAAGTGCACAACGAATTGCCTAGATGAACATAAAAAAAAGAAGCCATCTTGTAATTTGTTTGATGAAATGTTATGAAGACCATATCAACAAGCCATCTAAAGCTATTGACGTTCAATCTCCATGACCTACACCTTTATATTTGGTAAGGACTTCACTACTCTTTCCGTCCTCTTCGTTGAAATAATGCATATTCGATTCATAATCGTATCCCATATATGCTGATCCATCTTCGCTTATACTGAAAGGAATTGTTTAATAGTAACATTATTTCTAAGATAACAAAAGGTAGTTCAATATGAAATAATCATTTTTATTCAGCAAAGTTTGTTGTTTCTGCTATAAGAATCTTAGCACGTAGCAAAATTCGATACCTATCTAGGCTTCCGAAATATGCCACAGATTGTAAGTAGTAATTTCAATCCCTAAAAAATGATCCTAAATAAAATTTGTCTTCATTGTCATTATTATTATTTTTTTTTCACCTTGAAAAAGACTAATATTTTTGGTGTTGATTCAGTTCTCAACAATAATCATTCCATCATTACCACATAAATGAACAACTGAGTTATTTCTTGTGAATTGGTCCGCTAAATTTCTCATTTTGGTGAACTCTGTTCATGCATTTCTTTTACAATATGTATTTCTTGTGAATTGGACCGCTAATTGTCACGGCCTGTTTTATGAATTCCTAGGTTAGTAGTTTTCACTAGCTTGGGTTGAATAAAAGAAAGTGGGCTATCATGGAGTCATCTTAGTGTCTACATCCAGCTCGTGGGGGGAAGACGCACTATCTAAATTCCCGTGGAGAGCTGGAGTGGAGCTTCAAAGTTGTGGACATTAGAGCAGGTTCCAGTGGTGCGAATTGCGAGGCCTCAGGTGGGGAAGTCGTGGTGGTTCAGTTGCATCCTTTGTGGGAGTCCTGAAACGGTGCGTGGACTCGAGGACATTGGCGCAGTACATGGCTTTTCTGGGAGGTTGCTAGACCTCCATCCAGCCGATTCTTCAAGCGATAGTTTGGCAATAGCATGGCTTCATGCGAGGGTTGTGCACAGAAAGCAAGACTTATGGATGCTGTTGAGAAAATTGTGAAGAATCTTCAAGAATTGTAGCCAGACGTGAATCACTCATCGTGTGGTGAAGTGAGAAATTAGTGAATCTCTCTCCCCCCCCCCCCCCCCCCCCCCCCCTCTCTCTCTCTCTCTCTCAGAATAGGTTTCCCTGCACATGCAATAGCAGGAACTACAGCAAGCTACCATCGATCTACCCTTTTCCCTTAGGTTTTCATGGTGTATAAGTATTGAAAAATTGTATACGTTTTCTTTATCATGGGATTTTATTTCTCCCATTTGTTTGTAAGGTTCGTTTTGTTCATCAATAAAAAAGATTTTTTTTCAAAATTTCTCTTCTTTTGACACGTCCAACTTTTGTTCTGGTAACAATGAGAATCAGTAAACCTAAAGGTGATGAAACTATAGTTTTCAAAATAAAAAGGTGGAACTTACCTGACGGGACGATTTTATAGGGCCAATCAATTCTTTCAGTTTCACTGAACTCGAAAAGAAGAGAAGTTTCTTTAGTTTCTTGGAACCTTGATGGCAGCGCACAGATTTGGTTTCAATTACTTGAAGCAGAGCAAGATTGTAGGCAAATTACATGGACTCCATTAACAAGTGAGTTGAAAGGAACGCTATGGTCCTACTAGGTACCAAGATTTTTATGGTCATTTAACCAAACTCCGGCAGCATGGTTCAAGCAATGTACAAACATATCCTCTTCGACCTAGCAATTATCCCCCTTGAATAGCGGGTGGGCAGTTTCATGAGCAAGTTCAAGGACTCATCATATACAAAATTATTTTCTTTTGATTACAAGTGGGTGATATTTCAATTGCGTCTTAAGTAGTAGCATTGATCTAAATTACCACAAATTAGGGGAAAATGGTAGCTAGCAGATGCATCGGAAGACTAAAGCTAGTTATGGTGGTGTGGCTTATCTTTGTTCCCATTCAGGTGCAAAGCTAACTATCTTGGCCCTTCCCCTTCCAGTCATAGTCCGGCCAGCCTACATCCTCATTACTTTGAAGTTGACAACGCGAAAGGACCCCTACATTCTTGCCTTGAGAGTAAAATTGAAGCTTGTAAGCAATATAGTTAGCTTCCTAAATATTATAATGGTGCATTGCTTCTGGTTTTCTACGGTGCGTTTCTTATGTCAAAGGAAAGGGCAACCCAATTTTGTATCGTATAATTAAAAATGGTGCATTAGATTTTCTAGATCCTTACAAAGGGGTACTCCATACGGTGAAATGTTTATTAGACAGCACGAAAGCATATCAAGAGTCACGATGATGGTGCTTATATGCAAAATCCATAAGTTCCAACTTTTAATATGGTAAGTAGTTCCTAGTCCTTGTCTTTCCCTTCACTAAAAGGACTTGGTGCATGGAGAACATATCCATATGGTGTAAATGCTTATCAATCATCTTGTATTTGACAAAAGAGTACCTTTCAGGTTTAACCATATTCTTAGGTAGCAATTTTTAATCCTTCATCACAGGAAATTGAACATGTCTCTTTAATGTAAATTTTGAATTAGTAAATTGTTGGTGTTCAGTCAACTTTTCAAACTAAGGAAGCATTTAATTAGTGGTTTGGTTCACTTTCTTCTTTCATCATTATCAAAATTATTGATTGTCAATATATATATTAGCTAGAAAAACCATTGTTAAATTTATCACATTTCTATTATACACTTGTAAAGATTGTCAAATGGGTGGCCAAATAGAAAGGTTTCATTTGAAATAGAGTGATAAAGTTTTAAATGTAGTAAAATGCAGCAAGTAAAATGTTGAATATAGTCTAAAAGTCTCATATTGCATTTTTAAAAGGAAACTGCAGCATAATGGTCAGAGAAGTAACTTTGTCACACCACACTTATTTTAAGTAAATAAAGAGATAAATACTCCATCTGTCCTCCACGCGGGTATGTTCGCGGTCCCGGGAAACAGTTTGCTTCCTGTAACTCCGTAAAGTATTATTCCACTGAACAATATTTGGTCGTCCCTACGAAGCGGTAAACACACTTAGATTTACAAATAGGTATGTTTGCTTATATGCTCTTTTAGGTATGGTTATGTCTTGACGGACAAATTGCTCTCCCTGTCAACTTGTTCAAATTCAAGGCCCTTGTCAACGATCAAGTTCTTGCCTTTCGCAGTCCACTAACCTTGTGTCATGCATGAACACTCGAGGGCTATATATATATATAATGTTCTTCAATTCTAAATTCTTTTAACTCAGGTGAGGACATTTGATAAGGAGCCTTTACCGGAAGTTTCGCCCTTGGCTCTAACTCAATTGCATGGTCAACTTCCCTTCTAGGGAATAGTTGTTTTGACATCTCCGGAGGCATGACATCCTCATTTTCCCTAAGAAGGTCGTCAACAACTTAGAGAGATTTGCTTACCTTTACAATTTCTTCCTCCTTTAGTACGACAAGATAGGTCTCTTTACCCTTTCGAATGCCTTTCTTCAATTTTATAGTAGAAAAACTTTTTTGTGTTGGACTCATCGAGTGAGTAGGTATCATACATTTTATACCAGGTTATTTAATTCCTGCAATATTTTTTCCATGATCCATTTGTAAAGGATGTTTATAAAATATATCTTTGTTAATGTAAAACAATGATAGATTAGGAAGAAAATACAAAAACATGATTATTGCCTTATAAAAATTCATGAGCAGGTTACAGATTTCAATTACAAGCTAATAAGGTTTCTATTGCACGACATTACATATTTGAATTTGATTAAGATAATAAGCCATCAGTTGTTTTTTCATCTCCAGAATATCACACTAGTATCAAATGATAGTTAAAATTTACTATAATTCTACATCAATTGATTTTAGATCTAATTTGAAGCTTCTTAGGACTTGTGTGAAAGAGCGTATTGATACACAATATTAGAAAGCCAAAAGACAATTTAAAAATTTGTTTATAAGTGAAGAGGACAATTTTTACATTTAAAATATCACCTAAGTGTTTTCTTTCACATGAGTGATTTTCATTTTCAACATTCCTTAAATAATGAATATACCTTAGTTCAAAGTTAAATAGATTATAATATATTTTCTTACATATTGAATGTATCTAATGGTTGAAAGTTAATAAAGAATTGAAGGATCATTTTAGGCTCCCATAGCACATTAGAAATAAATCTAAAGTCTAATTTATAAGTTGTTAAACAAAAATTTATATTTAAAACTATCATTAAATATTTTTCTTTCCTTGTGTGAGACTTTTGACCTCAAAATACAAAAATTTAAAAACATCTCCTGACCTTGCTGTCAAAAAGGTAAGACCTGTCTATTTGTCCCTTAAGTTGTTGATATTTTCCTCTGGAAATTTGTACTTGTTTGCGTTAGTAGCATTTCTTTCGAGTGTATGTGGGCGATCTCAGATTAATATTCATGGTTTTTTTTTTTAAAAAAACTTAAACTTAAAATTATTTGTTAAGATTTTAAGCTATAGAAGATGGTGAATTTAATTATAACTCTTAATTAATGTTCTAAGACGGACACAGAACTAAAGATATCCTCTCCCTTTCGTGAATGTGTTCCCATTGTTACTTGAGGCTCTGTCAAGTTTCTTTCTGTTAAGACTTGTGTATAAGTTATACTCCTTGCTCCTGTTGGTTTAGAAGTTATTTTTTTTATCGAACCTATGAAAGATAAATTCAGGCGGTTAAAAATTTGAGGTGTGCTAATTTGGAGTCAGGGGAGCAAGATTTCCTTGTTTCTGTTGACCCTCTTTTTTATTTTTTCAATTGTAGTACAGCTGGATCGTATTCTTTGAAGAAGCCCTTACGGAAGAGCCTTAATTTTTCTTCGTTATTTTAATTGACAGTGTTGCTTTTCGTCTTCTATGAAGAACTTGAGTTTTGTCTTTTTTAGTTGATATATGACGCCCATATTTTCTATATAGGCTGCCACGGCTTTATCACATTTATGCATTTAACATTTATTGATGTGGACTAATGGTCTCCGTTGTTGCTTGTCATCTAGACCTTATTCCTGGGCAATTTCATGCTGCATGGTACCTGATAATGAGAATATCGGGGTTTAATTTTGTGAAATCTGTTTTGCCCTCTTAATCATTGAATTTTATATGACCATTTCTGTTTCTGGGTTTGTGCGCATGTGTCTCTAGTTGACTGAAGGTACGATTCACACTTCATTCCCCTCACTAGTTTTGCAGAACTATATCTGTCAACAATCTGCAGCCATTAGATGTGCGACCACTTCCAGTGTTGGAGGAGACATACTACCTTCTAAGCTTGTTGGACTCGACAGAACATCCTTTTCAAGTGGTACATGACTTCATCTTTGACAGGACAAGGTCATTAAGGCAAGATCTGACCATGCAGAGTATTGTCAATGAAATAGTAATCTGTATGTATGAGAAAATGGTACGTTACCTTGGATAATACTTTCAATTACACCTTTTCTTCATCCTTATCATAAGCCATTCAAAATTAGCATATTCCTTCTCTAAACATAGTATATTACTGATGAAATATTGCGGAGGAATTCATTTCTCTCATAATAGGCACTCGAAAGAGCCATTCATTGTGAAATGATGAATCTTCCATTTCTTTCGTAATGGACGCTAGAAAGAGCCATTCTTTATCTGATGAATGCTTCATTGCATGGAATACCTGTGTTACCAATCAGCTCTAGATCAAGTGACACATCATCTTCTACAAGAACATGATGGAGGTAAGGGCTGTAATTTGATAACCCACTGTGTTTCTAATGCCAGTTTACTGCTAAAGAACTTTCTTCCACAAACCAAACCATACTCGTGGGAGCATTTAGAATCCATTTGTTGGTGGTGCATGCATCGTGGATTTGAGAGTACTCATTTTACCTTTTGATATGTCTACGGAAGTTGGGTTACATGGAAAAAATGGGGCGTGGTGTGAAGCTTATATCTCTCAGGATCCTGGGTGATAGGATACAGGGGGTCTTTTTCCTTTAAACAAACGTTTTCTGCCCTCTCCCTTTTCTTTTTTCTTTTTTTCAATTTTTTGTTTATGTGTGGGGGTGAAGGATGGTGAAGGGAAACCACTTGATAAGAGATGTGCTGTTTTGATTTTATTGTCATTTGAAGGGTACTTTAATATTATAAACTGAACAGCTCTCTTTCAAACAGATGAGGTTATATCACACAAGTTTCTTGAATATGATGGTCTTGAACCACTTTTCTCATATTTTTCTATCCAGACAACCTTTTGGGAGTTGGCGGGATATTGTAATGAAGAAATCCTGTGCTTATCAAAAGAGAGTTCAGTGCTCTAGCTCCAAAGTTTTCATTCCGAGATTGATGAATAATGGAATGTGGTTGGGTTGAACAGTGGGAAGGAACAGGGAGGGCCATATTTTTCCTTCACCATCACCACCATTCAACGGCATGACCCTCTCCCCACCCATACACAAAAAAATTGAGATCTCTCTTCCTATGCGGCATCGTACAAGGGTAAAGGAAGAAACGTTGCTTTCCATGTATAGTGGTTCAAATGTACGATGGACTGGAGGCAAATGAGGAACAATGGGGCCATTGTTGGTTTGGAGAGAAAGGGGGTGCTGTGATGGAATAGAGCAGTGGTAGTGGGCAGCCGACTTGAAGTATAAGAGTCATGCTTTTTGGAGAGTATGAATTTGGGTAAAACATGCAATGAACTTGGTCTGTTTCATATACCATTGCTGATTGTGCTCAACTAGCATGGGATAGGAAGTCTGACTTTCGCTTATCGCAGTTTCTTATTGCACCGATGGCAAGTCCAAGTATCCTCTATCCATCTTCCTTTCAGGTCAATTTTTGTATGTTCCCTGCATCTTTAGGTATGGTCTTGTAATTTTCCTTCTAATATAAAGAGCTGCAAGTACGTCAACTAAATTAAACTGCTCTTGCTGAGTTACTGTAAGCAGATGACCAGAAGATGAAGGGTTTATTTTTGGACATATGGCACGTACAATTTTATGCACTAGCGTCCTTGAAACCCTTCACTTTAATTGGAACTTCAGACTGCAAGTGCATTCTACATCGATTTGTAGGGAAACTGTGTACCAAAATCATTAGTTGTTTGCTGGGACTTGTAACCATTGAGAAATGTTAAAGATTTATGCATTAATTCCTGATATGTGTTATCGACAGGTTAAATTTCATGTCATTTCCCTCCCTAAGCTTCGAAGTTGTAGCAGTGACCCAAATGCTTCTTCGGTGTACTACCTTAGCATGGAGCAGCTCTTGAAGACTCTTAACATCTCAGGTGAATCTCTATGCTGCAAGTCGAAGTCCCAACACCATTTACAAGAATGAACCCTTGTTCAAATCGTTTTATGTTCTTCTTTATCTTGGTTATGATCGCCAACCAATGTTGATCTCAGTTTGATTGCTTCTTTTGTTGATTCTTAATTGCAGCGTTGTGCTGAGTCCTAAGTGAGTGAAATGTGGCTATTTCTAATGCCGGGGTGAATCACTTCCTTTATAGTTGTCTCTGCGTCTAAGCACAGTTCACTCGCGTTGATCAATCAAGAGCTTTGCCGCCACTCCTTAAGGTTACCTGTTGTATAATACAATAAACTTATTGCTTTCTTTCCCACGCTTCATACCCCCCCTATTTCTTTCTTCTTAAGGTAAGGTAAAGGGCCAGGCATGGTGGGGTAGGAGCATTCTGTCGGCAATCTTTTTGGCTTGACCAAGAAGTCTTATGTCCTCCAAGTCGCACGGCGTTTTAACCAAAAGAACTTCTGTGTGCCCAAGTTAATAATGACGTCAAAGGAAATGTGTTTCCCCCGAAGACTTCTATGATATTTCAATTTCTTGATTAACATTAACTCGTCTAATAAGATCTTTTTGGTTTTCCATTTCTCTTATCATATTTTATCTATATACATTAATAGTTCGAGTTACAATGCACTAAAAGATTATATCTTTTTTTAACAATTTCTTTTGAATGGCAAATTATAAACGTTTCCTATTAATTACCGCAGTTGAGGCATCCTATCCTCAATATTGCATCATTAAACCTTATGTTAGTGAGGTAATTAAATCTAACTACTTTCTGGCATTTTAGTTTATTTATTTATTTATTTTTTTTGTGGGGCTTTGTAAACAGTAATCACAAGTTTGAGCAGCATTTATTTGCACTTTGAATTTTTTCCTTCACCATCATGTTTTTAAATGACGAAGGTATTTTTTCATAAGGAAAAAAAAAAGCTTAATAAATCTTCCAAAAATACATGGAGTACTTTTTCCACTGTTTGCTTTCAGGTTAGCATTCAAAAATGTTGTAGGAAATGCATTTAAGCAAATGCTTGTCTTGCAATTCCAAGCAAGACCCCTCTTTTTGGTACGGGGGTTTGGGGGTGGTTGTGTTTTGTGATTAGGCTCGGAGGGGAACAAAGGAAGGGTCTTCTACTGTTTTCCTGATCTGGCTTTTCTGTCAGTTCCGAATTCGTTGGATGGTTTGATAGATTTATTTTGTGTTAACCGGGTATTAGAAATTGCTTTCAACTCTTTATCATGTTTAAAGTATATCCTTACATATAACTAACAATATTAAGGTGTTTCTTTCTTGCTCCTATCATTGACCGTAAAAGGTAAGAGCGATGGCTCGGAAATGCATAAATAATGGCGGCTACAAGCCTCCTCCATATCCACTGACACACCTATCCAACTCTTGATGATGGAGGTACGAGTTTCATTATCTAATTTGCCATACGGCGTTGCTTGAAAGTACAAAAATGTTTGCATTTTTTAAGGCTCCATTTGCATTTTTAGGAATCGGATGTGATATCACTTTGCAAAGCTTGTGGTCTTGAAACGTGCACAGACGAATTAGGAAATAACTTATTGGCCACGAAGCAAACAACTCTTTGCACTCCCAAGGGTAGGTTTCGGAGTCGCGGCATTTCATGTTTTCAACCGTTCGAGGGATAACTTGAAAGAGAAGGATTTTTTTCTTTTTTGTTCTTGGTTGGGTTGAGCTTCATTTTTTATTAGTTCTTAACCTGGATTTATGAAAAATTCAGTCGTGTTTTAACTCCGTCTAGCTATGAAAATACTATTTCAACGTTGATGTTGTATTTAGTCCAACATGATATAATAGTAAAATACTAAGAACCATTGGATGGATATGTAAAGTATGTTTTGGTTTCTCTTCTGGTGATCTGTACACTAAATTATATAGTTCGTCTAGCATGGCCACAAGACAAGATATGACAGCATAGGATGGAAGTGGCGCTGAGCAAGACAGCAGAAAATCTTTCACACTGAAGCTATGAATGAGCAGGAATTAACATCTGTGCCGGCTCCACTACTGGGTGGTACATTTGCACAGCTCTAAACGTGAATGATTGGATATTGTAATGAACCTTTTTGTGCATGTTTGAACAAGCATCAGCTGAAGGCAAGGCTATGCAGTATTTATGATCAGAATTTCACGAGTTTGATCTTTCTTGTGAACTTGTTTTCCTCAAATGAGAAAGGTGCTTTCCACTAATGTTCCTAGTACAAGCTTGCGTGATAATTTAATTACAAAAGCCTGATAGCATAATCTAATTATGGTTTGCGACTTATTCATGTCATAAAAAATTACCAATTGTAAACAGCTCTTGACATAGCTTTTCAATTTCTTAGCAATATCATATGGCATTATATAATCGAGTTGATTTATTCTTGGTCGGTCAGATGACTTCTCATAGTATGCAAAAATTCATTTTATTATAGTTTTGTTTTTTGAGAAACAAGAGACTGGGTAGTTTTGCCATACGTCTTTTCATTAAGGTGGAGCATAATAATGAAGTTTTTTTGGGACCTTTCAGTTCAACGGGGTGCTATTGATAGAAAAGAAACATTATAGGATCTGCGTAGACAGATCTAAAACACCATTTGTATGATTTTGATTTAGCAAATCACATAAAAATAGAATTCATAAAAACATACCGCTCTTGCGATCCATTATTTCATCGTTGTAGACCCAATAATGCTCTTTGGAATTCGGGCTTAGGCAAATATCCTCTATTCTCATAAGAATCACTGGCTCGATGAGAGAACCTAGGTTTCGCCTCTTTTGTGAAAAAGCAACCTTATGAAACCCTAAGAACATTACGTATTTATATGAGCTAGAGGATAAGACCTAGCCTTACCTTATGTGCAACCCAATAGGCCCACTCATCACGGCCCTATTTGGTTAGCCACGGCTCACATCAGCCAGTTCATATTTAGAACTTTCATGGACCAATATAATATAGCTCACTTTAGTAAGCTTAAATAAAAATTAAACTAACATTCTCCCACTTGGGCTATATTAGACTGAAATAATGCGCATCTTTACATTAATCCAGAAATAGTTCTGAACTAAAACCAACCATATGAGATCTTAAACTTGAATCACACTAGTAACTATACCTATTAAGAGATATAACACCAATCATGATCACAAAATCTTCAATCTCTTAACACAGATAAATATGGTGATGTGGCAACTATATAACACTTTAACAATTTATGTATGCGTTATTACTGTTGTCAGTCTAATTCTCTCTCCTTCGATAACAGAATGTCATCAAAGAATTTACTTTATGGTTCCAATGAACCTTTTAACATATCTTGCACTTTATAACTCGAGTTAAACTTTATATGTTACAAGATATCCTTATGGCTATGCAATTCCAGCCAATGCTTAAGGTATACTTTTACCTTAAGTCTTTAAAGAGAAGATTAAAAGCTCCCATTATACAAAAGCATCCCATGATGCCGTTGAGCCCATGCTATTGACATGTCTTTCATAAACACAAGGGCTTAGACCTTTAGTAAGCGGATCAGCTATCATATTAACTGTACTAATCGACTCTACTGAAATTTCACCTTCCTTAACCTTTTCCTTTATGGTTAAGTACTTTATGTCTATATGTTTGGACCCTCCTAGACTTTTGTTATTGTTAATAAACAATACTGCGGCTCTATTATCATAGTATAACTTGATTGGTCTATTAACAACATCAAAGCCTTGTAATTCTCTTATGAGGTTCTTTAGCCAAACAGCTTGAATGGATGCTCCATAGTATGCCATAAATTCTGAATGCATGGTTGAAGATGTCATCATTGTCTGTTTTGAGCTTTTCCATGAAATAGCTCCTCCTGCCATCATAAACACATATCCTGATGTAGATTTCCAATCATCCTTACATCCAGCAAAATCTGAATCTGTATACCTAACCAGCTCTAATTCTTTTACATGCCTGTAAGTCATCATACAATCTTTTGTTCTCTTTAAGTACCTTAAGACCTTCTTAACAGCTATCCAATGCTCTTATCCAGGATTCGATTGATATCTTCCAAGAAGTCCTGTTATAAAAGCTATATCAGGGCGCGTACAAACTTGAGCATACATAATACTACCAAGCGCACTTGCATATGGTATATTCCTCATTAAAGCTTTCTCTTCCTCTGTCGCAGGGCATTGATCTTTACTTAATTTATCACTCTTATAGATTGGCACCTTATTTCCTTTACAATCTTCCATGTTATACCGTTCAAGAATTCGACCTATATATGCCTTTTGAGAAAGCCCCAATAAACGCCGAGAACGGTCTCTTTGAATTTCAATCCCTAAAACATAAGTTGCTTCATTGAGATCCTTCATATCAAACTGAGTTGACAATAATTCTTTAGTCTCATGAAGTAATGTTTGACTATTACTCGCAAGTAAAATGTCATCCACATAAAGGACAAGAAAGATCGGAGTGCTCCCACTAATCTTGGTGTATATACAACGATCTACTCTATTCTCCACAAAACCACATGAAGTGATAAAACTATCAAACCTTATGTAACACTGTCTAGAAGCTTGCTTTAATCCATAAATAGACTTCTTAAGTCTACAAACAAACTTTTCTCCTTCTTTCATTTCAAAGCCTTCAGGCTGTTTCATATACACTGTTTCATCTAGTGTTCTATTCAGAAAAGCAGTTTTAACATTCATTTGGTGTAATTCCATATCAAAATGAGCTACTAGAGCCATTACGATTCTAAAAGAATCTTTAGAAGATACTGGAGAAAAAGTTTCATTATAATCTACTCCTTTCTGTGTGAAACTTTTTGCTACTAATCTAGCTTTAAACCTTTCAACTTGACCAGTAGAACTCCTTTTGGTCTTATATACCCATTTACAACTAATAGGTTTACAACCTTCAGGTAACTCAACTAGTTCCCAGACATCATTATGCTTCATTGATTGCATTTCATCTTGCATTGCATCTAACCACAACTTTGCTTGAGAACTTGATATTGCTTCTGTATATGTTATTGGATCCTTTATAACTCCTATATCATAATCATGTTCACCCAAATAAACTAAATAATCTGGATGAATTGCAGACTTTCTTTCTCTAGTTGATCTTCGAAGTATAGGTTCAGGATCTTGATTCTGCACTTGATGTTCCATAACTGGATATATAATAGATGATGAAGACTCAGAAGTCCTTACAGTTGGTACTCTAGGCATTTCTATTGCTTGAGTAGGTAAAGAAAACGTCACAGACGTGCCTACTACATCTGCATCCTGAATTGGTGAAGGAGTACTTACAACATTTTTCGCTACATCAAGCTCCAAAAACTTTGCAGTTTGAGACTCTACAATTTTAGTCCCTCCAGATGGGTTATAAAAACGATATCCCTTAGAATAGTCAGGATAAGAAACAAAATAACATCTTGTAGTCCTTGAATCCAACTTACCTAGAGTTAGATTATACAATCTTACTTCTGCAGGACATCCCCAAACTCTTAAATGATTTAAACTAGGTACATGACCAGTCCACAACTCAAATGGCGTAAGTGGAACAACTTTTGCGGGTACTCGATTGAGTATATAAAGAGCTGTTTTCAAAGCTTCTCCCCATAAGAAATCAGGTAAATTAGTTCTACTAACCATACTTCTCACCATATCCATAAGAGTCCTGTTACGTCTTTCAGCTACACCATTTTGTTCAAGACTCCCTGACATTGTAAATTGAGCAACTATTCCGGAGTCTTCTAAATATTGAGCAAATAGGCCTTTAAGCTGTCTAGCATCGCCATGTTTGCTATAGTATTCTCCCCCTCTATCTGACCTAACAACCTTGATTATTTTTCCCAACTGTTTTTTGACTTCAGTCTTGAAAATCTTGAATTTATCAAGAGACTCAGATTTTTTCTTAATCAAATACAGGTAACCATAACGGGAAAAATCATCTATAAATGTAATAAAATATACATTTCTGCATAAGGTTGATGTATAGGGTCCACTGATATCAGTGTGTATAATCTCTAAGAGATCAGAACTGCGATTTGCAGTTTTTTTCTTTATCTTGACCATTTTGCCTCTACAACAATCAACACATGTCTCTAGATCATCTTTAAGAGGAGGAAGAATGTTAGACTTTATCAATCTATCCACCCTCTCTCTAGAAATGTGACCAAGCCTTTTATGCCACAACATGTATGATTGCTCTTTAGGTAAAGACCTTTTGGGAACAACTTTTTCAATATTATAGACATTATAGGGAGATAAACTTAATTGATATAAACCATAAGATAAAACACAAGATCCAACTTTATTTGAATTATAAAACAAAGTAATCATTGAATTCTTTATTTCAAATGCATAATCATCCATGTCTAAAACAGAAACAGAAATTAAATTTTTTCTAAAAGACGGTACATAAAAAGTGTTCTTCAATAACATTTGAAAACCTGAATCTAATGTTAAAACAATATCTCCCACAAAGTCTACAGGGACTTTAGCATTATTCCCAACTGTAAGCCATAGTTCATCTTTACTTGGTCTCCGCTTGTTTATGAACCCCTGAATGGTAAAAGCAACATGATTAGTTGCACCAGTATCTAGCCACCAAGAACTTGATGGGACTATAGATATATTAGATTCACAAACAAAAACCAAAGAACTATTACCTGCTGGTTTGCGCTTTTGAAGCCAAGATTTATATTTGTTACACTTTTCTTCATGTGACCTTTCTTCTTACAGAAGAAGCAATGATCACTCTCTTTCTTAAAGAGTGTTTTCTTGACCTCACCTTTATGACCAGATGTACTAACATTCTTAGAGGTTGAAGAAATACCTGGATGACTTTGTGCAGCTACTCTTCTGCTTTTCCCCACATTTGAATTAGGAGAATACATTACCATATGCGACTTATCTCGCTTCAACTTCTCTTCCTCAGCTACTACTTTAGCAATCAGATCATTAAAAGACCAGCTTTCCTCCTGATTATTATAGGCAGTCTTGATTATTTCAAATTCAGGAGGAAGCAAATTTAGAACATGGTGGACAACACACGCATCAGGGAGTGCAACATCCAAAGCCTTAAGCTTTGATTGGTAATCTACCATTCTGATGATGTAATCTCTTACATCACCAGCTCCATCATACCTCATGGCATATAATGCCTGAAAAAGTTGCCTTGTTTCAGCATTTGAAGATACCTTATACCTGCTCTCTACAGCTTCCATAAATGCCTTAGCAGTACCGTCCACAAACAACCCACTCTTAAGATGATCCATGATTGATCTCTTCATGGACAATAAACAAATCCGATTACTCCTTGTCCATGATTCAAAAGTTTTCTTTTGCTCTTCAGTACTCTCTTCAATAAGAGCAGCTGGCTGTTCTATAGTGAAAGCAGAATGTACATCTGCCATTTCCATTGTGAACATAACATCCTCTTTCCATCTTTTAAAGTTCACACCCGTAAGTGTCTCAATAGTAATCATTTGGTTGTTGATAGGAAAGGTGACTGAAAGTGAGCCAACACAACATTAGTAATATAAGAGTACTATATAAATACTATCACATACTTGGAGATTCACAAACTCTATCATGTAAACACCTTTAGGCAGAATACATAATAATTAATGTAAAAACTCAGCATAGTAAAGGTCATGAGAATATTCTAATTTTCATAGTCTACCACCTTTGGATGTATAGACTAATCCAATTAGTCTAAACACATGCATTTTAACTATGCAACTCTTTATGTTCTAATATATAATCACCTCCTTTGGGAGTATAACTATATACTAAAACTAAAAACGTCCCCATCCGCATGAGAAAACTTCTTGAATACAATTAAGTTGTGCCACTTTGGTAGTCACAACCCAATTGAATCATTATCATATTGCGAGACATGCTTTATGTACTCATTAGAATATGAATTAATACTTTAACAGATTCAACTAAATGCATGCTTCAATTACATATACTATAATAGCATACAGAGTATGTTTATGAACAAACTTAAGCATGAAAGAAAATAAACAAGATGTCAACATACATGCTCCAAAATTTAAAGCATCAAAAGAGACTGAAAAGATATATAAAACATATCATATAATATATCAAAATGTTTTTTATTCAAAAATACACATTTTGGTTCAAACTGCACTCAATTTGGACCACCCACGCGCTCTCACGCGCCAGTCAAAGTTTTTGGTCAAAATAGTTGACTTTTTTTTTACCGTTGACCGTTGACCCGTTGACTGGGTCAGGTTCATGGACCCGAATGGATCAGACCGGGTTGACCCAAATGGGCCTAACCCAGATGGGCCAGATTGGGTTGACCCGAATGGGCTAGACCGGTGACCCGAATGGGCCGAATTGGTGACCCGATCCGAATGGGCTGGATCGAGCACACCTTGATGGGCTAGGCCGAGACTGATGGGCCAGGACGGGATGGGTCGAATCCGATGGGTTAGGACAGGTCAGGCCGGCCCTAATGGGCTAGGCCAACCCGATTGGGTCCAGACCTGGATGACCCGCGAAGCGGGTCGATCCTTCTATTCGGGTTGAAAATGACCCGAACGTAACCCGAATCAACTGCGAACGATTTTGTTCATGATTTGCGGATTCGTGCAAAATTAGCACGAAATCTGCATCGATTCCGGCACAGATTTGCCGAAAACATATGAAAAAACTAGTCTTTGGCCGATTAAACGCAAAAATGACCAAATTTGAACCTAAAAAGTTTGGTTTTAGGCAAAAATGAAAAATTGACTCAAATATGCAATTTTTGTGCTAAAAGTTCGTGTAGAACTGTAGATCGACTTACACAGAAGCGGATTGTAGAGAGAAACATCACAATTTGATTGAAATTTCATCAAATTTTGCTCGAGAATACGATTTGGGATTTTGTTAATTTGAAAGTTTCGAAAATTATAGTTTGAACCCAAATAATCCGAAATTGTATTTCCAAATCACAAACAACACCCAAATGTTCATCAAATCACATTTTGACCTGAACAAAAAAAAAACAAACACGATTTTGTAAACCAAATAAAAATCAAAACTGGATTTTAGACCTCATCTACTATGCTTTGATACCACATGATAGAAAAGAAACATTATAGGATCTGCGTAGACAGATCTAAAACACCGTTTGTATGATTTTGATTTAGCAAATCACATAAAAATAGAATTCATAGAAACATACCGTTCTTGCGATCCATTCTTTCGTCGTTGTAGACCCAATAATGCTCTTTAGAATTCGGGCTTAGGCGAATATCCTCTATTCTCATAAGAATCACTGGCTCGATGAGAGAACTTAGGTTTCGCCTCTTTTGTGAAAAAGTAATCTTATGAAATCCTAAGAACATTACGTATTTATATGAGCTAGAGGATAAGACCTAGCCTTACCTTATGTGCAACCCAATAGGCTCACTCATCACGGCCCTATTTGCTTAGCCACGGCCCACATCAGCCAGTCCATATTTAGAACTTTCATGGACCAACATAATATAACCCACTTTAGTAAGGTTAAATAAAAATTAAGCTAACAGCTATCACTTGTAAATGATATATCTTGATTTGTTTTCTCGAACCTATTAGGCCCTTATGTTACCTCATCTAAAGTCACCATTTGCAAAAACTGAATAGTTCCAAAAGTGACAATCATCCAACACTCTAGAATAAAATTACTTGAAGAATAAAATAATTTGTATATGAAATTATTTTTCTATTACAAGTGGGTGATACTTCAATTGCGTCTTAAGTAGTAGCATTGATCTGAATTATCATAAATTAGGGGAAAATGGTAGCTAGCAGATGCATCGGAAGACTTAAGCTAGTTTTGGTCGTACGACTTATTTTTGTTCTCATTCAGGTGCAAGCTGAATATCTTGGCCCTTCCCTTTCCGCTCATAGTCCGACCAGCCTACATCCTCATTACTTTGAAGTCGACAACGCGAAAGGACCTCTACATACTTGCCATATGAGTAAAATTGAAGATTGTAAGCCATATAGTTGGCTTCCTAAATATTATGAATGGTGCATTGCTTCTGGTTTTCTACGATGCGTTTCTTATGTCAAAGGAGAGGAAGACCCAATTTTGTATCCTATAATTGAAAATTGTGCATTCGATTGCCTGGATCCTTACAGACGAGTGCAACACACGGTGAAGTGTCTATTAGACTGCTACGAAAAGCATATCAAGAATCACAAGGATGGTATTTATATGCAAAATCCACAAGTTCCAACTTTTAATATGGTAAGGAGTTCCTATTTGCTGTCTTCGTCTTTCTTTTCACTTAAAGGACTTATGTGCATAAAGAACATATCCATATGCTGTAAACGCTTATCAATAGTCTAAAGAGTACCTTCATTCATCACAGAAACTCAATATGTCCCTTTAATATAATTTTTTTTTTAACTCACACACCTAGGGTAGGACCAAAAGGATCCAAGTAGTATGTGCTCCCAATTGATATAGGCCCTTGTCAACCTCTAATGTAGATCTTGACTTGATAAATAGTTGGATTTCAACTTTTCTAACTAAGGGAGAATTTAATTAATGATTTGGTTCACTAATTATTGAAACTAGTGACTGTCAATTTTATTTTTTATTTTTTTAACTAGAAAAACGGTTGTTAAATTTATCACATTTCTATTATACACTTTTAGAGATTGTCAAATGGATGACCAAATAGAAAAGTTTCATTTGAAATGGAGTGATAAAGTTTTAAATGTAGTGAAATGCAGCAAGGGAAATGTTGAATATAATCTAAAGTCTCATATAGCATTTTTAAAATGAAATTGCAGGATAATGGTCAGAGAAGTAATTTTGTCCTATTACACTTATTTAAGATAAAATAAGGCAATTCAATACCAGGTTCTTTATTCCCTGCAATATTTATTTTTTCCGTGATCCATTTGTAAAGAATGATTACAAAACATATCTTTGTTAATGGCAAACAATGAGATTGGGAAGAACACACAAAAACATGCTTTACTGCCTTATTAAAATTCATGAGTAGGTTACAGATTTCAATTAGAAGCTAATAAGGTTTTTATTGCATGACATTAGATATTTGAGTTTCATTAAAATAATGAGCCATTAGTTGTTTCTTCGTCTCTAGAATATCAAACTAGCATCATATGATAGCTAAACTTTAAATGCTTCTTCATTTCTCTAAAAATCGTGAAATCTTAGAATAGAGTTTTTCTTGTGATTTTCCAAAGGAATTTCTTTTTGATCTATCTCCTTACCTTTGTTACATTAGGATCCAACTCTTTCTCCAGGGACACTGATCCTGTCAGAGCGTGCATCTTGAACCTGGAAAAAGTGAAGTTCACTTTGCAACTCTCTATAAAGTGTTTGTAATAAAAAGTCTCCTTGTAGTATTAGGGTACTTAATAAATTTATTGAGATGCATTCTTCTTGTTATGAGACTTATTATTTAACCTAAAATTTGACTTAAAATGTAATAGAGCTTATTATCTTATAAGTAAAATTTTTAATAACTTCCTTAATAATATGTGGCTCATAGTGCTCCAGATGTTGCTGGACTACACTTTTGCCTCCTCAAGGTATCCACCTCAGGGTTGGAATCTCATACTCGTCAGCCGCTCTTTGCCTTTCTCTATACGTTACACAACAACCTCGACCAGCCATTGGGACTTGACTATGATACTAAATTTGTAGATAGGAAAATCGAGATTGAGAAGCAATACACACACACACACTTATATAAAACCTTGCGGCCAACCAAAAAAAAGAGTCATTTACTCCCAAATTAGCATGGGTATCTGAAGTTGAAACCCTAAATGCCCATAAAATGCCAGCAGAAATTTGAGTTATTTATACTTAAATGACAAACAAAAACAAGCAAAAGATTGAACAAACGGAGGTTCAAGCACTTCGGGTTGGTACGTTGAAGACAAAAGCCATACATCAAGAATATAGGATCTCTGGATAATTTTTAAATGCCTTAGCCTACTATGATGCATTTTAATGCCTTTGAGGAGGGCAGGAAGTGGAAAAAGATTATATACAAAATGAACACTTATTTTTGTTCATTTTGCCACGCACAAGGATAAGATATGTTTGTTTGTAGAAAGAAACTGTATGGTTGCTACACCCATCATAGATGCCTCTCTTGTATCATCAGGAGTGGTTGTACAAGTCAACGTTGTCTCAAAAAATAAAGTTGTTGAAACCTTTTGCATTGATGAAGACATGGACAAAATGATTTTTGAGAAATCCGTTCAAGAGGCTCTGGGTGAAAGGAAGACTGCTTTTATCATTCTTGACCAAATTAAAGATGAGCCCTCCATGTATAACGAGGGAGAAGACAACCCAGGTGTTCAGGTTTTATCATTGAACTCTTGGGCATGGTGAACTTTATCTTGGAACCGACAGTTTAGGTAGCTCCTGTGGCTAAGAAAACATCTATAATCTTAACTGAAAAGGAAGAAAAACACCAAGAACAAATTCAACGGAATGTTGGGGAGGTTGAGGTTGAAGGAGAGGAGAATTTCCAACAGGATGAAGCATTTCTTGTAGGTTGCCCATGGAAAGATGACGTAAAGGAGGTTCCTGAAACTCCGATGATGAAAACCCAACTTGCCAGAACTTTTGAGGTGTGTACTCTCAACCATTCTCGAAATAAGGGCAATAGCAATAGCTCAATACTTAGGATGAGGTGGGAGTGTTTAGGGCAGGTTGCGCAGAGGTGTTGCTGAAAAGGAAAAGGAAACAAGCCAGGAATAGGGGGTCCCAAAGGTACAAGAGGTCAAAGCGAAGTAGTAGATCAATAGCCAAGTTAAGGAGGAAGAGGAAACAAACTCTAGTCTTATTGAGCAGATTATTACAGTACCTGCTAGAATGACGTGGGTGATTAAAGGATGCCTTAGACCTAAAGTGAAGCAAAAGGTTGTGGCTAAAAACCCTTTGGGTGCATAGGTCAGGTGATAGTCTTGGCCCATTTTGTAAGACTTGGTGGTAACACCAAACTAGGTTTTATCCCTTTCCCAAGGACATATGTAAAGGTTAGGCTTATGTCTTGTTTTTTTGTTGAGTTCATCAATAAATTATGTAAGCATTGTCTTTTTTCTTTTATTGAAAAAAATGTTCCCACTAGAAACATACAATCATCAAATAATGTTAAAATATTAAAAATGTTCTTTCAACCTAGAAGTTAGCTTGCAGGTTTTAGTTTGGGCTTTCTAATGTGGGATCAAAGTTTAAGTTAATTTGATTCAACTCCATTCAACTTTAAGCTCTAAAATTATATTTGGTGGGTAAGAAAACATCTATTCCACTTTGTTCAATATTGAGCTAAGATATGCTTGGTGTGCAAAGTATTAAGTACTAAAGTCTAATATAAAAAAGATATAATATTTGGGTGATGTTAAATGTAAAAATTATCTCTCTAATTCATAAGCTACCTTATGAGTTAAATCTTAGGTTTTATATGTTCAATAGTTGGAATTCCTCATTCAACTTTGAACACTCAAAATATGTTTGGCATGTAAAAGAATATCTATTCCATTCTTTTTAACCTTGAGATTAGGTATACTCGATATACAAAAAAGTATTAAAGATAAAAGTCTCATATAAGAAATATTCAATCCTTAGATTAATTTTAAATGTAAAACAAATGCCTCTATGACATAGGTATTAACTTTTGGATAGGATTTTAAACTTCTTAATACAAGAGACAACAAAGACAAGGCTTGTAGTGCTTTTATCATCCTTCATGGCGAGATGTGAAGGTGTAAAATAAAAAACGAGAAAAACAATGTCCTCCTCGTGAGAATAATCCTTAGATCTCCAATGGCCTAGAGGCTAAAGGTTAGAGGGTAGGTTAGGGCACTGAAGTTTGCTGAGTTGAGGTATGAAAGCCATACTTATGAAAGACAAATTTTTTGAAAAAAGAAAATTGTTATGGAATAAAATATGTTTTGTATACACACGCTGATTTCGCTCCCCCGCTAAAGGACATGAATTTCTTACTGGCCAAAGTATCAAATTTCCAAATCTCCCCCTTCCTCTTTCTTTTTTGGTGTCATATTTTCTTATCTTCGATTAACATATAAATTTTTTCACGCCTCTTGGCCAAACCAGGAAGATGTTGCCCGACCTAAAGTCACTAAATAGAATAGAAGTACGTCAAGAACAAAATAATTCATATACAGTTTTTTTTTTTTCAATTTTTATTTTATTACAAGTGGGTGGCGTTTCAATTGCGTATTAAGTAGTAGTATTGATCTGGATCATCGTAAATGAGGGGAAAATGGTAGCTAGCAGATGCATCGGAAGACTTAAGCTAGTTATGGTCGTATGGCTTATCTTTGTTCTCACTTAGGTGCAAGTGAAGTACCTTGGCCCTTCCCCTTCAGTCATAGACTATGCCGCGAAGTGCAATAAACAATTCACCGTATCGTGTACCCCTCTATAGGGAACCAAGCAATCTGATGCCTAGTTATAGGATATAATAATGGGTTGTCCTCTCCTTTTACATAAGAAATGCACTATAGAAAACTTAAAGCAATGCTCCATACATAATACTTAGGAAACCAACTGTGTTTGCTTGAAAGGCAAGTACGAAGAGGTCCTTTCGCGTTATCAATTGTGTTGCTTACAAGCTTCAAAATTAGTTGCCAAATTTAAGTAAAAGAGTAACGTAAAATATAAACTAAACAAAATTCAACGCTCTTCTTGAGTTGCCTAAAAGGACGTAACAGTAACTTGCTCTTTTCTTAATTTTAATTGGTAAAATTGTCTTGAGAAATCTATTCAATCTTAGCATGTTACTCTAATATAAATTTCATTCCATAATGGGACGAAAAGGACAAAAGGTATAACTACTGAAAAGAAGTGTGATATGAGATTTTACATTCTTACGGTTCTAGAGTGCAGCCAGTTGTAACAACCCTTACCTTGCCCGGAGTCACATGGCTTCTCTCACGAACTAAAGGTTAATTTCATTTGTATTAGCTTCAATGAAAGATACAGAAAATTGACTGAAGACAAAATATGTATATTAATGTGATTTCCAAGAATCTCAAAGATGCATATGTTTTAAGAAAACTGGGGATGCTAGCCATCTAAAAAAGTGAGAGCAAACACGACAAATTGCTCCAAGTCCAAGACATTTCCACAATAAATAAAAAATTAAAAAAATTAAAAAATCATGTCAGTAATTAGAGAACAATAATATTTTACTAAGAGTTTCAATATCTCTCATCGCTTAACTTTCCAAGACTCAAATATCAATTAGATGATAATCCCTTGACACTAAAAGGCAAGGTTGTCTAAGGTAAGAAGGAACTTATTCATTTGAACGGATGTGTGAAATAAAAATAAAAATAAAAAGAATGTGACTTTTTTTCTTTAGGTAAATGAGAAATATGAGAGAATTGAAAACTTGAGACTTTTTAATCTTAGACAACATGGCCTACCAATTATCTTTTCACAAGTGTAATTTGACAGTTACCTATTAATAGGCATGTGCTTAGTTGGCACTTGAAAAGGATGTTATGTTTGAGTCCAACAAGCTTAAAAAGTCATGTACCAATTGGCAGTTGGTTTTTTTGAGTCTCGAATGTTAATTCATAATTTGCAACAATCCATTTCTATATGATTGTTTTTTCCCAAGTACAAGATTCTTAGTCTTAACTTCCACGTCTTTTTGTAAATGAAGAGACATAACACCCTTCGCTCCATTATTCAAATATGCTAACACACAGTGTCTTATAACTAATATGTTCTTTTGAAACTTTAAAATAAGTGTGTTGAAGTTATGATTATAAGCTATCAAAGTATAATTTGTTCATTTTGATTCCATCCTACTTTTCTAGTTATACATCACTTTTGCTAATTAAATATCCAATCATGCCAAACTATTTTGAAAACTTATGACTATAGCCAAGAGATCTTGCTTAAACTAGAAGCACCAAAACTATTGTCAAGAGATCACGGCTACTAAACTACACTTCTTTGAATAAATTTACGTGAAGAGCGATAGGTTCTTATACTAAATTGATTCTTCAAGCTCATTTAATCATCTAGTTGCCCATATAAAAGATTTAATGGTTCAAGAATTGTCATCTAATACTAGGCTTAAAAAAGTAAAGTTTATGTAGTGGGAGAAAAATGAAGACCAGAAGGTGTACTAGAGCGTTAGTTATAGTGATAATAAAGTTGCTTATCGTCGATCACTTCCTATTGCAAGCAATTGAAGCCATGCCTAGCACTTTCTCCACCTCTTCACTTCACATTTGGGTTCCTCATTTCTTAGAAATTGATCAAGTTCAAGGACCACTCAATATTTGCATGAGGAATAAAATTGAAATGTGCAAGGGATTTCCAAGATCAAGGCCTATTCTAGAAGCTGCCTATGAATTTTGTATTGGTAAGAGCTTCATACACTGCCTGAGGTATGTCAAACGTCTTGATGACCCAATAATGGTTCCTGTCATCACAAAGTGCACAACGAATTGCCTAGATGAACATAAAAAAAGAAGCCATATTGTAATTTGTTTGATGAGATGTTATGAAGACCATATCAACATGCCATCTGAAGCAATTCACATTCAATCTCCATGACCTAAAACTTTATATTTGGTAAGGACTTCACTACTCTTTCCGTCCTCTTCATTGAAATAATGCATATTCGATTCATAATCTTATCCCATGCATTATATGCTGATCCATCTTCTTTTACACTAAAAGGAATTGTTTAATAATAACATTATTTCTAAGATAACAAAAGGTAGTTTAGTATGAAATAATCTATTTTTATTCAGCAAAGTTTGTTGTTTCTGCTATAAGAATCTTAGCACCTAGCAAAAGTCGATACCCGTCTACCGAAATATGCCACAGATTGTAAGTAGTAATTTCGATCCCTAAAATGATCCCAAAAAGAATTTGTCTTCATTGTCGTTATTGTTTTTTTTTTCACCTTGAATAAGACTAATATTTTTGGTGTTGATTCAGTTCTCCACAATAATTATTCCATCATTACCACATAAATGAACAACTGAGTTATTTCTTGTGAATTGGACCGCTAAATTTCTCATTTTGGTGAACTCTATTCATGCATTTCTTTCACAATATTAATTTCTTATGGATTGGACCTCTAATTGTCACGGACAGTCTTATGAATTCCTAGGTTAGTAGTTTTTACTAGCTTGGGTTGAATAAAAGAAAGTGGGCTATCATGGAGTCATCTTAGTGTCTACATCCAGCTCGTGGGAGGAAGACACCCTATCTAATGTCCCGTGGAGAGCTGGAGTGGAGCTTCAAAGGTGTGGACTTTAGAGCAGGTTCCAGTGGTGCGAAATTGCGAGGCTTCAGGTGGGGAAGTCGTGCTGGTTCAGTTGCATCCTTTGTGGGAGTCCTGAAACGGTGCGTGGACTTGAGGACATTGGCGCAGTACATAGCTTTTCTGGGAGGTTGCTAGGCCTCCATCCAGCTGATTCTTCAAGCGATAGTTTGGCAATAGCATGGCTTCATGCGAGGTGAATAAGCTTCAAGAATTGTAGCCAGACGTGAATCACTCATCGTGTTGTGAAGTGAGAAATTAGTGATTATCGAATAAAGAGTTACTTAGTAGGTTTGTTACGAAATGTTATTTGCCATTTAAGATTGAAGTCCGTGCAATTGTAGAAGAATCTTGATAAATATAATCAAATTGTTCCGGTTCTTGTGTGCTGAAGTTTTTCTCTTAACTAGGCTTATTATTAAGCATGTGAGGTGAATAAGGCTTATTGTTAAGTTTTTCCTTCCTATCACCATAGGTACGAGACACCCAACCAAATCTTTATTGGGTTTTATGATGGACTTGTTGCGGCTGGCTGTGGCGGCCCTTCATGTCAAGTCAGTGCAACATGAAAGAGGAGAAACGTCCTGTTCGAACATAAGCAAGCCAGGTGGCAGCCACACTCACGTGGCTGACACGTCACCATCTTCACCGGGTTCCCAATGAGGGAACCGAACCTGCTGCACATTTCTGCAACGCCCACTACGGACGTCTTCTCCACCTGCAGAATGGTTTCCCAGCACATGCAATAGCAGGAACTACAGCAAGCTACCGCCGATCTGCCCTTTTTCCTTAGGTTTTCTTGGTGTATAAGTATTGAAAGATTGTATACGTTTTCTTTATCATGGGATTTTATTTCTCCCATTTGTTTGTAAGGTTTGTTTTGTTCATCAACAAATAAGATTTTATTCAAAATTTCTCTTCTTTTGACACGTCCAACTTTTGTTCTGGTAACAATGGGAATCAGTAAACCTAAAGGTGATGAAACTATAGTTTTCAAAATAAAAAGGTGGAACTAACCTGACGGGACGAATTTATAGGGCCAATCGATTCTTTCAGTTTCATTGAACTCGAAAAGAAGAGAAGATTTCTTTAGTTTCTTGGAACCTTGATGGCAGCGCACAGATTTGGTTTCAAAAACTTGAAGCAGAGCAAGATTGTAGGCAAATTACATGGACTCAATTAACACGTGAGTTGAAAGGAACGCTATGGTCCTACTAGGTACCAAGATTTTAATGGTCATTTAACCAAACTCCGGCAGCATGGTTCAAGCAATGTACGAACATATCCTCTTCGACCTAGCAATTATCCCCCTTGAATAGCAGATGCATCGGAAGACTAAAGCTAGTTATGGTGGTGCGGCTTATCTTTGTTCCCATTGAGGTGCAAAGCTGAATATCTTGGCCCTTCCACTTCCAGTCATAGTCCGGCCAGCCTACATCCTCATTACTTTGAAATTGACAACGCGAAAGGACCCCTACATACTTGCCTAGCTAGTAAAATTGAAGCTTGTAAGCAATATAGTTAGCTTCCTAAATATTATAATGGTGCATTGCTTCCGGTTTTCTACGGTGCGTTTCTTATGTCAAAGGAAAGTGCAAACAGTTTTGTATCCTATAATTAAAAATGGTGCATTAGATTGCCTAGATCCTTACAAAGGGGTACTCCATACGGTGAAATGTTTATTAGACTGC
Source organism: Casuarina equisetifolia (assembly GCA_028551475.1). Lineage (NCBI taxonomy): Eukaryota > Viridiplantae > Streptophyta > Magnoliopsida > Fagales > Casuarinaceae > Casuarina > Casuarina equisetifolia. The sequence goes on from CM052358.1 coordinate 8,677,745, forward strand.
TATGAAAGCATATCAAGAGTCACGATGATGGTGTTTAGATGCAAAATCCATAAGTTCCAGCTTCTAATATGGTAAGGAGTTCCTAGTCTTTGTCTTTCCCTTCATTAAAAGGACCTACTTGCATGAAGAACATATCCATATGCCGTAAATGCTTATCAATCATCTTGTATTTGACAAAAGAGTACCTTTCCGGTTTAACCATATTCTAAGGTAGCAGGAGAATGTAACATATGAATTTTTAATCCTTCATCACAAGAAACTGAACATGTCTTTTTACTGTAAATATTGACTTAGTAAATTGTTGGTATTCAGTCAACTTTTCAAACTAAGGGAGCATTCAATTAGTGATTTGGTTCACTTTCTTCTTTCATTCTTATCAAAATTATTGACTGTCAATATATGTATATTTAACTAGAAAAACCGTTGTTAAATTTATCACCTTTCTATTATACACTTGAAAAAATTGTCAAATGGATGGCCAATTAGAAAGGTTTCATTTGAAACAGAGTGATAAAGTTTTAAATGTAGTAAAATGCAGCAAGTAAATTGTTGAATATAGTCTAAAAGTCTCATATAGCATTTTTAAAAGGAAACTGCAGGATAATGGTTAGAGAAGTAATTTTGTCACATCTCACTTATTTTAAGTAAACAAAGACAATTCTATACCAGGTTATTTAATTCCTGCAATATTTTCGTGATCCATTTGTAAAGGATGTTTATAAAATATATCTTTGTTAATGTAAAACAATGAGAGAATAGGAAGAAAATACAAAAACATGCTTACTGCCTTATAAAAATTCATGAGTAGGTTACAGATTTCAATTAGAAGCTAATAAGGTTTCTATTGCATGACATTACATATTTGAATTTGATTAAGATAGTGAGCCATCAGTTGTTTCTTCATCTCTAGAATATCACACTAGCATCAAATAATAGTTACAATTTACTATAATTCTACATTTCTCTAATAATCGTGAAATCGAGTAGATTTTTTCTTTTAATTTTCCTATGGAATTTCTTCCTGATCTATGTCCTTATCTTTGTCATAAAAGGATCCAATTGTTTCTTAAGGGACACTTATCCTATCAAAGCGTTCTTCTTGGATTTGGAAGAAGTGAGGTTAACTTGGCAACTCTCTATCAAGTGTTTGTAATAAAAAGTCTTCTTGTAGTATTAGGTAGTCAATAAATTTATTTGAAAGCATTCCCTTTGTTAAAAAACTCATTATCTAATTCAAAAGTTAACTTAAGAGGTGTTAGATCCATTATTTTATAAGTAAGATTTTTAATAACTTCTTTAACATTATGAAATTTATTGGCCACATTGTAACACTCTTAAATTCTGGATTTTATACTTTCTTATAATTTTATTTAAATCAATAATTCCATCAAAGATGATAACCAAAAGTATCCTCCCTACTCAACGCTAAGATATGGTTGTGAAGGAAAGGGTTGATTTTCCTCTTCCTAATTTAGATGCTTCACCCTCCGAGGCATGATGAGAATTATTATATGTCAAAAGATTTTAGCCTTCATATGTTTAGTGGTTGGAACACTTCATTTAACTTTGAGCCTTTAAAATATATTCAATGTGTGAGAAAGCATCTATTGCATTTTATTTATCCTTGAAACCCAAGTATATTTGGTGCACAAAGGAATGTTAAGGACAAAAGTTTTATATAAAAAAATATATGATCAAGTAATGTTCTCGTATTAAAAAATATCTTTCTAGTACAAGAGACAACAAGGGCAAGGCTATTAGTGCTTTTATTGTCCATCATGGCGAGATGTAAAGGTGTAAAAGAAAAAATAAAGAAAATTAACCTTTAGATCTCTGATGGGCTGGGGGCTAGAGGTTTCAAGGCAGGTTAGGGCATTGAAGTTAGCTAAGGAGAGATATGAAAGCCGCATTTGGAAGATAGATTTTTTGAAAAATGAAAATTGCTATGCAATAAAATATTTCTTCTGTTGTTTATTAAACTAGTTACGGTGGTATGGCTTATCTTTTTTCTCATTCAAGCTGAATATACTTGGGTTGCAAGCTGAATTTTCATATGTACCCATGTCCAATAAACACTTCACCATATTGCGTACCCCTATGGAAGGAACCAGGCAATCTAGTGCACAATTTTTAGTTATAGGATACAATATTAGGTCGTCTACTTCTTTGACATAAGAATTGCACGATAGAAAACTAGAAGCAATGCACCATACATAATATTTAGGAAGCCAACTGTGTTGCTTTCAACGTTTAATTTTACTTGTAAAGGCAAGTACGAAGAGGTCCCTTCGCGTTATCAACTGTGTTGCTTACAGGCTTCGAAATTCGTTGCCTGCCACTAATCTAGACAAACACAGAAAAATATAGATTAGAATAAAGTAACATAGAATTTAAATAAAACAAAATTCAACGGCCTTTTCCTAACTGCTATATCTTACTCAAATGTTAATTCATAATTGGCAACAATCCATTTTTATATACTTGTCTTTTCATAGGTATGAACTTTTTATTCATAAATTCCACGTCTTTTAGTAAGTAAAAAGACATAACACCCTTAGTTTTATTATTCATATTTACTAACCTACAGTGCTTTTCAACTAAATTGTTCTTTCCAAACTTTAAAGTAGGTGACTGTTATTATGATTATAGCTATCAAATTACAATTTTTTTTTATTACACATCACTTTTCTAATTAAATATCCAATCATACCAAACTATTTTGAACCTTATGACCATAGCCAAAAGATATTGCTTAAACTAGAAGCACAAAAACTATCGTTAAAAGGTCACAACTACTAAACTACGTTTCTTCAAATAAAATTGATTCTTCAAGGGCATTTAATCCTCCAGTTGCACATATCTAAGATTGAATGGTTTAAGCATTGCCATCTAATATTAAGCTCAAACAAGTAAAATTTCTATAATGGGAGAAAAATGATGACTTTATTAGTTATAGTGACAATAAAGTGGCCCATAGTTGACCACTCTCTAGTGCAAGCAAATGAAGCCATGCCTAGTTCTTTCAACACCTCTTCACTCCACATTTGGGTTCCTTATCTCTTAGAAACTGATCAAGTTCAAGGACCACTCAGTATTTGCTTAAAGAATAAAATTGAAAAGTGCAAGGAATTTCTTGTTCTAGTATTTGCCTATGAAATATGTATTCTTGAAAGTTTCATACACTGTCTGGAGCATGTCAAACATCTTGATGACCCAATAATCTATCCTGTAATAAGATATTGTGTAATAAATTGCCTACGCGAACACAATGAAAGAAGTCATCGCAAGGAAAGAAGCCATCTTGGAATTTGTTTGATGAAATGTTATGAAGACCATCTCAACTAGTGATCTAAAGTTATTCACATTCAATCTCCATGACTTACTACTTCATATTTGGTAAAGAATTCTTCACTACTCTTTTTGTCATTTACATTGAAATAATGTATATTTAATTCATAATCTTATCCTATGTACTATATGCTGATCAATCTTCTTTTATACTGAAAGGAATCATTCAAAAATCAAAAATAACATTATATCTATGATAACAAATGGTGGTTCAGTATGAAATGATTTATTTTTATCTAGCAAAGTATGTTGTTTCTTCTACAAGAATCTTAGCTTGTAGCAATAGTTAACACCCGTCTAGGCTTTCGAAATCTACCAAGATTGTAAGTAGTAATTTCGAGCTCTAAAATGATTCCAAAAAACTTGTATTCCTCTCATTGTGCGTAACAAGTTGTCTAAAGGGGTTTTATGAAAAGCGTATTAACAAGCACTCTGATGTCATTCATACCAGTTTCTATGACTTCCAGCTTTAGATGTTGTAAAGATGCCTGAATTATTCATTCTGCCTTTTTCTTCGCATTACATATTTGAATTTGATTGAACAACATTACTAGTTTATTAAGATTTCCACTGCTTCACAGTGTGTACATTCTTCAGACTAACACCTATGCAGACTTCAATAGGAAACCATGAGGAAGCACCTATGCAGACTTCAAAGGGTGTCTAAGATAAGAAGTGATTTTACTCTATGAGAATAGGTACAGTCACTTATAAATAAAACTGCAGTTGAATACAAGACTCTGAACTGTATGGCAGGAAGAGCATAGATCAATGTCAGCAGCCAAAAAGAAATCCTTCATATACCAGCAAGTCCACGCACCGTTTTAGGACTCCCACAAAGGATGCAACTGAACCACCACGACTTCCCCACCTGAAGCCTCGCAATTCGCACCACTAGAACCTGCTCTAATGTCCACACCTTTGAAGCTCCACTCCAGCTCTCCACGGGAATTTAGATAGGGTGTCTTCCTCCCACGAGCTGGATGTAGACACTAAGATGACTCCATGATAGCCCACTTTCTTTTATTCAATCAAAGCTAGCAAAAACTACTAAATAAAACAGTCCGTGACAATTAGCGGTCCAATTCACAAGAAATAACTCAGTTATTCATTTATGTGGTAGTGAGGGAATAATTATTGTGGAGAACTGAATCAACTCCAAAAATATTAGTCTTTTTCAAGGTGGAAAAAAAAACGATAATGAAGACAAATTTCTTTTAGGGATTAAAATTACAAACAATCTGTGGCATATTTCGGAAGCCTAGACGGGTATCGACTTTTGCTACATGCTAAGATTCTTATAGCAGAAACAACAAACTTTGCTGAATCAAAATAGATTATTTCATACTAAACTACCTTTTGTTACCTTAGAAATAATGTTACTTTAAACAATTCCTTTCAATATAAAAGAAGATGGATCAGCATTTAATGCATGGGATAAGATTATGAATCGAATATGCATTATTTCAACGACGAGGACGGAAAGAGTAGTGAAATCCTTACCAAATATAAAGTTTTAGGTAATGGAGATTGAATGTGAATTGCTTTAGATGGCTTGTTGATATGGTCTTCATAACATTTCATCAAACAAATTACAAGATGGCTTCTTTCTTTGTGTTCATCTAGGCAATTCGTTGCACACTTTATGATGATAGGAACCATTATTGGGTCATCAAGACGTTTGACATACCTCAGGCAGCGTATGAAGCTCTTACCAATACAAAATTCATAGGCAACTTCTAGAATAGGCCCTGATCTTGGAAATCCCTTTCACATTTCAATTTTATTCCTCATGCAAATATTTAGTGGTCTTTGAACTTGATCAATTTCTGAGAAATGAGGATCCCAAATGTGAAGTGAAGAGGTGGAGGAAGTCCTAGGCATGGCTTTAATTGCTTGCAATAGGAAGTGATCGACGATAAGCAGCTTTATTGTCACTATAACTAATGCTCTAGCACATCTTCTGGTCTTCATTTTTCTCCCACTACAGAAATTTTACTTTTTTAAGCCTAGTATTAGATGACAATTCTTAAACCATTAAATCTTTTATATGGGCAACTAGATGATTAGATGAGCTTGAAGAATCAATTTAGTATAAAAACCTATCACCCTTCGTGTAAATTTATTCAAAAGTGTAGTTTAGTAGCTATGATCTTTTGACGATAGTTTTGGTGCTTCTAGTTTAAGCAATATCTCTTGGCTATAGTCATAAGTTTTCAAAATATTTTGGCATGATCAAATATTTAATTAGCAAAAGTGACATATAACTAGAAAAGTAGGATGGAGTCAAAATGAACAAATTGTAATTTGATAGCTTATAATCAGAATATTAACACACCTATTTTAAAGTTTAGAAAGAACAGATTAGTTGTAAAGCACTGTAGGTCAGCAAATTTGAATAATGGAGCTAAGGGTGTTGTGTCTCTTCATTTACTAAAAGACATGGAAGTTAAGACTAAGAATCTTGTACTCGTGAAAAGACAATCATATAAAAATGGATTGTTGCAAATTATGAATTAACATTCGAGACTCAAAAAAGCCAACTGCCAACTGGTACATAACTTTCTAAGCTTGTTGGACTCAGATAGAACTTCTTTTTCAAGTGCCAACTGAGCACATGCCTATTAACAAGTAACTGTCAAATTACACTCGTGAAAAGATAGTTGGCAGGCCATGCTGTTTGAGATTAAAAAGTCTTAAGTTTTCAATTTTCTCATATTTCTCATTTACCTAAAGAAAAAAAGTCACATTTTTTTTTTCACACATCCATTCTAATGAATAAGTCCTTTTTTACCTTAGACAACCTTGCCTTTCGGTGTCAAAGGATTATCATCTAATTGATATTCAAGTCTTGGGAAGTTAAGTGACGAGAGATATTGGAACTCTTAGTAAAATATTATTGTTCTCAAATTACTAAAATGATTTTTTTTAATTTTAATTTTTTTACTATGGAAATGTCTTGGACCTGGAGCAATTTGTTGTGTTTGCTCTCACTTTTTTAGATGGGTAGCATCCCCAATTTTGTTCAAACATATGCATTTTTTAGATTCTTAGAAATCACATTAATATACCTATTTTGTCTTTAGTCAATTTTCTATATCTTTCATTGAACCTAATACAAATGAAATTAACCTTTAGTTAATGAGAGATGCCATGTGACTTCAGGCAAGGTAAGAGTTGTTACAAGTGGTTGCACTCTAGAACCATAAGAATGTAAAATTCTCATATTGCACTTCTTTTCAGTAGTTATACCTTTTGTCCTTTTCGTCCAATTATGGAATAAAATTTAGATTAGAGTAACATGCTAAGATTGAATAGATTTCTCAAGACAATTTTACCAATTAAAATTAAGAAAATAGCAAGTTACTGTTACGTCTTTTTATGGGCAAGAAGTACAGATACTTAACATTCCTACAAAGTTGTTTGGCAAATAGTTTGCTCACCAAAGAAGGAAGGGGGATTGGGGTTACCAAATCTAAAACTTTGGAATAAAGTCTTTTTAGGACGTATGCTTTGGACTCTCATAAATCTTCTAGATGTTTTATTATGGAGTAAGTTGATACACAATATAAAATATAAAAAAACTCCAGCAATGTAGCTTGATATCAAAGGTTTCATGGTATAGAATTGGAGGGGTCTTCTCAAATTAAAGCTCATGCTTACCTCAGTATTTTCCAAGTTTGCCTATTGTTGCAAAGATATTTATCAAGACCTTCAACCAGTAAATGAAAAACTGGAATGATATGATCTAATTTGGATTGGTGTTATTTGTAAGCATAACTTTATTGGATGGTTAGTTTGTTATGATCGACTTTTTATAGCAGAGAGAATGGTACAATGGCTTTTTACAGTTAACTAATACTATGACTTTTGTCAGTCTCATGTAGAAAATAGGAGTCATCTTTTTTTTTTAATGTCCTTATACAATGTTAATTTGGAAGAATATCCTTGCTCAAAATAGAATCCAATATCACATTGGAGGATAGAATGAAGAATTTAAATAGATGATCAAAGCATCTAAAAGTAAAGATTTGGTTGCAAAACTTTTTAAAATATCTTTTTTAGCTTGCATTTATTACATATGGGCACAAAGAAATCAAAGAAGATTTCAAAATATAATACTTGACATTCCAATTTTGTTGGCTAGGGTAAGGAAAATTATATGAGGGAAAGCTTTTTTGCTTCTCAATATCAAATCATCATAAGGTAATGTTTTTTTTAGTGATATCTGGAGGCTTCCAACCTTTATTTTTTCTTACTCTTAGTTTATTTTTAAAAATTGTTGTAGTATTGGGGTATGCCTTTATGCTTTCGTGCATTACATTTTAGTAATGCAACTTACATTAAAACTTAAAAAAAAAAATTTACGCTACTCTTTTACTTAAATTTGGCAACAAATTTTGAAGCTTGTAAGCAACACAATTGATAACGCAAAAGGACCTCTTCATACTTGCCTTTCATGTAAAATTGAACGTTGCAAGCAAACACAGTTGGCTTCCTAAGTATTATGTATGAAGCATTGCTTTAAGTTTTCTACAGTGCATTTCTTATGTAAAAGGAAAGGACGACCCAATATTATATCCTATAAATGGGCATCGGATTGCCTGGTTCCCTACAGAAGGGTACACGATATGGTGAAGTGTTTATTGCACTTAGCGGCATAGTCTATGACAGGAAGGGGAAGGGCCAAGGTACTTCACTTGCACCTAAGTGAGAACAAAGATAAGCCTTATGACCATAGCTAGCTTAAGTCTTACGATGCATCTGTTAGCTTCCATTTTTCCCTCATTTACGATGATCTAGATCAATACTACTACTTAATACGCAATTGAAATATAACCCACTTGTAATAAAAAAAATGTATATGAATTATTTTATTCCTCACGTACTTTTATTCTATTTAGTGTTGGATGATTGTGACTGTTGGAACTGAGTTTTTGCAGAAGGTGACTTTAGGTCAGGTAATTTCTTCCTGGTTTGGCCAAAAGGCGTGAAAAAATTTATATGTTAATCAAAGATAAGAAAATATCACACCAAAAAAGAAAGAGGAAGGGGGAGATTTTGAAATTCAACACTTCGGCCAGTAAGAAATTCCTGTCCTTTAGCGGTGGAGCAAAATCAGCGTGTGTATACAAAACAGATCTTATTCCGTAGCAATTCTCTTTTTTCAAAAAATTTATCTTTCTAAGTATGGCTTTCATACCTCAACTCAGCAAACTTCAGTGCCCTAACCTACCCTCTAACCTTTAGCCTCTAGCCCATTAGAGATCTAAAGATTACTCTCACGAGGACGACATTGTTTCTCTCTCTCTCGTTTTTTTTTTTGTTAAATTTTATTTTACACCTTTACATCTCACTACAAAGGACAATAAAGGCACTATGAGCCTTGCCTTTGTTGTCTCTTGTATTAAAAAGTTTAAAATTCTATCCAAAAGCTAGTACCTACGTTAGAGAGACATTTATCTTACATTTAAATATTATCTAAGGATTGAATATTTCTTATATGAAACTTTCATTTTTAATACTTTTTTGTATATTAAGTATACTTAATCTCAAGGTTAAAAAGAGTGAAATAAATGTTCTTTTACACACCAAATATATTTTGAGGGCTCAAAGTTGAGTGAGGAGTCCCAACCACTAAACATATGAAGCCTAAGATTTAATTCATGAGGTAGCTTATGAATTGGAGAGATAATTTTTACATTTAACATTACCCAAATATTATATCTTTTTTATATAAGACTTTATTACTTAATACTTTGCACACCAAGCATATCTTAGCTCAATATTGAACAAAGTGGAATAGATGTTTTCTTACCCACCAAATATAATTTAAGAGCTTAAAGTTGAATGGGAGTTGAACCAAATCAACCTAAATTTTGATCCCATATTAGAAAGCCCCAATTAAAACCTACAAGCTAACTTCTAGGTTTAAAGAACATTTTAAACATTTTAAACATTTTAAACATTATTTAATGATTGTATGTTTCTAACAGGAACATTTTTTTTCAACCAAAAAAAAAAAAAAGACAATGCCCTCATAATTTATTGATGAACTAAACAAAAAGATAGGACATAAACCTAACCTATACATGTCCCTGGGAAAGGATAAAACCTAGTTTGGTATTACCACCAAACTTTACAAAATACGGCCAAGACTATCTCCTAACCTATGCACCCAAAGGTTTTTTAGCCATAACCTTTTGTTTCACTTTAGGTCTAAGGCATCCTTCAATCACCCACGTCATTCTAGCAAGTACTGTAATAATTTGCTCAATAAGACTAGAGTTTGTTTCCTCTTCCTTCTCAACTTGGCTATTGATCTACTACTTCGCTTTGACCTCTTGTACCTTTGGGATCCGCTAATTCGTGGCTTGTTTCCTTCTGCTTTTCAGCAACACCTCTGCGCAACCTTCAGTAAACGCTCCCACCTCATCCTTGTTAGGTTTGGAGTAAATTAGTAAGGGTAATTATGTAACTACCATATTTGTATTGTGGGTAGTTTATATGGGTTTCCCAGTCTTATTTTATTTAGGTCTCCTAGTCCTATTCTATTTGGGTTTCCTTGGTATTTGTATAAAAGGAAACCTTATGGGAAAACCTAGGTATAAGGTTGAGAGAGATTGAGAGAAAACAGAGGTTTTCTGTAAGCACTGTAAGCCCTCCTCATCATAGTGAAGAATTGCTCCTTAGGCCGGGGACGTAGGGATTATCCCGAACCTCGTAATTTCCGTGTGTTCTTTACTTGACTAATATTCTCTTTGTGTGTGCGGTGAGATCCTGAGAGATTCTGTGAGTTTAGATTCACGGGTTTGTTTTCTAACAAACTGGTATCAAAGCCTAGGTTCCTAAATTAGGGCCAAGGCTCGTTCTTTGTCAGGCAGTTAGCGAAAGAACGATTGTTTTGGTGTGTATTTAGCACACTGCACACAAGAGGGAAGCTGTCAACAAAGGCTTTATTCAAAGAAGCCTTTTATCGAACACTTGGTGTGTAACGCACGAAGGAAGAAGCCAAAAATCGGCGTTTGAGGTACGGATTTTCTTCTCTAGCCTTCGTTTGTGTGATTTTCGACCTCTTTGTGGCCGGAAAATCGATTGGAGTGCTGCGGGTTGTGTTGAACCCGTGAGCCCGAAAAGGGGATTTGCGATTCCTCTTTCGTTTGAGCGTTTTGTGGAGCGATTTTGAGTTCTATAGACTCGTTGGAAGCCGATCTATTGATTGGTGTTCTTATTTCATCGAAAACTGCTTTGGAATGGCGATAATCGGAGGAGAAACGCGGCTGCAGCAGCAAAAACGGGTTCTGTTGACCCAATTTTGACCCAGAGTTGACTCAGTCAAAGTTTGACCCGTTGACCCGGTCAAACTTTGACCTGTTGACCGTTGACCGTTGACCAGATCCGAAGACCCGGCCCAGCCTAGATCCAGACCCGATTCGTCAACCCGGTCCAGCTGTCCGTTGACCGTTGACCGAACGATCGTTGACTTTGACTGTTGACCGTTGACCGATTGAGCGTTGACTTTGACCTTTGATCGTTGACCGTTGACTTTGACCGAACAGAATTTTTAGGTGATTTCTGTGCCAATTTTTACAGTATTTTTCTGGTATTTTTTGGGAGATATTTGACTATTTTTGGGCATAATCATAGGGGTATTTTGGTCAATTTGGTTGGCATTTGTTGAGGGGTATTTTGGTAATTTTACACTTTTGATTCCTATTTGAGGGGGAAGTCAAAGGGGAGTTTATTTTTGTTGTGATGGATGATATGAATACTTCTGGTAAAGGTATGACCATGTTAAATTCATCTAATTTCCAAACTTGGAAGCCGCGGATGGAAGATTACTTGATTAGTAGAGATCTGTATGATGCTGTGGAAGGAGATTCTGCTAGGCCTGAGAAGCTGACTGATAAAGAATGGGAGAAGTTGAATAAGAAAATTGTCTCTCAAATTAGACAATTTGTTGAGGACAGTATCTATCACCATATTGCGCATGAGACTAAAGCTAGTGAGTTATGGAAGAAGTTTGAGGCTCTCTATGAATGCAAGACTCCTCAGAATAAGGTTTCCTTACTTAAGAGGTTAATTAACTTAAAGTACAAGGTAGGATGGCCGATGACAGAGTTCTTGAGTGAGTTTAAGTCTTTGGTGAATCAGTTAGCAATGGTAAAGATTGTTCTGGAAGATGAACTGCAAGCAATGTTATTGTTAAGTAACTTACCTGATAGCTGGCAGACATTGGTAGTCACTCTCACAAACTCAGCTCCGGGCGGCATTCTGAGTATGAAGTCAGTCCATGAAGGTTTGCTAATGAAGAAACCAGAATAATTGAGCAAGGAGCACATGGACATACAGAAGTATTGGTTACAGAAAGGAGGGGGAGAAACAGATATGTAGACAAAAATAGAAACAGAAGCAAGAGTAGAGGTAGAAGCAAGAGTAGAGCACCAAATTCTGATAGATCACGTGGAGTCTCACGTTCGAGGAAAGATGTCAAGTGTTATCATTGTGGTAAGTCTGGCCATTATAAGAGAGACTGCAGAATACTCAAGGGAGAAGAATCAAGGAATGGAGAAAAGGAAGTTGAAAAAGATACAGTGGCAACTACATCCGGTATTGGGGATATTATGATCTTTTGTGATTCTTATATCAACATCTCATGTCAGGTTTCGTCTTGGATTGTTGACACAGGTGCCTCTTTTCATGTTACCCCACATGAAAGGTTCTTCACATCTTATTCAGGTGGTGATTTTGGGTGTGTTAGCTTGGGAAATAATGCACAGGCAAAGATAGTTGGCATTGGAGATGTAGTCTTGGAGACTAGTGTTGGATGTAAGCTAGTTTTGAAGAATGTCAGACATGTCCCTGAGATTTGTTTCAACTTGATCTCTACTAGTGTCTTTGATGATGAGGGATATGATAACTACTTTGGTGGCGGTAAATGGAAACTTAGTAGAGGTTCTCTTGTACTTGCAAAAGGACAGAAGGTCAGTACTCTCTATAAGACTGAAGCTAGTATTCAAAAAAACAAGGTAAATGTGGTGGAAGATAATCACATGGAGTTATGGCACAAGCGACTTGGACATCTCAGTGAGAAGGGACTTCAACATTTGATAAAGAACAAAATCATATCAGGAGTCAGTGGTGCTAATTTGCAATTGAAGCCTTGTGATCATTGCTTAGCTGGAAAGCAACGTAGAGTCTCATTTCGGAGAAGACCCTCGTCTAGAAGAAAACATGTTCTTGATTTGATTCATTCAGATGTGTGTATGTTGAAGGTGAAAACTCTTGGTGGCGCTATGTATTTTGTTACCTTTATTGATGATCATTCTAGAAAGGTATGGGCTTATGCACTGAAGACTAAGGATCAGGTTTTAGAGGTCTTCAAACAGTTTCATGCTATGGTTGAGAGAGCAACTAGAAGGAAACTGAAGTGCGTCCGTGCAGATAATGGAGGTGAATACAGAGGGCCGTTTGAAGAATATTGTAAAACTCAGGGTATCAGGCTTGAGAAGACAGTTCCTAAAACTCCAGAGCATAATGGGGTTGCAGAACGGATGAACAGAACTATAGTTGAGAGGATCAGGTGTATGCTTTCACATTCTGGATTATCTCAGTCATTTTGGGGTGAAGCTATGTGTACTGCAGTAGATCTTATTAACTTGTCTCCTTCAGTTCCATTAGAAGGTGATCTACCTGAGAGAGTATGGATTGGTAAGGAGATTTCTTTCAAGCACTTGAGAGTATTTGGCTGCAGGGTGTCTGTTTACATTCCTAAGGATGAGAGGAACAAGCTTGATGATAAAGCTCGAGATTACATCTTCTTGGGCTATGGACATGATGCTTTTGGATACAGATTGTGGGATCCAACTACAAAGAAACTGATTAGAAGCAAAGATGTTATTTTCTTTGAAGATCAGACTATTGAAGATCTTAAGAAGACTGAAAAGCCAAAAGTTGTTAATGAAAGTCTTAAGGATATAATCCCACCTTCTTCTTCCCCAGTAAGTGCACATGAAGGGGGAACTACACAGGAAGAGCCACTTGAGGATGTAGCAAGTGAAGAAGTTCCTGAAACTCCAGTTGTTGAAGAATCTGAAGGACATGTTGATAATCATTCAGTTGAGCCATCAACCCAGCCCCCAGTGAGAAGATCTAGTAGAGAGCGTCAAACTTCGATGAAATATCCACCACATGAGTACTTGATGCTAACTGATGGGGGAGAACCGCAATGCTATGAGGAAGCTAATGAATGTGAGCACAAGAAAGAGTGGAAGAAAGCTATGCAAGAGGAAATGAATTTCTTGCGGAAAAACCACACTTATGATCTTGTGTCGTTACCTAAGGGTAGGAGAGCATTTAAAAATAAGTGGGTGTACAAGTTGAAGTCAGAAGAGAATAATCCACTACCAAGGTACAAGGCGCGATTAGTTGTGAAGGGTTATGGTCAAAAGAAAGGTATTGACTTTGAGGAGATTTTCTCTCCTGTGGTGAGGATGTCTTCAATCAGAGTTATTCTTGGTTTGGCTGCTAGACTAAACTTGGAGGTAGAACAACTTGATGTGAAGACTGCATTCCTTCATGGAGACTTGGAGGAAGAGACTTATATGGAGCAACCTGAGGGCTTCATAGAGAAGGGCAAGGAGAATCTTGTATGTCGACTGAAGAAAAGCTTGTATGGTCTAAAACAAGCACCTCGTCAGTGGTACAAGAAGTTTGAGTCATCCATGTTATAGCACGGTTATAACAAGACCAGCTCAGATCATTGTGTGTTTGTGAAGCACTTTCCAGGTGGTGATTTTGTCATCCTACTCCTATATGTTGATGATATGTTGATTGTTGGCCAGGACATTAAGAAGATTACTAAGCTGAAGAAGGATTTAGGCAAGTCTTTTGCGATGAAAGATTTGGGACCGGTAAAGCGAATCCTTGGTATAGAAGTTAAACGTGACAGAGAACATGGAAAGTTATGGCTATCTCAGGAGAAGTATATAGAGAAGATACTTCAGAGATTTGACATGGACAAGGAAAAAGTAGTAAGTACTCCATTTGTAAGCCATTTCAAGCTGAGTAAGGAGCAGAAGCCTGAAAGTAAGAGTGATGTTGAATATATGAAGAAAACACCTTACGCATTTGCGATTGGTAGCTTGATGTATGCAGCAGTAAGCACTAGACCAGATATTGCTCATGCAGTTGGAGTAGTTAGTCGTTTTCTTTCAGATCCTGGTAAAATGCATTGGGAAGCTGTGAAGTGGATACTCAGGTACCTTAAAGGAACTCCTAAGTTGTGTTTGTGTTTTGGTAATGATGAGCCTGTATTGGTTGGATACACAGATGCAGATATGGCTGGTGACCATGATGGAAGGAGATCTACAACAGGGTACATGCTCACCTTCACAGGGGGAGCAGTTTCATGGCAGTCTAGGCTACAGGATTGTGTTGCTTTGTCTACAACAAAAGCAGAGTATATAGCAATCACTGAGGGTGGAAAAGAAGTTCTATGGATGAAGACGTTTCTTCAAAAACTTGGTATAAAACAAGGGATGGTTATCCTTTATAGCGACAACCAAAGCTCCATCCGCCTCAGTAAGAACATGTCATCTCATTCAAGGTCTAAGCACATTGATGTCAGATATCATTGGATTAGAGATATATTAGAATCCAAGCAGTTAGATCTTGTGAAGATTCACATTGATGATAATGGAGCAGACATGTTGACGAAGCCGCTGACAAGAGACAAGCTAGAGACTTGTCAGCGGGTTGCTGGAATGGACTCCAAGTAGAGTCAAGTCTAGGGAGCAATGTTCTTTCTCTTATGGTGCAGGGATGTTGCACTAATGTTACTCCAAAAGGAGGAAATTGTTAGGTTTGGAGTAAATTAGTAAGGGTAATTATATAACTACCATATTTGTATTGTAGGTAGTTTATATGGGTTTCCCAGTCTTATTCTATTTAGGTCTCCTAGTCCTATTCTATTTGGGTTTCCTTGGTACTTGTATAAAAGGAAACCTTATGAGGAAACCTAGGTATGAGGTTGAGAGAGATTGAGAGAAAACAGAGGTTTTCTGTAAGCACTGTAAGCCCTCCTCATCATAGTGAAGAATTGCTCCTTAGGTCGGGGACGTAGGGATTATCCCGAACCTCGTAATTTTCGTGTGTTCTTTACTTGACTAATATTCTCTTTGTGTGTACGGTGAGATCCTGAGAGATTCCGTGAGTTTAGATTCATGGGTTTGTTTTCTAACAATCCTAAGTATCAACCTTCGTAGGTTGCAGCTCTTTGTCCCTTTGCATTCTTAATTTTACCTGCTGGCTTAAGGACTTTTGGGTGGCAGATGAAAATTCAAAGGGTGACTCAACCTTTTGTTCCTTATTGCGAGGATACTTATTACGGCTATATATTGAGCTATTGCTATTGCCCTTACTTCGAGAATGGTTGAGAGTGCACACCTCAAAATTTGTGGCAAGTTGGGTTTTCATCATTGGAGTTTCAAAAACCTCCATTACGTCATCGTTCCATGTGCAACCTACAACAAGTGCTTCATCCTGCTGGAAATTCTCCTCTCCTTCTACCTCAACATTCCGTTGAAATTGTTCTTGGTGTTCCTCTTCCTTTTCAGTTAAGATTATGGATGTTTTCTTAGCCACAAGTGCTACCCAAACCATCGGTTCCAAGATAGAGTTCACCATGCCAAGAGTTCAAAGATAAAACCTGAACACCAAGGTTGTCTTCTCCCTCCTTATCCATACAAGGCTAATCTTTAATCTGGTCAAGAATGACAAAAGCATTCTTCATTTCAATGTAAAAGGTGTGTGGCAAAATGAACAAAAATAAATGTTCATTTTGTATATAATCTTTTGCCAATTCCTGCCCTCCTCAAAGGCATTAGAATACATCATAGTAGGCTAAAGCTTTTAAAAATTATCTAGAGATCCTATATTCTTGATGTATGGCTTTTGTCTTCAACGTACCAATCCGAAGTGCTTGAACCTCTGTTTGTTCAATCTTTTACTCGTTTTTATTTGTCTTTTAACTATAAATAACTTGTAGAAATTTCTGCTGGCATTTTACGGGCATTAGGGTTTCAGCTTCAGATACCCGTGCTAATTTGGGAGTAAATGACTCTTTTGTTTTGGTTGGGTGCAAGGTTTTATATAAGTGTGTGTATTGTTTCTCAATCTCGATTTTCCTATCTACAAATTGAGTATCATGGTTAAGTTCCAATGGCTGGTCGAGGTTGTTGTGTAACATATAAAGAGTGGCAAAGAGCGGCTGAAGAGCATGAGACTTCAACCCTGAGGTGGATACCTTGAGGAGGCAAAAGCATAGTCCAATAACATCTAGAGCACTATGAATCTCCGGCACATGATAATTCGCGTCGTGCCTCGGAGGGTGAAGCAACAAAGAATGAGGAAGAGGAAAATCGACCCTTTCCATCACGACCATATCTTGGTGTCGAGTAAGGAGGATTCTTTTAGTGATCATGTTTCAAGGAATTATTGATTTATAACGAAATTTAAGGGTATTAAAGTGTGGCAAATGAGTCACCAAGTTATTAATTTTTTTAAAAATAATAAGCTCTATTAACTGTTAAGTTGAAGTTTAGGTTAAATAATAAGTCTCTTAACAAAAAAAAATGCATTTTAATAAATTTATTGAGTAACCTAATACTACAAGGAGATTTTTTATTACAAACACTTTATAGAGAGTTGCAAAGTGAACTTCACTTTTGCCAGGTTCATGAAGCATGCTGACAAGATCAGTGTCCCTCGAGAGAGAGTTGGATCCTGATGTGACAAAGGTAAGGAGGTAGATTAAGAAGAAATTCCGTTGGAAGATCACAAGAAAAACTCTATTCTAAGATTTCACGATTTTTAGAGAAATGAAGAAGCATTTAAAGTTTAACTATCATTTGATGCTAGTTTGATATTCTGGAGATGAAGAAACAACTAATGGCTCATTATTTTAATCAAACTCAAATATGTAATGTCATGCAATAGAAACCTTATTAGCTTCTAATTGAAATCTGTAACCCGCTCGTGAATTTTTGTAAGGCAGTAAAGCATGTTTTTTTTTTATTTTCTTCCTACTCTCATAGTTTGCATTAACGAAGATATGTTTTGTAATCATCCTTTACAAATGGCTCATGGAAAAAAAAAAATATTGCAGGAAATAAGTATCCATACCCTACTCACTGATGTGATAGTGGACAAATGACATGACACATTTGAAGACGTGTTATGATTGAAGAATGTGTTAGCCGTACCCATGTGATATTTTCAAATGATTATAACTAAAGAATTCAATAATCACATCTCTGCAATACCAGAAGAAGTATATCTATTTGAATATATCTTTTGAACTATTTCCTTGATCAATAGTATGCAATATCTTTACTATCCATTCATCTATATTTCAAATGTAACACGTTTTCCTAATTGATAGTATTTTATTTCCTTTACTTAAATAATTCGTTGCTTGTTTGAATGGGAGGGGTTTAGGTTGTGGTGGTAGTGATGCTAATAGCGTTGGTAGTCAGGCGGTGTCCAGTAGTACTGAGAGTGGTAGTGGCTGGGGTGTTATGGCCCCAAGAGTTCGCAGGTTTCATGGTGGCCATACAGTTGTCATTGATAGGCTGATTTAGTCGTAGATTCCCACTGAAATTGTAGATAGCAGAAAGGAAACAACCTATGGAATTGATCCAAGATCTCAGGACCTGGAAAGGCTTTTACCAAAGGAACTGATGCCTTCTGACTTAACCATAAGGTTTCCAAGATCAGAGGATCTTGAGGCTTATGCCCTTCAGTAAGGGGAGTGTTTCTTGATCCAACCTGTAAACTTGGTTTTAGCTGAAATGCCCATAAATATCAGCTCATCTATGATGACAGTTTTCCAGCAACGCCTTCTCAGTCAAAGGGATAAAAAAAAGCTATGCGATTAACCGCGGGTGGTCTCCAATTCGTAAGGGACAAAACGCTCAACCTTGGCACATCATCGGGAAGTACATCTTGAATCCCAAGGAATGTGGTATATACCCGGCTGATTTAGTTCCATTTTTATTGGAGCTTAGTTTTCATGTCACAGACAAGGCATGCAATATTAATACATTGCCAGAGATTTAGAGGAATATGATCAAGTAGTTCATTGGTGTCCTTGATGTCTACGTGACCAGGGTCAGGGAATATGACAAGCAACATGTTTATGCTAAGCTTTGTCCAACTAGTGAAGAAGAAAACAGAGTTTCCACCAAAATCATTAATGGTGTTAGGAGGAATTCTATTTTCAGTGACAACGTCTTTCTTAATGTTTGGGCTGTCAAATCCTCACTCGATGGTGAGATATGAATGCTAAGTGGAGTTAGGAATTATTTTCAACATCAGTTGTTGGGCTTTGCTTTGTTGTGCAGATGTCTGAAGTGCTTATTGTGAATGGGAAGGAGTCCCCTTTGTCTTGTCTCTGTCCTATAATGGCGCCTCACTAAAATAAGTGGCTATTCCGGCAATGCCAACTACTTAGGTGTTGAATAGAAGTGACTAAGACAAGGAGTTCTCCAAGTCACTCCCAAGAGATTCAGACCTTAGGCAGAAGACATATAAGGTTTTGGAATTGAGGTTGGGAGAATCCTATTACACGAATCGAACAACTACATTCAAGCTTGTCAATGCTCGTAAGATCTTGGATAGCCATGAAGTTCCCACCGTCTAAGTTCAGGTCCTCTTTTTGATGGTCAAAAGGCTGGAGTTGCTGTGCCAAGTGATGCTTCTATTGGTATCTACGAATGGGGTATTAGATTAGCTTGGAAAAGGTGTCTTCAAGGCTATGGATAATGATAATTCAATCATAGGACGTAGTGTGAGTGGCAAGGACCCAAACTGAGAAGGCGAAAATTGATAACAAGGTGGTACAACAGTTTGATGAATTTATTAATAAATAGGGCAGTTGCAAGAAAATGCTGTCTTGGTTATATCCTTCTCCGTTTCTGAAGTTAGTGCTTTGGAGAATAAAACTCCCATTTCCAGCACATAAACTTGCTGGGAATGAGACCTTAGTGTTGTCCGTACCTGCCTCCAATGTCATTAACGGAGGTTTCCATGCCCCATGCAGGCAATAATTTGGCAACGTAGGAATTCATGACTCTTCCTCTTGGAGCACTTTCTTCCTAGGAAGCCATGAAGAAGGCTTTAGCAGTATATCATCACCTGAAGGCTGTGAAAAAGAAGAAGGAAAATGCAGTTGATAGCAGTTCCTTAAATGATGAAGTTGTAGAAGTGGGGGAAGATCTGGATGATAGTGTAGGTGGTGATGAAGTAGGAGAAGGTACTGTTCTACAGCCAAGTTATCCCAGGGAAGGAAGTGACCATGATTATGAGTAGGAGGAGCTTCTTGGCAGGGTCTTTAACATTCTTTGGGAGAATAATCCAAAGTTGGCTGGAGATAAGCAAGGAATTGTTATGAGGCCTCCACAGGTTCTCAGCAAGAGCACAAAGAAAACTGTTTTTATTAATTTAATGGACCTCTGCAAGAGGATGCATCGGCAGCCAGACCATGTCATCATATTCTTGCATCGGAAGACTTAGGCTAGTTATGGTGGTGGGCTTATCTTTGTTCCCATTGAGGTGCAAAGCTGACTATCTTGGCCCTTCCCCTTCCAGTCATAGTCCGGCCAGCCTACATCCTCATTACTTTGAAGTTGACAACGCAAAAGGACCCCTACATACTTGCCTTGCGAGTAAAATTGAAGCTTGTATGCAGTATAGTTAGCTTCCTAAATAGTATAATGGTGCATTGCTTCCGGTTTTCTACGGTGCGTTTCTTATGTCAAAGGAAGGGCAACCCAATTTTTTATCCTATAATTAAAAATGGTGCATTAGATTGCCTAGATCCTTACGAAGGGGTACTCCATACGGTGAAGTGTTTATTAGACTGCTATGAAAGCATATCAAGAGTCACGATGATGGTGTTTATATGCAAAATCCATAAGTTCCAGCTTTTAATATGGTAAGGAGTTCCTAGACTTTGTCTTTCCCTTCACTAAAAGGACCTACTTGCATGAAGAACATATCCATATGCTGTAAATGCTTATCAATCATCTTGAATTTGATAAAAGAGTACCTTTCAGGTCTAACCATATTCTTAGGTAGCAGGAGAATGTAACATGTGAATTTTTAATCCTTCATCACAAGAAACTTAACATGTCTCTTTAATGTAAATCTTCACTTAGTAAATTGTTGGTATTTAGTCAACTTTTCAAACTAAGGGAGCATTCAATTAGTGATTTGGTTCACTTTCTTCTTTCATTCTTATCAAAATTATTGACTGTCAATATATATATTTAATTAGAAAAACCGTTGTTAAATTTATCACATTTCTATTATTCACTTGTAAAGATTGTCAAATGGATGGCCAAATAGAAAGGTTTCATTTGAAATAGAGTGATAAAGTTTTAAATGTAGTAAAATGCAGCAAGTAAAATGTTGAATATAGTCTAAAAGTCTCATATAGCATTTTTAAAAGGAAACTGCAGTATAATGGTCAGAGAAGTAACTTTTTCACATCACACTTATTTTAAGTATATAAAGACAATTCTATACCAGGTTATTTAATTCCTGCAATATTTTTTTCCGTGATCCATTTGTAAAGGATGTTCATAAAATATATCTTTGTTAATGTAAAACAATGATAGATTAGGAAGAAAATACAAAAACATGTTTACTGCCTTATAAAAATTCATGAGTGGGTTACAGATTTCAATTACAAGCTAATAAGGTTTCTATTGCATGACATTACATATTTGAATTTGATTAAGATAATGAGCCATCAGCTGTTTTTTCATCTCTAGAATATCACACTAGCATCAAATGATAGTTAAAATTTGCTATAATTCTACATTTCTTTAATAATTGTGAAATCGATCAGAGTTTTACTTGTAATTTTTCAATGGAATTTCTTCTTGATCTATGTCCTTATCTTTGTTAGAAAAGGATCCAACTATTTCTTAAGGGACATTAATCCTATCAAAGCGTGCTTCTTGGACTTGGAAAAAATAAGGTTCACTTGACAACTCTCTATAAAGTGTTTGCAATAAAAAGTCTTCTTGTAGTATTCGGTAGTCAATAAATTTATTTGAAAGCATTCTCTTTGTTAAAATGCTTATTATTTAAGTCAAAAGTTAACTTAAGAGGTAATAATATTTTATAAGCAATATTTTTAATAACTTCCTTAATATTATGAAATTCATTGGCCATGTTTTAACACTCTTAAATTCTGGATTTTAAACTTTCTTATAATTTTATTTTAAATCAATAATTCCTTCAAAGATGATAACCAAAAGTATCTTCCCTACTCGATGCTAAGATATGGTCATGAAGGAAAGGATTGATTTTCCTCTTCCTCATTGTTAGATGCTTCAACCTCCGAGGCATGATGTGAATTATTATATGTCAAAGATTTTAGGCTTCATATGTTTACCGGTTGGGACACTTCATTTAACTTTGAGTCCTTAAAATATATTCAATGTGTGAGAAAGCATCTATTGCATTTTATGTATCCTTGAAACCCAAGTATATTTGGTGCGCAAAAGAGTGTTAAGGACAAAAGTGCTATATAAAAAAATATATGATCATTAAGTAATGTTCTCATATTGAAAAAATATCTTTCTAGTACAAGAGACAACAAGGGCAAGGCTATTAGTGCTTTTATTGTCCGTCATGGCAAGATGTAAAGGTGTAAAAGAAAAAATAAAGAAAATTAACCTTTAGATCTCTGATGGGCTGGGGGCTAGAGGTTTCAAGGTAGGTTAGGGCATTGAAGTTAGCTGAGGAGAGATATGAAAGTCATGCTTTGGAAGATAAATTTTTTGAAAAATGAAAATTGCTATGGAATAAAATATTTCTTTTGGTGTTTATTAAACTAGTTATGGTGGTATGGCTTATCTTTTTTCTCATTCAAGTGCAAGCTAAATATACTTGGGTTGCAAGCTGAATTATCATATGTACCCATGTCCAATAAACACTTCACCACATTGTGTACCCTTATGGAAGGAACCAGGCAATCTAATGCACAATTTTTAGTTATAGGATACAATATTAGGTCGTTTACTTCTTTGACATAAGAATTGCACAGTAGAAAACTGAAAGCAATGCACCATACATAATATTTAGGAATCCAACTGTGATGCTTGCAACGTTTAATTTTACTCGTAAGGCAAATATGAAAAGGGCCCTTCGCGTTATCAACTGTGTTGCTTACAGGCTTCAAAATTAGTTGTCTGCGACTAATCTAGACAAACACAAAAAAATGAAGATTAGAATAGAGTAACACAGAATTTAAATAAAACAAAATTCAATGGCCTTTTCTTAATTTCTATATCTTATTCAAATGTTAATTCATAATTGGCAACAATCCATTTTTATAGAATTGTCTTTTCACGGGTATGAGCTTTTTATTCGTAAATTCCACATCTTTTAGTAAGTAAAAAGACATAACACCCTTAGTTTTATTATTCATATATGTTGACCTACAATGCTTTTTAACTAAATTTTTCTTTCCAAACTTTAAAGTAGGTGACTATTATTATGATTATAGCTATTAAATTACAATTTTTTTCATTATACGTCACTTTTGCTAATTAAATATCCAATCATACCAAACTATTTTGAACCTTATGACCATAGCCAAAAGATATTGCTTAAACTAGAAGTACAAAAACTATTGTCAAAAGGTTACAATTCTAAACTACGTTTCTTTGAATAAAATTGATTCTTCAAGGGCATCTAATCCTCCGGCTACACATATAAAAGATTGAATGGTTTAAGCATTGCCATCTAATATTAAGCTCAAACAAGTAAAATTTCTATAGTGGGAGAAAAATGATGACTTTATTAGTTATAGTGACAATAAGTGGCTTATAGTTGATCACTCTCTAGTGCAAGCAAATGAAGCCATGCCTAGTTCTTTCAACTCCTCTTCACTCCACATTTAGGTTCCTCATCTCTCAGAAACTGATCAAGTTCAAGGACCAATGAGTATTTGCTTGAAGAATAAAATTGAGAAGTGCAAGGAATTTCTTGTTCTGAAATTTGCCTATGAAATATGTATTCTTGAAAGTTTCACACACTGAAGCATCTCAAACATCTTGATGACCTAATAAAGTATCCTGTAATAAAAAATTGTGTAAAAAATTGCCTACGCAAACACAATGAAAGAAGCCATCTCAAGGAAAGAAGCCATATTGGAACTTGTTTGATGAAATGTTATGAAGACCATCTCAACTAGTGATCTGAGTTATTCACATTCACTCTCCATGACCTACTACTTCATTTTTGGTAAAGAATTCTTCACTACTCTTTCTGTCATCTACATTGAAATAATGTATATTCGATTCATAATCTTATCCTATGTACTATATGCTGATCAATCTTCTTTAATACTGAAAGGAATCATTCAAAAGTAACATTATTTCTATAATAGCAAATGGTGGTTCAGTATGAAACGATTTATTTTTATCCAGCAAAGTATGATGTTTCTTCTAAAAGAATCTTAGCTTGTAGCAATAGTTGACACCCGTCTAGGCTTTCGAAATCTACCAAGATTTGTAGTAATTTCAAGCTCTAAAATGATCCCAAAAAACTTGTTTTCCTCTCATTGTGCGTAACAAGTTGTCTAAAGGGGTTTTAGGAAAAGCGCATTAACAAGCACTTTGATGTCATTCGTACCAGTTTCTATGACTTCCAGCTTTAGGTGTTGTAAAGATCCCTGAATTATTCATTCTGCCTTTTTCTTCACATTACATATTTGAATTTGATTGAACAACATTACTAGTTTATTAAGATTTCCACTGCTTCACAGTGTTTACATTCTTCAAACTCGAACACAAGTTCGATAGGAAACCATGAGGAAGCACATATGCAGACTTCAAAGGGTGTCTAAGATAAAAAGTGATTTTACTCTATGAGAATAGGTACAGTGACTTATAAGTAAAACTGCGGTTGAATACAAGACTCTGAACTATATGGCAGGAAGAGCATAGATCAATGTCAGCAGCCAAAAATAAATCCTTTAAATACCAGCATCAAAAGGGGAAAATTTCAACCTTTGTTTCAAGCAATTACAAACTAGCGTGTAGAATAACAAGAAAAAGAAATAATACGTAGGATTACCATATTACTCTACTTTCTTACTACTTAGAATGAAATGATTTCTCCAACCTTCCAAGAGGGTCTTTTATTTAAAATTTGAGACTTTTCGATGCCAACACCAAGGGACAGTTATGAGGTTTGGATGCCTTTTGATAAAATTTGTTTCTTAATCACGTTGTATCCTTTTTGGTAGACATAACTCTTGCTTAAACCAGGAGCAAAGTTCCTGCAGAAGGGTCTTACTTCCGCATGTCACAACTATTAAACAACAGTTACTGGATAACTTATAATAAAAACAACCATTAAACAACAGTTAGCAGACAACTTATAATAAAAAGCATGACTAGGGAATTGTACATATTTATGAGTAAAGGGTTCAAGCCTCTCCATCTGAGTTGAACTTCACAAAGAGAAAATTTCTTTAGTGAAAGAAAGGAGATGACTAAGAAATGCATTAGAGAAATTGTTATTGGGATGATGGAATTGTTTCTCCTGATCCACTTTGAAGTGCAGGCTAATCATGTCACGCCCCGCTCTTTCTCTGCCTCTTCACTTCAAATCGCGCTTCCTCATTTCGCGAAACTTGATCATTCGTTGTTTGCGTTGAGAATAAAATGCGAAAGTGTGACGAATTGAAGAAAATGGGGGAAGTTAAAGTACACATATATACGCTGTGTCTTGGTAGGAGTTTCTTACATTGCCTGACGCATCTCACTTCCCTTGATGACCCAGTAATCGTTCCTATCGTTAAAAGCTGCATCCACGATTGCAATAGAAAACATCAAGGAATCCCTTTTGTGGTTTGTATCTTGGAATGTTATGTGGAGCATGTCAGAAACCACTCTGATGTTACTTACATGCAGTCTCCATGACTTTGAGCTTCAGATTTGGTAAAGACTTCGTAACTATTCTGACTGAATCTAGACATAGATAGAATACGCACTAAATTCAAAACTTATCCTGTGCACTATACGTTTACCGTAAGATGTAGTTTCTTCTAGATGAATCGTAGCGTCACGCAAAAGCTGATATTCAGGCAGCATTTCACTACCACAAATGATGGCAAAAAAATTAGTGTCATTATCATTATATTGTTTTTATTTACGCCGAAAAGACATATGATGCTCGCTTTGCCATAATATTTGTATGGTAAATACGTCCACAATACCATATACATGAACAAGTGTTTGATGCAAATTGAACCATCAGACTTTTTCCTTTTAGCAAACTCTAGCAATGAATTTCTTTATATTGTCATTATGTAGTCTCGCACAAGTATTTGTAAAACGAAAATTGAGGACAGTAATAATGGTTGCAAGGTAACTGAATGGACTTGTATTGTTGACAAACGTTTTTTTTTTTTTTTTTGCTGTTTGTTTTTCAGGACGTGCTGTGAAGAATTCAACTTTTTATCTCCACGTCTTGTAATAATTATCTCTAGCATTTTCACTAATAATGTATTTGCTTTGGTGTTCTATCTTCCTAGCTACTCTTGACTTCACTTTGTAAAATAAATGCAAAATGCAATTTTCTATATATTGCTACTGCTCCACATCTTCTATTTACCTACCAAAAAAAAAATTAAAAAAATGTAAGATTTATTGTCCGCATCTTAATATGCCTTCTCATCATGATAATTAAGGTATCATACAATCATGTGTCACATTACATGATTGATACATGGACTCAACTAATGGGAGCCTAAGGGTGCTTAGGAGGATTTTGGCTTTAATATCATATTAAAAATTTATTGTCCAACTCAAAAGCATTAAGTAGAGGAATTTATTATTTTATAAATTACTTTTTAAGTTTTTATATTTTCCACATGGGACTTGACATACTCATCAATATAACTTTTTTCCTTTGTATTTTGGTAGGCAGAATTCTTATTAAGTCCAAAACCATGCTTAGTGCTATCAACTCCAAGTGCATTGAACATTGATATTCTTACTTCAGTTTGGTTGAGTCCCTTTTTGGCAATGATCTAGCGATACTAGGCTTCTGTTGTTGTAGTTCATCAACTTTTACCCTTAAGGCTTTCGACTATAAATTTAATGATCAAGTCAGGTACATTGCTCTCCCTGATAACAAATTGATGCACTGGGAAGGTAATAGGCTCAAAAGTTCAACATGTTAATTTAGAAGTTTTCTACAATCGAGATGTCCATATTACAATTATCTCTTCCATTGAGAGTGTCCATCTCCTTATTTTTGTATTCAATTAATTTTTAAAAATTTTTGTAAACTAGAAGCAACAAGTGAGCTTCAACTTAGAAAAGTGCAACATGAAAACGCAGTTGAACACAATTTGCCTTTTCTGTACTTCATCTCAAACAAAAGTACCATTTATTTCTTCCCGTTCCTCGATCAGCTCTGTCAAAGTTAGCCGAGAGAGAACACATTGACAGGAATTGCTCTAGGCCCATAGCACTGTCAAAACTATAAATAGCACGATAGCCAGTCCAACGCAGAGCCCAACAATTGCCATGAAAGCCTGGAGATAGTTAAAGGGATGAGAAACTTATAATTCAACAACACTAAGCATTCATTAGTAGCGGTATGCCTGACCTTCCCTTGAGACTCGAACTTAAATTTGACGGTGAACCATGACAATCCTCTGTCAACAAAAGGTGCAAGAGCAAGCACCCTGCGAAAGTAGCAACTCCCAGAATCAAAAGGCTGTTATATTTAACAATATACATATATATATATATCACAATAACAATCGATGGAGTGGCATGTAAATAAAACAAAATAACAGTACAGCTACAAATACGGAATATAAGATCAGAAGAACATAAAACAATGTCCATGACCCCTAGATGAAAGGAAGAAAAGGATGATTTTTTCAGTTGCATCAAAGATACAAAAGGATGTCAATGCCACCAGATATGACTTCCATATGCACCAAATGTCTCAACCTACTTTCCTCCCAACCCCGCACCCAAAGAAGGCAAAAAAACTCAGTTACAAGCTGCGATACAGATCAAAACTGAACAGCATATGTCAAGACTTCTATCCACAGTTCAAATGACAGAATTTCATTAATTTGAACCACCTAAAATTTGACATCTAAGCAAACTTTCACCATGCCTTATTCAAGGATCCAGAAACAGTTCACTGAAATAATTAGCTAAGAAAGTTTTGAACAGTAGCAGCTCACCCGCCTGCTCGTACAAGCTTAGTAACTTGACTTCCAGCCCATATCATGGCCATTATTTTAAGGAATCTGCAAATAACCAAAGGTTTGATGTCAATTTAATGTATACTTTTCCTTTGCACAAAGACTGTAATATTTTTCAGGTCATTCATGCTTGTGAAAAATACTTATATTGTTCCACTTCTCATAGAAAAATTAATAGCATATTTGTTACACCTTTTAACCGCTGCAAGATATCCCATCCTTCCAGGTGCAGGAGCAACATAAAACCTAAAAAATAAAAGCAGATTGTAGTCGTCCCGTTATACATCCAGAACACCTTCATGAGTACCATAGGAAACAAATAAAAGAAGTGAAGCACCTTCTCTGTACGTTTTGCAGTTCTTTTTTCAAAAACTTGGCTCTTGGAAATACTGCTCATAACCATATGATTCTTGGATCAACATTTAATTTGTAAATTTTAGTTATATTTATTGCTTGAATCTAAGAAATTTGCATTTTAGTGCATTCCTTTAGTTTTTTTTTTTTTTTTTTGTCTTCTCTTTATTATCAAAATTCTTCTGATATCACATATTCCAGAAGGCATACAAAGAAAAAGACTCCCACGCCAAACAACAACGATTACAGATAAGGTAACAAGAAAATATAATGCCTAGAAGAAAATTCTTTTTCAGCTGAAATGATCCAAATTCGCCTAAAAATGAAACACACTTAAACAGATCGAACTTTAATGCAGAGTTATAATAGCAAGCTTTGGAACTGAAAATAAATGCAGTCACCTATCCTGTTATCACCTCTCTTATTAGGCACCAGAGAAAACAAACTTCAAATGCTGGTCAAATATTTGATAGAGGATAATGGAAGGGTGGGAAATGTCAACCTATCACACCATTATGAAACCCAAACTTATTCCCAAACTTTCAGGCAGGTTCGCAGGTAGAAATAATTTCCCATATTGATGACTGGATCCTATCCACAGGCTCCAAGAATGGAATGAAAATGCAATTCTTCAATGACTCAAAAAGTAAAAGTTGTTGAGTGAGTGCTGGAAAAGCGAAGCAACTATTTGACATCTCATTGCCCGAAGTGATGACAAGAAGGAAATAAAGTAAATACAGTTAAAAAGTTAGCTAACTCAAGGCAGCAAATGTAAGTTGGCTGCTAAAAGTAAATATGCCTAATTTTTGAAGTTAATAGTGAATGTATTTGGAAATTATCAGTCTGAGAATAAAGATTGCAGAGAATATGAACTCTAGGAGTAAAAGTTGGCTACATTACTTTCATTATGCACAACATAGGGTACTGAAGCTGTGACCAACTGACCACACCCTAAGCAAGTCCTGCTTTTCGTGTTTTAGGCAACAAAAACAAAGTTTGAGGACATCAAAACAGCCAAGTGTAATATATCATGCTCCGAAAGAGATACACTCTAAGTGAATTGAAAGCACAAATACGAAGTCAAGTTTGGCCTGAAGCAGTTTAGAGAGAAAAGCCCAAGATAAAAGTGTGCTACTTGACAATAAAAGGCCCATAATGTACGTTTCCACTTAATTTTGTCTTTCTCATTCTAATTAGAGTAAGTACTGCCAAAAATATCTTAACAATATAATTCATCTATCTCAGGCTTACTATAAAAGATATTTTAATAGTAAAACTGTTAAAATTTACCAAACGCAGAACACCATGGATATTCAGAAATATACTTCAAAACTTCATATTGGACAACATCGTTTCAAGGAAATCAAATTGACAGATTAACCAAGGATCAACAATACCTTCCTCCTTTCAACTCAAAGGTTTCCAGAGGTTGAAAATTACCACATTAGAGGCCAATTTGCACAAACTAGAAAAGATTGAAGATTAGTTAGCAATGCCTAGGTTGTCTAATGTCATACTGTTACAAACTGCAAGCAGCTTTTGTTATTCCCTGTCCTTTGAAATCCTTCAAGTTTTAATATTCTTAGCCTTATTTGAACCCATAAACTCCCAGCTTTTTTCTTATGTCCTTCAGAACTTTGTATCCATAATCTCAATTTTACCCTAATTAAACATATTTTCCTATTCAAGAGGTTGCACAAACAAAAATCAAAAGTATAGAAACCTCAACAAGGGGAATGGTGCTAAAGACAGATCTGCGTACATAGAAATTTGAATGCCTTGCTGGTTAGCACTTACGGAGACCAAAAAGTTAATGTACTCTGGCCAACAGTGGGGAGACACTAGAGGCTAAATACAGCACATAGTTGTCTCTAATTATCCATGCTTATTTCTTTATTTATTTGTTTTTCTATGTTCATTGATAACCAAAAGAGTCCCCTATCCTTTCTAAATGTGCATGGATAAAAGGGTTCTATATCAAGAAAATCAGATTCGGGCCAATATCTCTAAGAAGCAAACCAACTATAATATACAGAGTGGTGCTGTAAGTTCAACAAGATTAAGAGAACAGTATAATGAACCACAACAATGAGGTTCACATCTATGAACCATTTCAATTAAGCATTTATGCAAGGAGGTAAGGTAATCAAACAGCGAATCTAGGAGAACCTATATCAGAGAAAAGTGTAAAATTACATCAAACTCTTTTTGAGGTTTAGGGAAATGTCAAGAACTTATCTAACAGTTTTTCAAAGGCGGTATGCTGAAACTTGAACTTTATAATATATAAGAGATACACCACTATGACACCTTTCTTTCTTGTGCCATTACAATTTGTGAGCAGATACTACATTTCAGTTTAGATTCACATGCAAAGTAACTTCAACTGATTGTTATGAACGTGGGTAGTTGAAGGATGATCAGGAGAGTAAAAGAAAAATTCATTCAACGTAAAGCCTGAGTAGGCTTTACTGGGAAGGGAGAACCAGAGAGATATAAAGGCTCAAGGTCATAATTTATTCTTCAAGCATCACTTACGGGTGCAAGTGAGTCATATGACAAAAAAAAAGTTTAAACACTTCAACAAGTATGTTTTCTAATTATTCTGTTAACAATATAAGTCATTATCTCCCTTAGGGTTAGAGTATGATCTCTAAAAATCAGAAGCAACTTCCTCACTGCCAACATTGAGGGAAACTAGTATACTTATCCTAGACAAAATAACGACAACTAGCACCAACCAAAGTAAAGTAGAAGCAACAGACTTACGAAATTATAGAACATTTTAAATTATTGTTTCTCTAGAAGAAAAAGAAGGGTTCTGGTGTTATTTTTGCAGCAGGATTTTGCAAGTTGAAAACCTATGGAATGTAATTGTTCCACAAAACAAAGAAGAAAATGCTACACACAATAGTGAATACATTTATGCATTAACATTCTCCTCTGCATGCATAGACCAGTAAATCAACAAGATACTAACTAATTCACATGAAATTGAACTCCACTGACCAAACCAAGAGAAAGGCCGTAAGATAGTAGGCAGTATTCAGTAGCCCATATGATAATACCCCCGCCACTCCATATCTCTTTAATTTCTTCAACAACCTATCAAATTGAACAAACAAGAATAAGCTAATAATCTTGCAAAGAAACCATGGTAATTAGAAATATATCCAGATAGACATTTCAATTCTTCTTTTCTCTTCTTTTTCTTGGGCTTTCTGTTCATTCTAATAGTCAATGCTCAAAGAAGAGAAAAAAGCTCGAGAGTAAGTGAGAGACAGTTTTTCCTCTCCATAGGTAATAGAGAAAGAAACAAAAATCAAGGGAGAAAGATCTATAGAAAACCAAAGGAGTGAAAAAAGAAATGAAACACTTCACGAATGATTGGTTAGATGGGATAACTACTGTTAAGAAACTGAAAATATTTGGAAGATCAGATCATAAGTGGGCAGTCAATCAATTTTGATATACTATCAACCCAAATTCAAAGAATAATATCTCAGATTTTTGAGTCTCAAGAGATTGTCATTCATTTGAGTTCCAAGTTCCAGCATGCACTGTCACAGTAACTGGCATGGAAAACTGCCCTCAACCACATTGACGATGCCATAAATGTCATACCACACCTTCAAGTCGTGAAAATTAAATCAATTGGCACCAGAACACAATAGACTCAACCATCATTATGCCATTAACAAAAACCAGAAGCCTTTAGCATATTGACCCAAAAGTATTGAAGGGAAGTAATAAGTACTCATTGGATGTGGCCTTTCCTCCTTGAACACTTTCATTCTTCTTTGTGGAACCTAAAAAGAAAAAATGCTCAAAGGTGTAAGCTTTCGGAGATTTACTTGGGGAGATATCATTTCCAGTTGAATAAGTAGGAAGTATCAATCACCTCCTTGGTCCGAAGCATCCGATAAACCATAACTCTAACACGCCACCAAAACAAAAGAAGAAAATTTTATCGGAATAGGATTTGAGTAGAAGGCACATACTCATGAGAGAAAAATCTATGATACATACAAACAACTATAAACTTTTTCAGAGCAATAGGAACATTACACAATAAAACCTCAAAAAGCAATGCCTCATAAACATCAAAACAATCAAAAGCGATAACTTTACAACTGGCCCGTGTTTAAAACTTGACAAAACCCAAAGCATAATTTGTGTTATCATTTGCACAAACTCAAAATTCCTTCACATGATGGAAACCAAAGGAAGGAAGGAAGCGAAGAGTGGAATGGTCACATTGTTGTCACCGTTGAATGAGCTGAATCTTGGTCGTCGAGAACGGCTCAGATTAACCGAGGAGTTGCCAAATTGTTGCGAGAAATCGTGCCAGGAAAAAATCCAAGGAATTCTAGCATACGAGAACTTGTGAACACCCTTCAACCCACAAGAAAGAAAGATAACATAGAAGGTAAATCAGAGATTAAAAACAGAAATGAAGATGGAGCTTATTAATGACCAGAATTACCAGCTGGTGATGAAAGAGGGGTAAGGAGAGACCGTTGAGCTCCAGTGAAACAGACATGAAGGAGTGAGACCTTTGAGTGAGGATAAACAGTTGTATGTCAGGCGCAAGCAGAACAAAAGACTTCTTTTTGTTTTTGTCTGTGTTTTGTGCTGTTTAGTTCCGTCACGGCCTTAATTTATTAAGCACGTAACTGGCCTCTAAATGTTTAAATTACCTCCAAAATTAAGAGATTAAACAGACTTAAAACACTTGGTTACTAAATAAAATGAAACACGTAAAACATACAAAGGGAAGATAGTATCTTTTTTTTTCCTCAATCATACATTCTTAAATGTCAAATATAGAACCTCTTGATCTTAAGTAGTGCTTGTTTCTGCTTGAACTTGGCACTTATGGCCTCATATTTCATTAAAGAAAACAAAACTTCTTACAGAATTTGAGTTTACAAAATAGGTCCTAGTCACTACTTGTTCACCCAATTAATCCTTCATGTCACCTCCCTTAACATGGCAAATCTTTCCTAGATTTGTCCGCAATATTCCTTCCAAGTATAAACAATCTTGTCCTCGAGATGAACTTCGAGAAAACGTTGCTTACCAACCCACAAATCATATTGTTTAGTCCCTTCTTGCGTATGAGAACAGAATCCAGAATATTGTGCGGGCTTTGCTAAGCTGCTCATTCATGTTCCTTATATACCTTTTGCAGAACAGAAATCCTCATAAACCAACCAAACATCTCTGTCCTTGCGTCATTAGGGTGCCCTTCCACTATTGCTCTTGCAAGGTCTAGCATTTTCCACGCCACATCAAGGTCACACTCATCCTCAGCTTTAATTGGAGCAGCTAAACGTCCCCAAGGCAATTGACATACTCATTGACATATCGGCGCAGAATTGCCGTAAAAGTTTTAGGCCCAAATCTTCCTTTGCCAACTTGTCTTTGCTGCCCATCAAGTGACCTCCTTGTCCTCAGCTCAGCCAGCAGAATATGATGACATGGTCTGGCTGCCGATGCATCCTCTTGCAGAGGTCCATTAAATTAATAAAAACAGTTTTCTTTGTGCCCTTGATGAGAACCTGTGGAGGCCTAAAAACAATCCCTTGCTTATCTCCAGCCAACTTTGGATTATTCTCCCAAAGAATGTTAAAGACCCTACCAAGAAGCTCCTCCTACTCATAATCATGGTCACTTCCTTCCCTGGGATAACTTGGCTGTAGAACAGTACCTTCTCCTACTTCATCACCACCTACACTATCATCCAGATCTTCCCCCACTTCTGCAACTTCATCATTTAAGGAACTGCTATTAACTGCATTTTCCTTCTTCTTTTTCACAGCCATCAGGTGATGATATACTGCTAAAGCCTTCTTCATGGCTTCCTAGGAAGAAAATGCTTCAGGAGGAAGAGTCATGAATTCCTACGTTGCCAAATTATTGCCTGCATGGGGCATGGAAACCTCCGTTCATGACATTGGAAGCAGGTACGGACAACACTAAGGTCTCATTCCCAGCAAGTTTATGTGCTAGAAATGGGGGGTTTTATTCTCCAAAGCACTAACTTCACAAACAGAGAAGGATATAACCAAGACAGCATTTGCTTGCAACTGCCCTATTTATTAATAAATTCATCAAACTATTGTATAACCTAGTTATTAATTTTCGCCTTCTCAGTTTGGGTCCTTGCCACTCACACTACGTCCTATGATTGAATTATCATTATCCATAGCCTTGAAGACACATTTTCCAAGCTAGTCTAATACCCCATTCGTAGATACCAATAGAAGCATCACTTGGCACAACAACTCTAGCCTTTTGACCATAAAAAAGGACCTCAACTTTGACGGTGGGAACTTCATGGCTATCTAAGATCTTACAAGCATTGACAAGCTTGATTGTAGTTGTTCGATTCGTGTAATAGGATTCTCCCAACCTCAATTCCAAAACCTTATATGTCTTCTGCCTAATGTCTAAATCTCTTAGGAGTGACTTGGATAACTCTTGTCTTAGTCACTTCTGTTCGTCACCTAAGTAGTTGGCTTTACCGGAATAGCCACTTATTTTGGTGAGGCCCCATTATAGGACAGAGACAGTCTGACAAGGAAATGGAGCAGACTAGTTGAAGACAAAAGGGACTCCTCCAACTTCCCATTCACAATAAGCACTTCAGACATCTGCACACCAAAGCAAACCCCAACAACTGATCTTCAAAATAATTCCTAACCCCACTTAGCATTCATATCTCACCATCGAGTGAGGATTTGACAGTCCAAAAGAAAGACATTGTCACTGAAAATAGAATTCCTCAGAACTCCATTAATGATTTTGGTGGAAACTGTGTTTTCTGCATCACTAGTTGGACAAATCTTAGCATAAACATCTTGCTTGTCGTATTCCCTGAGCCTAGTCACATAGACATCAAGGACACCGATGAACTACTGGAACATACTCCTTTAAATCTCTGGCAATGTATTAATATTGCATGCCTTGTCTGTGACATGAAAACTAAGCTCCAATAAAAATGGAACTTGATAAGAAGAACATGGACAGAGATTGGAAAGAATGCTCTACAACCTTGTATTGGATTGTGTTCAACGTTACAAAAGCAAACAAAACCATTATGCAAGCTACATATACAAAACTCCTAAAAACTAGTTCAATCTATTATCCGGAGGTCCATAACATGACCTGGATAATGCTATTACACAATGTAAATATACAATAGGTATTACATCCATTTTCTCAATAGGCCCCCTCAAGCTGGTGCATGGTATAAGTCATACATGCCCAGCTTGCCAAAAAGAAAATGATGTTGTGATATTCCTAAAGCCTTGGTCAAGATGTCTGCCAGTTGAGCTTGTGACGCAATGTGTGTCGTGCATATGATCCTTGCAGCTACCTTCTCACAGATAAAATGGCAATCCACTTCTATATGTCTGGTCTTCTCATGAAAGTCTGGATTGGTAGCAAGTTTAATAACATATTCATTGTCACAATGAAGTGTGACGGGTGATGGGGGAGTTACCTATAAATCTTTCAAGAGACCGAGAAGCCAAATGATTTCACATGCTGTTGTGGCCATGGCACGGTACTCAAATTCAATGGAAGATCTAGAAACAAAGGGTTGTTTTTTGCACTTCCAAGAAATCAAGGAACTCCCTAACTTGATACAGAATCCTGTGGTTGATCTCCTTCCCATGTGACATGAAGCATAGTCAAAATCACAATAAGCTTGTAGCACAAGCTCACTATCTAATCTAATCAATAGTCCGAGACTTAGCGAACTCTTAACATATCGAATGACTCGTAGAGCTGCCTAATAATGTGAGACCCTCAGATCATGCATGAACTAGCTGAGAATCTGCACGGCATAGCTGATGTCTGGTCTCGTCATAGTGAGATATATCAATTTGCTGATAAGCCATTGATAACTAGAAATATCTCGAAATGGTGGATCAATTGTCAACTGAAGTGGGTCGGCAAAGGCAATCCCAACATACTTACGGTTTTGCTCTAAAGGTGTCATGGAGGGCTTGCTTCCAGCCAATCCACACTCTGAAATAAGTTCAAGGACATACTTCCTTTGATTAAGTACAAAACTGGTCTTGTTCCAAGCTATCTCAATCCTAAGAAAGTACTTAATTGGCCCAAGATCTCTGATATGGAATTTGGAGTTCAAGTAATCCTTGAACGTCTGAATGGAAGACTCATCTCCTCCTATGATCAAGATGTCATCAACATAAATAGAGACAATCAAGAGTCCCTTACTTGCTTGCTTGATATACAAGGAGTAATCATGATGTGACTGGCGAAAAACATCTGCAATTAAGGCATTTGTGAACTTGAAATACCAACTATGAAAGGCTTGCTTAAGCCCATAGAGTGACTTCTTTATGTGATAAACCAGGGGGCCCCTTCGACGCTGAATACCTTTGGAATAGCAGCAAGGGTAACTAAGATACGTATAGTAATCATCTTTCTGACAGGAGAGAAGGTTTCCTCATAGTTAATGCCCTCACGCTAGCTATAACCCTTGGTAATGAGGCAGGCCTTGTACTTCTCAATGCTCCCATAACCAACCAATGGGTTTACGTCTTACAAGAAGAGAAACTAGGTCCCATGTACTGTTAGACTCTAATGCAAGAATCTCATCAGTCATAGTAGCACGCCATCTAGGGTCAAGAACTGCTTCTCTATAGGTGGTAGGTTCTGTGATGGCAGATATAGAAGCAATAAAGTGGCAGTGTTGTGGGCTCAAACGATGATATGAAAGTACATGAGAGATAGGATGGGACGTAAAAGGTGTGGAGGAGGAAAGGAAAGTGTAATCAGTCGACCAAATAGAAGGTCGATGGGAATGGTCAAACCGGCGAGGAGGAGGAGAATGGGTAGATGCGGGAACAAAGGTTAATGGTAAGTCGATGGGGGATGAGGTAGCATATGTGTATCATCAGGTGACATAAAGGTCGGAACAATAGAGGGCACTATAGTGGAGGATGAAGGACTTTGTACCTCTATGTTGGACATAACACGGGTTGACTCTAAAGGGTCATCTATGGAAATGGGATAAGGGAAGCTGGAAGAGGAAGTGGCCTATGCAAAAGGAAAATAATCCCCATGAAAGGTCACATCGCGACTAACAAAGAAACAACCCCTTTGAAGTTCATAAAGGCGATATCCCTTTTGAGTATAAGGATAACCCATGAAAATGCAATTGATCGCACGAACCCCAAACTTGTCACGTTGGATGAGGTCTATGGCATAACATAAACACCTGAATACTCAAAGGAGGTTAAGAGAAAGGGCTTTACCAAAAAGCACCTCAAAAGGTGTCTTTCCGTGCAAGGTGGGGGTAGGCGTCCTATTTATCAAATAGGTCCCCATAAGAACACATTCTCCCCAAAATTGGATTGGAATGTTCGCTTGAAGCTTTAGGGCACAAGCAACATTAAAGATGTGCCGATGCTTCCTCTCTACTACCCCATTTTATTATGGGGTGTATGCACAAGAGCTTTTATGAACTACACCATGAGAATCAAAGAAAGTGGTGCAAGCGGAAGTAAAAAAATCTTAGGCATTGTCAGTGCGAACACACCGTATAGAGGTGTTAAATTGAGTAGAGATAAGTGCAAAAAACTTTTGGATATAAGGTAAAGTTTCGGTCTTAGCTTGCATTAAAAAAATTCAAGTTGCACGAGAAAAATCATCAACTATGGTAAGACAATATCGTGCAGCTGAGTGTGAGGGGACTTTATAAGGTCCCCAAATATCCATATGGATTAAATAAAAAATGTGCTTAGTCAAGGTGGTACTAGCACTAAAAGGAGATCATGTTTGTTTGGCTAAAGGACAAACAAAACATGTCTTAACAGAATCAAAAGAAAATGGAGTTGCTAAACATGGAATGAGTTTCATTACTTTCAAGGAGGGATGTCCCAAACATCAGTGTAAAATATTACAATTCATCATGCAAGAAGGTTTACTAAATGAATTATAAAGTACAAAAGGTACACCATGGGCATCA
This sequence comes from Casuarina equisetifolia, assembly GCA_028551475.1. NCBI lineage: Eukaryota > Viridiplantae > Streptophyta > Magnoliopsida > Fagales > Casuarinaceae > Casuarina > Casuarina equisetifolia. The sequence goes on from CM052358.1 coordinate 8,715,775, forward strand.
TTGATAGAATGATAACGCTGACCACATTTAGACATTTAGTAGTAGAGTCCATCATGCATCTTATCCAGTCCCGTCACTGTCCCAGTCCAAATGTCTTGAAAAAGACAAAAATGAGGGTAAGAAACGACTCGGCAATGGTTGTCCTGGCAATATTTGGCAATGGATATTAAATTTGCATTGAAGGTCGAGGAGTATAGAATAGTCTTAAGGACATGGCCATTAGGCAAGTGTACTGAGTCGGTGTGGGTAACATGGATTGTGTGACCATTAGGTAGGTGTACAACCCTAGATGCATGCTTACACGGCATAGGAGATGACAAGTAATCAAAGTTTCCAGTTACATGGTTACTAGCACCTGAATTTATAATCCAATGCATCAAGGAGGTAAGCTTGGGAGTAATACCTGGTCCTGATGAAGTAGAGACCCCATTAAGGAGGGTGACGACCTTATCATAATCGTCAGCTGAGAGCTCTAGAGTCTGCTGGTCAGGGGAGGTCACAAAAGCTATTTGGTTGGTGGAAGCTTGTTTAGTCCCTTGTCCCTTCCCTTTCTTTTTATTGGAATTACCGGGGAGATGATAGCATCACTCTCTGTTATGCCCAATGGTACCACAATGGCTGCATGGAACCAAAAAATAGCAGTCAAAGACTTGGTGGCCAGTTCGATTGCAATGGCTGCAAGTGGGGCCCCAGGCAGTAGAGGAAGGAGCAATTTTTAGAGTTGGTAGGCGCTGAATGGCATGTAGTTCAGTGCTGTGTCTAAATGACTGGTCGTTTAGACCATTGTGGCTAAACGACGGGTCATTTAGATGGTGGGGTGTTGGCCTGCTGAGAAGGGTATGGCCCAATACATTTGGCCCCCTTGCAGAGTGATCCACAAGGTCCCCAAGTGAATAACAACCCAAAAGACTAGACCCACTTGCACCTAGGTCCAGCATGTGCGACCCACCCGCAAAGGGCTCCAAGAAGGCCGACCTACCTGCGTAAGGACCCTTCGCGAAACCCATCTTCCTCGAAGATCGCTAGTGTGCAGAAAAGGTGGTGGAGTGATTTCAGATGGCTTCGACGAGGATTCAGGTGGCTTTTTCATCGCGAATCTAGGTAATTGCATCTTCTAGGCTTGGAAAAGGGCGATTATTCTAGTTTTGGGAGCTTAATTGGGCATAACTTTCGTTCAAACCCAAGAGAAATTCAACCAGCCAGCCTTCGTCTTGATATTCTTCAAACTCATCAAGGCTGGAGATAAAGGGATGTTGGATTGCAATATAGGCCAAAAGTTGGTCCCATAGGTGTTCCAAACGCATCACGTAGGCATAAACCGAATCCATCCCTTAAACACAAAGGGTGATAGCTCTCTTCACGGAAACGATTTCTTTACTGCCCACTTTGGAGAATTTTTTGTTTAAAAAAGTCCAAACATCCTTGGCGTTGGTGGCATAGGTGAAGCGTTTATAGAGATTCGGTGAAAGGGATGTAAGGAGCCATGAAAGAACGACCCCATTACATTGTTCCCATTGTGAAAACAGAGGGGAAGTGGGAGTTGGGTCGGGGAAAGAACCATCAAGAAGAGCGAATTTGTTATTCCGTAAGAGAGCATTTTTCATGTCTTTGCACCAGGCTGTGAAGTTGATGGCTTCACAGAGCTTTTCGGTAACAAGCATGATGCCAGTGCCATCATTTGGGTAGAGGAAAAGAGGGTCGCCCGGTTGCACAAGGGCAGTGGTGGGAGGCTCTCGAGATACACGGGGGGGGGGGGAGAACGGCGACCTCGCCCCCGTGGTGGTGCACGTCGATGAGCATGGATAAACCGACCGCGTGGTTGTTCTTCATCACTGCTAGCATCCATGGGGGCGTCAGCAAGGTGTTTGATGAAATGGCGTAAAGAAAAAGTCAGCACAAAAGGGAGGAGGTGCCGGCAATCTGTTTGATGGAATGGCTCAAAGGGGTTGGATCATAGAAAAAAAAACAACAAATGAAGGGATTTTTGGTGCTTGATTCAGGAAAGAAATGCAAGCAATGGGAGGAGAAATGGATGAATCCAGAATCGGGTAAAGAGGATGAAGTAAAGAGGTAATGGTGCGGAAGCGATAGGGAATGGAATGGGCAAGATAACAGGTCAAGAAACAAGATCGAAACCTGGCTTTGATACCATGATAAGAAGAACACGGACAGAAATTGGAAAGAATGCTCTACAACCTTGTATTAGATTGTGTTCAACGTTACAAAAGCAAACAAAACCATTATGCAAGCTACATATACAAAGCTCCTAAAAACTAGTTCAATCTATTATCCGAAGGTCCATAACATGGCCTAGATAATGCTATTACACAATGTACAATATACAATAGGTATTACATCCATTTTCTCAATAGAACTAAATCAGCCGGGTCTATACTACATTCCTTGGGATTCAAGATGTACTCCCCGATAAAGTGCCAAGGTTAAGCGTTTGTGTCCCTTAAGAATTAGAGACCACCTTCAGATAATCGCAGAGCTTTTTTTATCCCTTTGACTGAGGCCTTGCTGGAAAACTGTCATCATAGAAGAGCTGATCTTCATGGGCCTTTCAACTAAAAGCAAGTTTACAAGTTGGATTAAGAAACACTCCTCTAACTGAAGGGCATAAGCCTCAAGATCCTATAATCTTGGAAACCTCATGGTTAAGTCAGAAGGCATCGGTTCCTTTGGTAAAAGCCTTTCGAGGTCTTTCTGAGATCTTGGATCAATTCCATAGGTTGTTTCCTTTCTACTATCTACAATTTCAGTGGGAATCTACTACTAAATCAGCCTATCAATGACAACTGTATGGCCACCATGAAACCTGCGAACTCTTGGGGCCATAAAACACTAGCCATTACCACTCTCAGTACTATTGGACATCACCTAACTACCAACGCTATTAGCATCATCACCACCACAACCTAAACCACTCCCATTCAAACAAGCAACGAATTATTTAAGTAAAGGAAATAAGATACTATCAATTAGGAAAACGTGTTACATTTGAAATATAGATGAATGGATAGTAAAGATATTGCATACTATCGATCAAGTAAATAGTTCAAAAGATATATTAAAATGGATATACTTTTTCTAAAAATGTGATTATTGAATTCTTTGATTATAATCGTTCAAAAATATCACAAGAGTACGGCTAATACATTCTTCAATCATAACATGTCTTCAAATGTGTCATGTCATTTTCTAAGTCTAATTAGTCCAACTTGATTGGTGACTAACATAAGTTGATTTTTGACCATCAATAAGTTGGTTCCAATCCATGGTTTAGAAAGATGATAGTATCATATTAGTGTCTTCAACCAAAAACAAAGCCAATATTATACTTACCACTAAAAAATATGAGTGTTATTTTGCCCTCTTACTTTTTTAGGTTTTTCTTCTTCTAACTTTTATAAGTAATCCTCTATGAAGTGATATTTTCTTTCGGATGACAAACAGAGGGATCTGAGTTTTTGTGAATTATACTATTTCTTTTATATTAGTTAACAAAATACAAAAAAGACAGTTCCCTCTTTGATCTTTCCGTGCTTCAAGTGTCAAAAACTACCTCGTCATCTTTAAAGATGAGCCCTTGATAGCTTGGTGGCACCTATAAGGATTTCCACATGGGTGGCCAGATTCGAGCTTCTCCCTCTCCTGATAAAATCTCTTAAAAACCCTTACTCCCCTCCCTAAAATTCTTTATCTCCATCCATGCTTTCACTTCAATTTTACTTTACATAGTCAAGGATCCTAGACCTTAATCTATATAATGGACTAGTCCATGGCGTATGATGAAAACTAAACTCAAACAAATAATATCCAAATTTACATAATAAGTTAGAGGAAAATGAGCTTTTACCATAATGATGTATTATTCATATTTGTCATATGCTTAATTTGTTTACTCTTGTTTGTAAAACCATACAAACACCCAATCAAAATGCATAAAACTTTTAATGGGACAATTTTGTTTAAGGGAGTCATACTCAACAATAGGAAAAAAGAAAATTGTCATTCAATATTTATATGATCCATCCACCTTTTTGCTAAGAACGATTGCACATCAAAATTCACTTTCCCTTTTTTCCATTTGTTTTGTCACTATGCTTTCATTTTAGTTTTACTTTATATAGTCAAGGATAAAAACCTTAGTCTAAATAATGAACTAGTGCATGAGGTAAGTTGAATACTAACCTCAAACGAGAAAATGTTTAAATTTACATGTTAAGTTAAGGTAAATAAGCATTTTATATAGAATGAAGCATTATCCATACTTATCATATGCTTAACTTGTTTATTCTTGTTTATAAAATCATAGCACAACTAATCAAAACAAGCCTTGATCTAGAGAATGTTGTTTTGAGGGATCCATCCTCAACAATCAAAAAGATATTGCCATTCAATGTTTGTAGGAGCCTTTGATCTTTTTGGAAAGAATGAATATACTTTAAAATTCACTTTCCCTTGTCTCCATCTGTTTTGTCCCTACACTTTCACTTCATTTTCACTTATTGCTGGCAAGGATGATGATACTTAATCTAGAGAATGAACTAATGCATAACGTATGTTGAAAACTAACCTCCATTAAGACAATGTCCAAATTCACAAGTTGAGATAATGAACCTTACTCTAGATAATGGACTAATGATTAAGGTAAGTTCAAAACTAACCTCAACTAAGATAATGTTCAAATTCGCACGACAAGTGGAGGTAATGAACCTTACTCTAAATAATGGACTAGTGCATGAGGTAAGTTGAAATCTAACCTCGATTAAGACAAGTCCAACTTCACATAATAAGTAAAGGTAATGAACCTTACTCTAGAAAATAACCTAGTGCACGAGGTAAGTTGAAAATTAACCTCGATTAAGAAAATGTCCAGCTTCACATAATAAGTTAAGGTAATGAACCTTACTCCAGAAAATGGCCTAGTGCATGAAGTAAGTTGAAAACTAACCTCGAGCAAAACAAAGTCCAAATTCACATGACAAGTTAAGATAAATGAATCTATATTTAGAATGAAACATTATTGACATCTCTTTATGCTTAACTTGTTTATTCTTATCTTTAAAACCATACACACTGATAACTCTATTTTTATAGAGTTATTTTACCTATTTTAGGCAATAAATAACTTTAATAATTGTGAGAAAACATTTGAACTCCTCTTTATTTACTTAAATTTATCTTATTTATGTAGCACAAGAAGACAAGGAGAAAAGAGATGAACATGAAGAGTCTGATGCTTATTGTGTGACAAAATCATAATATCAAGATCAAGAGAGTCAAGATAGGCTTGGGCTTTGAATGATTGTTATTAGATTTTATTGTTATTGGATTTTCTAAATAATTAGAAAATCTAATCATATTAGGAGTTCAAAGCCTAATTAAATTAGAAGTTCAAAACTCAATTGTTTTAGATCTCTAAGACCCAATTCTACTAGGATAAGAGTAGGTCTAAACCTAAACCCTATTTAAAAGAAGAGAAGAGGCAAAAGAAAGGGAGGAGGAAATTGAGTACAACTCAAGAAAGAGGCCAAGAATTCAAGGTTTTCTTGAAGAGAAGACAAAAAGGGTGACAGACTTTTTGTTCTTGGATTCAAGATGCCTTCTTTATTCCCTATTATTATTCTTCCTCATTATTTCTTTATGCTTTAGTTTATTTTTGTTAGAGCTACGATGTAACCTAATTATGATGGTATGAATCTTATGATTATTATGTTTTGCAAGATATTTTATTTATGTGAGTTATTTATTATTATGCTTAATGCTTTTAAGTGATTGGCCACCACTTGAATGATTTGATGTGCATGTTTGAGACTGAGAGGTAATAATATGCAATTGCTTCTTATAATATATAACCATGAATTAAATGTGGATAGACATATACCATGTTGTTTGTGTGGCTTTCGGTGATAAGATAATCGAAAGATTTATTGTAAACTGAGAATGTTCATAGATCCTAATGCATTTGGTTTGTTTTAATTCACATATAAAAATATAGTGAATTAATGAACTAAGTAGGTTTGCTATACCTAGACATAGGATAGTAAATAAATTAGGAAGTTCCGCCATCACATAGATATTATCCCTCTTGCAAGCATACATAATCTACATTAGTACCTCATAGTTATGGTGAAATCGGACACTCTAACATATTTTGTGTATTTAGTTTTATTAAATTTAGTTGATTAGTTTATTCTCTATCAATTTGGATTTGTTAGATAAATTCTAGAAGTTGTTCACCGTTAGTAATTAGTTGGCATAGTAATCACCATCTCTGTGGGACGATACTTTTCTTATCATTATATTACTTGTTCGACATGTTCACTTGCATTTAAAATTCACTGAACACACACACCTAACATGGGGGAATAACGTTGTTTTAATGGAGCGATCCTCAAGAAAAGGTAAGAATTATTGCCATTTAACATTTGCATGATCCCTTTATCTTTTTGGTAAGGATGAGTACACTTCATAATTTATTTTTCTGTCTCCATCTATTTCTCTTACTTAGATAGTCGAGAATCATGAAAATTCATATGATAAGTTGAGATAAGTGAACCTTTATCCAAAATGAAGCATTATTCAACATGTATAATTGTTTATTTTTGCTTATAAAACCAAGGAAAATGAACCTTAATGAAAAACTGGACATTCATTACCAAAACTGTTCGGGGCTGAAGTTGAGATGCCACCAAACGTCCTTCATTGCATAGAGATACATGATTGAACATCCTTTTTCATTACAAAGAACGAAAAAGACAAAAACAGAAAGAAAACAAAACAAAACAAGACGACAGAAAATGAAACAGCAAAAGGGACAAGAAACAAAAGGGGAGAGAGGGGGTGCAGTAGTGTTTAATCACGAAGGGACGACAACAACCCGGGGGAGGAAGGAGAGGAGAATACTTAATAACAGCCAGGGTGAGATTAGCACATCCAACCGAATTATGTACGGACCAATTGTCATTGTGATGAACTTTGCAGACTATACAGTTGAAAAGCCTACTCAAAGCTGAATAGCGTCTTTACTGATGGGTTCAGTCGACAATCATAATGAATTTATTTTTTGCAGAGGTTGGATATGACATTCTTAAGGATCTCCTTTCATACCATACTATTGAGGACCAAAGTTCAAGCTTCCATGATAGCTGAAAGACTTCCCTTAGCTTCGTCAGCTGGGATTACCCAGCTGTGGACCAACCCATGTAGTTTCACAATATCAGTAGGGAGGGGGAGCCAAGATCCCAAAGTGACAGACAGCCAAGTGCCCAGGTGTTCTCTATGGAGCCTCTTCGCCTGGTCTGCAAATTCGTGTAGGACTCGTGATGGATTGTGATTTGACAACTTCGTTGGCTGCAAACCAATAGAATACTATTGATGAAAAAGTTGGGATTTTGTTCTATGATGGAATGTGAATGTCGACTAAATAATATTTCAACCAATTTTTGGATAGTTACGCAAGAATCATGGTAAAAAACATGCAACTCTAATATGCAAGTACAAGTTTGGTATTCACAAGGTTGGTCTCACCGATGTTCTTACTTTGTCGCAAATATCATGAAAAATGCTGGCTTAATATTCTCTCATCTTTCAAGTCAAAAGAATTTCACTCAGACCCAAGTGCATTGGCTCAAGTTAAAAAACTGGACCTCTCTCAAGCAAAGATCTTGCCGCCAGCGTAGTCCCCAAGGCCTCTTTTCTTGAACTTTTGAGTATATTTAAACAAAGAAACCGATGCTGTCTAATCATGGCACAAGAAAAGCCAGCACTTCTTTCAATATTATACTTTTGGATAGAATAAACAAGTAAGACGCGACGATACGTTCCACGGAATCGATCAGCACCCATCTGGCTCGGACGTGACGTTTAGCCTTAATCTAATAAGCTGCTAAGGATTCTGAGGCAACCCAGCTTAAACTGCAACAAAGAGTTTTCTGTCGTGTGCAGCTGATAGGTTTCCGAAGTCCCTGTCCATTATTACACTAAAAGCCATGCGTACGAACAATTAAAGGACACATCCCCCACGAGGACAGGATTCTTCGTTAGGGAGCATAGTCTTTATCGAAGATCCGCCTTATTTTATTTATCTAGGCTGCTATGTTTGGAAAGTAATATCGAAACTGCAGCCTATAAACCAAGAGCTACTTCAGGTTTTCTTAGCATAACACAGGGCCATACCTCCGATATCAGAATATGCGCTCGAGACTAACAGTGGATATGCGCGCCTGATTCCACAATACGCTTGCCTCTTACATGTGTCTTTTGACTTCTTGTTTTGCTCATTTTCTCTAGGGAAAATATTCGGAATCGTTTTCCTTTCTTGTGCTATAATCTGTAATCCACGAGGAATTTGAGAGACAAACAAGAAGCACTTTTGCATTACCAAATCACTTTGTTAAATCCATCGTACTACTTAACGGTACTGTCTTGAGCAAAAACTTCATTTTGAAAATCATGGCAGAAGAGGGTCGGAGGATATTGGTGGTCCAGGACGCATCATGGAATGTTAGTCCGAGCGCTATCAGAGGGGCCCTGCAACGCTTCTCCCTCAAGCCTGGAGATGCCGTTACACTTCTTGTTGTAATTCACCAGGTTTCTAATCCTAGTACGTCTTCTTTCATAAGAGCTGGTACGCATATTTATTTTTCATAATAAAGAGGCTTAGGAAAGACTATGCACGGGTATGTCTACAGATGTTGCTGACCTTTTCTTCTCCCCTACACCCTACTCTTATTTTTTCTTTTCTTTTCCTCTTGTAGTGGGGTTCAAGATCAAGGTGGACAAAGCAAACCAAAAAATCATTCAGGATGAGCTTGAGAAAAAGAAGGAAGAATACCTTAAGAATGCGGAGATCATGGAACTTCAGGAACAGTACGAAGCAGGAAAGGTAAGTCTTAAACTTGAAGCCAGGCCTGTACTTGAAAACTGTTCTAGTCCCAAGTGATGAAACTTGGGAGATGACTTATACTGGTAGAAGCATATGATTTCTAAGATTATAGAGAAAGCAAAGTAGATAGAACTTTACCGCTCCAACCATGGTAGCTTGTCTCATTATAGTTAGGTTCCGCACTTAACCCCGTAGCTTCTGAAATTTCCGTCTGCATTGAATCCTCTACCAGCAAGATTTGAGAGATTAGCAATGTATATTATCTACTGCTAACCTATTTTTAGCAGTGCAATAACAAAGTACGTAACTGGTAACATTTTGCACTTGAAATTTCTCAGGTCAACTTCGATATATTGCTGCAAGTCGAGCCATGTGAGAAGAGGATTGTTGTAAGCACTGCCAAAGATTGGGCGGCAACATGGTTGGTACTCGACAGGTCAGTTAAACAACAACACCTTTGATCTAAATTTATCGTTAGTCTACACTATTCGGGGGGTGAGATCTGAATCCTTGTGACCATCTTCTAATTTGTTTCAAAACATTAGAAAACTTAAATGCTTGATTGATATGTCTAGTAGAAATTGTACATTCGACTACTAAATTCCATGCAAGACATTACATAAAATTACATTCTAGTATCTAACTTGGATGGCATCCTTTTTTAGGCTTTGGTATCTATCACCCAGTGAGTCAGGACCATCTTCATACAAGTTTTCTGGCTACTCTCACTTGGAGGTGCCAATTTCATACTGTGAAAAGGAAACTGATTAAAGGGCTGTGTCAATTAGGTAACAATAAGAGTGCGAACTCCTTTATAAAGAAGGAAAAATGGATTAAAGATGCTTGCAAACAGTGTCTATTCATGGAAAAGTTTGCTTCCCTTATAACTAGACGATCCATGTGTGGCAGGAATAGGGCATCATAGTTCTCAATTCATCCTTACAGATTTCTAAAGCATCCCAGATGAACTTAAAAATGGTAAAAAATACTCCAATCTGGATATGGGATAAGATAGAAAATATTGAGGCACTGAAACACTTCGTTTAAGAGTTCCGCGTGCTATAACATGTTTTGCACAGGCAGATGAGCAAACACCAGAGACTTTTCATGGAGATGCTCTCATGTGGCATATCAAGGATGAAACGCGACAACGGTCTTGAAACATTGCAAATTCCAAAAGGGAAAGGCAAAGCGTCCAATACAAGCAGCACTCTGGGTCCAGTAACATACGATGAAATGGTTCTGGGGAGCTCAGAAGAAGAACAATCTCATAACAGTAAGCCCAGCTAAACAAAAATTAATCTGAAAATTCTGCACATTATGAATGGGAGAATAGCAGGAATATTCAGTGATAAGAAAGTCGCATGCTTTGCTCTAGCATGAAAAACAGGATTGGTAAATATCGCTTTAAAAAAAATCTAACAACCTTCTCAAACAAGTATTAATTGATAAGAGTAATAGTTTTGATAAAGGTATATGCTGATGCATGTTTGTCAAGGCAACTTACGTTTTTGCCTTGCAACAGTACATACAGTGCACAAACGATGACGCAGGTTCGTGGTATCTAATTTGTAAGATAATTAGTTTCTTTGAAGAGTAGTGTAATGAGCCCTAGTTTTCCTCCAAAACGGCCAATTCACCCACTTCACTTACCACTCACTCAACGAAGGCTACGCATTTGTCCATATCCACAAATCACAGCAAGAACTTAAACACTAAAGTCTACATTGTTACAGAATCTCCAAGCGATCAGAAGACCATCATAGACAAAGGAAAACTTCCATCCCAACCCTTCGGCGATGGGGCTTCTTCTTCAAACTCTTCATCACGACCATGTGAGCAGGAGAACCCAGCTGGATTTCCAACTCTTGAGAACAGCGAAGCATCAAGTTCGGTTTTAAGTGGGGTGAAGTCTTCTCCCCTGCATTTTCAAGAGGGAGGAAACACTACTAATGGGGAAAAAGAAACAGCAGGAGGGCGATCAACATTGTCCATTGCCAAGAATCAAAAGACTGGCCAGGAAGAAGCATCTAATGCGGGGCAACAGGCGGATGACGAGTTTCCTAATTCTATCTGTTCTATCTGCAAGAACAGACGACGGAAAATCGAATGGCATAGAGATTTTACTTATTCAGAGCTCCACACTGCTACAAAGGGATTTTCAAAACAGAATTTCCTATCAGAAGGTGGATTTGGTTCTGTCTATAGAGGAGAATGGAATGGATTGAAGATTGCTGTTAAGCAACTTAAAGAAACAAGCCTCCAAGGAGAGAAAGAATTCAAAGTTGAAGTTCAAGTACTAAGCAAAGTCAGACATAAGAATGTGGTCAGGCTGTTGGGCTCGTGTTCAGAGGGATGTCACAGGCTGCTTGTTTATGAGTATGTCTGCAATGGTTCCCTGGATAAACATCTACCAGGTAAAACTGCTATAAAATAAAATAGATTTATTATAGATGTTTCTATCATACTTGCTGTTGCAAAATAGGAAGTCTAATCCAAGAATATTATTCTGAATGGTGCAGTATACAGCCGCAACCCCCTCAGCTGGGAGAAAAGGATAAGAATAGCATTGGGAGCTGCCAAAGGCTTACGTCATTTACATGAAAACAAGATCATCCACAGAGATATAAGACCAAACAACATCCTTATAACACACGATCATGAAGCACTGGTAATAAGGAAATATTAGCTGTTAAGTTGGTTATTAAGATCCTGTTTGCCCATTGATCTATAAAATAGTTACAAAAGGGTAAAACCTGGGCAAACTATTCAGTCATGCAACAAGGGAAAGTTTCCAACTGAAAATTATGCAATCTAGGTCTGTCACTGATATTTTCCATCAGAACCACTAACAGCAGGATCTATTACCCTATTGAAAAACCCAGCTCATAAAATGCATCAATTAATGAAGCATCATTTGAAGATTGATATTTGAAGATTGATTGTATCCCGTACATGGAAACCCAGAAAATCGAAGTCACTGCATCCAATAAATACATATCAGTACACAATTTTCTTAGATTTATAGCCACTAGTTTGTGCAGACAAACATATTGTGCCATAGATTTCCACTAACACGTTAAATATATGTATCAGTTAGGAGATTTTGGTCTTGCCAGACATCAAACTGAAGATCACAGTAACTTCTCAGAGACAGATGTCGTTGGAACTCTCGGATACTTGGCACCAGAATATGCAGAAAGTGGAAAAGTGTCAACCAAGACAGACGTGTATGCTTTTGGAGTGGTTCTATTACAGCTAATGACTGGGAGGAGGACCACAGACAAGAGACTCCGAGGCAGAAGTCTTGTGGGATGGGTAACAGCCTCTACACCTTTAACTTTCTTATCCATATGAAGTAATAACTGTTCTCTGTCTTAGAGCAATACAAGACTAACCATTTCTTTTGTGCTAACTTGGACGTCTTTTCTGGTAAGAGTTGAGAGGTTGAGAGCAGGAGAATAAACATAGCACATATGTTTTCCAAAATCCCTTGAAATTACCAGTTTTTCCCATCTTATTCATTTTATTTGTTAAGAAAGCAGCTGTCCTTTGAAGCAGGGAAATGAGTAAAAACACGTAATAAAAAGGCAGTCCTGTCCGTTAAATGGAAAACTTCTTTGAACTAACGATTATGGTTGCTTTCAACCTCCAATTATATTTAGGAGAATAGAGAAAAAAATCAGAGAAAAACAGGACAGAGGAGCAGTCAAGCATGTGTCACTTTATCATCTTCACGAAGTTCCTTTCTATGCAGGCAAGACCACTACTAAAAGACAAGAACTACCCAGACTTAATTGATGAGAGGATCATGAATTCACATAATGTCCACCAACTGTTTTGGATGGTTCGAATAGCAGAAAAATGCCTCGCCAAGGATCCTAATGCAAGATTAAAGATGGACAAGGTTAGTCTCCATGGTCAAGTATTTCCATGCAAAACACTTTTAGCCTTTATTTGACAGCTACGGCATCAAAAATTCACATGCTTTTTACTCTAATTGGTTTTTGCCAATGCCTGTTAATTCTTCAATATTTTTCTCGAGTAATGCAACCGGAATTTCTTAAGGATTTGCAGACTTCTGATAAAATCTTGAGATAAGGATTGCCTTCTCCACATATTTGTGCACTTGGTATCTTCAACTATAGTCTCATTTTTTTCTTAGAAGATCTAGAGAAATATTGTAGATATTTGGCTAAATTCTGACCGAAAGAGAAGGTAGAGGAAGCAACTGATAGTACCATAATTGTAAATCCCAGCTTTAAATGAAATAGCCCAAAGCTCCATTGATGTAAAGGAAAATGCAGAAGTATCTCAAGTATGTTAGCATATATGCTTGGTATTTATATACTTTCTTGAGAAGCCATACAATATTATCACTTAACTTCAATTTTGATAATAGGACTAACAGAAAATATAACAACTGAAGAATATTAAAGTTTAGGGAATTTGCAATTAAGCAAGAAGAAATAGACAGTAATTAGACTGCACTCCAATCATGCAAATGAGAACTCTTTATGAGCAAATGATGGAAAACTTATTACCCTAGACCAAAAAAAAGAAAAAAAGAACTCTCTATGAGATTATTGGTTATGAAGATCCAATGGCCCAAATAACATAGCAACTCCAAATCTACAACCATGAAAGCAATAGGAACAGGTGAATACATTGGCATTTGCTATTTGCCTGAGCTAAAACTTCTTATTGTTAAAGAGAGTAATTAGCCTTGAAAAAGCGAAATCCATACTTATCTTACACAAAAAGAAACATAATATGCATGCATCTGCCTAATCTATTTTTACCTATGCAATTGTGCTTCCTCACTTTTGTGTGTGTACACACACACACACATATTTACACATATTTACACATATTTAGTTCCAGACTAGTGAAGGTTGGTATTTCAACAAAAGAACTACTCACCTTCAGTAGAATAGTGTATGTCAAATCAGCAAGCAAGAAATGATTTTTCTGCAGCAGTTATTTGCAGCTCTATAGTCAATCCAACTAAATGATCCAGTTAGCTTAATTGTTAAGTTAGAGATTTTTGCATACTACAGATTCAGGTCAGAGATCAAGGCTAACTGGCAAATGCTATCTCCGTCTTCGCTAATCGGATGTACATATTAATTTTCCAATCATCACAATAGTGTTCACCATCCTCTCCAGTAGATGTTGTTCTCCATAGCTGGACAACCTATAACTTAAAGTCTCTACATTCTGTTAATTATTTGTTAAAAGAAAACTTATTATGCTCAATTGTTGTACGATTGAATACAGGTAGTTGAAGCTTTACAGACCATAGTAGATAGTAACCCCAGCTGCGGACCAGAACAGTCCCCGGCACAATCAGATTCAGTTGGCAGCATACCGGGCACCGACGACGAAGAGTGTAGTGCGGCAGAGTCCTCCGAATCACCATCTGAAAGTGGAAGCTCTGGTAAAGAAATTAAATCAATAACTACCGTGACTCAGAGGAGGTTTCCACATCCACCATCGCCTCCTGCACGATTCGTTTCAAGTGCATTACGCATGCCCATTTCACATGAAATGTCACCTTTGGGCATTAAGAACGGATACGAAAGCGAGAAAGAAGCATCACATACAACAAGCAGGCTACATTACACCGAGATGGTCTCTTAGACATTGTCATCTCTATCTTCATATTCCGTGACAAAGCTACGCCTACCAATGATAAATAATTCTGCTTTTGCAGAAATTTGATGTAATCTCGAGAATGTAATTTCACCAGCTGAACATTTAACAAACAAGAAATAAAAATGAAAGAGTTGAATTAGAATGGCATGGGATGATAGCAATTGTGGTGAATTCATATGGTTTGAATTCTTGCAGCTCTTCGTCTTGTGCAGACGGTTTATCAATGTTGTGTCACGTTTTCTGTACCCCATCTTAAGCATGAGAGAAACGTCCAGTTTGGGAACCCACATCAACTACAGTGGCAGCCTGCTCCAACGTTACAAAGAATGACTCTCTTATCTAAGAAAATGCCTTCTTTGAGCATTTGGCGAGAAAGCTGTATTGGTTAAAAAGTATTTGATGGTTTTTGATGTTTTTGCATCCGTCAGACACTCCGATGTCTCTCTTTACTTTCTTCTACTCTTTTTAAGTATCAGGCTAAAAGAAGGGCTGATCACCCCCCGGTTCAAATACAAATTAACGTTGTCGTGGGCAGAAGTGCAAGTAAATTAATGTTCACAAATCAATTAAACACAAACAACAGGATTACAAAGTCTCACATTAGGAATGCGCAGTTATTCCACAACTTCAGCAAAAGCCCGAATGCATTTGTATACCACATATAGTTCAATGTTGGCATACCTGCACTGCACTTTCCAAAACCAACGAGTACAAGGCCACAAGCAAAGTACAACTGATGCTTATCTTTCCCGAAGTTGTACCCGCAACAGAGATTTTCTCAGTAGCTTGAATGACCACAGCACACAAATCATCAACATGAATGAAAACACCAAAAGTTCAAGTTCAAGTTCATAAATCCAACAGCAATTTTCAAGGAAAATCAGACATTTGACAGACAGGAGGCATGTTGCTCCACGCACATGAACGAAGCCCGCATCCTTGACTTGATGTAGAAGTTCCAAGGGCCATGTGCTTGTACTCAGTAGTCAAATCATCACCAAGAAGTGTTGCAACAGCATCAGTCATGATGCTCTGGTCCTTGGCATAGCCAAAACTCTGCTCAATCCAGTCTCCCGCAAGCAAAGCATCGGGCCGCATAAGATTTAACTTCGTCCTAGTTTCGGTTTTTACATCAGGATTCCAGGCTAACTCTGCAGCTGCCTCTGATATCACACTGATACCTAGGGAAGAATCAGAGATAAGAAATTACGATGATATTCACATGACTTATCCTACTACTCATCATGCAAGTTGGGAATTGCATGCTCGAGTCTCATATAAAATTTTTTGAAACAATTACTCTTGAGTACAAATTCAAGAACACCAATGGGGGAACTTGACAATGCAAAAGGCAAGTAATTACCAGAAAAATATAAAAGTAAGTAGAAAGGAATAAAAATGAGGCATCATATGTAAGTGTCCTGGAATTATTCAAAAGTTTTGCAGTCAAAAACTAATTTAAAATTCATTATATTAACGCATAGATCAGGACATACTGAATTACAGATTAAAACATATTCATGGATGGATATTAACTGCTTCTTGATATCTAGAATAATTCAGAAAGCTCCTCGGTTTTGCCCCTAGTATTGATTTTATGAACTTCATAATCCAACAGACTACATTAAGAGATGCCTACCAGAAAAGGTCCCAGCTAGTGGTTGCTCATCCAAAGAACTCCCACCAGCACTGATAGGATTGCAGTCACTGAAAAGTGAAGTCACAGAATGTCCAAACGTTGAAATGGAATCCCCATAATCTTCCCATTCTGTTCCGCAAATGTTCATATTAGAACTGTCCACTTCACAAGGAGTGGCACTAGATGAGTTTGAACTCTTGTCAGATGAATGATTCTTTGTACTACTCAAAGCATTTGCCTCATGCAGTAAAGCATCCAGCAAACCGCTATTACGTGGGGAAGAACAATCTATTTCAAATGCACAGTCTGATGGAGGAGACTGGATTAAAGCTTCAACTGAATCAAGCAAACTTGGGGGAGATGCGCCCCAGGTACCTAAATCAGTTTCTGCATATTGGAGTGAAGGGAGCTCCAACTTCACAGGCCCAGATGTAGGCTTAGAAGTGGAGAAATTGCCATTTGGGAGGGAATGGCAACCCTGAATTGCACCGAAAGACTCTGCCTTCTTAGTGGCAGGATTGGGTCCAAAAGAAGACGACCACCCAAATGATTGAGCAGCTTTACTACAAGTATCATCATGAAACGGCTCAAACAGGGAGAGCCCATTTCCAACACTAGCACAAGAACCAGGGAATAATTCAATTGACTCTCGAAGACGCTTCTGCCGAGGCAACATTGCAGGTGGTGTACAATATTGAGGAGACCCAAGGCCCTGCAAAACCATGCTGCCAGCAGAGATGTCATGAAGTTCAGGGATGTAAGGTAAGACACCTGGATTGGCCTTCAAACTATCGAATATCACATCAGGTATGTCATAACTGTTATTCTGCAAAAGATCATGATGCCCTCTATCCTCACCATTTACACCAACAGCGTTTTGGCCATTTTGACTCTCCTGCAATGCTTGGAAACATACTTCAGGTGGATAAAGAGGTAAGCCAGCTCGTTGGCGCCTCTTAATGCGGGTATTCCAGTAGTTCTTTATCTCATTATCTGTACGACCAGGTAACTGAGAACAGGGAGAAATAATATATCATATCAGACAAAGAAGCATATATACTAACATTCTTTAAAATAAGAACACTTCTCACAGTGACAAAGAGATCATAAGGGATATGCAAGACTAAACAATTAAACATAACAAACAAAACAACATTCAGCTATGCCAAACAAGTTGCAATGACAGTACTTCTATAATTGTAATATTATACCATAAAATTACCTTTTAAATCTAACAAAACTTCTTTCTCTTTTTGTCCCTCTTCCATTAATGGGAGCAGAATAAAGGACATAGATATAAACCATGGGTTTCTATTATGGAACTTAATATAAAACATAAAAGAATAAAGAAAAGATTCTGTCAGCACAGCGCCTGTCACAAGAAGATTTTTCCAGTCGTGTGAATATCATCTTCAATTTATCAATAATTGTCAGTACATACTATAATGTGCATCCTTCACTTTCCGTCCTTTCTTTTTCCCCCCAACAAGCTTTGGTAAGTAACAACTCAATTCTCTTATCCCTTGATGGAAGGCAAGGTGTCTGTCTATGAGTACATTATCACTTCGTCTAGGCAATCCATACTGGCCTTGTCCAAATAATATACTAAGCATACTTCTGTCTATTAAGTTTTCAAATATCTGATGAGGTCAATAGTATCAGTTTTGATGTTCAGGAATATGTTCAGGAATATATATATATATATTTGGCAATTCTTCACTACCAGTTTGGAACAAAAAAAACAAAAAAGGGAATGGAAGATAGAAACCGCCTAGATATCATAACTAGGCTTCCTAAGAAGCCATACATTGGAAAAAATTCCTGCTAACTTTTAGCATACTCAAGCTTTCAAGAATATTGGAAGAGCACAAAAAGCCTATAAAGCTCACCGCAGTGTTATTTCTATTAAAAAAATGATTAACAGTTAACAAAGAGATTGTCAAACCAAGTTGAGAACAACAAAAACAAGATGGACGGTCAAACCAAGTTGAGAACAACCACAAAAAGATGGGGAAAGAACTACAAATCGTAAACTAATGTTCATGGCCCTCTTTCACAGCCCGCGCCAGGAATTTTCCATATTTATCACCATTTTGTTGAACTAATTTACTACTGAACAGCAAGTTTCTGATGCAAAGAACAATACAATATGATTAAATTAGGTGGACTGACACTTGATACAATTCCAAACATGTGCCACATCATCAAAGGTCAAAGATCAGTCAAGAGGATTTTTTGTCTTTTTTTTTAATCCTTTGAAAGTAAGAAACATTGGGTCATCATTAACACATATGATGATAAACGCAAATGAAAATTACGTCACTTAGAATCCTGATAAAGAAAATGTATACTCGTCACCTGACATAATGATGTTTTGAAGTTATAAATTCAGAACGAAGTAATTTGGGCACTTCATTTTATTAGTTTTCGTTTGACATGCGTCAGTTAATGAAGGGGCATATGGTTGAAGTTGAAGAAAGCAGAACCATCAGTGTTTCAGTGTTATCATTATTGAGGATTGACAAATTAAACAGGCAAGAAAAAGTCAAATTTACATCAACTAATGATTCCATATGAAGAAAGATGATGGATAATAACATGTCCATGACAAGACAAGCAAACTATATACTTACATGTGCTGCCATCCGTGCCCATTTATTTCCCATCTTGGCATGGAGTTCAATGATCAGCTGTTCTTCTTCTGCCGTAAATGAGCCTTTTTTTAAGTTTGGCCTTAGGTGATTTGCCCACCGCAATCGACAGCTTTTGCCACATCGAAGCAATCCAGAGTGCTTTTGAACAGCATTCCAGTTCCCCTCCCCATGCTTCTTGACATAGTCCACCAAAATTGCATCTTCAGCAGATGTCCATGGCCCTTTTTTCAGAAAAGCCCCTCCACCCGCACTTCCTCCACTACTTTCATTAACCAGAGGAGAGTCACATTGATCCTTGGGGAGCACTCCATCTTCACTCTCATTTGTTGTGCAAGTCATTTCTCAACCTGTGATGAACCACCAACCCCTGCCACTGGCTGACAACCATGCAAAATGTAGGAAAACAGCCTGAACAAATGGAGGAGAAGAAACAAAATTAACATGAATAAAAAAAGAGTGGCTCCCTTTTAGTTTTCACTTCACTAACTCGTAATCTACTTTACACACACTCATTGTTTCTGTCATATGTTTTTATTTCAGGCTGAACTGCAAATTTGCTGTAGGATGACACCTCCCTTTCCTCAGATATAGGGGGGTGAAAACCCACAATTGTTCTTGAAGGAAACCGGAAACCAACTTTCTGAGTTTTAGAGAGAAGGAAAAAAGAAAAGAAAAAGAATATACTCTTTCAGCTTTTTGGAAGAGCCCAGGGCTTTTTTGGATTCTTTTGGGGGCCAAGAACAATTTGCCCCACAAGAGGGCAGGAGAATATTTCAGATTTTTGCGGTGGCTGATCTTATCACCAAGCATGGTAAGCTACTAGAGGAGCTAATATAGACAGCACTGCTTTTAAATGAAATCGCTTAGATCATAATTATAACCGACACATCATCATCCATGAGAAGTGATAGTTGGAAACTGAAACAAAAGAGTCGCCTTGACTGTCAAAGCAACTTTTAGGGCTACATAGTCAAAAGTAGAAAGGTAGACATGACATACAAAGATGCAATATAGTAACATAAAAAATTTATGGAGTAATAACTCAGCAAAACCTATGTTTAATTAAGTTAACAATCTAATATGAATTAATGATAAAACTCGATTTCACTCATGTTATTAAGCTGAATTACTTTTTGAACTAGCTCCAAAACGATGAAAGACTGAGTCGCAAAAAAATGGTCCGCATATTTCAATATTGCCAACCAAACTAAAGCCCCATCTCTAATTCATCAACACAATAAATTTTATTGAGTGCAACACTAAACACATTCTTATTACATCAAATGAACTCAGAAAAAAGAAAATTCCAGACAGCTAATATAGCAAATCGTAATGATGACAAAGAAACCAACAACTTGAAAGATCTGAACTCTCAGCGCACTCAGCCACCATATCGATACAAAACCAATTCAACCAGAAAGGTTAAAAGGTAAAAAGCTACACTCCAAAAAGAAGGAGGGGCAGAGAAACAGAGAGAGAAAGAAAGATTTTGATACCTGAATCTGATCGAGATGGAGATACAAGCCGCAATTCACCAGAATGTGAGTTTTTTTCCCTCGAAATTGGACTACAAGGGAAATTGAAAGCTCACAAAGAACTCCAGATTGAGCTCGAAGCTGAGCACAAGGAAAAATAGACAGATTAAAATCAGAAGAAGTAAATTTCGCCGGAAACCAAAATGAACTCAACACAAAATGATCAAGAAAACCAGCTCAGAACCCTAATCGTACACAAAAAAACTGAAGAATTCAGAGCTCCGAAAATGGGAGCCCTGCAAACACGAAGAAGCAAAAAATAAAGATGGATTGTAATCCTTCTTTAGATCCAAATTCGCCTAAGAACGGAACAACAATCGAGAGAGAGAGAGAGAGAGAGAGAGAGAAAGGACCCCAACCTTTTTAAGTGTCAAACAGTTGGTAGAGCATCCGAGCTCGGAAAGTGCAAAACAAGGAAAGAAGCCCAGATCCACACGCACGCACTCGAACACCCACTAACACACACACACACCCACAAACAAACCCACAGACTGCACGCAGAGAGAGAGAGAGATTTGTAGAGGGAAGAAAATGGTAGAGAGAGATTTCGGAGTTGCGAGTTCCAGGGGATTCGAGAGGCGAAATAAAGGCATGCGACGAGTAAAATCCGGGCCAATGCGCTTTGGAGTAGGACCAAGTTATTGTCATCTAATACAATAATATCTTCTCCTCTCACAACCCTGTAATTTTCTTGTTTTCTCCGAACTCTATTTACTAATTAACTCCTCCTTTAAATTCGTAAAAAAATAAATTTTCATTACTTGTTGACTCATTTTAAAGACTATAAAGTATAAATTTTTTCTCTTTTTATATTATGATTTATTACAATGTTTCAAGTATCAACTAGAATCACATTACATGAGACTTTATAAATATGATGTTTAGAATATTCCTGAATGTTCAAAAATTAAACTTATAACAATAAAAGAATACTTAATTTATTTAAGAATTTTTACTCATTGTTGTATGCAAGATAGTAGTTCATATTGAAAAATAAGATTCTTAAAACAAAATTTAAATTTTAAAAAAAAATCTTCAACTCTTAAACTAACTTTTAAATTGAATTTTTAGGTCATTTAACTTGATATAAAGATTTAAGTTGAATGTATTCTACTTCATACTCTTTAAGCATAATAACATTTAGAGTACAAGAAAGTGTATACAAGAAAAAAAAATTAATGTTAAAAGATAAGATTTTTAAGATAAAATTAAAATTAAAAGATAACTTTTAATAAGCTAACTTTTGAGTTGAGTTGAAGCTAAATTATTGTCACCTAAATTTGGAAAACAATGTGACTTTTACTTCTTCTCTTTTTGTCTAAATATGGCAAACTGTCCAAACCTGTTTGTCAAACTTGGCTGCATTTAATGTCAAAGGAGAATATAATAAAGAAGCATAATCAAGTAACGCGTAGTCAAGGGACGTGCGCAAGAGTTATAGTTGTTGGTTGGGATCGTTCACTGCCCAATCACGAGAGAGGTACCTATGACTCCCAGGCGTGTGTTATGCTGCAAGCCCAGAGGATCAAACACCAAGCTAACTTTTTCTGCCTTATTTTTAGTACTTAATTTTGTCTAATAACTTACCCATTTCATTAAGCTTGAGATGAGAGAAGCCATTCTTGGTTATCGACAACTCCTCAACAAGCCGCCATTCATGCTCGAATGTTTTTTTGTTACATGGCTTCTATTTCTCCATTCCAATGCCTCAATCATTCAAGTGGCTTCATTGTCGCCCAATTTGGGATAGCTCTTCCCCTCACGCAAGCCAATAATACAAAGTATGGGAGGGTGTAGCATGTCATCAAAACTATTGCATTTGGAGTCTACTAACCGATGCCGCACCTACATCATCGAAGAGAATGTTTTGTTCTTTCTATGTCTATCCCTTAATATAGATCAATGTGCCAGGGTGATTTCATTGGCGCCAGTGCACTGATTATCTGCTTTGTTAAGTTGGGCGACAGAGTGAGATCATTCAACTTTAAAATAGCTGCTTCTGGCTCTCTCTATGTTCATCTCTCGTGACGTAACTTCTTCAATAGTTAATTATAGAAGTACTTGATGCACTCTCTCCCAAACCCCATTCTACAAGAGACTGAACTACAAGGGGAGGATCCAAATCCACCCATGAAGTGAATGAAAGGTAATATGGTTTTGCAAAGACGTAGACACTTTGCTCTCTCTCTCTCTCTCTCTCTCTCTCGTAGAACAAATAGAAGATAGAAACAGACAACCAAGGCCCTACTTGCATCATCCTGTGTCGCCATGCAATAATGTGCATGACAACAAGTGCACCGGGACGAGAGATGATGTTGAAGTAAATCATAAATTCTCTTGGATTTTCCCTAAAGTCGATAGCATAAAGAGGCAGCCGAGCTTTTCTATGGATAAAAAGTAAAAGGAAGGAAGCGTGACAACGTTTTCTAAACAAAAGAAAGAAGTGGTCCTCTGGAAATAAGCTGCATAGAATGAAAACCAATCGGTACGTTTCATTTTCTCTTCTTTTCCTTCCTTAAATGCTCTCTGTCTCTTTCCCACCCAACTTGCAAAATACACTTCGCTTTATACTTTGCAAAAAGTTAAATTGGTAGCCCCCAAAATACATGTACCAAGTCTTTTGGGTGAGATGATGAAGATATGCGTTGGCTGGCAAAATATACCTCGCTCTTTGGCGACTGCATGGAATTTTTTGCTTTTCAGTCAACCTTCCTTTTCGAATAAGGCAAAGTTTCGAGAATTAACAGCTCGATCCAAATTACAAGGAGTTTCGATGGGAAAACTTAAACGGAGTCTGTTTCTTTTTTTTTTTTTGGTATTATCTAGAAAAGTTTACTTTTCACAAATAGAACAAAACTACATGCCCGTAAATGATGTAATATTTACATGAAACGTGTCAGTGAGACTACGAATGTGTATATATTTCCAATCAACATTGCAATTGGTCTTCTTGAATGTCTAATCCATCTCTCTCAAAATGCTTTAGAGCTAAGGACAAGCCCTTGCTTTGTAATTTTTTGGGCCCCCAAATTGGGCTTATGTCCACATGCAGTGGTTATTATTAAAAAAAAAAATCAGTCTCAAAGGAGGCCAAGAGTACCACAATAACTTAGTTTATCACAAAACATTGAAATTTTCTTTAAGAGAGCAAAGCATACCTGATTTTGGCTCTATAAGCTTAATGTAAGGCTGATTACCAACCATATTCTCTCCTCAAGCATTAGCCCAACGAGACAGCTCCAAAACCACATTGAAAATCCAGCTTTTGGTGAGTTCTCTTTATTGTTTGTGTGTTCTATGTGTAGGATAAACGGTAGTTTCTAATATTCTTATGAACATCTTGTTTTTGACCCTTGGAAGACCAAAATTATGGTATTCCTCTTATAGGTCAAGATGCTCAACTCAAGCCCAAATCTTTAAAGGTCCATTACTTTGATTCATGTTATACCTAAAATGGTTTATATGTGTATATATAAGAGTTAAGGAATGAACTTAGCCATACTATTTATATGTTACACAAATAAGTCTAACTCATTACAATCCTATTAAGCAAAACATTGGCCTAAACTAATACCTTCATATTTAACAAATTAGAACATATATGTCACTTAATTAAACCAATTGAAAAGTTGCATCAATATATCCCAAATAGGAGAACTTATTAATGTTCATTAATATAAGCCCTCATACAATAAGTCTATTAAAATAAACTATCATTCTCTCACTTGGGCTAATTAATATGATTAAAATAAGCAACTTTAAAAATATATATGTTTTGAAAAAAAAATAATTTGATCTTTCTATTAATCTAGTGACAATTCTTAAAAGTTAATCATATCCCACAAAATCTCAAACTTTGAACTATTGTAGTAATTGTAATAATTTGATCTTTATATTCTGCTCAGGGCTTCCAAGCATATTGAATTAACCAACTATTTCAAAATTTTATAAGTATTAGTAAATTAGGCCTTTAAGTTGGCCAACATTGCCATGTCCACAGTAATAATTACCACCATAATTAGATCTAAAAATCTTGATATTTTTTCCTAACTATTTTTTAACTTCAATTCTATACTCCTTGAATTTATCAAAGAATTTAGACTTCTCCTTAATTAAGTATACATATCCATGACGGGAAAAGTTATCAATTAATGTGATAAATAAAAGCTTGCACACAATAAAGCCTTATAAAGACTACTTATATTGGTGTGAATGACTTCTAAATAGTAAGAACTATGGATTGCAATCTTCTTCTTTATTTTGATCATTTTGTCTATACAACAATTTACACATTTCTAAATCACTGTCAAAAGTAGGCAAGATGTTTGACATGATCAACCTTTCTACTCTTTCTTTAAAAATATAACTGAGTTTCTTATGCCATAATGTGTAAGACCTATCTTTAAGTAAAGGTCTTCAAGGAACAACATGCTTAGCATTAAATGCCATGTAAATGTTATGAGAATATAAACATAATTTATACAATCCATTTAATAATATACAACTACAAACTTGGTTTAAATTATAAAACATACTTACATCATGGCTCTTAAACTCAAAAGTGTAGCCATTTAGTCAAAATGGATATAAAACCAAATTTTGTCTAAAGGATGATACATAGAAAATGTAATACAAAGTCATCCTATAACCAATGTTCGAAATTAGGATAATAACTCCTACAAATTCTACATTTTTTTTTATGTTGTTCCCAGTTGTAAGTTATAGTTCTTCATTTCCGTTTCTCTTGCTTATGAGTCCTTGGATAGTAAAAACAAAATGGTTAGTTGTTATACTACCAAGCCATTAAGAATTGGATGGTACTTATAATGGACTAAATTCATAAAGATGTGCCAAAAAATTACTATCTTGTCCATCACATTTATCTAACCAAAGTTTGTACTTATTGTATTCTTTCTTTACATGACTATTCTTCTTGCAAAAGAAGCATTTAACAAAATTCTTTTTAAAAGATGTGTTCACCACTTTTAGAGGATTACTAGTAGACCATTCATTTTTGGATATAATATGAGTAACTCTATGAGTCATCAATTTAAACTTCTTACCTTTCCTTTATCTATCCTCATTAGGAAGCCATGAAATTACAAAGCTAATGCTACCTTCTTACTCTTCCTCAATCGCAATCTATGACAATAGGCTATTTAAAGACCATGTCTCATTCGGAGAGAGATATATATAGTAAGCATATATCTAAAATTATATGAAGAGTTACAACTTAACAAAATATAAATATTGATGAAATATCTACAACATACAAATAGACATCTCAATGAGTATAAGCATTAGAAAATTTTTAAATGACAAGATATGAATAAGAGGAATGTAAAGTGAATAAACAAAAAAAATAAAAAAATAAAATAAAATAGTAATGACAATAATCCAAAGTTCAAAGAATGGAGATGCAACTTTCAAGAGTATCACATATTTAACCAACCAAATTTATGTTAAAATGAACAAAAAATTGAAGTAGTACATAAAATAATCAATAACTAAAAAAATGGACATGCAATTTTTGGGAACAATGGTATGCATGTTCCATTAATCAAACTATATTGGACCAAATAACCAGTTTTAACACTCACCTTAAATCAACTAATTAGTTGTCATACAGTTAGAATCAAAGGATGAAACCTCTAGTTTAAAAAGCATAATGAAACCAAATTATTACAAGAAGAATAAATTGAAGCTTGAACTAGTCTTTCATCATAAAATAATATGTTTTGTTCTTTAAGATTAACACCTTAAGGTCTTGGCAAGAACAAAAAGCATGGAGAAAAATAAGACAACAAAAAAAGATGAATAGAACAAGCAATTGTATAAGGGTGGTGGGTCATTCTGAATGCCCTTAAACTCCTTAAGGACCCACTTTGTAGCCATTATTATAGCCTAAGATGTAAAAGTAGGAGTTTAGAGAGAGAAAACAAACAAAATGTTTCAAGCAAGATTACAAGCTTACTCTTTATTGTTATTTTATTCATAAGGATGTAAGTGTGCTAGCTCTTTACCTTAACTTTGATTTTTTTTTTCCTTATAACAATGCTATGACATTGTTTTGAAACTTTGTTACACTAGAATAGCAAAAAAATAGAGAGAGAAGGAAAGAAGAGATCAAGGAGACAAGAAGGAAAGAAAATTTCCTACTTTAGAGATAAATAAGAAGAAATAGTACATGAGAAAAGGAATAGATTAGAAAATAGGAAAGAAGATGGATTAAATGGACTAGCGTAAGGAGAAAAGAAGAAAAAAATGGATTAGAAAAAAAATAGAAGGTGCCATGGTTTCTTATGTTTTCCATGATTTTCAAATACCACACACAAAGAGAGTGTGTGAAAGAGAGAGAATGAAAGAATAAGGGAGGTTGTAGGTTTGGAGGTTTGCAATAACCATTGGAATAGAGGAAGGGAGATGAGAAAGTGTAAGTTTGGCTAATTGGCTTGATATATAAAGGAGAAAAAAAAGATAAAAAGAATGGAAAAAAATAAGTTGTTGTGATTTTTAAATAGCACATGGAGAAAAATAAGACAAAAAAAAAAAGAATGATACCAATACTACATAAAGGAGGCAAGTCTTTCTAAATGTCCTAAAGTTCCTTAAGAATCTAATTCATGATTATCACCCTAGCCTAGGATGTAAAAGCCTAAGTTTAAAGAAAGAGAATAAAGAAAATATTTCACACAAGATTGCAAGCTTACTCTTTGTTACTACTTTATACACCTAAATCTACACAAAAGGATGAAAGAGAGAGAAAGAGAGAGAAACAAGGAAAAAGGAGGGGAGATTGTGGGTTTACACTAACTAATAGGATAAAATAAAGGAGATGGGAAATAATGGGTTTGGTTAAATGGCTTGATATGTAAAGAGAAAAAAGCAAGGAGAGAAAAGGGAGACAAATTCGAAAGAAAGAAATAAGACATGTGAGAGAGAAAAAGAAAATAAATAGATCATACCACACTTTCAAATATCATATAGAAAGAGAAAGTGAGAAAGAAAGATACATAAATGTACCTGCTTATAACAATTCACACATCCCATATGATTTTTATTCCTTTGGTTGGTATTGAATTTTAAGAAAAGACCTACTAAGAGACAAAGACATATAGAAAGAAAGAAGAAGTAACACAAATGTCTAATGCAACCATTTAAACTTCTCTATGCTCATTATGAAGCCATGAAAGTAAAATACTGATATAGCCTTCTTACTTCTCATCCTCTCCTTTTCAGTTGTAACTTATGTTAATAGGGCATTAAAAGACCGTTTCTCATCCTAATAGATATATAATGTCTTAAGTGATGTCAAACTTAGTTGACAAAGAATTAAATACCTCATTCATAACACAATCATCAAGCAAAAAGATATTTATAGCCTTGACTTTTAATTGTGACTTAATCATTCTTATAATGTAGCTCTTTAATCACCTTATGTATAATTATATCTCATAAAAAACAATTCCTTCATGAGTATAAAGATCTTCACCTTTAAATAGACTTTGTACCATATAGTAATAGCATTTAGAAACTCTTTAGCAATATATTCAATGGGTAAACAACTCTTCAAGGGATCACCATTCATCTTCTTCATTAGCACTAGGCATAAGTGATCACAATTTTACCCATAAGTGAAATTTGTTTGTGTTCCTTAAAATTGCTATAAGTCAAAGCAACTAGTTTACTTTTAGTTATAGTTGTATAAATATTTGCAATTTCCATGAAATTATAATAAATCTTCTTTCCACTTGATAAAGTTTTATCCAATAAAAACTTCAATAGTGATAGCATTGCCATTTATGGAGAAGATAAGTTTAATATTACAAAACTTTCAAATGTAATTTAGATGCACTTAATTTCTCTAAATGAGAATAATAGTCAAAATTTTGGTCGTAAACAAGCCTCCTACATGCCTCCACATACCACCAAAAGTCTCTACCAATCCAACCTAATTCAAACTAGTTTAGACTTAATTCAAATCATTTTATCAATTGGTTCACCTTTTGTTCAATTAATTATTAGGTTGAAAACAACCTCCGTATATATGCTAGCCATGTCCCTCATGACCAATAGTGACATTAATTTTTTGATTTGACACCTTTAAGTACCAAGTTTTAGCTAAATGATTATTTCCAAAACTTATAAACCCAAAAAACAAAAACTCTAATTTTTATCCCAAAATCACAATATCAAGTTGAATTTTCATGAATTTTGTATTTTAAATGAAGTTAAAAGGGCTTTGATATCAATTATTAGGAAAAATCAATCTCAAACGAGGCTAAAAACACTATAATTGACTTAGCCTATCATAAAACATACAAATGTTCTTTAGGAAGAAAATATACTTGCTTTCAGCTTCATAAACTTAATGTAAGGCCAATTAGTAACCGTGTTCTCTCCTTCACATAATCCTAATGAGACATTTCCAAATCTATTTTAAAAATTAAGCTTCTTGTGATTTCTCTTTGTTGTTTAAGTATTTTATTGTAAGATAAATAGTAATTTCTAATGTTTTTTCAAATAGCTTGTCTTTAAACCTTGGAAGATCAAAATTGTAAGTTTGCCCTTATGGGCCAATATGCTCACCTTAAGCCCAAATCTTCAAAGATTCATTACTTATTCACATTATACCCAAAATGGTTTATATATGCATAAGTGAGAGTTAGAAAAAGGATTCAACTATATTAATTATTTGTTACACATATATGCTTGACTCATCACAATCATATTATCTAAGCATTAGTTTATACTAATACCTCCATATTTAACAAATGAGAACATACATATCACTTAATTAGATCAATTAAAACATTGTATCAATATATCCCAGTAGGAGGACTTCTTGATGTCCATTAATATAAGCTCACATACTGCAAGTTTATGAAAATAGACTAACACTTGTGTTAGCATGTACATAAAGGAAGTGTTAAGGGTAAGTGTTGCCCTATATTAAATTCATGAAAATGGATCATTAGCCTTATAAATAATCAGGATTTCTTACCCAATGTCTTAAAGTTTTGAATATTAGACACTTAGTCTCACATTAGAAAGAAAAACACATGCAAAATGCCTTATAAGTATTTGATTACTCCTTTCCAATAAGCTTTTTGGGAAGGGTAGACTTAGGTCGTCAAGATAGTATTGAAGTTAGGGATTCTTCCATGTCTACTAACTTAAATCTTATAGTTGGGCTAGTTCTTTGCTAGCAAAAAAAAAAAATCAAGCTCGAATTGTGAAGGAATATTAAACACTTAGTCACATGCCAAAAATAAAAGCGTTTATGAAGTATCTTAAAAGCCTTGAACACTCATTTTTACAATGAGGCCTTTTGGGAAAGGTGGATATGGGCTTTCAAGATTTGGGATATTCAACAAATTATATAATACAAAACATAAAACAAAAGACATTATCTCCTAACTTGCTTAAAAAGATTATTTTAGAGAGTGAAAGTGATACAAAGTATAGAGGAAAAGACACTAATCATTCAAGAGAATGGGAGAGAGAGTGATACAAAGGAGATGTATCCAATGTTGTCATTGCCACCAGACCATAACTTGCTAAGAATAGTTTCCTAATTATTGTTCCAACTAGACCTTAATGCACTCATAATATATTTTAAGTAAGAACATGCATACATGGCCACCAAATTCAATAAAAAAATATTTGATAACTTTATCTCAAGGATGATGTCATCCAATGAGCTTCACTATGAGGCAAAATTGGTGTCATTCAAGATCTTAATCTTGCACGTGATGTTATTGTTGTCATCCAACAAGCTTCACCTTAAGGCAAAGTTAATCTTTTACGAGTTGGAGTATATGGACAGGGGAACATTTTACCTCAAACTCATGCACAACCAACATTGTTCTCCATACTTAGAGGTACTTGCCATGTTGGCAACCTTCCTTTAATAAAGCAAATAGTGATTGACAAGGCCTTTGCTATTATCAACATTGTCTTGAATTAACTAAGTAAGAGCAAGGATAAGAGGAAGCCATATGAAAAGGCTAGTAAAAGCCATGCAATGGGAGCTAAGTATAGAAATATTTAGCAACCCAAAAGTGTTCACTATCATAATCTCACACTTGACATCATCGTCTAATGAGCTTCACTTTTAGGCACAGTCAATCTTCAATTCTTTGAAGTTAACATAATTGAGAGTTTGTCTTTCTTACTTGCACTCCTCAAACCCTTTTCTCCATGTGTGAAGTATATGTCATGTCAACAATCCTCCTTAAAGAACAACTTTTGCACAATAATCACCTTAGAGGCCTTAATTATATGCTTTCAATTAGTCACATATGAAGTTGATCCTCCTATCATCTATTCAATTAGTTCCAATTATGCATGGAGTTGACATAACAAGACTTGGACCAATTGGTGCCAATGGCTTCAAATTCATTCCCAGATCCACACCTTTGTGTGAGATGGCTAGTTGTTAATACCATTAAGCAATTGTTTACATGCTTGGGTCTTGACTTACAAGTTTGGTATCATAGGCATATGCTACCAACTCTTGTTTTAACTTTAGATGACTTCTAGATTTCTAAAGTACTACACATGTGGCTTTAGTAACAATCATTTACATTATCAAGAGCGCCCATAGTACAATTTTAGGCTTTATTATAAAAGAATAATGGAGAAACTACATAAACTTGCAAAGAATGACAATTAAATAGTGCCTTGAATGCTTTGAGAAAGCTTTTAGATTTACCTCAAGATGACTCTAGCTTCCTTGCAATTAACTAGTATAAGATTTAGCTTTGGTTAAGGATTAACAATCAATGAATCAAGATGATATATTTTAGCCTTACCAACATAACATTTTAGGCCCATGATCATAACAATATCAACTTACTATTATTTAATTTAGGTATTATGTCTTTAGGCTTCTCTTAAAGGCCTAGATCTATCTCTTCTAAAAAGTTTGTTTAGAGTATTCAAGGCTCATAAAGTACTTCACAGGTGCTTTTCTTTCCAATGTGGGACTAAGTATTTAATAAGTTTAATGTATATAGTTGTTGGCATATACTAGTGTGGGACATTACCAAGACACTATGTTAGGTCCCAACAACGTGGGAGGAAGCATGCATGACCATACTTATGTTATTGTAAAGCATTCTTTTTGTTGATGTATGAAGGGCATAGCTTTAATTGAAAGACATAACCTAGTTTTTTATAATGTAAAGGGGTTGAATGATAGGTAAGCCAAATCATGATAAAGGGCAATAGAAAGCATGAAGGTTGAGGTAACAGTCTATGGACACTGTAACTTGCACAACCTACACGTTACTTGTAAAACAACCTCTTTAAAAGGGAGGAGAAATGAATGGAAAAAGGTAACTATTTGCAACCAAGTAAATGATTTTGGTTTGGAGGTTGGCTTTCTCAAAAAGTCATGAACACTCATTTTAGATTGCTAAGAAGAAGTTCTTGGAGTTGTTCCTCCAGTAATTGCCCCTAACCAAACCCAAACACATTCACCAACTTTGGCTCATACCGGCTACTAAATTGTGGTCCTTCCAATGCTCTCTCTCTCTCTCTCTCTCCTTTTGTGTTTTGGCATTTTATGCTTTCGGGTTTGGTACTCTCACGTCTTTTTTTCTCCCTTCCCAATTTCGTGTCCTTTTGAGGATTAATTGGATAGTAACTTTGTGCCTTACCTTTTATTTTTTGACATATTTTCTGTAACTTGTTGGTGTCCTTGGCTGAAAAGTCCATGAAAGGAGTAAAAGGAAACTTGCCGTTGAATTGTCTGGGTGTTTGGCGGGAAGGAAGACCATGCGTTAGGAGTGGCTCGGCAGCGAGTCTGACGGTTTGAGTAAATGTATTTGGACATTTATGTGTAATGGATTCAATGGAGAACATTATGATCCCAACTTTTAGATGTAAAAGTAAATAACACTTGGGCCTAGATGCACCCACATCAAAATATTAGGCTAAGCCAATGATAAAAGAAGAAGAAGACGACGGCAAACGCTAAGCTTTTGGGGCTACCTTTCGAATTTAGCGTGCAAGTAAGAAAAGCTGGTTTCGCTTGGTGTATCGGTTTTTCAACGGTCAAGTAATTAACTAACTTTAGTACGTCATCCCAAGCACATTAAAATGTAGACGACTGCAATAACTTTGTCTACTAGTTGACGAATTAGGAGAATCTCATTAAAAGATCTATGCCTGCGCTTGAAGGACAATTTTAAGAAGACATTCAATGGAAAAGAAAGAGATAACATGTAACATGATTTGAAGTCATTAAATATTTATAAAAATACAAGTTATGACTTGCCAATGTTTGATTTTTGATATCATAGATTGTTATCTAACTCTTGATAGCATTTAATAGGTAAAGGTTTTATTATCATTATTGTTTCAAAGAGATAGCTTTTTATGAGGATGATTAACTGTTTTTTCCTTTTATCTTGTCAAGGAACAATTGATACTATTATCATTTTTATTTAAGAAAAAAAATTTCATATTGTAAATAAGACCAAGTCATCAATTATTGCATAGTGATAAAGACCATTTCCGATCAAATTAATTATCTAAATATCATCAACAGTCCCTGACGTCTTTTCATTAATTTTTAAGGTTTATTTTGTTCACGTAAAAGTGAGCGTGTGAAACAAGACAATTCGAGTATTTATAGCGGTTATAATTTCTTAAGGACACCTGTCGATCTAGCAGGACTAAGAAAAGAACGTGCATGGTCCAAGTAAGATGGCCGGCCCATTGAACCTGATGAGCCGAAGTGGGGAGGAAGTGGATCGCCCAGGACCATCCTCCCAGCCGAAGTGACGGCAAGGCTGCGCGAAAAAAGAAGGGACTTTCCTTGCTGTCGCCACCGCCATCGTATTAAAGCCCAAAGACTTGACTAATCAAGAGAGCAAAAACCAAAGGGAAAACTCTGGCTCTCTCTCTCTCTCTCTCTCGTCGATGTTCCCTATTTTAATCCAAATCAGTTGAAAGGAAAGAATAGAACGCAAACGCCAACGCTAACAAGGCTTTGGATCTCGGATAGATCCCAATAAGGTTGTTTCCTCTTTTTTCTCTTTTGCTATCACTGATCATTGCGATGGTTCTGTATGTTTGTTCTTTCCTTTTTTTTGAAGAGTGGAAAAATTTCAAGTGGTGAGAAATGACTTTTATTTTAATTTTTTCTTCATCATTTTTAATCTCTAAGCTTGATTTTCCTCTTTGCTTTTAGAAAATTTGCAGTGAAAGCTGAGCAGTAGCTATGCTTCAGTGGTCATTGCGATTGGGGAAAATTGAAAATCCAGTGGCTTCGTTGCAATGACTTCTGTTTGGTCTTTTCCATTTTATTTCATAATTAGACTTGAAATGTCGTTTTGTTTCTGGAAAATTTGCAATGAATACCGAGTTGTACTTATCTTTGAACCCTTGGTGTTATCATTTTCCCGGGAAAACTTCCTTCCGTTTTCTCTGGAGATGAACAATCGGGTGGCGTATCTAGCTGCCTTGATGCATTGGCTCTTCATTGTTTGTTTAAACTTGATTTTCCTTTTTGTTTTAATAGAAAATTGGCAAAAAAAAACTGAATAGTTCTTGTCATTGCGTCTTCGTTGTTGTCTTTTAGCTGATAGAATTTTCGGAGGAAAATTCACGGTGGTATGCAGGCGTTCATTATTATTTTGATTTTATTGGAAAATTTTGGGATGAAAACTTTGTCGCAGTTTTTTAATGAGAATATGCTTCAGACGGTTAATTTTCTTGAAATGAGCCTAGTACCTTTGTGTATCTGAGACCTCAATTTTTTATTTTCCATGCATCCGATTGAAGGATTATTTAGTTGATTCTTTCAATAGGATGTAGAAATGAAATGTGATAGTGGATGTTGCAGCAGATGTTCTGCATATTGCTCTGAAGAAATACCGTTGGTGATGTGGCATTAATTTCATTTATTTCAGATTCTGATTGCAATGGAGCTAGCACAATTAGAGGCATTGTGTGAGAGGCTGTACAACTCTCAGGATTCTGTGGAACGAGCTCATGCAGAGAACACTTTGAAATGCTTTTCGGTGAACACTGATTATATATCCCAATGCCAATACATTCTTGACCATGCATTGACACCTTA
Organism: Casuarina equisetifolia; assembly: GCA_028551475.1. Lineage (NCBI taxonomy): Eukaryota > Viridiplantae > Streptophyta > Magnoliopsida > Fagales > Casuarinaceae > Casuarina > Casuarina equisetifolia. Next base: position 8,750,252 of record CM052358.1, read on the forward strand.
TGCGCTGATGCTTGCTAGTTCAAGTTTGTTGAAGCAAGTCACTGAGCATAGCCTTGCTTTACAGCTCCGTCTTGATATCCGTAATTTTCTTGATCCTGTTCACTGGATGTCTTATGCCTTTTCTTTATCTTTACATCCTTTATTTGCTTTTGGATTTGAATGGCTGAACTTTATTTGTAGGAAACTACCTTGTTAACTATCTGGCCACCAGAGGACCTGAATTACAGACTTTTGTAACTGCATCTTTAATTCAACTCTTATGTCGAGTTACAAAGTTTGGGTGGTTTGATGATGATAGATTCCGCGATGTGGTCAAAGAGTCAACAAACTTCTTGAGCCAGGTTACTTATAGTGTATTACATTAAGAATTCAGTTCATTTGTGCGTGCTCACCTGTTTATGTGTCTTAACTGTGACATTCCACTCCCTATGTGTGTATGCGTTTGTCTCTCTAAGGTCCACTTATATCTTCATCTTTAAGTTGGTCTACTGAATTCTATTTTCCTGCATAACAAGTCTTTTTAATAGATGGCTCTTTGATGAACTGAGCAGAAAGATGATCCTTCTACAAAGTCATTGGTTTTAGTCCTATGAAATTATTTTTCACTTTTAATTTTGGTGTTTATTGCCTGTCAATATTTATCACGGTAATGTTGCCAATAATCAAGGAGACAGATAGATTTTATTTTTAGTATTTATTTTAATACATATAATGCGGTTTCATTTTAATAGCATATGATTTTTTGTATCAGAGGACTGCCTCATTTGTTCCCTTTGAATGGCTGATGAAGTCTTTTACTTAATTAGTATATTGTACTGCCTATGTATTAACTTCCATATATTGTTTTGGTGACTGGTGATACTTGTTCGAAATATCTCAGGAACTTTTAATTCATTAGAAATAAATTAATTTCATGTAAGGAAATGAAGATCATCTACGTAAGTCTGCATCTATATTTTTATTCATAAACATAAATATACTGTAATTTGAGAAATTCTTTGCTCATTGCAATTTTGTAACAATGAGAGTTGTTAACCAATATGGTGAAGTTTTCAAGCCTATTGCATAACAGTCATCCACCATGATGAATTTAATACCATATTACATTTTAAAAGGATGGAAATGAACATGTCTGTTGCTAAATGAATTGTGTTGGAACTCAACTTTTAAGTTGGCTTTTAGGGCTGTAGTCAAAAGCAAGTCGGGTGCTGGCTGAGGCTCTTGGATGAGTTGCGGTGTTATTGTATTGAGATCTTGAGTGGGTCGAGTTGGTGCATTGGTTGAGGGAAGATGTGCTAGAAGGCTTTCCTCATCATACTGATATTTCTTATATTTATTCACATCACTAGTATTTATTTTTGAAAATTTAGTAGCCTTTAAGATGAAAATTTTCTTTGGGATGTTCTAGCTTGCTGTTAGCAATGAGTTTTATGAGTAGCAGTCATTTGTGATCACACACAAAAGGTAATTTTTAAGATGTTAAGTAGTTCTATGTTATCATTTCAGTAGTTTAACTTATCTATAAATTATGGTCGTCTAGGAGTCTCACTTAGTTTAATCTTTGTAATATGATGTTTTTAGCATGGTGTAATCCCCTCAATAAATAATAAGTGGAAGGTGTGTGTGATATAACTTGGTAACACATCATTTATTTTCCTTGCTTAAATCTCGCTTTCTTTAAGTGATACATTGTTACTTCTCTAACTACAGCTTGCTTATAAGTCTCTGCAGTGGGGTCTTTTCCTGCAAAATCTAGGTTTATCTTTTGATTGATTTTCTTCTCATTTTTTGAATAGTTTGATTGTATTGTTTATTGTGACCTGGAAGTATCGGCTGGAGGCCTTTAGTGCTAAATGAAGTTTATGGTAATGATGAAGAGAATGATTGTTCTATTAAGGTTCATTACTTGTGTTGTTAACTCTATCCTTTTCAATTTAGAGCATGAAGTTCTTTCACCACAAATGAAAAGTAAAAGAATAAAAAGAATAAGAAAAAAGGCTCTATTTGGTCCATTATTTTATTTACTTCCTATCTTTCTTCTATCATTTTCTGTTCCTTTGTCCACCAAAAAGAAGTAAAGGAAAATAAAAAGTAGGAATCAAAGAAAAGGGGCTAAACATATTGGTATGACATGAATCCACCACATGGTAAATTGAAAGTGAAAAATAGAAAGAACAAATTCTTGGGGGCTTTATTTTTATTTTTTTTTTTTCTTTTTTGGTTTTGACAGAAGAAGAGCTGCTAATTCTGCCACCATTCAGTATATTTAGTGTTTGTGATGGAGGAAATTTTAATGATCTGTATTGTCCTGATGTCTTTATGTATTTCTTCTTTCCTTTCTCTCTAATACTTTTTTTTTTGTTCTCTTTTTAAAAAAGATGAAACTTCAATTCTGTATATCTGTAGGGCTATTAATTTTTGTCCTATCCTAGCCAGTGGGCCTAAATCATTTGTCCTACATCTATTTGTGCTCGGGCATGTCGGTCATGATATGGCTTTCCAAGTGTACATCACGTGTTTTTGCTGATTAGTGACATCTGTATAACAGTATATATTTTAGTGTTGTTACAAATAATGTGTTTAAGAAGGTATGGGTATAGATAGATTATGGTTTGACCATGTCTACTGTGGTGATTATGGAGAGAGAGAGAGGAAGTGACACTTCTTTGAAGTTATTAACTTCTCTAGATCAACTGCTTGCTCTAGTTTTTATTTGAACTTGGTTGTACGTTAACTTTATTGCTTCTTAGGTATGCTATTCGTGGCTTCTGATTTTTCTTTCCTTGTTACGGTAGATTGATTTTCAGTCTCTATTGTCTTACTTTTGATATCATCATATAGTTCATCCTTGTCTCACACCATTAATCTGCATTTTGCTGCGTCTCTGTCTCAATTTTTCTGCTTCTTAGGCATACTTTCAATGCCTTAAGCTGTTGCTTTCTTGCATAGTATTCCATTGAGTTCTATAAGTTATTAGTTGATATCCTTCCTTTATAGGTTTTACTACCAGTTGTAACAAGTCCAAACTAGTGTTTTTATATGGTTGATTACTGATATTGTTCACAATCTTTTTTTTTGTTTTGTTTTAAACAGGCAACATCAGAACACTATGCTATAGGTTTGAAGATTTTGAATCAACTTGTGTCTGAGATGAATCAGGTAAACTTCTATTTCTCCCCATGTTTGTCGCCATTATAGTGAATAATCACTCCAATGCTACAAGGCTTGGGGGATGATAAATATCTTATTTTGAAAGCACATGTAATTTTGTATCTTTTCTTTGTATTTGGTGAATAACAAGACAAGTTTTCATGTTATCTTTTTTCCTTTCCTGCCCCTTGTCAGAAGTTTCATAGTTAATTGGATTGCCTACCAACACCTGCTTTTCTGTTTTTTGGTCTTTTAAATCCGCAGCCAAATCCTGGTTTGCCTTCAACACATCATCGAAGGGTGGCATGCTCCTTTAGGGATCAGTTGCTTTATCAGATATTTCAAATATCCTTAACATCATTGCGTCAGCTGAAGACTGATGGTAATATGCCATAACACGCCATGATATAACCTGTACTGCCTCAAAAGTTTTTCATTTGCTGCTTTGATGTTGACTTTTGTCCTGAAGATTTTGCATTATGTAAATCATGCAGTTGTCAGTCGTTTGCAAGAGCTAGCGCTTTCTCTTTCACTTAAATGTCTGTCATTTGATTTTGTTGGGACATCAATTGATGAGAGTTCAGAAGAATTTGGTACTGTTCAGGTATTTGCTGCTTTTGACTGTAACTATTAGTTGTTTGATGGTTCTTCAGTGAGTTCCTTGTGCTTTGGACTCTTTAGTAGGTTCCTAACATGGTAGTGATTTCACAGATTCCATCTGCTTGGAGACCTGTTCTGGAGGATCCTGCAACATTGCAGATATTTTTTGACTACTATGCTATAACGAAGGCCCCTCTTTCCAAGGAGGTTAGTTCATATCAAGTTTTTTCATATACAAATAGAATTTCCTTTTAGACCTTGATATTTGTCCAATCTATTATTAACCCTTTATTCATTGATTTTTCGAACTATTCAACTAGGGTACTGGATAGTTTTGAGTATATTCTCCACCACCTGTGCTCTCTTTTTTGTCATTGTTTTTATGATAACTAAATAAAATCCATTATGTCAAGGGGGAGGAAGTAACCCAAGTTCATGGGAAGTATACAATTCAGACCTATATTTATGAAATTTAATCTGCAAATGGATAAAGATTGTAAAGAAATCTTAGTAACTCGTAAGGATAAAAAGGGAGAGATCTAGATTAAGTTGTCTTGAGTCGTCACAAGCATTTAAATACGATTGAAGGGAAAAACAACAGCTGTCTCCCAGTGAATGCAAGGTTAGGCAAAAAATTGCCTGTGTGAATTTCCAACCTTCTCTGAACCAACAAATGCCTCTTTTGGGGAGTCCCATTTAACCTTCATTATGGGAGTTAACCAAACATCTTGAGGCATTTGCTGACAACAGTCATGGCCACTTGTATAAGTGTTCTGGGACGCACCTGTCTCTTAGAAGAGGGTTTTTGGAATGTGAAGTCCTGGTAAGGCTTTTCACCTTGGATCAAATTGAACCACATGCTCTACAGCATGTGGATGTCTTTACAGTTTCCCAGGTTCATTCTTGTGAGTGTACTTCTCAGGCAGGATGCCTTTTGTGTTAGCCAGCTCTGCCAGGGTTGATGTGCACAATTCCTAGTATCCATTATTTATAACTCGGACCACTCTGGTGTATAACCTCATTTGCTTTCCGTAACTTTTTGTTTCTCATTTGCAATGTGCCAACTAGTGCTTTCTGCCTTTGGTGTTCTTCTTAATCTCTCACTGCAATTCATTTAAAATAAGCCCTAATCCCAATAAACTGAGGTTTGTATGGATCCTCTTATGCCTTTGGTACTATCTTGGCAATTATGTGTATTTACCTCTTGATTGACTGTGTTGTTACTGGCGACTGTATCATTTTTCAAATGCATATTCTTGATATGTGAACAGTGATTATCCTTGTAAGAGAAAGAATAATTGCATATAACGAAGAGAATGAAAATATGAAAGGAAGTAGCCCGCCAGGTAATGGAACAGACTTATGCTGTTACTTACCTAAAGAAGAAATATTTGTTTAAATAAAAAAATTGTCTTTTTGTTTCCTTAGCCTTTAATTATAGCTTCTCAATGAACAAAACTTAAATTGCTTTTAATATTCGGCACATTACTGCTAGTGTAGATAGTAATTCAACTGGATCACACCTTCTTTGTTTGTCAAGTGCTTCCGCTAGATCCATCCTGCTAATAAAGTCTGTGCTAGAAAAATATTACTAAATGCGATTCTGTTTATTTATAGAATCATGTCATAGAGCTGTTTGTGTATGTGTGGGCTTTAGCACTCTGAAGTAAAAGCCTTTAATACTTGAACGTGGTCTTGACCAAGATAGTGAATCTCGTTATTTGATGGTAATTGTTTGCTGATCTGAAAAGCGTGCTCCTTTATTGTCTTGGGGTCCCGAAATACTTTTCCTTTCTGCTTTTTGGTATTAAGTGACCTTGGCTCACCAATAGAAAGCCTTGACATTGGGATAGGCTGTGTTGAGAAACACTGGCTAGAACTCTAGATTCAAAAATAAAATTGCCAGGTGGTCGTCTTCTTGTTAAAATATGCTCTGGGAAGGTCTCACATCCATGATGTACTGACCTTTACCTCTTTGATGCATCTATTTAAGAATGATTATCTCCTAGTTTAGCAGTTGGTCAAATGTCACTATTCTGTCTCGCTTCTTTTATGGTTGGTGTTTTTACTCTGAGCTAGCTGACAATGGAAAATAATTAATGAATGCTTTTTTAGTCTTACAAAATTCGTGAATCATAGATGTGATATATGCTGCCAAAAGTTATTGTAAGATAGCCCACTCTATCATGTTTCCTTTTTCTTTTTGGTGCAAATATCTAGTATTTCAACTTTTTACCCATTGGTTTACGATGTTCAGAACAAAATTCGTTTACATTTTTAATGGTAAGGTCATAAAGACTGTGTTTTGTTGACTACTTTTTTATCTTTGGATATAGTTTTGATGGCTTCCTGGTGTAGGTGAATTGATATTTGCAGGATACTTTGGTTTATATGAGCGGCTATTTGCCTCTGACAATTGTTAATCACTTGAAGACACTTCTGAGTTAAATATATGTGCTTATGGGTTAACAATGGTAGATTGTGACTCTCTGTTTTTGTGTTCATTTTACTTGGTCTGTTATTTAGGTAGGAAAAGTTTTCGCAGGTCACCTCTTGTTGCTTGTTATTGGCTATGCTGCTTTTTTATTTTTTATTTTTTTGAAGGAAAATTTTTCTCAGGTCACCTCTTGTTGTTTGTTGTTGACTATGCTGCTTTTATACCTCTTTTCTTTGGGTTAATTTTCCCCCCCCTTTCCAGGCACTGGAGTGCTTGGTGCGACTAGCTTCTGTAAGACGTTCTTTGTTTACAAATGATGCTGCCCGTTCTAAGTTTTTGGCCAATTTAATGACAGGGACCAAAGAAATCCTGCAAACAGGGCAAGGTGTGGTTGTCTTATCACATTCGTTCTTTTTCTTTTTCTGTTTCGTTTTTTTGTTTCTCCTATATTCTGTGTATTTTCAAGCATGTCTTGCATGGCTGTGTCGCTGCCTGCACATAATTGTTCTTTTGTTTTACTATTCTTCCCATTTAGTTTTTAATTTTTATTTTGATAGACAGACATCACTACTAGCTTTGAAGACTTCTGTTCCACTGACACCCAGTAAACTATTCTGTTGTTGGTTTGTTCAAGCTGAATATCTGTAATTTCAGGCTTCTGAGTTCTATATCTGGGGTCTCCGGAAATTGTCTTGGAAGTCTTGGTACTAGTCATCTGTTTATGGTGTTCTGGCCCATTGATTGTATATGGATAGATTTGTTGGGAATGTGAGTTAAGTGGGGTTGGAAAGAGATAGGAATTGATATATTAATTGCATGAAGGGTAGCTCATAACATTTTCAGCTAAAATATGGTATAGAATGCTTGCAGATTAGTTGATAGCTGCAGCTGTTCTACAGACGCCGTGTGGTTCAAGTTTGTGGTAGATGCTTGTGCTTATTATTGTATTTATTTAATGAAATGGTTCTAACAACCAAGGCATATATGGTTGTCACTAGCTAGCTAGCTCAAGTGGTGAGTTAGTAGGGATCCCAACTGCAAGATCTAGGGTTCAACACCCCAAATGTGAGTTGGGTCCGTATTTTGTAATTAAAAAAAAAATAGTGGTTAATTGACATTTGAACATTTACATTAGTGCCTGTAAGTTAATGGATAAGGACTCAAATTTATGGTGGAATTATTTTTGTAGACCGGATACACTATGCTAACTGTTTGATTCAATATATTTGCAGTTTCAATTTTTTGACTATCTATTTTTCCATTTGGTTGATGCACTATACTTTTTGTTGATTCTATGTATCAGGTCTTGCTGATCATGACAATTACCATGAGTATTGTCGTCTTCTGGGACGTTTCAGAGTGAACTATCAGGTATTTTTTGTTGAAAATTCTGGGTGTCAGGTACTGTTTGGCGGTGCACATAGTTTAGTATGTTTTGATAACCAAACATTGTTGTCTAACTGTTCTACCCAATAGGGAGCTCCTCTGTGTTTCTGTTTGATTTCTATGGTTATGCTTCTCCTTCTCCATGGAAGAACTAGCACCATTACATTGCCATGAAATGTAACACTGTGGTATCAGATTTAGTGATTCTTTTCTTCTCTGTTTTTAGTTTATTATGGGAAGCTTAAGAGTGAGTTTCACTCTCAGTTGCTGTTGCTGGAAATCCTTATAGTTGACAACCCTGCAGAACAGTAGAGAATTATAGTGGACTAATGTATCTATTATAGATTTGGGGGCAAATGTCAATCAGGGGATATGAGGGGCAGGAGCTTCTACTAATAGAACTAAGGATGGTTTGTCCATTCCTATTTCTTTTTGTGGCAAGATCGTCTGTATTTTTCCCTCATTTGCAGTTAGCCAGCAAAAGACATAGTAAGATTACTGGTTCTTCTAGCTGACTTCAACACCCCGTGCGTTTGTGGGACAAATTTGTGGGACAAATTTATTCGTAGTCCTGCAGATCTAGTTGCATAGACATTAATTGCAATGACAAAACCACTGCTTTAGCATAATTTGTCAGTGAATTTATAATACTTACTCCACCGAAAGAGGCTAAGATAGATAACTGGAAAGCAACATCTTTTTTTCTTCAAATAACTGTTTCTTTTTGTTAAAGAAGTTTAGAAATGGATATCGAAAGAGGTTAAATTCTATATTGTAATTTATTGGCTTTAACAACTATATATTATTTATGCAGTTCTTTGTTGGGGATCTATATTCTATAGGAATCTTTTTTCACTTTAGCTGTGATAAATTCCTCATTAGAGCTATGCAGTTTGTCATTGGGAAAATTATTGTAATTGGTATTTTTGCGTTCATCTCATACAAATACACAAATATTTTATTTCAGTGGTTTAGTGTATTATACTTCTTTTTGCATCTTTAACTAGTGATTTCAAGTTGTTCTATTTGCTGTATTGGGGATGCTGAAAGTATTTATAACTCCATTGACTTTGTGAAGTGATATGTTAATGAATTATTATGGTTCTCTCCTTTTCTATGAATTAATGAACATAGATGCCATGTTTTTACATATCTTTAATTGTGTTAGCAGTTGTCAGAGCTTGTAACTGTGGAAGGCTATAGTGATTGGATACGTCTTGTCGCCGAATTTACTTTAAAGTCTTTGCAGTCTTGGCAGGTTGGTTGCTGTTTATTGCTTTCTGGTATTTCTGCACGAATGATTTTTAGAAGGGTAATCCCTCATACCTTCTGCAAGTTGCATTACTGACTATGGTTGTATTCTGTTGCCAGTGGGCTAGCAGCAGTGTATACTACCTGTTAGGGCTATGGTCCCGGTTGGTGACATCTGTCCCGTATTTGAAAGGTGATGCACCAAGCTTGTTGGATGAATTTGTGCCAAAGATTACTGAAGGTTTTATCACGTCAAGGTTCAACTCTGTACAGGTATGGCAACCCATCATTCATTGGCAGGACTAATAGGTTCATGGTATTTAAAACACATTAGAATAGCAGCTTACTGGTTTCTTCTCTTCTGTTTGTATTTGCAGGCTGGATTGCCGGATGATCTTTCTGAGAACCCTCTAGACAATGTTGAGCTTCTTCAGGATCAACTAGATTGCTTTCCTTACCTCTGCCGCTTTCAGGTCAATCTCTATATGATTTGTGGTTTTTTCTTTGTCAGCTTGAATTACATATGAAGCTATCAGAACTTGTTTATTTTATATTTTTTTTTAAAAAAATTTGAGATAAACATTCTAATTCCAGTTCTAGTACGTTAGTGTTGTGTTGGCATATTAACAACATTCTTTTGTTGACTTGCAGTATGAAGGCAGTAGTTTGTATATAATAAAGATAATGGAGCCTATTCTGCAAGCATACACGGTATTTGCCATTTACCATGAGTATTTCCTTAGACGTCAAATTCAAAGTACGTTTGAGCTATCTTTGAGCTGGTCATAATTTTTGTTTTTGATTGATTTAAAAAAGGAAAGAGCTCGACTACAGGCTGGTGATAACAGTGAACTCTCAGTTATTGAGGCCAAACTTGCTTGGATTGTCCATATTATTGCTGCTATTCTTAAGATAAAACAATGTACTGGTTGTAGGTAAATATCCTTGTCGTTTCTTTTTATTTTGAATATCAGTTTAAAATCTTTGTTATTGTCATGATTACTTTAATTTTTAACTTACACAATAGTGTGGGATGTTAACATTTATTACTGATATGCAGTGTTGAGTCACAAGAAGTTCTTGATGCTGAACTCTCAGCTCGTGTTTTGCAATTGATAAATGTAACTGACAGTGGACTACATAGCCAGGTACACAAACGAGCCACCAGTGCGAAATTGCCAAATTTGAGGTTTATTGGTTTATTAACTGCATCTGGCTTCCTTCTTCTGACCCAGATTTTGTGCTTGAAAAATTATAAGAATGTGCAAACTACTTCTTGTAATGCTCTCTTAATGTTACACTAGTTAATAACTTATCATTGAACCATTATTTTATTTGTGTATCTCTATTGCTTTATATATTTCCCTTTACTTATAATGTTAGCCAGATGTCAAGATAACTGATGTTTTTTTCTCTTATACATCACTTACGCAATTACGGAGTTGTTTCATGAAATTTTTGGGAAGTGTTAAAGGTTTTGTGTATTGAAAAATATTTGAGAAATGGTGAAAATTGGAATGTTTATTCATGAGGATTAATTTGAAAATTTGCTTAGATAATTGAAATTTTTTTTTGAAAGAGCACTAGGTCTTTTCTTTTAATTCTTCAATACTTCTACTAACAAAGAAAGCAAAAAAAGGAAGAAAAGGAAAGGTGTCAGAGGCTGGCCTTCAAAGTTGCTTTTGCCACCTCCGATGTTTCTGGGGAGGTGGACATAAACCTTTTACGAGAGGGTGAGGTAGGTGTTTTCACATGTGAGAGGCAAATAAGGTGGTGTGAATCTCTAGCCTTTCTTTTTGTGGCGTCAACTCATGGCCCACCCCCTCTCTTTCTTTCTTTCTCTCTCAAATAAGTATTTTATAGTAACTTTGAATAAATCTTTTCTTTAAATAATGAACTCGCAACACTAATTTCTATTTTAACGTTCTGTTTTAAGGTTCTGTTTTTCTATTCATATCGTTGATTTTGTGCTGTAATTTGGCAGAGATATAGTGAACCAAGCAAGCAGAGACTTGATCGAGCAATTCTTACTTTCTTTCAGCATTTCCGAAAGTCTTATGTGGGTGATCAAGCCATGCATTCCTCCAAGGTAGTTAATTCTCCTTAAAACTTTTTCATTGCGTTTTCTCCCTGCATATGTTTTGAGGTTCTTTATTTTTTGTTGCAGCAGTTATATGCCCGGTTGTCTGAACTTCTTGGGCTGCATGATCATCTACTGCTATTGAATGTAATTGTTGGGAAGATTGCTACAAACCTGAAGTGTTATACAGAGGTGAAAATTTTGTTTTCCTGGATGTTGGTTTTAATTCTCTTTGATTGTGGATTATATTTATTTGTGTTTGTATCAGTGTGAAGAGGTGATTGATCACACTTTAAGCTTGTTCTTGGAGCTGGCATCTGGGTAAGGTTTTATTATTGTTATCATTATTATTTTTATTATTATTTTGTTGTTTCTCTGTATTTCTTCAACAAAAATTACCTGGTTGACTACGTTGGTGTTTGTGGGGGTTGCAGGTACATGACCGGGAAGTTGCTTTTGAAGTTAGATACTGTTAAATTCATAGTTGCAAATCATACGGTAATTCAAACACTGAACTATATTTTTTATCCATTTTCCTCTTTTTAATTTAATATCCATTGAGTAACTCTTGGTACTTGTCTTCATACTCATTGCAATGATTGTTTCTTCTCTATATAATTTCAGAGGGAACACTTTCCATTTTTAGAAGAATATAGATGTTCTCGCAGCAGAACAACGTTCTATTACACTATCGGTTGGTTGATATTCATGGAAGACAGCCCTGTGAAGTTCAAGTCATCAATGGAGCCACTTTTGCAAGTACTCCTTCTATCTTCCCCTCTTCCTCCCTCTTGACATGCATGCATATTTATGAGTGGTTATGTTATTGCTATTTATACTGTTGTTGTAACACTGATAGTAACAAAAAATAACATTGTTATCATTATTGGTTCTGTTATTGTTATTTGTTTTATATATTTATCTATTGATATGAGTATTGGCATTTTCGTTGTCAACAAATGTATGGGGATCATATTTATTTTATTATTTTATTGAACCATGTCCCGATGGATGAACTATCTACTTCCTCATTTGATTTTTCAACTTTGAGACTGATTAAATGTTTGTGGTTTTTTAGGTTTTCATCAACCTAGAATCAACCCCCGATTCACTGTTTCGTACTGATGCAGTAAAATATGCATTAATTGGCATAATGAGGGACCTCAGAGGAATTGCGATGGCCACAAATAGGTAAATACATTTGAAATTTCTTAATCGGTTTGTTGTTAACAGAAGCTTGTCTATAGTAACTACCATATTTGTATATGTTTTCAGTCGCCGAACTTATGGTCTCCTGTTTGATTGGCTATATCCTGCACACATGCCACTTCTTTTGAAAGGCATCTCACAGTGGACCGACACACCTGAGGTATAAAATCATCAAATTTTGCATGTATTTGGAATTTTTAACATGTGCGTATATATTTAAGTATTCTCAAGAAAGCATTTATACTATTGATCTTGAAGTTCATTTATATCTAGTTAACTAGGCTTAATCCATTAGATTGATGTATTATTGACATTGTATCTTACATGTTCGCATTAGATTCCAAGCAGGCCTAGCTCTTAGACCTGTAGGATGATGTCAATTGGTATCTAGGACAATTCCTGGCATTTAGAAAGGGAACATACAAATTTAAATATAAATATAACTGCACACACTTTTTTCTTTTTATTTTAACAATTTTTATGCATTATATGTTCACATGAATCAAGGGACTTGCCTGATATCTCTCTGGTTTTTTGGTTGGAAGGAACAAAGAATTGCTTAATGTACTTAATCATAAGTAGAATATGTTTCTTGGGTCCCTAGGCGTAGTGAACCCAATTTCCATGTTGCAATAGTGGCTCTAGTGGGCATCGATTAGTGAGAACAACACTCCTGGTGAAAAACTAAGTAATGTTAACTGCATGTTGCCACTTTTCATTTTATGCAACTTCACCACGTTCCATATGGGAGGTTGCTTGGTTGCTTCTAGTGTAATGCTAGTGTGGAACATTCAGTGCTTCAGTTCAAAGCAAGTTCTTTAAATACGTTGCAGATGGGTGAATGCTTTCTCTGTTCTTTCAATGGATTTTATTTCATTTTATCTTTTGTTTGTTGAAGTTGGTTCTCTGGTGTACTTTTGTACTCTGATTTAAATACGTTGCATTGTATGTGAACTATGCAATGGAGTTTTTCTATTATAATCATGACCATTATTCTTGTCTTTTGATGAAAATGAGTATATATGTTGCTGTAATGGGATGCAGATTTGAGCAAACAAATATGGTCAACTTTTCCATATAAACTGCAGTATCTGATTCCATTCTTAGGGTTTTATCCTGTTTGAGTTTGTTTACTTGATATAGATTTTGATTTCTGCTAATTTTGTGTTGTGGACTCAATCAGGAAGGAATTTTCTTCTATTTTTACAAATATCAAAGCCCAACTGTTTGGGTCATGGAACTCATGGCATGTGATACAATTTATATATTAACTGCCTTCTTTTTCATCAGCATAAATCTCTCTCTTTCCCTCCTATGTTTCAACATTATTTTTTGGATTAGTACTAAACTGTATATGCAATTGTAATATAGATGCATAGATGAATTAATCATTGTGTGACATATTTTGCAATTTAATGTTTTTGTTTGGTTGTTCTCATTTGAGTTGGCTGGCTTGTTAGGTCCTATTTTCTTTTCTTAAATGGGTCTTTTCTCAATCACTTGGCGATACAGGTTACCACACCATTGTTGAAATTCATGGCTGAATTTGTGTTAAACAAAGCACAACGTTTGACTTTTGACTCTTCTTCTCCAAATGGCATACTTATTTTCCGTGAAGTCAGTAAATTAATTGTTGCATATGGGTCAAGGATTTTATCTCTTCCAAATGCTGCTGATATATATGGCTTTAAATACAAGGGTATATGGATTTCCTTGACGATACTCTCAAGGGGTAAGACTCTGAACATTCTTTTATGTTAATTGCTTTGCAGTTTCATTGAGTGTCATGTGGAAATCTGATTTGGCATGATTTTTAGTTAGGTGACTCTTTATTAATGCGAGTATCATTTGCTGTCCTTTTGCCTGATCTAAGTGAGACCACAAGTTAGTTCCTTTGATTGGTTCTGGTGGTGACTTTTACCATTTACTAAAAGTGCTTGCGTTGTGAAGAGTCCTAATTGGATTACAAAGTTTAAGAGATTAGGGTTAGGAAAGAAGGAAGAAGAGAAGAAGAGTACATCTAACATGATTACACCCTTAGCATTTTGTATCAAACTAATATAAATCAAGCACGACCAGCTTGTTGGACAATTGCTGGAAAGAGGCAAGAGGAAATGATATTTGAGAGCTTTACCTTGTTGATTGTTGGAGTAAACATAATGACTGATTTTTTCTGTGTTGATTGATCTGAAATAAAATGATAGTTAATCTCACCATTTTTGATCTACTTACTGAAAATGGGATTGTTAGCCATAAATGTCATAACATAGTTGTGATAGTTTATGTGCATAAGATGTGGAACATTGAGCTCCATGTTGTGAAGGTGAGAGTGAATTGTTAGCGTCTTGGAAGTTGTATAAATCATAGTTCTTTACTTGGCTTCACCACTAGAATGGGCATTTTGTATTTTTCGATACTGGTTAGCAAGGACAACTTCCAGAAAAGATATAGTAGCCAGAAGTGGGACGTCTATTAAAGCAACTTCCAACTTAGGATCCCTAAAACTGGTGTTGGATAAGTTGCAGTTTCCTTGTAAATAAATGCTCAACTGGAAGCATCTTTTGGATACCAAGACATAGCAAACAACATCAAAGCAAGGTTGAAGAGAGCATCCTCTAAAAGCATGTCACATCAGTGCGAGTCACAAATAAGATAACTTTATAAATTAATCATTGGAATCAGCCAATATTAGAAAGCAATGCACCTTGCACTCGAAACTCTATAAGAAAGTCCATCGGAGTATGAGCAGGTTGAATTTTCGAGAGATTATTCTCAGCAAGATGAGGAAGAACATTTTTCTGCTATGATGGAGACATGCTACAAGAGGAATGACAAGCTTATATCCCAAGAGCACCTAAGTCTTTAGTATGAAAATGCTGATCTGAATATCTTTTCAAATCAGAGATACTTGCTGATTCTTTCCTACTATGATCATATATCTTTGGTACTAAGTATTTGTTTTCTAGTATGATCATAGCCATTTATATAAATAAGTGGAAGAGTGATAAACAGGGACAAAATGATCAGGACTAGAGTATAGGAACCTATTCCCAAGTAGAAGGGCATTGAATCTATAAAACCTGGCAGGATACTGCTTCAGACCAACAAGGCCTTCCATAATTGGCATACCAGGTGTTTGCTATCAGCATCAATGTTTCCAGGGGCGCTGATCCCTGCATACATACTCCTGAGATTTCCACAACAGAAAGCATTCTAAAATAACTTGGCAAACAAGTCAAGAATTACTAAGAGTAACAGAAAGA
Organism: Casuarina equisetifolia; assembly: GCA_028551475.1. Taxonomy (NCBI): domain Eukaryota; kingdom Viridiplantae; phylum Streptophyta; class Magnoliopsida; order Fagales; family Casuarinaceae; genus Casuarina; species Casuarina equisetifolia. The sequence goes on from CM052358.1 coordinate 8,765,628, forward strand.
AATCCAAAAAGAATTGAGACACGTACGGAAGAGAAAGTTTGTATATGGTCAATACCATATGTTTGTCTGTACCATTTGTCAACCAGTTGCCCCGTAAGTCTGTCAACAGAAACATCATTCGATACATAACAGTGTAAACCCAATGACTACCAACCATTTTCTTCCCATGGGAAGGTAGTAAGCTCTCAAGTCTGATTTTGTGTAGGACACTCATCTTATTCATGGCATGCTTCATTTTGTGGAAGCAAAATCTGATTATGGTATGTAGGAATAAAGGGGTTTGAGCCTGGGCAAATGAACACAAACAAGAGGAAATATGATCATGGGAACAAAACTAGCAATAGGGTTTTGTTACGGATTCAGGAAATAGGTCAAGAAGAGGATGGATGGAACAAAGATTGCAGACAAAGAAAACGTGGCATTGGGGCTATAAGAAACAATGCATCTGTCTCGAGAACTTCAAGAAACTTCAACTGGAGCATTAAGAAAGGAAGTCAAGTGAGTTGGAGGAGTAGGAGGGGAAGTTAAAGTTATTGGAGCACACGAAACATAGTGGAACACTTCTCTTGACAACTAGATATAAAGCCAAAACACAAATTTGACTAAGGAAGGAGTTAGACTCAAATAAGGTAACATCAATGTTCATGGATTATCCACAAGACTCCTAGGTATAATATGGATGTTGGTTTGATCAAGAATTTCCTCATCGCATCTTTAGAAAATATGAGGCAATCCAAATCTCTTGCTTGTGAAAGCATATCATCTCATTTATAAAAGTATATCACTTGTGAGTAATCATCAACATAAATAACCCTAATAAAGAAATCTTTTAGAAGTAGAGATGTGGTAAGTGTGCATTATGTCCTTATGGATTAAATTAAAATAGTCACGTTGACAACTACAGCTAGTACTTGGGAACTTTGGTAGAAGCTTCCCTATACCAACATGCATCAATTTAGTGACTGTTGACTTGAGTTTCACCTGGGACAGGTGACCCAGACAAAAATTCCACCACGAAAGGGATAGCAGCACTCGTGATTGATTAAATGAGAGAAAGAGCCACCAAGATCCAGATGATAAAGTTCATTCTTGTGATGCCTTGAACCAATCATCTTTTTAGTCTTGAGTTCCTAAAAGAGACAAGAAGTAGGAGAGGGAACAAATTTCACAATGTAGGGCTTTTGTTGATCTACTAAAAGAAAAAGAATTGAATAGAAAATCTAGAATCTGGAGACTAGATGATAAGAATAAAGAATTATTAGGATGAAGAACATATTTGAATGACAGCTTGAAGAGAACCATTATTCAAGACAATTTGGTGTTGAAGTAAGAATGAAGTCAGAAAGGAGAGATAATACCAGATATATGTTTGTTAGTGCTGGAGTCATTGACGCAAGAGAAGGATAAATTGGCCACACATCGAGCATTACTTGAATCAGCTGATGTAGAGTGGAAGAAGGACGTTTATGTAGGTGCTAAGCAAGCTCGCTAAGCTTGTTGGTGATGCGTCATGGACATGAGAGCAAAAAGGTTCACGTCCAAAAGAAGTACAAAGTGGGCTGTGACAAAGGAGTTCCATCAATGATCTCAAATCGTATTGTACATTTGATAATGTTTTGATGCATGATTAGTAGCTTACTGATTTTTTTTTAATTACCTTTTTGGTTCAGAAAGTAGTTTCAAAGGTTTGTTTTGACAACAAAAAGTGAGACGCATGTGCTTAATGAAAATTGAGCAATGTGTTAAAAGGAATTCAATTAGACATGAGATGGCCCTACATTAATTTGTCTTTCTCAAAAGATCTTTTGATGCTGAGATCAATGATAAAAGCGTAGAGTTATTTAAAACTCATTTAAATAATGTTTACATTTTTTTTTGTTTATTTTCTGACAATTTGGTGTTGGTGGGTGTGTGATTCATGTTTAGGATGAATGTAAAAGGTTGATAAACTTAGTTCTTCTGTGATCAAATTTAGAGATTCCACATGTCAGTTTCTTTTGCACTGTAATGCTTTGGTTGGAATAGGTGTGTTCCTAGCCTTTTGGACAGCATTTTTCGGGTATTTGAAATGTTTGTTTGCATCTGTGTACGGGCTCAAGAACTCTACAAACAGCTTTTTATGGGATTTCTTTACCGCTCTGTTTTTGTCAAATGTTCTTTTTCTATTCGTCTATACAGACAAGTTTTCAATATTTACCCAGCATAAAGTGCATGCGGAAACAATAATCTTTCTGATTTTAGTTATGTTTGATTAATTGTTATTTCTATTATCTAGTGCAGTATATATGACATTGGTGATTGCCAAACTAGTGGTTTGGAGCTTATAATAGTTAATCCAAATCTCATTTTCTTGTCACGTCAGTCAAATTTTGGTTTACTAAGTAATAGTTGACAACAAACGTGTGTCAGAAGTTGATTTTATTGTGTCCCCTGAAATGACAGCCCTTGCTGGAAATTATGTCAACTTTGGTGTTTTTGAGCTATATGGGGATAGGGCACTCTCTGATGCACTCGACATTGCTCTTAAGATGACACTACCAATTCCTTTGGCTGATATATTGGCTTTCCGTAAGGTATGTGAAACTTTGTCTCACTACAAAGTTTGGTAGATATTATGTTGATTTGTACTATGCTATTGTTGTATTTTCATGTAGGCACTAGCTATTATGATGGCATCGCAACATAATTACTTCAGTGATAAGTCTTTAATATAATACTACCATCAAGATATTTTATGTCTGGCCTTAAACGGAAGATAGATGCTATGTGTTATTTTTTTGCTGTAACTGCTGATTTTTGAATTTGCACCTTCAGTATAGGCGTTGATTGCCAACTCTACCATCATTCTGTACACAAGCCTGCTTACAAACAATATGAAGCAAATTAGTCCACCTGTTATCTAGGTTCTAATTAATCTTGGTTGTTGACATAGTTGTTTAGGTTGTAGACATTTGGTGTTGTTTATTGATGTATTTGTTCCTTCTGATTGTTCTTTCTCTCACTGGCTCTCTTGGCTTTTGGCAGCTGACAAGGGCCTATTTTGCGTTCTTGGAGGTTCTTTTCAACAGCCACATCGTTTTCATTTTGAACATGGATACAACCACTTTTGCGCATATAGTAGGATCACTTGAGTCTGGTCTCAAAGGTTTAGATACAAATATTTCTTCACAGGTGTGTTTTATTCCATTTTTTAGGGATAGACTATTCTATTTGTCATTTCCACACCTTCATGTTTCTCACTGCAAATTTTTAACATCTTGTACAAGCATTTAGTTTAAGCCAATTTGTTTCTAATTTAAGCTGGAAACCTGTTTGTGTATTTGCTTTTCAGTGTGCGTCTGCAGTTGATAATCTGGCTGCTTTCTACTTCAACAATATTGCTATGGGGGAGGCACCCACTTCACCTGCTGCAATAAATCTTGCACGTCATATTGCAGATTGCCCCAATTTGTTTCCAGAAGTAAGGAATTATATTTTGTAAACAGATTGATGGGATTTTATATTGATCACATGTATTTCTTTTGGTCTATGAATTGCTCTTTAGGATTGTCACAACCACTGTCCATTTTTTTTTTTTTTTCCTTCTGTAAGGCTTAATAGCAGCATATCTTTTGCTAGTTTCTATAGATCTCCACATATAAATTCAAAAGAGTGATTGAGGTGCATGGCTGGTTGTCATAGGTCTTGAAAGAATATCTTGACGTGAAGATTGCACTCTGTTTTCACTTGTATTTTTCGATGAGTTACTTATATATGATGATTATGGGAATCCAGGTCCATTTTTCTATTTTGTTCATTGTGAACGTTATACATAAATATGCATGCGTGTATTTGTAGCTGTGTTTGTGTAGGTCTATTTTTCTATCTGTTCATTGGTGCTCTTTTTTTAATAAATTAGATAACTTAGCCTTCTCTTTTATATGTATAGATATTGAAGACGCTCTTTGAGATTGTTTTGTTTGAGGACTGTGGCAATCAGTGGAGTCTTAGCAGACCAATGTTGAGCTTAATACTCATCAGTGAGCAGGTGATGCTTTGTAGTTTAGCTCATGTATTTTTCCTTCTTCTGGTGGTTTTTGTTGATTGTGAAGAGCGTAGGAATGATATTTTGAGCCAAGAGGATTGGCAAAAACTTTTTAAGTTTCAACAACATTGTTGTGTTTTTTATTCGGTAAAATCTTGAAAGGATCATTCATTCCATAAAATGGTTTTTCTGGTGGTTTTACACACTTCATCTTCATAAGGTTGCAGTTGCCTTGATTTATACCATCCAAGTGCTTAGTTTCTTGTTAGCTGAAATCTTTTCATTTCTGACTTACCATTCACCTGCAGATATTCACTGATTTGAAAGCTCAGATTTTGTCTTCGCAGGTGAGTCCTTTCTGTTACCTGCCATCTTGGCTATGTTTGTTTTAAAACATCGAGTTCATAGGTTCCGATCAAGCTTTAACTGTTCAGTTGTGGGAGAATACCATAATAATAGCAAAAAGGAAAAAGGAAATCAACTTTCAACTCAAACTTTCAGTCAAATTTCAAGGAAGAATTAAGTCTTCAATTGGGCACTACACATATTTTGTGGGGTTGGGAATGATGGAGAAGGGAGGATGGTACACAATAATTGGAGCGGGGAAGGGGATGGGACAAGGTAGGGATAACTTGTGGTGGAGATGGTGCAGTGGGTTTGGAGAACTGGGTTCTTCTGGAGGGAATAATGCAGTTTAAGAAAAGGGTGATGGGGAAGTGTTAGAAAATTACTTAAGCATATCTTTGAATGTGGCGAATCTACTGTGGGCTAGGACATTATATTCTGTTAACTAGTAAATGTTGTGAACATGGAACTTTGAAACCAGGAAAGATGTTTTTGACGGTTGGAAATTGATTATCCCTTCTTGTGACACTTGTTTGCATCATCTTGCAGCCTGCTGATCAACAGCAGCGGCTCTCCTTGTGTTTTGACAAATTAATGGCAGATGTTACTCGAAGCTTGGATTCAAAGAACAGGGACAAATTCACACAGAATCTTACCACATTCAGGCACGAGTTTCGTGTCAAATAGCTCCAACTTCTGTGAAGAGGATATATGTCTGGGAACTGAAGTTGTATGTGGAAAATGTTGTTCAATGAAGCGACTAATATACTCACTGAACACACTCCGGGATCATTGGAGAAATGCTTTGTTTTTCATCAGTTTCTCAATCTTCCCCCAAATGAATAGGCATATTTTTGAGGTTCATGGGGTTGTGGATTGGGAGAAGTTTGATAGTGTTTCTGTATAGTTCTACGTGTCCTAGAATTGTAGAGACACTCTGAATCTGGATGCTGTAGCACTAAGGGGATTCCAAGGTTTGTAGACGCTAGTGGGTGGTGGATTCCATTTGTTTTGGAGTGGTTGGTGCTGGTTTTAGAAGATCAATTCTTTTTAGGACAAAGAAAGATGTAAATCATTGATCAGGATTTATGTTTCTGTATATTATTCTGTTGTATTCTTTGTACTGTTGATAATAGAAGGAAAAGGAAATTGTGTCATTGATCTCACTTCCCTGTATGCGACTGGGGAATTAATGTCAATTATGATATTTCTGAGAATGCTGCAACAGCTTGCGAAGACTACGACCTACTTTGAGAGTTCTGTGGCTCCAGGTCCTATTGATAGAGAACACAGGTTTGGTTCTGAAAAGATGTATGACCTCTTTCTACAATTTCATTTGAGACGTTGTGACCTTTAGCTAAGGCCTCTTCACTTTTTCAGCCCTGCAACATTCGGCCCTTCGGTGTTTAGGCTTATGTATACGTCAATGACTTTTTCTTCAGGTAGGGATTTGGATACTGGTAACTGCCTACAGCTGACCTGTTTATTCCTTATGTTGGGAAACTGATTTATTCCATTTGCTCTAGAATGTCTCTCCCTCCATAGGATGTAAAATTCTTCTCTTTTTTCTTATCCCTTTTTTTCTTTCTTTGATATATATTTTTTCATTGAATTGTATTTTCAGAAGCACAAGCTTTTGAGTAGTAATTTAAATAGAACTCTAGTTTATTGGAATTTATGTAGGCTAATTCCAATCATACAGTAATTTTACATTATCAAGAAGGCTATTTCCTCTTAGCTAATTGCGGTTTTGCAAATGATAAGCTTTGTCGAGGTTTTCCTGTTGTTCACCTTGTTCTTAAACTGCAACCTATGTTTTTCCTTATGAGAGAAATGAGACATTACGAGAAATTTCCTCTGGTGATGAATTTACTTCTCACATTTATTGTGAGGAGATGTGTTAAAAATAATGTAAAAAGTCTTTCATATTGTCTAAATTCTAGTTAAAAATTATCTTCAAAATAAAATATGTATACATATATATATATATATATATATATATATATATATATACATATCCTTTCTTTAAAAGTCAATTTTAAGGAGATAATAAGTATCCTACATTGAGGATAATTAAATTTTTTATTTTTTGGTAATGTTTGAATTTAGTTAATCTTTTAATAATAACTTGTAAGTGGCCTACGGAAGCTATTTATCTTGTCAATAAGGATATAAGCACACATCCTCGATCTATTTCATTTATTAATTTAGAGATCCTTTTACCCTAAAGAGATAATCTAATTTATTCAGCAATGAAAAATGCAGAAAATTAAAGAAAAATAATGGAAGGAAATGACGAGGTGATTCAACCTAACTTGAGTTACATTATTTTAGGATGGCTTCATGACTTTCTAATTATCTTTTGCGTGGTTTTTTTTTTTTTTTTACAACTCACCCACACACGGGAGAGGGAGAGGGGATTTGAAAATCTTTTGCGTGTTTAACGGGTTCTTTTACAACATGTTATGGTTCCGGATTTAACTGAAGGCTTCTCAAAGCTGGAAGCTGGCTTGGCATTTATAGTGACTTGGATGTACCAAAAGGTTGAAAATAATGTAAACACACTTTTGTGCACATAGTCGGCGTAGAACTTAGTATTTTTTATTTTTTTATTTTGGATACGGTCAGCCATTGTTATTTATGGTTCTCGCATTTAAGATTGGAATTGACCCTAACACGAAACTCTCGATTTAATTTATTGTTTCCCTCCAAATTAGAATTAACATAAAATTTGTTATTAAGTTAATTATGTGTTCAAAGATTATTGATTTAGTTTTTAAACAAATTTAAGTACATTTACTAATTCTCAAGTTGAGTGCATTTTACCATTAAATCTTTTTCAAGTTATGTGTGCTTTACCATCAAATTTGTCTCATTCTTTACAAGTTTAAACTGAAAATAAGGAGTTTAGCTCAAAGTATACTCATGTTAATAGAAATATAGATGAAAGAATCCAACTCAGATCTATCCTCCATTCGAATCTTTCTTACCATTTTGACTACACCCCAAGGGGCAAACTTATAAGTTTTAATCATATATATATTATATTGAAGGCTTGAGGAGGGTACTTTTAAGGCTTTTACTTAGTTATTTTCTTGATTTTGGGATTTACTTATTTCCTTTTAAGCACTGCCAAGAGGGTTCTCTACCAGGAGGACGGCTCTCTTCCCGTGCAGCGCGGTATCTCGTTTCTTCCTTTTCTTCATCTTCTGCTGTTGCTGCTGCTGGCGGCCCTGATGCTGCGAGGAAGTGGTTGCTCTTCATTCGATGAAATCCTGTTCGAGGAGTATGACGCTCCTTCTACCGTTCGCCCCTACGTTACAACTGGCCTGAGTCAGAATAGCCGATTTCTAACAGTGAACTTATCTCGAAAAAAAGAATAATAGCGCTTGTAATGCTCTTCCGTCGAGGCTTCCAGAGATATGGTATGGAGTTCCTTCACATTTTCATATAGATTTCGTTGGCTAACGTATTTATAATTGGCCGGCTCTTATTCTCATAAAGCACTGAGCTCTTTTTCTTGGTTTCATTAAATGTTCATGAGAAAGCTTGCTTTGCTAATCAGGTCAAAGAAAGTCTTCTGGGTTTCCGTTCTGATATGTATCGAAACAAATGGTGTATATGCGTGCGTTTGTGTGTGCATGCGTCTGTATGTCGTATTCCTTCTTGGGCTATGAAGCAATCAAATAATAGATAGGAACAACAAGAAGAGGAGAGGGGGTATACCTAGAAAACTCGACTTATGCTTGAGATAGAAAGAACATACAATCCCCTTCCTTCGACTATGCTAAGCAACTTCTTAAAACGAAATACATGCTCAGAAGTACATTCCTAGTCCTTGCCGGAACTTCCTTGCATTTCCATCTTCCCAGACAGAGTAAATCGCTGATGTAAATTTGCGTTTCGAGACCATTGTATTCCTGCTGCGAAATTGGGGTCAAAGCTCGTTCTGCTAGCTTATGGATAACTGTATAAAAGTGGCTGATTGTATCCATCATTTAGTTCAAATCTAGCACATTCCCTATTATGGTTTCTTCTCGATCAACAGTGGAATTGGTCATCTCTTACATTCTCTTTGGATTATATTTGAACGAAGTTCAATTCTGCTATGCCATACTATATAATCTTTATAAAATAAATAGATTTTCTATTCCAAAGCGTGCAAGTTATCACTGGCAGTGTCATCTGTACCAAAACAGAAACACTAGTGTGTGGCGTGTGTGAGTGATTTATGCTCAAATCAGTGATTGAGAACTGTAAAGCGACTTGCATGAGGCCACTGATGCTTGTACTTCCACTTTATTTCTTTTTCTCTTGGAAGTGTTGTTTTCAATAGCCTTGGATTTTTTTTTTTTTTTATCAGCTTACAAAAGTACTTTATTTATTGTTCTCTGAAACTGGTGGATGTTCTGACCTAGGTGTGTGAGAACTTATGGTGACTTAGTTGTGTGCTTCATTTCATATCCACGAGTGGACTTGTAATATCAAATGAGGTTGGCAAAGCATGGTCCCAACAAAATCTTATGGTGTAATGTGAGAAAGTTCTAATGACCTATAAGGTAGACTAGAGATTATAAAGCTAACATATTGGAGAAGTGTCGTTGGTCAGGATCAAGTTATTAGGTTTTGGTGCCTCAAGATATTTCGTGAAAATATTAGGATCTATATTTTTAAAGGCAGTTCAATAAGATTACAAGTTTGAGTTGTTGGTTTTGAGTGTCTTCCTGCTAGGCAATATATCTATGCTTTTTCTTCTTGTTCATGGTTGAGTTTTCTTCAGTTTTTGGAAATATTTTCCTTTTCTTTTTAGGAGGTCTGGCTTTTGTTTTCTCCCCTAAGTTTGGTGCCTTGTGGTAACTATTAAGTAGAATTTTAATTAATGAAACTTTCACCATATTATCCTCTCTTCCAGTGGTGAGACCAGTAAAATTTTAGGTCTCGACATAGATAGAGGTCCTTGAAAAAGATTCCAAAATTCTAACTTTCCTCAACAATTTCCAGTCGCTTCTAAGCATCAACCAGAGCATTTTCTAGCCAACTAGCACCTCACCAAAATCCAATTTACAAAAGGAAATTCACCCATTAACACCTAAACTCTTGAAACTTAGAAATAAAGATTGTTCCTAGATACCTGTGAATGCCCGGCAGAACAGTCCTTCAGCTTTGTTTTTGGTATGCCTGCTTATACTTGAAAGGCCTTTTCTATTCCGTTAGAAGCCCTGAGGGAAACAACCTTTTTTTTTTTTGTTTTTTCTTTTTGTTGTTGTTGTTGTTGTTGTTGGAGCTCATTGCTCCAATATAAAGCCCAAAAACTGTTATAGAAGTTCTTGAATCTGAATTTTGATGATAGTCTGGTATTATTTCAATTTTAAAACCTCCATAGGTCTAAAAGTCGATCCTTTGGCCCCTTATCTTACCTATAGTTGATGTAGTCAGCATGTGAACTTCAATTCCAGGGCTGCTCTATGTGATTTACACTTGCTCTGTTAACTCTTGTGCATAGTTGTGGCCCAGTGCAGAAAGAGCTCAAGTCGATGCCCCACAATGAAATTTGTTAAATAACATTCTGTTTGACTTTATTTGTTGTCAGCTAGTTGTTAATATTGTTGTATAAATTACTTTCCTTGGATTTTGATTCTTTGTTTTAGAAGATTTTCCCAAATGTTAATTTACTCCCCTTTTTTCTCTTCCTGCAGCTTACCTCTTTCTATTTTATGGTTGTTGATGAAGAGTTCATTTTCAATCGTCAATATATGCTCAACTGGATTGAAGTTGATAGTCGGGAGAAAAAGCATACCAAGATACTGTTCATCAACAAATTTAGCAACATGTTCCTCATCATCGTCTGATGATGAACATCTTGGTGACCAACTTTCAACCAATGATGGTCTTTTGTTGAATGCACAATGTAAATCAATTGAAACTGGAGAAAAGCATAATATAAGGTCAGTATGTAAAATGATACATGTTTTGGTATGTGGGAACATGAATCACAGGGCAGTAGATCTGATTCTATTTCTCGTGAGAAATGATGGTGGAAAAGATGAGTCCTATATTATATTACTGAAAGCCATTCATGAAACCCATACTGAAAGAAGGGCTTTAGAAACAATATATAGCATGCTTGTTGATTGTTATCTTCAAGAAAAGATGGTAAATGTAGCTCTTAAAGTAACTTTTGAAATGAAACAGTATAACATCTTTCCTTCTCTTGGGGTTTTTAATGGACTTCTGAAGGCACTATTAGCATCAGAGAAGATAGATTTGGCTTGGAATTTATTAGCAGAAATGCAGAGCCAAGGGATAAAATTGAATGCTTCTTTTTATAGCTTATTCATTAGTGCTTTTTGTAGGAAAGGTAAATTTGAAAATGGTTGGAAATTGCTTTTGGCGATGAAAAACGATGGGATAAATCCTGATGTAGTTGCATACACAATCATTATTGATTCCCTATGTAAAGCATCTCATTTAAAGGAAGCCACCTCTATATTGTTTAAAATGAGTCTACAAGGTGTCTTTCCTGATTCAGTTTCAATAAGTGCTGTGGTTGATGGTTACTGTAAAGCAGGACAGTCAGATGGGGCAATAAATGTACTGGAGATCTTCAATCCTCGCCTCAATATTTTCATATACAATAGCTTTATTTCAAAGTTATGTACAGATGGTGATATGGTAAATGCTTCTAGAGTTTTTCATCAGATGTATGGGCAAGGTTTGCTCCCGGATTCTTCTAGTTATAATACTATAATTGGAGGACACTGTAGAGCGAGAAACATTAAAAGAGCTTTTCAATATTTTGCAAAGATGTTGAAAAGTGGAATTAAATCATCTGTTATGACATACACATTGCTAATTGATACTTGTTGCAAATCTGGAGATATGGTGATGGCAGAATGTCTGTTTTCAAAGATGATAACAGAGGGTCTGTCACCAGATGTTGTTACATTCAACACACTAATAGATGGCTATGGTAAGAAGGGCCAATTGCATAAGGCATTTGAGTTATTAAATATGATGAGAACTGCCAGTATCTCTCCTGATGTTGTGACCTATAACTCTCTTATTCACAGCCTTATTAAGAGAGGGTTTGTCAATGAGGCAAGAGATATTTTGGAGGAACTCATCAGAAGAGGATTCTCTCCTGATGTAGTGACATTCACGGATGTTATAGATGGGTTTTCAAGGAAGGGAAATTTTGAGGAGGCATTTTTTGTGTGGTTCTTTATGAGTGAGAACCATGTGAAACCTGATGTTGTGACATGCAGTGCTCTTCTCAATGGATATTGTAGGAAGCATCGTATGAAAGAAGCCAAAGTTCTATTCCATAAGATGCTTGAAATTGGGTTAAATCCTGATTTAGTATTGTACAACACTCTCATTCATGGATTTTGCAGCGCTGGAAACATGGATGATGCATGCGGCTTGGTAAGTATGATGGTTGAAAATGGTATCCTTCCAAATAACATCACTCATCGCGCACTTGTACTTGGATTTGGGAAGAAGTGGGTTAAGAATCCTGTGGAATGTGCAGCATTCAAATTGCAGCAGATACTACTGAGATATGATATTCAAGTTGATGTCGATGAATATTTAGCTGTGATAGCGCAACCTGACAACTCTATTGCTGATCCAAGGTTGGATTGATGTTGGTGAAATGACTCATAAGCTTACAGTTTTTATCTTGCTATTATCATGATGTTTCACTAAAACTCATTGCTGGTCGTTGGAATCTATATATTTTGTTGTACCACGTTGCTTGTGATTATAACTGATTTGAGTCTTGTGACATTCTCAGGTAATTAAGCTGATATGACTCTACAAATGCAGCACAGAGTCCATGGCTTTGAAGTTGGCCTTTTCAATGGGGACTTCAATCGGGATTGAGTAGGTGATGTGAGTGACGTCCATTCATTTTACTAATAAATGTTTACACAAATTTGCAAATAGATGTGTGTGCTTGCATGCGCAGATGTTGGTACTGAGTTGAACTTGTTTTGCTTTTTATTTCTTTTAGTACTCTATCCTTCACCTAAAACCAGGATAATAGTGACTTGTATCACGGGGATAAAAATGATTTAAATGTGAGTTTGAGCTTGTACATTCATGTCTTTCTTTGGGCAGTGCCTACCTGGAAACAGTTCTGGCTTTAATTGTTCAGCAACAAGTTGGTAAGTGATGGCAAATCCTCTCCTTTTACCACAATTTAGTAAACTTTTCCATGATCCTTTTTTGTTGGACAAGCAGAGAGTGGCACGGAATGGGGCGGGCATCGTAACGAACTACCAAGTATCCATTTCTTCATTTCTGAGAACGTCGAAAACAAGCTATGCTTGGGGCGCTATCTGCCTATCTTTAACACTGCGGAGTACCAATCATAAAGGTCCTCCATCTTTACCAGGTTTAACTAAGCAATTTCATTGTACATGAATGTCCAAACTTGTTTCCTTTTTCCTGTCAGAAAGTTGGAGAAGCAAGAATGACTTATACAGTTCCGGAAGGTGGTTAAGCATCGTGCATCATATACATGGTTTGGTTTCTCAACGGGCATTGTCTCGCAAGACTCGCACTTAGATGTCAGGCAGGAGATCAATCGCTTTCTTCAAGCTTGTTTATCGTGTGGATTTAGTGATGTATTTAGTTTTGGTCGTCAGTCTACTTCACAGAATTGTGAGCGAAGATTTATGTACATACATAGGTATTAAATGTGTATTATCAGTTAACATGTCGCTCAAAAGCAAAGAGCCTATTTCATTGGTTGTTTGGGAGACGGCATAACATGAGATACATCCTCTGTGGGGAAAGAATGAAATTTGATTTGCTGGATATCAGAAAAGAAATTCAGGCACTGCACTTGAATTAGGACTGTTCGAAACTCATCTGAGACTCACTAATGCAATTGTCTCACTGTTTTAGGGCTAAAGATCAACACCCTAATTCGGAAGGTCTTCAAAAGCCGATGTAATTGTTTATGGACAATGCTTAAAGGTAAGTTGGAAACCAGATCGCTTCCACGCATCTCTATGGAATATAGTTTCATATATTTTGTAGACTTGATATGAAAATAATTCCTCATGCATGCCATTCTGCAACAAATCCAACCCAAGAGAACCCTGGGAGTCCTCATAATATCAAGATCCTCTTTGTTGTAGAATACCTAGAGTCTGCCAGAAACTGGTCAAGCCGAAACTATCCTAAACTAGCCTAAACTCAGCCCAATAGATATCAGAATATCTATGATCTCTCTGCCATCTTCAGCTGACAAAAGCTCTTATGATCTCTCTGCAACCCAGTAGCGATGGCATCATCTTGTGATTCTGGAAGCATTGGAGACAAGTTCTCTTCTACCTTCGTTACCCGCCGAATAGCTACAAACTGAAACTCATCGACATTGCATAAGCAAAGCTCCTCCCAGTTGACTGAATCTGCAATAATTTCATCTAAACAGAAAAGGACTGTACTTGCAAATCTTTTGGTAGAAGCTTAAGGGAGGCGCCACCAAGTAGAAGCCCACAACAGCTTCCATCCACTAGAGGCTTTCTAAAATCATTTGAACCAAAGTTTTAGCAACCTTGGCTGCTCTATTCAGAGACAGAAACTAAAGATGTGAACGAAGTTAATGACTCCCCGCAAAAATCAAGAGGGCCGATCACACCCATCTTGTCTACACTGCAAACCATGTCACCGCCAATGAACTCAGAAAATTCGGGAACGGGAATCACGTCTGAACAACAAACTTACTAATGAAGGTGAACCTTCTAGCATCCCACACTTTAGATCAACCTGAGATCACAACCAACACCCACAAGTAACCACCCGAAACAAGCCTTCGATCATTAGCTTCACCAACACAAGTAGTCAGAACCCATCCTATGGCCACCAGAGGCCAGTTTGGAGTCCTCAAGCCAAACCCAAAAACGTGCTCTCCACTCCCACCATACTATCCCACCATATCATAAGTGAATTATGTTACCTTTTTTTTTTAAAAAAAAAAAAACTTGTAACTAGCGATGTTGATTGAATAATCTTAAGCTTGAAATTTTTACATATCTAAGGGTTTCCATCTATTTGAATGCATAATCCATTGATAAAGGCCATTGACTGTGGCGGCAGGTTTTTAGTAGTCTTTTCTTGCATCTTCACCTTGTTTCTCCTCTTTTCTACCATATTCCTCTGGTCACATAATTACTTATGACGATAACATAATCCCCTGAGAAAGAAGTGTATAATTACCTATGACGAGAAAAACAGGTTGTTGAGTTTGACAATGGACCAACAAAAAGAGGAAAACACAAACCATGTTAATCTATATGGACACTAAGGAATGATATCGTTATATTTCTAAATTTTAAAATATTTTCATATAATATTTTATAAGTGAGCTACTTTTTCAGACATAAACGTAGAAGCGCTTTTCCAAAGACAACACTAATATCTTTTATAAAATAAAACTTCATATTGTTATTATTAGTAATATTTCTATGATTTATTCTAAGAATTTACGTATCATCTAGAAGTTTGGATAAGAAGATATGTAAGAAAAGACTTTAAGTTCATTCAAGAAACTCCAATCTTGATATAATAACACCGTATTCTTTTTGTTACTATTATTTGAGCTTATGGGATCTCCAACATACAAAGTTAATAGAATTTAATATGAATGATATACAAGAGTAATTGAATTTGAATTAAATTTGATGTCTAAAGCTTAAACTGTAGAGAGAAATTTGATTTGATTTATAATTCAATAACAAGTGAATTTCTTTAGGTTATTATTAAATAGTAGTAACTTTATTTACACTTTAGGAAATTAAAAATAATAGTTTTCTTTTTTTTCGGTAGGTATAAAGGATATTTCACAGTATAAGGTAAAGATAGTCAAGAAGTCTGGCTTAGCTGTTTTGTACCTATAAAAAAATGAAGAGATTACAGAATTATTGATAAAAACTTATAAATAAATTGGAGAATATATTTTCTGGATTCTGTGGCTACTAATAAAAGCCAGTAAAAATGCGTATAAAAAGGAGAAAATATCCGGAACCGAAAAGACCAAAAAGACCACTTGGAACTTATTGAATGTAACTTGAAGTGATGGTTCCCCGTGAACTTGTCAACAAATTGATTGAAGTGGGGGGTCATCTCCATGCCATTCGTCCTTGCTACAACCGAGACGATCTGCAGATCACAAAGCCAAGAAGAAGAAGAAGAAGACAGGAGAAGATAACAACGACTTCGTCTGGAGGTTCTCTTCTTATTGCTTCGGTCCAAAACCTAGGTCTCTTTCTCTCTTGAACTTCGTAACTTCGCTTCTCGTGCCTAATCCCCAAAGGAGCTTGAAGAGGATAGCATAGTTATATGCGTACTTATGTATTAATGGGTGAATTAGTTCATTCATGTCTTTTGAGCTAGACCTATGTACAAATTGAACTATTTGTGGCGGATGAGGAGGTTGATTGAGACTGGATGAATGCAGGAATCAACAAAGACGAATTTGTTATTGTCACTGAAGCTGAAGCTGAAGTCTTGCCTAGTTGTAAAGGTTGTATATATGTGTGTTTGAAAGAAGTGTTATCATGACATTAAGATTTATTTCTGATTCAGAGAACCAGGGTTGAGTTTCTGAGTTCAAACCGTTTGATGCATGCGTTAGTTACCGATAAAAAGGGGGAAAATTGTTAGGGTCGAATGCTATGACATCGGCTGCGATTGAACAGTTTTTTTCGATGTTGACCTTAGGATGTATTGGTAAAGTTGGGTGTGATGACGGAATGAACTATTTTGCTTTCCTGTATGCTAGAAAGGCTATAGTCTGGTCATGCTATGATGGACATTGAAATGTTATGTACTAATCCATGGATTTCTCTGCTCGCCTTTTGATGTTTCATGTCTGTGAAGGTATTTTTCAAGTATCTTTATTGATCTTTATGTTTGCGATACAGGAAATTGACAAAGATGACACCTGTTTGTCCTTTTGTTAAAGCTGCCCGTCCGGAAGAGACGACTTCAAAAAAACCAGGCGAAAATCTGTGTAAATATCAGCAAGAATCCGAGAGCAAGACTAAGAAGGATGCTAGCGACTCTGCCACCATTTCTCCAAAGTGCCCATTTGGATATGACTCTGAAACGTTTAAGCTAGGTCCCTTTAGCTGTATCATCTGCCAAGCACTTCTTTTCGAAAGTAGCAGATGTGTGCCTTGTTCTCATGTATACTGCAAGTAAGCCAAATATGGGAATCTACTGTTTCAGATTTCTTTTGCCAGTGGATACTATATCATAATCCTTCTCTTTTTCCTGTTCTGATAAGTATTTTTTTTTCTTGTACAAAAAAATTTAACTCAAATCAGAGCATGTATATCACGCTTTAAGGACTGTCCACTATGTGGAGCTGATATTCAAAAGATAGAAGCTGATGCAAATCTTCAGGACAAGGTTGATCGCTTCATTGAAGGTCATGCTAGAATCAAGCGGTCTCATTCTGATATAGGAAAAGAGGAAGTATTAGGAGAGAAGAAACATGTCGTTTACGAAGATGTTTCTTTGGAGAGAGGTGCTTTCTTGGTGCAACAAGCAATGAGGGTAAGTATGGCTGGCTTTTCATGTTGTGCTAGGTTCTTATTCTTATCTGCGTGGATAAAGTGGGGCAAGAATAACAATTCTTTACGAGTGTTATCTTTCCTTTGTAAAAAGGAACTTCATATACTTCAAAACCTAAATAATATTTCAATAGTATTGATTATGTGAAGTGGCTCGTTCTTGCATTGATCAAGAGGGGTCTGCTTCAAATTTCAGCAGTTTATATACATGGGACATCTTCTTTTATTCATCTTAGGCAAGTATTTCTGCACTAATGGCTTTCCATTTGTGTAGGCATTTCGGGCCCAAAATGTTGAAAGTGCCAAGTCAAGACTCAGGATATGTTCGGAAGACATCCGAGAACAGTTAGAAAGAATGGGCAACACATCAGAGTTGTGTTCACAGCTTGGAGCGGTTCTGGGTATGCTTGGTGACTGCTGGTCTGTTCTTGATCCTTCTTGTTTATTAATTCTACAGATAAGCTTTTGCCTGTATGATTTTGTCTACACTTTCCTAGTTGACAGAAGTTTACATGCACTGTGGAACATGTTTTGAGAATAATGATAATTGGATGTTTTGGAGAAGGGTGAAAATTCCAAGAATTTCTCCTTGCAGGTGGCTAGCCGCGCTTAGGAATTTGACTTATATGCATAAAGAGATTGTAAATTATTGGTATAAAATGTGTGTGCACTGTTTGAAGTGTTTGAGGGTGATGACAATGGGATGTTGTGATCAATTACGAAATCTCAAAGAATTTCTCCTTGCAGCAGCCTAAGTTAGGGATTGACATATGCACAAAAAGAAATGGTAAATGATTGATTTGGACAAAGCTTCCTTTCCAGCTTGGTTGAATTTCCGTACCTTATTTCATATCCTTTGTGTTAATGGCTGGTCAATTCTATTTTTAACGATAACTAATCTTGAGCATAATATCATGTGCATTTTTGAAACTTTAATTTACTGAAGTTGACTTGTGACTTTCTAGGCTATGGGAATCTGAGCTTCTGGGGAAGTTTGGGAAAAGATTATACAAGCATCCAAATAGTAAGGAGAGAGAACAAAAATTGAAATAGTGATTGGTTGAAAGATGGAATTCTAGAAATAAATAAATGGGCATTCTAGAGGTCATCTCTCCTTGAGGGTGTTTAGGATAACTGCACATAGAACTGTAGTAAAAATGTGTTATTAATATCTGAAACCTACAATGTGGAAAGATTGATTCACAATGGCATAGGTCCTTTTCCAAGAAGTGTTATGGAAGTCTGGCACATACCTTGATTTGTTAAAATAGAAAAAGGAAAAAATAGCTTTAAGGTTGCCTGGTAGTTTATGTGGAATCATCACTTTTAATCATAACTGATGATGTTGTTGTTAATGGTTGTGGCTTGGGGCCAGATGGAAGCATCATAAAGGATAGATAATAATTGGAGAAATTAATTTTTTTCAAGTTGCTGGCAGCTTAGCCATTGGGTTGTACAACAAAAAGACAATCCATTGTCATCCCCAGGGAAGTTGGGATGGAGACATGGAGTTTTAGTCTTAACGCGCTCAATATAAATTAGTGATCCACTTTCAAATCATTAAGCTAGTTTAGTGCTGATGATTTTCACGACAATGTCAGAACTACTTTGATGGTTTATCAGAATCTGTTTTTTAAACTCTGTCTTTTTGCGCGGTTCTTGTGTCTTTAAGTGACATCCCCTCAGTCCTCAGGGTGCACTTTTGGTATTCAGGTTAGAAGCTTAAGTTTTAGCGGGCTTTTGACAAATTCTAGTTGTTATGGTTCACCACCAGCTGTGGTGGATGTTTTATTAGAATTAGTCAACTTTTTACAAATCCTTGCTTGTACATGATTCCTCCACCAGTTGCAGTGATTCTTCTGTGCACTATCCTACTCTGCTTTTTAGGATCTTGGTTTACTAGTTTTAGCTCCTTATGCTGAAGTGATACTCCGAGTCTGCTGTATAATCTAGTGTGTTCTAAGCTATCTATGGTTGGTGCGTAAATGATCTCCATTTAGGGTAATGTTGATAAAAGTGATGCTAAAGTGCTCAATTGATGACCATACTTACGTTTACATGTCAAATTGCACATAAAATATGCAGCAGGACGCTGCCACTCCACCAACCCTATAGTTAGGGTAGTTTCCAGTATTGATCTTTTAATCATTAATCCATATACCAGTAAAGAGGCAACTGGTGTAGCAGAAATTTCTTTCTGGGCATTCTTCAAGGGTTTCAGATTTTAAAGATTAACATTTACATGTTTAATTGTGGTTTCAACATCATCTGGAATATGTTTATGGTTTGATATCTTATCAGGTTTAAAAGTCTGCGTCCCCTTCATGATCTTATCAGACAAATTGATTGGACTTCTGTTTGATTATCTTATATTTTAGGATATCATTTCATGATTCCTTTGGGCTTTCAAACTTTCTTAATATTTAAAGACCTGTTTCCAATTAAATGCAATTGATCTCCACGCATTGGGTAGACTTCCATCTGTATGGACCATGAAATAGATAGTATTAACTAACGAGTATACATTCTTGTTGTGAAATAAAAAATTCAAAGGGAAAAAAAAAAAAAAAAGAGGCTGGGGATCCACCCATTGCATCCATGGCTGAGCAAAAACAACCAGCCATCTTTTTTGTTAACTGTTTCTTTATTTATATTTATTTACTTTGGAAATTTTGGTTTGAGGGAGGAATTTTTACCTTGGATATACTTATGATATCTTGCTGGCAGAAAACACTAAATAACTCTTGATTCCTGATTTGATTGCTGGGGTAAGATTATTTTAGCTCATCATATTTATTGCAGTCGTGCGCTGGGAGACTCTGGCTCCGCAGTCACTTACTTTGAAGAAAGTGTTGAATTTCTATCAAAATTGCCAATGGATGACTTAGAGGTTAGATCTTCTTAACCATTGTTGTATGATAATGCCATTATATATTTCATTTAACTATGATTTTGCTGACTATTATTGAACTTTTTGTTGATTTGTTATTTTTCCCTTTACAGATTACGCATACATTGTCTGTCTCACTTAATAAAATTGGTGATCTGAAATATTATGATGGAGACCTACAAGCTGCAAGGTCATACTATTTTCGATCTCTAAATGTCCGTCGTGATGCCATCAAGCATCGTTCAGATGTTCCATCGCAGGTCAGCAACTGATGCATACCTATTTCACTTCTTATCATTTACAATCTTTTGTTTGAATTCAGTAACGAAGATGATTGTGAACTTAATTTCTTGTCATTATGGAGTCGTTGAAGCTCGAATCTAGGCTACTTATCATCATTCTCTTAGTTCTGGGACAGTCAACTCTTTCACTAGATTATAAGTACTAGATTGTACCTTAACTTATATCATCAATTAAAGTTTTCTGGGGTAGGTACTAAATCTCTTAGATATGTTCCATGGATTGACTTGGCTCCAATCAAGCAGCTGTTGGGTTATATTGACATTCTATCAAGGCATCATTTTGTGAGATATTCATGTCTAGCTTGTGAAGGGAAATATTGATCTATTATCAGGAGTAGAAAGAGTGCATTTTATCTAATGATAGTGTTTTTACATGAAAAGAAAATATTTCTTGTTGAAACCAATAGTTAAGCTGGTGACAGGGAAAATAACTTATGTTGGGACATGATTATTTTTACTTTCTTTCACTGGCTAATAGTCTGCAGAGATTTCATTGAATGGAGTTCCTTGATTTAAAAGAGGCTGATTATGAATTTGCTCTCTGAGTAAAGGTTTGGCCTCTCAGATGTTTATTGATCTTCTAGCATCTTCTCATTTTGTTGATCGGTTGTTTTAGTTTGAATAGGTTGGTAATGAGTGGCAAGTTTCTGGAGGAATAATCAATTGCAAGAGTTCTTTTCTAAGTTTTGTGTGCTAGTTGTAGACAAATGTAGATTAAGTTTTGCCATCTTCCTTAAACAAGTGTGTGACACGTGATAATGGGACTGTTAATGCATATTTCCAGAGAGTATTTGGTCAGGTGGAGGTATTGGATAAGTAGTAGATTGAGGTGTGCAACTGTTTAGAGAACGGCTTACATTAGGATGGGAGCAATCTTGCTCTTTCCCAGTTGAGTTGTAGATGCTTTGTTGCCATGGTTGATTTGACTCTTTTGTTGGCTGAAACAGTTTTACTTGTGAAAAGGTCATTGTAGATGTGGAGTTATTGAGCTATGCCCATTTTAAAACGGTTTTATTTTATGCTTGGGTGCTGGAACTGGTTTTGATTTGGGGTATTACTTGCATATTTAATGTGGTTTACCTTTGTAGTTGCTATTTATTGCTTACCAATTTTTAATTTCATTTTTGATCTTGTGTCTTCAAAAAGATTGAGTTCCGCCTTTGGAATTGTATTGCTTTCTGCATGAATAGGGAATGTTTTATTGCTTTGTGGTGGGATCGTGGAAAAATATACATTGATGATGACTTCTAGTAATTGGGTTCATTTCAAGACTACGGAAGTCTGACCAAACAGAAAACTGGGAACACAGATTCTTCCATAGGTTGCAGGAGCTGGATGGTTTCCTCCTGAGAACACAGAGGACTCATGAAACTACTTAAATCATTGGTATATGGGTTTCAGAAAAAGTGACAACTGGGTTTGGATCTGAATTTTAGAAACATGGGACTCTATACTTCTAGGGAAATTTATTTGAGGAACAGTAAAGAGCCGTTCAAGTGGCAAAAACTAGCCAGCAATAAAAGATTGTTAAAAGTTGATAATGATTTGTTGTCTACATTGTTTTGATGTGATGATTTGGCTTCATAAGGTAATAAACTCTCTGTTGATGTAAATATGTAGATATATCTGAACGTATCTACGATACTCTATTAAGTTCGTATTTATGTGTCTCTGTTCTTTTTGTGTACTTCAATGCTTAGTGTCTGCACCAAAGATAAAGCTACAATCTAGAATACAGGGTAAGAAAGTTAGCTGTTTGTTTCCCGTTTTCACCAAGTGCAATTATCCTATGGTCTTTAAATATTGAGAACATTCCCTCCAGCAAAAACTTGGCAGTTTCTGACTTGCGATCCTTGCTATTCATGCAGATTCTAGATATTGCTGTTTCTCTTGCAAAAGTAGCAGATGTGGACAGGAGTCTAGGAAAAGAGGATGTTGCTGTTGATGGATTTCAGGAAGCCGTCAAATTATTGGAAACTTTGGAATTGAAACCTGAAGACGCTGCTCTTGAGCAACGTGTAAGGATTCCCTGCTTAATCTCTTTAATATAAAATTCAGGATCCTGAAAATCTTATTTAAACATACTTGTTTCCATTTGCAGCGCCTGTCTGTGCTCGACTTTCTCAAAAGCCAACTCAGAGAAACAACCTGACACGACTTTGAGTTCCTCACTGACAGCAGAGTTAGGTCAGGAGGGAGCGTAAAGAATAAGAAACACCAAAAGCAAAGGGACGTCTATATCTCCACGATTATGTTTGGACCAAATAAAGCCAATTTAGCAAAGGCACAAGAGTGGGGCTGGTCATCTGTCGCCTCCTTCAGTCACTTGGACCAGACAAACGGCCAATTCTCTCGTTTCCTTTTTATGTTATTTGATTCTTATTTTTATTCTTATTTTTATTTTTATTGTTTTGGGTGTTTGAGGACAATTAAGGTGGTCTTGTCGAACATGTTGTAAGAGAGTGGCATTTGTAAGTGTCCGTTGTCCAATCCTTTTCCAATAAAGACAACGCAAACCAGATGTATATAGTAGCCTTTTGGAACTGTGAAAGAATGTCTGATTTATAATTGTAAATCATATCAGTATCGGATATCGATGCATAACCCCAATAGTAAATCGTTGCCCTCCATGTGAGGCTAAAGTTAGGAGTCACTGTAAAAGGCAGGTGGTGGCATTTATTATGCAGTGGATTAAAAATGGATTGGTGGGAACGGAACAAATTCTTAAGAAGCAGAAAGATAAGATATGCCTGGCAAAGTTTTGGATGCGTGTGTTAGAAATCAGTGCATCGGAGAACAACAATGGACTCTGGTGCTACTCGCTGTTTTGCAATTGCAGTGCAACCCCTTTCTACGGAACGCATACTGCAATGCCTTGTATCTTAGTTTTTGTGGTCAAAAGCCTACATTCCCTGTTCTTACCTCTTTCACAGGATTTTCGCTGCAATCCTTTTCCGTTCTCAATGATATCCTTACTGCTTTCTCGGGTCTGTCAATCTTTGGTTGTCTAGCTATTGAAGGTGGATGGTTACTGAACAAAAACGGTGGGAGTGTGAAAAAAGGAAGTTGCACCGACGCCTGCGATAGCTTCTCAAGTTTCTCGGTGAAGCCAAAGGTCAAGATTCTGTCGGAGCGAGTACAGCCCTTACAAAGTGTACCAGAACAGCCTTGCAAACGCACCGAACCACCGCTATCAAAAGATGAAGCCAAGAATAAAGATGATATTATTAGGATTAAACAATACGTAAAGGGCAAGAAAATCATTGAAAGAGAGAATAAAGGGGAACAAAGGAAGAAAATTGCACGTGATCATGGAAGCAAGTAAGCCTTCTTCCTCCTAGTTTTCTAAAAAGAGGTGTGTTACTTGCATTTCAAGTCTTGAATCGCTTTTCCGTTTACCATGACATGGTTCTACTAAATATAAAAGAAGGCACTTTAATAAGTGGTGGCATTAGCAACTCGTTCCATTCACTTGTACAAGCACCGACATCTTACCTTCCATGGCTTCCCTTCTGCAACTCCTCTACTTCCTATCCGTGCCATGCATTCTCATCCGTGGCATCGCTGCTTCGAATCGGACTCCCAAGGTGAACTTTTGAATTGGGTTTGCTTGAAATCACAGTTTTGTAGTTGTGTTTCTCTCTCTTTGGCTGATGATGGAACGATACGCAAACGAAACTATTTGGTTTTCGTATGACGTTTTTTGAAGCTATATGGCACTGACAATTCAATGTCTGCATTTCTGTTGTTCTTCTTTTTGGTTGTTTCCTACCTCATTGAAATTCATCGTGCCTGCAAAAGCAAAAAGATGCAGACACGTTGACTTCTATCAGTAAACTTTTGTTGTTTCTTGGCAGCCTTATGTCGTTTACATGGGAAGTTCAACATCAAACAGTGATGGAGATGTTCAAGTTTCAGAATCAGCTCATTTGCAATTATTGTCTTCCATTATACCAAGGTTGTCACCATCATCATCAATGATCGCCTTGTTATTTTTGTTTTCTGTCTCAATATTCGAAGTAAAAGCGAACTTTTTCCTCCCTTCTGGGCAGTGAAGAGAGTGGAAGAATATCTCTTACCCACCATTATAATCATGCTTTCAAAGGTTTCTCTGCGATGCTTACTGAAGATGAAGCTGCTATATTATCTGGTAACCATCTTCCACTCTCTGTCTTCCATAAACGCTTTACGGAATTTTATAATCTAGGGTGCAGACGAATATGACGTATTTGGACTTTTACACTCAAAAAAATCGCAAAGCCGAGATGATAAGATGCTCTGCTTTTGAATTATTATGGCACCACGTGATGGGTAGCTTGTTAGGACTGTGATCATTGTATCTTACTCCATTTTAAAATAACACTAAAGATTTGAAGAACTTTGAAGATGGATTAATGAGTTGAGAAAAATCCGGATCCTTAGAAAGTGAAATAGTTACATTGTTTAATCTACTGCGTCAAATTTATCTGTACAGAAATTAACTTTTCATTCATGCTTAAGTTGAACTGAACCCTCTGTCAATGGAAATGCGAAAGCAGGTCGTCAAGATATTGTGTCCGTCTTTCCCGACTCTGTTCTTCAACTCCACACAACGCGTTCTTGGGATTTCTTGGTAGCGGAGTCTGGCCTGAGGGGGACAAGCCCAAAATATAAGTATGGCCCGAGTGATGTCATAATTGGGATGATAGACACAGGTAACTTCTACCCCAAAATAACACAATGATAAAAGGGCAAAAAGAAGTGCATTCAGCTTTTCATTTTCGATAGTTCTTCTATGAATGAGTGCCTTAACAACTGGGAAAAAAGGAGGTGTCAAATCTGTGATTTCCATTTCAAGCGGGGATATCTCCAAGCAATGATGGTACCGAGATCTTTAATTAGCTTTTCTTGACTTTGAAGTGGTATGTTTTGTTATTTTATTTGATTCTTTTGAAGAAAGTATGAAAGAATGTGTTATTTGTTACTCCAAAGTCGTAAAAATGGTGGTTTAGTAATAGAAAGGACCTCAAAAGCATGAAGATTCACAGTAAAATAAAATCTTTTCATGTTATTTAATATTTTTGTATAGAATTTAATTGTTATTTTCTTTTAAAATAACTCATGTATTTTCAAGATGTTGAAATTGAGTCCACGAGATCCCAAATAGTACTTATTCACTACTAGGCTAGGCACTTATTAATAATATTATTGTCATTGAATGAATGAAAAAACATTATCTAAGTTATTCATTGTTTTTAGTCAAAAAATTTAGTAAATTCAGACCCATTAATTAAAAAAAGTATATCAATTTTTATTATTATCCTTTATATTTTGATCAATTACTTCTTCTCTCTGATTATTGTTTCTCTGTATCATGAGAACGAAGGAAAGCCACTTCACTTTTCCTTTTCAAACCATTAAATTACTAGAGAGGGGCGCAATTTTATCATTTCAGGCTAAGATGCAAAAATGCTGGAACTTAGGATTCCAACAGAGCACTACTATGAGTTCTTACGTGTATAAGGCCAGTCTTAGCCAAACATTAAAGAAAAAGGAGAGAAGTGAGATCGACGTAAAGGAAGGCCAACATTGCAAGTCATCTTATGCATTATATTACTGCATGATTACATCTACTTGCATTATTCATTCCTTAACGTTTTAACCTTACTCCTAACTTCCATTATTCTGTCCGTGAGTGATATCTACGCTAAATCTTTATGGTCAAAATGAGCCATTTGAATACAAGAAAAAGAAGTTCGACAGATTTGAATAGCTTTTAAATTATTCTATTACAAGAAATAGGGGCTGTAAATGACAAATTTTATTAATATATTTTTTTGCCCTTTTTTTTCAACCATCTCTCAAGGGATATGGCCTGAGTCCCCGAGTTTCAGTGACAAGGGAATTGGGAAAATTCCTTCGAGATGGAAAGGAGTTTGCATGGAGGGGCCTGACTTCAAGAAATCCAATTGTAATAGGTAAATCTATATATTCTCTTTTATCCAAAGTAAACATTAAGCTCAAAAGCACTACCTGTCGTGTTAGGTACGAACCAGCACTTTCAAAAGGGCTTGTTCTGTAGCAAAAATGCGAATCCAAAGAAGAAAATATATAAAAAAATGTATGGCTTAAAAAGAACTCTAGGGTGAGAATATGTTTTACGTGTGTGCAATACAGGAAGTTGATAGGAGCAAGATACTACAAGATCCCGCTGATGGAATCGCATGGTAACAAGAGCAGTGTAGCTAAAACCTCAGGCTCTCCAAGGGATTCTGTCGGCCACGGCACTCATACTGCATCTACGGCAGCAGGCTCCTGGGTTGTCAATGCCGGCTATTATGGCTTGGCAAAAGGAAAGGCTAGAGGTGGCTTACCTTCAGCCAGGATAGCCACCTACAAGGCATGCTCCGAAGAAGGATGCGCAAGCTCCACCTTACTGAAGGCTTTTGATGATGCACTTCATGACGGAGTAGACATAATATCAGTTTCCATTGGGATGACCTCGTTCTTCCAATCGGACTTCTTAAGTGATCCCATATCCATTGGATCATTTCATGCAGAGCAAATGGGGGTTATGGTGGTTTGCTCAGGCGGGAATGAAGGTCCTCAGCCTTACACCGTCGTTAATACGGCTCCATGGATCTTTACTGTTGCTGCTTCTAATATTGACAGGGATTTCCAGTCTACCGTGTTGCTTGGGAACGGGAAAAAGTACCGAGTAAGATATTTTATGAAGTGCGCATAACTTATCTTGCTTCACCTTTTGCTACTTATTGAGGTTCAATTTTTTTCAATTTTTTTTTCTATCTGTTTTGTCTTTCAGGGATCAGCCATTAACTTTTTAAAACTTACCAAGGGGAAAATGTATCCTCTCGTATTTGGAGTGGATGTTGCTGCTAAGTTTACCCCCATAAATGAAGCAAGGTACTCTTGGATTATTATTTTTCGACTACTGCCTTTTTTTTTTTTTTTTGACATCTTGGAAATGCTTATTGATGATAAATGAAAATGATGTCTCAAAGTAATGAACTTTCCAAGTACATTCGTTCTCTTCTGCGAACTTAAAATAATTAGGATTCAGCAGGAGTACTATAGTCTGCCTTTTCCGTTTTCAAATTAAGAACTACTCCTCTTCATGGTAAACTGCAGAAATTGCTACCCAGGATCATTAGATCCAAAGAAAGTTGCAGGCAAGATTGTTGTTTGTGTTGATGATGAAGAAATCGTTTCAAGACGAATCAAGATGTTAGTTGTAGAAGATGTGAAAGCGAAGGGGTTGATCTTAATCAGCGAGTCTCAGAAAGGAGTACCTTTTGATTCAGGCAGTTTCCCTTTCACACAAGTTGGAAATACTGAAGGACTGCACATTCTTAAGTACGTCAATTCCACAAAGTAAGCATTTCTTAGATGTATGCATTCGATTTATGTTCTATCTTTTTTATTTAACTCAGATTTTTGTTATTCTCCTGTTACTTTTTTTTTTTTTCACGTGAACATCCTCTTAAGTTCTTTGTTCGGCTTGTCTTGAAGTAACATACCGCAACTAAACTTTTATTCATATGATTTATTCTCACTGAGGATCCTTGCTTTCTAGTTGAACTTACCCTTCAATATACTACTTTGATTCCACTATAGATTCCACATTTCGCATAATGCTTCAACGCAGATATAAGTTCGATGAAATCAAGATTGGGGCATTCCTCAAGAAAAATGTTACGAACTGGGGTGTTTCAGTAAGTCTAGAAAGTATAAAACCCCTCTTAACTAGATATCCCTATAAGGAAATTTTATCATTTCTAGCATATCTTGAGATAGGCCATCTATGGTCTTACAACACCATAGTTCCTGATCTGTTCTGAAGTTCCTTCTTCTAATGCCAGTCCATATCAAGGTCATTCCTTTCAGCTCGTGAAAAAAGATTGTGGGAGCTTTTGCTAAATGGCATGAATTCCATATAACCGTGTCAGCTAGGCACTCATCTTTTTCTGCTTCTATAAAACAGGAATCCAACAGCAAAAATCCTTCCAACTATTGAAGTTCCAAGATATAGACCTGCACCAGTTGTAGCATTTTTCTCATCCAGAGGTCCTGGACAGCTTACAGAAAACATTCTTAAGGTCCCTTTTCTTTCTCATGTACCTTAAGATGTGTAGGATTATAGATGCTTCTATCAAAACATTTGTTGCATAATGTACACTGGTAACTTATGCACTCTTTTAGTCTTTCAGCATACTCAAGCATATTTAACATGATTTATTATTTACGTAGCTGGCTAACCGAAGTTGAATATGTAATTTGCCACTCAGCCAGATATAATGGCCCCAGGAGTGGCCATTTTGGCTGCGATGATTCCAAATACTGAACCTAGAAGTGTTCCAATGGGTAAGATGCCATCCCAATTTGCATTAAAATCTGGAACATCAATGGCTTGTCCACATGTGACCGGTGCTGCTTCGTTGGTGAAGTCAGTGCACTATGGATGGACTCCTTCCATGATCAAATCAGCACTCATGACAACCGGTATGTTTCAGATGCTGGAAACTAAGCACGATGTCTCTCTGCACTTAGCAAACAATATCTTGGATATTAATGCTTTAAAGTTATTGAGAGACACAACAACCCGTTATTCAAGAATTTTTTCATTTAAAGTTCATAGTGTTCTGCTAACAAGCATTTTAGAGAATGTTTATTGATCTTCTGTCGCTGAGTTGATGTATTTGTTGGAATATCTCATAGTTCATAGGAATGCGCTTATCAGGTAGTGCCTTCACTAATCTTTTGTCTTTCTTATTTTGCAGCCACACTGTACAACAACATGAGAAAACCTCTGACAAACGGTTCAAACGAATTTGCAAATCCACATGAGATGGGTGTTGGAGAAATAAGCCCCGACAGAGCTCTAAATCCAGGATTGGTCTTTGAAACCACAACAGAAGACTATCTTCAATTCCTTTGTTACTGTGGCTACTCAAAGAAAAATATAAGATCTATGTTAAACACTAACTTCAACTGCCCAAAGAACTCCGTGGAAGAACTCATCTCAAATGTCAATTACCCATCAATCTCCATAGCTAAGCTCGGTCGCCATCAAACTGCCAAAACAATCAAACGGACTGTAACCAACGTTGGTTTGTCAAATACAACATACATTGCTAAAGTGCATGGTCCTGTGGGGTTGCTGGTCAAGGTATTTCCTCAGAAGCTTGTTTTTCTGAAGGGTGTGAGAAGGTTGTCCTACACTGTCTCATTCTCTGGGAAGGAAGCTCCTAGTGGCTACATTTTTGGATCTCTTACATGGTTTGATGGCCAACATTCCGTCCGCACAGTGTTTACAGTGAATGTTGAATAATTTGCGATAAGGTATTTGTAAAATAAGAAGGTGGGAATCATATAACATGGAATTGTTTTCTCTTGTAGTCAGATGTATGAGTTTTTCTTATTTTTTGCTGAGTCCATGTCTAGCATACCAATTCTGCTCAAGTTTCTACCCACTAAGAGGAAGAATCAGGTATGGTCACTTGCAACTGTTAGCTTTCTTATGAAGAAACTGCCACAGCAAGACACTGTTCGCATATCCAACAAACCATTCTCCAACGTTAGCTTTAGTTGGCTGTAATGTCATTTATTATGAATTAGGCTCTTAGTGGGTTACTCCCAAAAGACGTTGGACGATGAGTAATGACTTAAAATTTTTATAAACCTATCGAGGTGCTTTATTGCGTGCAACTTAGGACAGGCACTACGACACCTCCTAGAAGGAGAAACTAGGTCATGGACACTAGCACTTACAAGCTTTCCTGTGGGTAAATTTCCCACATTAAGATGTCGTTACATTTCCATCATCACATGTTTTCTTAGTTATCAATACTAAAAGCAATGATTTTGCCTCTTTTGTTGGCGGCTTTGATTCTTTTTTATCCACTGCTACAAACTTTGTCATCAATTTTTCATCAAGTATAATCCAACTTTTGTTATTAGTGATAGGATAACTATATTTACAGAACAACCATGTTAGTGTTTTGACCCTTTTTTCATCTTGTATGAGACCGAAAAGTTTTCTACGGCAAAGGAAAAATAATTCTTACTCTCATTGTACGACATTGGGATGCCAAGCTTGTTTAGTTTCTTTATTCATCAATTATCCTTAATTGTTCATTGATTGGCTAGTTTTTGAGGGAAAAAGTTAAATTCTTTTTAGTATGGTATCAAAAATCAAGTTCAAATATAGCATTCGATCATAGACTAAGTTCCTATGATCTTTGTCCTATTAGTCTATCTTAGTATTTGTGGATCGAATCAAGTGCATCATCCTATTATGAACTATGTTTGAGATAATAATGATAATAGGAAGATTTTATGTCATTTTTAGTATATATTCAAAGAAATCACTTTATACTTAGAATGCGAGTATATGAAAAGAACAATTATTATAATATGTCATTTATTTCTTGATTGTAATTAGAATAATTGCTTTCCTTATATAAGTCCCCCAATACATGTGATTGTAGATGAAGGTCAACAATACAAACAATTAAGCTAGTAATACAAAATTTCCTTCTGATCTCAATTTAGCTCTCTAAATTAGTTCTTTTTGGTCTTCTAACATGGTATTAGAGTTTTTTTTGTAAAAAAATATGCTTCTGTAAGTACGGATTTAATGCCATTCCCTTGCAACAATCTCAACGATTTCCCAATCTACAAAATTTGTTAGCCTTTTGGCACAACAATTGGCAAACTAAACCCAAAACAATTTACCAAACAACAGAAAAGGCTCACAACGACCAATCCTGTCCATTACCATGCCCAAAACAACGAGATCCCATACGGATCTGAACTCACACGACTTTGGGTCATTCTGTATCAAGTTTCGTGGGTCACATAGGCCCAATTGGTACACCAAGCCAATCGGGGCAAGGATAGAATCCTCACCCATTTTACTACCCTTTGCAACCATCAAGGAGCAGGTGAAAGCTTGTTGATGTGCTCTACTCTCCGGCAAGCAACGATTTCGAGCTAATGCTCGTCCGTCAGCCACTTTTGAAGCCAACAACTGCTTCGAGTTTTCTTGCCATGCTCAGAACAAGCAAACCGAAGCTCGCTTAGCATTGGGAGCGATGTAACCGCTTGGTTTTAACAATGGATGGAACTTGAAACAATGCAACCATTCATAATTTTTTTTCTTCCACTATAAGACTTTCACTATGAACATGCTTTCTTTGTTCTTGATTGCAATGTACTACTTAGAGCATTTTGTCCAAACCCTTGAGCAGCTCCTCTGCTTCATAAAGCTCCCTCGAAAGAGCGAACCATTAATAACTTTGCCTTGACAGCTTCCATTAGAAATTTAAGGTTGGATTAGAGGACAATCCCTAGTTAAAGGTATATAATAGGTAGGCATTTTATGCCCAAACCATTCATACATAATCCTATACATTAAATGTAGTGAATTTAAAAGACATAAAGCAAACCCCTTCAACAAGGTCAATAATGTTCCAAATTAAGCTAATCTTCCTAAGTCCATTTTCTATAGTTACTTGGCAAACAAACTAAAGTGGAGAATATTTTCATTCTAGTAATTGAGTACTCAAAGTTTGCAAATTCATCTGCCTAAAAGTAATTGAGAACTCAATTATTTATCTTACCTCTTTATTTATCTTGCAAAATATGACTTTTCAAGATTAATTGAACACTCAAAGTGGTGTAATTGAGTACTCAAAGCTCTTCTCAAGATTAACAACCTTGCCTCTTTATTTATTTTGCAAAATAAGACTTCAAATTTAATTTGGTTTTGCCTCCAAATAATGTAAGGATAATAAATGTTAGCTTCAATTTTTCTTGATTTTGTCCATTTCAGAACCTACTAACTAAAAAACTAATAGGCTTAGGTAAAGTTAACATAGACTTTATTATTAGCTTTCTTCTTTTTACATGTCATAATTCTATATTTTCTTTTCTAATTTGCTATATATCCATTGTCTAAACAAACACATGCCTTTTTCCCAAACTCACGAACTCCATCTCCTTTTTCACTAGTCCACTTGGACATTTGGGGTCTTTTCACATACCTCATCATGATAGATTTATGCATTTCTTAACTAAGGTTGATAATTTTTCTTATAGCATTTATGTTTTCCTTAAATGATCTAGGGCCCAAGCTCTGGCCTAAATAGCAAAATTTTATTTCACCTTCTAAACACAATTGGGATTTAATAATGCCCATTAATTTTTCAATTACAAATGTTCTTCATTTTTCTGAAGCATATGATATTATCTATAGAAGTTTTCGCTCTTACACTTCTTAACATAATCTTGTTATTAGCAAAAACACTATTATTTCCTTGAAGTAGCTAGGTTCCTAAACCAACAATCCCATATATTTAAAACTAGGAATTTTTCTACTTTATCTTAAGCTCATTTTGTTATAATGTTATAGGAATCATAACCTTTTTCTTGGATTTAGATTGTGATTGGCCATTAAATTTTTCTTTTCTCAAAATCAAAAAAATTCTTATATTTTTTACTATTTACTAGAGGGTTTCCTACAAAGGAAAGTCTATTGGCATGTTCAGTAGTCCAATTAAGGATGTTGGGCCATGGGGAGGGATTTTATTTAAATAAGGAGACTTTCTACTCTATCTTAAACCTATTTTATTATAATCATGTTATAATTGTAACCCTTTTTATTCAATTTAGATTGCGATTGGCTTCTAGATTCTCATTTTCTAAAAAATAGAGAAATTTCTAGATTCTTTACTATTAACTAAAGGATTTTTAGTTGTCCAACTAAAAATGTTGAGTCTTTAGGATGTATTTTCTACTCCATCTTAACCTCATTTATTATAACGTTGTATGAATAATAAATTTTTTCTTGGATTTAGATTGTGACCAGCTTCTTGATTTTCTTTTTCTAAAAAATAGAGAAATTTTCATATTCTTTACTATTTACTATAGGATTTCCTATAGACAAAAAGTTTGTTGGCTTGCTCAACAATTTGATTAAGAATGCTAGGTCCTTGGAAATGATTTTATTTAAACTGAGAAATTTTCTACTTCATCTTAAGCTTATTTTATTATAATGCTATTGGAATTGTAAACTTTTTTCTTGGATTTTAACTATGATTGGCCTCCAAATTTTTGTTTTCTCAAAAACAATGGAATTCCTAAATTCATTACAATTTACTATAGGATTTCATGTAAAGGAAGAATTTGTTGACTTGTTTAGCAATTTGATTAAGAATATTAGGCCATTAGGAGAGATTTTATTTAAACTAAGAAAATTTTCTACTTCATCATAAGCGAAGTTTATTCTAAGTTGTCAAAATTGTAAACTTTTTTTTGGAATTAGACTACAAACGGTTTCTAAATTTTCTATTTCTAAAAAATAAAGAAATTCTTAGATTCATTACTATCTACTAGAAGATTTCTTGTAGAGGAAGAGTTTGTTGGCATCTTTAACAATTTGATTAATAATGTTGGGCCATTAAGGGGAATTTTCTTGAAATTAAGAAATTTTCTACTCTATTTTCAGCTCATTCTATTATAATCCTACTACAATTGTAAACTTCTTGGATTTAAACTAAAATTAACCTTTAGATTTTCCTTTTTTTTTTTTCAAAAATAGAGAAATTTCTTTTTTTTTTTTAATTTTGACTAAAGGATTTTCTATAGAGGAAGAGTATGTTGGCTTGTTAAATTGTTTGATTATGGATGTTAAGCCATTTGGAAGGATTTTATTTAAACTAGGAAATTATACCCCATCTTAAGCTCATTTTATTATAATGCTATTGGAGTTGTAATCTTTTTCTTGAATTTAGACTACAATCCGCTTCTAAGTTTTTCTTTTTTCAAAAACAAAGAAATTCCTAGATTTATTACAATTTACTAGAAGATTTCTTGTAGAGAAAGAATTTGTTGGCTTGTTCAACAGTTTGATTAAGGATGTTAGGCCATTGGGAGGGATTTTATTTAAACTAGGAATTTTTCTACTTCATCATAAGCTAATTTTACTATAATATTGTTAGAATTATAAACTTTTTCTTGGATTTAGGTGACAATCAACTTCTAAATTTTTTGTTTTTCACAAACAAAGAAATTCCTAGATTCATTACTATTTACTAGAAGATTTATTCTAAAGGAAGAGTCAGTCGGCATATTGAGTAGTTTGATTAATAATGTTAAGGCATTAACGGGGATTTTATTGAAATTAGGAAATTTTCTACCCTATCTCAAGCTTATTTTATTATAATCTTGCTGGAATTGGAATTCACATATTATATTTGTTTGGACTTATCTTACTTGTCTCATTCTACAAATTATCACAAACCTAAGCCAATAACTCATATAAGTTAAGATCTATCTTTAAATATTATAAAGCACCTTTTTTTATTTAGAATGAAATAAAAGAGTATTTTTTTGGAATGCAAGAAATATTTGATTATGAGTTAAGACAACATAAAAACCTTCCAATTCTCTAATTAATGAGTGGAAAAATTGGCTAAAAAGTCATTATTAATATAATTTATTTCATATTAGCTGGTTAAGATTAGTATCACAAAAGTAGTGAAATATAGTCAATCAATATCAATGCCATATGATTAATAATACATATTTAGACAAATGTGTAACCTTATTGAATTTAGACTATAATCAACCTTTAGATTTTCTTGTTTAAAAAATAGAGATATTCTTAAAAAATTTAATATTTATTAGAGGATTTCCTATAGAAGAAAAGTATGTTAGCTTCTTCAATTGCTCAATTAAGGATGTTAGGCCATTTGGAGGGATTTTATTTAAATTAGGATATTTTCTACTTCATCTTAAGCTCATTTTATTATAATGCTATTGGAGTTGTAACCTTTTCTTGGATTTAGACTACAATCAACTTTTAAATTTTCCTTTTCTTAAAAACAAAGAAATTCCTAGATTTATTACAATTTACTAAAGGATTTCTCATAAAGGAAGAATTTGTTCGCTTGTTCATTAGTTTAATTAAAGATGCTAGGCCATCGCAAGGGATTTTATTTAAAATATGAAATTTTCTACTTCATTATTAACTAATTTTATTATAATGTTGTTAGAATTGTAAATTTTTTCTTGGATTTAGACAATAATTGGCTTCTAAATTTTTCATTTCTAAAAAATAAAGAAATTCATAGATTCATTACTATTTATTAGAAGATTTCTTGTAAAAGAAGAGTTTGTTGGTATATTCAGTTGATTAACAATGTTGGGCCATTATAAGGAATTTTGTTGAAACTAGGAAGTTTTCTACTCTATCTTAAGCTCATTTTATTATAATCTTGCTGTAATTGTAATCTTAGACTACAATTGTCCTTTAGATTTTTCTTTTCTCAAAAATAGAGAAATTCTTAAATTTTTTAATATTTATTAGGGGATTTCCTATAGAAGAACAGTATGTTGGCTTGTTCAATTGTTCAATTGTTCAATTAAGGATGTTAGGCCATTTGGAAGGATTTTATTTAAATTAGGAAATTTTCTACTCATTCATAAACTTTTTTTTAACGCTTTTTTTTTTTTTTGTCTACAATGTCACCCCCTTGATACCTTTAAGTAGTAACGTGACATTGAAAAATTAACAGCAAGCATATAGTCAAAGATACCACTCTTTCTAACCTATCTTCAACTGTGTTGCTTATTGGAGTTTCTTTAGAGATAATATTATCCATTGTTATCTTTCTCACTAGAAAAAAAAAAGAATTTGTATGAATTTATATGTGTAGCAAGAAACTGTTAAAACAAAAAGCAACATTCAACCTAAATTTATAGATCTGTTAGCCGTTTACTACTTCAAAACTTATATAAGTTAATATCTATCTTTAAATATTATAGAGCACATTTTTTTTTATTAAGAATGAAATAAAAGAGTATTTTGTTGGAAGGCAAGAAATATTTGATTATGAGTTGAGATAACATAAGAACCTTCCAAATTCTCTAATTAATGAATGGAAAAATTGTTTAAAAAGTCATTATCAATATGATTTATGTCATATTAGTTGGTTGAGATTAGTACCATAAAAATGGTGAAATATAGTCAATCAATATCAATGCCATATGATTAATAATACATATTTAGACAAATGTGTAACCTTATTGAATTTAGACTATAATTAACCTCTAGATTTTTCTTATCTCAAAAATAGAGATATTCTTAATTTTTTTAATATTTATTAGAGGATTTTCTATAGAAGAAAAGTATGTTAGCTTGTTCGATTGCTCAATTAAGGATGTTAGGCCATTTGGAGGGATTTTATTTAAATTAGGAAATTTTCTACTCCATCTTAAGCTTATTTTATTATAATGATATTGGAGTTGTAACCCTTTTCTTGGATTTAGACTACAATTAGCTTCTAAATTTTCCTTTTCTTAAAAACAAAGAAAATCCTAGATTTATTACAATTTACTAGAGGATTTCTCATAAAGGAAGAATTTGTTAGCTTGTTCATTGGTTTGATTAAAGATGCTAGGCCATTGCAAAGGATTTTATTTAAACAACAAAATTTTCTACTTCACTATTAGCTAATTTTATTATAATGTCATCATAATTGTAAATTTTTTCTTGGATTTAGACTACAATTGGCTTCTAAATTTTTCATTTTTAAAAAATAAAAAATTCCTAGATTCATTACTATTTATTAGAAGATTTCTTGTAAAAGAAGAGTTTGTTGGTATATTTAGCTAATTAACAATGTTAGGCCATTATAAGGAATTTTATTGAAACTAGGAAGTTTTCTACTTTATCTTAAGCTCATTGTATTATAATCTTGTTGTAATTGTAGTATTTTGGATTTAGACTACAATTGTCCTCTAGATTTTTCTTTTCTCAAATAAAGAAATTCTTAAATTTTTTAATATTACTAGAGGATTTCCTATAGAAGAATAGTATGTTAGCTTGTTCAATTGCTCAATTAAGGATGTTAGGCCATTTGGAAGGATTTTATTTAAATTAAGAAATTTTCTACTTGATCATAAGCTTTTTTTTTTAACACTTTTTTTTTTTTTTTTGCAATGTCACCCCTTTGATACCTTTAAGCAGTAATGTAACATTGAAAAACTAACAAAAGTATATAGTCAAAGATACCACTCTTTCTAACCTATCTTCAATTGTGTCCTTTATTGGAGTTTCTTTACCAATGATATTATCCATTGTTATCTTTCTCACCCTAAAAAAAAAAAAAGAATTTATATGTGTAGCAAGAAACTATTAAAACGAAAAGCAACATTTAACCTAAATTTGTAGATCTTCCAGCCACTTACTACTTTAGGGGGTGGGGGTAGGGGTGGGTTGTGGAGCTTGGTAGGGAGGAGCTGATGTTGCTGGCGTCAGCGAATGTTCCGGTAGTTGGGCATGCACTGTGGCATATAACAAGGGCAGGGGTGGGTATAGAAATTGGGGTCAGGGCTAGGGCCAGGGTGGGCGCTGGTTCTTCCATTGGAGTTGCTCGGAATGGATCTAAGCAATTGTCGCAGTGGGTCATGGTGTTCGATAATTCTTCTGAGCTCAAGATTTCATCACAAGTCTTGCACTTGTGCCTTAAGTATTCGCCCTATCGTGATGTTTGTCGCGTTCGTCCCATAATTGATACTATTTTCTACCTTTGGTTTTATTATAATGTTGTTGGAATCATAACCTTTTTCTTGGATTTAGATTGCAATCAACTTCTCAATTTTTTTTTCTCAAAATTAGAGAAATTCATATATTCTTTACTATTTACTAGAGGATTTCCTAAGGTCTTCGCCTAAATATTTAACCAATAAAATTCTTCTTCTATGCTTTTAGTTACTAGTGGAAGTAAAAACAAAACTTTTATTTTTAGGTATACAATTTTTAATGTTTACCATGCATAAACAAGGAAAATGGTTTAGCTTTGACCTTTTTTCTCTTTAGAAATGGAAGTAATGAAAGTAACCAATGGAACTTTGCAATAACTTCCTCATCTTTCCCTGAGATCTAAAGTAATGCTTCAACTTTTTAAAAAATTTGAGAGGAAACCATTAACCTTGAAACTTTGAAGGTTCACTTTGAAACTATTAACTATTCACCATTTTCTATGTATTCACTTCTAAAGCAAATCTCCTCACTTTTAGTGCAAATCATTTCCCTATGTCAGTCCTCATTATTCATTACTATTGCTATTTTATTATCCATCTAGTCCTCACTTCCCTTTTCCCCTTGCCAATACTTACTTTCAAAGCAAATCTCTTCATTTTCAATGCAAATCATTTCTTGTCCCTAATCCTAATTCCCTTTTCCTATTGCCATTTTAGTATATGTCCAGTCATCATTTCTTTTTCCAATGCCAATCCTCACTTCCAAATTAAATCTCCTCACTTTTGTAAGTCCAAAAGTTAGGGTTTAATTTCCCTTCCCCATCCCTTTCCTTTTAATAAACCAAAATACAAAAAGAAAAAAAGAAAAATCTCCTTACTTCTAATGTAAATCATTCCTAGTGCTAGTTCTTAGTACTCGTTGTTATTGCTATTCTAGTAATTATCCCATCCTTATTTACCTTTTACCCACTCTAGTCCTCACTTCTAAAGTAAATCTCCTTTTTTTTAGAGCAAATTGTTTCTCAGTATTATTAGTCCTCGCTACTTGTGCTATTTTTATTCTAGTATCTATCTAGTCTCCTTACTTCTAGCTTAAATTATTTACCATTGCCAGTCCTTACTACTCATTGTTATTGTTATTCTAGTATCTGTCTAGTTCTCACTTCTCTTTTTCTTAAGCCAATCTTTACTTCTAAAGGAAATCTCCTCACTTCTAGTATAAAAAATTCCCTTGCACTAGTCCTCATTACTTGTCATTATTGTTATTGTAATATATTTTAAGTCCTCACTTCCAAAGCAATTATTTTTGCTGGTTTTTTCAACCTTTTCAAATCTCCTTACTTTGAAGCTTAATAAAGTTTATGGATTGGATGAGAATGAATGAAGAAATAATGATAAATCACCCCATATCAAATCTATTACTTTGGTTCTTTCCAAAGTCCATGCCCCACCTCGATGCTTTGCCATCATATCCATTAAAATTTGCATTTATGTCTCCTTCTTCCATACGTCCAAATGAGATAAGCCTATCATAAATGTTGGGTTCACTTGCAAGTATATCTAGATTTAGATTCTTTTTGGTTTTCTTCCACTAAGATAGTCTCATATCACCTCATTAGAATCATAAGGTCCTTAATCTAGTTTGAGGACTGTTTACTTACTCTCCTTACAAGTATTATCTATTTGACTTCTAATTATGTCAGCTTTCTCCTACTTATGAATGCTACATCAATCACATTTCTATAGTCATGACCAAAAGAAATATTTGACTCTTCCAAAGACCTATGATAATAACTAGCTATAGAGGAGGAACTTAAAAACCCAATATGATAATAAGACTTAGGAAGTCATACCCCTACCACCTTTGCATAAGCCTATTAATTGTAAATTAGTCTACAACATTATATCAAGCCAAAAACACTATTAGATGTTACAAAGCTCACATTGTTACTAAGGGCTTCACATAGTAAAATAAGCTTAATTATCAAGAAAACTTGTCTTATATGGCCAAAAAAGTGATTGTTTGCTTCTTTTTTTTTCTTTTTAATAACTTTTCTCCATAATTAGCAAGTCCACTAGTATTCATATTGCTATTTTTTCTTTTTATAGTGAGTTTTTTTTTAATAACGCATACACATAGGGGAAAAGGAAGGAGGTGTCAAACCCTAACCTATTGGATTTGCAAATTAAGGGCTCTTTAACTGTTTGCCATTAAGCCAAGGGATCGCCCCCTAAAAGAGATTCCTAAATGAAATTAAAATGCTAGAGGAAGAGCTCGAACCTTCAACCTTGTGATCAAAACAAAGGGTGTAACTTGAGAACTTCCTAGAAAGACACTTATCCTAGTACT
This sequence comes from Casuarina equisetifolia, assembly GCA_028551475.1. Lineage (NCBI taxonomy): Eukaryota > Viridiplantae > Streptophyta > Magnoliopsida > Fagales > Casuarinaceae > Casuarina > Casuarina equisetifolia. Next base: position 8,805,676 of record CM052358.1, read on the forward strand.
ACTCTCGCTCATGCATGCTTAATTACATAATTTTGATGGGATCCAATGTATTAGTGCTAGTATGATCACACCTATATTTTTTTTTTCCCTTGAGATGAAAGATAGCATTAAATAAATATATGGGGCAAATGTGCTCTCTTTGACAAAAGGAAAATACTATATTTGCAATAATTGTTTTTTACATGCTTTTGGAATAAAATTTAATGTTATTAGAATATATTAACATTTTGATGGTGAGAAAAAAAAAAGAATTATAATATGAGAATGTTATAATTAAAATCATTATTTGATTACTTAATAGGTTTTTATGAGAATAACACATGCCCTTAAAGAAGGAATTCCCATTTGCAAAGTTTTAGAGGTTTCTTTATAATGGCTTGGATGAGAAAATTACACAAAAAAATCTTTGCAATTCTTCACAACCCAAAGGAAAAATCAAATGGAAAATTCCAAAAGATCTTTGTATAAACTCAAGAAAGCCTCTAAGTAATGGACCAATAGATTTAACACCATTCTGATCAAAGTTGGATTTTGACAATATTATGCCTTATTTACATAGGAAGAAGTCATTTACCAACTTATTAATTTACATCAATAATATATTAATTACCAGCAATGATAAAGTCATGATTGAAGTTGAAATGAAATTTTTTTTTTTAGACTAGCAATACAAGCCCATGGACTGATTGTTTAAGTAACAGCCTAACTCTCATAATAACTAATGGATTATTTGTTGAGTACAAGTCTAACCCATTTAATTGCCTTGTGTATATCACCACTTATGGTTGGTGTAACTTCCTTTTGTGGGACGAGTAATTACTGAATAGGTATAACTCCCTCATTAAATGTGGGAATGTTATGATCTTATTTTATAAGATTATAATTATAATCAATATTAGTGTTATAATGTTTGCCTTAGATGGAATATCTTTGGTTTAGGATATTTGATTTTGTATCTTATCCCAATTTGACATAATTGTTATTTATTTATGATTGTGTCCTAAATGTGTATTCAATAGACAAGAAAGCTTGAATGATTTATTGCTCTCATTGGCATTTATTACCTTAAAAGTGTGAATGGAATGTATTTATTGTTCCACTAGCATTTATAGAGCCATGATTAGCATATTTGTTAGAAGGTCAGGGTCAAGGATCATTTGTTTGTCAAAATGCCTTAAAGGAGCTAGGCAAGCGATGATATGTTCACTTAGAAAGCATTTGATAAGTGATCGAGCAAGATATAAGGCCTATTATGAACATGCCAATGCAAAGCTTGCCCATATAAGTCATGAATGCTAGGAGCCAGTGCAATGGCACATGTGCTTGTATTAGCAAGGGTGCATGTGGACATGCTAACCCATTCACGCTTTGCACATGCAACAATGATAAATGCCCTAGTGGAGTTTCTTGTCTTGGCAAGGGCACACTAGTCATAGACATGTGCAACAAGGAAGGTGCTTGTGCACTTGAGGATATGGACAAACTTGACTATGGCATAAGTGACACGAGAGTGGGTGGGGAAAAATAAGAGCAAGGTATAAGTGTGAAGGGGTAGGAGGAAAAATTTCAAAATAGCTTAGGAATTGTTCTAGATGTAAACTCAATTGTTACAAAAATTATAACACCTACTACTAACAATATGATGAAATAGAAACAAAGCCTAGTTTTAACAAAAAATGAGGTTTCATACAAGGAGCCAAGTATTTGACAAAATGCCCCAATGGCATAGGGAGGCAACTAGGAGAAATACTAAATTTAAAAAAGAAAGGAAAGGATTGGGATAACAATGGATCATAGATTGCCAAAGGGCGTTCAACAAAATGTTTCACCAAATAAGAACAATATCAAAGAGAATAGAAAGGTGGGAGAAGAGAAAGACAATGGTCATGTACCCAAAGTGGATATGAGAACTCGACAAATTCTTGAAGGTGACCAACATAGAAAAGATAAGAAATGGCAACTTAGGAAGAACAAATTTTCTGGTCCTCTAAAAAGGCTAACTAGTGATAAAAATGAGCTAAGGAACCAATTTGGAGTACTTAAATCGGAATGCTTGTAAGGCAAGATGGGCTAAATAGTGCAAAATACCTTGCATAAGAAAAACAATATGTAAGGAAATAGGAAAAAAATCACATATAAGGATTTTATTAGAATCAACTTGGATAGTAGGTCACCTACATTGGACAATAATATAACTTTCATTCTAAATGTCTAGTTTAATCATATAGAACATAATAGGATTGAGTCCCACCTCTAGTATAATGGCTTAGGAGTGTTATCTTTTGATCATCTACTCATTGGTTTATAATAAGTTGTTTCCTTATTGAATCATAGTTTTGCCTTAAATGTCAACATCAAACTCAAATAATCTTATGTATCCCATCTATGATTACCCATTGTCTTATGCAATGGTATGTGTGTTCTTTTATGGATGGTAGTTTTGTTTTGTCATCTTAAACATGCTAAGGAAGGCATAGGAATCACTTTGGGAATGATTCAAATAGGTTAGAATGTGCTCATAGTTGTTAGTTGTTTAAAAAGCATGTTAAGGCAGGGTAATGGAAAGAGGTAAACATATTATGTGTAATCTAATCATATATGATTGCATCTATCCAAGATCAACTATGGTCAAAATGCATGTCTATAGAACAAGCTATTTATAATGATGTAACATGGGCCTTTTGTAAAAACTTTTGAAAAGTTATCTAAAGCCTTTACTTATCCCCATCTTAGCCTCATGTAACTCAAGCCTCACTAAAATACTATGGCCAAGGCTTCTAATCCCAAGAAGAAAAAGGTTCATGGACCTTTTCTTCCAAGACTTCATTTTAGAAACACATTCTAGTTAAATTTACATAGATCGTAACAATATATTATCTTCAAACATGAAAATCTTATCTTGTATGTACTCTCCCATATACCAATCATTACTAAGCTTAAAGTTATATAATGTAAAGCATATTTTGTTTGAACTCTAATATTATATTAAAAGGTTAAAGGTTTATCTTAAAAGTTAGTTTAAAAATCAAAGGATCTACTTTTTTTTTTATTTAAACTTTATTTAAAAATCTTATCTTTCCATAAAAATTTAAAAAGTAATTGCTAAAGTAAAAAGTGGAATACTACAACAAGAGTTAGCTAAAACAAGAGGATTGTGAAGATGCAAAGAAGAATGATAAAAAAAAAAAAAAAAAGACCTTAGGATTGATAATAGTTATGGATGGCACTTTGGCCTTGACAACTAAAGACAAGCCAAGGGAAATGGCAATAAAGTCGAGATTAGGAAATCGGTAAGAGTACATTGGCATAAATCATGCAAATGACATTAAATTTAGGTTTTGTAGGCATAAAATATTGACTATAATGTTTGGTTCATATTTATTTTATTATCTAATTTAATTATAAAATGGGTGATCTAGTTTTAGGTTTAATGGCTCTTCCTTAGCATTATTTCTTATAAACTTGTTCTTGATTGATACAAGCTTTACACACCATTTGAAAGGAGTAGAAACATCTTTTATTGGGCGAGGTGTAGCATAACTTGAGCCTTTCTCCCTTTGAACCATACCAAAACACCCACCCCATCATTGAGAGATGATTTTTGGCCTTTAGTTTCACATCTTTCTTGTTGAAAGAAGTCTTACACAAATACCAAGTTACAGCAACCTAAGGGCAATACTCAAGCTCAATAACAAGGACATTAGAAAGGGAATGACAAATTTTGAATATGTGATTCTCCATTGCAAAGTAATAAGTGAGGAAGATTTAAGGATTTCGAGGAAAATATAAGATTTTTGTTGAGAAAATGAGGAGGAATTTGCAAGGTTTCTAATAAAATAGATTTCAAATAAGTGGGAACAATGGTAAAAAAAAATTACATCATCCTTCATGACCATTAAAAGCTCCCAATTCATATGACACATTTTGAGCAAAAACAAAATTACTTATATTTTTTTGCAACTTGAGTGTTTTCGCGTTCCAAACAAGGTTCTTTATTCTTGCCATGAATTGCTCTATATAACTATCGAAGGCCTTCAATTCATGTGGTACATTTTATATTAATATTTTTAACTTTTAATTTTTTAATAATTTTTTTATCTTATTTTCCTTTCCTTTTTTATGCTTTATTTATATTTTTTAACTTTTACTTTTACTTTTCTTCTTTTGGCTTTTTGTTTCTCATATATATTTAGACTCTTTTATGTTATTTTTTTTTTATTTTTATTACTTTTTTACTCTTTATTTTTTTATTGTTTTATTTTTATTTTTAAAAAACCATCTTGCCCTCCATGACCATAAAAGCTCCCAATTCATATGGTGCATTTTGAGCAAAAATAAAACTACTCATATTTTTTCACACCTTATATGTCTTTACCATTTCAAACAAGCTTCACATACAAGTGCACCCTCCAAGCACCTAAAAGACATAAAAAGTTCCTTGAATATTGATGAAACTTGGAACTAAAGGCTAGATGAACTTTCAAAGTCCATGAGATCAGCAAAATATCCTTTTCATGCATATTTCATGTTTCATATATATTTAATCATGGTATCAAATTAGCTTATTTTGTGATGTTATAATTGATCTTTTGTTTTTCTCATTAGTCAATTCTATGTCATTGATTCTAGGTTGTCAAATAGCCAATTTTTGGAAGAATTTTTTTTTTATGAGAGAATTTTTGTTTATTTTTTGTCTCATTATATCGTTTGACTTGTATTTTGTTATGGGTTTGTCCCAAGGTTTTGAGTAAACAAGATATAACATAAAGGGATAGGGAGAAAGGACGTGCATCGGCAAGGCAAAGGGCTAAACATGGGTTTTCATGCTTATTTTCATGTGTCAAATGTATTTGTGATGTAAGCATAGCCTAGATTTCTAAGACAATAGGAATGGAAAAGCTCTTATAAGAGCTAACTTGTGAAAGATGTAAACCAACTTTTGAATCAAGAAAATATTTAAGGAGGTTTGCTTTCCCTCTAAAGAAAACAAATTTAGGCTTGGGTGTTTGAACAAGAAGGAAGAACCCTTTTCCTTCATTTTTGCATACGGAAAACTTGAAGAAACCAAGTCTATTATGGGTTTTGGAAATCAAGACCATATTGTATTTCCATTCTATTCCAGCACTTAAAGCACATTGTACTTGTACACTATAGAAAAGTAAAAAAGGTACTCCTTTGTGCTCATTGATGGCCTTCTATTAGTCAATTCTATAGAGTTTTTACAACTATGTTTTCTATAAATTATAAAATTTCCTAGCTTATGTCATAAAATTATAATACAATGGCATTTTATTAAGAAAAATAATTAATTTGAGGTGTTGTTTTGTATGCATTTGATGTTATTGTATTAGGGAAAACTAGATCGCCCATGAATGAACCCTAAAATGAGTGAACTTGATCAATCCTCACGCATTCCATTCACACATTTTTTACGGCATTATTCTTCTTCTCTTTAGAACTCTCCCACTTTTGCCTTCCAAAATCTCCTTATCATGTTAATGTTGAGGTTGACTCAGCTTTTAGCCATTAGCTAAGTGCTTAATGGACTTACTCTAGATTCATTACAATATGCATTCCAACTTTTATACAAAGAAATCTAGGCCTCCCAAGATATCTTTTTGCATATTCAAATCACAAGATTAGAATAAGGAGTTTGACTAAATTAATGAAAATATACACTTAAGTTGGTGTCATAATCCAAATTTACCTACAAGCCTATTGTTATTCCCATGATCTAGAATCTAATGTTGACTACTTTAAAATATGATATTGAGGCAAAATTCTCCAAGTGAGATCCTCTACTTAATGATCCATAAACTTACCAAAAATTGGTAGGACCCTTATTTGTCTCACCCATACAAGGTCATATATTTATTATTTTGTACAAATTCTTAACCAATTTATGTACAATTCTAAGCAAAATGCCACAATGAAGTTTATTAAGTCCTTAAAGGATGTCCATGTTTGGGACTACTATTCCCTTCAAAACAAAAGTTAAAGATTATCTTGTTTGGTACAATAAATTGCTTCTTTATCTTCAAAAAAAGCATAAAATCTACAAGTTTAGTGCAAAATCTTGTAACCCACCCTTTAGACATGAGATACGTTGCATAGATCATAATAACCTCCATTATGGATTATTGCGTGATCTCAAAATTAAACTAGTGGGACTTGTAACATTATATTTGTTAGAAGAGATATTGCTCTCCCTTCCATGTCAATTTGCTATGTCATCACACCTTGTCAATATGTCACATTAGCTCATTCTTCACACTATGTTAGCCAACATAACAATGTATGCCACATCAATCAAAACATAAAAGAATAGGAATTAATTCCAAATTAATTCCATAAATCATGCTCACTCATATTTTATCAAAATTGGAAAACTCTTTTAATTAAACCAACTCTTGTCGATTTGTAATTAAGATTATTTGAAATTGAAACTCTTTCAATCATATTGACCTTCATTTAATTTGTAATTAGGTTTACTACAATTTTTTTTCTTAATTTAGATGTTTTAGCTTCCATATAAATTGGAAGTCCGTATATTTGTATTAAAATTTTATCAAATATTTCTATATAGCTTTCTTTTGATGTTCTAGGATTATTATTTGAGGAACTTGCTTTTCTAACAATAATGTGATAATGAAGCAATACTCAATATAACAATAGATATAGTTTTTCAGGAAAGAACCAAACATATCAAAATTTGCCATTTTCCAAGGGAGGAAATTTAGTTTAACATGATCAAGACCATGGATATTAATACAAAAGAGCACTATGTAGATACCTTTACAAAACCATTGTGTCATGAACAACATTCATATTTGTTAAGCAGTGCTATTAACATATATAGACTACTAGCTTGAAAGTGAGTGTTGGATATACAAATGATACTGAGAAAATTTTGCATTATTTTCAATATATTTGAAAATCATAATATTCAATTTATTGCTTGGTTATAGTTAGTATAGTTGCTTTCCTACGAGTCTCTCGTGCGATTTCTATCGTATTGCTTTATCCTATCATTCATGGACTGGCCCACGTCTAGGGTGAGGCCGTACGTCTAAGGTGAGGCCGTATGTCAAATAATGGTTGTCTTAAATCACGAATAGCTTAATTTGGAATTTTTTTAATAAGTTTACTGTCCTACTCTCTAATAATTAATTTTAAGAAAAGAATTCAGAACTCTTTGTGACATCCAAATCCCACTATTCTTTCTTAAAATTCAAATCCACACCGAGGCATGAGCCAAGAATCATGCTGTCGTGCCTAGTGTGCTTAATCTTTTCTAATTGACAGGATTACTTTTCTTCCTAATTACTTTTGGCGGCTGCATAATAGGAGGCAACCAAAAAATGGCAGAGAATAGCAAAACGAGAAACCACAACATCATAATCTTTTCTCACTGTTTGTAGGGACTTTTCATGTAATAAATTTTCACTTTCTTCGTCGAGGACCAATATGAGAAGTATTTAGGAAGGTGCTAAGATTAGGCAGGCCACAATTACCTGAGTTCTCTTCGGGCCTTCAGTGCAACTAGATTAATTTACTCCTCCATGAGCAACGGTGGCTTATGGGACATTATAAGGTCAACAATGCAAAAATTAAAACTCATCATAATCTCTTATATCCCCACTATAATTAAGTACATAGCGTTGTTGGGTTAATGTTCCATAACATTTATTATAATCGGAGGCGGTAACTGTACATGATTAATGCATTGAGAGTAATATTTATTATTGACAACTTGGTAATTATTTATTTAACCAAATTTGACAAATACAATTTAGAATTAATAAACTTCCATTTAACATAATTTCATCAAACATACTTACCCTAATTTGATTGAATTTTCCCACTACACACACGGTTGTTATGGCATTTTTGATATAATTATGATGGGTTTGGCTTCTAATAATTTGATCTTACAAGATTTCTGACGCCATGTTTCTTAGTTTATGAAATTGAATTTTCAATTGGTGCACAAAACTTGTCCTTCCTAAAAACTAACAATCTTACTTGTAAGTATATTTCTTAAATCTTAAAAAAAAAAAGATTGAATTTTCTTAATAATAACGGACCATAAATTAAGAATTACAAAAGTCTCCACCCCAACCCCAATTAAAAAAAAAAAAAAGATTGGTCAGTTGAAACTCTACGTCTTAATAGTACCAGGCCCAACAAATAAGAATTAAGCTGACGCCAACTTGTGGTGCAGGCAATCTACAGTAGTTAAAAGTACTTTTTGGAAAAAAAGAAATGAAAAGAGAACTCCAATTTTCCTATTAGATTTGAAGAATAGTTTTTAAGTATAAAAAGGATGGGATGAGATTATCCCGAGATAATCCCCTTCCCAATTACTCCCAAGTAAATAAAATTATTAGAAATGAAGTGGGAGAGAATTGGAAAGTAAAGTAAGGGACAGAATTTATCGGACCACGTGAAATAGCAGATGGAAAATTCCCACGTCATGGTGTCCGGCACGGCGATTTGATACGCAAACCGACCTTTCCTCGAGAGCATCTTTCATCTTTGTCTCTGTTTCTCCGCGGCATCTCCAATGATCAGTTAATCCCAGAAACCCAACAGGTAGCGTCCTCTGATCTAAATTTGTCTCACGCTTGGAAACACGCTTGCTTTGTTCAAACGTCTGCTTTAACTTTCTCGCTCACGAATTATGTTTTGCATGTAACGTCCCTTATTCCAATCCCCATTAATGTGTCATCTAGTTGTTCTCTTTGGGGTTTATTTTGCTTAATTTCTGTTCTGAGTGTGATTTCTTTTCAAAAATTTCTAACACTTGTAGGTAGTCTCTTGTCACCGAATCTCTGTTGTGGGATGAAATAGAGTTGGGTGTTCTTTGGGTTTTGGAGAAGTCTGTATTTTGAGGTTCCGAGGCTATGGTTGTGAAAATATGGGGTCTTAGTGTTGTGTGGTTAAAAGGTTCTGCAGTGGAAGAAGGTTGTCAACTGGGTTTTCTGATTAGATGACACTCAGGGAAGAAATGGGTAGTTTTTAAGTTTGGGAGGCTTTGCATTTTGGTTGTTTGTTTGTTTGAAAGGGCTTCGTGTGATGGAAGGAGCATCAGGTTACAACGCTGCACCTTCAACCTCTTTTGACAAGTCCAGAGTATTAGATGTGAAGCCTCTGCGTTCTCTGAAACCAGTGTTCTCAAGTTCACCTCAAGGTTCCCCTTTTGTCTGTGCCCCGCCCAATGGTCCTTTACCTCCTGGGTTTACGCCGTTTTACCCATTTTCTGTGCAACAAGGATCTCAAACCTCACCTGATCTCAACCATCCGAATCCTCCCCTGATGCGGACGCCAGTGGCTCAAATGCCTGCTCCCCTTCGGACATTTCAAAGCTCACAACCACCAGGATTCCCAGGAACATCCAATGGAGACCCTGGACTGTCAAGGGCAACATTCATTGACGTGGATGGGGAAGATGATAAATTAAGAAGTGAAGATGGTAGTTTCAGTGGTAAAAAACATTCAGGTTCTCAATTACATGGTTCGAGCTCATCTCAGAGGAAGACAAGGAAAGCTCAGCGCACTAAATCTTCCCTCTCCATTGTTTGCTCCAAAGATGCCAGTGCAAGTTTTGTTGTTGATATTAGTCCTTCCCAAAGGGATGATGGTACTAGGGAATTGGTTAATCTTGTCATGATGAGATTTGACGCAATTCGTAGGAGGCTCAGCCAAATTGAAGAAGCGAAGGAGTCCAGCACTGTGAGTATCAGGCGTGCAGATTTAAAAGCTGGAAATATTTTGATGAGCAAAGGGATCCGGACAAACATGAGGAAAAGAATTGGAGCTGTGCCTGGGGTTGAGATTGGGGACATATTCTTTTTTCGTTTTGAATTGTGTATGGTGGGAATACATGCTCAGTCTATGGGTGGAATTGACTCAATGGTTGTCAAGGATGATTTGGAAGAAGTGCCAGTGGCCGTGAGCATTGTTTCATCTGAAGGATACGATGATGATGTGGAGGATGGGGATGTTCTGATTTATAGTGGTCAGAGTGGGAATTTTGGCAAAAAGGACAAACAGAGATCTGATCAGAAGCTTCAAAGGGGTAATCTTGCTTTGGATAGAAGCTCTAAGCGGGGCAATGATGTAAGAGTCATTCGTGGTTTCAAAGACACTGTTAATCCAATGTCAAAGGTATATGTTTATGATGGGCTTTACAGAATCCAGGATTCGTGGACAGAGAGTAAATCTGGTTGCAATATATTCAAGTACAAATTTGTGAGAATGCCAGGGCAACCAGCTGCTGTTGCCAATTGGAAATCAGTTCAGAAGTGGAAGGAAGGCCTTTCTTCAAGGGTTGGACTTATTCTTCCAGACCTCACTTCAGGGGCTGAGAGTATACCTGTTTCACTTGTAAATGATGTTGATGAAGAGAAGGGTCCTGCTTATTTCACTTATTTTCCCAGTCTCAAGTATTCACAATCTTTCAACTTAGCTCAGCCTTCTTTTAGCTGCAATTGTCGTAATGCATGCCAACCTGGTGATACAAGCTGCTCCTGTATTAGGCAAAATGGAGGTGATTTTCCGTATACTAACAATGGGATCCTGGTGTGCAGAAAGCCTTTGATACATGAATGTGGTCGTGCATGTCCTTGCATTCCTAACTGCAAAAATCGACTGTTGCAGACAGGTTTGAAAGTTCGCTTGGAAGTATTTAAAACAACAGATCGGGGTTGGGGGCTGCGGTCATGGGATCCTATTCGTTCTGGCACTTTTATATGTGAGTATGCAGGTGAAATCATTGACAAAGTTAAGGTAAAGCTGGATGGGGAGGGACATGAAAATGATGAGTATGTTTTTGATACAACACGTGTTTATAATTCATTCAAGTGGAATTATGAACCTGGGTTGTTGGAGGAGGAGAGTTCTAATGATTCTGATGAGGGTTTCAAAATCCCATATCCCCTGATCATCAGTGCCAAAAACACTGGGAATGTTGCACGATTTATGAATCATAGCTGCTCACCCAATGTTTTCTGGCAACCAGTTTTATATGAACACAACAGTCAATCTCTTCTTCATATCGCCTTTTTTGCAATTAGACACATACCCCCTATGACAGAGTTGACTTTTGATTATGGGACTGCCCTTGCTAATGAGGTTGAGAGTGAGAGCACGACCAATAGGAAAACAAAATGCTTATGCCGATCATCAAACTGCCGTGGTTATTTTGGTTAGTGTTTTGGGGTATGAATGCCTGCAGAAAAAGCGTGGTGCTGGCAGACATGGTCCAGGCTATAAGGTTTGAATTCTTCGTCTTTATGTACATGCTATCTTGACTGTTAATGAATGTTTGAATTTGATCTAGTTACACGTTATCTATTTTAATTCCTTCTGTTTGTTTTTCTCCCTATATCAGAAACTGTTTTTATCTGATTCTAGAAGCATATGGGAGCAATAGGTAAGAAGGCAGCTCAACACTCCTTATAATGCTGTTATATCAAAATCTAATGGGTCTCAGACCAAAAAGTCCCCATTTACAATAAAGAAATTTCTTTACACACTCCATCAGATGATGTTAGAAAAATACTATAGCTATTATCTGGAAAAACAAACAACTGTTGATGTTTGATGATCAGACGTACTGAAATGTGATTCGGTGCTGTTTGATTCTACTTGAGGTGTTAGGAAAGCATTAGTCCTTTGTCCTGATCTATTTTCTGGGATAAGCTGTGCTGTGCTGAGGTATCTTCACAGCTTTTTCTCTGTCATTGTATCTTAATCCATTGCAGGGACCACACTCCTATCCTCTTTTCTTCCCCTCCCCCAAGGAGAACTAACAGTTTCAGAGTTGGTTTTGAGTTGCGAGAAGGAAAACCTGGAAATTGGTTCTTGTTATGGATTCAGTGATGTAATAAGGACATAGACATGGCACGCCCAATGATGGACTGGGCTTAGTTGGTTCAGTGTTTAGGTTCATGATTCATGTTAAAGAGTTTATTTCAGTTACAAATGATTTGCAGCAACAGACACACACATACTGGTATAGGAATGTAGTCTGTAATGAATGTATGTATACATCAATGTACAAGCATATGAAACGACAATGAAAAGTCCCTATTTTCTTTTCCTCTTCTTTATGTTCTGCATATTCTCATTTCTTTGAACTTTTATCCGTCTTCCTTTTTTTAACCACGATGAACAGGCATGGTACTGTGAGATAGCTAGTTTTGGGAAGCCGAAGGTTAAATTAGCATGATTGGGATGCATCTATTCATTGCTTGTATTGTTAGGGGAATCAATCACTCATGTTTGGAGAAAAAAGCTGCCGTAGAGGCTTAAGCATCTGTTTTCGAGTTTTTATTTCTGTGGATTTCTATGGACAGCAACATGTCTTCTTTTCTATCCTTTTTAGATTCAATCTGTAATCTAAAGAGGAGTATGGTATTGCCCATATATTTTAGATTTCTTTTCCTTTCAGATGATTAGCATAGTTTTCAAAAACTCTTTTTTGTGGTAAAGTACCATTATTCTGTGAATTACCTTTTTGTGCAGCATCAACTTCATGGATGCCTGTGTTCTGTCCAGTGTAGAGAAGGAAGAGCCTTGAGCTTCTACGTAGTGCTATCGCCGACCATCCTAGTAGCTGTACTTTGATTTAGGGTGATTATATTTAGAGTAGTTGATCTATCCTGGCAAGTCTGTAAGATTTTGTGTGCTTTATGATTTGGTCGATCGGTTTTTGCAATGCATGGGTGCTTATTTGGAGAAACATCTGAAGTGAAGGAGCTCTGTTGGAGCTTAGTGATCATGTCCTTGCTAATCATATGGATTCGGGTGCTGTAATTAAGAATGACAGATTACAATAGTGATGTAATTTGAGTTGAGATTCATGGCTTAATATTAGAATAGTTTTCCATAAGCTAAAAGTTAATGCTCCAGGTCTAGTGGGCGTCAAATATCTTCTACTTGCGCGCAGTCATCAGTCCTATTTTCCTGGCCTTCAATGCCGTGGAAACTTGATCCCTAAATCTATCGTTTTAAGATACCCCGGTTGTTGAGATGCTTCATTTTTACCATCTTGCTGCATTTCTTGCGGTTGGTAGATGCTCATCAACATTTACAATTTGAATCTATTGTAAAGCTTTACATTGTTGACCTCTCATGTTTCTCACTTTCACTTCCACTTCCACTTCCACTTCCACTTCCACTTATTACAGTGAAGCAACGACAGCTGAAGCAGCGGTGAAGTTTAACACGAAGCTTGCTTGGTGTCCATTCCAGCCGATACTCATGTTTAAAGGCCCTGCATTTTGCCTTCTGCAACCCCAGGTTTATTTTGTTAGAATAGTTGCTGTAAATCATTACTCCTTCCCTTGTCGCCCCCCTCCATGACCAATGCTTCGCTTCAAAATTTGTGTGGATTGAGAAGTGAAGCTTTTTGTTTCTGCTAGTCTATGCATACAAGCAGAATGGTCTTCTCTGTAATCCTGTAAAACTTCTTTTGTAATATTTGCACCTGTAATATCATGTGTTACAACTTGTGACTAATCTTATTCTCTCCTTGTTGTTTAGCCTCTCTAGCAAACCTTGTCCATCATCTAGCAAACTCACAGAACGGATCGGAGATTGTACTTCCTTAACATGAATTGACTGTGGCTTCTTTCATCCAAAATAACAATTTAAGGTTGGATAAATGAAAATGGTTAATCTCTTCTGCAGCACCTCAAATCCATCTTCTACTTTCTCCCATGAGAGTAAGACTGTATGCGAGATTTTACGAAAAAAATGGCTTGCATAGTGCGAAACTTTTGTATTCGAATTAATTAAATAAGGTATTAAATAGTTTGATAATACCGGCCATTATGATACTCTAACAGTCCGTGTAAAGCAAGAGCCTCCCGACGGTTCGGAAATCGGACAAGAGGCAATGCAGACAGGCGACGTGGTCTGGGCGAGGGTTGTGTTCCCTCACACGTGGTGGCCCGGTCTGGTCACCCGCATCGACGCCCTCGGCGTCACCGTCTCCTTCTTCGACGTCCACCCTTCCCGCTGCTTCCTTAGCTCGGAGCTCCGATCCTTCAACACTGGTTTCCCATCTCCGACGACGCTTCGCAACATCAACAATGACGATAATGGCGATAATGACGATGAGCTCTTCTTTCGTGCGTTGAAGGTGTTCGGTCTGAGGACCATTCGGAGCCTAACGTGTCCTTGCCAGCGGAGGAGTGTAAGTGGTTCGTTGGATTTGAGGAGAGCGAAATCGTTTGGGGGCGGTTGGGGTGTTGGAGTTTGTGCTCAGGATGGGCATGTCGCCGTGGGTCGAGAAGGCGGACTTCGTGGAAGCGATGGGAGCGGTTGCACAGGTTCAGGCATTTCGTGGTTATAGGTCGGCAAGGCAGAGATTAATAATCAAGGGGCAGAAGCAAATAAGAGGTAGTGAGCCCCTGTTTTACGCTTTAGTGTAATGAATTGCCTAACAAACAATGCTTATGATAATGATTTGTATCTTAGTTTTTTAAATGGGTTTTGACGTAACACATTGATGAAATTCTGGAAGCTGATCGAGTCTCATCCGGTGGCTTAGAAGAAACCAAGTCGCCGACCGTGGCGGCGCCGACCGAAACAGAGTATAGAAACGATGAAATGCCAGAAGCTCATGGAGTCTCATCTGGTGGCTTAGAAGAAACCCAGTTGCCGACCGTGGCCGTGTCGACGGAAACAGAGCATGCAGACGATGAAATGCCGGAAGCTGATGTAGCCTCATCTGGTGACTTGGAAGAAACCCAGTTGCCGATTGTAGTCATGCCGACCAAGCTTCACAAAAAAGCTAACCCCGCTCTACGTTGAAGAAGCATCTGCCCTGACCAGTAAAAAGCCAGGAAAATTCCAGCTCAGCTTTGACCGTAATATCCGTCTGCCACATCGGCATTTCTTTTGTATAAATATGTAAGAAAGCTAACTTAAGTAAACTAATCACTTCATGTTTTCTCACATCTATCTCAATCCTTTTTTTCTTTTTTCTTTTTTTTTTTTGTTTATTAGTCAGTTATAGTTTTTCATTTTAATATCAGTTTAAGAACATGTATAGGCACGAGAGAAAATAATCAGTTTTAGTTTGTATAATCACGAGACAAAGCAATTAAAAACTTGTCAGGAAACTCTTCGTTTTTGTATAATCACGATACAAAGTAATAATAACTTGTCTGTAATTATGACTATTTTAAAAATTGACAACTATAATCATGACTTTTATTGTTTATTCGAGGTGATATATAGGCGTCGTTCGATAAAGTCTGTCCCAAATTCGAAGCACAGGTGACCCATATTACGCTCTCTCATTCCTCCTTCCATCTCACCTGCCTCGGAACATGCCGGCTGGACGACAGTGATAATAAATAAATAAATAAATGAGTGCTTTGCTCTAAAATGAAACGTGGGTTAGTGTCATAGACTTAGATTTCATTTTCGAAAATTAACCTTAATTAAGAAAAATAGTTAATTTTCTTATATTATATTATCTCCCACCCAAATTTATATTACCCTCAACATAAGTGCAATCTTTTGCCAATCTCACTTTTACGAATTGACCCACTACCTATTTCAAGCTAAAGGATAATAATAGCAAGTATAAGTCCATTGTCTATTTCAAGTTAAGAGATAATAATCACAAGTCTATCGGATGGAATTATAGTTTAACTTTGATATTAGACTTGGGTTTCATCTTAAAAAAATTAACCTTAATTAGAATGAATAGTTAGATTTTTTATATAACTATATTATTTCATTTGTCTTTTTAATATATGAGAATAAAATTCATTACAATAGTGCTTCTAAGTGAATTTAAACTTACTTATGGTGGGCTTTCTTAAAAGGTTAAAAGTAATATTACAAGTTGAGAAATTTCATTAAGAATCAGGAATTGATTTTTTAGAGACATTCAATCCTCTAAAATGCCCCACAACAATAAGAATATTAAAAATGCCTTTTTATATGATCCTTAATTAAAACTAAAATCTATGGAACAACTATCAAGCTTTTATGGTACAAGATATCTCACTTATGTCTTCCATGGCATTCACTAGAAATAGCAGTTCATCCAAAATAACAATTCAAGGTTGAATAAATGAGTTTCCTAAACATTTAGCAAAGGAAAATGGTAAATCTCCTCTGCACCACCTAAAAACTATGGTCTAGTTTCTCACATGTGAGTGAATAAGACCACGAGCAAGATATCTATTATGAGCAAATTGTGAGTATTAGTATTTCACTTGAATTTTTTTTCCTTTTTAAGCCCCGCACTTGGCTGAAAAAGATCTACGGCAATTTTCTGCGGTAATTGGTAGTGATTTGCATAATGCGAGACTTTTTGCGTTCAAATTAATTAAAAAAGCTATGAAATTGTTTGATAATACTAACCATTACGTGGACTCATTTTGGAGGGAAAGGTTAAATTCAATAAATTTAGATATTCGGACAGTCCGCGTAGAGCAAGAGCCTCCGATGGTTGGGAAATCGGAGAAGAGGCAATGCAGAGAGGCGACGTGGTATGGGAGAGGGTTGTGTTCCCTCACACATGGTGGCCTGGTCTGGTCACCCGCATCGACGCCCTCGGCGTCTTTGTTTCCTTCTTCGACGTCCACCCTTCCCGCTACTTTCTTAGCTCCGAGCTCCGCGATTTCAACGCCGGTTTCCCATCTCCGATTACGCTTCGCAACATCAACAATGACGACGATGAGGGCGAGCTCTTCTTTCGTGCGTTGGAGGTGTTGGGTCTGATGACCATTCGGAGCCTAACATGTCCTTGCCAGCGGAGGAGTGGAAGTGGTTCGTCGGATTTGAGGAGAGCGAAATCGTTTCGGGCCGTTGGGGTGTTGGAATTTGTGCTCAGGATGGGTATGTCGCCGTGGGTCGAGAAGGCGGACTTCGTGGAAGCGATGGGAGCGGTGGCACAGGTTCAGGCATTTCGGGGTTATAGGTCGGCAAGGCAGAGATTAATATTCAAGGGGCAGAAGCAAAGGAGAGGTAGTGAGGCCCTATTTTTCGCTTTAGAGTAATGAATTGCCTAATATACAATGCTTATGATGATGATGATGATTTAAATCCTAGCCTTTTAAATGGCTTTTTACATAACAAATTATGATATCGCTTTAATCCAAAAACTTGAGCAATGGATCTTGTTTATGATGTTTTCAATACACGTTGAAAAACTGGATGTGCAACCGTGCCATATCAATGCTAACTTTATTACAGTAATCTTATCTCGGATTCAACTACTCATGTACACTTGAATATGTGGTAACTATATGGATGGTCGAATTGTCATGGGATTACTTTTTTCCTTTGGTGATGTCGGGTAGAGGAAGGGGCAGATGACATTGTTTGAAAAGAAAATCCACGGAACAATTTGGGGTTGATGAGCTGTTTCTTTTTCAATTGGTCAAATTTGTTGATAAGGTTCAATCTAATTGTTTGTGTCGTGCATTTTCTTAGTGAGTTATGCAATATTCTTCAAAAGGGTCAATAAAAAAATGGTTGGTATATATTATTTTAGTTGTGGTTTGTGAGATGGGTTGATTATGGGAGATTTTGTAGCAAACTGAACCTGGTAATGTTGTTACTTAGTACTGAGTCCAAGGCCGGCAAGTCCTCTGTTTGGCTGTATATGCTATTGGAGAGTAGATTTTTGGTTCTTTTTAATTTGTGGTTTCTCTTCACATTCCGTTTGGTCCCTGTGAGTTGTAACTAATGTGGTACTAGAAGGTATAGTTTAATCTCTTTGTTAAATTTACATGGACTTTTGGCCTGTTTGTTGAACCATTACTTAAGATTGAGGATTTGTAGCCATGCAGTACCTTGCTCAGTTACTTGTGTTCAACTTTCTAGATGTCAGATTTTGTGGTTTGTAATTTCCTTCTGTTTGAATATCTTTCTAGGTAGTGAGAAAAAGAACTCAGTTTCTCATGAATGGGATATTTTAGAACCGGAGGATGAATCTCAGCTGTTCTTTGAGGAAGGGAACGATAACCTGGCAGCTGTTGTAACAAACAAAACAGACCTAGATATTCCTATTTCAAATGAATCTTATGATGAGCATCGACTTGCCAGTATTTCATTGTCTCAAATTAAGCAAAGGAAGGCACAATCAGTCAATGTGATGCTGGAAAACTTACATTGTCTTGCTGTAGATCCATTCTATTGTGGTGGAAAACGCTTAAATACTGTGAAACAGAATATCTTGAGGTTCCGAGATTTGTCTTTCGAGAAAGTTGCTGGCATCTGTCTGAAAACATGCTTGCAATCTAAAGGCATTGAAGCTCAGGTTTCTCATCCTAGGTTTGTTAAGTATGAGCCAAGAATGAAGAAAGACAGAAGACAAAATTGGGGAGAAACTTTCAGGCCCTCTGTATCTTTCACAGACAATCCTGTTCACTGCTTGGGGCTAAAGAGGAAGTTTGATCAGCTACCTGCTTCCTCTAGTTCTCATAAGCTACACAAGACTATGCTAGGTCATTCATATCAGCAGATCAACAAAAATAGATGTAAAGCAAACTCAATTGATTCTTTTATTCCAGAGCCTGCATTATTTGATCCTTCCCTTCATGGCCACTTTGATGGAATTGGCAAGTTTCAGGAGCCTGAAGAAAGTTTTCATGTTTCAATGGATACTAGGGCTTGCACGACTTATGTC
Source organism: Casuarina equisetifolia (assembly GCA_028551475.1). Classification (NCBI taxonomy): domain Eukaryota; kingdom Viridiplantae; phylum Streptophyta; class Magnoliopsida; order Fagales; family Casuarinaceae; genus Casuarina; species Casuarina equisetifolia. Next base: position 8,824,343 of record CM052358.1, read on the forward strand.
AAGGTGCAGGAAACTGGGAAAAGTTCAACTAGTTGGGGAGGTAATAATGGGGTTTGTGATGAGGATGTCAAAGTTGATTTCACTTTTAGATCACTCCGACATTTTTCAACTTTGTCAACATCTAATTACATTATGGGAAAAGTCAATGTTATTGAGATTGATTCCACATTGGGAGCCAAAAGATGCTTATCACTTTCAGATCTTGCTTCTGATAAAATAAAGGAGCTGCCTGGTGATGGCCAAGGTACTACATCCATTAAATCCAACAAAGAAGCCTGCATTAGTGTCAATTTGGGAGACAGCTTTAAGGAGAATAAGGAGCTCTATAATCCCGTGGCTTCAAATTCATCATTCCAATTGCAGAGGGATCAACAGTTGGAAGATTTTCCTGCTTCTACATCTTTGCATATGAAGTTTCCTAGATACTTTAAGCTGCCATCAGAGGAGGAAGTGGTAGAAGAATTTTGTCCATTTGGCTTGGTAGATTCCGTGAGGACAAAGATATTTTCTTATACAGGTGCAGCTCAGGTGGGGTTCTTACATCCAGCTGATGCACTGGCTGCTTACAAATATGCTAAGGAAAACAGAGCTTTATTTGGTGAGGCAAATATACGGTTTTGGCTTGACCCACTAGAACACAGGAGAAGAAGAATTCAGTCTCCAGTTCCTTCTGCAGAGATTAAAGAAAAAGCAGAAAATCCAAAATCGTATCAACTATTTTGTTCTCATTTGTCACTCAAGCCACAAAGGGGAGCACATCCGGAAGCACTTGCCAGCATTTCTGCTTCTACATCTTTGAATTTGAAGTTTCCCAAGGATTTTAATCCACCACCAAAAGAGGATTTGGTAAAAGTTTTTAGTCCTTTTGGCCCAGTAGATTCCTTGAAGACAAAGATCTTTTATTATACAGGTGCTGCCCAGGTGGTCTTCTTACACCCATCTGATGCATTGGCTGCATACCAATATGTCAAGGAAACCAATCTTTTATTTGGTGAGGCAACTATCCAGTTTTGGCTTGACCCCCTGGAACATACGAGGAGAGCGTCAAAGTTTACATTTCCCTCAGCATCATTAACAGAGAAACCAGCATGCCTGAAAACATGTCCACCTGTTGGTCCCAATTCATCACCCAAATCACAAAGCGGCAACCAAATGAAAGCATTTGCCACCACCGCTACTCCTGCGTCTTTGAAGATGAAGTTTCCTGAGGATTTCGAGCTGCCATCAAAGCAGGAGTTGGTGAAGACATTTAGGCCATTTGGCACTATAGATATCCAGAGGACACAGGTTTCTTGTCATAAAGCTGCTGCTGCAGTGGTTTTCTCATGCGCCAATGATGCAGCAGCTGCTTATAAATATGCCAAGAAAAAGAGATCTTTCTTCGGTGAGTCAAACATCCGATTCTGGCTTCACCCACAGGGACACAGGAGTGGAAGAACTAAGTTTGTAGTTCCCTCACCTTTGTCAACAGGGAACCCAATGAATCTGAAATCATGTCTCAGAAAGACTAACCCCCTTGAGAACAAAGACAAGAAAAAACCTTACAAGGTGAGATTCCTCATAGAGAAATAGATCAGATCGTTTTGGTGAAAAAAAAAGAAAAGTAAAGGATGAGGACTCTGCTTCTCTTCCCCCTATTATATGCCATTTTCAGCTGTACAAAGTGTTATTATGAGGGTCATTTGGTTCCAGCTTTCATCCTCTTGAAATATGGTACTTATGTAAAGCATGTCATCTAATAAAATTCGCTTTAATTGTATCAGTTTTTTGGACCAACTTTACTGATGTTACTTTATATCAATCAGTGATGTTGATATACCACTAGTAGTTGTGGATGCATGGGGAACAAACACTTTTGCGCTGAATGATATTAGCCAGTGCCTGCACCATGCAACAAACAATGATAGTTTTGGTTCTCTAATTCATATGGATCCTGACGAGGATTATAGTGGCGAGGCTACTCGGACCTTGTCCATCAAAAGTTGTACAGCAGGAAATAAACACTCCTGCCAAAAGTGCTGATTTAAGATCTCCGACAATCAAGCATAGTGAACTGCTGCAGCCTTTATTTTGAAGAATGGTCGGGTCACTTTTTGCTACTTAAATGCAAGAGAAGCTCTAGCCCTTTCCAAAGCAAATAGAAAGCATGTGTTCGAGAGCGATAACTAGACAAGATGAATCAATCAACAATTGTCTGCGTATGTTCCCAAGTCATTTGCACTTAACTAATTCAATCTCGGAAACTATTTTCATCAAAAAAAAAAAAAAAGTTCCGCATTTTTTTTTTGTTAATTTTGGAGTAAGAATTGTACAAACAAGTAGATTCATGGGTCAATTTATGTCAATTGATTCGTGTATTTACCGAACTAATAGAAAAAAAAATTAGGTATTCATTAATTTTAACTCTTTTTGAAAGGCAAGAGAGATCAAAAAAATAAAAATAAAATAACGTCCGCTGTTCTTTAGCAAATTCTTGGTTAACATAATTTTGACCAATAACTCAAAAACAGGATTATTGGTAGAAGACCCTAAAATACTGGATTCTAATTATCTAATCTCCTTTACCCAAATATAATATATATATATATATATATATATATATATATATATATATATATATATATATAGGATATAACAGCCTTTAAATTCATAAAACAAGAAGAGAATACATATATGTGTATATCTATATGTAGACCATAATCTTTAGAATCCTGGTCGTGTTTCACTACTTGCCATTTCGGGATTTCTCGGAAAATATCAGTAATAATCAATAAGACTAAGATTCGGTAGTACCTGACCGAACTCTTGTTCGAAGTGGCGTTGTAACCACCTTTTGAATCTTCCAACCCTTATGGCAACGGCTACTTTGGCAAGGCAAATTGGGGACACGATAAAGCAAGCGGCCAGAAAGAAAGGGTCAACTGGCGGGGGCTGGTATGGCCCGCATATGGCCGCAGCCTCTCATGCCATTGCCGAGCGAATCCCGTTGGTGGATCTTGTTCTTGAAGTCAGGGATGCAAGGGTAAAATGTCCTTTGGTTTAGTACACGAATATGCTTGATGAAATGTCTGTGAGATCCTTTTCTTTTAAAATCTTGTTTTACTCTTTGATTTCTTCAGTATAGGTTAATTTTTCTTTAGCTTTGATAAATGTGATTTGCCTGCTTTAAGAGAAAATTCTCGCTTTCTTTATCCTAAAGTTAATTTCTTAATGGACTTTAAAACTATTGGCTATATTTGAGACCGAAATGGCATTGCTGTTGTTATCTAGAATTGTATGTTATGATGCTTCTATTTAAACTACAATCCAATAAAATTTGACAAATTTTATTTTTCCAGTTTGTTGGGCACCAAGCAATCTGAAACATTCATCAAATTTTGCATTGTTTTAATGTTTACTGTTTTTGCTTTCTAGATTCCATTGTCGTCAGAGTATGAACAATTAAGAGACTTCCAATCTTCTTCGAGGCGGATCATCGTGATGAACAAGATGGATCTTGCAAACCCATCTCAAACTAAGGTGGCTATTTTTTCTTCATTTAACTTTTTCTTTTTTCTCTCTCCCTCTTGTTTTCTTGAAGAAACTATCATCAATCTGGAAGCAATAAGCAATTAAACCATGTATAGGAAATATGAGGCCCTTATTAACCTCTCAATGAAATAAAAATTGTTCTGGAACTTATTGCCCTTTGTGGAGCAAGCAGTAATTCATTTCGAGTACAATGCATATAAACATGCGTTGTCCACTATAAAATACTGAAATAGCTTTCTCTACTAACTATACATTTAGCAAATTAAAGTTCAGAGTCATTTCTAATTCACGTCATTCATGACTCTCCTTTCTCTTCAAGTAACCTCTCTCTCTCTCTCTCTCTCCACCCCCCTCCTCCCCCCCCCCCCCCTTTTTTTTCCTCTTTCTGTTTACAGGAGTGGATAAGGTATTTTGAGCGACAAAAATGCATTTCTTATGGAGTTAATTCACACAATAAGGAGAACATAAAGCAGGTAAGTGTGATTTTCTCGTTCCTTCTATGTGTTTGTGGTTCATTGGGAGAATTACGTTCTATTTTTTGCAGTTTATGCGTGTATCCATTCCGTCAATAGCTTATGGATGGATTCTGATGTTAAGTGCTGGTTAAATAGATGTAGGTTTAAATCATGATATACGAGTACTTTGCAAGTGCGTGTGAGTCCGCATGTCTTTGCATATGTGTTCACACATCTAATGTCTCATTGAAATGCTATGAGCACCTCCATTATGTGATTTTACTTTACTTATATATTTTAGACTACCTAAATAACTCTTACTTATGGAAACCGCAAACTATTTTGTCCTCCTTCTGTTTTGTTTTACTTGATAGTGGCATGGTGTATATCATGATGGTTTTTTATTGTTATGTTGATATACATGTTTGTATACATATAACTCCAAAATTTATATTTATCCCCTCTTTGTTTTGAACCCATAAGTTTACCCTCTGCCAACGTCTTATTGGGATAGAGGTTCCTAGACATGGAGCTCATGGGCAAAATATTAATAGGTTTGTGAGTATAATCTGTTGTTTCTCAACTGCTCTGCACACCTAGTCAAGCTATGTCTTTCTTCTGTCCTGATTCACATATACAAGTGATCATGGATCTCCATCCCTATGTTGATTTTTTCATACCACCGACTCAATAATTTTAAACTTTATGTCAGTTATTTTCTAACTGTTTCTTTTTATCTTCATGTTTTTTGCTTGTAAACTTAGTAGCAATCAAGATTTTTCCATTTCTTACAGTTCCTAAATTTTCTACAAGCCCAAGTTAGAGAATTGAAGAAGACAGATCATTCTAGCTATACTACAACAATAATGCTCATTGGAATTCCCAATGTTGGTAAATCAGCCCTTGCTAACTCTCTACATCACATTGGAAGGATTAGTGCCACAGGTACCCCAAAAATAGTACTTATTCTCTTCAAGATATTGTGTTTAGTGGGAAGGAGCTTCTTCTACTCTTTGATTGTAAATGTTTACCATAATACTAATGCTTTCATCTTTGAATTGTAGAGAAAGGAAAGTTAAAACATGCAATAGTAAGTCCACAGCCAGGTGAGACGAAGGATATCAGCAGCCTGAAGGTGTGTGTCCTTCATTTATTAGCACACAAGAATACCATCAGGAAAACTGGCAGTTACCATTTATCCATTCAACCCAAAATCACTGCTTGTGTTAACCGTAATCTCTAACCAAAGGTTTTGGTCCTATCTGCAACCCTAAGGATCCCGTGGGTTCCAATCGTAGTTCTTAAAAAAAGGAAAAAGGAAAAAGGAAAAAGGAAAAGTAAAGATCTACTATCCCTGGTTTATCTGTTGTCTCTTTGATGCTTCTTTTGAAGACAAGGAAAAGAAAAGGACAAGAAACATTTAGAGTAGAGCACAAATATATTGGTTTTACTATTCCATAGCTTCTGCTTGACAAATGAGCATAAATAATTAAGCAACTATTTAGAGTCTCTGCATGTTTTCTTTTTGATCTCGTCTTTTATTCTTTTTATTGAGTCTTGTTGTGAGAGCGAGTTGATCTTTGTTTTTCAGATAGCTAGTCATCCCAATATTTATGTGTTGGATACCCCAGGTGTTTTGCCTCCTAAAATTCTTGACACTGAGGTCTGCTACAAGTTAGCTTTAACAGGTATGACATTACCTACTAGGTTTTCTTCCTAACATGGAATTTGATTGGTCCAGTAGCTGGTATAAGTCTGTGGGTCAGAATTACTTTGGCCTTTCATCTGGTTACTTCCACATAGAATGGAGTGGGATATCTGGGATAAGTAAGATGACTATTGAAAATTTGAATGCTTGGAACAATCTTAGCTCAGTTTCTACTTATTCTGAATGTAGGATCAATTAGAGATTGTTTAATAGGAGAACGGGAAATTGCTCAATGTTTTCTTGCCATTCTCAACTTAAGTGATGAATACAAGAAATGGGCAAAGTTCACCATGAATGACAGCGAAAGAAGGTTCCTAGATGACAAAGCAGAGCGTCTAAGTAGTTCTGAGTTAGACATGAAACAGAAAAGGCAATACCCCACGGATCACACACAGGTATCATCTTTCATTTATCATATGTCTGAAAAGATCCTGCTTTTGTAATTTGTCATCATTTAGATTTGCATATCTATGCTTCATTCTTAGAGCTATGCTTCACAACAGGTGAGAAAACTTCATTAAAGTCCACACCCTCTCTCTGACTGTAGCCTTTTTCTTGGTAATAGTCAGTAGTCGCTATCTAAGCATCTTCTGGCAAGAAGATACATGAAGGGAGATTCTTGAAAGTAATAATTGTAAGGAATACACGTCTAGGGACAGGGAAAAAAAATTCTCATTTTTGGATAAACAGTGAGGTAATATATGTATATGATATGATATGACACTAATATGGTAATATGGCTAGGTATGGAAATTAAGATATGATATGACTTGGACAGTTTTAACTAATTAATTGACAAAATGCAGTTGAGTTTGACTTAAAAAGATAAATAACCAGCACCACAATTTACAAAAACAAATCCAAAACTAAATTTCAAACAGTAAAAGATGGGAAAATAATAAGCACATATTAACTATTATTTTGTTTATCTCTTACAGAATAAATCAAAATAAAATATACAACAAACATTCCCAAATAACATCAGTTAATTTGTTATCGAGACCATCCTCGAAACAGTTGAAGAAATATCAAACCTTGCCAGCAAGAGAGAATCCCTTCGACCTGTTTGCTTCAAGAGGTCTTGTTTGCCAGCTCCTGCTCCAAATAACATGTATGATGTATAAATTCCAAATCCGACCTTTAAATCCTAAAGCCACCAAAAGCATCCGTAGACGGAAATCTAATCGTATTCTGGATTATCTACTCGTCTTATTTATTCTTATCCCTATTTATGTCATTTCTTGGGTTGTCTAAGCCAGATAGTAAGCTCACATCTGTTATTGAATTGCTTGGTAAATGGCTGCTGTGTGCCTTCCCAGCATGGTGACAAGTATACTACTGGGAAATAAAGTTACGACAGAATTGTTCAATCTTGAATGTTTCCTACATCCTTCTATTTTGATTTTGTTCCATGTAATATTGAACAGCTTGGAGAATTAGGCTGACTGCTGCTATTATCATCACTTTTTTTCTAAAATCAGATCCCAGAACTTGCTGTAGCATGAATAACTTTTCAACCGGGATTTAACTTTCTTTCTTATCTTTATTCGACATGAATTCATGCTTCTTGATGCAGGATTTCATAGTGCATGATATTCGTCGAACACTCTTTGAAACAATTTCGTCTTTTGATGGTAATATGGAAGATGAGAAAGATATGGGCAGGCTTATTGAAAAAGAGTTCGCTGCATTGCGTGAAGCTTTTCGGATTCCCATGGAACTTGGGGAGGAGGCTCAAAATAAAGTTGCTGCTAAGTTACTTAATCTCTATCGTACTGGACGACTAGGACATTATACTTTAGATCCTATACCCTGACACACCTTGTGTTGTGTCCTATACGATGTCTTGAATGTTGTCTTTTCTTCCTTTCTATAACTATTTCTAATTATACTACATATTAGCTCAAGAATTCTTTTTTTTACGTAAAGAAAGCCATTATTATTGTACCTTGTCTATATATGCGAGTTATTAGAAGATTTTCATTATCAGAGCACCAGTTGGCTTCTCACTTGTGCAGAACATCACCAGACCAATGAAAACGTTGTCCTGAAATTTCCACCCAAGAAGAACTTAACCAAATACTGAGCAAAATCTAAGTAAATAAAACGGAGAAAGAAGAATTAGAGCAGTTAATAGTCATTACAGAATGATTAGAAAAACTTATCCATGTAAGTAAACTGGATGTCTGGGATTAAACTGAGATAAAGACAACGATAAAACGGATAGGAATAAGGCAAATGAAAGGACAAGGTCTCAGTTTTTCATATTCATTAATTGTATATAATATGCTAGAGGAGATGCACTCTTATATTTTGGTCATTAACCACGGGTTGTCCAAGGATTACAAGCCTTCTGACTTCTGACTTCCTGCACATTAATGAAAGAAACAAAGATGATATAAAGTAAGGTCAGTGAGACACATCGGAGTCCTCAAATTCAAGCATGCGCCTGCATTAATAACACCCCTGAATGAAAGAATCAATGAATCCAAACACATCTAAGAAATACTGACTTGAATGAATGCCCAGAAATCATTGTTTCCATTGCAGAGTTTAGTTATTAGTGTCAATTTCAGTAAACCTTCCTTTCATGGGATCACGACCCCTTGTCTTGCCTAGTGTAGCATGTGTCACACGGAGCATAAGGTGACAGATTATCACAGCAACATTGTTTATTTATTTGTTTATTTATGTTATATCCTTCTTCCTTTTCTTCAATATTCCTAGCTCTAAAAGTTTCAAGATCAACGAAAGTGACTAAAAACAAGGGTTGTGCTTGTTGACAAATTATCACAGCACCTTAAGACACGAGCCACCATAAACATGCACAGCATATTCCAGAAGGCACCCTTCTGTTTCCATGGAATTCATGTCATGTCAAGCAATGTAAGATCCTTCCCTTTTCAATAAAGGTGCCTAAATCCAAGTAACACCTCATGTATGAAAAGCTATACCACTCAACAACTTATTGCTAGATCAAAATTATACCAAGTATATACCTATGGGTTTTTAATGTCTTTCCTATACTTATTATACAGGACAAAAAGTCATAATGATTGGAAATTATAACCAAGTCATCTATAGAAAAACTCAAAATTCTAGTTTTTACATCTCCAACTATAGTAAACATCATTTGATGGATTGAAGAAATTACTCTTAATGAAATGCAAATATGACTTCAAACTAGTCTCACCAATGCTGGCTCATACTTTCTCTTTAGTTGATTACTCGAGAAACACATTGCTTCTTTCTGGGCAGAATTCCATCTCAACTGCAGCTGTTCTATGAAGTTTACGTATGGCAAAATCCGTAAAACAGAATACCATCGTACTACAGTGTAACACACACCTCTGACCAAGCATTAATGCCCTAAAGTTAATATTCCCCAACCCCCCCAAACTCAAATGCTCACACAACATAAAGCACGCACTGAATTGTAAACTCAGGGGATAACCAAATATAGAAACTCTTTTGATTTACACTGCAAGCTGGTTTATGCGTGTCCATTGTTAATCAAAAGTCACTGTGAAAATAAAAGTAGTGTTGTGATTTAGAAAAGAAAATAAAGAAGGAAAGAGAAGACATAGACTGATAAATTAGCTCTAATGATGAGGACGTTATTGATGGTGACCTATATCATTGAAAGTGATATGGAAAGTGTTTCCTAATGATCTTGTATTATTTGAGGTTTATGCTATAAATGTTAGACCAAAAATCATGGAAATGGAAAATTTTCAATGATGAAAATAATGACAACAATGGCAACGACGAGCCTAGGAATTGAAAACATTTCGATCGCATAGTTAGGGAGGGAGCTCACCAGTCAAAAAATTATGTCAATCTGAATCTATGAGCTTGCACCATAGACATGGATTCTCTTTGTAATTGGGCCCTGGCAGCATGGACATTTAGTTCCCACATTCTTGCAGTGATCCTCAGTGCAATTGGCACATAAAACTTGATGGGCGCATGGGAGGAAAACAACAGAAACTTCATTTTCCATACAGGTCCAGCATACTCGATCAAAGAACACTTCTTCACTAGATGAATCTAGCAGTTCACCCATATCAGCAGGAATAATCTCAGAGGTGTCCATATCTGGTCTTCCAAACTTTAGTTCCCCTGGGAGGAAAACATGTGGTTGATGATGGGGGATGCTAGAATTCAGAGACATCTCAAGGTGTGATATTTCCTGCTCAAGTCGCTGAACATTATCTTTACGACATTGAGATTCCAGCTGTGTCTTTTGGTGCACTGCATCCTGATCTCTTTTTATATTGGATTCTAGTTCTCCCCTGAATCTCAGCTCTTCCTGCACCTGGACGAGGACAAGATCTCTAGCATTTATTTGCTGCCTCCATACCTCCTGCAGATAAAGCACCTCTATGAACAATTTTTTTTTTTAACGGAATAAAATAGTCACGTGTTATCAAATTTAAAAATAAAAAATCCAGATCATCATTTAGGAAATGAAAATTACAAATTGATCTGTAGAACCAACAGAAGAGTGAAGCCAGCATCAAATGATCACTGTAAAGCCCGTCAACTTAAGAAAAATCCTTGCCTGGATATTCGTTAAGGTTGATGGAATTTTACATGGCACATGTAATACAGACATAAGGGGGTGCAGAAATGGGGTTTCCTGCCTAACATATTAGCACAAATAAATTAACGAAAAATGAATGAACGTTGACAGTAAAATTAGCTACACATAGAAAAGCATAACTCCTTCACTAGATCATGTAAGCCACTATGCCCTATGAATTATTTCTTTTGTACCATACCTGTTTCTGTGCTACACAGCCTACAAATCAAAGGGGAAAGTCAACAGAAATCAGACATCTGGTAATATAATCTGTAGATTCAATGCTTCCATATCAAGTAGTTTAAAATACAAGCAAAGCAGTTCCATGGAGATAGCCAGCGTGCAGATCTATGCTTTACAGAGCCTAAGTCACATATACCAGCCAAGATTCACAAATCATGCATGATCCACTGACCAACTTGTAGAATCACCATAGGCCTCATTTGATTCTTTTGCCTTCTTAGGCAAGGTGTTAAGCACTGATGTTAGCTGCTGTAATGCTGTGTCTTCTAGCGAACCGACTCAAAAGATGAAAAATCCTTGTCTGGATATTCATTAAGGTTGATGAAATTTTACATGACACATGTAATACAGACATAAGGGGGGTGCAGAAATGGGGTTTCCTGCCTAACATATTAGCACAAATGAATTAATGAGAAATGAATGAACCTTAACCGTAAAATTTGTTACGCACAAAATAGCATAACTCTTTCACTAGATTATGTAAAACACTACGCCCTATGAATTATTTCTTTTGTACCATACTTGTTTTGGTGCTACACGGCCTACAAATCAAAGGGGAAAGTCATAGAAATCAGGCATCTGGTAATATAATCTATAGATTCAATGCTTCCATCTCAAGTAGTTTAAAATACAAGAAAAGCAGTTCCATGTAGAAAGCCAGGGTGCAGATCTATGTTTTACTGAGCCTAAGTCACATATACTGGCCAAGACCCACAAATGGTGATATGATCCACCGGCCAACATGTAGGATCACCACAAGCACCATTTGATTCTTTGCCTTCTTAGGCAAGGTGTCAAGCATTGATGTGAGCAGCTGTAATGCTATGTCTTGTAGTGAACCGACCAGAAGACGACAAAACATTCATATGAGGAATAGATGCTTTCCCGGTCAAGGGTTCAAATCCCCTCCCCCCTCCCTCTTGTGTATGAGTTAAAAAGAAAAAAAAGAGGAATAGATGCTTTGAAAGTGAGATTAAAGTGATGCCATATGTCAGCACTTTGAAGTTAGAATTGATTTGTGCAACATTTTTTTGCGAGCTAGTGGATGCTCATTGATTCTCCATGCGGGCGGACATTTTGGCTATCAAGAGCTTTGACCACAATTTATGTTTTAGTTGCCTAACCCCATGATGCTAAACTAACTAAGAAACCCAACACGATGCATCAATTTATTTTTTCACTGCCAAACAAAAATTGAAAGGAAGTAAAAGAGATTTAAACCCATCCAATCATTCTAGTTCCTTTTACCAGTGCAAAATAAGAATGCAATTCATTGGCTTATGACGAGAAAGCTATTAAAATCAATTGAAGAAAAGTGATCTTCAACCATAACCATCCATCACAAGGAATAATGTCTTTGGAAACAATGAAAACAAAGAGATATGATGGTATATGCAAAGATCATTAACTAAAAGTAATAATTTCTTTTCCAATAATAGTCAGACACTTCATTCAAATACAAAATCTACCCAACTTAGATTTTCATGTATCAAGCAATTCTTATATCTACTTGTGCAGCAGTAAGATTGGCTTTCCAGTGAAACACGAAATTCTTGTTGACGTATTATCATAAGATATGCATTGAAGCAGAAACAAGTACTACAATCTACTGCCATGGGCGCACATTTGATACACTTGTTATCAGTCACCTCAGGTTGAGCATGACTTATGCTTCAACCAATGTCATATTACTGCTTTGTCATTATAGCATACAGATCCTGGTAATATTGTAGAACTTTTGGCAGAAACAGAAACACAGTAGCAGTTCTCCAGATTGAGATGTATGGAACAGAATTGACATATTTGGAAATATGGGCTTTGATTGAGCTCCCTCATTAAGAATCTTAACATTAGAACATATGGGACCCTTCATTAGATAATAAAAAGAACGTAATTTATGGTAACTTGAAGGGATCTATATATATATATATAAGCGAAAAAGAAAGGGTGTGTTTCAAACAACACTATATTTTCAGTATGGTGAGAAAGATAGAGTTACAAGAAAGAAGGAAAAAAAAAAAAAAGGAATAAGAGGAGAAGATAGCTGTTAAAGAAGGTTCAGCCTTGAGTCGATTTATTGAATTTGTAGATCTTCACAAAATATATAAAAGTCTTACAAAGATTTTACAGCATCACATGTTAGTATACAAATAATTATTGACTGTTTGCAATCAGGAAAGATTCTTAACTGGCCTTGGGAATAGCCAACCTTCTCAATAAATGCTATGCTGGGAAGTAGCTTGAAGCATGTCCTGAACCCTGTTATGTGCTTTTAGTCTTTATGGCCATCTGGAAGCTAATTCTTCCAAGTGCCAAGCTCTTTGAGATGTTCTCATTATTAATGAAAAAAATTGGTTCTTTTTTATTAGTGTCTTTCTACTAACATAATACTTTACTTTGAGAAAAGAAAACAATATAATCAGCCAAAACATTGGAGCTTGATAGAACCTACTACACCAGCTCAGTCTATCATTTCGAAAGAAATTCTTGAATTCAATCTCAACTTGTTGAAGAGAAAAGGAGAGTTTTTCATATATGACACACTACAATTCTTGGGAACTTGAAAAGATTCATAGATTGAAATATGAAGAGTAAAAGTTCATATATTGCACCAAAAATGTATTTTTCAAATTAACAGTAGACTCAATGGAGGTCAAATTCCCAGCTTTCAAATTTTCGAAATAAATTTTTAAAGCAAAAATCAATAGTAGATAGAAATGAACTGATGGATAAAAAAATTCCTTCCCCTAAAAATCAATGTATTTTCTTCAACCATACATATATATAGATAGTAGAGAAAACATAGTAAATGGACCCATTTTTTCTCTTTCAAAAGTTATCTTCAGAAAATTAAAAAATTCCATACATATTTTCTTGTTTCATTTATTTTGAGGACACAACCCTTGGAGTTAACCAATATCAAGGTCACAAAACATATATATAAATATGATGTAATCTAAAAATTGAAACTTTTTTTTTTCCTGGAAAAGAAAGTAATGTTTCCATTGCTCCACATGCTGAGCATAAGTCAAAGTCAGTATCGAACCCTCCAATTATGAATAATTGAACTTGAAAGACTTCCTCTAATATTGTTTTCACTCTTGTCTGGAAATATTTTTCAAAATTGCATAGAACGGATAATACTAAAAGAAATGCAAATAAATTGCATACAATAGATAACATGTATAAATTAAATGTATGTATTTTTAATACCATTTGATCTAGAGCTAGATCCATGACACATCATTACCAATAGTTAACTGTAACGTTTATAAATTAAGGAGGATATAATGTAATAACTACCCCAGATTTCCTTAGACTGTAAATATCTCTGCCAAGAAGGAAAGACATAAGTACTTGCATTTTTTTATTTTAAACACGGGCTGAACCCTTGATAACTCTGAGGAGCAACTAGGATATGTTTAGTTGATGGTGATAACTCAGGTAGGACCAGTCTGAAATTTAATTAAGCTGAGATATCTCCAATCCAACCAAAAAAATTTAAACTTACAAGATTGAAAGAAAAAAAGGAATGAAAAGCAAGAAAAATCAATCTCGTGATGTATGATGAGCATGACTAGTTTCAATCCCAGAACAAAATATAGACATATCAAGAAGATGCAAATTATCCATCCCATTATAAATGGATTGTTTCCCGTCCAATTATAATTGGATTGTTTCAGTAGCAAACCAGGTTAAATAGCACTAACTCGAGGTAAAACAAGCCCTGCTTGCATACTGTCTAAAAATACTGCAGCCAAGATGGACTGTTCTATTCTGCTAACGAAATTTTTATCCCTACAGAAATATACAACAGACAGAGTAAAAACATCCAAAGCAGTGAAATTTGTCAGATTGCACCTTGAGATAAAGCCCTCCACTTTTTCCAGCCCAAGTTGAGAAGTCCCTCATATCCACTTTCTAGCATCCTCTGAGCCTCAGAAGGTCAGACCTGTTTTCCTTTCCAACTTGCATCAAGTTGAATAACTCGACTAATTCTTTAAGATCCACTAATTCTATTATTCTCTTTTAGCAACTAGTTAACTTTCAACAATTCAATGTTAGAATTGAGAGAGCTCATCTAGATCAACTGAATCACACCACTAACTTATCAATGGGACTGTGGATCCCATAAACCCTTGGTCCGTAAATATACAGAGTCCATGTTTCATGTGTTTTACACATCTTGGTCACATAGTCAATTTAAGGAGCTCATTAGGAATGAACGCTCAATGTGACCAATATCTGTCCTACACTTAGTTTCAAACTTCAATTACAACCTTCATCTGTCTATAACTAATACAGCTACAGAGAAAAATACATGTGTATAAAATTAGTATAGAAGTCAAAACTGTCAGGGAATTAACAGGGAAGATCTATGACCAAGACCTTTTACATGGGAAATTTGAAAAGTTATAGTTAGCTCTACTTTCCAGCAGAAGCTAGTAACGCACCTCAATTTCCTCTTGGGCCTTCTTGAGGTCAACCATTTGCTGATGCAAGTGTAAGGACTTCTTTTTCACTTCTTCTAGCTCTGCCTGATATTTGTCATTCTCTTTCTCCCAGGCCAAAATCTTCTTTAGGTACTTCTTTTCCCTCCTCACAGCTTTGATGTAAACATTATCTGACTCTGATGCAGTCAACTTGGAAGCTTCCACCTCTGCCTTAATTTCTGCATTTTGAACCTCAAGGCCCTTGACAGTTGTGTTCGCAAGGTCAGCTTGACAACGTTGCTTCCTAATAGCATCCTCTAGTCGCATAAGCTTCTTCCTGTTCTCTTCCTTAAGCTCCATATCATAATGCTTCCGCTGCGTGTTTATTTCATCCTCCAGTCTCAATGACCAGAGCTCCGAAAGATCATGGCTAAGCTTCTTAGCAGCTTGAACCACTTTATTTTGAGCCCACTCCTTGCGCTCCTTCACCTGTTGCTTGATTTCTTTAATATCGTGGACTAACCTTGAGATGATTTCAACCTTAGGATCTGGCGTCTCACTCCCTGAATTCTCATTTAGAGTTAAACTACTAAAGTAACTCAAAACTAAGTTAACCATACATGAGTCCTCCCATTCATATGATTCAGTTGACTTTTTGCTTGGCACGGAGCTTTTGGAAGCCTGAATTTGTTGTTGAGACATCTCACCACTAGCACGACAAGCAGCTACAAAATTTCCAATGTTCTTTTTTAAATTAGCTTCCAAGGATGGTGTAAGCTTGAAGCTTATCCCAATATATGGATTTCTGGCAGTCCAAACATCAAGTTTCTCAGAAGGACCATTTTTGCTGAATTCCTGAACCTCTTCGTCTCCTGAAAGCTGATGATGCCCTGAAGCTTCATAAGCCTCAGACAAATCATGAAGTGGACTGTCATTCTTTCCCACATGACTACCACCCTTATTTGTCACGAACGGCAATTTTACGGCTCTTGCTGTACCCAAATGAAAATTACACATGAGGAGACACCACATCGCTTCACCATTGAGCAAGTTGGGTCGAACTTGGTGAAGCATGCGAATCATCACCGCAAGTGAGTTTTTAACCATCAACTTCATCTCACCAAAAATTTTCTGGTCCTTTCCAAAAGCTCTATTGTCAATAGCAACACCAGTCCTGATATAAGCAAGCGAATTTTGCAAAATGTTTGTGAAAACATCCAAGTTCCCAAATGCATGTCCATTTGTCAAAATTGCTTTCAGCACCACATGAGGTGGATGACCATAGGATACCAACCTCGCATAAACTGCACGGTAAATTGCTTCAAGCTTCCTTAAAAGAAACTCTTCTAACTGCTCCTCACTATACAATTTCCAGTCTTTAGTATCAGTATCCAAACTCAAAAGTGGAGCTTGACCCACTTCAGGATTTTGGTCCCATTCACCAGGACCAGAATAATATCGCGCTTCACCCTGTTGAACACTTCTTTCAGACAGAGTTTGAACTAATGCAGGACTGGACGCCGCTGTTCTTGGTGCGTCATTGTTGTTGCGAGGGCTGCTGTCCGGTTTCTTGGATTGGGATTTTCGCTTGCTTTTCTTATGTTTATCTGAACCGCCCATTTTTTGGACACTGTTATGGTTTAGAATGAAAACATAAACATCAAAATCTAAAACAAAGTCTGTTGGCCAATTAAATGTGACAACAACATAAGAAAACAAAAATTCCAAGTTCCGAGTTTTATGTTATCTTTTGATTTATGTAGTTGACAACAGCTGTGAGAATCTCAACAGAAGCGCAAATAAGAAGGTAAATACAACGGAAAGAAAATGGAACAGAAGTATCACAATCCGACATTCTATCTGCGTGTCTTTTCTTTCTCTTGAGCTTTGGCAGAATCCACACAGAAAAGGAAGAAACATAAACCCCATTTTACGGATACTGTAAAGACAAGAGGTCTCAAAATCAAGCTACTCTGAAACCGGAAAAGCCAAGAAAGAACCAATATCTCGATCCTTACTTCCATAAAGAAACCGAAAGTCTAAACCTTTCGGGCCTCCATTTTTTCCCCCTTTTGTTCAAGTGACATAATTTTACACGGAAGAAGTAAAAAATACTAAAACGCTTTAGTTTCTTTCAGTTCAGGTTTAGTTGTCAGCATTATTTTCTCAGCAGCCAAACAGCAAAGAACACAAAATCACATTCACCCATAAAGAAAAAAAACAACTTTGATGCTTCAGAGGACCATCTTACGAGAAATGATCAATGAAGCTAACCTTTTGTTCGAGTTGCATACGTTCACTGAACTCTCTGAGTCAAAACAAACAGAGAGCAAGTGTTTAGAGGGTCACTGTCCCAAAGAGAGAGGCGTAATGTACGAGACAGAAGGTTTTACTCTTCCACATCTTTCTTATCTTCTCCCTTTGCAATTGCTTATCTCAAACCAAGATCGAGACGCCACATCACAAAAAATGATCTTCAGTTTCGGAGGACACCGGGCTTACGATAATACGGATGTAGCAGATTGAAAGATTTCGAAACTTCCAATTTTCAGGTGGTGGGGTTGCCATGGTTAAGTCAAATGGAGTTTCAGAAGGACGAATGAGATGATGACAAGTCAGCAGATAAAATTGAACGTATGAGAAAGTGCCATATAAGGTTCGAGTGGGCCGTTACACTTCTTCGCCTACGTGCATGGCTTACACCTCTCACGAACAGAGAAGGAAAGTAAATGCATGGCCACAGCGTGTCAATACGTGGAGGAAAGGAAGGGTAGAATCGACTTCTCCGCTTGACATCTGATCCAAACACATAAAAATCTCTAAAAAATTATCCATATCTAATCTATAATACAACTGAGTTACCATGTAATTGGTTTTGGTTTGCCATATTTAGGCCCACCAAGTTAAGCAGCATGTTTTAGTCCATTTAATTACTTGACAAAACAGCAAGGAGGAGACAAGACAGAAAACAAGAACAACTCTTGATCAATTTTTTGGAGTTTTTGAAATGATTTGTTGGAATTTGATATATTTTGGGTCATTTAAAAGTTTAAAGTTCATGATTGTTATGATATCAAAGGGTGTTTGGAGTATAAACCCCAACTAGAAAAGTTCATCTCTTATTTTATTAAATACTTTGACGGGGTTGATCTTACCTTTTATGTTAAAGTTTAATCACTTGCCAGAGGAGTAGAAAATAGAATACAATAGTAAAGGTAGCCGTAGAACACAAAACAAACTTACCTTAAGATTTATAAAAGTTAGAGATTTAATTCACCTACTTCTTAAGTTGTTCTCGAGACTTATGAACAAGATGGGTTTTGTCCAAACCAACCAAACACAAATGAGTTGCAAACAGGTCAAGCCCAAGTAGGTGAGGCCCATATGGGAAGCAAGCCTTGTCTTTTAGCCTACTCCAAACCCAAATCCCGATTTGGTGCTTTTTCAGGTCACCCACCAAACCCAGGTTGGAACCCAAGTTAGTTCTTTAGGGTCAAATCCTTATGTATTTGGGTAAGTACATTGCTTTCCTTTCTTTCGCGCCAACAATGATCGATTAAAGCCAGGTGACCTAATGTACGCACCTTCATTCAAAGGGCCTAAGTTGATACTCATCACTCCTATATTCTACTCCTCTGGCAAGTGATTAAACTTTAACATAAAAGGTAAGATCAACCCCGTCGAAGTATTCAATAAAATAAGAGATGAACTTTTCTTCTAGTTGGGTTTAAACTCCTAACACCCTTTGATATCTTAACAATCATGAACTTTAAACTTAAAAATAACACAAAATATATCAAGTTCCAACAAATCATTTCAAAAACTCCGAAAAATTGGTCAAGAGTTGTTCTTACCATTTTTGTGTTTGATGTTATATTTCCCAGCCCCTTATTCTTTGAAACAAAATAATTTGTCATATCTCAAAGTATTTATCTGTAGCTTAGAGTTTAAGATCCCAAACATTGACCATAGCATGATATAAAGCACCCATTTAGAATACACCTCAAAGGTTTATATAAATCACGTCCTTGACTAAGTAGCGTGAATTACAGGGCAACTTATTAGCATAATTCTTGCCATTCAATTTATAACAATATGGCTTTATTCAAGTGAACTGGAAAGCATCCATGAAAGCATATGTAGAGAGAATTTCAATTCTTTGGAGGAGTGTTGGCAGACTTCCAATGAAGGTGATCAGTGTTTCCAAAGAGACTACTACCAGCTACCTCCTCGATTGGTATGGCATCACATATCTCTTTCAGGTCCGCTTTTGTAAGTTTCACCTTTAGAGAGCCGATGTTCATATCCAGATTCTTGATTTTGGTTGTCCCTTCAAAAAATTCAAGGTATATAAACAATAAGAAATAGCAAGTTACAATCAACGAACATTAGTGGAGAAACAACGTTCTCGGACTAGCTCAAATATCTAGATTTTATGGGTATCATGAAGAGATTTGGCACAATGGATAAAATAACCTCACAAAGCAGTTCAAAGTATTATGCACAACATGAATACGACTAATAATATGTTAATTATTGTACTAAATTTCTTTCTTAAATTGAAAAGAAAGTATTGTAGATAGAACAAATAAAATCAAATTACAGTTTTACTAAGGTCATCCTTGAGACAAATATATGCACCTATTATTTCTCCTCTTATTTATGGAATTTTCCAGCTTTTATTAGTGCTGGCCTAAAATGCGTTGTTGGCTCTCTCAAAATAACATGCATGTGGTTAAAAGGCTAACATTCCACCATTTACAAATCTACCTACATGCTAGCAACAAGCTTAATGATTCTTTTCAGTCGCATTTCTGTGAAAAACTTATGTATCACACGGTAGAGCAATTTAAGCCAATCTTTACAAGAAAGTTAAAAATCACTTACCTGGAATAGGGACAACATCATCCCCTTGTTCAAGTATCCACGCAAGAGCTAGCTGAGCAGGAGTGCATTGATGCTTTCTAGCAAGGGTTTCTATTCGAGCATAGATGGTCTTGTTCTTTTTCAAATTGTCTCCTTGGAACCGAGGATGTGTCGACTTTTATAGAATGAGCTAGTGTTAGTTAAGGAATTTTTCTTTCCTTGGGTTTTGTATACACACACATATATACCATGGAGAGGGGCAAAAACTTGATCCTCTATAAGATGCTTCTATAAAGTAATAGAAAAAAAACATTTTGTTTCCAAAAAAATAAAGAAAAAAATTGAGTAAGTCAATACCAAAATGAAAGTTGCTAAAAATTTCATTAACTTCTTTTAAGATTTTTAATTAAAAAAGTAAACATTAGAAGTGAGGGCATATTTTTCTTTTAAAGACAATTGAATCAAGTATTTAATTGTATGAATGTTCAAGTCAAATTAACCTTGAAGAAGTGTAATGCACTTTTGAAATAAAAGTATCAGAAGTGCGTGTAGAATTAAACAAAAAATGGCAGAGGTGAAATACATACCAAGATGCTATTTTCAGGCAGACTCTCCACAGCACCTTTGCCAGCAAGAAAACCACGACCAAGAGGACTGTATGTAACAATTGCAATGCCAAGTTCCCTACATATTCAAATGCAACAAACGAGGGAACTCAAGGAAGATAGAAGAAAGAAAAATCTAAGATACAATATAATCTTTAATTGTAATTTTCATAAGAAATGGATAACAACCAAGAAAGCAATTGTGACTAAAAGCTTTTCAATCAAGAACCTAAAACCATATTGGTGAGACATTCTTCAAAGCTTTTGTAAAACTTATGCACTCATGACACTAGCAAGATCAATTTTCAAAATTACTTGGCTTGTAAGTTGGACATACTTGCAGAGTGGAACAATTTCTTCCTCAATATCACGAGTCCAAAGAGACCACTCCATTTGTACTGCTGTGATTGGATGCACAGCATGCGCTCTCCTTATTGTGTCTGGGCTGGCTTCAGATAGACCAATATACTTGATTTTTCCCTCTTCTACCAGTTTCTTGAGTTCGCCTATCTATTTTGCCAAATGTAATTAATTTTACAAGCCATGCTTGTGAGCATCTAGTCAAAAGTGAAAGAGAATTACTTACAGTTTCTTCTATAGGTACACTAGTGTCTACTCGATGTTGATAATACAAATCAATGTATTCCACATCAAGACGCTTTAAGCTACCCTCACAGCATGTGCGAACATATTCAGGCTTCCCATTCACTATCATATTAGGAAATGACCCTTTAATGCCAAATTTGGTCGCTAGTTGGATTTTCTCCCTTGGCAATTGCTTCAAGGCCTGAAAGGTATAAACTTCTTTCAGTTCATGATAAGAGAACACATACAAAATATTGAAACAAACATTTACTACATTAGTGATTGCCTTCATGTTAATAACAACTACCTTTCCAAGCAAAATTTCATTAGAATTGCCTGCATAAGCATCAGCTGTATCAAAGAAAGTGATGCCTTTACTAAAAGCATACTTAACAACTGAGATTCCATGCTCCTCCAAAACAGGAGTATTGTAGCCCCCTGTCAGGCTTGCACATCCGAATCCCAACTTTGAGACCTGCAAAAAATAAAAAGTAAGTCAGAATTACAAAGAAATGAGCAAACTTTAGTTACGAAAAACTAATACAAAATGGAAATTTAGCATCAATAATTGTTTTAATTCAAAAACTATTTCTTAAAACCTTAGAAATTGTGCATCTCAAACCTTGGAAAGATTTACCTTAAGATTTTTGATAGCTAATGATGATACAAATGATTAATTATTTCAATAAATCATTAATAACTATTAATATTTCATGATCATAGGTTATTTCTATAAGTGCGAATTTATGTGTGGCTCTAGATGGAGGAAAGAAAGAAGGCTAGAAATAAAATTGTTACTCATGTGTCACGATATGGGTAACAAATTCCACACTTCAAAGGAAAATATTTAAGATTTTTATTTATATGATAATCAATTCTACCAACTTTTAAGTTAACTTTGAGATTGAATAATAGGTTTCTTAATATAGTATCATAGCCTAAATCCTCTTTAGCAACTTTATGTGTTTATGTCGGTTGATCCTGCACATTATCCACATAATAGGCACTATAGTAGCTTGATGATTTAACTATCATGATGAGAGGGCATGTCATGTACATATGTTATGATGTGGACAATAAATCCTATATTGTTAAGGAATATATTATGATTTTTGTTTATATCATAATAAATTTTACTAATTTTTAAGTTACTTTTTTGAGTTAAATAATGAGCTTCTTAACAAAAACCCACTAGTACAATGAAAGAACTTCAATAAAAGCAAACGTTAGTTATCCAAGAAGGAAAGGTGAAGTAACTATCAGTTGATTTCAGAATATGACCATAGGAGACTATCGTTTCTTGTCGTACTCACTAAAACAAGCAACCACTAGCAATTTACCACTGTTGAAGCTAACAGATAACAACAAAAGTGGAATCATGTTCAGAAATTCTCATTTCCTGGTCCCTGAAGGCAGCCCAATTAAAATCTGCCACGGCCATTCCCCTGTTTAAATTTTTTAATTTATTCTTTTGCTTAATGCAGCTCATTTTGAGAGTTTATAAATTTGCATGCGCATCATTGAAAGGTGCTGATTCTGAGACCAGAGAGCTACAATTCCGTCATCGAATTGTAATTAGGTTCTTCATGGCTTAAAAACTTAAAAATGGATTAAGCAATGCAGATGGGTTATCGAAGAAATGAGATTTGAAGATATCCATGTGGAGACTCGAGAATGAGAATGATGTTTACCTCAAGGCCTTGGTTGCCTAGTTTCACTCTTGGAATTTGGACTTCGTTGGCTCCAGTCATCACTCAGAGTTTATGCTTCACTTCTCAAGATTTTGTACTTAAATGTCTCTCGCAGCGATTTATTTGATCCAAGCAGTATCAACACATATATATAACGTAGGAGTAGAGACAAAGAGTCGTGGAAGAAGTTGAATTTTGGAGGCAGCCAAGTTGGATTCTAGTACAAAGTACCTTTCACTCTTACGTGAATGAAAATCTTCTACAGATTTAAGTTAAAAAATCTTCTGATGCAAAAATTTTCCAATTCGAGTTAGGATTCTAGACGTGTCTGCTATGCCATTACTCATTATCGTAGTATGCTTTCTAGATGTTCGGAAAAGATGTCTCCTGTAAGGTCACACACTTGAATCCCGAAAGAAAGATGCTCAGACCAATGACAAAAGGACGTTGATGATGAGAAACCAGCGACTCTTTTCCTCAGTCGTCACTGATTATATCATATTTCTTTGGTTCAGCTCCTATAACTATTTTCTTTGGTTCTAGCTGATGATGCACGGCGTACATGGGTAATTAATCTTTAATTAGTATTTGTTGAAGATTGACAGTGTTCCTGTATTGTAAGATGCTCAATATATTTTTCCTATATTGAGCATCCTACAATACAGGATCACTGTCAATCTTCAACAGTATTTTTACTATCATTTTTTTTACTTATATTATTGGTGTGGCTAATCTCTTTATGTTATTAGTAGCAAGATAAAGTTATCGGCTTCCTATTTTATTTGTAGAGAAAAATAAAGCTCAGCTAGATATTTTGAATAAATAGTTGTAACTAAAATACATCTTTAACAAAGCAGATAACATTGTGAAGTAATACCTCTTAATTGCCATTCCTTTAAAACTTGGTTTTGTTTGTTAACGTTATAAAATTCATGATTATAAAAGGTTATTTTTTATTTATTGAATATGTGAGTTTATTCATCAAAAAATAAGATAATAAAAAAATTTAAAGACATATCATAATATTACAATTTATCTAAGAAAAATAAAGTTTGAAATTCTTTAGTTATGACGTTATAGAACATCATTATGCTATTTTTATTTTTTTGTTTTAGATTATAATCTTCACATGCCTTGTTAATGGTAGGAGTATCATTGATCAGAATGCTTGTTGTTTGACAAGTGGTTTCTCACAGATTGGATACCTTGGGTTGGTACGGACTTCGAACATTAGAAGATGAGGGGAAAATTAAATTATGCCACGCTAATCGTAAGACTTAATAGATAAAAGTACGTTAGGTGGAAATGTGATCCCAAAGGGATCTGTATGCACGAAAAGAAGACCTTAGAAAGGTAGAAAAGCAAGATAGTTGTTGCATTTATCGCCTAGATGACATAAGGAAATTGTCCTGCACGTTCTATATTTGGCTGGTGGCGGAGACGGGAAAAAGTTTCCAAGTTCTTAGGGCACGGTAATCCTACTTATATCTTGTAGAAAACTGCTTGTTTGATGAGATCATGGCGAAAATTTTCAAAGGTGCATGCAGAACTATTCGGCTTGCTTGCGTTTCTTTCCAGGACTCCTTCCCGCGATTTGAATTTTGTTACGTGGTTGAGTTTCCTTGCCTTAAAGTCCTTTTAGTATCACAAAGTCTTATCATGGCTATGATTATGCATCAGTCCATTGAAAACAAACCATATACCAAACGTTTCCTATCGGTTACCGCCCTTACATTCGCACCGTTGAAAAACCCAACTTCTATAGAAAAGTACCATCAGTGACGCCTGGACCCAAATCTCACTGTAGATTCTCTATGATGGTGAGGCTTTTGCTTTTCAAAAAAGAGTTATCCTTCTTATTTTTTCTAACTCATGATCTTTTTCCAGGTTACGAAAAAAATCTTCAATAGTGAGAAAATTGTTTATATTCTCCATATCTAATGATTTTTTTTTTTTTAAATTATGTGGGCGTAAGCTTTTTTGACTTGTAATAGTTTTGTTGTTTGGTTAGAAGTTCCATCGGTACGTTGTCTGAACCTAGTCCTCAAATCGATAATTTGGGATTTCAGGTAATTCCCTTAAGCATCATCAAAACGAAGAAAATAATTTCCTTACTGAATGTCAGCTGTGGAGTTAGGTGTTAAGAGTAAAATATAGCTTTTTAATAAAGGTTTCTTTTAAGTTGCCTGTAGATATAAGGCCTGGAAAACCTAATATGTATTGCATCATTTGCTGAACTATCGTATTGACTAGAGAAAGAAAGCCAACAAAACGAAATTATTTTTTGATAGTTTCTATGCATAGGGAAGTCCCTAATAATGATGGAATGCTATCTTCTATAAACTACTACTTAATTTATCCCAAACCCAAATAAAATCCTTTGGATTCTCGTTTTTGTGTGTATGTATTTTTTTTGTTACCAATCGTTTATTTCTTAAGAACTACTACCAGAGCTTTGGTAGATACCCTTCTTCTAGGAAATGAAGATTCTAAACCACAAGGAGAGCACCCTGAGGTGTCTATTGTGTGTTTTTCTGACTTCTTCAGCTTTTGACCCAAGAGTTGGTGTTAGATGACGAACGAAGGCCAGTTCATCCAGCGGTAGATATGCCTGTACCAGACGCGTTGCCGACGAATTGTGTGGGTGATTCCCACTTGTGGCACATTTTGATAATCCGTATACCAAATGGTCCAATGGATTTGACACAAATCTACCGCATGATGTTATGAGTCGTCATGCACGGTAGAAGAGAGCATCGTTAGAATTTCACAAAATTGGTGGTAGGTTCACTCGGGTCGCAAAAAGGATTATGCTTTGCCCAAGTGTGGAATGATAAGCAATAAGAAAAACAAAAAAACAGTAGCAGTCAAACCAAGTTACCCATTTTCTAATGGGTCAGCCGACACACCAAACTCAAAGTTCTAGAAGTCAAACCCGAGCCACCCTGACCGAGAGCAGGTGGAATTCGAGTCTCTGGCCTGAGGTGCAGCTGCCATATGAGAGGAGCGTTGTCATGATCTGTTCACTCCAATTATGACACGTGACAAGTGATTGCGATGACTTTTCGAGGAAAGGATATCTCTACAGAAAAGGCGTCTTCAAGTATTTTGGTAAAGAATTCCTTATTTGGAAATTGTCACGGACATGAGTCCAAACAACTAATTTGGTTTAAGCTCATTGGATAAGAGAAGTCTTATTTTGGTGAGCCCTAACCATGAGGGATAAAAAAGGGGTTGTCTAGTGACCATTCTTGAATAAAAAATAAGATGAAATATAAAGAAGAAACATTACCATTATTTCAATTCATTCTCTCTATGTTGAAGATCCATAAATGCAGAAAGGTTTTCTGACTTAGATAATTGTTCCCTATTCTCATATAAAAGTATTGGCTTGATAAGAGAACTTAGGGATTATGCCTTTTACAAAAGTGAACAAAATATAACTCTAAAACTATATAATATAAATATATATTATTAGCTAGAGAATATGATCTAATCCTAACTTTATGTTCTACTCAATTAGGTCCCCTCATCACAACCCTATTTGATTATTCATAGCCTACATTAGCCAGTTCATACTTCAAAACTCACAAACTAACTTAATATAACCCACCTTTAGGTAAGTCTAATAAAATTAGGCTAATAGTCTTGTGCAAAGGGAACATTATGAAATTTGTAAAGAAACCCTAGTATACTTTTGCAACCTCTTATGAGACATGTAGAAGAAAGTTAGCAAAATAATAGTGGTTTATGATTCATAATTGTTAATCTTTAAGCAAGACTCTAAGATTGAATTATTATAATTAATTATGACTGTAGTACGGTTTATGAATGAAGTTTATGAGATATTATCTTAAAATTGTTATTTTTTATTGAATCCCTAAGAAACTCTCTGATTTGGTAGTCAAGATTGTGTCAAGCGAATTGTGTGGGCAATACATGACTCGCATTAGTAGTGTGCAATTAAGTTTTGGACGTCCACATGTGCTACAAGTGCATGTACTGCATAGGCCTAGTTGAAAAAAAAGAAAAAGCAATAGAAAGAGAAACTTTTCTGGTGGATCCAAGATTTGTGATTGAAAAATTGTCTAGCTTTAAATTCGGTTATCAAAAAGATTGTATTGAGGAGGCTTGGAGACAACCAGTGAAATGCGATGAGGCTTGAAGACATGCGGCAAAGTGTGAGGAATCTTGAAGAAGCACAATAAAGCATGAGTACATTTGAAGAGGTGAGGTGAGTTGAGGCAAGAGTAGACCTGAAGATGTTTGGCGAGGTGGGAGAAGGCTTGGAGATATGCGGTAATACGCAGTGAGGCCTATACATGCACGGTGAAACAAGAGGGAAGCCTAGATTTGTCATGAGGCCCGAAGGTGCCTGGTGACACCTAAAAGAGTTCAAGTAGCATATTGAAGCCTACATATGCATGAGGCCCAAAGAGGCTTAGATGAGTAAAGTCCAAATACAAGCAACAGGTTAAAGTGGCATAGGGTTAGAGTTCGCAATAGCCTAGGGTTGTATGGTCATCCGCAAGGGAAAAGTTACAAGTAACGTAGTAGCCTAAAGTGAAATAGGGGTCCGTATGGGCGTGCAATGTGACAAGAGCTTGAGGCAAGGCAAGGCCCATAAGGGCAAGAGGTTTGTGAACCTATAGAAGTGTGAAGATTGGAGTGCTCATCAACTATCTTTTTTTAATTAGCCACTAAAATTCTTCCTTTAGGTTGTTTCAGTCACTTTTGTCAAAGAATAAAAATTTATTTTGAAATTCATTTGATATCTAAAAGAAAATTTTATTTGAAAAAAGTTCTTTCTTTATTTCCTATATACGTAAGGTTTTTTTCTTAATTGAAAAGATTTTGATATTTTTTATGAATTGCAGGTGACAACAAATGTTCTATCTTTGTCTTTCAAATTTCGAAGGTTTATTGTAGTCCCTTACTCCCCTGGATGTTAAATTTACGGATATTTATTTGATAAAAATTAGTAATCTTATTTCTTTGGAAGAAACAAGAAAAAAAAAACTATTAGAACTAAGAAGCTAAAGGAAAAAAAAAAAGAAAAAAAAAAGAGATTCCATGAGACAATTTTCCTTCAAGGATCATTCTGGACTAAAATCTCTTTTGCTTTCCCTTTACTAAGTGAGGTTAACAAACAAAGGAAAAAATAGGTAATATTCAGCTTTTGCACCTTGGCTAGGTGAAATATGTTTGATGTGAGCTAAACCTTAAGTTGTCTAGACTGTTATCCATGGCAAAGGCATTAAATGGGTATTAGGTATTCCTACAGCCAAAAGTGAAAAATAAAGGAAAAAATAAAGTAAATTGACATTAGAAACAAGCAAATAATAACATTAGAATTTAATATGGCTTACCAAAACTTTATGCTTAACACATATTTTTAACAATGTTTTGGTTGCAATGACGAAAAGTATGATTATATAGGTTTATAGTATAATGAATGTATATACGTATTCACCACCCTAATTAACTTTTCAAAAGCTTAAAGTTTAAGTCCTATAAGCTAAATGATACCATTAATATTCCTTCAAAAAATGTAATTTTGCTCAAATCAAACTTTTTAGTTTGTATTGCACTACTCAAACTATTCATTTTCTTTTATATATAAGAAAATAAAATTTAATATATACCAAATATCATTGCAAGATGGTTAAGGGCATTCTCCTATAATGAGACCATATAACATTGTATCAAACAAAAAACGGTATCTTCAAGTCTCCAAGTATATTGAATATATAAGTGTTCAATTGTGTTGGAATTTTTTTTTTAACACAATAAATTCATGTCTTAGAAGACTTTTGATAGCTTCAAGAATTACACGTAGTTCATGAAAATCCTATTATTCCTTTTATTACAAATAACATAAAAAATGATACAAATACAAATTTAAATGTACAAGTCTTAAAAAAATTTTCTCTATTACATTGTGAATCCTTAAATACTATAACAAATATGATGGTGTCGCATATCCACTCCAATGCCGCTCAAAATATCATCACGTTTGTTGTGCATGGTTGCCGCTCTTTGCCATATCACAATCTTGTTTAAGCCATCATTGGTGAATCTCGCTGAACTTCCAACCAACCACTCATGGCATATCGCTCAAGCGATCATCAAAGGAAAGTCAAGTTCAGTTCATCTCGTTCAGGCATGAAGCAAACACACAAACACTTTCACCTTCTCGAAATGATGAAGCTCTATACAACTCATCGCCTGGTTCTTCTAACATCATGAAAATATTCTTAAGAGGCCCATGTACAATGACCAAAGCTTTGGTAATTGTCATATGCCATAGCCCACCTATGAGAAAACCAAGCTACAACTCTTATTATGATGTCTAGTGAAGAATCGAAAGCAATTTGTTATCACGAGATGAGACATTGACGGTTGAGTGCTCTTGAATTTTGTTAGCTCAACTGTTTGCTTATAATAAGTTAGAAGGTCAAAAAATCTAATTTAAAAATTAGCTTAAAAATTAGAGGATTCTCTTTTAATTTAAACTTTATCTTAGGATTCTTATATTCTAATATAAGACATTTGCCAAGCACACATAATATATGGCATTCAAGTGTTAGTAATTATAAAGAATCATCCATATTTAACTTAAACCTTCAAAAATTAAGTTTAGAACTGATTTCTTTATAAATTATTATTCTTAAATTTTATATTTCTAATTTAATATGCCTCTTTGACTTAATCATAGAGCAACACTTTTAAAAAAAAATCTTTTTCTATAAGTGAATGGGCCAAAAGTAAAAGCTGTTTTTAATAAACTTCTTAATATCTTAAAATGAGAAATCTATATTATTTATTTAATATCAACTAGTCAAGATTCATTAAGTGTCCAACCTCATAAAGAAAGCTCACCTAAACTGAATAGGTAAGAATCTCACTTCTTTTTTTAGATTGCCCTTAAAGTTGTATGCAATGCAAACTACTATTAACTTTCTCAATATGCACTAAAACAAAAGAAAGGACAAGAAGGAGCCGCTATTCTTAAAAGAATGGATATGAATCTCTGGTCGCACACAAGAAGATGTCTCACTTGGAACTTTTCCACTTGACCGTGATGAAGAACTCACGGCACAATTTCTTGATTTTCGTTCCTTTTCCTTGTCATAAACCTTTGACTCTAGTTAAAAGCAGGCCTCTTTCCTTTCCTTCGTTGGTGCTGCCATTTAGCAATCAGTCCACACACAACGGTCATAGCACAAGGGGGTCTTCCACGGCGTTTGGGGTGTTGATCAAATTTCTCCCTTGGACTTTCTAGTCTGCGATTTCTGCAGTAGTAGTTTCGGCTCGGCATGAGTGTCGCCTCAAATTGCGACTAGTGATTCAAAAGACATAAAAGAGATAGCCCACCTACCCAGCTTCATAATTTCAACCATATCTGACCTACAGGTAAGAAACCAGGAAACATACAAAGGGACCTTGTTATACTAACCAATGGACCTAATGACAACTACTAAACATAGAGGAGGCATCTACTGGATTCTACTTGAGAGCCTTCCTAAAAAGACAACAAGGTTTTTCCATTTTTCCTGATGCTTCTGACTTTATTCTGTCCCCACATGGATGACATCGTCCCTGCTTTGGTCAATTACTTAAAACCCAGAAAAATATAATCAAGTTTGACCAGGCATTAAGTGATTCTTCCAACTTTTTTTAACCCCTTGTTCTCCGCTAATGTCGAAGGAACCATACAATATGAGTGTTCATCACTCCTAAACATGACCCAGCTGATCTCCCCGACCAAACTCGCTTTTTATCACCTAGCCCGTCTAGGTTCTAGCCGACCAATTTGATTATTATTGTGACTTAAAAAACGCTTAAACCGTCAGGTTAGCCGTGCAAATCATCCCAAGGGCGGCATTTTATTTTTAATTGATCAAACTTTCAGAATCTACGCATGTTTCATTATTCCTCCCTTTTTTTTTTTTTTTGTCCTTTTCCTTTTACGCCGACCCTCCTACTAGGCCATAGAATCCAAGCTTTTGCTTTGGGTTAGACTTAGTTTAGAGGCTCAGAGATCAAACACAAAGCAGGAGCCAACATCAAATATTATCATATTGACATAAACTAGTAGTGTAGAAAATTTTAGTAGCAAAATTAATTTTTTCAAATCATAAATATAGCAAACTGGTCAAAGTTTTACCTGCCCTACTTAATCCTAGACAGTATATCTTTATTCTAGTTGGCTCTTCTTGAGCATCTTTGCCTTCCGGTTATTAGTTCCCTTAGTACCTGGTGATATATCATAAATTGGTGATGTGAATACCTGAAATATGAAGGAAGAGCTTACAATTCGATTAAATTTACACATTTTTAAATAACTGGGCAGTTGCCATTCGGGACGTAAAGTACTTTGTCATATTATGCGTTAGAGGAATATAATGATTTTCATAAATTGTTCATTTCGTTGATTCATTGACTCCCTTCCAAAACTCTATTGCATTGTTTGTCTTTCTCATTGCTGCTGCCGTGGTTGTCCCCGAAGGTGGTATCACCTCGTTTGTCAACCCCAGTTGAGGTCGTGGCCGAGTTCAAGGATGAAGTTGCTGAAATGCCGAAGCCACTTGCAAGCCTCTTCTTCAACTCCTGAAAATGCTACTTCCTTATCTAAAATCGATATACCTATTTTTTTCTTCTCTTTCTACACTTCTAATTTTTTCTTCTCTTTCTCAATATTCATGGATTCGTCCGTAAACATCTAACTCAATGGTGTTCAAGTGCTATTTACAATCTTTTGGTCCTAAGTTTAACATCCCGAGATGTGTGAGTGAAAAAATTAACATTCATAGATTGAAGGAAGACACTTCCATTGGAAGGTGGAGATGTACTTAAAAAGACAATGACGCTGCTGGTGGAATGTCATGTAGCAATAACATGGAGAAAAGAGAAAATGACTCATCAAGGTGATGAGTTGCCGAGTTAGTGATTTATTCCATAATTTAAAATGCATATAAGTGATGATAACACGCACAAAAGAAGGATAGTGGTTTCCCACACATAAGAATATAACGAAATTAAGCCGCATCAATCTTTCTAAAAGAGAACAAAACCCAAGACAAATTAAACCGAATGAATCTTCAAAAAAGATTAAACGAAACAAACAAACAAAAAAACCAAAGTGGTCCAATATTGCCGCTCTTATCGATTGGACGTCGGCAATACTAGTCCCCATCATGAATTCTGTACCGCGTATTCGAAGTCTTCTTTCTTTTATTTTTCATATTTATCAAGTGACTGGTTTGTTTATCTCGTCTGTATAATTGGGTATATCTTTCGGTAGTCGTGCTACATAGATGCTGTGACTTTGAGATGTGAACACTGACATGCAGAATGAGATCTGCAAGAGGCTTTGCTCTCTCCTCTGTGTCTAATTAATTCTCTCTGCCAGTTTGTTTCGGTACCAACTAAACCCTGATTATGTGGTTCTTTAACTCTTTTATATACACAGACTATACACACTACACACCGTGATCATTGGGTGATCATCATTTTTCAATATTTTTGCAGCTAGCCTATCATGAGCAACTCGGGTTTTTTTTTTCTATGCTTCTTATCTTTTTCTCTCTTCAAGTTGCGTTTGATTCCCACCTGAAGAGAGAGAGAGAGAGAAAAAAAGGGAGGGTCAGCGAGGCTGCTCAACAGCCTATGGATGTGATTCAATATGTAGAACATGGAAACCCTCGCAGACCTCGCCCAAAGTGGTTTAAATATGTATTTGAAGAGTTTGAACGGAGCTGTTCTGACGCCCGCTTAGAGATTGATTTTCATTAAAGAAACGAATAGTTTGAATACCATCCAGCCATGCCTTCCGCACCTTGAGATCTCATACATTTCACATTAGTGGGCCATATCTTCTCCAGTCAAACCCTAAACGCTCTTCAACTGGGATATAGTCCCTACGCTTTTCTTTAATTGTGTTATGCACCCATTGCTTCTCTTTCTTCTGATACCACTATAAGTAATTATGGATTAGTTCTTATTGGGACAATTAAATCTTTCTTTTTTGTAAATTAGCTCTAATGGCATTTATGAACATTTTGAAGAAGAAGAAAAGTTTGAACTAACTAACATTAAAGAAAATAAAAAAATTATATGAGTGAAAGTTTCTTCATTTGAAAATGCAAAATCTTCTAAAAAAGAATGTCATTTTGAGTGATTTAAAGACTTTCAAGTTCTATTTCTTTTATAACTGTAGTAACTTTTTAAATGTTGAGTTGTGCTCTTATATTTTTTTTTATTGAAGTCTATTAATATAAACTTACATTTTTTACCCAAAAAGAAAAAAAAAAGAATCTGGTTTGAACCTATTTACTAATGGACATTTCAAATGTTGGTTTAGCAAAACATTGAATACTCTACAAAATTTTCAAAATCATGGCATTCAAATTCCAAATATCTCGTTCTACAGGTGGCAATGAGTTGGCCATTTATTAAACCCAATCATCTATACCCAGGAGAATTAGTACACAACCAACGGAAAGCTGTCATCTTCTTAAGCTTAAACCAATTTTCCATATGCAGAAAGGATTGCTTGATTTGTCATGGGAGTTTGAAGGATGGAAGTCGAATAAAGATGAACTGGTGGGTAGAATGGATAAGTACATTAATACTTGGTCAAATACACAGGTAGCGTATACAACTGGCAGCAGTACATTACAAGATTATACGTCTAAAAAATAAAAATCAAAATCAAAACTTGGAAATTTGTGAAATCTTCCGAGTGGTTTCCATGTTTAATTACAGATTGGAAAGGCACTCATTACGTTTTGACTTTGATTTCTTCTTTGTTTATGTTTCCACGGTACCTTCTCTTATATAACCTACCTTTATCCTTACGCTTATATCACTCGAAAATGGAAGAGATTGGGAGGAAGCAAGATCCAACCATGGAGATTTTACCAGATTTCCTGTGCCCCATTTCCTTGGAGCTCATGACCGATCCTGTTACCATCGCTACTGGTGTCAGCTACGAGCGGAGGAACATCGAGAAATGGTTCTTCAGTTACAAGAAGAAAACCTGCCCCGCTACCATGCAAAGGATCGAAAATTTCGATATCACTCCGAACCTCACCCTCAAGCGGCTCATTCTTGCCTGGCAAGAGAAAGCATTGCAGTCTCGGCCGTCGTCGTCGTCATCACGGCCTTCCGTCAGCCATGATGACATCTTGTCTCTTCTCAACACCATTGAATCGTCGCCATTCAAGGTGAGTTCTTTGAAGAAACTCCGATCAATCATTCAGATAGATGATGACGCGAAAGCCGATTTTGTTCGATCTAATGGAGTAGAAATCCTACTCCAAATTCTTGTACAAATTCTTTTTGAGGGAGCGGATTTCGTAACATTCAGAGCCTGTGAGGAGGCCTTGGGCGTGTTGCAACTACTCCCGTTTTCCGACGAAGAAAAACAGTTTCAATTGTTATCCAAACCAGAATCAATGAAGTCCATGGCAATCATGCTTCAGAGGGGAAGCGCTGAGGCACGCTTTTACACCGTTACCATATTCCGAAATATGGCAAAAAGCGGTCACGATTGGAACTTTGTTATTGAAGATCAGGGTATAGATTTCTTCAAGTCATTGTTGGAGCTGGTTTCTGATGAGATGTGCACCAAGGCCAGTTCTTATGCCTTGGAAGTTCTGATAGAAATATTGGGAGCAGGAGCTTCAAAGAAAAGCCGGTTACGAGCAATAGAGGCCGGCGCCGTTTGTGTTCTTATCGAGCTTCTCCCCGACTCCAACCGATCCAAATGCGAAAAAGTGTTGCTGGTGATAAAATTACTGTGTGAATGTGCAGAAGGCAGGCAAGCATTGGTGGAGCATGGCATGGGCATACCAGCGATCTCCAAGAAGATCTTTTATGTCTCCACCACCGCAACAAAGATCGCGGTAAAGATCTTGTGGTCGATTGGCAGCCTTCATCCTACAGAGAGTGTCTTGGAGGAAATGCTAGTTTGCGGAACGGTGAAGAAGCTTGTTGCATTGTTGCACATCGATGGCAGGTCTTCAACCAAGGAAAAAGTGATCAAGATAATGAAGTTGCATGGGAATTCATGGAAGCGTTACCCCTGTTTTCCTTCTGAATTGAAGGACTATTTGGCCTCAGTCAACAATTCTTGCTAAGCGAGAAGCTGAGAAATATATGATATGAAAATTAGTATTGTAATATTCTCGAGAAAGTTTGAGTTAGTAAAATATATACAGTTGTTGTTTTCCCTGCTATTGCGTACTTGGGTATGATATTTTGCGTTAGTGAAATATATACAGTTGGTGTTTTCCCTGCTATTGGGTACTTGGGTATGAAATTTTGTTCGCAAACATACTTAGTATAAAAGATTATCATCGTTGTTCTTGTAAATTTTCTTTCCGGAGATCTCCTGGAGGTGTGTTTCAGGCACCATACATTCAAACTTACTCGTATACTCTCTGAATTTCCGGTTCTCCCTCAGCCTTTCATGATTGTTTGGTATGCAAGGTTAGTCATTATGATAAGAGTCGACAAGCATTTACTTCAGTGTTACGAACAGCCAATCAAGCACCAAACAAATAACAAAAGATTAGTTCCTAATCACATTCTTTGAGAAATCTCAAAATTCAACCAGCGAAGATAAGCAAATCAATCAGGTTATTATGATTCTCACATTTCTTTTCCCATTTGATTGGCTACGTTCTTCAATTTCTCACAAGAGCATTAGCACATGGCACATTTTATGACTTCTAAGACAATTAGAGTGCTATTTCATAATGTTATGCATTTCACAACAAATAAATATTATGAGTATGAGTACACTCTTTCGTTCTTCCAATTTTCAGCATAATGAAACAGCCTCACATAGTGTTTGCCTGTTTATTATGGAAATCTATTCAAGAATACACGCAATTACCTATGAATTGACCACACAGCAATCGTAACAGCTCAGTGAAGTATTAAATATTGAGGTATCGTATTCGTTTACCCATTTTGCTTGGTCAAACATTCTAATTATGGGAGTTGTGGAGTACAAAGCTTCAGGAGCTGTTGTGTAATATTGAGGGTCGATCAATCTCAACCTTATTAGAATATTCAGCCAACACTTTCACATCAGTTAATATTGATTGAGTTAGTCAGTTTACAGCTTCTTGTCAACTTATATTTGTATAATAACATGATAGTAGTTTAATCATTTACCTCATGGGCACAAGGTTTACGTGAGTTAATCACGACATTGACCTTTTTCTAATCATAAACCCACTACACCCTCCCCTCAATCCCACCTGCACGAACTTCTTATGGGATTTCACTAACGACCTACTCCTAAATGTAATTTGAACAAAAAAAATATCATCCTTAATTTGCTAAGTCGTTAATTCGTGGGAAGAGGGAAACCATTCTACTGACTCGATACTTTTGTAAAGAACCCATTTTGGTATTAAGGGTGATCATCAGAAGGAGCTCGCTGTTAAACTAGAGTCAAGGGAACAGCCCCATGGCCTCACATTTTCATTTGTGGTTGGAAAACAAGGATCATAGGCAAAACAATGGCACGCCAAATTTTCTTGGTTTTGACAAACGCAATGAGTTATGTTGGTTTTGATTGGTTTGAAATTTGAATTCTCCTTTACATGCAAGAAAAATGAATTGGGTTATGTCCGTTTAGTGGGGAAAACAGAACTTCGGAAAAGGGTAATGATTTAGCATAACAAGTGGACTTGCAGGTCGTTAAGCTGCTTCTAGACCCACTATTGGCCAGCTAATTATAGTCTTGGTAATAAAAAGATAGAAAATTGTATTCAACTTTGACATTATATCGAGTATTTCATAAATTCAGTCCCAAACTTGGTCTGTTCATCAGATTTTACCAAACTTCCGATAGTTTTGCCTTGATATTTGTATGTTGGACAGGAAAAGTTGACAAATATTTAAATCATTGAATGCCTTGTCAAATTTGCCGCTCTTTTCTACTCATTACAGAAAAAAGAAGTGGAAACCAAAACACAGGGTTGTCTTGTTCTCCATCTGAACATATTCAATTGTAGTTAGCTCAGTTGAATGTAGAAAAGCGACTTACGGACAATTTTTAAGGAGTGACGTGCATTATAGGTTGTTAGTTGGCCAGTCAAGTTTATAAAGAACACGAACAACGTAACCTTTGCTGTAAGTCAGGGGGTTACCGGAATCTTCAAACTTCGATGGTATATTTGGTTTTCTAGAAAACCATAATTTTTTTTCTTAGTCTGACTGAAAACTTACGCCCTAGCTTTAATGAATACTTGGAGGTTGGAAATGGGGAAGCATTCCTCCAGGAACAAGATTTTCAAAGCGTTCTAAGCCCCCTTCCCAATATATTGCCTTTTCCCATCTGTAGCAATTAAGGTTTGAAGGCCTATAGAAGAGGTAGAGGTCTGTGACTCACCAAGCGTGAGAGCGCATCTGCTTTTGAAAAGGTTATTAATCGAAGAAAATGTTTCTTATTGTCAACAAGAAATTGCACCTAACTACACACAACACAACGCCTATCGCAACACATAACACTTTTTTTTTAATGAAATGTCAAGTATTTATATATAAGAGCTGGAGTACAGATTGTTCAATTAAAAATTTATCACTAAGGCTCAAAGATGACATTTGAAAGATTTTAAAATTCTTGCAAACACTTATTACAATTTATAAGCTTTGAGTCTCTAATTGATGAAACTTGGTCTCTTACATTCTTCTTGATTTTTGTGATAATAATCACGCTTTCTAGGCTTTAATCATTAAATCTTCTATTATCTCTTTCATTTTGTATGTGGTAAATTATAGGTTTAAATAAGTTTGCTGCAATACTTTGGCTTTTTATAGCCCTGATCATCCAATTCACTTCCTCCCTCCACTATTCAATTCTTTAATATAGTCTATTCATAGCTAGCATTGCCCTACATATGCAATTAATGAACCTAAAGTTAAAGAATAATTACTCCTATAATTCTTATTATTGTTGATATGAGTTGCATTGTTAATCTATTAAGTTCTTTTATACAACTACTCGATTTGTTGTGATTAGTTTTGGATGTCAAATTTTTGTTCCTTCATTCTCAGTCTAATAAGAGATTCGTACTGCAAACAAATGCTAAAAATTTGTTTCCAATGATGAAACAATATGAATGCGAGGTCACTTATCCAATAGTAGGTAGGTGGGGGTTCAAAACATCCCGAGCCTCCCTCTACCTAACTCAAAAAAAAATCTGAATGCGAGTTTAGCTTGATTACACTTCTCTCCCAATTGTCCTAATTATATTTCATTCAATCATCTTATGGGTTATAGATATGAGAAAACTGGGGTTTAATCTAGTACAGGGTCTGAGGTTGCATGGTTACAGCTCCTTTCAATAGTGAGAAAAATCCTAGAATCATCTTCTTTTTTTTCTTTCTTTTTTTTTTCTCACGAAGAAAACTTTCTATTTTCCCTTTTAAAGAAATTAGGTAACCATATACTTGAGTTGACTAAAAACTTCAATAGTTCCCTTCCACACTCATAATCAAAATCCAATAATTGTTAGTTGGTGTATAAACATGGATCACCTCAGCTAACTACTGTTTCTATTGGGCTGCATCAATCGATACCATTAGATTCCACTTGGGTATTCTTCGTCGATAAAAATATAATGGCATAGTTAACCCGCAGGTTTGTATTACCAATACGAGTGAGTTGACTATCCAAAGGGAGCACCAGATGTACTTCAGTTTATTTATTGATTTGAATGAGTACAAACTACGTAAAGCCCGCTTTTGACCTACAACCTCTGAAGCCCTGCGAAGGCAGGACTAGGTGTTTGGTTTTTGGTACGAATCTGAAGACTTTACTAGCAGTAAAGAATCACATCATCAGTATAATTGTAGAAGGTCTATCCAAGTCAGTCTTAAAAGATAAGATGGAAAAG
Organism: Casuarina equisetifolia; assembly: GCA_028551475.1. NCBI lineage: Eukaryota > Viridiplantae > Streptophyta > Magnoliopsida > Fagales > Casuarinaceae > Casuarina > Casuarina equisetifolia. Next base: position 8,862,968 of record CM052358.1, read on the forward strand.
AAGCCAAGGAACTGAGGTATCAATTAAAAGTTTCTTGATTAGACCCCATGAAAGTTGTTTGGATAAAGTAAGAACCTAGATTCAAATCCCACTTCCTATGTTTGTGTCGGGACCGATGCATTTCTTAGTTTTATGAAAACGTCATTCTGGACCAATGCATGTGCTCGGATGTGAACAATGACATGGGTTATGATTTAAAAAGTGGGTCTGAATAAAAAGATTATCGAATAACAACCTCCCTTATTCCTTTGGTTCGGAGTCCAAAATTCTCTGCTGCATCGATCAGCAAATTTGAAGCAAATAGGATGATAATAAGCGTTAATGCTTAGTGGGTCAGCACCTGCTTGGGTAATGTGATTGTGAATGCTATTCAAGTCAAGCGCCATCTTAGTTGAACCATCTGAACAACCAGGCTGCCTCTCATCTGTGCAGCTAAAATCTCTGCCAGGATTCGCTGTTCTTCGTTGACTATAATGCCTTCCAGTTAAGTTATCTTTTCTGTTCCGTCTGTCTATGGATCGGCTGACAAGGGACGTTTACAGATTCGCAATTAAGTACCTCAAAAACGACGTGCAAAAAGATTTGACGGGTCTCATTTGTGTAAATAATCTGAAGATTATAAACAAAAGAAGAAAGAAAGAAAGTAATCTTCTCTTTTAGTGGAGCTCCTCACCCTAGCTCGTTTTGACTTCGTACTACGGCTGTTTCCTTCTCCATGGCCATCTACGAGATTCGCACTCCTCGCTTTGCTGAAGACTTCATGCCCAGTTCTTGAATTTTAGTGTCTCCAGAGAAGTCTCTGCTTGGGTTCTGACATTTACGTGGAAGCCACACTCGTCAACACGCATGCTGCTTACGGGGTAGCTGCTCTACCGGAGTAATAACTAAAAATAAGCGGAAAGAAATAGTTTGAAGTACTAGTAGAGATGTGTTCAACGCATCAAGAAGTTGTCATTCATGGAAATCATAGATCTTAGTTTTGGTACAAAGGATTCATAAAAAACATTGGGAGCTTCTGGGAAGGAAGAAGAGGCGTATGCGTCATTGACTTTCTTGCCATATGATGTTTACAGGAATGAATAAGAAAACCACTATCATATGCTGGTGTGATTTTGTATGAACGCAGGTAATTGATTACCTTCTGTGATTCCATCATGCCACGCTCTGCTTCATTGAAGATATACTGCATTGGACTTTTCGGCCCTACTTTCTAATATTTTCCATGTTGGTGCTGTGTTCCTATCGCACAATGCCCAGGTCGTATCTCCATGTCCAACAAATAGCACTGGACAGAATGCTACGGATCATCTACCTGCCCTAAGAGGGCCAGATTTTTCCTTATTTTGTTTCTTTTTAATACCTAAACTTTACACTAGTGGTCAACATCAATTGCTCGAGTTAAAAATGAGAAATTACATTATATATATATATATATATATATATATATATTTATTTATTTATTTAAATATTACAATTCATGTACCTAAACTCACACACGCCGGTATCAAGGCGACAAACATAAATTAGATGTAAAACTATCAAAATAATATTTTCAGCATAATAGAACTTTCCGAGCAGCTGCCTAGAGTTACAATCTGAAAGCGAGTACATTCAACAAACGCCAACTGACCACCATCTTAATTTTCTTAACAGGGAACGATGACCAACCAATGAACAGCAGAGCTAGGGCACCTGGGAGTGGCAAAGTAAAACATTTGATCATCTTTTGATCCATACATAGGTATCCCTGGAGATATTTAATTTCCTCTCCCCAACCATTTCGGGTTAAGAAGATGTGAAAGCGCCTCTCTCTCTATAAGAATAAGAACAGTACGCTCCGAGGCATGAAGCAGGAGAGAAGGGGTTTCATAATTGGGGTTTTGAATAAGACAGACCTTTTCATTTTTCATTTTTCATTTTTTTCTTTTTCACATATTGAAAAAAAAATAAGAACGGGAGGTGTTACGTTGAATACCCATGGGAAGATGATGAAACTACAATGTTTGTTTAACACTCAGACAGAAGTAGGTGGTTTGGTACTTCAGGGTTCAACTGCGAATAAAGAAGGAAGAAGTGGACCCAAGCATATACAGAGAATCACAGCGAACATTTTCGTGTTCCTTTGCTGCTTTCAATTCTTATTCACTACTTATATGCTCGGGTTTAATTCTGATATATAGACTATTCATTTTCGTACATATTTCTAATACAGAATTATTCTTCTGTAATCGTACGTGTATAAAAAGAGAGAATTTTTGTTGCTCTTTTGTATAACATAGTCATAACCAATGCTTTAAAAACTTATTCAGGTATAGATATATGCTCAGCCCTCACCAATTATGTCCTTGATCAATGTGGTGCTAAAGCGTTCCACGACTTTAGGCAGGGAGAGAATTACACTTCTCATACATATAGTTCGGTCACATGCATATTTAGGCTCACTAGACATGCTCTGGAAGTCGGTCTTGTGACTCCACATTTTTGGCCCCGATACACTTCAAAGCTTCGCAACGGCAGATATTGGCAGATTGGATCTTCCAGGAAGCTTTAAATCTTCCCACTCCTTGTCATCAACCTTAGAGAAATAGGAGTCAACCATATCATCACTGATTAGCTCCAATTTAGAAGGCTCCCACTGAATGAGAAAGAAAGATGGAATTAGTCCAACAAACCTATAGATATCCACGTTTATATAGTCACTGGGGTTTTATGATCATAAATATACAGGTGGAGAAAAAGAATGTCTACCTTTGGGTTCTTATCCTTATCCACAAGCAAAGCTCTACAACCCTATATTAAAAGGTTACAAGGACTTAAAATCATCCGCAAAAAAAGAAACAAGGGGGAAAAGAAGTATCTGAGTAAGATGGAAACCTCCAAGAAATCCTTGCTGACTTTTCCTTGCATGACATGACAAACCATTCTATACTCACGAACAAGGCATTGGCCAACGCCTTGGAACCTTCCTTGTCTGATCTGTTTGCAAGAAGAGAACCAAAGTTTTAGTGGAAAAAGTTTCAGCAGATTCAGACAATTGCTTTACCAGATGATGGCTTTGTTTTGTCTTCATTTGTAAGCATTATGGGAATAGTATTGCTTTGCATAGATAGTAAAGGCACGCAATAGACACCTTGTTTTTCCATATATACTACTGTCCCTCACAAATGTGCCATTTGCTGTGTTCAAAAGGGCAGTGGATCTTATCTACCTTCAGGTGTATCACATTTTGTCTTACAGAGGTAACCACATAACAAAACGGTGTTTAGCGCTTAGGTACTGAATGAGATGCCATTACTAAGGCTTGCAGTCCCCTTACCGATCTCAGAGAAATTTTGAGGCTCATTGGAGATGCTCCCTTCAGTGACTGAATTGTTGCAGAAATCCAATCGTCCTTTGTGTTCAAGGCCTCTCTCTCCTACAATAGCAAGCATAAGATCATGGTCAGTTAAGTGGATAAATTTCTGTATGAATACACCAAGCAACCAAAAGTAGAAGACCAGTACTCAAAATAACCAGCAAATCTATATCGGACACCTAGCAAAGAGACATCAAATCCAGTTTCCAAACATGGAACCAATACAGTCAATAACTCACAAGGGCTGATAAAATTTCTTCAACTGTTCTTCCAGAGAAGCACCTATCAATGACATCCAATCTGCAGCCACGGAATCACAAGAAATTAGGGTCTCAAGTTTATTAAGAAAAGATATTAAAAACTCGAGAATCTTGGATGGCAGCGAGATGGAAAGCTACAGAGATTACTACCATGTCTTTTTAATTTTGTTTTAACCTAAGTTGCATACAAAGATCATGTGTATTCATGCGGGCCTGCTCGCATTAAGAGACAAGCACGCAAAACACATGCATGCAAATAAATTAGACTAAACAATAATAAAAATTTCCACATAAGAAATAACCTGTGAAGTGCGCTTTTCTCTTTCAAATTAGGTTTCTGTGAGTATTTAGCAATAATTGCAGAAATGATGCTTGAGTCACTCGAATCTGCCTTGAGGAGTGCTTCTTCCAACAAAGACAATCTCTGTCCAATAATTAGAGAAACAATTAAGAAGGCATTTGAATGGCATAAATACTCTGATTAATGGATGAAGGGTTTAATAAGTTAAGGCAGAGAAACATAGAGGTAAGGACGATGCATTTTTGCAGTTCGTGTTAATGGCATGATCAAGAAAAAATCCTAAAGGACCATTATCAAATCACGGGTACGATTAATATACAGATTTTTCCACACTTAATTTCATTCGACCTAGCAATATACTTGAATTTTATATCCTTCTATGACTACAGCTTTAACTTCAAAATTTCAAAAACTGAAAAAATCAACTCAACTTCTATAAACAACTACTTATATTTAAAAATGGAAGCTACATGCCACAGTTAAAAGAAGCAAATATATAAAATGTTGAAACCATATTAATAACAAAGTATGTCGCATGCACACGTACACACAACTAATATATCTCTGATGTAATTGCAGTAGTTTGCATCATCCCCAGTTTTCTGGGACAAAGTTATCCTTTGTTTGCATTTAAGCGTGATAAAACAACTTTCTGTTTCTCTGCAAACCTCAGTTACTCCTGTACTTTCAATTTGGGGTTGTACACTCATTAAAACTGTTAGAAGAGGTCTTGTTTTGGATATTAGATTCGATTTGAGACTCTACAATGTGGTGTTTGGTTCATGTGACTCCATAAGAGATTTACCAATGATGCTTGCTATCGTTACAACCTAAAATACACCATGGTATTATGTTATTTAATGTCCAACCATTTACAAAAGCCCTTACCTAGAAGCACTTCATACCACATAAAGAGCTAGATGAGAAATCATGGGAAATTTCAATTAGAAAATCTCATGTAATCATGAAAGGATAACGAATGCAAAACCAAAACAGAAAAAAAAAAAAAAAAAAGAAAAGAAAAATGGGGAGAATAGAATGGGGAAATGGAGCAAGGAAATGTCACAAACTGAAGTCCCAGATTTGGTTACTCGAAGTGGTATTACTGTTGAAAAACAGGAAAGAGAACAGGGTTGGAGAAAGGAATTTTTTTTCAATTACTTTTAATTATTATAGCTACACGAAATGGGATTCAGCTACTCCAGTGTTCTTACAGAAAATATTTGCTACAGTCCAAGCTAGAAAACATTCACAAATTTGATCTCGAGCACTTTGAGAAACAACTTAATCACCCTCAAATTTAACGAGAAAGCAGGGACACTTTTATCCTAGAAAAGTAGGGCTACTAGATGTACAACAATCAATTACAATGGGCCCACATATCCAATACAGATTGGCAGATCCATGACACTGCATGCTACTGTTGCTAAGTAGCATAATTCTTCTAGCAAAAGCAAGGTGATGTGTTACTACATTAGAACCCTCGGCACATATATCTAAAACTAGACACCTGAACTAGGATGAAAAGCTACCTCTGAGGGAACAAAGTGAGTTGCAAGGCCACATGCAAGCATCTCAGCACCATCCAACCTAGCACCCGTAAGACCAACATATTCTCCTGCCAAAGGTTTACCACTATAGAGTTGAGTACATATGAGATAAAAATATAGAACTTCACGACTGAAGCTACACAAATAAAGGCAAAAGAAAACATGCACATATAAATAAAGAAGGAGAATGCAAGGTGAAGTGGAGAAAAAACTGGAGCTACCCAACACAAGTCAAAGGATATATTCATCTGTTAATAAATATGAAAAGTTACAAAACTTCTGAGCTTTTTGGCGGATTGTTTACATGGTATGGTAAGAGAACTTGAGGGTCTGCCGTGCCTACACTTATTCTCAAGTTCTACTTGGGCAAAATATGAGCACCAGCTTCTTTGTTTCTTCAACTTTTAATGAACTATTTCAGTACCCGATCCCAATTTTTATCTTTTCCTCTTTCCTAGTTTTTCTCTTTTGTGCAAGGAATTGATAAATAGATCTATACAACCAATACATTATCCCAAGTGAAAATCCCAAGGTTCAGCTCATGCATCTCCGATTTTCATACCCATCCTGTACCAAGTGATAAAATCCTCTAAGAAAGATGACTACTTTATGGCGGTTTAGAGATTCATGCAATGATAGCAACCAAACGGCTCAAGAAGATGGCCTACTAAAGAAAAATACCAACTAAAATTCTACAAACTACTGATGAAATTATACTTCCTTTTTTTAATCAATAAAGAGTTAGCACGCAGATCAAGAATTAAATGGCATTACCAAAGAATCCGGGGAGTCTTGACAAGTAATAAGAGGCACCTACATCTGGGAAGAGTCCCAAAGCTGTTTCTGGCATTGCAAAGACCTGCAACAAGTCCGTTCTCAGAATAAATGTCAAAATCTGAGAGAATGATACTCCAATAAATAGAAGCAGCAGAGAGCAGTCTGGGTAGAAAAAAATTCACGTATATAAAGACAACTTAAGTACCAATATGGGTTTGTATCCATGATCTCACCATCCACCATTAAACACCTTTATAGTAAGAGGAGATGCCATTTGGTCAAACAACCCTTGGAAAAAGGAGATAAACCTCGGACTTCTTAATATACAGATATTCAGATAACCGAACTATACACTAGGGCAATTCTACAAGAGCTTTCACTGACATTTATTTCCATCAGGAATGTTAAAATGGAAAAGTGATCGCACAGATGGCATCTCATTCCTCAACCAGTGCAAGTTGAAAGGTGGTTAGTCGGTTTGAAGACACTAGATGAGTGAATGATATCCACATAAGGCCACTTGTATCTTTTGTGAGACTGATTTTAAAAGAATGTTAGCAGTTTTGCAACAAACAGGAAAAAGTAGTCAAAAGTGAAACCATGACATGGATAAACATATTAATCCAAATTCAAGCATTCAGAACAGATAATTATCAAAAGAATGGATATAATGATGAAAAGACAATATATTGTTTTTACTAACAAAAAAATCTGTAATTCATAATAGCATTCATCTATAAAAGGTAAAGAAAAGTCATATTACTTCAAACCAGAGATGAAGAAGCAAATACCGAGTTCTCTGTTGCAATGCGGAATCTACCATGTATTGAAGCCCCCGCCCCACCTCCCATAACAATTCCATTAAGAATTGAAACCTTCAAATTTTTATGAGCACTAAGAGTTAGACAGGATATGTACATGGAGATGATAGATGCAAAAGCTAACTTGAGTAAAAATACTACTTCTCCGACAAAAGTTACAAAAGAGACATGGAAAATTTCATATTTCATTGAAACTTAGTCACCTGGATCTTACTGTATGTTGCCATAATGTAATTTAACGTGAACTCCTTTGAAAAATAAATTGCACCTAATCTCCAGTTACCTAGTACACACAAATATGGAAGAAGCGTATTATATGCTTTGCCTTATTTCCCTTTGCATCTAACGAAGGAAAAGGCTATTGATGTTAGCATAGATTGAGCATCTTCTGAAGAAGAATCAAAAGGTTACAATTGAGACTGGACCTTATCAGAGGTTATAGGTCATCATTATTCTAAATTTTAAGAATCAGTGATGGTCACCCATAAAGCAATAAAGATAACAATACCTTCATTAATATCACGAGCAACAGCAGCAACATCACCACCAGCACAAAATGCTCTTCCCTTTCCCTACAAAAAGAAGATCACAGATAATGTGTCATCAAGAGGGTTCCATTCTCTGTTTAATTCAAACAATGCATTAGTCCAATTTTTAACCGGTGATACACATCTTAATCAGTTAAGCAAAGCAAGAGACCCATCTTAAGAATGCATCAGAAAGTTCCTTAAAATTCTAGAAATGGATAACCTTTGCAAGCAATATGAAGCAGACCAACCAGACCAGATAAATATTACGTTCTTTATCTCTTGCAATTTAACAAGCTGACAAGGTTGCCCTTAAACGAGATGCGAACATGGTCAATAAATTTTCTTTAGCGCATAAAATCAAATAAAATTACTTCGGCACTCACTGCAGCTCTAGCTTGTTATCATGTACGCTACTGCATTTGTTCTTTTCTTTCAAGGGAGTACGTTGTCTGATTGCACTTTTGTTCTGATAGATCGTAAGGACACTGCTAATACATTAGTTTAATGTATTTCTACCAAGTCCTTTAAGGACTGTGTTGTAAAGTTAGAGCGGTAAAAACTTCAGCTGCATCTTGATTGATCGGCATTTCTTATAAGATAACACTAGGAGACTGTAGTGAGAAGAAGAGTACCTTGACAATTATCAGCTTGACATTAGAATCCTCCTCATAAGCGACAAAAAGTTCCAATAGTCGAGAAACCTAGAATTAAAGAAAATAGGGACATTAAACTCGAGTTGCTTGTATCATGTTATAGAAAATTGGGCAGTTCATTACAATGTCCCATTCACGCATATATATTGATGCAGTACATAAATATAACATCATCTTAAACGATGAAGAGTATCACTACCACTAACAGGAATGACTGGGAAGGAATATATGAAACAAAAAGGTGAAAAACTTCCCAGGTTCAGTTGTGGCTAACTTAGTAGACAAGAAAAGGGACATATAAATTAGAAAACAAATAAGGAAAGGAATGAGGATAATCCCCCAAAACAGAGGAGAAATGGCAACAGTATCAGTGACTCCATCAAGTCTTTAACAAGGCAACAGAATCATGGACTACTGATAGATAAACACATCAATGTGTTGCAATTCTGGACTCGGAGTAAAGGACAGAAGCTAGGAAAGATATCTTATAATTCAAGCTTCCTGATGTTAACAAAACCTGAGAAAACCAACCAGGCATATAAGTTTGAAAGAGAAGATTAGACGGACTGCAAAAACTAAAACTTAAACTTCAAAATGGGACGTACAAAACTTGAATATCTAACTACATATACTTTCACATGTTAGCAGATACTCAGAAAAAATTAGAAGTGATTCAAGAAAATATGCTAAAGTGGCATCTTTGTTGTTGTTTTATTTGTATTTTGGGTTAAGAACATTTTTCAAATGTTGTTCTGGCGCCATATTCTAGATTGAAAACTAAACATTTCATAGCAGACAGCAAATTAGTTCGTATTCACAAGACGAAATAACCAACTCAAAAATGATTTAGGTCCTTTGAGAATAAAAAATTGATCTAAAAGCATCAAATGATCAGAAAGACGCTTCAAGGAACAAATTAATCATCTTAAATGAAGTTTAATAAAGAAACCACGTCAAAAAATTCAACAATACTATGCCTTACCATTTGAAATGAAAGGGCATTTAGTTGCCTAGGCCTATTCAACGTCAATATTCTTGCCGACAACTTCTCTTCTATCAGAACCTGAAAAATGAGAAGTTGATCGTGATAAACACTATGGAGATTATTACAAAAAGTAAAAAGTAAATTAACATAATCATCCAGCGTCCAAATAGTCTAATCCATGCTGTTAATCCGATAAACAGCGTTCAAATTATTGGTTCGAACGAAGTCTTCCCCGGTACTAGCACAAGAAATGAACTGAAACACTAAGGCTCCGCTTAATTGCCCAGAAGGAGTGAGAAGAATAGAACAAACAAATTAGTCAATTAAAAAGTAATGACTAAGCCTGTCGTAGGAATCGAATTAAAGAACATAGCGGGAGACTGAAAACTGAAGAACTAGACGGACCTGATCCTCGTCGGATTTGGCGAGTGCAGCCATGGTTCTCTACGGTGAAGCTCTGTGTCTGAAACGGTTTGCTAGTTCTCGATAAGTGTGATTGTTTTCACCGTTGGGATGAATTCATCCTGGCGTGTAGTACCTTTTAGCGTCGATATTAGCTACCGAGTCGCGAAGCCGACGATCTGAATGTTGTTGCTTGGAGAACTTTTCTGTGGCTAAGTAGTCCGACGCAATAAAAGGAATAGTCTAAGTAGCCAAACCCCAAGGATTATAACTCGTTGAAGGGATGGGATCAGGTTATGATTCGATTTCACTTCCTTCAAGGTTCAGATCCCTTAACACATTGTAAAATTTTATTACATTTTTCTTATTTAGTGTTTAGTGATAAAGCTTATTGTTATAATAGTATTTAAATAATTATATGTACGTTAATGTTTTTAAATGATGGTTTTCTAGTTTCATGGACAGTTTAGCATAAAAAAATTAAACAGTGAATATTTAATAAAAACCACACCCATTTAATAATTGTTAGAGAAGTTTAAAAAGTCTGTATCTACCATCTTTGCTTTCTTTTTACCCACATCCCGGTTAAATCTCTGTCAGCACCATTCATCCCGGTTAAATCCAACACAGTATAGGATAGCCATCTCGGCGATCAACCCTGATCCTCCTTTTCTTACATTCACAGACGGAATCAAAGGCGAAGCATAGGGAGAGGGAGTAGGCAATGGAGTTTGGGTTCGAAGAGAAGGATTTCCTCGCATGCTGTGGAAGCACCAAGTTCGCGAAGGAAATGGCCTTGGCCTCCCCTTTCGCTTCGCCGGAAGAAGCCGTGTCTGCCGCCAGAGACATTTGGTTCAACAAGGTTGACGTCCATGCTTGGCTTCAAGCCTTCTCTGCTCATCCCCAGATTGGAGATTCTTCCTTCTCTTCCCACAGCTCAAGTCCCACCAGTGCCCAGTTAAGTTCCTTATGAATTTTCTGTCTAAATTCTCCGATTTTAGTGTCCATGGATTGAATGGACATTGGTGTGATGTGCTAGAGTTGACAAAGCGAACCTTGCTAAGAACAAGATTATAAGTTAAAGGTTTGAGATAACTGAAGCTTGTGGTGGTCCTAGGTAATAAGCACGAAAAAAGAGTTCTATTTTTCTTGAAACGAGTGTCAACTAGATGAGTTTTGGCATTGAGTTTTTGGATCTTTAAATTCGGAGGAGAATAAAGTGAAATAGCTTAAAGTGATGCTACTGTGAAGATTATCCCTGGGCTTGATATGCTGGATTCCGAGAAACCAACTCACCTAACTTGTGGGGGCAGAGAAGCTTAATCTTATTTTGTAAAATCGGTACTGTCTGGAGATTATGGAGGGTATTTATGTCACTGAATTATGTATGATATCTTGTTGTGTTCATTATGTCACTGAATTATTTATGATATCTTGTTATGTTCATCACTTTATCGAATAGGCGTGAAGAGATTTCTGACTTTGTGTGTCATCTGGATTTATACTTGGAGTCCTATAATTTCTGGATTTATACTTACTTTGAGCCGTATAATTTAGTAATGCTAATGAACACTTGTCTCTTTTCATCTTATGCTATCATCAAAAAGTTCAGGTAGCATCCAAAGTTGCTTCTTGTTTGGCATGGATTTGATCGTTAGCCAAGTTATGCTTGAGTTTGCTTATTCACACAACTGATACATGGGAAGGGTTCAGGGAAGGCATTGAAGTTCAATGTGTGCCAGAATAGGAATTCTTGGTTAGATGAACTGCTACCAGCTCACAACTGGTGGCTGAAAAAAGGCAATAAGAGGGGAAACATTTGTTTTCTGCTTCCTGCTTACATCAGTGTCATAATCACCCCTTAACCCTTTCCTCTTTTTTCTGGCATAGTCTTGATTATTCCATTTGTAAACCTTTGCTTGGTGAATAACTTGTTAATAAACCCCTTTGTAGATGGAGTAAGGGAGAGCAGTCAACTGCTTTAGCGACTGCTACTGGTTCTACCTTACAGGTCAGTAAAATGCAGAGAAAAGTAGACCGTTACCCATTAAAGTCAACGCTATGAATGATCCACCTCTGCTGAAAGGTGTTTGGGGTTGGGGGAAAGAGAAAGAAGGTACTGCAAGAGCGGTGTTTTCTTAAGGGATTTATTTGGAACTTATCTCTCCACATAATTGTGGCCTTGACTTCATGATAAAGTTTGTGGAAACGAACCAATTTATTTTATGTCTCTCTTGCAGTGTATAGAGGTCGCAACAAAATAAAATAAAATATAAAAGCAAAAAGGAAAGAGGTTTATGCTTAATTGGCCTATGTGTGCGATATTTTCTTTGTATCAATATGTTCCCTTGGCCTGTGCAGGAACTATCTGAATGGAATGCTCGGTATAGGCAAAAATTTGGATTTGTATTCCTTATTTGTGCATCTGGAAGAAGTTCTGATGAGATACTCGCTGAGTTGAAGGTAATGAAATTAGAGTTTGCTTTCCTAGCTGACATCTAGATTAACATGATTTGCTGGTAATATAATAATTTTATGAGGATATATTTTTGTTAGGTTTACTTTTTCTTGTCAAGATTAGTGCTATAATCTGTTACTATCTGCAGGGTATCCAAGCAATTATCATCTGGTTTTATGAAATAAGTAAACTGCCGCAATTCTCCTTGGAATGAAAGTACATTCAACAAACTTGAGTCTGCCACCCATGCGAGTTTTCTCAACAGGAAATGAGGACCAACCCATAAACACCCCTTCTAAGGCAGATTGGTGTGGAAAATTATATGTGATCATCATTTGCTCAATAAATGGATATCCCTGGGAGATATTTAATTTTCTACTTATATCTTCATTTGATACCTATATAATTATGAAACTCTTCTGCTTGTTTAAGACCAACGTTATACCAACGTTATACCAACTTTGCATATTCATTTCTTCTCCTATAGATTTGATGTTATTCTATGTGAAATTTTCATCATGAGGGCTTTTGGAGTTTATGGGTGGCAGTTTAATGTTGATATTTTTCATTTTGCTCATTACAGATTAGATATCCAAATAGGCCCATAGTTGAGTTTGAAATCGCAGCTAAGGAGCAAATGAAAATAACAGAACAACGTCTTGCAAAGCTCTTTTCAAGCAAAGCTGGAGTATCATCAACGACTGACCGATATCCTGCCGTTGCCACAAAGAAACTTGAAGGTACTTTTTGATATGATTTGATTAGTTTGTTTTCTTTTGCTTTGCCTCTAGAATGATTTTTCCTTGGGGTCATAGAATAAAAATTCAGTGTGTCTAAGTTCTTAATGCTCAGGTTTAGGTGTTGCTTTTCATCCTGCATATACAGTTTCAGATCCTGATTAGAATATCATGCTTCCCCATAATAAGATTAGTCGATATCCTTTTACTATTTCCCTCTCATAAAGGAACAAAGCTAGGTAGAAATAGATTGAATGGGCATGGTATGAAGTTTCGGTAAGGTAAATATTTATACCAAGTGGACAGGGCTTCTCCCTTAATCCACACCATTCTCTACAGCATTTAAGAAGAAAAATATTCAACAGAGTTCTGCCATTTGTTATCAACAAGTTTGTAATTGCTTTCCCCTTCTTGAAATTCATTTTTCACTTGATTTTTTGTTATCAAAAATTTCTTGTCTTATTATCTTTCTGAAGATTCTGTGGTATGTGCTTTTGCTTCTTAACTCTTTCACAACGAATGCTTAGCTAGTTATTCCAGAGACGGGTCTGTCAATTTTTCTTTGCTACTGTTCAGATTAATGTCATTAATGTCATTAATTCCTTTTTTCTTTTTCTCTAGAAGATCGAGTAACTGTTATTGGAGGCCATTTAACTGCCACTTCTGAAGCCAGAGCTGGGAAAACATCTCAAGTATCTACTAGAACCCGTCCACCCATCACAACCCATGTCTTGGATGTTTCCCGAGGGTCTCCAGCTGCTGGTATTGAGGTACGCTTGGAAACGTGGAAGGGCCCTCAACCCGGTCCATCATTCGGTGAGACAGAAACTGGTGGTTGGGTATTTCAAGGTTCTTCAACTACGGATAATGATGGACGAAGTGGTCAACTGATGAGCATAATTAATGAAGTGGAGCCTGGAATTTACAGGATAAGTTTCAACACCGGTAAGTACTGCCCATCTGGGTTCTTTCCCTATGTCTCTATCGTGTTTGAAATCAAAGAGTCGCAAAGAAGGGAGCATTTTCACGTTCCTCTGCTGCTTTCACCCTTCTCGTTCACCACTTACCGTGGGAGCTAGGTCTACGGGGACAAACTGTTGATTAATCAACAGACCCTGTTTCTTTTGTATGATTATGCAGAATGAATAAATCAGGAAATATCTAAAGACTTATGTTTCCATGTCAAACAAGTTCTGAAGAGGATTACAATGATGTAAAGAAATCTATCTTTTGTTGATGTAACATGTTGAATGTGCCATGTGTGCCATGTAAAGAGATGAGATATAAAGGTTACCAGTTTCCTCCATCCTGGAGGATTTCAGGGACAATCTGCTGTGGCCAAGCTTCATATTGTTTCATTCATTTTCTTACAACTTGCTTTACTGCCTTTTCCATGTCCGGCACAAGCTCTGCATGTTGCAAAAAGGAATTAAACTAATAACGTGTGTATATCCAAATTGAACTGCTAAGATGGTGGGGAGATTGGAGTTGGGCGAAGGTTTTTAAGGGAAAAGGAAATAATAACTAGGATATAGTACTGTTTAATGGTGTTAATTATGAGATTTTTCCTCACACATATAAACTGACCGTTCCTTCCACAATTGAAGTGGAAGATCAACTTAACAATTTTTTCAGTCACATATTGGGCCTTAAGTCCAACCATTGATCCGTTTCAACCAAATTGGGGCTGGGATTTATTGGCTAACCTTAGTTTTGATACCAATTATTAAATAGTATTAGGCCTTCTTAACCTCAAAAATTAGCTCATAGAGTGAGTTTTTTTTCCTGTACTTATAAATTAACTATAAGTTCTTTCTTCAATCGATGGAGATCACCTCAACAAGTACTTTTCCGTTTCTGAAATAGTACAAAATGGTTTTTATTTATAGTATGGGAAGAACGAAATGATCGATACATCCTTAATTTTATTAAGAATTGAATCTCGTTATTTAACGTTATATTCGGCTTGGATGGTGCAAAGGAGATTAGTTCATCAACTGTCATCCACAAATTGGTAGTAAAAGGTATGCATGTACCACATGTGTCTAGCATAGACCCGGAACGCAAGGACAGAAACTGGTGAATCATTATATATATGTGCATATATGCGATGTTTTTCCAACGTTGTCTTTGCTTGCAAGTTATAAGATTACAATTCGTTGAGTTTCTATAGATTCAGGTTGTGAAGAAGACTAGGATAGTGGAAAAATGCAGGCTGTGAAGGAGAAGCTGCAAGACATGAACACCATGCGCAAGGTCAAGGCCGAAGCAAGGGCAGAAGAGCAGGTAAGAAGGAATAGAAGAAGTTAACTTTTTGAGAACCACCTTAGTTTGTATCGCATTAATCTTTCTTTCTTGAGATTAGTATCTATATTTACTTCTAATTATCAAAATTTTACTTTGTTCTGAGCCATATATAGGTCGAGAAAGACATAGCAAAAGCCAGGGTGGATGTTGCTCATGAGGTTCGCAGGGCAAAAGAGGCTGAAGCCGCGATGGTGATGCATGTAGCCAAGGCTGGGGAGAAGGCAGAAAACGAAGTGCTCAAGCACGTTCATCCGTAGCCAAATGGAAGTGGGATCGAGCCGGCGGACAGTCGGGTCATGGCCGCAGGAGCTCCATATAATTACGCTGCCCAAGCTCCCTTAATTAATAAGCAAGTCTTTGCTAAACCATTCAGTTGTAGAGTCTCTTTCCTTTTTTCTTAGCTAATCTCATCGTTTAACGCACTGTGAGCGATTGTTATCGCCTCTTTTTGATCTTTCCTCGTATGTAGCATGCAATTTGTGCATTTCCATGGTTGCGTGAGAAATAAGCTATGATCCATTATGCCTTTGGACGTCATTAACTGCTAAGTGATTTTCCTTGAGATTGGTAGGTGTTGTCATGTCTTAATTACGAACACACACACCTATTAATGAGACGATTTGAATTTTTTTTTTTTTTTAGTTCTTTAGTTCTTAGCACCCAAAAATGTTCTCCATTAGATAACTCCAAAGTCACATGTTCTTCTTTTCTCTTAATAAATGGGTTTCGAACTAATATATGACATATTGTAAGACTTATAGCTTAATCCAAAAGCTAATATAAGAATTAAATGGACATTTATTTAATTTGAGTTTTATTACAAGAGATTGCATATTAAAAATAAAATTTCAATCCTGTATAGATGCCCTAGCATATTGAATGACATTGGTCTTGAGTTCACATGCAATAGAACATATTTAGCTCAATGTGATGTTAAAATACCCAAATGTTCTATTTAAAAGTTAAAAGAAAATTTATTTTATTTAGACTTTATTATAAAGAATTGCATACTCAATGACTTACATACATCCTTTATATAGTTTTCATGCCACACCAACCGTTTTCGTGAAGTGTGAAAGAAGAAACCTATTATGTGCAAATAAAGCGCCAGTCAACTCCACCTATAATTTAGGGTGACAGGCAGGAAAGAAGAGAATGGACTCAGTATCACGACTAATGAGCTGCCGCACCAAGATTTTTCTGAAGCACCAACCGTTATTTTTTGTCATTCAACCTTTGGATCTGTATTGATATGGAATAAGAATAAGTGATAATTTATTTAATTCACCCTATCATTAGTTTAAATTTTAGATGAGTAGTAACTTAAAGGGCAAGTATTCTTCTATCTATTCAAAATATTTAATTGTCTCGTTGACACTACAACCTTGGCTGTTTTCTCCATTCACGATATCTTAGCTGTAAAGATAGTATAGCTATTAAGTTTTCGCCTGTAGCTTCTTGGTTAGCACTAGCTATCTGTTCTCCAAGCCTTCCTGCTTTAATTCTTTTGAAACTATAAAAGGAACTAGAACTAGTTGATATATTACATCCTCTATAACATGATTTGTGTCACATTGCTCGTGAGCTTTATAGTTGGCTACCAGATATGCAAAGCCTGGGTGGCTTTGGTTGGTAGTGTTCAAAAGCCTGCTGACTTATACTCTTATTGGACCTGAATAATTGCCAGATCAAGTTATAATGTCTAGCATAAATTCAGAAACTAGAATACACAAGAAGATTATGAGAATCGTAGAAATTAATCAACTTCCAAACTAGTCCATATCT
Source organism: Casuarina equisetifolia (assembly GCA_028551475.1). Taxonomy (NCBI): domain Eukaryota; kingdom Viridiplantae; phylum Streptophyta; class Magnoliopsida; order Fagales; family Casuarinaceae; genus Casuarina; species Casuarina equisetifolia. Next base: position 8,879,889 of record CM052358.1, read on the forward strand.
CTTGCTATTCAGTTACGTGATCTTCTACATTGACAAAGGCATTTCTTGAACTTATATAAAGGATCCTTATATGGGGGGAAAGTTGCATACACAACAGTCATCCCCTTCTGGAATCCTCTCTGGCTAGCCATGACAAGAAAAAAAGTTAAGCTTGCATACATCTCAAATGATAATGCAAGGAAGGCCACCTTCAAGAAAAGGAAGAAAGGGCTGTTGAAAAAGGTTAGTGAGCTTAGTACTCTCTGTGGGATTCAAACATGTGCAATTATTTACAGTCCTTACGACATACAACCTGAGGTTTGGCCATCGCCTTCTGGAGTTCAACGTGCAATTGCTAGGTTGAAGACGATGCCTGACGCAGAACAAAGCAAAAAAATGGTGAACCAAGAAAGTTTCTTGACACAAAGGATAATCAAAGCCACAGAGCAACTGAAGAAACAGCAGAGAGAGAACCGAGAGAAAGAAATGACCCAAATGATGTATAGAAGCTTGATTGGTGAAGGGTTGGAAAATTTTAGTATCGTCGATTTGAATGACTTGGAGTGGCTAATTCAGAAAAACATAGGGGACATTGACGAGAAGATCGCCTCCCTTCAAGAAAAGCCTCCTCCCCAGGTAACAAGCCATGTCAGTAGCACTGAGGGCAATGATAAGGAAGCAAAGAACTTAATGGATTCCGCCATGGATGCAACACAGAAGCGGCAATGGTCAATGGAGCTGCTGAAATCGAATGAGAACATGGGTCTTGGCAGGAACGAATACATGACAGCACCGAGTCATCAGTGGTTAACCGAGTTGCTAAAACCGAATGAGAATGTATGCTTGGGCCGGAACGAAGAACCCCTGCCATATGCTTTTAACGGTGATGGTTTGTGGTCTAGTTTTCCTCTCCCTTAAAATACCATGTGAAAAATTGGGGGTTTCCATCAATCATCATGGGTCAGATTTGAATAAAGCAACAAGGCTCTATCAAGTAAATCTCGCTCCAGACTTCCATCAAATCCAGAGTAGAAATGGAAAGCGAATCATGTGAACCATTCTGGGGATTTTCCCATAGATATATGAACCATGTATCTCTTTTTCTTTCATTTATCTGAACAGCGTTTCTCTTTTTCAAATCATATTAATGCTATGCTTTAGGCTCAGAAAATTATTTATCTGCAAGACAGCTTAGCGTATGAAGTTGCGAAGATCATGACCAGTAGGGATTTACTCTGTTTCACTGCATTGGGGCTTGAGTTGATTATACAAAGGATGCCCCACAATTATAAAGAAATGTTTTCTATACCTTTAAAGGATACTAATTAAATCTCTCGTTTTGCCTCACTTTGCGGCCAAGGCACTCTTTAAATTGAAGGTAAAATTGTAGAGACAATGGAAAATCGAACTATATTTATGAACAATACAGTTAAAATATCTTCATACAAAAATAGGCCATACTTTGGGTTTATTTATAACAAGATTTACCAATTTGAACTCCTATTTGTTATGTTTTTCTCCAATGAATCTTCCACCCGTTGCTTATTCTTTTGCTAACTAACTTTTACGTATTGTTGTTAATAAATTTACAAATTCAAATTCAAATCTTCAACTTGCTACTCATTCGTTTGTTAACCAACTTGTAGGGACCGTCATCTACAACCTATTATATTTTCAACATTTCTCTATAAGTTGGTGGTTCGTATACATCAAACACACCTATCTTGTTAAAAAGATGATTATGTTGTCACTTTCCCTTATTAAAATGTCTACTAGTTGTTCTTTAGCAGAAACATACTCAGTCTTAAGTATTTTTCTATTCAATCACTATTGATTAAATGATAATTAATTTATGCTTTGTTCTTTCATGATACACTAGAACATTTCTCTATAAGTTGGTGGTTTGTATGTATCAAATACACCTAGCTTGTTGAAAGATGATTATGTTGTCACTTTCCTAGTGCTTTTATTAAACTATTTGCCAATTGTTCTTTAGTAGAAACATGCTTAGTTTTAAGAGTTTTTTTTTATTTAATCACTATGATGAAATGATAATTAATTTCTATATGCTTTGCTCTTTCATGATGCATTAAATTAGTTGTTATCTGCATGGTAAATTTATTGTCGCAATATAGAACAAGGTGAATATTTTGTTGGAACTTACAATTCTTTAAGAATGTCTTTTATCCAAATATTTTCACATATAACTGATGCTCCGGTTCTATATTTTGCTTTATAGAGGATTTGGAAACCATTACTTTTTTCTTACTCTTCCATGATACTAATGAATCTTTAACCTTCACGCAATAACTAGTCACTAATCTTCTTTTTGTTTTACATGTAAATTAATCAAAATCGTTGAAGACTGTCATCTCCAAAACTCTTTTTTGATGGCAAAAATAATCTAGGCCCTAGACAACCTTTAAGGTAATGTTGAATCTTTATCACTACCTTTAAGTGTGATGCTTGTAGAATATGTATGAATTGACTCAAGAGTTGTATTGAATAATTTATATTTGGCCTTATATTTATTGAATAGATCAATCTCCCAATCAATTGTTAATAACTTGTTATATCTTTTAGTGTTTCATCATTTTCTCATACTCTATCAATCTTGAATCTTTTATCTTGCTCTATAGGAATAATTGATGGTTCTACACATGTAATTCCTCCATTTAACACTAGTTTCAAAGTATACTTTTTTTGACTCAAACTTATCCCTTTCTCAAACCGTGTTGTTTCTATCCCCAAAAACAAATGTTGCTTCTAGAATATGGAATTCATTTAGCTTCATAACTCTTCTATTGCCTTCTCATTGCTTTCAGTAATTAAGATGTCATTAACATGTATCAATAGAATAATCATGTCTTCCTTTGTCTTCTTTGCAAATAATGAATAATTGCACTTTGATTGATGAAAACCTTATTTAATCAAGTCCTTAGTAATTTTTTCGTTCTATTGCTTTGCTACTTAAGTCCATATAATAATTTCTTCAACCTATAGATTTTCTTGGATCCTAATTCTCATATCCTAGAGGAATCAGCATATCACTTCTTCATTCAAATCTTCTTGCAAAAAAGCAATAGGCACATCCATCATGTACAAATTCCAATTATCATCAATGCGGAGGTCATGATCCTTTTGACGATAACCATTTTTACTATGGGTGAAAGTGTATTATACAACCAACGCATTTTCTTTGCTTGTGTTTCTATGCTACCAATCTCACCTTATATTTTTCTACTTTTCTATTAGTATTATACTTACTTTACACACATATGTAAAATCCATTGAAGGTTTGTGTAATGGTGCGTCAACTACATCTTTAGTTTTAATGCTAAGATATCTTTTTTCTATTGCATTTGTCCACTTGACATCTTTGATAGCCTCATAATAATTTTTTAGCTCTTTTGTAATGTTTGCTCCAATAAATTGCCGATAGTTTTATGAAGGGTTAGCATATGAAACGTAGTTTGAAATGGAATACCACAAATTCATAAATTTAAGATTGCAAACACTTTGACTTGTGGTTGGTTTGGTTCAATGTAGGACATACAAAACCAATAGTTGGCAAGGGAGGTCTTGTATTTTTATTAAATCTTCGTGGAGACTCAACAATTGGGTTTATAGGTTCCAATGATATGTGACTAGGTAAATTTGCTTGTTTTAAAATTTGGCTTTTTTTTCAGAATTTTCCAATTTTTCTAAAGAAAGAAAAATATTTTCATCAAATAAAACATCCCTAATTACGATTTTCCTTTTGTTTTCTATAACAAATAATTTGTATCATTTTTCTGACAAAGGATAACCCAAGGAACAAATATTTAATTGCCCCTTTTCCAAATTTAGATTTTGTTGCAAATTTGATGCACAAGAAAGATATTGAAAAACTTTCAAATGAGATAATCAGGGTTTTTTCAAATAATTTGTCAAAAGGAGTTTTTCCATCTAATAAAGGTGTTGGCATTTTATTTATCAAATAAATTGCTAGGCCTATAATCTAACTAAAAGATAGTTCATGATTTGGGATGATATTTATCACATATGATCATATATATTTCCTATCTATCCATTAGTTGAGTGTTTTCTGTAAATTCCAACATTTAAAATTTTGGGAATTCTTGTGTAACAAAAGTCAACCTTTTCTATTCTTTGAGTCATAGAATTGGACCATATTTTTATTTGAACGGAAAGCCGCACCATTCTGCGGCTAGTGCGTTAAACATTTGAAAATGCATCTTGACAGCTCAATAGCTTGTAATGGGAAATTCAAGCTATGATAACCATTTTACAAAAAAGAAAATGCACCGTCATTAATGTGGAGGATGTGGAGATGGATTAAGTCATGGAAGGACAAAGTCAATTGAAAGATCAAAACCGTGAAAGGCAAAAAATGTACAATAAGTCTATTGAGTGTGACCTTTAAAGCTACAATCAATTATATTTAGAAGAAAAAGAATAGAAAAAAAATTTAACGATCAAATTCTCAAAAAAAAAGAAAAAATTATTGTTGCAAAGATTAAAAAGAATATGGAGGATAATATCTTATTAAGATGAAAAGTAAGACCTATAAGTTTTAATAAATGCCTATAGGAACTCTAAAATTTTTCAAAGGTCATTCTTGAATTTTTTTTATGACATTGTTTTTTGTGCACATACCCAATTCATGCAACTGGGCGTCGAATATGGAATTATGAGGTTTCAAGTAGCATTTACTTTCAATAAAGTTAGACGTTTGTTAATCATTCTTGAATTTAGGTAATAGTTGTTTATTTTGAACTATTTATAAGATGATTTTAAAAAATAAATATAAGTACATAACAATTAAACAAATAAACAAGCTACAAAGTTTGACGTTGAGGGAGAGATTGAAATTCAATATTTTCTATGTGACATGGCAAGGCCAGTACTACTAAGAACTATTTGTCAAAAAGAATAAAGAAATGAAAGATTAGCTATGCTTCAATCTGAAATCAGAAAAGCTTGCTTGCAAATTCATCTACTTGTGTTCCATCGCCGTGGGTAGAAGCCGATTTTCGAGCAAGTTCTCTGAGTTGTGACAAGCTTCGTCCCAACTGCAAGGCGACCTTCATCTCAAACAACTCCCCATTTTCTCTTTTCTCCAAATCCCTCTCTTCAAGCGTGCTTTCTATTGACTCTTCCAGGAGGCGAAAGAAACCGGCACAGTTTCGGTACATCTCAAACACCATCCCAACTTGGCCACCATGCTCAAAAGCGGCAACCGTGCTAGCTAAAGCCCCCGCAGTCACTGCTACTACGGCTGCCAAAGGTGCAGTACCCACAAAAGCAGAACCAAAGGCCGCAATGCCAGTGAGTAATGGACCTGAGATGGCCAAAATCTTGTTGATCTTCAAGGCCAAGTTGCCTAGCCTTACGTAGTCCTCCATGTCTTTTCTCTGCACCACTTCAATGATACTTCTCATTTCCATCTCCAGTTCCTCACTCCATCCATTCTTCTCCATGTTCCTGTTTCGCCATGTCCCTTCATTTGATTTGTCTCCCTTCCTGAATTGATTTGAAGGCCACCAGACAGCAGGTTCAAACTTCTCTGGGAACTTGTCAAGCATTGCACCCAGCAAGGGAAGTGGATAAGCTTTATCAAGGGCCAACACGTTTTCCATCACCCCTTTCACGTCCTCCTGAGTTGGACTCCGAAGAGCAAGTGTACTTTGGATTTGGGCCTGGAGGTGCCTGAACAACCTGGCAGCATTGCGTTGCTCCTCGGCAAGTTGTGAAGGTTGAAGTTTGTTCATTACAAGCAACATCCCCGTGGCTGCAGCGTATAAAAGGGTGGAAGATGACTTCAGGGCCAAAAGAGGCACTTCACCGCCTCCAATCGCTGCAACACCAGCCAAGGTTGCAGCAGTAAGGGTGATCATGTTGATGGAGTTCAAAAGAAGCGTGTTCCAGTTGTCACGCTGCTCCCCAACGTTTGTGTGCATCTCTACTCTATCAGCTACAGCCTCTAGGATGGCATAGAGTTGAGTATTCAGAACTCCAGTGGAATTGAATGATTGATCATCAATAGGCTTAGTAATGCGATCTTTTCCTTTTGGGATTGTGTTTATGAACCTGTCCCTTGCAGTCTGGTCCTCCATATTTCTCGCTTGTAGTCTTCGAAGTTTTGGGACTTGAATAGCAGCATTGATTTTCTTTGAAGGGGAAAGCGACGAAGATGATGGGAAGGAGAAAAGGAGAAGCGAAGCTTGTAGGGAAGCCATTTGGTTGATCTTGTAGGAGTTGCTGGGCATATCGGCAGAGAGGCTGATAGGGTCTTTATATAAGGTGATGAACTTACAAGGTCAGACTTTGACAATATTCACTGTTTGAGTCCCCTGACCCAGCGCATTGATTGACCACTTCCTATAAATAATTTCAGAGTTCAAAGTTTTCTCCTTCGGCTTGGCGCTCTCATGAAACACGGCCAAGCTTATTGCGGCCAGCCTTGGTTTCTCTCTTTTATCTCTGGGAGGTCAATATCCCCCAAGCAAGGAACATATTTCCCATTGCACACTAGTTCTACCCTTCTCTATATAAACTATAGCATTTACAGTGCATCTCGTGAAAGTTGCTACCACCGAAAGGTAGATTGTAGTTCAGCTAAAGGCCTGCCCCTTTTTGTTGGGTGCATATACAAACCATTTCCCAAACGTCACTATTGATCTTTGATTAAGGGAGCTAATCTTAGCTGGGTTTTTGGTATACCACAATCATGTAAATTTTCTTGCAAAATCGAATTCTCCTATTGCAACATGTTCTTGGTACGTCAGATCATGAGTCTTGCACTTTCTTTCTCATAACAGTGTGGAAAAATGCTTGAAAAACCTGTACGTTTCTCATGTTTTGACTAGCTGGCTGCGGCCATCTGAAGATGGCGTATGAATCCGACGAAGCGATTTAATGGTTTAATTATGATGGATAATTTGGTGTAATTTAAGCCATCCAGCCTTGTCAAGATTCAACCTCCCATTTTGCCTCCCTCAGCTTAGCTTGTCTCAGGCGTGACGTTTTCTATGTTTTTTCTTGTCCAAAACGCTTGTTTTCTTATTGCACCCCTTTTTTCGTACCTCAATTATCTTCCAACACAAACAAAAAACAAAGCTTATAATAGTTGACCGAAGAAAACAGTATGTAAAAAGAATTTCAAAAGTTCAAAGTTAGACGTTTGAAGCTCATTTCTCAAGTTGATTACCAAGAACGCGGCAGAATCTGTCAAGCAGGGACGACCCGCCAACAGAACCATGGGCCGTGATTGGGAAGGTTACAGCACCTGGTCGCCCATTTATTCTACAAGGATTTGATTCCGGGAGACTCTCCTTTTATCTTAGTTTTTTATTACTTTGAGACAAATATTGAAGACATGGGCTATCCACCAGTAAACATCAACCGTCAAAAAGCAGTGAAAATTTGTATGTGATAATATTTCTGCCAACAATCTTTGTTGGGTTTAATAATAGTCACAAGATGAATGTAGTTTTTGCCAAAAGAAAGAAAATCATCTAATATTCCATGCATTATCGAGCACTTGCCAGTTCATTGCAAAACCTGATATCTCTTCGTCCTAGGTTGCACACCCAAAGCCCATGAAAAAAATGCACGAGTGTGTGTACATATTTAGTATGCCACGCACTAAAAAGAAATCATCTATTTTCCTTATTCGTGCAAGTTTCAAGTGGTTGGTGGGGGATAGTAATCTAATGTGTCATTCACAACGAAATACTGATACTTTTTCTTCGGGTATTCAATTCAAGGCGGGTGAACTACCCTCAGCAAATCCCACCAATATCTTGTCTTTAAGGCTAACTAAAACTAATACTTCTGTTGCTGTTTTCTTGAGTTTTTGTAAACATCCAGGACAGATATAAACTGTCCATGGCCTCTTAAATCTCTATTTGGAATTGCTCTTTCGTTTCCCAGCAGGGAGTTGCAGCTAAAATGGCAGGCGAAGACGAGAAGAAAGAAAAGAAAAAAGATGAGGAGGTGATCACTGCTGTTTACAAAGTTTACCTCCATTGCGAGCAATGCGCACGTGATATCAAGAAGCCTCTTTCGCGCACACAAGGTAACAATGGATTCCTTTTTATGGCCTTTCTCTGGATTCCCATTTTTGTGACGTAAATCTTTACGCTTGTGCTCGGCTTCCCAGAAAATGGAGGGAAAAGAAGGGGAATTCTGGGACTATTCAACTTCTGAGTTTGAATATTTGCTGCAAATGGTTCCATGAGTGTCCTTTTTGTTTCTTTCATTTACTTGGCAAGCAGATGGCGCCTAAAGCAACATCTTCATTGTAAACCAGGGGTTCAATCTGTGGATCTTAACGTGGAGAAAGGTGAACTGAAGGTTAAAGGTGTTATCGACCCAGTTAAAATTCGCAAGCGGCTAGAGAAACTAACTAAGAAAAAGGTTGAGTTGGTATCACCGAAAATCGAAATCAAGGAAACTGTTGCCGTAGAGAAGAAAGTGAAGGCAGAAGTTAAAGAAGTAAGAATTTGTTTTCACAATTAATCTTTAGGGCAGAACCTAGTAAAGTCGTAGATCATTTGATTTTTCTCTGGAGAACGAAATAGAAACAAGATCTTATGTACAATCTGAATCACTGAAAACGACTATCCCTTTTTAATATATATGTTCACAGAAAATGTTTTCTGATAGCGTTGGTTTATATAGCTTTCAAATACACATGTACTTGTTTGGTATGCCTGGAGGGTTGAAACAACTGAAACTCTTGTACACCTTGGCATTTAACATTCCGAGATGAAATTGGCTCGTGTTTGGAATCGCTCACGGGGTCTAAATCTCTCAACACAGCTTTCCAAAACACTAAATCTCACCTTCTAGGTGGCTTGCACCATCAGATCCACAGCAGACATTTAGTTTGCTAGTTTCATTAGTGAAACCAATATGCATCATAGGTTTTGCATAAAATGGGATCATTACAATCAACCTAGAGAAGTTACTTTAGCAATTTAAATACCTACAACATGCATCCAGGTAGTTTCTGCCCTCCAGCATTTGTAATACCATGTCTGCAAACCCATTTTGTCCGTAAAAATCTTTATCTTATTGTCTAAACTGAATGGTACAAGTTTCATAGTTTTTCTGCATGGAAAACATTTCTTTAGTTCGTGCATGCTTACGCAACTGCAAACTGACATCTTTATACGATTACAAGCCAATTCGGCGCACAACGACAGTGAAGGTTTTCATGCATTGCCCCCAGTGTGAGCAAGAACTGAAGAAGAAGCTAATAAGACACAAAGGTAAAAGCAAGAGTCCTGAAAGATTTCAAATCTATTCCATGTTCTCACAAGTTAGTCAACTGTACATGCAGGTGTTCACACTGTTAAAACTGACTTCAAAGCAGAGACTCTGACAGTTGAAGGAACAATTGAGCCTGAAAAGCTACTATCCTACCTAAAGAGGAAGGTGCACAAACATGCAGAGATTATATCCTCCAAACCTGAGAAAAAGGAGGAGAAGAAGGGGGAAGAGAAAGGTGGAGCTAAACCAACTGATAAGCCAGCCGAGAAAGGTGAAGGAAAATCAGGCGAGAAGTCCTCAGGTAAAGGTGAAGGAAAATCTGGCGAGAAGCCCTCAGGTAAAGGAGAAGGAAAGTCTGGCGAGAAGCCCTCAGGTAAAGGTGAAGGTAAAGGTGAAGCCAAAGGTGAAGGAAAATCTGGCGAGAAGCCCTCAGATAAAGGAGAAGGAAAGTCTGGCGAGAAGCCCTCAGATAAAGGTGAAGGTAAACCCACTGAGAAACCCGCTGAAGTGATTCAGACCATAGAACTTAGGGAAGAAATCAAGATAGTGGAGGTCAAAACTAAAGATGGCAGTGCTCCGTACTTTATTCATTATGTCTATGCTCCCCAGATGTTCAGTGATGAGAATCCAAATGCCTGTTCTATAATGTAGATGGCTGATACCACAGAGCCGGCTTGCTTTTCTAGGAGTTTTCGCAATTATTGTCATACTACTAAACTATCAAATAACCACAATTGTCTTAGACTCCAAGCAGTATTATTCTATTGAAGGAAATAATAATCCTATACTATGTTTCTTATTTTAGAGTATTTTGTGTTTTATGACACGAATTTGTGCGCTATGAACATACATACCACACAACCTCTAGATTGAAGGTTTGTGGTTTTGGTTTTGGTTTATCAATTCCTCACTCATCAATACTAGATTGTTCTTGAGTCAGTTAAGGCATCTTCATTATCAACATAAGAGGTATACAAGAAACCTAGATGGATAAGGTGTAAATGCTGACCAGTTTTCAAATAAAAGGGAACACCTACTGATGCTATCTAGCTATTTTTGCGCTTTGATGTTTTTTAACAATGGAATCATTAGTTTTTATATCTTTGGATATTTATAAAAAAAATCATATTACTATTATATTGCTATCTTCCACCGAATAAATGACAAAATCAATACATCCAAACAACTGAATCGCTAAGGTTAAAAAAAAACTTAAAAGTCAAAGAATGGATTAAAAATTAGGGTATCAACCACAACCATGGTAAATTTATCACCTTCTACTTTGGTCAATCAAGGGCATGTTTGGGCTCTGTTATTGAACCATATCCTGTTTTTATTATAGTATTTTACCTAATAAACATAAGCGTACTTTGTTTTCATTTCTAGTTTCAGTTTGCAGTAAAATACTACCAGAGCTCTTGGTTTAGTAATATGCTAAATAAAATTAAAATTAATCCTAAAATAAATCTTGGTTCCCAAATATGATGAAACATAAGAAGACCGCAACATATATTTCTCAAAAAATAAAAGTCCATATTTTATATTAAGTACTGAGCTTTTTAGTTGTTGTCTGATTAAGGATTGGACCCCTAATATTAGGATTTATATACTTGAATTTCACATTTGTGGCCAACCTAACAGGATTAAAAAAGTCATGCTTCTGAGATACGGAAAGAGAAAATATGTGAAAAAATTGCAAGAAGTTAAAGGCTGAAATTAAAAAAAAATTCCTAATTAACATTTACTAGCAATATAAAAATTTGTTCTTTTAGATCTTGATCCGTTAGTAAAGTTAAACCTTGTTATTTTTCACTATTTACAGTTTTAGATATTTGACTTCGTTGAAGAATGAATTCTGAAGATGTTATATTGATCACAAGATGAGAAGAATTTGATTTTAATCTTCTCAGGTAAATTTAAGTTAATATTCTTAAAATCCTAGCTGCTATCCTTTTAAGAAAATTAAATTCAAGAACATCATTAGTCATCATCATAATATCCTTTATGCTTCTTTAAAATTCATCGTATTTCCCTTAATTTAATATAACGACTAGAATCTGTTTTCCGCTCGTTAAGGAAAACATTAGCAACCGGAGAAAATCATTTCACCTTGAAGGATGTTCAATTTCACCTACAGATGCAATATAAGGAATAAGCCTTCATTGGAATTTTTATGAAGCACAGGAGAAGATATGCATCCCTCTAATCATTTCTAGCTGGGTTTGATATAGCTAAGGATCCCAAACGACCAGAGGTCCTAATTACTTAATCTTGACGACAGAAACCTGTGCAGCAAGAACCTCGACCATTGTTGAGCTAAGATCTAGGTTTAGTCAGTATCTAGCTGAAATTTCGTTGTCATAGACCCATATTAAGCAGCATCAAACTAAAAGAATCTGTTCATGGAAGCCAAGGAGCAGAGTACTTGTAAGGGAATGATAAGTGTTTGGAGATCAAGATTTTCAAGCATGAAAAATAGGAATAAACTAGACCCAACTTCATCATATTTGAAAGGCTGTGTATAAGAGAGTTTATCTATAATAGGAAAAAGTGTATTTTTCTTCGTAAGAAAAATGGCTAAAATTCAATGCCGCAAACATCTACATCTGAATCGCTAGAAATTAACCTAATGATAAAACAGTTGCACGCAAACGAGATTGTTCAACATGATTGTGGACATTGGGAAAAGTAGAAACAAGGGTTGCATTTATACGTAGAGCATGAAATATGACTGAATACCTTGGAAAAAAGAGGGTACTGACAGCACGTGAAGTTATGGCTGTCAAAATCTTCAACCATCTGTCTCGTGGTTGAAAATATTCCCATAGGTGGCTTCTAGAATTGTTTTAAGATACAGTTTCCTTTTCCCAACTCTATATTTCAGTAGGTTAAAGAAGTTTGAACTTAGTTTGTCCTCCCTCTAAGAAACTTGTTTTCTTATCCAAATGTTTATAAAATATTGAAGGTTGTAAGACCAATCCAGTCACCAAAGTTAGCTCATCCACTAAAGTTTATTGCACACAAACGTCTCTTCGTAGCTTCAAATCAATTAATATTGCCTTAAGATCAAATTGCAACACTGTCGTAGTTCTTAAGATGGAAAAGTAATCATCATTAGCATCATCATCATCTAAAATGTCATGGCAAGCAGAATAAAATTTTGCATTCACTCTCTTATAACCTGCTGGCCCATTTCGCTCTAGCTTAACATGAGAAAAGTACATACGATTACTAATTAAGTGAACCCACTAATTCCTAATGTAAGTTTGTTGAAAGTATGAATTCCACAAGCTCAAGAAACTAAGGTGATGAAACTAAACTGGTTTTGTCGGAGAAGGTTGTCCTCTTTGTTTTACATTTTGTGATTATTTCTTGTCCAAAAATAGAAGAGAAAAAAACAAGATCTAACTTGGTTTCTTAAAGAAATCGTCAAATGTTCTGATGAAGTAGTTGGAGTAAGAGAATATGATCCAAGTTATCACAAGTATTGCTATGACAGCAAACCCTGGTCCACTTGTGGAATTAAATATGACGGAATCTGTAACTTCGTGCTAAAAATAAACAAACAAATAAGCCTCATTAAAATTAGTAATCTGTCTACGTTTGCTCTCTCGAGGGATTTAAGAAAGAGATAGAGATGAATTAAAGTTGGTCAGCTCTGTCCTTTTATTATTACTGTGATGTTTCCAAGAACTCAGCTGGACCACCAAGATCACATGATAACATTTATCCTTCGATCAAGTTGAAACTACAGGTTATTGACACGATATTCAAACACAAGTTTCATGAACATGGACCATGAAGAATCAATAGATAAAACACTAGACTTGCTTCTTCTTCACCTACTGATTGAAGTAAGGCTATGACAGATTTGGAGGTAGGCTTATAGATGATGCATACTAATGTATGGGGATTATATATGAAGAAAGAAAGATAAATCTTTAGGTTGGTTCTTGAGAGCTGAATGCTCAAACCACTTCTAGTGAACAAAAGGAGTTCCACAACGATCAAATACATCAGAAACCAAAGTTGCAACATGAACAACCATAAAGCGAGGAATAATTGTACAAAGATTGAGGTCTGAGGATACCCTAACCTCTCTGACCAAAGGGTCAATAAGGCCCCCGCCCACCAGAGTTTCCAGCCCAACCATCCACTGGTAACTGGCCATTCAAGGGCAGATTGAAGAAAGTCAGGCCTGAAGACGGGTCCGGGAACGGGTTGCTGACACCACCACCACCGCCAGGAGACTGTGACACTTGTTGCTGAAGCTGCAATGGTTCCTCATCGTCCAAAGGCAACCTCTCGTACGCCACGTTAGTGAACGACGAAGCTATTACAATCACTGGCCCCGCAGCAATCAGAGCTCCCACAACGTTACCGCCTACGACTTGGCCTTGCCCACCTGCCAGAAATATGTTCAGGCTCGTCGCGCCTGGCGGTGCGGGCGGGGGAAGAAACGACCCCGAAAGGGATAATATCTCGAAGCGGCCGTGAAGTGTGACGACCGACCCCGCAGCGGAGGGCTGCCGCAAGCTAACGTTGGTAACTGTGCCGCTGCCGCTCAGCACACAGATCCCACGCTGACGCTTCCGCGCATACACGGCCACGGAGTCGAAAACGTCACAGCCACTGCTGACCTCCAAGATATGAGCTCGCAGCGCGTTGGCGCTCTCTCTTGTGATGATCACAGGCGGTTTAGGCTTGTTTTTGGAGCCAGGGGGCCGACCCCTAGGCCGGCGAGCCACGACATCGCCGGGACCTGGGTTGGGGTTGACGAGGTCTAGTTCTTGAGGAACGTTATCCTCCTGGTCCGGTGTGCTGTTTTCATGGTCGTCGCCGGCGTCGGGTGGTCTTTGAAGGTGAAGGTCGGGGCGTTGGAGCTGCTGAACGAAGCGAGATGCTGAACCCAAGTCTAAGCCAGCCATACACGGAGAGCTAAAGCGAACAGAAAACAAAGAAAAATATAGTAAAATAAAGGGAGCTAATAATGGCTTAATATTTTATGATTCTTTAAGGAAATGAGAGACGGTAATTCAAATCCAAGAGCGAATAAGAAACAAATGGGGGAATCGAGTGCACAGAGAGAGAATGGTGGAAGGGAAGAGGAAAGGGACAAAGGTAGCTGATGCAGCCATTCTCTCAAATCAAAAAAGTAAACTTGCGTATAAAATAGTAAAAGATTTCAAGTATTTTAATGGGGGTTTTGGTTGTCTAATGAACTTTTAAGAAAGGAAAACATGGGTTGATGAAGTTTGATGCATGATATGTCCATGTCCGAGGTCCGTGGTCGCCTGGATACATGATGGGAGGCCCCGACAATCCAGAGAAAAGGAAGGAAAAAACAAAGGTTATATGGTTTGGAGTTTTCTATGTGGGCAAGGGGGGGTAGAGAGGGGGAGAGAGGGGGGGAGAGAGGGGGAGAGAGAGAAAGGGAGAAAGGGAGAAAGGGAGAGAGGGAGAGAGTAATCCTGATTTTATATATGATTACAAGCAGAAGGACATTGAGGTGAAAGATGATTTTACTTGGTTTTGATACACCCTTGACGAATGAATGGTAAATGAGTCTGTCTTGGCAATTATAAAACTAAATTTAATAAATCCCAAACGTGCTCCAGCACGTGCACACGAGGACTTTGTCTTCCACCCAGTGGTCATTTGTTAACAGCTAAAGATAAGACTGAATTCATAAAGAATACACTTGCGTTCAAACTGTGTTGATCTCCATCATTTCTTCTGGGATAGGTGTTATCGGAGGTCTCCAAAAGGACACTGAAATTTTTAATTACTCACACAAATTAATGTAACAATAAAAAAAGCACTCCAATGGTCATGGTCCCCATCTTTTTGTTTAAGCTGGTCTTTCATTATTCACTTGATACCTCAACAATTGGTTGGTTTAATGATATAGGTAGGTGCTCCCAGACCACCACTAGACGAAAGTGACTTCCTTTCTCTTCATTAAAAATAGCTCCAAAGATACCTCAAGGGACAAGCTGATATAATGGAACAAGGCACTAACCTCCAACATTCCCACCAGAAAAAAAAATATAAAAAAAAATTAATTAATTTGAAAACGCACAAGCCCTCAAGAAAAAGGATGTGAAAAACCAGGAAGCATATATTGCCAACTTGTCCAACTTGTCCATTGATCAATGCCAACGCCACCGTTTTTCGTGAACTATACTGACCATCCTGCAGTGAACAAGCTGTACATAGGGAAGGAAATACATACTTTTTTTTTCTTTTTTTTTTATACTCACTCACCTGGGAGGGGACGGAAGATTTGAACCCGTGACCGGTGGGACTGTCGGTCAAGGTCAAGGAAATACATACTTAGTTGGATACAACATACATAAGAAATCATCTGACGGAATACTTGGGTCTGGACCTCATTACGTTAGGCACAAAGTTAGGCACGAAATTGCCGCTAACGCTAGTTCTTTAGCTCACACAGTAACCACTCATCGCAAGTAAACGATGACAAGTGCTTTTCTGCGACGACAAATATGTCCTAGAAAAAAGCCGAATCTAAGAGTTTGGCAGAAATAGTTTCACCAAAGCAAAATATAAGGTGGAAAATGAATTATCAATAAATTACGTATTGCATGATGTCATGGGTTGCTACTAATATTTTGTCCTGTCGTGCGAATGAGTCACTATTCCTAATCAAATGTTATACTAACAATTGAAAAGGATAAATCTAACCACGAATAGCGGTTTTGGGATTTAAAATGGTAGCATGAAGGTTACCACCAATAATAAAAGAGAAAAGGAAGCCCAATATTAGATGTAACTCATTGAGAACATGGTATTATTCTTCCTTTGTCGTACATTTCAACTAGGAATTTAATAAGCCTCATTAAACCATAGCTCTTGAATAATATATATCTTCCTTTCGCATTAAATCAAATCTTATTTTGGATGATTATATGACACTAGCTCACTGAGAGAATAGATTTATCAATTTAGTGATAACTCTGCAAGATAATATAAACTATATGTTCTTTAACAGCGAGAACAGCGTTCTTTATCTAGTTGTTAACAGGAACAGCGGCTGGGGCTGGAGGACAATTCTACATGCCGATTCCTTTTGTCCTTTCTAAAATTCAAAGCTTTGACATGGACTTACTGTGACAAAGCTAGGGCAACAAACTTGGAGGGGAGCGAAAATCGCATTTTTCTTCTTGAACGAGGATTTGCAGTCCTTATCAATACCCAACTTTGTTGTTATTATATTGTCCATAGGATCAATATATTGGCATACCTTTTTTTCTTTTTTCCGGAAACTTAGCACTAAATCCTGTTCATACCACCAAGAAATAAAAAGAGTTTAAAGAAAGGATGCGACGAGAACGTTCTAAATGGAACCCATGCTAGTCGATCTCAATTGAGAAAAACAAAAAATTAATGTTTCCTTAGGTATATGAATCCCAACATCTTTTCTCACGTTCAATCCCCAAACTCAGGAATAGTTCTATAAGGGACTGGTTGGAAACAAGACCGAAGTGGAGGCAAAGCCAAACCAATTAGGCCAAGAATTATATTAATTAGCTTAAGTTTTGCAATGAGTTTGTAGTTTTATATATGCATGTACAAGAGGAAAGCAATAAATAAAAATATTGCATTGTGATATTCCCATATGTAATAATTTTCCTTAATGAGGATATTTCCTTAACTATGAATGATAATATTTCATATAATATTCGAACATTCAATAACTAAATAGACGAAATTTTTTTATCCCATATTATATAGATAAAATAATGTTAAACGAAGAATCTTACTAATTATACATTAATCCATATCAAAGTCTACTCCTAACTATTCATTTAAAACAAAAAAAAAAAAGTCTACTCCTAGCTAAAGACTCTACAACAACTGGAAGCAGGTGCCCAATGAAGACGAAGCGACCCGGAAGTCGGTGGACCTCATTGATTGATTGATTAGGTACTGTTTTTTATATAACATGTGTAAGTTATGCGAAATTCCACCACCTAAAAGTAAATAAAAAGGAAGAGACCACTATCTATAAATAATATCCAAAGCTATCCTCACAAGGGAGGTACAGCTTAGAGGAAAAAATCACTCATAGTCTTTTCAAAAAAGTTCAAACCAATTGCATTGAAAATAGTTATTATTTGGTCAGGATCCATTTCTCAACTATATTTTCAGGTGGTGCTACGGCCCACACTAATTGCAACCATATTTTATCTGTTCATGAAAGGATGGCGTGAAACGATCGGGGTATGGGTTTATAAAGATCTTTGCGGTGTCAAATGCATGAACACTTTGAGTAGATACCCTTTTCCTTTATGTTTCTTTGTAGTAATACTATAAGTCAAGAACAAACAGCTTTGTTAGTCTAACTCTCCCTAATGGTGTCTCTTTCTTCTTTTGCTTTTCCTCTTCCTACCGTGCTATCTGGGGCATCAAGGTTCTTCTTCAGCAGTGTTAGGTCATCTATGTAAGAATTACGCTAACCAGCCAAAACGGGTGCGAACAACTAATGTTATCTTTAGTCAAGCTCCATTTATTTCTGGCCATTACATATTTCAAACAGTAGGATGTGTCCTTCGGATTTGAAAATTTGTTCAATTGTCTTCCATTAGGGGTTGAATTTCTAAAATGATCCTGAGCACTGAAGGGGAACTTTCGAATATATGCTCAAAAGTATGAACCTTTCAGCAAGTTTGTGGGCTTGCACATCAATATGTCATGGTCAACATCCTCGAAGAAACAAGCATGTTTTTATAATCAACTCCTTGCTTCCTGCAACACTTCCTACTGCAATCTGAAGATTTCCTTTGCTATGGAAACCTGTCTAGCCCGACGATCACCGAATGAAGAGTGACAATGTAACTTTTCTTCAGTAACGGCGTAATATAGAAAACCTGACTTCCCAGCTATTGTGGCACCTGACGCTTTCTGAATTCAACCAATAATGGACAGACAATTTATTTTGTTTGTACATGAGTTGTCTGCTAACATTAGAATATTATTGAATAAGGAACTGTGGGGTTTCTCGCACACCCATCTCCTTGAAATACAGGATTTATATATAAAGTCGTTTCTGACATCAAGCGGCTACGTCAATGATGAAAATGAACGGATTTATTTTAGCTAAGCGTCAATATTTTAATTTTCTTGACTGAGGAAACGTCTAAGTTCATTAATTATAGCCAATTTGCAAGGTGTTTTAGATTAAACTTTTCCAACTAGAAAATTCAATCTGGCTCACCATTTATTTCATTCTTCTTCGTTATTTTTTGATTACTTGGGCAATCTGTTTCCCAGACAAAGAAAACGATGGAGTTACTCAACCTTTTCACAGAAAAATTGGATGTTAACTGCACCAACGAACTATAGAAATACTTCAATTTCACACGATTATCTTCTCTTTGCAGTACCCTCATTTCTTTCCACGGGTGGCTGCCATGAATATCAAATCCGGCAGAACCATAGACTTCCGTAAATTAAGGATTTTTTCCTCAAAATTATGCGGAGTTACCTAAACGATCTTCGATAGCAAGACAAAACGATGGTTTTCTGATTATCCATCGATTTCCCAACATTAGAAAGAAGTTCAAAAGGAAAATAATAATGGCATAAGTTCATAACTACAAGATGGATCAGGCAGTTAGCTGCAATGAGTGCTTTGGTTAAAGTTCTTCAATCTCATTCTTCACTCCAAGATTCACCACCCCAGTTAGCGAAGGTGTGAGAATGATGGACTTAACCAAAAGTTTTTCCTAAAGATTGGAAACAGATTACCATTAAGCACATCATCGTTGTCGAGTTCTTGATTTGATCCTCCTCAAGCACAGAAAAGAAGTAACATAATTAACTTGTATTTTCCAAAAGTAAGATGGTATCTTGTATTTTATCTTGAGGAAGTAGCCTTCTCGTATAGTAGTGGGATTCATGGTCACCCAAATGTCTTTCTACACGCATTAAAATGATTCATTGACTACATCATCCCAAGAAGGATTATTCTTGAGAATCTTCCTTATTTTTTTTTGAGGAGTTCAATAATGGAGTCATTTTTTTTTTCACATGGATTAAAAAATTAGGGAGAAGAGAGAGAGAGAGAGTAGGTGGCCAATAAAGGCAACGCTTCGGCAAATAGATTATGCTGTGAAAATATTTGTTTAATGAAGGCATTCATTCAGAGGTGAAATGGGTTGAAGACCGGGCCAACTCTAACCAAGAGGTCACTCGCATTCCCTCTTTAAGAACTGATCAAACTTTTTATTGACGGGATAGCGGAAAGACCGGGGCTTGATAGGTCTCGGCCACGTGGTCCCCAACTAATTTCTATGCCCACGAGCTGCAAATTGGAATTGTTTAATGAAAATGATAGTTTACTTCTTTGCTTCCCAAGATGAACAATAAGGACACAGAGAGTAGGACAAAGTTGATGAGTCCCAGGAGCTATACTCTACCCTCCCACATAAATCGGTATTTTGACCAAATAAAAAACCCTCATCAATCGGTTGGTGTGTATGAAAACAAGAATATGATAGCACAAGGTTTTGAACTTGCAATTGTAAGTCAATCAACAATAGTTATTAAAATTCTTTGGTCGGCATCGAACCAAGATGGGAGCTTCCTTCTTGACTTTTGCTTATTTCACCTAAACTAATAGCATTCTATTTTTTTATTTACATGATTGAACGTGAATGCATTAAGAAAATTATTGTTTAATTCAAAAGTTAACTTAAAAATGGTAGAACTCATTATTATATATAAAAAAATTTTAATATATTTTTTATTAATGTAGAATTCATTATCCATGTTATAACAAAATATAGGTTTGCTTAACTAAAAGAGAGACTATTGTTACAACTTTGTTATAACTATGAGGCACTTGGTGCTAGTTGACCGAACCAAGTTAGCTTACCATATGAATCTCCATAACCTCTAAAGTATACATGGAAAACTAACTAACTCTCTCCTTTGGTCTCTCAACCATGTTAAAACTCTTTATCCAATATTCCCAACTCATTAAAGACTCCAAATTCTACTTAGCAATGGTCACCGACATTCCCAATGGCTAAGATGCATTATGCTAGCCCCAAGCACCTGTAGGGCTAATCACACAAGTGGCAACTCACCAACATGCACACAAAGGGTGCACTCACGATGCCCTCAACCTCATTTGGGCAGCAATGTTAGCAACCCTCTCTCCTCATGCCTTCAATGGTCCTAGTGCATAGGTGCATGTCTCCCGATTTAATGTGTCTCCCACAAGTAAGGGCTAGTCAACAAAAGAAGATAGACCATGACATTCTCCCCCTCCTATTTTGAAAATACATTCATTGCCTTTAGGTACTTTATAATTATTCCATGAAACTGCCAAAGGTTTTATTCAAATTTCCAAGTGACCTTTCTATCTAGAAGACCTTTCCTCTTGCTCATAAACTAATGTTTTAAGGTATCATCTTTCGTTTTACAACTTGGTCTGCTAGGACGGTTTCTATCTTGACTTTGTCATGGTTGATGGGGCTTTGGATAACCTATTGTGATTTTCATCCTTTGTGTCTTGGTGAAATGGCTTGAGCATGCTTAAGTGGAACACTAGATGAATCTTAAGTGCCACCAAGAGGTCTAATTATTATGCTATCTTCCTTATCCTTCCCATTACTTCAAACAGTCCTTTGAATTTTTAAACCAACCTTTCATGTAATAGAAAGTATGCCTTATGTTGTTGTGATAAAGATTAGACAAGAACTTGGTCTTCTCCATTATATTTGTTAGAAAATAAGTTTGATGATATCAATAGTAACCAAGTAAAATTGTGCATCCTTATTGCAAGTCCTACTTAACTTCTTTAGTTCAACCTTGCCTAGCTAGCAAGTTAGACACTTATTGACATACATGTTAATCTTGTCTCTCATTCTTGGGCAAAAGCACACATCATCAAGAAAAGCTTGAGTTTTCTATGGCCTTAAATGGTTAGCCCATTTAGTACTATGGTATTTTTGAAGGAATCTTAGTCATAAGTTTGTCCATTTGGATATGAATAGTCAATCTTCTTGAATATAAAGCAAGTCATCATATTTCTAAAAAGCATTGTCTAGCCTTCCCTTCATTAATTAATTACTACAATTATGTCACCATGAAGTCATGAGTTAACCCTTTTAGACTTGTTACAATAGGCCCTTTCAATGCGGCCCATTAAGATCAATTTTGCTTTTTGGAAGAAAGTATCAATCATCACATTTGTTCCTTTGAATTTATACTCCATCATATAGTCAAATTTGGCCAAGAAATCTTGCCATCTAGCTCATTTTAAAGATAGCTTTTGTTAGCTTTAGAAATAACTTACAGCTACATTATTTTACCAAATGATGAGTTGCATTCCTAACAAGTAATGTTGCCATATTTGAAGGCAATGGATAGGGGTTATCATATTTTTTTCTTGGACTATATACTTTCACTTTATCTCATTAAGTTTTCAACTCTAAAAAACTATTAGGTGTCTTTTGATTCAAAAACCATGTCTAGTCTTTCTTCTAAGATAGATTTTCACACATAATATTATCAAGTACATAATCACCTTTAAGTTGAACAATCATTTATTTAATGTCGTCATCTTGTCCTAATGGCTACCTTTAAAGATGTTTGCAACTCTTTGACCTATATGCACATCTCATGCATGTGTCCATGTTGCCTACCTATTTCTCGTGCCAACTCATGCTTTTAGAATTACCTACTTAAGCATGCATCATAGGCTTACCTCCATCATGTGCATGCTTGTCCCTTGTCTCAGTCTTAGCTACTTTCCTATTAACCTTGACCTCCCACACTTGACGCTTCCTTATGCTTATTCTCCTTATCTGTCAACTATAGTCATCTGCTTGCACATCCTTTCATGCTTCTCACCTCATCTATTGTCATGAGCCTTAGCTTCTATCCTCCATTCATGTGCTTCCTTATACACCCTTCAAGCACCTCACTCCTCTAGCTATCTATTATGTTTCCTTCCCCATGTAAGCACATTTCATTTGCATGGTTTCAGCACACAATCATATCATTCAGTCATTACACTTAACTATGTCAATTAACCAATGCATGACATTTAGCCTCACTATTGATGACCTTCAGTGAACTCGGGGCTTTTCTAGAAATCTTTAACTTTAAGTATTTGACCTGGTTGGAGAATAATTTGAATTACTATTACTTGTCAAAATAATCACCTAAAAAACTAATCTTTTGGTAAGGTTAATAACTTAACAACTCTAAGGAGAAATTCCCTACAAAGTTATGTTTTGGTTATGAATAAAGGCTTCGGAAAGACTAGCTCATAAAGTGATAAGGATGATGGATCCACATGGTACTAGAAATTTATGCAGTTTGATTGCAATTAGACCTATAATATCCTATTGGGTCCATCTCATAGCCTAGAAGACTAATCATGGGTAATGATTAGTTTTGCCAATAACAAAAGAATGGAACCCCAATATGTTCATAGATTAATGGCTTTTCAATTGTTTCCATACAAAAATGCTATGTTTTTCTCTTTTTTGCATTTTCCTATTGTTGATCTTTTCCTTTTTCCAAAAATTCTTGAAAACTTGGCAAATTTATAATGACAGTGATGGCAAATTGAGCATTCATGTTTTCAACAAGGAAAACCCAAGGTCCATTAAGTGTAACCAACTCTCTTTGATTGTAAGTTTTTTGTTATAAATAACACATATATATCTATTTGGTGAACATGTTAATATGAATTGGGGATTGAGTCATTTAGTTATGGTTGGTCTAATTGATTAACATCTTATTCTAATCTAACTCCATTCAAAAGAAAGATCCTTTATGAAGCCTCCAATTTAACCTAACCAAAGAACCCATATTAATGGTTTTTTTGTTTTCTTTTAGTTCATTAAATCCTAAAAAAATCTAGAATTTCTAATTTTCTAATGATTTTAAAATAGTAATAACATTGGTAA
The DNA here is from genome assembly GCA_028551475.1 of Casuarina equisetifolia. Lineage (NCBI taxonomy): Eukaryota > Viridiplantae > Streptophyta > Magnoliopsida > Fagales > Casuarinaceae > Casuarina > Casuarina equisetifolia. The sequence goes on from CM052358.1 coordinate 8,903,105, forward strand.
TCAACAAAACATTCATATACTAAGCTCAAGAACAAGGGTAATTAATTCACAAATTCTTTTAGGCTTACAAAACCTTTACCAAAGCCTACAACTTCACATAACTTTATAATATTCAAAAATATTTTTAGGCTTTTTCATCTAAGAAACAACATACCACTTTTTACTCCTTTTCTCCTTGGAATTGTCTTTCATAACCATTTTTCTTTTTTTTTTTCTACCTTCACTATCGTCGACCTTACTTAATATTTGTCTCTACAACTTTGTGACTTAGCAACACTATAAGAGTTGGTACATTCTTTAGCCTCTCCATCGATATTATTTGATAGAGAATAAAATATTAGGATTACATGAATTTTTTTCATAGCAAAATTTTGGTATTTGTTATCGAATATGTTCATTCTAGTCAACAAACTCATTTGTTGAATTATTTTCCATAGAATTCTTATTTTTAGCATTCTTAATATTCTCTCCTCTATATCCACCAATTGCATGGTAAATCATTGTTGTTCAATTGGAGATAATAATTGAAAAGGCTTATTACTATTTGACCTTCTAGGTGAAAGACTATTTTTTGTTTTTATCCTTTTTGAATTTCAAATCTAAAGTGATTAAGTGTTTATCAATGAAGGTGCATATAAACATCATCGGTCCTAACATTATATGATACCATAAGGAACTTTTAATGCATATAATATTTAGGTTGTCATATAATCTAGCTCATGTTATGCGAAGTATTTCTTGTATATTTAGAATATGATATTCATTTGCCTTTAAGCATGTACTACAAAATCCTATTGTATTCTTTTTATGCTTTAAAAGTTTTTTGTCTATTCATTGTGTACTAATAATAGTTTGGATTATGATTTTTGGGTTACTTGTTCCTCATCATTAACATGTGGTTTTCAAATCACTAGTGATTAAGTTGGAAAATATGTGTGAAGAATCAATAGGAGATTAATTTAGAAGTCTATATAGGTTGATTACAATTGGACCTAGAATATTCTATTAAGTTCACTTCACAGCCTAAGAAGACCAATTATGGGTGATGGCTAGTTTTACCAATGGGAAAGGGATTGAATCTTAGAATGTTTACAAATCAATGACTTCTTAAGAGAAGATATATTTTGCTTTTTCCTACATGTTCTCATTACCAATCTTTGGTAAAAAAGGATAGTGATGGCCAATTAAGCATTCATATTTCTAGGAAACAATGCCTAAGATTAGCCCCTCCATCCATGATATTCAATAAAAAATTGAATGTTAGGATGGAATGAATCTTCTTTATAGCACAATTTCAGTAGTTGTCAAATAAGTGCTCATTTCAGTCAACAAACTCATTTATAGAATCATTTTCTATAAAATTTTCATTTTTAGCATTCTTAATATCATTTCCTCTTTATACACCAATTGCATGGTGATTGTTATTACTCAATTGAAAATAATAACCACAAAGGCTCATTATTTTTTCACTTTCTAAGTGAAAGACCATTTCTTCATCCTTTTTTAAATTCCAAATCTAAAGGAATTGAGCATTTATTAATGAAGGTATATCTAAGTATCATCAGTCCTAACATTACATAACATCATAAGGAATTTTAGTGTTGAAAGTATTGAGGTTGTCATACAATATGGCTTGTGTTTTGTAAAGTTTTTCTTGTATATTCAAAATATGATATTCATTTACCTTCAAGCATGTGCTACAAAATCCCATTATGTGTTTTTTCACACTCCAAAGGTTCTTCATTTATCTATCATTTTACTTATAATAGTTTGAATTACGATTTTTAGGTTATTTGTCCCTTATCACCATGCAGTTTTCAAATCACTTGGAGATTAAGTTAAAAGATATATATGTAATCACTAGGAGATCAACTTGAAAGTCTATGCAAGTTTGATTGTAGTTAGACTTGAAATATCCTATTGGGTCCACTTAATAGTCCAAGAAGATCAACCATAGGTAACAATTACTTTTACTATTAGGAAAGGGATTAAACCTTAGGGTATTCATGGATTAATGGCTTTTTAACCATTTCTACACAAAGAGGCTCTATTTCACACTTTTTCACATGTTCTCATTACTAATTTTTGGCCAAGGAGGATAGTGATGGCCAATTGAGCATTCACATTTTTAGAAAACAATGCCTAAGATTTATCCCTCTATACGTGTTGTGAGATAGAAAATTGAATGTTGGGATGGTATGAATCTCCATCACAACAAAGTTTTGGTAGTTGTTGTCAAATTAGTGCTCAATCTAGTCAACAAACTCATTTGTTGAATCATTTTTTTTTATAGAAATATCATTTTCAACGTGCTTTGTCTATTTTAAATTTCAAAACTAAAGGAATTAAGTGTTTATTAGTAAAGGTGCATATAAACGTTGTTGGTCCCAACATTACATGACACCACAAGGAACTCTTAGTGTTAGTGGTATTTGGTTTGTCATATAATATGGCTCATGTTATGTGAAGTCTTTCTTGTGTATTCAAAATATAATATTCATTTCCGTTTAAACATATATCATAAAATCCCATTGTGTATTTTTTACATTCCAAAGATTCTTCATCCGTCTATCATTTTATTGATGGTAGTTTGGATTACAATTTTTAGGTTGCATGTTCCTCATTACTGCATTTGGTTTTCAAATTACTAGGGAATAAAGTTGAAAGATTCATATGGGGAATTACTAGGAGATCAACTTGAAAGTCTACATAGGGTCATTTGTAGTTGGACTCAAAATATCCTATTAGGTTTATTTCATAGCCCAAGAAGACCAACCATGGGCAATGACTAGTTTTACCAATAAGAAAGGGATTAAACCTCAAGGTGTTCACAAATCAATGGCTTTTCAATCATCTCGATACAAAAAAACTTTGTTGTGCTCTTTCTTGCACGTCTTCATTATTGGTCTTTGGTCATGGAAGATAGTGATAGTCAATTGAGCATTCACATTTCTAAGAAGGAATACCTAAGGTTTGTTGAATGACATTGACTCTCCTTGATTGTGAAATTTTTATGTTGCTAACCATAGAACAATTTAATGAACATGTTAATACAGATTGAAGTTCGAGTTATCTGGTTGTTGTTGGTCTGATTGATTAACATCACATTCCAATTTGACTCTACTAGGCGGAGGATTTTAAGCCAAAATTTTTTAGGAAGACATTGCTATTTGGATATTGTAAATTTCAAATTTTTTGATAGAGCCCTTAATTTGACCCAACCAAAATACCCATGCTAATGCCAGTTTGGCTTACAATTTATGGGTTGCTTGTCCCCCATCACCAACATGTAGTTTTCAAATCAATGGGGATTAACTTAGAAGATACATACGTGTGGACAAACGCCCTGCAGCGTTGACGTATCCTGTGTTTGCAAAAAACTGCATTGAAATGGTTGTTCCGAATGTTGTTAAGCACAAGCTTCAATATACCATGGATGACATGGGAAGGTGGAACCTTGATGCATTTTATGATAATAATGTGCGCTTGTGCTCACTTTGTCAAAGGCTAGGTCACACGGGCTTTCATTGCCAGGAGGGGGCACGTCTCCCGCAAGTAAGGGCTGGCCTGTGAAACCATACTAACTTTAGTTCCAACTTTGTTGGTCTCGTAATTACTAGTTCGTAGACTAGAAGCTTGTTTTTTCACACCTTTATTTATTTATTTATTTATTTATTTTACTTTTCGTTCTTTCTACCAAGTAAGATGAGCCGAGGCAAAAGCGGGCTACAAGGGTAGCTCTTTCGCTTTAGCCAAGGAAGAAATGAAGATGAAGAGTGCTTCCTCCTTTTAGAAGGGTACTTGTGAAGCCACAGGAACTCTTAAGATATAAGCAGGCAGCAGGTTAGCATCAGGATTTATATATGCATTTGTCAACAAAGAGAACTCATCTCTACTGGATGTTATCGCTATTGACTTTCAAGAAACTAAGGAGAGGAGGCGACCAGGTATGGATTGAAGCCGCCTTTTCCAATAATCGAAATGACGCAAGCTGACCCTTTTGTTGCTAAGGACAAAAGAGGCTTAGTTTCCATGCAACACCCATTTCGAGTAAGCCATATTGAATCTGTAGGAATTAGCAGCATAATGTTGGAACCAAAGATGACTTTTACGGGTAATGTTGATGCATAACGAGGGAGCGGATTTTGGCTGGTTGCCACAATGAGGGTGATGTAAAAAGATTCTCCCCTCAAATCGGATCAAAATTACAAGAAAGAAGAATATAGTAATGTGATTTTAATTTGGGAATGACTTAGAACGCACTGAGATTCTATGCCAATCGAGAGAGGGAACGTAATTGGACTCTCCTTTCCAAAGGTGAAGCTAACTTGGAAGCAAGAGGCTTTTTCAAGCACATCTCCATGATTCAGAAAGCTTTCCCAAAGTCAAGAAGCATTTGGAAAAAGAAACGCAGACAGAAAATTGGTGGCCATTGAAAAGCTGAATCCAGAGAGTTTTTGGTTGGGTAAACCCTTCCATTAGAGCACGGAGATAAAAGATTTATCCATTCACTACTTTTTCCAGCCCGGAGCCAAGTTGATCGATGGGAAGACATCTTAAGTCCCAGGTCTTTGTCCATTGACTACTTGCTCTTTCTTTGAAAAGGGTGCAACTAGAAATATTGCGGAATTGTGTCCCATTTTAGGAGAAACAGAGTATTCGCGAAGCCAAAAAAAAATAAAAGGATTGGCAACAGATCTTAACAGTGGGAGGGGGACTGGACTCTCCAACCAGAGATCTGTTGGACCTTAATTAATAATTGCACAAACTTAGGTAGGGTCTGAAAGCAGATATGTTAGGTGCTTAGCCTTAAGCTTCTCTTTTATGCCGTATACGCTTTTGTGGTGAAAAATGCAAAGTAACTTGAGAATAAGAAAGCGAAAAACTTCAATGTCCTGATCAGGCCGAGCACAAGTGTTGGGTAGGGCACGCTCAAAGCCGGCCCAACCAATGGTACGAAAAGAAACCGAGGTGTGCAGGGAATCGGAGATTATCTTTTTTAATTTTTATCTTTTTGAGCAAAACCTAGTGCTTGTTCTTTAAGAGACATCCGTTTTTTCACACACTGAAAATATATTCTATCACAAAGCCCCCTAAACACTCTTCTCTTGCTCTTACTCCTACGACTCCCATCCTTTTGATGTCCCCTACTCAAAAGTACACCAATATCGTTGGAAAATCATCTGAGCCTCTCCCATCTCTTTCTTTCTTTCTTTCTTCTTCTTCTTCTTTTTTAACCCAAGAGGAATAATGTTTAACAGTGGCATCAGCATTGCTTTACCCCAATCAAAATTGAGCAGACCAGATAAAATACCTATCATATTATTCGGTGAACTCTTCATCGGATGATACTTCCCTCCCCTCGAAAAATGGGTTCGTGCTTACCACTTGAGGATGAGAAAGAGAAGATAATAATAATTAAAAAAGAAAAAGAAAAGAGAAGGCCTTCACACTTCAATTACTAATGTTCTATGCATATGGTATATTATACGCCACTCTCTCAAAATACTTGAGGAATTGACAATTGATCACAAAAGGTTCAATTCAAGCTATTGAGAAGAAACTATCGTGTAAACCTCGACTATACAAAACTTTGGAAAGAAGCTAAAAGGCGGGGATTCTCTCACTTTCACATTTAGACTTTCATACCACTCCCTGTTCCCAGCAAGGGATGAAACGGTAATGGAAGCTGGGAAAGACGCACAACTAATGCAAATACCTCAGTCAATACCCAAGCTGGCATAGGGCTCAAAGCCACCCTGACAATCAGGTAGAAAAAAAAAAAAAGAAATATATATTCAACATAGAATTACTCTCAACAATGTGGTTCTTAAACTAAAGAAATCATGTAAAAATTACCCTAACCAATAATCTATGTAAAAATCAAATCCTTCTTTCTAGCTCAGACCATTTGACACAGAAAAATCTATCAACATGGAAAGCATACAGGGTTCTTGCCCCTTCAACTTTTCTAGTTCAATTTTTTGTAACTTAGATACCCTGAAGCTTCAAGCTTTGCAAAATTCAAATTTCTGATATAGAGAGGGTATTATATTTCGGCATTATCCTATTCTTGTACTTGAATGTATCACTGATTCGGGCAAAGAACACACACGTTAAACAAAATGCAACATATAAAATGCCATGAGTTAAGAAGTATGAACGTATTTCACTTTTCTATTTTGGTACACCTAATTTACCGAGATATGGTACTTACAGAGCAGTCATCATGAACACGCCATATGGTCTCCCCTAGGAGGTTTGCCACTGACAAGACCGTCAGCTGAGGAAAGTAGTTTTGCTCCATCAAAGGAATGGTATTTGTTATGATCACTTCTTGAAACAGGCCACTAGATAACCTCTCTATTGCAGGAGGACTGCAAGTAAAAACATAATATGATCAAATCAAACAGTAGCAAGACGCACAAATATTGATATCTTTAAGTCATAAATGAATTGCTAGATAAATATAGCCAAATTCAATCCTAATCCCTAGCAATGGCCAACAAAAGAATCCCAGTCCGTTAAAAAGCTGAAATAATGAGTGCTACATATTGTGCATGGTACTATTAATTATGATATAATCAAACAGCAGACTTTAACCATCAGTGCAAAGGAACTTCTAAGGGTCATTAATAATACGAGTCCATTAAGGAAAAACTAGGAAACACATGTAGATGTTATAAACCTAAGGGTTGCACATGTCAGTAAGACAACCAGTAAACAACAATGTCAGCCTTAAGACTGCAAAATTCCTCTCAATTATCATGCTTATAGAGTTCAAAGAATACAGGGGACCCATGAACACGCATGACCATTCAACAAGTTCACAACAATCTCTAATTTGACAAATCTGGTGTTTCAACCAAACTGGTATTTAAAAGAATAACTCCTCCATGGACTGGTGCATAAAAACAGCAAGAAGATGGTAAATTATTTCCACACAAACACAATTTTACTCAACTGAATCAGAGAATTCAAAAGTACATGAGATGAAGCACTAAATTACAGTTCGGCTACAAAACCATTAAAAAATAAACCCACAATTGATACTCCCACCTCAATCGATTTTTCCCTTAAATGAAGGAAGAAATGGTTATTGGCTTCTGTTGCAACCTTCATCTATCTAAATCAGGCAATTTGCAGCTTCCGCAGAGATCTTTGTATTCCTTTTAAATTAAAGGAAAAAAAAAAGGCGCCTGATGAATGAAAGAGAACATTCATGCCCTAGAAAAGATCCAGATACCTAAAAACAGCATGTGTAGTGCATGCATAGACTTCCCTCGCCCCCTCCTGGTGTAAAAGAGCTGCGCCTTTGGAAATAGTCCCTGTACCCACCAATGAAACAATTAATTGACAACAAAAAAGTAACACCAAATTAAAAAATATCAAATCATGACCAAACAGGTCTACTCCCTAGGACAGAAGAAATACAATCCATATCTGTTGCAGTTAAAATGATAACAATATAGGCTAAGGACTGTTGCATCAAGAGACTAAAAAATTCCCCAAACAAGATAATAATATGATGGAGAATGCACATTTGGTCTGTATTTATTGAGGGAACATCCAAAAGTGTGTGTGTTTGTGCTTGTCTCTATGTCTAGTGGGGGAGAAAGAGAAAGACAGAGAGAGGCAGAAACAGAGTGAGAGTGGAAGCAAAACAAAATCATAATGAATTCATATAACTAAGACACACGAGCTAAGGCAAGACTCAAGGTAGCTATATCCAAATAACTTCTGGCAATGGAATCTCTTAATTCGCTAGCCCTTCCCCGGGGATGATACCTGCCAAAGAACTGGCAAAAGCAATGCACAAAAATGTGCAAAGAATGCACATATAATGATATACGTAGATCTCCTTCATCATAAGTTGCATTTCTATACCATCCTTTCTCCCGAGAAAGGGGAAAAAGGACAAAAAAAAAAAAGGAAAAAAAAAAAAAAACAACAACTGTTGGCAAACGCTCTTCCATTTGTAACTAAAATTTTAAATGCATTTCATGATGACAACCATCGTCACTATACCACTGATACCACACCTCCAGCGCTATGAACATCGCTTTTATAAGTACTTCATGAAACCACAGATTTTAACTATGCTACACCACTAGCGCCATATCATTCATCACCACATTCATCACCACCAGACTGCCATCAAGATCACAGTATTGCATCACAAGCTTAGCAGAAAATAGCCTTTGTTGCCATAAGAATCTCCATCACCATCCCACAAACCAAATCATCCCCGCCACCATCACCACGGTCAAATTGCATCCACTTCCATATTTGATTGTTCTCCCCATCAGGATCATTTTTCTGCTGCCACTACCTTATTTGACTAAAAAACATATTTCAAGTTTTCATAAAAATTGGTAATGAGATGAACATGATTAACGCCTATATATATCTTCCTCAAGCCATTCCAAAAGTAAAAACAAGCAACGACTTTAAGACTGTTGTATATATTTATTTACTTTAAATCATATTGGCAATTACTTTCCTAACAATAAAAAGCAAAGTGAGCATGTACCCACCAGCCGTGTCGATCATGTCATCCACCATAACTGCTACTTTCCCCTTCACATCGCCTATCAGATTCATCACCTGGAAGATGACATTCAGCATTAAGTTTGAGTATCTGTAGATAGCTATTTCAATTTTGAATCAATCTAAAATAAGTATGGCAAATTGTTAATATAAGCAACTCCTTTTAGCAGCTTGTACCATAGATGACAAGGTTTTTCATTTTCTGCACAATCAATGTGCATCATATTCCTTCAATTTTATACTTTTTGTCATAAAAATGAACCAAATATTGTATCTTAGTCATTCTTCCACTGATTTTTTTCAACTTCTCATCTCTTTTCCCAATGATTTTTCATATACCATTGAGGCAGTTTGAAGCAAACGAACACTATGAATTTGCAATAAAAGAACAAAGTGTAAAGGGACATGTCCAAGTAGAGAGTCAAAGTTTAAATTTCAGTAGATCCACCTCTGCAACATTGTGTCCATGACGCCTTTTATCGACAATTGCAAGTGGTGCATCAGATAACTTCTTGGCAAAAGCACGAGCTCTAGCAACACCACCAACATCTGGTGAGACCACTACCAGATCATCTGAACATACACTCTTGCTTGCAAGGTAATCAAGTATCACGGGCTGGTGATCCACAAAAAAACAAACATACAAATGATCAACCAAAAAGGAAATGCTACTTTCCACAGATCACACACGGAACATGCAGTGAGACTAATGCAGTTTCAAGTGATAGAAAACTTCAAATATACTTCAAAATAATGTTGAAGAGCGGCTCCAAAACTGAAGCAGAAGGATCTCCCTACTTGGTAAATAAAGTAAACTCTAAGTTATTAAAGAAAACTTGAAAAAGGCCAGCGTTTTTTTTTTTTTTTTAAATATACATATATATATATCTACCATTTTGAATAATATCAGTCTTCTAATGAGGCTGAATGTAGGGACATTTATGGAGGAAGAAAACTAAGTATTGCCGTTTAGCTTTTTCAGCAAAGCTAAATTCTATTCCAACTTAATTCAACTGCGGGTGGTTGTGTCAGAGGCAGGACAACCTCGTAAAACCAGCAATCTCGTACATCAGCAAGAATATAGCAGAAATGCAATCAGCAATACTTTCTTACCTGACCATATACATGATCTACTGGAATATCAAAGTAGCCCATTGACTGCCCCGAATGGAGATCACAAGCAAGAACACGATTTGCACCTGCTTCTGTGATCAAATTTGCTACAAGTTTGGCAGCAATTGATTCACGCCCTTGAGTCTAAAAGAACAATGCAACAAGATTAGGAGTAAATAAACTTGAGCGCATCATGGATATTAAACATTGAATACAGGCACCAGATTATGCAAAAGCTACTAATTTACCTTCACCTTCAGCTTGTAAACCAACACTATTTATGATTTCCAAAATCTCCTAATGGGTAGTTCTTCCACTCATTAACAAATTATGCTTTTAATTTCCTACTAGGCATGAAACCTGTTTTTCCTTCAGAAGTTTTCAAAATTTCACTGGAAATTATAGCCGGGGAACAGACGCATAAAAGAAAAATAAACAATGCAACCAAGTAAATGTACGACAAGATGGATCATAAACCGAGAGTGTAAAAATGGATGAACTTAATCAAATATGTAATAAGGACATAACTGCAATTATAAACTTAGTGAACCATAACACAGAGCTTAAAAAGTTCAATGGCCCTGCCCTACTACTGGAAGAACAAAGATAATTTGAGGGCCACAAAAAAGTGCACAGAAATAGATCACTAATTTATACATGAATAATTTAAACTAGGAAGTGTTTGTCACAATTAAGACTAGATGATTTAACTTTCCAGAGTTTCCACTAATTAAACAAAGTTACCTTCCTATCAGCCCTTGCATATCCAAAATAAGGAATCACTGCAGTGATATTTTTGGCTGATGCCCTCCGACAGGCATCAATCATAATAAGAAGCTCCATGAGATTCTCATTTGCAGGAGGACATGTGGGTTGCACAAGATAAACATCACACCCTCGGACACTCTCTTGCAACTGAACATATATCTCACCATCTGCAAAACGTTTTATCTTAATTTTTCCCAGCTCCAGACCCATGTAGCATGCAATTTCCTATTAGATTCATAATAAAGAAATCAGATACATAGGTATATGGCAAACTTCTCTGCATGAAACAGCAAAACGTTAGGTAGACTATAAGATTTCACATATGTAGGACATAATCCCAAGGCATCATTCTGATATCTTCTTTCTCATGTGATGGCCCATGTATCTACGGGAATTTGCTATCTTCTCCCCCACAGTGTGGAAGACAGATCTGGGATCCCTTTTTTTTTTTTTTTTTTTACCTTCAAATGTTTTTCTCTCTGTTCAAAGATTCAGAAAAGAAACTAAAAAAGGAAAAAAGATTAATTAGTTATAGAGGAATATTCAGTTCACTGCCATCTATAACCAGCAACTTCTAGTTAATATCATCATGAATAGACTAGATACGACATCTCTTTCCATGGTTTTCCTTTTATGAAATCAACTTGTTAGGTGAACTTACAACTCAGTGAAATTCAATTCCACAATAAAGTAGTGATCAGTTGATTCATCGCAGTTTGAATGTTACAATGATACCATCAGGTCCTGAGTGACAACGAATAATAACAAAAGGGAAAAAGATAACAGAAGCTTTGGCTGTGTGCTAGCAAAGATTTACGTCATGCAGAGTGTTAGTGTTTGGGTGAAAATGACAAGATTCCGCAATAATTTTGGTGATTGACAATTAAGTGCTTCTAAGGAATGGATATTTAGCCTTAAATTCAACAAAACAAAACTGGAGAAATAGATCGCGAGAGAGAGAGACGGAGAGAGAGAGAGAGAGAGTTAGTAATATCATGCATATCAGGTGTGATTAAGGCTCAGATGTCAAAGAACAAGAAATTAAGGGAGAGCTGCACAGAGTGGTTATGGGAATAAATGAAAGATACCTACAAAAGCCTAAAAGAATAGGAAATACTGAAATTCATTTCCAAACAACTAACGCATACACAAAGTGCTTCAATGGTCCACACCTCAAAATTGTATAGGCTTTGGGGTGCAATGGGACATCAAAAAATTAAAGAAATCATGTAGACTCTTCCGGAAAGCACTCATCTGCCGTGCTTCAGGTTTCAGTTATATCCTGATTCAATTTCCAAATACTCGTTTAAATAATCACCAGTCAACTTAAACCGTTCGAGATTGAACCATAAGAAAAGTTCCAAAACCTAGTAGTATCGATGATACAGAGAAAAAAGCAGTCTATCTACAAAAAGAAAAAAATAAAATAAAGTTCACTTAAAACAAGACTATGTCACAAAGTTAAACCTAATTCTAGCCCAAAACCCAATTTAGGTCATTCCCTAACGACCCTACACACTCAACCTCTGTACACTGAACTATAATGAAAAACTGCATTGCAGCGTGTTGACACGCAGAGAAAAGTGCACGCTTCACAGTGGAAGAGATCACAGAAGAATCATTTCAAAGAAGATTATCCTTCCAAAAGAACGAAGCTAACCCGTAATTATGCGTGGACCGAACACTCGTCCCCCTAAAACATTTTACATGGAACTGTAAACCCTGATTCCACTTCCAAAACACTGTTTGGGCCAATCCCTCATCACCCCAAAGGTTCCTACATTGAACCATAATGAAAACCCCACAACACGACATTAACTACGAGAACTGTGGATATCATACAAAATGAGGAAGAGAAGTAAAAAAATGTGGAAATTCACTTGATGAACAAGATTCATGCTTCTGAAACCGCGAATTCAACCTGAGCAAGCGCAGGATTGGCCGTGCCGGAGAATAAACGAAGTCGGGTGTCGTGCTTATCGAGCGCATCGTCCAAATGTGCTGCGCCCGAAGCCAAGCGACCCGGCAACGTTGGGTCACCGGTGAGAATCGGAACGCAGGGCCGTCCGTTCCCGCCCTTCAGCGAGTCCCTCACCACACTGCATTTCTGGTAAAGGAATTCAAGGGAGCAGAAATTCTCAGTTCCTCTGCCAACAAAGAAAAGCACAGTAAAGGCAAGAAAAAGGAAGAAGCTCTTACAACGCCGTACTGGGAGGGTAAGATTCGAGAGCGAAAATCAGTCGGGAAGAAAGTGAAGCTTGGAGTCCGATAGCGCAGAAGACATGGCGGGGGCGGATGAAGCAGAGAAGACATTCTTCGGCTTTTCTTTTGCTTTATGACTTTTGAGGGTTTTGGTTATGGGAGTTAGAAACTGCTTTCTGAGCTCACGCTCACCAGTAGAGAGACAGTTAAGGGAGCTCATCCATTGCCTCCTGAGGGCATTCAGTCTTCGCCGCCGACAAATGGGAAAAAGGATCTGGTTTTTTCTGACTGATACAAGGGATTCTTGTTTACGTGGGTTTCGTAATTATATTTTTTACATTTTTCAAATAGTAAGAACTGGCGGTCAAAATGAAATAAACTCTTTAATAAGCCTTCAATTTTAATGTTTTTTGCATAATGATCAAAGATCATAATAAATAATATCAGAGCAGGCACTGACATCATAATAAATATTCGGATGTTTGTTGCGCAAACATGAAGTACTAAAGTAGTGAGAGTAACCAGAAGTGGATGAAGATTTATAATTATGGGCCATCCGACTTTCTACCTTATTTACATACAACAAAACTTTTCTTCCTTCCAAATCCAATACGACTCATTAAAGGACAAGGGAGATTGAATAGCTTAAACTGAGATCAATATTCTGATGACAAGCATATCACGTCGGGGATCAAGGCATCAAGAAGCCCCGTATGGAAGAACCGCGGCAGCCACAATCCTACCCTCCTCGTTCAGTATGTTGTAAGTTGACGAAGCATTTCTCTGCAAAGAATGAACACGAACATTAGAACATTCTAAATCACTTGCAAATGAACATAAGAGTGGTTTCAGATGTAACACGGGGCCCATGCACCGAGAGAGAAATGCAGAAATGGAAGCAAAACCAGAACGATAATAAACTCACTACCTGCTTAAAAATCGATGTTAATAGAATTTTTAAGTTTGAAGGCTGAAATCTTAGGATCAACCGCAATCAGCTGGGACAAATACTGGAAAAGAAAACACTTCACAATAGGGTTTGAATGTTGTAAAGGCATTTAAAGGTGCCCCCTTTAATTAAATTAGCTGATTTCTCATGTACTCAAGCTCCAAGGGCCTGGCAATACATGGTAACGTGACATAAATCACCATTCTCACAAATGATGACCAAAGGTAAGGAACAAATGCCTGAAAGGTCCTTTCAACAACATGAAGCACGTTGCTCTCGGAGTTCCACCCAAAAAGCCAACAGCCTTAACGTTATGATGGATTGGGTGGTATGGTATGGAAGCACCCTCTTCAACCATTACGCTCAGGCAAGGTAAACTCTTAGTAACACCAAGCATGCCTAATTTGCAGCCACTGCAATTCAGAAAAATTGAGCAGAAAGTCCTAACCCTCTAATGCATTTTCCATATAGCCAAAACTCATCCAGTTGGTCATTAAGAAATATGAGCATTTACAGCAATTCAGAGATTCCACACTTCGCAATAACTTTAACTGGTTCTTCCTTGTGTTTTCCCCGACACACCAATTCCTCAAAAGTTGTACCACTTTCTTTTCTTCCATAAGACCTATGTCTATTCCTCAAAAGCCAAGCAGGAATTATGTCAGAATGTTGGCTTTCCTCATAAGACTGATAGCTATTACTCAGTTATTCGTGAATCGACAAAAGTAACCATGCAAGAAAAAATTATCAAAAAATGGAGAAAAAACTCAAGCCCAGAAATAAGGGTGGAAAAGCTAAGATACCGAGTCAAGGGCTTCTAACTTCATGCCAGTAGACCGAATGAAACGCCGAAGCTCAGGATCTACTGGTTCAATGTTCCTCCCGCAGCCAAGTATCAAAATCTCTGGCATTACATTAAGTAGAAGGTCAACAAGAAATATGCAGCATATTGCTAGTAGCTAACAACAAGCGATACTTTTAAAGCCGTGGACATTACTCTACATAGATCCAACTACATAGCTATAAAAATTAACTATGGAGATGGGTCAATACTTGTGCCAGGATGCATACTTAATGAGATTCAGATCACTGTCAATGAAAAACCATCATTGGCTGCCTCCAGAAGTATATTATGCATGTGATTCCCCATATGTTTATTATTTCCATGTTGTTTAATTCTTAATTAAAAAAAAAAATTGATGCACACCAACATGGATTATTGGCAGGAAGCCCATGTTTCACATTACAATTGGATCACAGCACAGAAAATGTGCCTGAAAGAAGTCAAAAGGGGGCAAACGTAACAGAACAATATTGAAATTTCAATTCTCAGGGTATTTGCATTAAATTATGCAAATGCTATCTAAATTGCAGCTATAAATCCTTCTTTTTTCTACTTTAGTAACCCAATTTTTGAAAATATGATACAATCTAAATTTCAGCATGAAAATCCTTTTTTTCTACAATACTTACCCAGAATCTTTCTCTGTTCTATCAAAATAATCTTTTAATCATTCTATTTTCATTTTCCACTTATCTCTCTTTCTCTTTATCATGAAGTACTGCTAGAGACTGATTAAAGACCACCAAGCCAGCCATAAGGACAAGCTTCAAAAGCTATGCTCACTGTTGAGCCCCATCCTCAGACTGCTGTATTCACCATCAATCTTCATTTTGATGTCATTATGTTTGCCACTTGTCACTTTGGCGGCCACAAAGAGAGAATTTTTTGGGTTTTTAAGATTGGAGAGGACTGTCGCTCATTGGTATTTCAGATTATATATGGATGTGGATAATTTAGAGGGAATTGCATTTCAATATGTGATAGAAATGGAGAAGGGAGAAGCTAGTGCTAATGCTCTTACCTGGTATAGGCCGCACAACTTGGAAAATAGACAAACTGCAGCACAACATAAAAAAGATGTAAATATCAAATAAAGGTGTGCAGGAAACCCACAGATATTCTTCTGGCCAAAATAGTTGCAAGAAGGTACTTTAAACTCTTAGAAACCCCCAGCAGCTAGAAGAATGTTCAAGGAAATGAACCCATATCTAGATCTCACAAACACAGGCACAACAGGAGGCACCATTTCAAATAAAATATAACTTGGAAAAGTAATGGACATTATGCAAGGTAACAAATCATATAAACTTGAAATTGAAAAGGTCGAGTTAAAAAAAGAAAAAGAAATTGTATCCAAGTTAGTATCGTAAGTGTTGATGATTTCCTGAACAAGAACTCATCTCCAAACCCCAAGGCTAATTGTACTCCATACAACAAATAGAAACCAATTAACCCACCTGGCAGATTGAATTAATTTTCTTGAGACTTCACTCCTGTTATAAGGGCAGCCGTAGAGATAAGCAATATTCTGAACATTCTTTTGAGATCTTCCAATCATACATCCCAACAGAAAAGCCCATTATCCATAGCAACTCAAGCTCAATTATCACAAGTTCAAAATTGACTGCTTAAACTTATAAGTTACATTTTTAACATTCACTATTACATAAAGCTTTCTACTTTAGTGGCAAAAAAGAAAAATTTAATAGCAGAAAATAAATTACTAATTTCCGAGAAAGTTACACTAGATGACAAAAAGTTAACTTCTTCACTTAACCACTATATCCAACGAAGTACTAATCATTTCAATAGAATCGAAATTAGAGTTACGTTAAAATGTGAAATCTATTATTTATTATCGACAAATAAAAATTGATAGTAAATGGCAAATCAGCAGTTGTCCTACAAATTTATACTCATAAATAAATAAATAAATTTAATTATTTTACCATCGTCTAACTCATTCTCAATCCTTTTCATAGCTTATAGAATTTTAGAAACTAATGAACAATTCTGAACCGTGTTAAATTATCAGTTGTCTTGAAAAATTGCATGAATTGAGAAATGGCAAATCTAATCAATTTGTATTGCAGCTACTAAAATCGAAATTTGCAACAAACAATAGCATGTCACATAGAATAAATCAAGCAAACAAAGTATTAGAATTCCCAGAGCACTGATTTATTGGATAAAAAAACTCATACAAGAAAAAAATTGTATTTCTTAAAAAGAAGAAAAAGACAAATTTGCGCCACGCACCTATCTGGAGTAATATCTTTGAATTTCTTTGGAGCCCAAGACATTACCATGTTCCCCACACAAAGCAAGCTACCTTCATAGTCCACATCATTCACTGTGAACCCCGTCTCCGTATACCTAAGCATAGCAAAAACAACGCAGAAGTCAAATTAACTGTAATTAAAATGAGAAAAGGGGCCTCAAGGTGTAGAAAGAGCGTGATGGTAATGTGATGCTCCGTGGTATTGGGAAGGAGCAGAAAGGTACCGTTTGAAGCGTAGCTGGTCCCCGGGGACATTGTCGATGAGATTTATCTGATCGTAGAGGGAGAAAGCACGCCGCAGCGACGGCAACACCGCTGGGTTTGTCGGCTTCGGTGATTCCTTTCGGAGGCTCCGAATCAGGCTGGGAAGCGTTGACACAGCCCTGTGTCTGGCTGCCATTTCTCTCTCTCTCTCTCTCGCCCTCTGTCTCTCCAACTTTGCACAGAGTCGAAGGCGGGCCTATTCTAACCGGCACCTGTCACAATAAGCTCCTGGAGTGTCACGACAAGTGGTGACGTTCGCTGTTGCAAGCCGAGAGCGGGTGTTTCCACGCTATTTTAGCGCATGAAAAATAAGGCTCCAAAACGCATGACCGATGTGTCGTTTTGATCATACCACCGGTTAATGCGCCTTTGCGATCAAACCGCTTTCATCGTCACTCTCACTTTCCATGTAATGCCAATGTCCTTGTTATGCATAATACATGTCTTCACAGAAAGTTCTAGTCAGATCAAGAGCAACTGCTATATTTTCGTCTTTTATTTCAAGAAAAGTTACTTGCTCAATATCAATAACAAAACTTCAATAGAACAGAACAAGGGAAAGGGGAAATAAAAATGATAAATACATTTCCGACAAAATTTTTGTGGGTAGTCTTTGGCAACCTTATTATGTATTGTAATACAAAAGGCAGATGCACAAGACATCAAAAAGATGTGTAGGAAGGGGCAGGCAGAAAAGGAAATGGTGCAACGGAGGCATAGGCTACAGGTGGACGTGCTTGTTTGCGCATCACCATGTTAGTCTCACTCTCTTCTGCTATACATTCCAAGGAGGACGAGTGTTCAACAATCCTCACCGGGCTCTCCTCCTCTTCAACACATTTTTGGTCATCCGGGATACGGTGCAATAGAAGCCCACCCATGAATATAGGAAGATACAGAAGGCTTGCGTAAAACATCCTCCTAGCTTTTTGAGCAGTACGTTCTCTGTAGAATGAAAATGCTGCATAACTTATAGCAAGGGTGAGGGCTGATGATTCAAGACAAAACCACCCAGAAGTCACTCCCCCTGCACCCAAAGTTTTCAATAAGTTAAACCACAAATGACATGAGTCCGTCAAGAATAATACTAAAAATTAAAAAGCTAATAAATCTGTGTGCTGAGGGATCAGTTATCAGAAATTACAGTGTAAAACAGATAAACACAAGCTCTCAATTAAAAAATGATAAATTTTATACTCACAATCATATGCCAAGTACCCCAGAGGGATCAGATACAAGGAGTTCCTCAAAGCCACTGCAGCAGTTCTTAGACCAGAAGCATCGGTAAGAGAGAGCATCCTAAACCTGAATATGCATCAAACGATATCATAAGTGCAAGTAAAAGCCAAGTCAAATGCATTGAAGACCAATCAACACATGCAAATGGGACCTACTTGCCTCATACATCAACAAATTTCATCCATGAAAGACTTAAAATGGTAGCAAATATACATACCCTCCTGCAGCATAATCGTTGCGGCACAGGTAAGCAAGAGCCATGAAATGCGGAATTTGCCAAAAATAGAGAGCAGCTGGAAGAATCATTCCATTAAGTGAAACCTGGCCAGAAGCTGCAGCCCACCTAAAAATCCATGGCAGATATATATAAGCCTACATACGTGGATATTCAATACTGGATTTTTAAAACTTCTAGTTTTCAACCAAATTCACCACTTTCAATTACTCAAAGAAGAACTAGAATCAAGAGTTTACCATTCATCGCCTACCATTAAAATTACCAATTATGAGAATTTTTCATCAAATTTAAGCACTTTAAACAAAGCTAGAGTACTTCAACTCATCAGCACAAGAAAAGAAAAATGTACTAGATGTAATATGTCAAAATGTGACTATTGAACTATGGCATGACCAAAACAAGTATGAACCGGGTGTACACTCAATCCTATAGCAACCATATTACTGAATCACACTGTATCCAATTCTGACAAGAACATGCTGTTCAAGAGGAAATACTTGACATATTGCTACAGCTACAAGGTGAAAACATAATGCCATCGGATGGACAACTTCTTCCCCAGGTCATTCAATCGCCAAGAAGCAAATTGTGAGCCCCACAAGCAAGGACCAAGAACTGCAAAAGATATCTCTGACTGAATCACACCCTTCACTTCCCTCCATCATCATCATACCACTTTTTGACTATAATACATTTCAACTTTAAGTCTGTTCCAGAAGGTATCACAAATTAAAGAGGATTTTATCAGCAGCATTGGAGAAACAAAAGGAAAAATTAAGAGTTTATTCAAGACTATTCCATCTTAAGTGAGAATCAGCATATTTTTATGTTTGTGGCATGCACCTGCATCCAAGTGCGGGTGCAGGTGCAGGTGCGCGTGTGTGCGTGTGCATGTGTGTGGGGGGTTTCAGAGGAGGGGTGTGTGTGTGAGAGAGAGAGAAAGAGAGAGAGAGAGAGAGAGAGAGAGAGAGAGAAGAGGATTTGTCAGCAGCAAACATCAATGAACATGACAGTTCTCCACAATTTAAGTTCAGATTTAAAAAGGGTATAAATAGGGCTGGAACAATGAAATATATTTGGAAATAGACCATTTTCAAATTTTGGGTACTGAAAGGAATACTGTAAACAACGAATTTTCACTGTCTATTGCTTGGTGGGCAGCTCAGGAAGCCCTGATCAATTTGTGGCCACCAAAAAATGTACTAGGACCAAAACAACAATGATATCAACAAACTTGAGAAAACTGTGGATAGGAGAATCCACTAAAGAAAGTTTTCCAATTGGAAATTTGTAGATAAAAAGCCCAAAAATAAAATAAAAAATAAAAAATAAGGGATGTATTACCCAAGAAGTGGTGGAATAGCACCAACAATAGCACCAACCCACGTATTGATTGGATGGATCTGCTTCAAGGGAGTATATACAAATGCATAGAGAAACAGATTTGAAGCTGCTAGCCCAGCCGCCAACATATTAGCCTGCAACAACCTTGTCAGAGAAGCTACAACATTAGCCCCTAAGCTTCATCTTTTACTGAGATAGGAATCCACAATCAAACTATACAAATTCCATATGCAAAATGGGTGAGCGAATTTATGTGGTCACCTCGCTAGCCAATAAAGCAGTGCCAACTAAACCAACACAAGATGCCCAGGTGACTGCATGGGGTATGGTAATGCGTCCAGAAGGTAGGGGTCTTTGCCTAGTTCTCTTCATTTTGGCATCATTATTTATCTCAAATACCTGACAGAAAATGCAACCAGTTTGAAAGAAATTTCAAGTCAAACCACTCTTAGTGTCAAAAGAAAACTGAAATTCAAATAAGCTACCAACAATCAACCGCCAGAACAAGATTAACTGACACATATCAACTGCTTAGATAATATCTTCCTCACAAGAAAGCAGGAACACAGCTTCTAGATTATGAGGGATTAAAGTAAAAAATATTACAAATTTCACAAAGAAAATTCAAAAACCAAAAAGGAATTAATAAGTCTATGAAATGGACCTGATTTAGGGAGCTTGCAGATGCCGCAACCATCATGGTACCAGCACACGTGCAACAAAGTCCAGTAAAATCAACCGCACTTCCACTCCCAAGAACAAATCCTGTCCCAGAAGTTGCAACTACTAGCATGCTGGAAAAGAAGATACAAGATAGTAAGATACAAGTTCCTAAATACAAGCTCAAATGTCTTATACAAACACAGATCCCAGACTAAGAAGGGAAGTTTCAATTTAAATCCATCCTCATTATTAAAATAATTTGATAGCCACACAACAAAATTAGTTGTAGTCGTTTCACAACTTAATATATCAATTTTGGCATCGGTGAACTGCAAATCATGATTAAACCTAAGATCCACCCACTCAATACATCTCTTAATTCGACTCATACTCTACATCACTAATAGCTTTCTAAGAACCAAGCCTAAAGGGAATATAAGCTTTACAGAAACAATCATACTCGAAATGACTGTATAACTTCCCTGGTTTGAATTTGCTTACGACCCCAATTTCCTGTACGGCCCCATATAAACGACCCCAATTTCCACAAGAGTTTCAATCCCTACCTTCCATCAAAGGAGGGGAAAAATAGGAAATTGCCTAACTACAAGTAACTGAAAAAAAAAAAAAAGAATTTTCCAAAGCTGTTCGAAGCAGGAACACTACGACACAAAGAAACACCACAATTCTCGGCACCAAACCACATAATATAAGAGCGAACTTGGAAAAATCATCACCTGAGCTTAGCCTTGGAGAGCTCCCAGTAGCAGCGACCATAGTGTCGAGCAAGGTCGGCGAACTGATGAACAAAAGTGGCCGATCCGACAGCCAGGGACGGGAGACCGACGGCCGCATCGGGCTTGGGAATCCCTAGGTTGAAAGAATCCGAAGACGTGGAGTAGACGCGAAGGTTAGGGATCGGCGTCGCAAAGACAACGTACCGAGGGTTTGACTGGAGGATTTTGGAGGAGAGACTGAGGGAGCTCCTCCTCCACATGGCGGTGAAGGGAGGCGGGCGTCGAAATTTTCCAGAGGAATTGATGGTGCAGGGGGGAGGGGTCTATCAGAAGCAGCGCCAACGACCTGGTTTACGATGTCGTTTGGATAAATCTTTACTCAATGTAGCCTTCTTGTATTATATGCACCATCACCATCACCATCACCATCACCATCTTAATTAGCAACCAAATTAATAGGTCAAATAAGAAAATTCTCACAGAGAACCGTAAATTATAAGATAGAGATAAATCACACTGTATATGTAAATATTTTTATGTTAATTATAGTAATCAAAGGGCACCTCATCTTAAGAAAGAATAAAAGAACTGTAAATTATAAGATAGAGAATTATAAATCGCACTCTATTTGCAAATATATTTATGCTAATTATAGTAATCAAAGGGCACCTTATCTTAAGAAAGAATAAAAAATGGCACAAGCCGAATAAACCTTATCCCTCTCCCTTTTCAAGATAACGTATAGTGACTTTGCTTGGTCTTCACCCAAAATAACCAGTCAGTCAAAAGTAAACCCCTACCCCCTAAAATGAAAAAATAAAAAAAAAAGTCTATCTCCTTTTGAAAAGCAGTACAATATCCTTCTATGCATAAGATTTGGATTCCACCAATAACAGAGACTAGGTTTGCTATTAGTTAAAAGAATAAGTTCTACAAAATAATCAAATTTTGTAGAATAATTCTTAAATCGAAGTAAAACCCGTAGACACAAAGTGAGAATTTATATTTGGAATTCGATGGTCAATATGTACAAGACTAATCCCTATATATAGGGTGAATAATATCTCTATCTTAGGAAGGAAAAATAAGACACATAAATGATACGAGACTAATACAAATTAGGAAGAAATTTGAATTTTTAGAAATATAAGGATAATTTTAAACTTGGAAATCATTGACTTGATTTGAATTTGAATTTGAGTGATTGTGAATCCGGTGGTTGGTGGAGGTTTCCTTGGAAGGTTTTGATTCGGTGGTTGGTGGAGAGTCCGAGAATCTTGCTTGATTGATGAGGTAAGATTGTTCCTTTAATATCCCCTGCAAGTTGATTGGTCGGTACGGATAGTCAACTTGGATTGAAGTAGTTTGAACCGTGTAGAGGAAAGGCCCTTGGTTAGAATGTCAGCTGTCTGATCAATAGAAGTGATAAATTGGACAGCAAGCTTTTTCATCTTTATCCGCTCTCGAATGAAGTGAAAATCAATCTCAACATGCTTTGTGTAGGAGTGAAAAACTGGATTTGTTGAGAGATATAATGCCGATAAATTGTCACACCAAAGTGTGGATGGTTTGGATAGTGTAACATGAAGATCGTTGAGGAGAGCCTCAATCCAAATAAGCTTAGCCGTTGTATCTGCTAGACTTTTGAATTCAACTTCAGTACTTGATCGAGTAACAGTCTTTTGCTTGCGGGAGCTCCATGAGATGAGATTAGACCCGAGAAAAATACAATATCCCCCAGTGGAGCGACGATCATCACGATCACCTGCCCAACCTGCATCAGAATAAACATTGAGAGAAAAGGTTGATGATTTAGTAAAGTGAATGCCATAACGTGGAGTGTCAGCGAGGAATTGCAAGATGCGTTTGACATAGGTCCAATGGACAGTTGTTGGGGCATGCATAAATTGGCATGCAGTATTAACAACGTATGATATGTCCGGTCTAGTTAATGTGAGATATTGAAGAGATCCGACGATTCTACGATAATAAGTAGGGTCAGGATGAGGTTCACCATCTGTGAGAGATGGTGGATGGGACGCAGTACATGGAGTAGCAACACCTCGTGCATCTGACATATTTGCACGTTGAAGAATATCATGGGCAAATTTAGCTTGGTGTAAGAAAAGACCAGTGGTGGTATTATGAGCTTCAATGCCAAGAAAATAATGTAAAGGACCAAGATCTTTAATATCAAATTCATTTTGTAATTGAGATAAAATGTGATGGAGAAATGCATCGTTACTTCCAGTAAAGATGATATCATCAACATAGACTAAAATGAACACACTATAGATAGGTTTATGTGATATAAATAATGAGGAATTGGCCTTCGAAAGTGAAAACCCAATTTTTTGGAGAAAGGTACTAAGTCTGTGATTCCAAGCACGGGGTGCTTGTTTAAGGCCATATAGAGATTTTTTTAAACGATAAACATAGTGGGGGTTTGAGGAGTTAATAAACCCAGGTGGTTGGACCATGTATACTTCTTCATCGAGATTACCATGAAGGAATGCATTTTTCACATCAAGTTGTTTAATCATCCAACCGTGTGTGTAAGCAAGAGAGATGATAATACGGACTGTAACAAGTTTTGCAACGGGACTAAAGGTGTCCGTATAGTCAAGTCCAGGACATTGGTGAAATCCTTTGGCAACTAAGCGTGCCTTGTAGCGTTCAAGGGAACCATCAAAGTGGAGTTTGACTTTGTATACCCATTTGCATCCAATAGGTGTGATATGTTGTGGGGGAGGAACCAATTCCCATGTTTGATTTGTTAATAGAGACGTATATTCATCAGCCATTGCTTTTCACCAATTGGAATTTTTTGAAGCTTCAGTAAAATTGTGTGGTTCATTATAAGGATGTAGTGAAGCAGTTAATGCATATGTTTGTTGGCGTGTGAGAGTACGACATGGTATTGTACCTCCTCGTAGACGTGTAACCATAGAATGAGTAGGTTGTATGGTTGGTATGGTAGGAGGGTCTACGATTACACCCTGAGATTGGGTGGTTGTAGTTGTTGTGGTAGAGGAATTATTCAAATGCTCTTGTATATTGGAATGACTGCGAAACATCGGGAGAGAAAGGAATGAGGGTGGAGTAGATGATGTAGTAATGGGAGATGAATTTTGAATAATGTATTGTTGATGAAACGGAAATTGACTTTCATCAAAAGATGCATTTGAGACAATATATAATTTGTTTGTTGATGGACAAAGACATCGGTATCCATTGTAACTCGTGGGATATCCAAGAAAAACACATGGAGTAGACCATTTTTCTAATTTATGTTTGGAATAGGGACGTAAGTAAGGATATATGAGGCATCCAAATATTCTTAGATGGGAGATAGATGGAGTTTTATGATAAAGTTGTTCCCATGGGGATTTGTTTTGTATAATTGTGCTTGGTAAGCGATTGATGATGTGGACGGCGGTTTCAAACGCATAGTCCCAATATTTGAGTGGAACGTGAGCATGATTAATCATAGAAAGTCCAGATTCGGTAATATGGCGATGTTTCCTTTCGGCGGACCTATTTTGATAAGGAAAGTATGGCGTAGAGATTCTGTGGAATATTCCTTTGTGGACTAGAACTGTTTTGAATTGGTGAGAAAGGAATTCTTTTGCCCCATCACTTTGAATACTTTTAATGGTAGTTTGTAATTGATTTTCAATAAATGTGGAGAATATGGTAAAGGTATTTAAAAATTCATCACGTGATTTCATGGAATATAACCATGTAAATTTTGAATAATCATCGATGAAGGAAATATAATATTGATTACCATTAGATGATGTAATTGGGGCGAGGCCCCAAATATCAAAGTGTACGAGATCTAGAGAGGCATTAGCCATATTGTGTGTTGAAGTGTGAGCCTGACGATGGCTTTTAGAAACACAACAAGAATCACAAGAAGAAGGAATTTTGCCACAAAACGAAATATTGTTTATTCTCAGTAAATTTATTACATTCTCAAAATGGGTATGACCTAAACGATAATGCCATTGTGATACATCATTTCCTATTGCAAGATAGGTCATAGGTTTGTGCTGAGGGGACTCCAACTTGAGGCGATATAGACCTCGATCAATTGGTCCGTGGAGTAGAATTTTGCCCGTTCTCAAACTCTGTACCACACAAAAATTGGGATAAAATAAAAACGTACAATTATTATCCCTTGTAAATTGTGAAACAGAAAGTAGTTTCTTTTTAATTTGAGGAACAACTAAAATATTTGATAAATTTAAATTATGGGGTGTACGAATATTACCTATATGAGTTATTGGAAGGCCCACTCCATCTCCAACTGTAACTTCTTGAGCCCCTTGATAATTAATGATGTTATCAAGATCATAAGGGTCCGGTGTAATATAGGTAGTAGCCCCAGAGTCAGGAAACCAGTCTTGTTCATTATGGATCACATTAGGTGGGCTTGGGGGGCCATGGAGAATAGTATTGGCCTCAGGATTTGATGAGGCTGAGTTAGGTCGAGCATAGGGCCATGGTTAGAGGAGTTTGAAGGAGCATACCTGAATCGGCACTGGCAGGCAGGGTGGCCAGGTTTGCGGCAGATCTGGCACAAGATTTGTGAACGGTGGTCTGGGTTACCTGCTGGAGCAAAGAGGTAGCGGCGGTTGGAGTTTGCTACCGGCATCAGATGTGGGGTACGTCCATGATGACCCTGTGAGCGGGAAGGTCCACCAGTTGATGCAGATCTGGAGATGGGAGTGGTGTTGGATGATTAAGAGTCAGCTTCCATGGTGAAGGCAGCAGTCAGAAGAGTCTAATTGGTTAACTCAAGTTGGGCCTCTTGGTTCAACAGCAATCCATGAAGATCTTCACGGGTGATTGTGGCAGTGCGGGTATGAACGGAGATGGTAGTGGCAAGAGAAGCAAACGGGTTCCCAAGTCCACGAAAAATGTGGGTCAGATACTCGTTATCAGAGACCGTTTCACCAATGAGTCGGAGTTGGTCGACCAAGGAGTCAAGTTCCTGCATAAAATCAGAGACAAAACGGTGGCCTTTGTTAATGGCTTGGAGTCGAAGTCAAAGTGCGGAAGCGTGAGCCGTGCTGTGGGTGTGAAATTCTTTTGCAAGGGCAACCCAGATTGCAGCAGAGGTGGGATGTTGGGCAACACCACTGACAATGTTGTCGTTGCTGGTATTTAGGATCCAGCCACGAGCAGTTTGGTCTCTAACAATCCAGTCTTGATAGGCAGGATTAGAGTTGCGGACAATAGAGCCGTCTTCAGTGGTGTCCGTTATGAATTCAGACGGACAAGGATAGGAACCGTCAAGGATGCTTAAGAGACCGGAAGCACGTAGATAAGGTTTGATACGTGCCTTCCAAACTAAGTAGTTATTGCCTTCGAGTCGGACCCCGACAGCAGGCACAGTGGGATTCCCGGGTGCGGGAAGAGGCAAAGCATGTGCGGCAGCATGAATATGGTTTGGTTGGTTGGCCATTTTTTGTGGAGGATCGAAACCGAAAGAGGCGTATGCCGTTGGCTCCGATACCAAGTTAAAAGAATAAGTTCCACAAAATAATCAAATTTTGTAGAATAATTCTTAAATCGAAGTAAAACCCGTAGACACAAAGTGAGAATTTATATTTGGAATTCGATGGTCAATATGTACAAGACTAATCCCTATATATAGGGTGAATAATATCTCTATCTTAGGAAGGAAAAATAAGACACATAAATGATACGAGACTAATACAAATTAGGAAGAAATTTGAATTTTTAGAAATATAAGGATAATTTTAAACTTGGAAATCATTGACTTGATTTGAATTTGAATTTGAGTGATTGTGAATCCGGTGGTTGGTGGAGGTTTCCTTGGAAGGTTTTGATTCAGTGGTTGGTGGAGAGTCCGAGAATCTTGCTTGATTGATGAGGTAAGATTGTTCCTTTAACACTACTTGAAATCCACTTTTAAAAGGATAGATCAACATATTAGCCTTTCGTGTTGTTTATTGCTGATTGAAGTTAAATACATACAAAAAGTTATCCTAAGACATTATTGATATATTGAGCTCCAAAAATTTTAATTTCAAATTTATCTTTTTATTTTTGTTTATCATTGCAATATTTGTTTTAGTTTTAACAAAACAATCAATGCGGATGTTAAAGTACAGAGAATAAATTTGATACTAGAATAGAAAACATAAGAAGGAAGTGTAAAACTAGTTAAGATAATGTTAAATAGTAAGCAACAAGCTCCTTTAAGGTAGCATACAAAATAACACACCAAAAGCTTACTTAATAGAGTAAGTCATGTCTTATATAAACGTTAAGTTCTACTTATTTCCTATTAGCAAATTTCTTAGAAATTTACATACAAACATCACCAAGCATATAGTTAGTAAGTTGCCCATGTACATTTTTCTTGTTCTTGTTCTTTTGTACATAATTTCCACATTGGTCCTTTAGACACAAAGTGATGGTTGAGACTATAGTGAATGTTATGTTGAAGAGATAAGTCATGCATGCTTAGGAAGATGAGTCAAACTCATCATTCCCTCTTTGGTGCTTCTCAAATGTAGACTTTATCGACCCAATGTTGATATGGCATGCTTAGGTTGATTTATGATTTTCCCAACTAAGAGACAAAGGAGGTAGCATATGTTAAGGCAAGATACATTTTGGTTAGGGCTAGGCAAATTTTGATTCTTTTCCAAGATGAGGTGTCATGCTACTAGGGTTATTAGTATTGACAATCATAGTAGCAAATTAAGATGGGAGGAACTCTTTCTTACTCCTTTAAAAACTCCATATCATGATGTAAAGTTTTGCTCGTAGAGCCTCAAAAGCATCCGTAGATAGGGCCTTTACAGACACACCAGCTAGTTGTTGATTAAAAGGGATAAACTTAGTTACCAACGTATCTTGTGCAACCTTTTCTCATTTAAAATGGCAATCAACTTTTAAGAGTTTGAACAACTCTAAAACATCATTTTGGTTATCAAGTGAAAGGTTAAAAGATTGTCATTGTAAAATTTAATTGGTGAGAATTGACCAACACCTAAGTGTTTAAACAAATGGAAGATCCATATGGCTTTCACTGTTCCCTTACTAATGCTTGATATTTTGCCTCTGCTAAAGAACATGACATGGTCAATTGGTGCTTTGAATTCCAAGATACAACATCAATTAGTTAGGGTAGTATGAATCAAAAGACATGCTTGATAAATATAATATTTTTGATGATTGGTATTAAGGAAAGAAAAACAATTAAGCTATAAAATAATTATAGTTTATATTGGATACATTTTTACTTCACTATTGTTCTTGGGCAGGATATCATATGATCAACTCAATTGTGCCCAAGTCTATTATTACATCAATCAAGTAAACTCATGGCCCAAAAGGTTCCAGTCAAAATTACTAGGAAAGTCCATGCGACACCAAAATGAAGTCCATGTGCAACCCACTTGCGTTATGTGAGAAACATGACCTGACTTGAGAATAATGATTTTGCTCAACTACTAAGAAGAGAAAAGCATTAGATGTCTCTTTCTTCTATCTCTCGATATCAAAAAGATAAAAAGATGGGAAGAAAAGTCATACTCGAAGTTAAAAAGAAGAAAAGAAGGAAAAAAAGTCTTAAATGTTGCTTTCCTTCTTTTTTTATCTCTCTTAAATTCAAATGAAGCAGCCAAGGTTGCTTTCCTTCTTTTTCTCTCTCTCTTAAATTCAAAAAAAGCCGTCAACTTCGCCGGAGATTAAAACTTGAGCCAACGGGAAGAATTTTCAATGGTCTGCCATTAACTTTGCCGAAAATTAAGACTTGAGCCAACGGGAAAAATCTCCAACGGTGTACCATTAACTTTGCCGAACTTTGAGATTTGAGCTAAAGGGAAGAATTTCCAATGGGAAGAAATCTACAAGATAAGTTGGTGGCCAACTACTTCTATAAAAGGAAGAAACCCGTGTGAAGAAGATAATCCGAGCAGAAAGAATAAAAAAGAAAAAGTTCTTCAAGTTCAAGCACTATTCCTTCCTGAAGGCTTTCTAATCTTTATAAGCTCTGTATTAAAGCAAAATCATTATTTTGATTATATCATTTATATTTTGCTTCGATCTTAAAATCCAAAGGTGAAGGTTTTACCTAACTTTAGGTTTCTTCTTTTTAACACCCTCATAAGCTTAATATTGTATTGACCATTTAGTTGAGGTGCTTTACGATTTTGATTTTCTTGTTTTGATTTGTAATCCGTGGACCGTTGTCCCATTGTAAACATCAAAGAGAAATTGTTTCTCTTTTGGGAATGATAAGGACCCTTTAGTGCTTTACTAAAGGAGGTGGAGTAGGACTTAAATTAAGAAGTTTGATTCACTTTAAAAAAGGGTTCTGTGTGTATCTCTATTTGTGTGATTATAACATGTTCTATTAGGTATAATTCTATTTCTCTGATAACTTCATATTTGATTTTGATAGCGATAGAATTTTTATAATTTAGGATAAAGTCGGTCTATAAAAGAAAAAGGGAGACACCTAATTCAACCCCCCTTCTTAGGTGACTTAGGACCTAACAATGTTCTCTTTTTAATATCCATTTTTTAACCAAGTTGCTGATGCCATTATGGCCTTTAACAATGCTTTATTACCTTTAGTGGGGGTCATACAAACCACTCCTCATTGTTGTTTTGCATCACTCCATCATCAACAACCCATCCTAGGGTATACATTGAGTCTATCAATCACAAATCTTGTAATGGTTTTGTCAATCGACCCAAATCTACTATGTTCACTAGTAATAGACTTTTTACCTTATGTACCCACTCTATTTGCCCTTAATTTCTTAATGGGCATCCTAAAATTAACTTCTTTGATAAGGAATGGGGGATAGTGGCCAAATATGATTATCACATGCCAGTAGCAAAATTCAATGTTTTGAGACCTTTAGTTGACATCTTCAAGTGTTTTATTAACACAACTTGGAGGTTGCAAAAACCTACAATTGTTGGATTTATCTTGGCTTGAAAAGTTAGCATTCATTTATAATTTGAGAAGGACTTATCGAAAACTTAGCCACATAAGAATCAGATTTTTGAAAAGTTTTGCTTTGTATTCCTTTGTTGGAACATGGACTATATTATTGACCTAACAACAATAACATTATGGATCCATATGCTAAATTTGCCTCCTCTAGGCCACAATCTAGTTGTATTCACAAAAGTTGGTAATCAATTAAGGGCATATTTGTGTATTGATATCCATATAAAAAAAATTTAAATAGGTAACTTATGCTCAAGTGTAGATTAAAATGGACTTGTTCAAATCACTTTATGATGATTGTAGGATTTTAGTTGGTTTTAAACAACCATTCTTGCAAGATATTGATTAAGCGAATAAGTTTGGATATTGTTCTCATTGTGACATAAAATTCATGAAGACTATAAGCAAAAGTAATAAGCTTCAAATGCAGAAGGGAATGCCTTTGAGAAAAAGGATATAACTAACTCTTCGAATATAAGCGCAAAAGTCTTTAAAGTGAGTCTTAAAACTTGTCAATGTAGTATTGATTTAGAAAAAACTTAGAAACTAATCATCCAAGCTCAATACAGATTGAGGTTAGTAATGATGAAAATAGTTATCTTAGTGGTTAATTTGTTGGCATTATTATTGAAGCATTGGAAAAGGACAAGTTCATTATCCATTACTAAAGCTTGAGAACAAAAGATGATTATGAATTTCTAAAAGAAAAGATTGATACCCATCATATTAGGCCTTATCTACCACAAACTCTTGTTATTGACAGTTTTAATCTTTCTAAAAATGTTAATGCAATAAGTAATGTAAAACACTTGATCTACATTGTTGGATGGTCTCTAAATGCTAAAAGTTTGTTGGTGAGAGACCTAGGGAGGCCCAAGCCTTTAAAGGAGATATAATCATTGGTGAATTGCTTAAGAAAAAAACAAGTGAAGGTGTTAGGGTTCTTCTACTTCTTTGACGTGACATAAATAAAAAAATGCACACTCATGATAAGGAAACTCGTGGCTATTTCAAGGGTACCAAAGTGCATTGTGTCCTATGCCACTAGACTCTTGGTAGGGGTGGAAGCATTGTTTAGCGTATAAAGGCCTCAACAAGTCTTACCCATCATTAAAAGATTGTGGTAGTAGATAGAAAGTTACCTATTGAAGGATTAAAAAATAGGAGAATTATGAGTTTTTTTCTTTTAGGGGGGGCATTAATCTATATGGTGGTAGATATGATACACCTTTGTATTTGCTTTTCATAATGCTAACCATAGAAAATCGATGTGATTTCTCTTAGCCAACCTTTGGTGGTGATCCTTTAATTGAAATGGGTGGTCCAAGAGAACCATGGAATGATATCCACACCTAGTTTAAAGGACAAGTTGCTTGAGATGTCTTATCTAATTTTAAAGAGAGGCAAAAGAAGCAAGGTGGTAAGGATATTCTTGTTTAGCTAAGTGAACTTGATAACATCATTGATCCCTCTTCTCCAGTTAATATGCACTTGTTTAGATCCATTAATAATAATGTTGCATTTGGCTTCCCGTAAACATTTAAAGATGCTACCAAAGTTAGGCTTATCTATGGTATGGGTGGAATTATTGACCAAGGAATTTAGGATGCTTACATTAATGTTATTCAACGTGCAAAGAGTTTCATTTATATTGAAAATCAATTTTTCATTGGAAGCTCCTTTACTTGAAGTGCTAATTATTATATTAAGATTCAAGATGTTGATGCTATGAATTTAATTTCAAAGGAACTTGCACTTAAGATTGTTAATAAAATAGAAGCAAGGAAGAGGTCGTTGTTTATATTGTTATCCCCATGTAGCCTAAGGGTAATCCAATAGAGGCAATGGTTTAAACAGTGTTAGATTAGTATAAGAGAACCATGGAAATGATGTATAAAGATGTCATTGAGGCTCTAAAAGCAAAAGGTAGTGAGGATGATCCTAAAAAATATTTGACATTTTTCTACCTAGGAAATCAGGAGGTAAAGAAGCCTAAAGAAATTGAACCTTCGAAAAGACTAGAACATGGTTCACATTATTTTAGAGTCTAGAAGTCCAAGTGCTTTGTGATCTATGTTCATGCCAAGATGATGATTGTTGATGATATGCTAACATTAACCAAATTTCACTAGATAGTGGTAGGGACTCTAAGATAATAATGGGAGCATATGAACCATACTACATGGCTACTAGACAACTGGCACAAGGTTAAACCTATGATTTCCAAATGACTTTGTGGGTGTTGGTACATGACCTACTAGGTCACTTGTTGTGCTATCCCATTAGGTTTCAATGAAGGACAAGTTGAAGAGCTGCCTGGGTTTTAGTTCTTTCTTGACACAAGCTCACATTCTTAGGGGGCAAAAATGGTATAATGTGTCAAGGTTATTTAGACATGCAACCACTTAGTGATGCCTTACATGAGTGACTTACTACTATTTGTTTCATTTGGCGCGAGTGTTTTCTCTCATCATATTTAGTCTTGTCTTTTTCTTTTTAATTTTGTTTTATGTTGACTACTATGTCTTTATTAAGATATTAGGCAACTATTAGAAAGTTTCTTTCTTACATTTTGATATACTTAGGAAAAATATATTAGATAGAGCAAGCTATTGTAATGTTAAAAAGTTGGTACCACTTCTAGAAAAAAAAAAGCAAGACAAAAACATTTGAGGGTTTAATTGCTGATTTTATATAGTTTAGTCTTTTTTAAAAAAAACAAGAAGTTAATGATTCTTATAAGGATAATTGGTGGGTCAATGTGATTTTAATATTTTTTTTAGCTTAAAATACTAAGTCTACTTTAGGAAAACCAATAGAAAAGTGGAGTTTCAACATAGTGATTTAAGGAAATACTAATCATGGATTGATAACAAATGGGTCATGGCTTCAAAGGTGTGACTTTTTGGGCTCTAAAGCTAATTGATAGAAATTAAGAAATGCTTGTATACGGTAAAAGAGTAATGGGAGGGCATGGTAACATAGGTCTTGGCTTATGGAAGGTTAAGAATATTTTATCAAGATGTTAAGGAAGTACATGGGCTTTAAGAATGAGCTAAAGCTACCTAAAACTAGGCTCATGAGAAATGGACTCCACCATTTTAACAAGACAAATGACTTAAACTTGTTAAAGCATAAAAAACACAAAAGATTATAGTAAGGGAACATTTGTTGAGATTAATAATAATGAAGATGGTTTTTTTATACTAGTATTATTGTTAAAGTAATGGAATAGGACAAGTTCATTATCTAGTACTAAAGCCTAAGGACAAATGATGATTTGGGATTTTGAAGGAAAAAGATTGATACCCATCACATTAGGCTTTATTTGCCACAAACTTTAGTTGTTGACAATTTTAATCTTTTTAAACGAGTTGAAGATTCTTATAATGAAGGTTGGTGGGTTAATATAGTTTCTAAAGTTATTGTTGGTTTGAAACATCGAATCTACTTTAGGGATGGCAATGAGGAAATAAAGTTTCAATACTAATGATCTAAGGCTACATGAGGAATGGATTTATGGCAAATGGGCTAAGGTTTTAGGGGTATGACTTCCTAGGCTTTGGAGTTATGATCAGTAGAAATCAAAAAATACTAATGTGCGTTAAAAACGAGTTGACAAAAGTATTAGGTTACAAAGGGTTAAAGTTTTTCTTCAAGCCATTGACGAAGTATATGAGATTTGAGAAGAAGGGACTAATGTTCCAAATTGGCAGTATAGGTTGACAGGCTGGTTAAGCAAGTACAAGTCAGACTTTTATGTACTGGACTGATAGTACGAGGTGATGGATTAAGCTAGCAAGTACGAGTTTGACTTACCTCCTTTCCTTGTTGTTGGGTCATCCACTTAGGTAATGTTCCATTGTATTATTTTCTTTAGTATTTTTGCTACTTTTATTTATGAGAATGTAATAGACTTCTCTAATAAGGGAAATGTTACTTATCAATTTAAAAGTGTAACCATTTTGATATTTAATAAGACAATGGTTACCATTCATTATTTATTGTTGTAACCTTAACTCTTTATAAGTATCTTAACGGTTTAGAATTACAAAGTGTCCCAATTTGATGAACATAATTTGAATCTTATATAATGTTTACACATTTATTTTGATGCTCTAATTGTGTAAAAGATAAACTATTTAATACTTACGAGAATGCTAACACTTATATAAAGGGAACCTTTTGGTCCTTTTCTCCTCACTTAAACACTTAAGCTTTCCTCTTGTTCTATGAAATTTCCCTTGTGTTCTCTCTAGAAGTTCTCTTATGAGAGTGATCTTGGTTAGAAGGCTAACTCAGTTCATCGTTAAGACCTAAATGCTGAATGAATTCCTCCAAGTCCATTACACTAAGGCTATACAAGAGCTAGGCTTGTAAGAAATGGATTCCACCATTTAAATGAGACAAAAGATTTAAAAATGTCAAATCATAATGAACACAAGAGATATATAGTAAAGGGGCTTGGGTTAAGGTTAGTAGTGACAAAGATGATTTTCTTAACATTTAATTTGTAAACACTATTATTGAAATAATAAGATAGGACAAATTTATTGTTTAATACCCACTACGTTAGGCCTATTTGTTGTAAACTCTTATTGTTGATATTTCAATCTTTCTAAAGAAGTTAGTAATTTTTATAATGATGGTTGGTGGGTTAGTGTGATTTCTAATTGTTGGCTTGAAATACTGAATATACCTTATGGATACCAATGAGGAAATGGAGTTTCATCTTAATGATCTAAGCCTATATAAAGGATTGATTGATAGGAAATGGGTCATGGTTTGGGGGTATGACTTTTTGGGCTTAAAGTTATGATCAATGGAAATAAAAAAAACACTTGTGTGCATTAAAAGGCTAGTGAGAGGGCATGGTGACAAAGGTTTTGGATCATGGGAGGTTGGAGTTTTTCCTTAAGCCATTGAAGGTTCTCATAGGGTTTAAGAAGAAATTCTTAAGTCCACATAGGAACTATATTCATGGAAAATAAATTCTTTCATTTAAGCAAGACAAGAGACTTAAACTTGTTGAATAAAATACAACATAAGAGATATATAAGCAAGTTTTCAAGTTGAGGTTCAAAATGATGATGTTTATTTTCTTAGTGCTTAATTTGTTGACATATTATTGAAATAATAAGAAAGAACATCTTTATTGTTGATAACTCTATTTTTATAGAGTTATTTTACCTATTTTAGGTAATAAATAACTTTAATAATTGTGAGAAAATATTTGAACTCCTCTTTATTTGCCTAAATTTATCTTATTTATGTAGCACAAGAAGGCAAGGAGAAAAGGGATGAATATAGAGAATCTGATACTTATTGTGTGGCAAAATCGTAATATCAAGATCTAGAGAGTCAAGATGGGCTTGGGCTTTAGATGATTGTTATTAGATTTTCTGTTGTTATTAGGTTTTCTAAATAAATAGAAAACCTAGTCATGTAAGGAATTTAAATCCCAATTAATTTAGTATTGGGTTTTATGGTCTAACAAGAAGGGGGGTTGAATTGTTGTTGTACTGAACAATCCCTTTTTCCTTTTTTTTTTTTTAATATCTAACAATAACTTTAACAATTTGTATAACAATAATAATATGCAATCAGAAATAAGTAATCAAGGAAAGGATAAGAGAAGAAACACCCAATTTACCACAGTGGTTTGGCACTCTATCTTAGAGTCCTACGTCCACCCTCTTCTCCTTCAATTAAACTAATTGAAGTCCCCTTTACTTAATCTGATTAGGAGAACACTCCGAGTACAGATATTGATCAAAAGATCATATACAATAGCAAATCCCCAAATGATATGTCAATATATGAGATATTGTTGGTCAAAGGAGCTATTCAAACAAATATATCAAGATACAAAGCTCCTAATACGAAATCCCCAAATTGGTGAAATTAGGGTTTTAGATTTTCCTCACGATTTATGTGCAGAAAATGTTTATAAATGAAATCAACAAATAAACAATGTTATATAAGCTATAATTGATGATATTCTCAAAGATTGAACCAAATAATCAACTATCACCGAGAGCTTGTAAACCACAAAAATGATGTATGATCTCGAATAAGATGTTAAGCAAGCTGAGCAGATTATCTTCACAAATAAGAATACTTCAAACAAATGTTCCTCATCAATCAATCCCTTCATGAACACATCACCTTTAAATAAAAGCAAACCTAGGATTTTTTGTCTTGAGTCAAACCTGAATCATAGCCTTCTATCCATTGGGAATAGTAGAGTTTCTATCAAATCAGCTTCATTTCACCCTTTTGATTCAAAATTTGACCGTTTTGACAACCCATTTCCTCTAGATTTGTTCCGTTGGAGCTTCGGCGCTTAAGAGAGACGAAGGCAACATCGAGGTGAGAATGACTCGGTTAAGGCTTGACCCCTCAAGAGATAAGTGTCTCTTATGTGCCCTTAAGTGAGACGACATCGTAGCCAACAGGTGTACCGAGGAAGATTCTGGTGTAATCAAGACGACATTGTAATGGAGAGATATCTTAGATAATGATCAATGCGACACCGTAATGGAAACTACAGATAATGATCAATGCGACACCGTAATGGAAATGGGATCAAGTAGGCTGACGTGAACTTGGGCCGCACTCATGTTCTCATAGTCCAATAGCCACAGTCCAGTCCAGTAATACCATATATTCAGCATGTGTACCCGGTCCAATATCAACATAATCCAATATCAATATATTTGTAATGTATTGCATATATTGAACTTGAGCTCACATATTTTTCCTGTAATTTCACCAACCAAGTATCATATTCCTAAAATATATTAAAGTATATTTCATAGTTCTTGAGGAAATATTTAGGTAAACAATATATTTAAATAATCAACATTTATTTAAATATATGTAACAAATTACTTTAAAAGTATATTTTATGAGAGAATGTAGAAACCCGGTTACTTTATAATATCATTAATTGATATTATAATTTGTACACCTTTTACTTCCTATATTTTTTCCTTTTGCACATTTTGAAAAACATATTTTGATAATTGATATTTTTTCAAGAAAATATTTTCAGTCATAACAAAACCCTATTTTTCAACATTTAAGAGTTCAAAACCTAATTGTTTTAGGTCTCTAAAATCTAGTTTTACTATAATAGGAGATAAGTCTAAACCTAAACCCTATTTAAGAGAAAAGAAGAGGTAAAAAAAAAAAGAGGAAATTGAGCACAACTCAAAAGAGAAACCAAGAATTCAAGGTTTTTTTGAAGAGAAGACAAAAAAGGTGACAAACTTCTTGTTCTTGAATTC
This sequence comes from Casuarina equisetifolia, assembly GCA_028551475.1. Classification (NCBI taxonomy): domain Eukaryota; kingdom Viridiplantae; phylum Streptophyta; class Magnoliopsida; order Fagales; family Casuarinaceae; genus Casuarina; species Casuarina equisetifolia. The sequence continues at coordinate 8,940,599 of CM052358.1, forward strand.
AAGATGCCTTTTTTATTTATTATTATTATTATTCCTCATTATTTCTTTATGTTTTAGTTTACTTTTGTTAGAACTACGATGTAACCTAATTATGATGGTATAAATCTTATGATTGTTATATTTTTCAAGATATTTTATTTATGTGAAATTACATATTACTGTGTTTAATACTTTTAAGTGATTAGCTACCACTTAAATGATCTGATTTACATGTTTGAGACCGACTAGAGATGATATGCAGTTGCTTCTTGTAAAGTGTAACCATAAATTAAATATGGATAGACATATACCATATTATTTGTGTGGCTTTCAGTGTAAATTAGGAATATTCATAAATCCTAATACATTTGGTTTATTTCAATTCATGTATAGAGATATAGTGAATTAATGAGCTAAATAAGTTTGCTATATCTAGACATAGGATAGTAATTAAATTAGGAAGTTCTGCCATAACATGAATATTATCCCTCTTGCAAGCATAAATAATCAATATTAATACCTAGTAGTTATGATGAAATCATATGCTCTAACATATTTCGTATATTTAGTTTTCTTAAATTTAGTTAATTAATCTATCATCTATTATTTAGATTTGTTAGATAAATTTTAGGAGTTATTCATCATTAATAATTAGTTAGTCTAGTAATCACCAATCTCTGTGGGATGATATTTTTCTTATCATTATATTACTTGTTCGACATGTTCACTTGTATTTAGAGTTTCACCGAACAGTTGTCCAATACTAAATCCTCAAGATAGATGACGATTCATAATTTCTAAGAGAATGGATGAATATCCATCATATTAGTCCTTGTATGCCATAAATTCTTATAGTTAATAGTTTTTATCTTTTCGAAGAAATTCTTATAATTATATAGGGGGGTCAGTGTGATTCCTAAGATTCTTATTAGCTCAAAACCAAGTCTACTTTAGGGATACCAATGAGGAAATGGAGTTTCAACATTGATGATCTATGTCCATACTAGGTATAGATTGATGTTAAATGGGTCATGGGTTAAAGGTTAAGGGTATGACTTCTTAGGTTTTGAAGCTATGATTAATGAAAATCAACAAACGTTTATGTGCACTAGAAAGGTGGTGAAAAGGCATGGTAAAAAAGGTTTTAGGTTGTGGGAGGTTGTGTTTTTCTTCAAGCCATTAATGGAACACATGAGTTTTAAGAAGAAAGAGTTTAAGCTACACAGGAAATAGGTTTATGGAAAATGAATTCTACCATTTGAGTGAGATAAGAGAATTAAACTTGTTGAAATAGAAATAACATATAAGATATATAACAAGAAGACATGGGTTAGTAATGAAAATAATTTTTCTTAGTGCTTGGTTTATTGCTGCTATTATTACTTGGTTTGTTGGCATTATGATTGAAGTAATGAGAAATGACAAGTTTGTTGTCCATTACTAGAGCTTGAGGACAAATGATAGTTTGAGATTTCTAAGGGAAGAAATTGATATCCACCACATTAGGCCCTATTTGCCATTAAATTTTGTTGTTGATAATTTCAATCTTTCAAACCAAGTTATGATTCTCATAATGATGGTTGGTGAGTTAGTGTGATTCTTAGATTCTTGTTGGCTTAAAATACCAAGTCTACTTTAGAATTAATAACAAAGAGATATAGTTTCAACATGTTGATTTAAGGCCATACTAGGAATTGATTGATGGCAACCAATCATAGCTTTGAAGGTATTAATTCTTGGGATTTGAAGTTATGATCAACAAAAGGTCAAGAAATAATTGTATGTGCTGAAAGGGTGGTAAAAAGCTATGGTGACAAAAGTCTAGGTCATAGAAGGTTAGAGTTTTTCTTAAAGTCATTGAGGGAGCACATGGGGTTTGAGTAGTAGGGGCTAAGGCTACACAGGAACTAGGTTTATAGGAAATGGATTCCATCATTTGGGCAAGATAAGAGAGTTAAACTTGTTAAATCAAAAACAACAAATGAGATATATCACAATGGGACATAGGTTGAGGTTAATAGTGACAAAGATAGTTATTTTAGCACTTGGTTTATTAACACTATTGTTGAAGCTATAGGAAAGGATAAATTCATAATTTAGTACTATAGCCTAAGGAAATATGGTAATTTAGGATTTCTAAGAGAAAAGATTGATATCCATAACATTAGGCTTTGTCTACTGTAAATTATTTTTATTGATAATCTCAATCTTTCTGCAAAAGTTAATAATTCTCATTGAATTTTTTCAACCCATAATTTTCATTGTACTAAAATGAGACTAACCCCTTAACTTGTGACACCTGGTGTATAGTTAGGTGTAGTCAACCTATGGCTATGTTCAGGATTGTGCATTGCTAAAAGTTACTCACAAAGGGAGGTTAAAGTAGACTTGGCATAGAGGGGGCCCCATGGGCTAACTCAAGTATTAAAACCTAAGAGTTTGATATGGCTTATGTGAGAGTATTAAGGTAATGAGATAGTTTTTGGCTACCAACTATAGTTTTTGACCTAATAGTAGAGTTTGACAGTCATAATAATTAATATCACAATGAGGTTGTAGGTTTGAGTCTCCACAAATGGTAGGAGAGGGGGGATATTATTAGGTTTATTTAGTGCAACATTTCCTTTATACTCGAATGATAGTAGTTGCTTTATTTATGACACTTGGTGCATAGTCAGGTGCAAAACCTTATATTTACCCACTACTCCATGTAGAGCTTTGTGTTGCCAAGAGTTCGTTGTAAAAGGGGATCATAATAGGCTTGGTGGAAAGGAAGCCCTATGGGATAGCCTAAGTACCTAAGCCTAAGTGGTTAGCATGGCTTTATATGAAAGTATTAAGATAATAAAGTAGTGTCTTGACTATTAACTACATATTTTGGTTCAATGATAAAACTTGACAATCTTAACAATTTTTAAAATGATAGTTGGTGGGTTTATATGATTTCTCAAATTCTTGTTGGCTTAAAATACTAAGTCTACTTTAAGGATACTAACAATGAAATAGAGTTTCAACATTGATGATCTAAGGCCACATGAGGAATGGATTGTTAATGGGTCATGGTTTTAAGGGTATGACTTCTTGAGCTTTAAAGTTATGATTGATAGAAAACAAGAAATGCTTGTGTGTGATGGAAAGGTGGTGAGAAGGCATGACGACAAAGGTTTAAGGTCGTGAAAGGTTGGAGTTTTTCTTCAAGTTGTTAAAGGAGCACATAGGTTTAAATATTAGCTAAGTTATATTGAAACTTTTATAGAAAATGTATACTTGTATTTAAGCGAGACAAGAAAGTTAAACCTAATGAAGCATGACTTAGGATAAATGATGATTTAACTATTTGAGTCAATAAGAATCTTAGAAATCACACTTACCCATAAACCATTATTATAAAAATCACCAATTTCTTCAAAAATATTGAAATTATTAACAACTAGAGTTTGTGGCAAATATGGCCAAATGTGATGAGTATTAATCTATTCTCTTAGAAATTCTAAATTATTATCTGTCTTTAATCTTTGGTTGGTGGGTTAATGTGATTTCTAAGATTCTTGTTGAATCAAAATACCAAATCTATTTTTTGGATACAAATGAGATAATAGAATTTTAACATGATGATTTAAGGCCACACCTAGAATGGATTGATGGTAAATGGGCCATAACTTCAAGGTATGACTTCCAAAGCTTTGAAGTTATGATAAATGGAAATCAAGAAACAATTGTGTGCATTGGAAAGGTGGTGGGAGGGCATGGTGATGAAGGTCTTAAGTTATGGGAGGTTGGAGTTTTTCTTCATGCCATTGAAAGCATATGAAGTTTAAGAAGAAAGCATTGAGGCTACATAATAATGAGTTTATAGGAAATAGATTCTATCATTTGACCAAGATAGGAGTATTAAACTTGTTGAAGCATAAACAACAAAAGAGATTTATAGCAAAGGGATACAAATTGAGGTTAGAATTGATGAAAATGACTTTCTTGACACTTGATTTCCTAGCACTGTTATTGAAATAGTGAGAAATGTCAAATTCATTGTCTAATACTAGAGCCTAAGGATAAATGCTGATTTAGGATTTCTAAGAAAAAAGGGTTGACCTACCGCATTAGGAATGTGGGAGATTCCTACACTATTTATTTAACACACACATTCACTGCAATGATCCAACTTGGACAACACTATATTGCTACTTTCATTATGTAGATAATTGATTTATATCCATAGAGCTGCTAAGGTAGAACATGAGCTCAAATATCATAGTAGATTTTATAGAGAAGTGCCAACATCCAACTTAAAGCCTTAAAAGCATTAAATAGTAGAACCTACTATTTATAAGTAGGATTCTTAATAATGTAAAATTCATTCCAACATCTTAACATAATTTAATCACCTCACTATTAACTTTTCCACCAACTAGTATGTAACAATCATTGAGGACTGCTTCTTCTACTTTTTCGCATGTTGGGCAACCCCAACAAGGCTTTCGATCATTTAATGATCTCTTATGTGTTTGGAGTTAAATGCATTATGAAACCAGGCAATGATCTCAAGAGAGCAGTTAATGCGACTCCCTTCCTCATATTTTGAGCTTCACTAGATTTAGGAAAGCTTGATCTATGCCCTGGTGAGGTTGGTTTTTTGCCAATCAAGTTGCGTATGTTACATGGACCTCTCAGCTACGGTACATTTTGGTCACATGCCTCTTCAACCACATGAGCTGATCCTCCTGATCCATATATCAAATACCCAAGAAGGAAGAATGAAAATTCCAGAAAACAAAACGTTGATAGGCTCTCTTTATTCATAAACCGGATGTTGCATTCAAAGCTTGCATAAAAGTTTACAGGTACGTTCGTCTACTTCTTAGAACATTTTGCGCTCAACTAAAAGAAATGAAAAACCAGGCATTTCTTTTGTTTCATCACAAAATTCCATCTCATATTATATGACACATATCATTTGCCAACACATAGCTCATACTACTCTCAGCTCATTGTTGTCCGCAGTCTTTCCTTCAAACTTTACATACTTATACCACTTAGCACATATGATGTAGACCACAAGATCAGCTGTTGTCAACGCCGCTAAGAGGAAGAAGAACCTGTCTAAATGGCCTCTGTTCAGGTTTCCAGGAATCCATCCTGGCATTTTATCTTTGGTGGAGATTTTCATGACAATCGCCACTAGCAAACTGCTCACATAGTTGCCCAGAGATATGGATGTCATGTAAAGTGCACTTCCGAAGCTCTTTAACCCGTCCGGAGCCTGCGCATTAAAGAACTCTAGTTGCCCAACATACATGAAAACCTCAGAAGCTCCAATAAGAACATACTGGGGGATTTGCCAAAAGATGCTCAGAGAACTTGAACCTTTGCAATTGGTGCACTCTGGTACTGCGTAGCGTAACCTGAAGGACTCTACAACCGCAGCTGCAACCATTGCCAAAATTGCTATCACGAGACCGACTCCCATCCTCTGAAGCTCAGTGAATCCTTCGGCACTGTTTTTTGTCATGGCAATAAGAGGATCAAGGATCCGTCTGTAAATGAAAATGAAAGCTGCTACACTTAGAATGTCAAAACTAGACATGCTTGCTGGAGGAATGTGAAAGCTCCCAACCGTGGTTTTCATAGCAGCTCCTTGTACCACAAATAGAGATGCCATCTGAGTGAAAACCACCGAATAGAGAATGGTGCATAGCCAAATTGGGAGTAGCCTTAAAACGCACTTGACTTCCTCAACTTGTGACACCGTGCAAAGAAGCCAAGGGTTGGGAGTATCCCCGTCCATTTGGTCCAAGTCCTCCGAAGTGATGACTGCTGCTCTATCCAAGAATCTGATAAGGATGAATGTTTATATACGTGTTAGTCTTTTACCTTGATAGCAGCCAGCACTATAGTTCAAACAGTTCATGCCATAACAACTGGAATTTTTTTCACACAGTTTTCTTAATCAACAAAGTATAGGCAATCAGGCAACTGAAGTATTACGAACAAACCACTCAATGGTTTCAAACATTCCGATCATATAATTCCTGTTACTCGTCAATATCCTGGCTTCTTGTTGAGGATAAGACTTAGTTCAGCCTAGGACTTGGTGGATTGCAACTTCGGGATTAGAAATCTTTGAAAACTTGTGGCCATTTTCCTTGCCAAGTATGGGTTTTCTCAATACGAAAAACTTATTTGTGAGCAAAGACTTTGATGCACATCAGTCAACGGCAATTACATTTGCTTTATTACCTTTACCATTCTCTAAGAATTTAAAGGTACCAAAAGGATATGAGCTTACTTGAAGCCTTGAGTGTGGAGTAGCTTTCGATCCCCATTCTTGGCACATTCCTTTCCTTCTAACTCAAACAAATCTTCTCCACTTGGTGTTGCGTCAACCTTCCATTTTCTGGACGCCGCGACCAGCACTTGGCAAATCCTAGAGAGTGGATTGCCTTTTGGTTGGAAATGCCGGTATCTTGGGGTGCCACAAAGAAACAAGATCAATGCCAGGGCAGCGGAGGCAGCTGATGCCCAAAATCCTAGCACCCACTTCCCTTCATCTTCAAAATAGCCCAGGACAGTGTTTGAAAAGAGAGACCCCAGGTCCAAAGCCAAGTAAAAGTAGCTAAAGAAGGCTATTTTAGAATACCCTTCAGTAGAATCCTCTACATCAAACTGATCTGCTCCGAATGTAGCTATGTTAGGTTGGTACCCTCCTCTACCCAAGGCAATTAGGTACATAGAGAGGTAGAACAAGGCAAGATGAAGGCCTGAATGGGATCCACACGGAGATTGCTCGCTACCACAGCCACTGGGCTTAATTAAGAATATGTACGACGATAGGGAGAGCGAGACCAGGCCCTGCCAATGTGACGAATTCACATAAGCATATGAACAGTTTTAAATAATTTAGTGCTTTTAGAGAGACTAACTTAGTATACAATTGTCTTGTTGGCTAAAAAGATAAAACTAAAAGGGATTGTTTGCTCGAAAACGCTAGCAACTTACGAGGACAAAGATTGCTTGGAAGATGGCACAGGTCTTGTATCTGCCCAAGTAAGAGTCACTGAGGAAGGCACCGACGAGAGAAAAAAGGTAAACGGTTCCTGTCCATTTGCTTACGTTGTTCGCTGCCTCAGCGTTGTCTTGACCCAAGACCCTCGTCAAAAAGAGAACCATGTTCACTCCTACTCCGAAGAAGGCCAACGTAGCCAACCCTTGGTTCACTGAATAATTTTTTCCAAAACCAAGAAAACAAAGATTAGAGTGAGCTTTATAATTTATAGGAATTTTGTGACAAATCAAGCAATGGGCTGGCAATGATACATCTTAACAAATCACAACCATTTATACGTACTTGCTGATAAAAGAGAAAAGGGTGATTTATATGACAAATAATGGCCCGGTAATCAAATACCAGTTCTAGTTGATTTCTCGCAAGGTGTGATATTTATGAAACTTATCCAGTCCAAATAAGGCACTTATAAATAAAGTCAGTGGAGGTATAAGGAGCAATTAAATGCACTTATGTTTATCTATTGGTTCTGTCCTCAGATGTAAAAGAAAAGATAAACCTACGACAGCCGCTTTATTCTGCAGTTCTTCTGTCGTGATCGTTTATTTCCTTTAATGCTACAGCTCTAGAGGAGAAGATTGATTACCAAGGATCAAAACTCCAGCGACCCAAGTGCCAGTCCTCTCCCGGATTGCGGGCCGGCCATGCCAGTCAACAGTTCCATCACGTGTGCAAGGTTCTTGCCCATTTTTTACCTTTTCAACTCCGGCATCCTGAAAGTCGCAGCACAAAAAAAGATATTTCAGTGATATGCTGACTCAAAAATATGTGTATGAATATATGTAATGTCGGAAGGGTATGCAAGTTTAGTGGCAGGCAGGCCAAGATAGCCATAGATCGTTGATCAAGGGGGCTGCCCTTTGTGACGGGCTGCGTAATTCTAGTCGTGTAAGTTTCCTCTGTTGTCTTAAAAACCAAGATACAAACGTGATTTGCATTATTGGGTCATCCGAAACGAAAGTTTGACTGAGATTGAGCAAGGGAAGAGAGACGGGCTTGTAGTTTGGGGTTGAAATCTGGTCAAGCAGAAGGAGCAGATCAAGACGAAATGGTTTGTTTAATCATGACATCGCTATAAAAGTGATATACTTTTCGGTAATCTACTTCTAAGTTTGTCATGTGTACACAGCGTACAAGTCGAACCCACCCCGTACTATTGGTAAGTTAAGATCTCATAATTGATTGCAGATCCGAATATGGAAACGTGATAATGTTTTTATATTAACTCTTACCTTAGATAATAGGGGCCTAGTTTGATGAGCATTTACTGCTTGAGACCTTTTTGTTACAAGTTTAACATCTAAAAAATACGTGAGTAGGTGTGTGAATTGTTTAAAAAAAAAACATCGGATATAATTCCTAGCTTATAAAACCTTAAACAAACTGCGTTGATATCTTCAATAATTTGAACTCTATGTTTTCATCCACCCTTTTCAAGACTAACATCAACAATTACCCGTTTGATCCTGTGGACAGTTCGTTTACGTTTTGTCCAAAAAACAGAAAATTCCAAACACAAACCGTGTAGTGAAAGGAGGACATGATCATTGCTGTAATCGAGATGGCTATTAAATGAGACAAGTGAAGGTGGGACGACCAACTCGACTTTATGAACCAACGACCTGTATCATTTTGCATCACTTTGCGAGGAGCAATCAACCACTAAAGTGGCCAAACACAACTTATGCAAGTCTCAAAAGAGTAAAAAGAAGAATAACAACTCAATCATCTCCTCGTTTTTCCTCTTGGGAATGAAAATAGATTGGGCCAACCATATTCAGAGTGTGTTGGATCGACCAACCCCACGTCGATAAATAACGTGGGAATGCCATTTTCAACACATTCTCGTTAAATTAAAAGGCTTAGGTCTGAGACCTTTACTTTTTTTTTTTTTCTTTTTCTTTTCCTATGAAGTGCGTCCAAAATCGGACGTCGCATACTGCTTCTGTACAGGATTCCATGTTAAAGGGAGAAAAAAGGGCTAAAAAATAAAATATGTATGCAGGGTGCCTTATTCAAGAGGTACGTCTGCTTCATGCATGCTATGCTTGCTATTTTTCCCGCAGTGCAACATGAGGAATCATAGAATGAGCTCTGAAGCGGATGGTGTAAAGCCAGGCGGCTGGAACAGTAGCTGCAGCCAACTGATTCAACCCTATGTAAATAACTAGCACATAGCATTTCGTGAAAAGCTTGTGAATCCAAGATATTCACAAAAATAGATAAAAAGGAGTTCGTATAGAACTTTTCATGCACCTTCAGATAAAGTGTACGAGTTTCACTAACCTTGCAGCAAACATTTAAGCAACCCATTGAAGCAGTCTCTCAGGAACGGCCACAAAATGCAAGCCAAAGGGAACGAGAAGAAAAAACTGGGCAGATGTATGAAGGAGCAGAGAGATTTGAGAGGCAAAAAGAAGTCTGAACCTGGAGGTAATAACTTATTGTAGTGGGCAACTTGTGGGGGACTGGTAGAGGTATATATAGAGCCTGGCAAGATGATCCGACGGCTAGAACTTCATGGGAGGGAGACCCACATGCAGGGGACAAAATGAGGAAATGAGAAGAATGCGTGACAATGTTGAATACAGTCATGCGGATATCCTAGTGGCAGTGACAAGGACGATTTTCTCATTCACTTGAAAGAATTGGCGACGATATAGCTGTCTCGATGCCACATGTTTGAAACATGGGTTTCAATTGATGTGCTGTCTTCAATTTTCACTTTGTTTCTTAATGTTTTTTGTGGACTTCTTTAGTTTAATTTTTATGCTGATTCCTTTGGACGATGTTACGTGTTACTGTTTCTGTTCGCTGGTTCTTGGCTTCATTTGGTGGAATAATATCTGAGGGCGGACAGCCGCCATAGATGGCCTAGTTGGGGTTGCGATCGGGAAAAACTCAGCCACAAAGGGCGTATTCACCCATAGTAATTATGATTTATTACAGCAAGATTCAACCCTGCTAGGTACATTTTTCTGTAAATCCCATCCAGCTTCTTCATCATTAGGCTGAATTTAAGCATCAATTATGTGCAATCTCAATAGGTTTTTTATGAAGGCATAGTATATGGGGAGTTCACCATCTATGACCAAAAAGATGTACCAAAAAGAGTTCACCATAGTAATTATGATTTATTACAGCATGATTCAACCCTGCTAGGTACATTTTTCTGTAAATCCCATCCAGCTTCTTCATCATTAGGCTGAATTTAAGCATCAATTATGTGCAATCTCAATTGGTTTTTTATGAAGGCATAGTATATGGGGAGTTCACCATCTATGACCAAAAAGATGTACCAAAAAGAGTTCACCATAGTAATTATGATTTATTACAGCATGATTCAACCCTGCTAGGTACATTTTTCTGTAAATCCCATCCAGCTTCTTCATCATTAGGCTGAATTTAAGCATCAATTATGTGCAATCTCAATTGGTTTTTTATGAAGGCATAGTATATGGGGAGTTCACCATCTATGACCAAAAAGATGTACCAAAAAGAGTTTACCATTGTAATTATGATTTATTACAGCATGATTCAACCCTGCGAGGTACATTTTTCTGTAAATCCCATCCAGCTTCTTTATTATTAGGCTGAATTTAAGCATCAATTATGTGCAATCTCAATTGGTTTTTTATGAAGGCATAGTATATGGGGAGTTCACCATCTATGACCAAAAAGATGTACCAAAAAGAGTTCACCATAGTAATTATGATTTATTACAGCATGATTCAACCCTGCTAGGTACATTTTTCTGTAAATCCCATCCGGCTTCTTCATTATTAGGCTGAATTTAAGCATCAATTATGTGCAATCTCAATAGGTTTTCTATGAAGGCATAGTATATGGGGAGTTCACCATCTATGACCAAAAAGAGTTCACCATAGTAATTATGATTTATTACAGCACGATTCAACCCTGCTAGGTACACTTTTCTGCAAATCCCATCCGGCTTCTTCATTATTAGGCTGAATTTAAGCATCAATTATGTGCAATCTCAATAGGTTTTTTATGGAGGCATAGTATATGGGGAGTTCACCATAGTAATTATGATTTATTACAGCATGATTCAACCCTGCTAGGTACATTTTTCTGTAAATCCCATCCAGCTTCTTCATTATTAGGCTGAATTTAAGCATCAATTATGTGCAATCTCAATTGGTTTTTTATGAAGGCATAGTATATGGGGAGTTCACCATCTATGACCAAAAAGATGTATGTTCAATGAGATCCACTATCTAGAATGGAGATCCGCTTCAGATCTTCCCTTTTACATAAATATCTAGCTAGAACTCCACTATTACATTCCCCTGTACTATTTTATCTCTTCTTGTACATATCCGGCTATGATTTCCACCGTCCCCTTTTTCATTTCACCACTTTTAATAGCTTCAGTGGCTCGGCATTGAAGGCTAAAATGGTTAATCATAAGCGAGTAATCTACGGTGCCCAAAAAACAATTATGGTAACTTCCAGATGTCTTGCGTTGTAAAGTTAAGTGCCACCGACGGCTCAACTAGCAATCCATCTTTAAATCTCCTCTCCCTCAATATCGTTTCATCTATGATCACGTTATTGGTTTACCTTTCCAAGTTTTATAGCATTTTCTATCTAAAGAGATGAGGAGAACAGCAGAGGACTCCTATTATAGTTTAATTCATTCCACATCCAACTCTTTTTGCTCATAAATCACCTTTCTACCTTTGAGGCAAAACCTTTCACGTGTATCCAATAAATTTATCTTGTTGGGGTGTATGACTGCTTAGCTGAATTTCCTAACTAAACTAACCTAACGCGACTTAACCTCTTGGCTAATGAAAGCAATTTCTTTGGATTTTTTAGTCCGAAATCCTTAGAATATTAAACCTTCCATGTTCCATTAGTGTGCCATTATTTTGCTCAATTGCTTCCGCTGGATCTCTCTCTAACTCCACAATGTTGAATATCACAGTTGGAATACGTAATCTGATGTCTCAAACACGAATTTAATAAGTTTCTTCACTTAATTGAGGAAGACAAACATGAAAGGACAAATGCTTTGTGGATAATAGAGTCTCACGTTTTACGTCTACCAAGATAAAGATAACTAATGTACTTTGGGTTCTAACTCAATAACTAATTTAAGAGTTGGAGAAACACTTTTTTTATTTAAACTTCACCAACTTTTATTCTACACACAAGTGATATTAAGACCATCTTGTACAAGAGGGATAGTCTAGTTGCAACATCTCTCTCAGGAAAGAGCTTAGGGTTACTGGAACCAAGCTAGTGTCGAATCATTCAAACCCTAACAAAACAACAAAAGAAAACACTAGATAGTTCTGGATTAGGTCGAGAGACAGCTTTGCATCCTCGAATTGCGTCACGTATCAAGGGTCAAAACGATATCCGGAATTACATACACTGATACGCTTAGTTCAAATATGTTTTTGAAACTCATCACGCATATTAAGGGACGTCCCTGGGGACAAGTTCTGCGTGAACGTTGCCGTAAGACATGAACATTGAAGTTATGCAGTATATCTCAAACACAAACAAAACTTAAATTCAGCAAGAGTTACTTACAAAGGGAGGTCAAAGTAGACTTGGCATAGAGGGGGCCCGATGGGCTGACTCAAGTATTAAAACCTAAGAGTTTGATATGACTTGTGCGAGAGTATTAAGATAATAAGCTAGTCTTTGGTTACCAACTATAGTTTTTGACCTAATAGTAAAGTTTGACAATCATTATAATTAGTATCGCAGTAAGGTTGCAAGTTTGAGTCTCCACAAATGGTGGGGGAAGGGGGAGATTGTTGGGTTTATTTAGCTCAACATTTCCCTTGTACTCGAATGATAGTAATTGCTTTATTTATGACACTTGGTGCATAGTCATGTGCAACACTTTATACTTACCCATTGCTCCATGTGGAGCTCTATGTTGCCAAGAGTTTTTTTTTTGTAAAAAGGGATCATAGTAGGCTTGGTGGAAAGGAAGCTAGCCTAAGTACCTAAGTCCAAGTGGTTAGCATAGCTTTATATGGAAGTATTAAGATAATAAAGTAGTGTTTTGACTATCAGTTACATATTTTGGTTTAGTGATAAAGCTTGACAATCTTAACAATTTTTAAAATGATAGTTGGTGGGTTCATATGATTTCTAAAATTCTTGTTGGCTCAAAATACTAAATCTACTTTAAGCATACTACCAAGGAAATGGAGTTTCAACATCAATGATTTAAGGCCACATGAGGAATGGATTGTTAGCAAATGGGTCATGGTTTTAGGGGTGTGACTTCTTAGGCTTTGAAGTTATGATTGATAGAAAATAAGAAATGCTTATGTGTGATGGAAAGGTGGTGAGAAGGCATGGTGACAAAGGTTTAAGGTCGTGAAAGGTTGGAGTTTTTCTTCAAGTTGTTGAGGGAGGTCATGGGGTTTAAATATTAGCGAAGTTATATTGAAACTTTCATAGAAAATCTATTTTTGTATTTAAGCAAGACAAGAAAGTTAAACCTAATCAAACATGACTTAGGATAAATGATGATTTAACTATTTTGAGTCAATATAAAAATCACCAACTTCTTCAAAAAGATTGAAATTATTAACAACAAGAGTTTGTGGCAAATAGGGCCAAATGTCATCAGTATTAATCTCTTCTCTTAGAAATTCTAAATCATCATCTATCTTTAATCTTTTGTTGGTGGGTTAATGTGATTTCTAAGATTCTTGTTGACTCAAAATACCAAATCTATTTTTTGGATACCAATGAGATAATAGAATTTTAACATGATGATTTAAGGTCACACCTAGAATGGATTGATGGTAAACGGACCATAACTTCAAGGTATGACTTCCAAAGCTTAGAAGTTATGATAAATGGAAATTAAGAAACAATTGTGTGCATTGGAAAGGTGGTGGGAGGGCATGGTGATGAAGGTCTTAGGTTGTGGGAGGTTAGAGTTTTTCTACATGCCATTGAGAGCATATGAAGTTTAAGAAGAAAGCATTGAGGCCACATAGTAACTGGGTTTATAGGAATTAGATTCTATCATTTGATCAAGATAGGAGAGTTAAACTCGTTGAAGCATAAACAACAAAAGATATTTATAGCAAAGGGATACAAATTGAGGTTAGAATTGATGAAAATGGCTTTCTTGACACTTGATTTAACACATTAGGAATGTCCTACACTATTTATTTAACAGATGCACTCACTACAATGATCCAACTTGGACTACACTATATTGCTACTTTCATTATGTAGATATTTGATTTATATCCATAGAGTTGCTATGGTAGAACATGAGCTCAAATATCATAATAGATTTTATAAAGAAGTGCCGATATTCAACTTAAAGCCTTAAAAGCATTAACTAGTAGAACCTACTATCTTATAAGTAGGATTCCTAATAATGTTAAATTCATTACCAATGTCTTAACAGAATTTAATCTTCTCGCTATTAACTTTTCCACCAACTACTATGTAACAATCATTAAGGACTGCTTCTTCTACTATTTCGCATGTTGGGCAACCTTAACAAGGCTTTCGATCATTTAATGATCTCTTATGTGTTTGGAATTAGATGCATTATGAAAGCAAGCAATGATCACCAAACGGCTTGCTGCGACCGCAAGTGAGCAGTTAATGTGACTCCCTTCCTCATATTTTGAGCTTCACTAGATTTAGGAAAGCTTGATCTATGCCCTGGTGAGGTTGGTTTTTTGCCAATCAAGTTGCGTATGTTACATGGACCTCTCAGCTACGGTACATTTTGGTTACATGCCCATTCAACCACATGAGCTGATCCTCCTGATCCATATATGAAAAACCCAAGAAGGAATAATGAAAATTCCAGAAAACAAAAGGTTGATAGGCTCTCTTTATTCATAAACCAGTTGTTGCATTCAAAGCTTGCATAAAAGTTTACAGGTACGTTTGTCTGCTTCTTAGAACATCCTGCGCTCAACTAAAAGAAATGAAAAACCAGGCATTTCTTTTGTTTCATCGCAAAATTCCATCTCATTTTATATGACACGTATCATTTGCCGACACATAGCTCATACTACTCTCAGCTCATTGTTGTCTGCAGTCTTTCCTTCAAACTTTACATACTTATACCACTTAGCACATATGATGTAGACCACAAGATCAACTATTGTCAACGCCGCTAAGAGGAAGAAGAACCTGTCTAGATGGCCTCTGTTCAGGTTTCTAGGAATCCATCCTGGCATTTTATCTTTGGTGGAGATTTTCATGACAATCACCACTAGCAAACTGCTCACATAGTTGCCCAGAGATATGGATGTCATGCAAAGTGCACTTCCGAAGCTCTTTAACCCGTCCGGAGCCTGCGCATTAAAGAATTCTAGTTGCCCAACATACATGAAAACCTCAAAAGCTCCAATAAGAACATATTGGGGGATTTGCCAAAAGATGCTCAGAGAACTTGAACCTTCGCAATTGGTGCACTTTGATACTGCGTAGCGTAACCTGAAGGACTCTACAACCCCAGCTGCAACCATTGCCAAAATTGCTATCACAAGACCGACTCCCATCCTCTGAAGCTCAGTGAATCCTTCGGCACTGTTTTTTGTCATGGCAATAAGAGGATCAAGGATCCGTCTGTAAATGAAAATGAAAGCTGCTACACTTAGAATGTCAAAACTAGACATGCTTGCTGGAGGAATGTGGAAGTTCCCAACTGTGGTTTTCATAGCAGCACCTTGTTCCACAAATAGAGATGCCATCTGAGTGAAAACCACCGAATAGAGAATGGTGCATAGCCAAATTGGGAGAAGTCTTAAAACGCACTTGACTTCCTCAACTTGTGACACCGTGTAAAGACGCCAAGGGTTGCTAGTATCCCCGTCCATTTGGTCCAAGTCCTCCGAAGTGATGACTGCTGCTCTATCCAAGAATCTGATAAGGATGGATGTTTATATACGTGTTAGTCTTTTACCTTGATAGCCATCACTATAGTTCAAAAAATTCATGCCATAATAATAACTGGAATTTTTTTCACACATTTTCTTAATTAACAAAGTATAGGCAATTAGGCAACTAAAGTATTACAAACAATCCACTCAACGGTTTCAAACTTTGCGATCATATAATTCCTGTTACTCGTCAATATCTTGGCTTCTTGTTAAGGATAAGACTTAGTTCAGCCTAGGACTAGGTGGGTTGCAACTTCGGGATTAGAAATCTTTGAAAACTTGTGGCCATTTTCCTTGCCAAGTATGGGTTATCTCAATACGAAAAACTTATTTGTGAGCAAAGAATTTGGTGCCTATCAATCAACGGCAGTTACATTTGCTTTATTACCTTTACCATTCTCTAAGAATTTAAAGGTACCGAAAGGAAATGAGCTTACTTGAAGCCTTGAGTGTGGAGTAGCTTTCGATCCCCATTCTTGGCACATTCCTTTCCTTCTAACTCAAACAAATCTTCTCCACTTGGTGTTGCGACAACCTTCCATTTTCTGGACACCGCGACCAGAGAGTGGATTGCCTTTTGGTTGGAAATGCCGGTATCTAGGGGTGCCACAAAGAAACAAGATCGATGCCAGGGCAGCGGAGGCAGCTGATGCCCAAAATCCTAGCACCCACTTCCCTTCGTCTTCAAAATAGCCCAGGACAGTGTTTGAAAAGAGAGACCCCAGGTTCAAAGCCAAGTAAAAGTAGCTAAAGAAGGCTATTTTAGAATACCCTTCAGTAGAATTCTCTTCATCAAACTGATCTGCTCCGAATGTAGCTATGTTAGGTTGGTACCCTCCATTACCCAAGGCAGTTAGGTATACAGAGACGTAGAACAAGGCAAGATGAAGGCCTGAATGGGATACACACGGAGATTGCTCGCTACCACAGCCACTGGGCTTAATTAAGAATATGTACGACGATAGGGAGAGCGAGACCAGCCCTGCCAATGTGACGAATTCACATAAGCATATGAACAGTTTTAAATAATTTAGAGTTTTTAGAGAGACTAGCTTAGTACACAATTGTCTTGTTGGCTAAAAAGAGAAAAACTAAAAAGGATTGTTTGCTCGAAAACGCTTGCAACTTACGAGGACAAAGATTGCTTGGAAGATGGCACAGGTCTTGTATCTGCCCAAGTAAGAGTCACTGAGGAAGGCACCGACGAGCGAAAAAAGGTAAACGATTCCTGTCCATTTGCTTACGTTGTTCACTGCCTCAGCTTTGTCTTGACCCAAGAGAACCAAGTTCACTCCTACTCCGAAGAAGGCCAACGTAGCCAACCCTTGGTTCACTGAATAATTTTTTCCAAAACCAAGAAAACAAAGATTAGAGTGAGCTTTATAATTTATAGGAACTTTATGACAAATCAAGCAATGGACTGGCAATGATACATCTTAACAAATCACAACCATTTATACGTACTTGCTGATAAAAGAGAAAAGGGTGATTTATATGACAAATAATGGCCCGGTAATCAAATACCAGTTCTAGTTGATTTCTCGCAAGGTGTGATATTTATAAAACTTATCCAGTCCAAATAAGGCACTTATAAATAAAGTTAGTGGAGGTATAAGAAGCAATTAAATGCACTTATGTTTATCTATTGTTTCTGTCCTTAGATGTAAAAGAAATGATAAACCTACGACAGCTACTTTTTTCTGTAGTTCATTCTTTCGAGATCGTTTATTTCCTTTAATGCTACAGCTCTAGAGGAGGAGATTGATTACCAACAATCAAAACTCCAGCGACCCAAATGCCAGTCCTCTCCCGGATTGAGGGCCGGCCATGCCAGTCAACAGTTCCATCACGTGTGCAAGGTTCTTGCCCATTTTTTACCTTTTCAACTCCGGCATCCTGAAAGCCATAGCATAAAAAAAGATATTTCAGTGACATATTGACTTAAAAATATGTGTATGAATTAATGTAATCTCAGAAGTTTATGCAAGTTTAGTGGCAGGCAGGCCAAGATAGCCATAGATCGTTGATCAAGGGGGCTGCCCTTTGTGACGGGCTGCGTAATTCTAGTCGTGTAAGTTTCCTCTGTTGTCTTAATAACCAAGATACAAACGCAATTGGCATTATTGGGTCATCCGAAACGAAAGTTTGACTGAGATTGAGCAAGGAAAGAGAGACGGGCTTGTGGTTTGGGGTTGAAATCTAGTCAAGCAGAAGGAGCAGATCAAGACAAAATGATTTGTTTAATAATGACACGCTATAAAAGTGATCTACTTTTCGGTAATCTACTTCTAAGTTTGTCATGTGAACACAGCGTACAAGTCGAACCCACCCCGTACTATTGGTAAGTTAAGATCTCTTAATTGGTTGCAGATCCGAATATGGAAACGTGATAATGTTCTTATATTAACTCTTACCTTAGATAATAAGGGCCCAGTTTGATGAGCATATACTATTTAGGACTTTTTAGTCACAAGTTCGACATCTCAAAAATATGTGAGTAGGGGTGTGAACTGTTTTAAAAAAAAAATCGTATATAACTCCTACTTTATAAGACCTTGAACAAACTGAGTTGATATCTATAAGAAAATAAGAAATTGCGAAGGAGCATGAAGGGTTTCTCTATTACTATGATAATCTTTATAATGTTTGTTATATATTTATAGAGGCATAGCCTAACCTAGAAAAGGTAAACCAAATATTTACAATAATTACAATGATATTGTACCTAATCATAGGCACTAAGATGATAATGTATTAGGTGAGGCAGCTGTCTATTAACACTCCCCCTCAATCTGGAGATTTGAATAAATCAAATAATCCGAGCTTGGAGAGAAGATGCCAATGTTGTTTGCTGTTAAGTGCCTTAGTGAGTAGGCCAGCAGATTGTTCCTTGGTTGGTACATGTTGTGTCGTAATGATTCCTTGTTGAAGCTTTTCTTTGACATAATGACATTCAACTTTAATATGCTTTATGCGCTCATGAAATATAAGGTTTGCTGCAATCTTCTCCGTGGCTTCATTGTCACAATGGAATAATGATGGACACTTCATGTAAAAACCAAAATCTTTAAGTAATCCAATGATCTAGACTATTTCACAAGTGGTAAGTTGCATAGCTCTGTATTATGCTTCGGTTGATGATAAAGACACAATGGGTTGTTTTTTAGAGTGCCATGAGATCAAAGAGTTTCCCAACATTATACAAAAGCCTGTGGTGGATCTTCTTGTAATGGGACATGTGTTGTAATCAGAGTCGCAATATGCTCGCAACTCAAATGGCAAAGATGATGGGAACATAAGACCAAGGCCTGGGCAGCTTTTAAGATATTTGATCACTTTCAGAACAGCTTCCATGTGAGATTGTTTTGGATCATGCATGAACTGGCTAAGAAGTTGGACTAGAAATGTAATGTCAGGCCTGGTGAGTGTGAGATAAATCAGTCATCCAACTAGTCGCTGATAAATTGAAGGATCATCAAGAGGAGAATCATTCATTTGTTCTTTCGATCCAGCATCATACTCAAGGCTTGTGAATTTTTTATTCTACTCCATGGGAATCATTGATGGCTTCGAACCAACTAAACCTGCTTCAGAAATAAGTTCCAATGTATACTTTCACTAACTTAACAAAATACCATCTGGAGATCAAGCAATTTCAAGCCTTAAGAAAAACTTTGAGGGACCAAGATCTTTCATGAAGAATGCACCATGCAAATAATTTTTGAGGTTTGAAATGGCTGCTTGACTGTTTCTTATAATCAAGATATCGTCAACATAAATGAGTAAAGCCACAAAAGAGCTACCTTTTCTCTTGGTGAATAAGGAGTAATCATGGTAAGACTAGCTGAAGCCATATGCAATCAGGGCACTAGTGAACTTGGCATTCCATTGCCAAGAAGCTTGCTTCAACCTATAAAGGGATTTCCACAATCGATAGACAAGATGCTCCCCCTGATTGCGAAATTCAGGAGGAAGCTCTATATAAACCTCCTCTGAAAGATCACCATGAAGAAAGGCATTCTGGACATCCACCTGATAAAGGGGCCAATGATGGATGGCGGCAATGGTAATGATGAGCCGAACAGTGACATGCTTGGCTGTGGAAGAGAAAGTATCCTAGTAGTCAATACCCTCACGCTAAATATAACCCTTAGCAACCAAACGGGCTTTGTAACGTTCAATGGAGCCATCAACATGATACTTCACCTTATAAACCCATTTACATCCAATAGGACGACGACCAGGGGGCAAAGGAACAATATTCCAAGTGTGATTAGCCTGAAGGGCAGTAAGTTCAACATCCATGGTTGTAATCCAATTGGGGTCTTGGGTGGCCTTATGGTATGTGGTAGGTTCGGTGATGGCAAAAATGGAGGCTATAAAGTGCTGGTAAGGGAGGTTACAATGGTGAAGGAAGACATAGTTAGATATCGAATAAAGGAAGGTTTGGAAAGAGGAAGGTAAGGTAGGACATATGTAGTTGGAAGTCTAGATAGGAGGGTGAGTGGGACGGCCAAATCAACGTAGTGAAGGATCGAGAGGCTCAGTAGAAGGAGCAGTAGTAGTGTCAGTAGGTTGGGGAGGTGAGGTAGGGGTGGTGGCGATGCAAGATTAAGGGTGTCCAATGAAAGGTTGGAAGGGAGAGGTGGGGCAAAGGGAATCATACCTGAATGAGCTAGTTCAGGAAGATCCACAGGCAAGGATGAGGAAGTGTAAGTGTTAGGATCCAGCACAACTAGAGGTGATTAGAGGGCTAGGTTATCTAAAGAAGAGGAAGCGGAAGAGGAAGAAAAAGGAAAAATAGTTTCTTGAAAAACAACATCATGATTAACAAAAAATTTATAGGAGTGAGGGTCATAGACACGATAACTTTTTTGAGAAGGAGGATAACCCATAAAAATATATGGAAAGGCGCAAGGACTAAACTTATCTCGAGGGCCCAAGGTGGTGACGTAACAATGACAAACAAAAACATAAAGATGGTCAAGAATAGGAGGTTTACCAAATAATTTTTCAAAAGGACTGAGACCATGAAGAGAGGAAGAAGGAAGTTGCTTGACAAGGTAGGTGGCAGTGAGAAGGCATTCCCCCCAGAATGGTGGGGGGATGTGGGCTTGGAACATTAAAGCACAGGCCACATCTAATAAATGCTAATGTTTACGTTCAACAACTCTATTTTATTGAGGAGTGTGAATGCATGAGGTCTCATGGGAAATGCCCTTCATGGAAAGAAATGAACGACACTTAGAAAAAAAAAATTCAAAGCCATTGTCAGAACGAATGCGACGGACAGTGGCATTGAATTGGGTATGAACCAAGGAGATGAAATATTAGATTTTGGAAAATACTTGGCTTTTAAATTGAAGAAGGAAAGTCTAAGTGGCATAAGAAAAGTCATCCACAATGGTAAGAAAATATCGTGTATTGTCATGGGTGGGAGTTTGATGAGGACCCCAAACATCCATGTGGACAAGCTAAAAAATGGAGTGAGTCAGAGTGTAACTAATGGGAAAAAGTTGGTGGGTTTGTTTAGCTAAAGGGCAAATAGGGCAAGAAAAAGAAGAAGGACAAGAAACAAAAATACTAGAAAAAGAAAATTGTTTTAAGGAAGAATGACCAAGACGTTGATGCAAAAGATCATAAGTAATATTATTAATAAAAATTGGAGTACAAAGAGATCGTTGTTTGGAAATACAAACAATGGACTTTAAGGAATTTAAATATTCAGAGAAAACAGAAGTAAAATTTTTTAGAAAAGTGGAACATAAAAAGTAGAGTCCTCGATCAGCCTTGCCGAGCCCGATCAGATCCCTAGTCGTACAGTCCTGAATAGATAACAAATTATGTTTAAAATAGGGAGCGTATAAAATATTGGTGAGATGCAATTGTAGATAAGGTTAACAACAACCAATGTGGGTGATAGGACTAAGTGAGCAATTAGGCAATGTAATATTAATAGGTACAACGCATGGGGAAAATGAATCAAGAAAAGATAAATTACAAGTGATATGGTCACTAGTCCCTGAATCGATTATCTATAAGGATAAAATAGGAGAAAGAGAAGAAACCGTACTTGAGAATGGGTTTGAGGAACCCATTTGGTTGATGAAATTCAAGAGCTTGTGTTGTTAATCAGCAGTGAGGGTAAGCCCAGTGGATCCGCCATATATATTACCTGGGCTAGGTGGATGATGGCCCAAGATACCCAAACTGGGTGTGGATGGATAGCCTGAAAAGCCCTGAAAAGAAGATCCCTAGTGAAGTCCATAGTTAGGGGATAAGTTGGCCTATAGCCAGGTGAAAGCAGAGAATCAGATGTGGCAATATTATGGGCTAAAGGCCCTGGGCCAGTAGGTTTACGCCTATTATTACCATGCTGCTTGGGCTTGTTGCTACAGGGGTAGCCCATTAATTGGTAGCAAAACTCACTTAGGTGTCCAGGCCATTTGCAATGACTACAAATGGGCTGAATGTGGAAGGTGCTTGCAGGGCATGAGGCGGGGTAGGCCCGTTGGGCCCACCTGAGGATAGGGCCTCAGATATGCGACTGGAACGTTGCGTATGAAATGCACTAGCACCACTGTCGACAGAGGAACAGTTGTCGGCAGTAGCACGCTAGACCAAATCATGCTTCGCTAGCAAGTAAAGCTTCTCCAAGCTCGGTAGCTCGTCACATGACATGACATTGGAGTGAAGGGTAGAAAATTCATCCGGCAGGACCAAAAGAAGTTGTAGGGAGTGATCCTTCGCCTCACGGTGCCGAAATTGCTTACTAGTGTCACAAGTGCCACCATAACAATAGTGAAGAGGAGGTTGTTGGGTGTCTAAAGCACCCCAAAGCTCCTTCAGATGGAGGTAGAAGGATGTGAGCTTAGCGTTGGAGGCACCAGGAGACAAGCGGAGAGTGCCGATGGCCTGTTTGAGGGAAAATTTCTGGGTCCTACTAATCCGATCGAAGTTATCTCGAAGCAATTGCCAAACATCAGTGACATTAGGAGAAATGGAGACCATAGTCTCGAGTGAGGAATCGATGGAGTGGGTTAACCAAGTCTTCATAGCTGCATGACACTAATCCCAACGAGCAGCAACATCATCATTGCTAGTGGGGCGTGGGAGCTTGCCAGTCAGAAAACCCCATCTTATTTCGAGCAAGGAACACTGTTCAGATTTGCTCACTCCAAACATTCCAATTGGCCTCATCGGTGAGCTTCTAGGACACGATGTATGCTGGTTGAAGATCGGCAGCAGTGAGATGGTATAGGTCATGGAAAGGAGAGATAGTGGAGCTGTTGGTAGTGGCCATGAGGAAAGTGAACAAAGACGGCTAGGGTTTTAGAGGAAGGAATTAAGGATAAGGGTAAGTTGGTAAATAAAGAAAGGAATAGCAAAAGTGGCTAGGGTTGATGGAAAAGAAAAACAATGTAGAAAGTGGCTAGGGTTGACGTGAAAAGAAAAGGGAAAAACAAATAAGGAAGGAAAAGGCGGCTAGGTTTGTGTGTTTAAGAAGGAAAAATGAGAAAAAGAGGAGAGAACAACGTGACTAAAATGAAGGAATAAGAGAGAGAAAAACACCTTGGTTACGGGTAGGTGGAAAAAAGAGGAAAGAGAAAGGGAATTATGAAGGAAGAAGATAAAGGACAAAGAGAAATAAAAGACTTGGTCTACGAGTAGGTGAAAAAAAAAGAGGAAAGAGAAAGGGAATTATGAAGGAAGAAAAGAAAAGACAGAGAGATAAAAAGATTTGGTTTACGGGTAGCTGGAAAAAGGAGGAAAGAGAAAAAGGAAGAGAAAGGACCAAGGAGGAAGAAAGGACGACAAGAGTAAAGGGAAGAAAAGAAAAAGTGGGTAAGGAACAAGAATGGGCCGGAGAGAGAAACAATGAAGGAAGAAGAGATAAAAAAACAGCAAGGGGCTCACAACTCATTGGAAAAGCAAAATGGCGGAAGCTAGGATTGTTTGGCAATTGATACCACGTAAGAAAATAAGAAATTGTAAGAGAGCATGAAGGGTTTCTCTATTGTTGTGATAATCTTTACAATGTTTGCTATACATTTATAGAGACGTAGTGATAACTCTATTTTTATAGAGTTATTTTATCTATTTTTTAGGCAATAAATAATACAATGCTTATGAGAAAATATTTGAACTCCTATTATTTATTTGAATTTGTCTTGTTTTTGTAGCATAAGGAGGCAAGGAGAAAAGGGATGAACATGGAGAACCTTATGCTTATTGTGTGGCAAAATTGTAATATCAAGATCAAGAGAGTCAAGATGGGCTTGGGCTTTGGATAATTGTTATTAGATTTTCTATTGTTATTAGATTTTCTATTTAAATAGAAAACCCAGTCATGTTAGGAATTCAAGTCTCAATTAATTTAGGAGTTCAAAACCCAATTGTTTTAGGTCTCTAAAACTCAATTGTTTTAGGTCTCTAAAACCTAATTCTACTAGGATAGGAGATAGGTCTAAATCTAAACCCTATTTAAGAGAAGAGAAAAGATTTTCTTGAAGAGGAGGAGGAAATTGAGCACAACTCAAGAAAGAAGCCAAGAATTCAAGGTTTTCTTGAAGAGAAGACAAAAAGGGTGACAGACTTCTTGTTCTTGGATTTAAGATGCCTTCTTTATTTCTTATTACCATTCTTTCTCATTATTTCTTTATGTTTTAGTTTATTTTTGTTAGAGCTACGATATAACCTAATTATGATGGTATGAATCTTATGATTATTATGTTTTGCAAGATATTTTATTTATGTGAAGTTACATATTACGGAGTTTAATGCTTTTAGGTGATTAGCTACCACTTAGATGACTTGATTTGCATGTTAAAGACCGACAGGAAATAGCATGCAGTTGCTTCTTGTAATATGTAACCATAAATTAAATATGGATAGACATATACCATATTATTTGTGTGGCTTTTGGTGTAAACTGGGAATATTCATAGATCCTAATGCATTTGGTTTGTTTCAATTCACATATAGAGATATAGTGAATTAATGAACTAAGTAGGTTTGCTATACCTAAACATAGGATAGTAAATAAATTAGGAAATTCTGCCATCACATAGATATTATCTCTCTTGCAAGCATAAATAATCAATATTAGTACCTAGTAATTATGGTGAAGTCATGCTCTAACATATTTCTTTTATTAAGTTTTCTTAGACTTAGTTAGTTAATCTATCATCCATCAATTTAGTTTGCTAGATAAATTCTAGGAGTTATTCATCGTTAGTAATTAGTTGGTCTAGTAATCACCAATCTTTGTAGGACGATATCTTTCTTATCATTATATTACTTGTTCGACATGTTCACTTGCATTTAGATTTCACCGAACAAGTTTTTGGCGCCGTTGCCGGGGATTGGTTGTTTTACTGCTGATTAATATTAATACCGAATAATTTTTAGGTTTAATCTAGCTTTTATTTTCCTTTAAATTTTTTTTTATTCTTGAAAAACAAAAAAATCGTTTCTTTTAATTCTTGAAAAATAAAAAAAAAATCGTTTCTTTTAATTCTTGAAAAACAAAAAGAAAAAAATCTTTGTTAAGTTGTTGTTGTTGAAAGATTAAGTAACAAGGATGGAGAGATATGATGATACATATAGACTTTTAAAAGACTATGTTACACCAACATTTTGGAATGGTACATCAAACATTAGGCTTGCAAATCAGGCAAATAACTTTGAGATCAAGCCTGTGCTCATCAAGATGCTTCAAAAATCTGTGCAATATAGTGGGCTACCAAATGAGGATCCAAATGCTCACATTGAAACATTCCTTGAATTCTGTGACATGATTGGAGATCATGGAGTTACAGAAGATGTTATTAGGTTGAAACTATTTCCATTTTCTCTTAGAGATACAGCTAAAAATTGGTTCTTTTCTCTTTCTGCAGGATTGATTACTACATGGGATGATTTGGCTCATAAATTTCTTAGTAAGTTCTTTCCTTTGGCGAAATCTGTAAAAATGCATAACGATATTACTACTTTTTATGCAGATGGACAATGAATCAGTGTATGAAGCTTGGGAAAGATTCAAGGAACTTATGAGGAAATGTCCAGATCATGGACTACCCATTTGACTACAGGTACAAACTTTTTATGATGGGTGTAGTATGAATCTTCGTTGTATAATTGATACAGCTGCAGGAGGGGACTTACATAGCAAAACACCAGAAGAGGCATTTAATTTTCTAGAGGAGACGGCATTCAATAGTTATCAATGGTCTACTGAGAGGCTACCAATGCATCAACCAAGTGGAGTCCATGAAGAAGATATCTTCACCATAATGTCTGCACAATTGGAAGTGCTCAATGAGAAGATAGACAACCTAAATACTCCAGTTGTGAGACATCAAAGTAGATCATGTGAATTTTGTGGTGAAGAACATGCAAGCACAGAATGTCAAGTAGGTAACCCTTATGCTTATTATAATGATTATGCTAATTTTGTTGGGATTCCTAGCAGGTCACAAAATGATTATTACTCCAACATGTACAATCCGGGATGGCACAACCATCAAACTTTTTCATACAGTAACCCAAATGAGATGAGACCGCAACCAACATTTATGCAAACAGAAGAGGTGAAACCTAACTTGGAGGACATGATCAATGAGCTAGCCGTCACCACCCAAAACTTTACAGAGGGGATTAAAGCAAAATTTCATAATCAAGAAGCGAGCTTTCAGAGACAAGAAGCTTCAATCCAAAAATTAGAGGTGCAGATGAGTCAGCTCATTAGTATGATCTCAAAGAATCAGGAGGGTCTTTTGCCTAGTGATATGGAAAAAAGTCTTGAAGATACCATAGAGGCAATAACCCCAACATGTGGCAAGCAAGTAGGAGAAGTTGATGTGGACAAGGAGAGTCTCAAAGATAATGATAAAGATGTCAGCATGCAACTTGAGGAGGCACTTAGGAGCAAGCTTGTTCCAGAAAATCCTATGTCCTTTATGCCTCCAGCTTCATCTCCCCAAAGATTCCAGCAACGCGTAAAAGATAAGCAGTTTTTGGAATTCCTTGATATATCTTTAAAACTGCACATTAACATTCCTTTTGCAGATGCTCCAGTTCACATATCTAGTTGTGCAAAACTTTTGAAAGAGAAATTGGAGAACAAAAGAAAGCTAGAAGTATATGAGACAGTTGTGCTTATTGAAGAATGCTCAACAATCAAACGACACAAGCTGTCTCCTAAACTATTGGAGTTTCATCCTCCTTGAGCAACATGTGGAGGATAGTTTGGCTGAAAACTATAAAGCAAGCGCTTCTTGGGAGGCAACCCAAGCATTTTTGTTCATCTTTTCATTGAAAGTTTTGTCACCACCATCTCCTCAAAGCTCTATGTGGATCTAACCTACAATCAAGGGAGTTTTCTCATTCCTAATTCTTCTTTATTATTGCTTTCTTTTGTTTTTGCATTGAGGACAATGCTTCATTCAAGTTTGGGGGTAGGGAAAGAACCTTTGTGCTAAATTTGATTGAAATTTTTTTTTTATGTCATGATTACATCCCATGTTGTGAATTCTTGGTGATTCTTTGGAAGATATAGATTTTATTCAAACCTACAATTGTGGTGTGAATTAAGTGTGATTTTAATTATGTTGATCCACCTATTAAGCACTAAAAGTCCTTCATTTTTGAAATTGTGTGTATCTCTAGAGAACATTCATGTGAAGTATGTGATTTTCTTAGATCTCACCTGAATCTTAGAATTTGTTTGATTTTCTCTTAAGGCGAAATCCTAAGCTACATCTAATTGAGAAAATGATTTAGGCCATTCTTTGGATCGTCTGAGCCTTTCAAGTCAACCTTATTTATTTATCACCAGTCACCCCGCTGAGCCTTGATTCATATCCATTTTTTTTTATTTAACACCCATATATATATACCCTTAAGCCTTTGACAAATTATCTTTTCGTCCTACACCCTTGAACATATTGATTTTTAGGATATAAGTCTATATGAGTGAAGAGAAGTCGAGGGGAAGGATGTTATATGGGAAGAATGTTGATTGCAATGATTATGTAGCATAATATGTTGCTTTTGTGAATGAAAAAAAAAAGCAACATCTGTCCAAGAATGGAATTCTCTTATTGCTTATTGTCAAATTCAAGCAACTAAAGGTTCAGAAATTGACTTTTGCATAGTAGTTGGATGTCATCAACAAGATAAGATTATAATGGTTACCTTTCTAGTCCTACTACTTACTTTATGATTGCAAGCATGATTGTGACTTTTGTAAGTGTCAAAATCCAAGTGAAATCAAGTATTTTTGGAAAAAAAAAATAAATGAGAGAAGTGGTGATAAAAAGATCATTTACGAAAAAAAAAGAAAAAAAAGAGAAAGCAAAGAAAGGAAGTGACAAAAGCTCAAATTAGATCCTAGAAAGCAATGTGTTCATGGGTGAATTTAGCCTAAATGACTTTCATCTTACCCCTAGCCCAGCCTTACATTACAAGCTTATAAAAGTCCTATTGATTTTTGATTAGATGATTGGCTTACATTAGTGGAGAGGAATGAAAAGCAAACATATAAGGTTTGGTTAAGGATTTTAAGAGATTGTATATTAATGTGAATCTATTTGGAGTGCATATAGTTGAAAAGATAAGGACTCACACACACACATGCGGTCAACATAGTTAAGAGTCTATCTTATCTTATGAAACAATTGTGGTGTTTGGATGAAAGCTATA
This sequence comes from Casuarina equisetifolia, assembly GCA_028551475.1. NCBI lineage: Eukaryota > Viridiplantae > Streptophyta > Magnoliopsida > Fagales > Casuarinaceae > Casuarina > Casuarina equisetifolia. Next base: position 8,969,264 of record CM052358.1, read on the forward strand.
TTTTTCTTTAAATTGTTAAGTTGAGCAATTATGGGAGAATATCATGAAGGGGTTTTATCTAAAACATATATTGTTTATTGCTTTTGCTAGAGGACTAGCAAAATGTTAAGTTTGGGGGTTTTGATAACTCTATTTTTATAGAGTTATTTTATCTATTTTTTAGGCAATAAATAATACAATGCTTATGAGAAAATATTTGAACTCCTATTATTTATTTGAATTTGTCTTGTTTTTGTAGCATAAGGAGGCAAGGAGAAAAGGGATGAACATGGAAAACCTTATGCTTATTGTGTGGCAAAATTGTAATATCAAGATCAAGAGAGTCAAGATGGGCTTGGGCTTTGGATAATTGTTATTAGATTTTCTATTGTTATTGGATTTTATATTTAAATAGAAAACCCAGTCATGTTAGGAATTCAAGTCTCAATTAATTTAGGAGTTCAAAACCCAATTGTTTTAGGTCTCTAAAACTCAATTGTTTTAGGTCTCTAAAACTCAATTGTTTTAGGTCTCTAAAACCTAATTCTACTAGGATAGGAGATAGGTCTAAATCTAAACCCTATTTAAGAGAAGAGAAAAGGTTTTCTTGAAGAGGAGGAGGAAATTGAGCACAACTCAAGAAAGAAGCCAAGAATTCAAGGTTTTCTTGAAGAGAAGACAAAAAGGGTGACAGACTTCTTGTTCTTGGATTCAAGATGCCTTCTTTATTTCTTATTACCATTCTTTCTCATTATTTCTTTATGTTTTAGTTTATTTTTGTTAGAGCTACGATGTAACCTAATTATGATGGTATGAATCTTATGATTATTATGTTTTGCAAGATATTTTATTTATGTGAAGTTACATATTACGGAGTTTAATGCTTTTAGGTGATTAGCTACCACTTAGATGACTTGATTTGCATGTTAAAGACCGACAGGAAATAGCATGTAGTTGCTTCTTGTAATATGTAACCATAAATTAAATATGGATAGACATATACCATATTATTTGTGTGGCTTTTGGTGTAAACTGGGAATATTCATAGATCCTAATGCATTTGGTTTGTTTCAATTCACATATAGAGATATAGTGAATTAATGAACTAAGTAGGTTTGCTATACCTAGACATAGGATAGTAAATAAATTAGGAAATTCCGCCATCACATAGATATTATCTCTCTTGCAAGCATAAATAATCAATATTAGTACCTAGTAATTATGGTGAAGTCATGCTCTAACATATTTCTTTTATTAAGTTTTCTTAGACTTAGTTAGTTAATCTATCATCCATCAATTTAGTTTGCTAGATAAATTCTAGGAGTTATTCACCGTTAGTAATTAGTTGGTCTAGTAATCACCAATCTTTGTGGGACGATATCTTTCTTATCATTATATTACTTGTTCGACATGTTCACTTGCATTTAGATTTCACCGAACACGTAGCCTAGTCTACAAAAGGTAAACCAAATATTTACAATAATTACAATGATATTGTGCCTAATCACATGCACTAATATTGTAATGTATTAGGTGAGGTAGCTGTCTATTAACAATATCTTTAATAATTTGAACTCTATAAGTTTTCATCCACCCTTTTCAAGACTAACATTAACAATTACCCGTTTGTTCCTGTGGACAGTTCGTTTACGTTTTGTCCAAAAAACAGAAAATTCGAAACACAATCCGTGTAGTGAAAGGAGCACATGATCATTGCTGTAATCAAGATGGCTATTAAGTGAGACAAGTGAAGGTGGGGCGACCAACTCGACTTTATGAACCAACGACGTGTATCATTTTGCATCAGTTTGCAAGGAACAATCAACCACTAAAGTGACCAAACACAACATATGCAAGTCTCAAAAGAGTGAAAAGAAGAATAACAGCACAATCATCTCCTCGTTTTTCCTCTAGGGAATGAAAATAGACTGGGCCAACGATATTCAGAGTGTGTTGGATCGACCCACCCCACGTCGACAAATAACGTGGGAATGCCATTTTCAACACATTCTCGTTAAATTAAAAAGCTTAGGTCTGAGACCTTTAATTTTTTTTTTCATTTTCTTTTCCTATGAAGTGCATCCAAAATCAGACGTCGCACACTGCTTCTGTACAGGATTCCATGTTAAAGGGAGAAAAAAGGGCAAAAAAAGAAAATATGTATGCAGGGTGCCTTATTCAAGAGGTACGTCAGCTTCATGCATGCTATGCTTGCTATTTTTCCCGCATCACAACATGAGGAATCATAGAATGAGCTCTGAAGCGGATGGTGTAAAGCCAGGTGGCTGGAACAGTAGCTGCAGCCAACTGATTCAACCCTATGTAAATAACTAGCACATAGCATTTCGTGAAAAGCTTGTGAATCCAAGATATTCACAAAAATAGATAAAAGGAGATCGTATAGAACTTTTCATGCATCCTCAGGTAAAGTGTACGAGTTTCACTAACCTTGCTGCAAACATTTAAGCAAGCCATTGGAGCACTCTCGCAGGAACGGCCACAAAATGCAAGCCAAAGGGAACCACAAGAAAAAAACTGGGCAGATGTAGTGAAGGAGCAGAGAGATTTGACAGGCAAAAAGAAGTCTGAACCTGGAGGTAATAACTTATTATAGTGGCCAACATGTGAGGGAGTGGTAGAGGTATATATAAAGCCTGGCAAGATGATCGGACGGCTAGAACTTCATGGGAGGGAGACATAGTTGCAGGGGAGAAAAATGAGGAAATGAGAAGGATGCGTGACAATGTTGAATACAGTCATGCGGATATCCTAGTGGCGATGACAAGGACGATTTTCTCTTTCACTTTGAAAGGATTGGCGACGATATAGCTGTCTCGATGCCACATGTTTGAAACATGGGTTTCAATTGATGGGCTGTCTTCTACTTTCACTTTGTTTCTTAATTGTTTTTTGTTGACTTCTTTAGTTTAATTTTTATGTTGATTCCTATGGACGATGTTACGTGTTACTGCTTGTTTTCTCAGGTTCTTGGCTTCATTTGGTGTAATAATATCTGAGAGGCGGACAGCCGCCATAGATGGCCTAGTTGGGTTGCAATCCGGAAAAACTCAGCCACAAAGGGCGTATTCACCCATAGTAATTATGATTCATTACAGCAAGATTCAACCCTGCTAGGTACATTTTTCTGTAAATCCCATCCAGCTTCTTCATTATTAGGCTGAATTTAAGGATCAATTATGTGCAATCTCAATTGGTTTTTTATGAAGGCATAGTATATGGGGAGTTCACCATCTATGACCAAAAAGATATATGTTCAATGAGATGCACCATCTAGAATGGAGATCCGCTTCAGATCTTCCCTTCTACATAAATATCTAGCTAGAACTCCACTATTACATTCCCTTGTACTATTTTATCTATTCTTGTCCATATCCGGCCATGATTTCCACCGTCCCCTTTTTCATTTCACCTCTTTTAATAGCTTCAGTGGCTCAGCATTGAAGGCTAAAATGGCTAATCATAAGCGACTAATCTACGGTGCCCAAAAGGCAATTATTGTAGCTTCCAGATTGTCTTGCGTTGTAAAGTTAAGTGCCACCGACGGCTCAACTAGCTATCCATCTTTAAATCTCCTCTCCCTCAACATCCTTTCATCTATGATCACGTTATTGATTTAACTTTCCAAGTTTTATAGCATTTTCTATCTAAAGAGATGAGGAGAACAGCAGAGGACTCCTATTATAGTCTACTTCATTCCACATCCAACTCTTTTGCTCATAAATCACCTTTCTACCTTTGAGGCGAACCTTTCGCGTGTATCCAATAAATCTTGTTGAGGTTTATATGACTGCTAAGCTGAATTTCCTAACTAAACTAACCTAACGCGACCTAACCTCTGGGCTTATGAAAGCAATTTCTTTGGGTTTTTAAGTCCGAAATCCTTAGAATATTAAACCTTTCATGTTCCATTAGTATGCCATTATTTTACTAAATTGCTCCCGCTGGATCTCTCTCTCTCTCTCTCTCTAACTACACGATGTTGAATATCACAGTTGGAATTCGTAATCTGATGTCTCAAACACGAATTTAATAAGTTTCTTCACTTAATTCAGAAAGACAAACATGAAAGGACAAATGCTTTGTGGACAACAGAGTCCCACGTTTTACGTCTACTATGATAATAATAACTAATGTACTTTGGGTTCCAACTCATGGAGAAACACTAATTTATTTATTTAAACGTCACCAACTTTTGTTCTACACACAAGAGGGATAATTATAACTAATGTATTTTGAGCTCCAACTCATGGAGAAACACTTTTTTTTATTTAAACTTCACCAACTTTTGTTCTACACACAAGTGATATTAAAACCATCTTGCACAAGACGGATAGTCTAGTTGCAACATCTCTATGAGGAAAGAGCTTAGGTTTAGTGGAACCAAGCTAGTGTCGAATCATTCAAACCTCACAAAACAACAAAAGAAAACACTAGATAGTTCTGGATTAGGTCGAGAGACAGCTTGCATCCTCGAATTGTGTCACGTATCAAGGGTCAAAACGATATCCGGAATTACATATACTGAATCGCTTAGTTCAGATATGTTTTTGAAACTCATCCACGCATATTAAGGGACGTCCCTGGGGACAAGTTCTGCGTGAACGTTGCCGCAAGACATGAACATTGAAGTTACGCAGTATATCTCAAACACAAGCAAAACTTCCAACACGTCATGCACCACTTGCACGTCAAGCAAACTGCATATATAGAAGCTACGGCGTGTTTTTCCGACATAAGCAACAGAAGCACCCATTTTGTGACAAATATTGCTTTGAAAATACCACCCGTTGCTTGTTAAGAAAAAAGATCGTGAATCAGTAACATCCTTAGGATTTGAGAATGGCATCTTGGCCTGGAGAGTGGATTCCCTAGATATTATGCCTTCACGTAAGAACTAATTTGAGAATGCAATAATTGATGCTTAAATTAGCCCTAACAAGGAAGAAGCAGTATGGATTTAAATAATATTGTGCTCCATCAAAATGTCATGAAAGATACAAGAAAAGATAAAAAAAAAAAGTAATGGATAGATATCAAATGCCTAGGTAAAATACCAAAATAAAAAAGTGATAATTATTACATCCAGTCTTACTATAATTAGTAAAACTTGTTAAGTATTATCCTTGTTTCTTAAAATATATATATCAAAATACTGTGAAGATCATGATTTTAGACTAAAAAGTAGAAATTATTAGATCTTAGAAGAGATACAAGATAATGATTGAATTTGTAGGAGAAATTTGATGCATATATTATCTTTTAACCAAAAATGTTTTGTTCCATAAACAAAAAAATCTATAACCCATTTACTTGGACATAGTACTCTTAAATGGTCCAAAAAATTAGTTCTGTTTTTTTTTTTGGGAGTTCTTCCTTTTAAAGAATCACATGTCACAATTAGCTTCTTTTGGAAGAACATGGAGTGCTAAAAAAAATCTTTGCACAAAAAACACTCGAATGGATGCAATTTGTCTCGATTAACGTTTGTCTTTTCTGCGTAATATGTTAATTACGTTGAACTACCTTCCAAGTTGGTAGGTAAGACTTTTGAACTCATATTTCCTTCCCGACACAGAGAATCAAACAGGAAAAGCAAGATCTCGTATTCAACTCAAGAGCGGCCACACGGAAATTGGTAATCACTTTCACCGCCAGCAATCTGCAATGCAGACATCAATAAGCAGACGCAAATATATTATTAGAAAGCTTTCTTCTTATCATCTTCCACCTACTGTCTCAGCTACTTGCACAATTTTCAGGCGTCTTTGATGTCTTCAACACACAAAGATAAGCATTATATAACTCTGAACTGGACAAATCCGCAATACGCACACCCAACAGGAGAGAAGCAAATACCTTTTTAAAAAGACTTTCGTATCATCTCCGCCATCCGTCTTAGCAAGTTGCAAATTTTCAAGCAAATTCAATGTTTTCGAGTTAGAAAGATAAGCATAGTATGACTCTGAACTGGAACTGCGTTATAATCTTTTTAGGTTATGATTACAATTACGACAGAAGATCTGGCTGATTTAATTAAATAAGTCTTACAGCTAGGACTGAGTTGGTCCTTCTCTAATTATAATTATCAACTATAGCTGATCAAATCGCCTAAGAGCCGTCAATTTTGGGAAGTCCCCGAAAGCCAATTGTTTCCCTCCCAACCACAACAACCACCCCCGCCCTCACCCCTCTTCTGTCTATTCTAAAGAAAGTTCAAATTTTAACCCAAAATTTAGTTATAAATTGGGGGATAGTTCACATATAAATAAGATCAGAAGATCTTATCTATCTAGTGGGAGATAACAATTCTTAGCAATAAGGTATTTGAAACTTTATTCCACATACCCAAAACAATTGAATTGCAATCCCTACAAGGTAGCTAATAATATGCTTTGCTTGAGTAATAGGGTTCTATGATCCCAATCGAAAATGTTTTAGTTTTTTAAATGGTTCATTTAGTTTATTTTCATCTTGATCTTAAATTCTAGAATTATTAGTTAGAATTCCAAACATTAGGTAGGTGAATTTTCGAGATTCTCTGATGTTCCATCGCTCATCATGGGGTTTTGTTAGGTTTGCTCCCCTCATTTTCCTTATGAATGAAAATAGTGTTAAACAAGGGTGATAACACAGTTTCCATGAAGAGTACCTTCACTTCTTAAAAATGAATTGAAACGTTTTATGAGAGGTCAATATTTTAACTAATAAGTTAAAATTTTTAGCAGGTTACACATGCATAAATATATAAAAAACAAAACTTACAATTTGGTCTATGTCATTTTTATATAGAAAAAAACATGAAGCATTCATAACTTGAGCCTAATCTGATGACATTAATCCCTTACTTTTTTTTTTCCTCATTGCTAATCCTACAAATTACACTTTGCTTTTGTGATTTATGATTTCTAAGAAAAATGGCTTGACCTACCACATTAGGAATGTGGGACAATCCTACACTATTTATTTAACACATGCATTCAATGTAATGATCCAACTTGGACTACACTATATTGCTACTTTCATTATGTAGATATTTGATTTATATCCATAAAGCTGCTAAGATAGAACATGGGCTCAAATACCATAATAGATTTTATAGAGAAGCGCCAATATCCAACTTAAAAACTTAAAAGCATTAAGTAGTAGAACCTACTATCTTATAATTAGAATTCTTAATAATGTAGAATTCATTACCAACATCTTAACATAATTTAATCTTGTCACATTAACTTTTCCACCAACTACTATGTAACAACCATTGAGGACTGCTTCTTCTACTTTTTCGCATGTTGGGCAAGTTCAACAAGGCTTTCGATCATTTAATGATCGCTTATCTGTTTAGAATAAGATGCGTTATGAAACCAGGCAATGATCATCAAACTGCTTACCGCGACCGCAAGTGACCAGTTTATGCGGCTCCCTTCCTCATATTTTGAGCTTCACTAGATTTTAGGAAAGCTTGATCTATGCCCTGGTGAGGTTGGTTTTTTCCCAATCAAGTTGCGTATGTTACATGGACCTCTCAGCTACGGTACATTTTGGTTACGTGCCTATTCAACCACGTGAGCTGATCCTCCTGATCCTCCTGATCCTCCTGATCCATATATCAAAAAACCCAAGAAGGAAGAATGAAAATTCAGAAAACAAAATGTTGATAGGCTCTCTTTATTCACAAACCGGATGTTGCATTCAAAGCTTTCGTAAAAGTTTACAGGTACGTTCGTCTACTTCTTAGAACATCCTGCGCTCAACTAAAAGAAATGAAAAACCAGGCATTTCTTTTGTTTCATCGCAAAATTCCATCTCATATTATATGACACGTATCATTTGCCAACACATAGCTCATACTACTCTCAGCTCATTGTTGTCTGCCGTCTTTCCTTCAAACTTTACATACTTATACCACTTAGCACATATGATGTAGACCACAAGATCAGCTGTTGTCAACGCCGCTAAGAGGAAGAAGAACCTGTCTAAATGGCCTCTGTTCAGGTTTCCAGGAATCCATCCTGGCATTTTATCTTCGGTGGAGATTTTCATGACGATTGCCACTAGCAAACTGCTCACATAGTTACCCAGAGATATGGATGTCATGCAAAGTGCACTTCCGAAGCTCTTTAACCCGTCTGGAGCCTGCGCATTAAAGAATTCTAGTTGCCCAACATACATGAAAACCTCAGAAGCTCCAATAAGAACATACTGGGGGATTTGCCAAAAGATGCTCAGAGAACTTGATCCTTCGCAATTGGTGCACTCTGATATTGCGTAGCGTAACCTGAAGGACTCTACAACCCCAGCTGCAACCATTGCCAAAATTGCTATCACAAGACCGACTCCCATCCTCTGAAGCTCGGTGAATCCTTCGGCACTGTTTCTTGTCATGGCAATAAGAGGATCAAGGACCCGTCTGTAAATGAAAATGAAAGCTGCTACACTTAGAATGTCAAAACTAGACATGCTTGCTGGAGGAATGTGGAAGTTCCCAACTGTAGTTTTCATAGCAGCACCTTGTTCCACAAATAGAGATGCCATCTGAGTGAAAACCACCGAATAGAGAATGGTGCATAGCCAAATTGGGAGAAGTCTTAAAACGCACTTGACTTCCTCAACTTGTGACACCGTGCAAAGACGCCAAGGGTTGCTAGTATCCCTGTCCATTTGGTCCAAGTCCTCCGAAGTGATGACTGCTGCTTTATCCAAGAATCTGATAAGGATGGATGTTTATATACGTGTTAGTCTTTTACCTTGATAGCCATCGCTATAGTTCAAAAAATTCATGCCATAATAATTACTGGAATTGTTTTCACACATTTTTCTTAATTAACAAAGTATAGGCAATCAGGCAACTGAAGTATTACAAACAATCCACCCAATGGTTTCAAACGTTGCGATCATATAATTCCTGTTAATCGTCAATATCTTGGCTTCTTGTTGAGGATAAGACTTAGTTCAGCCTAGGACTTGGTGGGTTGCAACTTCGGATTAGAAATCTTTGAAAACTTGTGGCCATTTTCCTTGCCAAGTATAGGTTATTCAATACGAAAAACTTATTTGTGAGCAAAGACTTTGGTGCATATCAACCAACGGCAGTTACATTTGTTTTACTACCTTTACCATTCTCTAAGAATTTAAAGGTACCAAAAGGATATGAGCTTACTTGAAGCCTTGAGTGTGGAGTAGCTTTCGATCCCCATTCTTGGCACATTCCTTTCCTTCTAACTCAAACAAGTCTTCTCCACTTGGTGTTGTGTCAACCTTCCATTTTCTGGACGCCGCGACCAGCACTTGGCAAATCCTAGAGAGTGGATTGCCTTTTGGTTGGAAATGACGGTATCTTGGGGTGCCACAAAGAAACAAGATCAATGCCAGGGCAGCGGAGGCTGCTGATGCCCAAAATCCTAGCACCCACTTCCCTTCATCTTCAAAATAGCCCAGGACAGTGTTTGAAAAGAGAGACCCCAGGTTCAAAGCCAAGTAAAAGTAGCTAAAGAAGGCTATTTTAGAATACCCTTCAGTAGAATCCTCTTCATCAAATTGATCTGCTCCGAATGTAGCTATGTTAGGTTGGTACCCTCCATTACCCAAGGCAGTTAGGTATACAGAGAGGTAGAACAAGGCAAGATGAAGGCCTGAATGGGGTCCGCATGGAGATTGCTCGCTACCACAGCCACTGGGCTTGATTAAGAATACGTACGACGATAGGGAGAGCGAGACCAGGCCCTGCCAATGTGACGAATTCACATAAGCATATGAACAGTTTTAAATAATTTAGAGTTTTTAGAGAGACTAGCTTAGTACACAATTATCTTGTTGGCTAAAAAGATAAAACAAAAATGGATTGTTTGCTCGAAAACGCTTGCAACTTACGAGGACAAAGATTGCTTGGAAGATGGCACAGGTCTTGTATCTGCCCAAGTAAGAGTCACTGAGGAAGGCACCGACGAGCGAAAAAAGGTAAACGGTTCCTGTCCATTTGCTTACATTGTTCGCTGCCTCAGCGTTGTCTTGACCCAACACCCTCGTCAAAAAGAGAACCAAGTTCACTCCTACTCCAAAGAAGGCCAACGTAGCCAACCCTTGGTTCACTGAATAATTTTTTCCAAAACCAAGAAAACAAAGATTAGAGTGAGCTTTATGATTTATAGGAATTTTGTGACAAATCAAGCAATGGGCTGGCAATGATACATCTTAACAAATCACAACCATTTATACGTCCTTGCTGATAAAAGAGAAAAGGGTGATTTATATGACAAGTAATGGCCCAGTCATCAAATACCAGTTCTAGTTGATTTCTCGCACGGTGTGATATTTATAAAACTTATCCAGTCCCAATAAGGCACTTATAAACAAAGTTAGTGGAGGTATAAGGAGAAATTAAATGCACTTATGTTTATCTATTGGTTCTGTCCTTAGATGTAAAAGAAAAGATAAACCTAAGACGGGCGCTTTTTTCTGTAGTTCATTCTGTCGAGATCGTTCATTTCCTTTAATGCTAGAGCTCTAGAGGAGAAGATTGATTACCAAGGATCAAAACTCCAGCGACCCAAGTGCCAGTCCTCTCCCGGATTGCGGGCCGGCCATGCCAGTCAACAGTTCCATCGCTTGTGCAAGGTTCTTGCCCATTTTTGACCTTTTCAACTCCGGCATCCTGAAAGTCGCAGCACAAAAAAAGACATTTCAGTGATATGCTGACTCAAAAATATGTGTATGAATATATGTAATCTCGGAAGGTTATGCAAGTTTAGTGCCAGGCAGGCCAAGATAGCCATAGATCGTTGATCAAGGGGGCTGCCCTTTGTGACAGGCTGCGTAATTCTAGTCGTGTAAGTTTCCTCTATTGTCTTAAAAACCAAGACACAAACGTGATTTGCATTATTGGATCATCCGAAACGAAAGTTTGACTGAGATTGAGCAAGGGAAGAGAGACGTGCTTGTAGTTTGGGGTTGAAATCTGGTCAAGCAGAAGGAGCAGATCAAGACGAAATGATTTGTTTAATCATGACACGATATAAAAGTGATCTACTTTTTGGTAATCTACTTCTAAGTTTGTCATGTGAACACAGCGGATAAGTCGAACCCACCCTGTACTAATGGTAAGTTAAGATCTCTTAATTGATTGCAGATCCGAACATGGAAACGTGATAATGTTTTTATATTAACTCTTACCTTAGATAATAAGGACCTAGTTTGATGAGCATATACTACTTGGGACCTTTTAGTTACAAGTTCAACATCTCAAAAATATGTGAGTAGGTGTGAACTGTTTGAAAAAAAAAAAAAGATAGTAAATAACTCCTAACTTATAAGACCTTAAACAAACTGCGTTGATATCTTTAATAATTTGAACTCTATAAGTTTTCATCCACCCTTTTCAAGACTAACATCAACAATTACCCGTTTGATCATGTGGACAGTTCGTTTACGTTTTGTCCAAAAAACAGAAAATTCGAAACACAATCCGTGTAGTGAAAGGAGCACATGATCATTGCTGTAATCGAGATGGCTATTAAGTGAGACAAGTGAAGGTGGGACGACAAACTCGACTTTATGAACCAACGACGTGTATCATTTTGCATCAGTTTGCGAGGAACAATCAACCACTAAAGTGGCCAAACACAACATATGCAAGTCTCAAAAGAGTGAAAAGAAGAATAACAGCTCAATCATCTCCTCGGTTTTCCCCTTGGGATTGAAAATAGACTGGGCCAACGATATTCAGAGTGTGTTGGATCGACCCACCCCACGTCGATAAATAACGTGGGAATGCCATTTTCAACACATTCTCATTAAATTAAAAAGCTTAGGTCTGATACCTTCACTTTTTTTTTTCTTTTTCTTTTCCTATGAAATGCGTCCAAAATCAGACGTCGCATACTGCTTCTGTACAGGATTCCATGTTAAAGGGAGAAAAAAGGGCAAAAAAATAAAATATGTACGCAGGGTGCCTTATTGAAGAGGTACGTCTGCTTCATGCATGCTATGCTTGCTATGCTTGCTATGCTTGCTATTTTTCCCGCAGTGCAACATGAGGAATCATAGAATGAGCTCTGAAGCGGATGGTGTAAAGCCAGGCGGCTGGAACAGTAGCTGCAGCCAACTGATTCAACCCTATGTAAATAACTAGCACATAGCATTTCGTGAAAAGCTTGTGAATCCAAGATATTCACAAAAATAGATAAAAGGAGATCGTATAGAACTTTTCATGCATCTTCAGGTAAAATGTACGAGTTTCACTAACCTTACTGCAAACATTTAAGCAAGCCATGGAAGCACTCTCGCAGGAACGGCCACAAAATGCAAGCCAAAGGGAACCACAAGAAAAAACTGGGCAGATGTAGTGAAGGAGCAGAGAGATTTGAGAGGCAAAAAGAAGTCTGAACCTGGAGGTAATAACTTATTATAGTGGGCAACTTGTGGGGGGAGTGGTAGAGGTTTATATAGAGCCTGGCAAGATGATCAGACGGCTAGAACTTCATGGGAGGGAGACCCAGATGCAGGGGAGAAAAATGAGGAAATGAGAAGGATGCGTGACAATGTTGAATACAGTCATGCGGATATCCTAGTGGCAGTGACAAGGACGATTTTCTCTTTCACTTGAAAGGATTGGCGACGATATAGCTGTCTCGATGCGACATGTTTGAAACATGGGTTTCAATTGATGTGCTGTCTTCGACTTTCACTTTGTCTCTTAATTTTTTTGTTGACTTCTTTAGTTTAATTTTTATGCTGATTCCTTTGGATGATGTTACGTGTTACTGTTTCTTTTCTCTGGTTCTTGGCTTCATTTGGTGGAATAAGATCTGAGGGCGGATAGCCGCCACAGATGGCCTAGTTGGGGTTGCTATCCGGAAAAACTCAGCCACAAAGGGCGTATTCACCCATAGTAATTATGATTCATTACAGCAAGATTCAACCCTGCTAGGTAAATTTTTCTGTAAATCCCATCCAGCTTCTTCATTATTAGCCTGAATTTAAGCATCAACTATGTACAATCTCAATTGGTTTTTTATGAAGGCATAGTATATGGGGAGTTCACCATCTATGACCAAAAAGATGTACCAAAAAGAGTTCACCATAGTAATTATGATTTATTACAGCAAGATTCAACCCTGCTAGGTACATTTTTCTGTAAATCCCATCCAGCTTCTTCATTGTTAGGCTGAATTTAAGCATCAATTATGTGCAATCTGAATTGGTTTTTTATGAACGCATAGTATATGGTGAGTTCACCATCTATGACCAAAAAGATGTACCAAAAAGAGTTCACCATAGTAATTATGATTTATTACAGCAAGATTCAACCCTGCTAGGTACATTTTTCTGTAAATCCCATCCAGCTTCTTCATTGTTAGGCTGAATTTAAGCATCGATTATGTGCAATCCCAATTGGTTTTTTATGAACGCATAGTATATGGTGAGTTCACCATCTATGACCAAAATGATATATGTTCAATGAGATCCACCATCTCGAATGGAGATCCGCTTCAGATCTTCCCTTTTACATAAATATCTAGCTAGAACTCCACTATTACATTCCCCTGTACTATTTTATATCTTCTTGTCCATATCCGGCCATCATTTCCATCGTCCACTTTTTCATTTCACCTCTTTTAATAGCTTCAGTGGCTCAACATTGAAGGCTAAATGGTTAATCATAAGCGAGTAATCTACGGTGCCCAAAACACAATTATAGTAACTTCCAGATTGTCTTGCGTTGTAAAGTTAAGTGCCACCGACGGCTCAACTAGCAATCCATCTTTAAATCTCCTCTCCCTCAACATCCTTTCATCTATGATCACGTTATTGGTTTATCTTTCCAAGTTTTATAGCATTTTGCTATCTAAAGAGATGAGGAGAACAGCAGAGGACTCCTATTATAGTTTAATTCATTCCACATCTAACTCTTTTTGCTCATAAATCACCTTTCTACCTTTGAGGAAAACCTTTCACGTGTATCCAATAAATTTATCTTGTTGGGATGTATGATTGCTTAGCTGAATTTCCTAACTAAACTAACCTAACGCGACCTAACCACTTGGCTCATGAAAGCAATTTCTTTGGATTTTTTAGTCCGAAATCCTTAGAATATTAAACCTTCCATGTTCCATTAGTGTGCTATTATTTTACTCAATTGCTTCCGCTGGATTCCTCTCTAACTACACGATGTTGAACATCACAGTTGGAATACGTAATCTGATGTCTCAAACACGAATTTAACAGGTTTCTTCACTTAATTGAGGAAGACAAACATGAAAGAACAAATGCTTTGTGGACAACAGAGTCCCACGTTTTACGTCTACCAAGATAAAGATAACAAATGTACTTTGGGTTCCAACTCAAGAACTAATTTCAGAGTTGGAGAAACACTTTTTTTTATTTAAACTTCACCAACTTTTGTTCTACACACAAGTGATATTAAGATTATATTGTACAAGAGGGATAGTGTAGTTGCAACATCTCTGAGGAAAGAGCTTAGGGTTATTGGAACCAAGCAAGGGTCGAATCATTCAAACCTAACAAAACTACAAGAGAAAACACTAGATAGTTCTGGATTAGGTCGAGAGACAGCTTTCATCCTCGAATTGTGTCACGTATCAAGGGTCAAATCGATATCCGGAATTACATATACTGATACGCTTAGTTCAGATATGTTTTTGAAACTCATCCACGCATATTAAGGGACGTCCCTGGGGATAAGTTCTGCGTGAACGTTGCCGTAAGACATGAACATTGAAGTTATGCAGTATATTTCAAACACAAACAAAACTTCCAACGCGTCATGCACCACTTGCACGTTAAGCAAACTGCATATATAGAAGCTACTGCGTGTTTCTCCGACATAAGCAACAGAAGCGCCCATTTTGTGACAAATATTGCTTTGAAAATACCACCCGTTGCTTGTGAAGAAAAAAGATCTTGAATCAGTAACATCCTTAGGATTTCCAGCTTGATACCTGGAAAAAGTTATATGATTAGGGGAGCTAAATTGGCTTTTCTCGCATGGCATCTCGGTCTAGATAGTGGATTCCCTAGAAATTATGCCTTCATGTAAGAACTAATTTGAGATTGCAATAATTGATGCTTAAATTAACCCTCACAAAGAAGAAGCAGTATGGGATTTAAATAATATTGTGCTCCATCAAAATGTCATAAAAGATAAAGAAAGTAAAATATCAAAATAAAAGAGTGATGGTTATTACATCTAGTCTTATTATTAATAATAAAACTCGTTAAGTATCATTCCTGTTTCTTAAAATATATATATCAAAATACTGTGAAGATTATGATTTTAGACTAAAAAGTAAAAATTAGTACATCTTAGAAGAGATGGATATATTATCTTTTGACCAAATTCAATGGATATATGAAAAAAAAAACACATGTATAATCCATTTACTAATACTTTTAAATGGTCCAAAAGGATTTTCTTTTTGGATTTCTTCCTTCTAAAGAATCACATGTCACAATTAGCTTGCTTTGGAAGAACCTGGAGTGCTAAAAAAAACTTAGCACAAAAAACACTCTAGTGGATGCAATTTGCCTCGATTAACGTTTGTCTTTTCTGCTTAATATGTCAATTATGTTGAACTACCTTCCAAGTTGGTAGGTAAGACTTTTGAACACATATTTCCTTTTCCGACACAAAGAATCAAACGGGAAAGCATGATCTCGTATTCAACTCAAGAGCGGCCACACGGAAATTGCTTATCACTTTCACCGCCAACAATCTGCAATGCAGACATCAATAAGCAGACGCAAATATCTTATTAGAAAGCTTCCTTCTTATCATCTTCCACCTGCTGTCTCGGCGTCTTGCACAGTTTTCAGACGTGTTTGATGTCTTCAACACACAAAGATAAGCATTATATAATTCCGAACTGGACAAATCCGCAAGAAGCACTCCGACAGGAGAGACGCAAATACGTTTTCAAAAAGAGTTTCGTATCATCTCCGCCCGCCGTCTTAGTAAGTTGCAAATTTTCAAGCAAATTCAATGTTTTCGAGTCAGAAAGATAATCTTAGCATGACTCTGAACTGGAACTGGGTTATAATCTTTTCAGGTTATGATTACAATTACGACAGAAGATGTGACTAATTTAATTAAATATTCCTTCCAGCTGGGACTGAGTTGGTCCTTCTCTAATTATAATTATCAACTACAGCTGATCAAATCTTGTAAGATTTTGAGATGACGGGAGAGAGGCCGACAGGTGAGTAAATATTTGGTTTGTATTTTTCTAATTCTTTACAATAGCAAACATACATTTATATGCTGTAAACCTAATCTATACAAGGAAAACATAATAATTATAATAATTACATAATATTCTACCTAACACAAACACATAATTAGGGACAATTATGGTAAGGTATTAAGTAAGAAATTCAAATATCAACACTCCCTCTCAAGCTGGAGATTTGAAGAGATCAAATACTCCAAGCTTGGAGAGAAGATGCCAATGTTGTTTGTTGCAAAGTGCCTTTGTCAAAAGATCAGCTAGTTGTTCCTTGGTAGAAACGTGTCGAGTTGTGATTATTCCTCGTTGAAGTTTTTCTCTTACATAGTGACATTCCACCTCAATGTGCTTCGTACGCTCATGAAAGATCGGATTTGCTGCTATCTTCTCTACTGCCTCATTATCACAATATAATAGTGCTGGACGTCACATTTGAAAACAAAGTCTTTGAGTAACCCTATAATCCATACTATCTCGCATGTCGTTACTTGCATGGCTCTATATTCTGCTTCTGCTGATGACAAGGATACAGTTGGTTGTTTCTTGGACCGCCACGAAATCAAGGAATCTCCAAGCATTATGCAAAATCTGGTTGTTGACCTTCTTGTCATAGGGCATGTATTGTAGTCTGAATCACAATGTGCTCTAAGCTCGAATTTGGATGAGGATGGGAACATAAGGCTAAGACCTGGGCAACTCTTAAGGTATTTAATTACCTTCAGTGCTGCCTCCATGTGGGACTGTTTCAGATTATGCATGAACTAACTGAGAAGTTGAACTGAAAAAGTGATATCAGGCCGAGTGAGAGTAAGATAGATCAACCTTCCAACCAGTCTTTGATAGGTGGATGGATCTGTAAGAAGCGGGTCCTCAGTTTTCTCTTCTGAACTAACATCATATTCAATGCTTGTGAACTTCTTGTTCTGTTCCATTGGAATTACATACGGTCTCGAACCTGCCAATCCAGCCTCAGAGATTAATTCCAATGTGTACTTACGTTGGCTGAGTGAGATGCTTTCTAGAGAACAGGCTATCTCGATTCCCAAGAAGAATTTTGATTGACCCAGGTCTTTAATGAAGAAGGTAGCATGAAGATATCGTTTGAGATCTGTTATAGTTGCCTGATTGTTGCCTATGATCAATATATCATCAACATAAATGAGTAATGCAACAAAAAAGTTACCTCTAGCCTTAGTGAATAGGGAGTAGTCATGATAAGATTGGACAAAACCATGTGCAATCAATGCTCTAGTAAACTTAGCATTCCATTGACGAGATGTTTGCTTCAACCCATAAAGGGATTTTTGCAATCGACAGACTAGATGCTCCCCCTGATTACGAAATCCGGGAGGAAGCTCCATATATACCTCCTCAGAAAGATCACCATGGAGAAAAGCATTCTGAACATCCATCTGTTAAAGGGGCCAATCATAAACAACAGCAATAGTGATGATGAGACGAACTGTGACATGCTTCGTAGTGGGCGAAAAGGTATCTTGGTAATTGATTCCCTCATACTGATTAAAGCCCTTGGCCACCAGACGGGCCTTATACCGCTCAATGGAACCATCGGCATGATACTTCACTTTGTACACCCATTTACATCCAATAGGACGTCGATTAGGGGGCAAGGGAACCACATCCCATGTGTGGTTAGCCTCTAAAGCAGTGAGTTCATGGTTCATAGCATCTATCCAATTGGGATCAGAAGCGGCTTCATGATAAGTGAAAGGTTCATGGATGGCAGAGATGGAGGCAATGAAATGTTGATAAAGTGGGTGACAGTGTTGAAGGGAGACATAATTGGAGATGGGGTAGGCAAAGGTGTTAGAAGTCGAAGGAAGGGTAGGACATATGTAGTCAAAGGTCCAAATGGGTGGGCGACTAGGTCGACTGGAACGGCGTAAGGTGGTATCAAGGGTAGTGGGAAGAGAGGAATCTAGGCTTGGATCAGGAGCAGGAACAGGAAGGGGGGAAGAGGATATGATATCATCCAATATAGTGGTAGGGTTGGGGAAAGGGGGCTTAGGGAGGTTAGGGAGATCAACTGGTAGAGTCGAGGAAGTATAAGGTTCATCAAGCTGCACAGTAGGAACTGAAGGGGCGGCAGGCGTGATCGGAGGAGAGGTAGTTGGAGGAGAGAAAGGAAAATTATTTTCTTGAAAAACAACATCCCAACTAACAAAAAATTTGTCAGAGGCAGGATCGTAAAGACAATAACCCTTTTGAGAGGAAGGATATCCTATGAAAATACAAGGAAGGGCACGAGGACTGAATTTGCCACGAGTATCGAGGGTGGAAGCAAAACAGCGACATCCAAAAACACGAAGATGATCAATAACATGGGGTTTTCTAAAAAGTTTTTCAAAAGGGCTAAGGCCATGGAGAGAGGAGGAAGGAAGACGGTTAATGAGATAGGTGGCAGTGAGGAGGCATTCGCCCCAAAAACGAAGAGGGATGTGAGCTTGAAACATGAGAGCATGAGCGACATCAAGCAAGTGCCGATGTTTCCCTTCAACAACTCTATTCTGTTGGGGAGTGTGAACACAAGAGGTCTCATGGAGGATGCCATGCGAGGAAAGAAATGAACGGCATTCAAAAGAAAAGAATTCAGTTTCATTGTCAGAGCGAATGCGGCGAACAACAAAATTGAATTGAGTGGAGACAAGGGAGAGAAAATATTGAATTTTGAAGAAAACTTTGCTTTTAAAGGTAAGAAGAAAGGTCCATGTAGCTCGAGAAAAATCATCCACAATGGCGAGGAAGTAACGAGCACCATCATGAGTGGGGGTTCGATGAGGACCCCAAATATCCATATGGACGAGTTCAAAAATGGAGGTGGTGCAGTGTTGACGAGAGGGAAACGGGGCATGGGTTTGTTTGGCTAAAGGACAAATAGAACATTGAAAATCAGAGGGACAAGAAAAAGATCGTCCGTGAGAATGAAAAGTTTTAAGTGATGAATGACCCAAGCGTTGATGCAAAAGATCGTACTGAATATTATTAGTAAAAATGGAATTACAAATTGTTTGTGGAGTACAAAAAGTAGTCCGTAAAGAAGCTAAATAATTTGAAAAAATTGAAGTAAATTGCGCTGGAATAGAGGAACATAGGAAATATAAGCCCCGATCAGCCTTGCCGAGCCTGATCAGATCCCCAGTCGTACGGTCCTGAAAGAGAAAATTTATCAAAGAAAAGGGCAACACAATTATTATCACGGGTTAGTTTTTGAATAGATAATAAATTATGACGAAAGTGAGGGGCATATAAAACATGAGTGAGATTAAGGGAGGGATAAGGCTTATAGTGACCAATGTGAGTGACCGGACTAAGGGATTTGTCAGGGAGAGTGATGTGGATGGGTTTGGCACATGGGTAAAAAGAATTTAACATATGCAAATTGCATGTGATATGGTCCGTTGCCCCAGAATCAATAATCCATAAAGATGAAAAAGGATGAGAAAGAGAATAATTACCGGAGAAATTGGCACTAGGATCAGAGGTGCCCATCTGATTGATAAGTGTCACCAATTTTTATTGTTGGTTTGCAGTTAGATTGAGCCCAATAGAACCGCCATAAATGTTGCCAGGGCTTGGAGGTGGATGGCCTAAGATACCTGTACTAGGATAAGGAGAAGCTGAGGGGTTACCAAAATAAGAAGGCCCAGTAAAAAGGGGTGGTGGAGGCCCATGACTGAAGTGGTGGGGCCCGTGTCCACCAAGAGAAGCATGGTGGGCTTAGGTACGCCCATCAGTAGAGCGGCGGCAATTACTACCCTTGGGTTTGGGCTTCCAACCTAGGGGGTAGCCCACAAGCAAGAAACAAGCCTCCTGGACGTGCCCAGGCTTCTTGCAATGATTGCAAAAGGGGTGCTGATGGGCTAAGGAAGGAGTAGGGTCCTTGGGCCCTTGTGGCCCAAATAGGTGATGAGGGCCTAGAGGAGTGGGCCGTGAGTCAGTGGGCCAGCCTCCTGGGCCTAGCTGCAGAGCCCCATCGCCCGACCCAGCAAAAGGGCGACGTGTAGTCCCGTGTGATTATGCCATGAAGGCACTGGCGTCGTTGGCGCTGTGTCGGCCATCACGTTGGGAACGCTAGTCAACATCTTGCTTGGCTAGAGAGTAGATCTTCTCCAAAGAAGGAAGCTCTTCACGGCTGAGGACGGAAGAAACAAGGTTCTGGAACTCCGATGGAAGGGAAAGGAGAAGCTTTAGTGCACGATCCTCTTGGTCACAAGCCCGAAGACGCGAGTTAACTTTGCAATCGCATTTGCCGCAAGAACATCGGATGGGGGCCTGTTGTGTCTCAAGTGCACCCCAAAGGTCTGTCAAGCGGACATAAAAAGCTGTGAGATCAGCACTGGTGGCATCGGGAGCAAGCTGAAGTGCATTGATGGCCTGTTTCAAGCCAAATTTCTGAGTAGTGGAGACTTTGTCAAAGCTCTCTTGCAGAACTTGCCAAATATCTGTCACGGTTGGAAGTCGAGAAACCATGCTCTCCAAGTCGGAGTCAACGGAGTGTACTAGCCAAGTTTTGATAGCAGCGTGGGCTTGGGCCCAACGTTGCGCATCTTCGCCATTACCTTCCGAACAAGTAAGCTCACCGGTGAGAAAGCCAAGCTTGTTGCGGGCGAGGTAGACGGTGCAAATCTGGTCACTCCAAATGCTCCAGTTTGATTCGTCAACTAATCGTTTGGGAACAATGCTGTCAGGTTGGAGATCAGCGGCAGAAAGGTGATAAGGGTCGCAAAGAGCAGAAGAAGGAGCTCCAGCAACAGCCATCGAAGAAATTAAGGCTAAGGTTATGAGAAATTAGGGAATTTAGGAGATTGGGAATGAAGGCAAAATTGTGAAAAAAAAGGTTGAGGGTTTTCCAAAATTAGGGATATGAGAAAACTGAAAAATTGGAGAATTGGGGGATGAAAAATGAGAGATTTGAGGGACTAGGGTTTCGGTAATTACGAATGGCAGAACTGTAATATTGAAAAAAAAAAAGCAGGATAAAGTGAAGAAACGGATGAAAAGCAAAATAGACGAAAAATCTGAGAAATGGACGAAAAAGCAAGAAACGGATGAAAAGCCAAATAGATGAAAAAACTAAGAAACAGACGAAAAAGTAAGAAATGGATGAAAAGCCAAATAGATGAAAAAATTGAGAAACGGACGAAAAAGCAAGAAACGGACAAAAAAAGCCAAAGAGACTTTACGGGAAAGGGAGGGTAGTGGGAATGAATGAAGGTTCACGGGAAAGGAAAAGGAGTTGGAAGAAAAGGAAAATTACGGGGAAAGATAAGGGTATTGAGAATCACCTGTCACTGATGGCCGTGCGGAAGCGAAAAGAGGTCTCAGGAAAGAAACAAAGCTCGGGTACCATGTAAGATTTTGAGATGATGGGAGAAAGGCCGACAAGTGAGCAAATATTTGGTTTGTATTTTTCTAATTCTTTACAATAGCAAACATACATTTATATGCTGTAAATCTAATCTATACAAGGAAAACATAATAATTACAATAATTACATAATATTCTACCTAACACAAACACATAATTAGGGACAATTATGGTAAGGTATTAGGTAAGAAATTCAAATATCAACAAATCTCTTGTCTAATCTAGAAGAGCCGTCAATTTTGGGAAGCCCCCGAAAGCCGGTGAACATCAAACATCCTTATTATTGTTTTTTTTTTCCCTTCTAATGTTAGAATAAATCTAAAGATAGTTCAAATTTTAACCCAAAATTTATTGAAATGTTTTATGAGAGTTCAATATTTTAACTAACGAGTTAATGTTTTTAGCAGGTTACACATACATAAATATCTAAAAACTTACAATTTGGTCTATGTCATTTTTATATAGAAAAAAGCATGAAGCAAGCATAGCTTGAGCCTAATCTGATGACATTAATCCCTTGCTTTATATTTTTTTTCCTCATTGCTAATCCTACAAATTACACTTTGCTTTTGAAGATTCACATATTAAAACATGTTAAATATAGAGTGAAAATTATAAGGAAGGATAAAATAATAATTTTTTCAATTAAGGTTTTTCTTAAGTTGCTTGTAAGTATAAAATTTTAGGAAACCTATAAATATTATGCCATCTGATGAATCATCACAATAACCAAGAAATAAAGTAATAAAAAAGAAAAATATCTAAAAGTTCCTTGATATATGAAAGTGGAAACAAGAGAGAGAAGTGAGAGAAGAGTGATTATATTGAATTGTCTATATAACATGTACCAATTTACATAGACTTTGTGAAGGGTTGTTTATAATAGAATCGTAGATTTACTATGACTATCCCTAACAACCTTAGGTCAAACATGATTTTATCCTTAACTTATAGGTTGAACAAGACTTAATCCTTACCAATTCTAATAGAATAGGACTCCTTTTGACACCTCATCTCTCAAACTCAAGATAAATGATCTAAATCCAAGTGAAGTTTTAAAACCAATTCACGAGATTGTCTTGGTAAGTAAGTTTGAAAAAAAAAAAAGGTCGCAATCTTTTGGGGAAAGCTATTTGGCAACCGCATTGAGAATCCTTCTTTAAGAAGCATAGTAGTAAAAACCTAATTGACCAGAAATAGTCAATAAAAATACCAACCTTGGTTGACAGGTGCATTGTGTCTTTACCTCTAGGAAACATCGAATTATGAACCCATATGACTAGAATACCAAATACAAAGCTTCATTCGAGTTGGAGAATGCACAGAAAATCCTGTGGGTAAAAAACATAGAATTGGAACACACGTAAACTAAATTGAATTAGATTTAGAATGGGCTAGATCATGTTCAGATTGAAGCAAAACTAGATCGAAGCATGTTCAAGCCAACACAACATTTTTACATTCCTTGTAATATTTTCTAATTGGTTTTGTTCTATTTTCTCTCTCACCAAATAAACAATTATCTCATAAAATTCTTTCATCATGTAAATCTCATGGGGCTTTCATCACAAACTTGTGGGACTCTACAACCAAACTCTCAAAGAGGCTTTCTCAAACAATCAACCAACTCCCTAAGGAGATTTTGTTATTGAAATAACTCGTCCAATAGATTCCTCCATACTGTACATATTTATAAAGAAAAAACCTTGTTTCTTCAATTACATAACTGTCCATGGTTATAATAAAATATTATAATCATGCACTTTAACCTAAATTGCACCATTAATCCTAACATGTTCTTAGGCAACCTTGTTTTAGCACGCACAAGGGGTGAGGTCGTGGGTGGGTGTCTGAATTAGGTTTATAAACTTCTTTTTATCTTGTCTTGATAAATTTGTAATACAAAACTAAATAGCAAGCAAATAAACTAATCAAGTCAAGAAATAAGATTTTTTAGAACATGGTTCAATCCAAGCTGCCTTGACACTTATATCTATCTCAATCTAGTAACCTACTAGAATTACTTTTCTAATCAATTATTTAATTGATTATAAGGGATAACTAATCCCACAAACCCTACGGTGCCCCAGGCTTGGCTTTGTCCAAAGAATTGAAAAAGTCCTTTTTTCTGCAATCAAGCTGTTTTCTCCCCTTGTCTTAGTAAGGTATCGTTGCTTGTCCCAAACCATGTTGTGGCCTTTTGGGATTGAAAAAATAAATAAAAAAATCATTAGCCACCGTTTCGCATCCCCAGTTTAGAGAACGGATCCAACGTCGCATCTCCTTTTCCTTTTCTGGGAAGTTGTTTTGCCGTGACTACACGTGAAAATTTAAGGTCTTTGCAAATTCTCATCGTGTCGAGAAGTTAGAGGCTTCATGTGTCCTTTTCCTTTTTCTGGATTTTTCTTTTGCCATGACTTTGCGTGAAGAGCTAAATGCTAGTATCGGGAACTTAGAAACTTCAATGGTCGAGAATTTAGAGGCTTCACGTCAATCGCATCTCCTTTGTTGTTAATGCAGACCAAACTTTCCTTTTATCGATTTTATTCGTTTTGCCTCCACATCTTGTTGCATTATCTAGTGCTGCTATAACACAAAACATTTAGGTAGGCTATTATAAACTTTTATATCAACAAGTAATATTTTTATATTCCATCAAAATCCATCTAACAGATTGGACAACGCGTGCAGTAGACATGGGCATTACAAATTTGGGTGACACACGTGTACATTCGGTCTCACCTTTTCTGTTTTTTTGTTCCTTTTTAATCCACATATTCTTGGGATGTCGAATTAAGAAACTCTTAGTTTCAAGCAATGTCTTCTCATTACTAAGCTAAGTAATTGTTGACCACATTCGGTCTTACAAATCAAGCAACGTCACATTGGGGCAATGCATTTGGTTATCTCCCAACAATTTGCTATGAGAGCATCCTTATTGTCCCAACGAAATAAGAGCCATCACATGATTTCAAATGACGCAATGGACACCGCTTGAATTCTTAAACCCGATTAAAGTTCTTTTACAAAGCTGCACTGAAGTTCATAAGAAGATCTTGGGAAGGCTAAACTTACGAAGTTACGGCCTCTCTTTATTCACATATAGGAAGTTGGATTCAATGCATGCATAAAAATTTCCGAGTATTACATCGGCCTACATCTTAGAACATCCTGCTCCACGAAAAGAAATAAAATCCATGAGTTTCTTCAGTTTCATCGCAAAAATCCCTCTCTAATCCAGTTGTGTTTTTGAAAATTATGCACAGCATTCACCCAAACATGGCTTATACCGCTCTTATCTCGTAGTGCTCGCTGCCGTTGTTGTCTCCACTCTTTACTCCAAACTTGACATACTTATACCACTTAGCACATGTGATGTAGACCATGAGATCAGCTATTGTCAAGGCTGCTAAGAGGAAGAAGAATCTGTCTAGATGACCTTTGTTCAGGTTTCCAGGAATCCACCCAGGCATTTCATCTCTAGTCGAGATTTTCATGACGATTGCCACTAGCAAACTGCTCACATAGTTTCCCAGCGATATGGACGTCATGCAAAGTGCACTTCCGAAGCTCTTTAACCCATCTGGAGCCTGTCCATTAAAGAATTCTAGTTGCCCAACATACATGAAAACCTCAGAAGCTCCAATAAGCACATACTGGGGGATTTGCCAAAAGATGCTCATAGAACTTGAACCTTCGCAATTGGTGCCTCTCTGACATTGCGTAGCGTAACCTGAAGGACTCTACAATCCCAGCTGCAACCATGGCCAATACTGCTATCACAAGACCAACTCCCATCCTCTGAAGCTCGGTGAATTCTTTGGCACTTTTTTTCGTCATGGCAATAAGAGGATCAAGGACCCGTCTGTAAATGAAAATGAAAGCTGCTACACTGAGGATGTCAAAACTAGACATGCTTGCTGGAGGAATGTGGAAGTTCCCAACCGTGGTTTTCATAGCAGCGCCTTGCTCCACAAATATAGATGCCATTTGAGTAAAAACGACCGAATAGAGAATGGTGCATAGCCATATTGGAAGAAGTCGGAAAACGCACTTGACTTCCTCAACTTGTGACACAGTGCAAAGACGCCAAGGATTGTGAGTATCACCGTTCATCTGGTCCAAGTCCTCAGAAGTGATGACCGCGGCTCTGTCCAGGTATCTGATGAGGTTGATGTAAATACAAGTTAGTATTCAATCTTGGTTGCTATCACTACAGAAAAAATAAATAAATAGATAAAGTTATAATCACAGGAATGTTTCAATTTAGATTATCGAATGTTTCATGGTTTTTATTAATCAACTAAGTAATAGACACTGGAGCAAGTTTGCAGCATGACCAATACCAAAGAATGAACTAGTCCATGGTTTCAAGCCCACCTGTCAGACAACTCTAGTTACCCAGCAATATTGTGGCATGGTGTTGAGTATGACTTTTGGAAGTTTACCCTAGGCCTTAATGGAATGGAACTTCGGGATCAGAAATCTTTGAAAACTTGTGCGAAGTATGAGTTATATCAATATGAAAAATTTATTTGTGAGCAAAGGCTTTGGTGCGTATCTATCAATGGCAATTACATTTGCTTTATAACCTTTACTATTCTCTAAGAATTTAAAGGTGCAATAAAGATATGAACTTACTTGAAGCCCTGAGTGTAGAGTAGCTTTCTATCCCCATTCTTGGCACATTCCTTTACTTCCAACTCAAACAAATCTTCTTCACTTGGTGTTATGTCCACCTTCCATTTTCTGGACGCCGCAACCAGCACTTGGCAAATCCTAGAGAGTGGATTGCCTTTTGGTTGGAAATGCCGGTATCTTGGGGTGCCAAAAAGAAACAAGACCAGTGCCAGGGCAGCGGAGACAGCTGATGCCCTAAATCCTAGTGCCCACTTCCCTTCATCTTCAAAATATCCCAGGATAGTGTTTGAAAAGAGAGACCCCAGGTTCAAAGCCAAGTAAAAGTAGCTAAAGAAGGCTATTTTAGAGTACCCTTCAGCAGAATCCTCCTCATCAAACTGATCAGCCCCAAATGTAGCTATGCTGGGTTGGTACCCTCCGTTTCCCAAGGCTATTAGGTATACACATAGGTAGAACAAGGCAAGATGAAGGCCTGAATGAGATCCGCACGGAGATTGCTCGCTACCACAGCCACTGGGCTTGATTAAGAATATGTATGAGGATAGGGAGAGCGATAACAAGCCCTGCCAACGTGACGAATTCACTTGAGCATATGAACAGTTTAAGATTTACACTTTTTCAAGAAACAACTAGTGGTGAGTAAAAGTAGCAAGTAAAGGAGAATTTGTGTGCCTGTAAATGCTTGTGACTTACGAGGACAAAGATTGCTTGGAAGATGGCACAGGTCTTGTATCTGCCCAAGTAAGAGTCACTAAGGAAAGCACCAATGAGAGAGAAAAGGTAAACAGTTCCTGTCCATTCGCTGACATTGTTTGCTGCCTCGGCGTTGTCTTGACCCAACACCCTCGTCAAAAACAGAACCAAGTTCACTCCTACTCCGAAGAACGCCAACGTAGCCAGCCCTTGATTCACTGAGTAGTTTTATTCCGAAAACAGATAGAAATACAAGGGAGCTTTAGTTGTTACTACTATTAACCGATGACTAAAAAAATAAGAATTTTATCTTAAAAATTAAGAAATAAACTGGCTATTGTAAATCTAATAAATAATGTCCAATTATAAGAAAAATGGTGTTTTTGTGAAAAATAGTGACCAAACGAATGAGCTTGTTGCCCAGAAAAAAATAAAAATAAAAAAATAAAAAGAGACCGCTTTCACCATACTACTTGATTCCTTTCAAGGTATTAGATTCTCAAAAGACATAGTTAAGTACTACTACACCACTTAAAATAAAACTGGTGGATGCTTAAAGAGCAATTACAAGTACTTGCTTTTGTATTTTGCTTATTTGTTCTTATATATAATCGAGATAAGGTAAATCTAAGACAGGCACTCTTTTTGTATAGTTCCATCTATTCAGAACGTTTATTTGCTTTCATGTTACATCTCTAGGGAAGAAGATTACCAAGGATCAAAACTCCGGCGACCCAAGTACCGGTTCTCTTTCGGATTGCGGGGCGGCCATGCCAATCAACAGTTCCATCTAGTGTGAAAACTTCTTGCCCATTTTTGACCTTTCCAACTCCTGCATCCTGAAAGTTACAGCACCAAAAAAAGGATATGTTGAGTCACAAATCAGAAGACATACGCGTGTGTGTGTGTGTATCTTGAAGCTTACGAAAGTTTGACGTGATGCAGACCAAGATAAGGACTATCAAGAGGAAGGGAAGAGAGATGGGTTTGTGGTTTATGGTTGAAATTTTGTTAGAAAAGGAGCAGATCATGATGAAGAAGTTCGTTTATTCATCACAGATTTGAGGCCCAAACGACACTTACTTTCCAGTTTCGCATGTAATTGGTCATGATGCACTCCCTAGACTTCTCGAACCCACCTTGTACAACTGGACTCTATGATCACATAGTTGATAGCATATACTAAGATGGATCAGCAATAAAATAACTATATTAAACTCCTACTTCATGGGACCTTTGAGCGAGTCACAAGTCTCATACTTTCTCACAAGCAATAAAAATTTTGAACCCTAAATTTTTATCCACTCTTTCAAGGCTAACAACAGTAAAATCCCGGGTCGGCTAACAACGCCTCCAGTAAAACCTATTGTCATTGGTTGAAAAAGTAGTACCCAATCATTTCTCTTATCGACATGACTACCGATGGAAGACAGACTAAGGACTATATTTTCCACTTTATGAACAGACAAGGGGAATCATGTGACATCGCTTTGCGGCGAAAAACAACAACCTTTATCTCCACGTATCTGTGCCATATATGAACATTGAATCCTAAATATCTCAGTTTTATCAACAATCGAAGTGGCTGATAGACAATCGGCGCGGTCTCAAAACAGAAAAGAAAAGCTTCTGCACCGTCAGGTTGTTTCTCTTCTCAGGACTGCGCGAAACCGGGCCAACCTGATTCAGAAGTGTTGGATCGACCAACCCCACGTTGATAAATAATGCAGGGATGCCATTTTCAACACTTCCTCGGGAAATCAAAAGGTTTAGGTCGGAAACCTTTTCTCTTTCCCTTTTATTGTTCTATCAAGCACGTCCAATAACGGACGTTGCATATCCTGCTCTTGTAAACAATTCTAAGAGAAGTTGCAGGAAAAAAAAAAAAAAAAACATTACGCAGGATTTTCCGTTCTAGAGATACGTCCAGCCTCATGCATGCTGCTACTCTTTCTATTATCCCACTATTTTTATTTTTTAGGTTTTCTTGGTAGGTAAAAGGGATTGAAGTGATTACCTAACCAGAAAAAAAAAAGATTAGAGTGATTTGAATTCAAAACCTTAGGATTTTCCAACGATAGTCTTGTCACTGTTCTATCATCCCGAGCTATGAAGCTGATGAATGATAGCTAGTTGCCTAAAATGATTACATATTCATCAAAAAAAAAATTAGCACTTATCATATTCGTCAAAAGAAAAAGTAGCATGTATCATTTTATGAAAATCTTGTCAGTCAAATAAATTAGACAAGGAGATTCTTATAGTACCTTCTATACATTTTCAGGGACAGTATATGAGTTTCACTAACCTGTTCGCAAACATTTAAGCAATCCATCGATGCACTCTAGCAGAACCTACCACATAAAAGTGAAAACCAAGAGAACCAGGAGCAAGAACTATAAACCTCAAGGTGTTGAACAAGAAGAAAGCTATGAGGAGGAGGCAGAAATGCAAACCTAGAGTTAGGTTTACGAAGGGCACGTGAAGGAGTGAGTTATGTATATATAGAGGGTAATAAGAGAAATGGACGGCTAAAATTTCCTGAGAGGGAAGACCCAGATGTAGACGAAAATGAGAAGGAAACGTAAGAATATTGAATACAGTCATGCAGCTATCCTCATGGCTATCGATGACTAGGATAATTGTCTCTGGCGACGATTTTGCTGTCTTGATGTTGACGTGTTTGAACCATGCCTTCCTATTGATTTTCGTTTTTCCACTTTTGATAGTATTTAATTTTTTTTTTGTGGGAATTTTTAGATTAATTTTAGTTTTCGAGTGGATCCCTCTAATCATGTTGCGTTTTAGTGTTTCTCTTTCTTTCAGGCTTCATCTGGTGGAGTAGTATCTCTCATTCAGGTAATTACTATTTTTACTGTGAGATTCACCTTTTTGTTACTAGGCATCCAATCCATTATATCATCTTACACGAGGGATTCTCCCAGTTATAAGCATCTTATTCATTGACTTTTGGTGACTGCAGGTACAGCAACAAGTTATGTGGCTGTATTTTGAGTTTTCCACCTCCTTTTATTTTATTCAGAGGCAGGTAAGCTGGGGGTTGAAAGGGAGATATCTGATGAGTGGGTTTGCTCGAGAATAGCATAAAACACAAAAATGATTTGTGGTTCATTACTTAAAATTAGGAGGAACTGAAACATCAACGTGAGTGGGCTGAAAAGTAGAAGGAATTTAAGCTAGCTAGCACTTTTTTTGGACATGCTCTCATAACTGTAAAGCACATAGACTTATCACAAAAAACTGTAGCATTTCTTTTGGTTGTTAGATGTGATTTTAGCCATCAAACTTTCTGTTTTCATATCTCATCGCTGGCCTAGATAATTCCTTCAGATGAAGAACCATGGAGACTACCAATTTGATTGCTGAAATAAAACAGAAAGTTATGGTAAGAGAGTACTTAATGAAGCACATTATTGTGTCAATCATAGGTTGGTTCTTCATTTTTAGGCTTAATGTAAGCATCAATTATGATGAGCTCTCAAATTTGGCTTTTTAAGCGAAGGAATAGGGTATCTAGAGAATCCACTGTATAGACGGAAAGTTACGAGATAAAGAAGATCCACTATCTGCACCAAAAGATACAAGACAAGAAGATCCACTTAGCTACTGTCCCTTGCAATTTTCTTTATAGTGTCCAGCCAGAAATCCACTACTACTTTCTCCTGTACTTTTTTTCTTTTTCTGTTCACTACTAGTTCTTCTTGGTGCCTTGGTGACTCAGTAGTGAAGTATGAAAAACGAACATCTTTGTATAAGCTCAAGAAAAAAAAATCCTTTATATCCATAGCGTGTATGCATATGAACATATGTTGATAATTCCATTTTTCACAGTATTGGTGGAATTTTTGCGTTGTAAGTGTACTTTTTTTAAACGCATATACCTGGTGTTGAATTTGAGATCAAAAAGTCTTAAATATTAACTACTCCTAACTGAGTAAAATATTTGTTGGCATTGTATGTACATTTGTAAGTTACCAACTTCCACGCAAATTGTTAACCTTAAGCAAGTAAGCTATGATGTCTTAGATTCAAACAAGTTATAACACCTTGTAAACACCCATAAAACCATTATATAATTTTTTTTTTCAATGAAAGGTCAAGAATTAAATATCACTATAAAAGAATTACAAATTTTTCAATTAGAAACATCATCATTTAGGCTTAAAAACTATACTTGATAAATTTCAAAATTCTTGCAAAAACTTATTACAACTCATAAACTTTGTTCCTGTAGTAATGAGATCTTCTCTCTTATGTCCTTCTTGATTTTAACAATAATGGTTAAACTATTAAAATTATTATATAATTCTCTAGACCATAATATGTGTCCTCCTAGAATATAGCTACCTAATTATATATCTTTAGTTTATGACATACTGGTGTCAGTTTCTCACTCACGCTCCTTTTTCTCTATCATCAACTTATTTGTTTCCCTCTTGAAAAGTTAATATAAGAATCGGGGCTAATGAAGTGGTAGCTCTTAGTTAAAATCTTCTCACCCTCGTTACCTATAAAAAAGATTAAAAAAATTAGAGCATTTAGTTTTTCTTGCAAGTTATGTGCATTGTTTATAAGGTTCTCGTTTCAAGATATCCAAATTTATAAGAAAATCCTTCTTCCGTGTGCCATTTTTCAAGCTTCAATAGGCACCTTTCACGTGCATCCTTTGAGTTTATGATTGAGGTACATGATTGGCTAACTAGATCTGATAATCCAACCTAACTTAACCAGTCTTTGGCTCACGGCAATCAGATCAACTTTTTAGCACATTTGCGTCTGAAAGCACTAAGAATATATTACTGCGTATACATCTCTTGCTTGATTCTCGAATGCTATCAATGGTGATAATTTTCTGCGATTATTATGGAAGACAAACACGGGATGACAAACCCCAAGCCATCGAGATGTTTTTTCTGGGTCCATGACGCACGTTTCAATTTGGATTCTCTTTATATAACTTATCATCAGGAGAATGTCCATCCACATGATCTTGATCCTGTTATCCTGACCAAGAGAAGCAGGATTTGGTAAAATATCTTAAGATGTAGCTTTTTCATTTTCATTTTCCTTATTTCTACTTTGGAATAAAATGATCATCTATCAAACCAAAGTATCACATGAAATCCAATATTATTCGTATTAAAGTGTGAGGAAAGACAACATTCAATGAAGAAAATAAAAATTGAAATAACACTAAAATAATGTGTTACACGAAAACATCATTTTCCTTTTTTAATTTGCCCAACATTGTCCTTTTCTTTTTCTTTTTCCAATTTAAAAGGTGAAGGTTTCAATCAATCCTGGGAATAATTTTTTGTGGGTTAGGCATCATTCACTAAATAGATGAGAAATAATTAGTCTTTTTCAATGTAACCACTACAATATCCTACTACTAGATTGTCTCTTTCAGAGTAGGCAAAAAACCTAAAAAGTCTAACAAAAAAGATAATAATAGAATTTTCCGAATCATACTGTGCATGCATCTTCTCTTTATTTGGTTGAAGCAGTTTTCATTACTTTTCCCTTTTGAAATTTTGAAGAGAAGACCAAAAGGACCATATTAGGTATCATGACACCTTAAAAACATTATTCTTCGAGCTTAATTTGTACACCTTGACCAACCTATATTTCAAATGAAGGTAGAAATTGAGGGGCTGGTGTTGAATCAATCCTACGTTGCTTTTGGTCCTTGTTTAGCTGAGAGACAACTTGTATGGTCTAAAAGCCTTCAGGTTTTCATATTTCTGATGTATTGCTGACAGTCGTCTTCGCACATTCAGTAGAAATTGTCATTGTCGGCAGGTTTTGCGTGGTCCTAGCCGCGAGACACGAACCACGAAGTTCTGAGATAAATGTCAAACATAAAGAAAGCTTCCAACAAATCAGGTGCAATTTACACGTCAAGCAAACTGGATATGTGGAAACTATGGAGTGTTTCTACGACATAAGCAACAGATGAGCCATCTTGTTGAGGAAAGCAGAAGCCAATAATGCCATGCCAGTGGACTGTGATTTGCTGCAGATACCGACGGCGTAGGATCAGGAACTGAGGACAGGATGAAGTGGGAAATCAAACCCAAGAACGTCGAGGACT
The DNA here is from genome assembly GCA_028551475.1 of Casuarina equisetifolia. Taxonomy (NCBI): domain Eukaryota; kingdom Viridiplantae; phylum Streptophyta; class Magnoliopsida; order Fagales; family Casuarinaceae; genus Casuarina; species Casuarina equisetifolia. Next base: position 9,002,339 of record CM052358.1, read on the forward strand.
CTCTGGATTCTTAGGCATATTCAGGACCTCTTCACGGAGCACCTGTAAAAAGAGAGAGACTATCGAATTACTATCGTCACTGAGATTCAAGATGATGGAAGATCATGATTCAACATATAAATTCTTACTTTTATTAGAGTCAAGATTAAGACAAACATGAATCCAACAATTCCAAGAAATCCTAAAAAAAGGTTCTGTTAAAGAAGCCTAATGAATGCTTTATGAAGATGGCACCAGAAAATCAATCTCTTTCTAGAACCCTTTTTCTTTTTGTTGAAAAACTTGGTGGTGCAATAGTTTATGAGGCTGATAGCTACCTTAGTGAAACGTCTCGTGTAATTTCTTCTGTGATTGGAGGGACGAGATAAAATGAAAAATTCAACCTTAGCCTTTTGAGGTCGATTCAGGCCTGCAAGATTATGTTCCTGGTCTCTCTGCTTTTGGGGAACATGTCGATGACCCATTACCTGGATTGCAATAAGAGAAGCGATGTCTACCGTTGCTTTGTGTAAAAATGGTGTGGTCCATGGTGTTAATCTTTGGCATACAATCGAAAAATGGAATACTGCAGATAGATTGCTACGGTGGGTTTATGGTTGTTATAAGCCATGGGTTTCGTGTAGAGCATGGAACACTTGGAGAATGACTCTTTTCTAGAAATAGCCATTGGAAAGAAGTAGGTATATATTAGTGTTAAAATAAAGGGAAGGGAAGAGGATAGTTTATTTTCCATTCTAAAATATTTATTTTTTTACCCACTCTGTAAATGATTTTCATTGGATTTTTTTCACTTTGACTAAGTGTTAAAACTATGAAAACTTTTGTCAAATAAATATCATAGATAGAAAGAAACGGAATCTATCTCCTTCAAATTACAACTTATATACTCATTCTTGTTACCTTTATTAGCACTTGTAAAGGGTGTAATTAGAATCTCTGCACTTGTCTTGTCCTGATAACTTCATTTATTTTTTAGTTAGGGTAACTCCCATTTGTAGCAACCAAAAAAGAAAAAAGAAAATCATTGCAAGTGGCAATAAAGATAAATTGTCTATGAATAGTATCCTATTTTATAGAAAGAATCTCAATATATATTTCAAAACCAAGTGTCAAGATTTTACGTTGAAAACTAAAAACTACTAGATTTATCACAAGATGAAGCATAAAGCTGGGATTCAACTCATATTTCAGATGCAATTCGTAAAGTGTTGATTGGCTATGTATCATCAATCTCAAAGATAAATAGTTGATTCCTAGAACTGAGCGCAAACATTGTAAGAGGAACATGTACTTTACTAATCAAAAAATCTCTAAATGATATATATATATAAAGATGTATATAAAATATTCTGTTTTTTTTTTCTATTAGTTAACATTTGAAAAATCAGTTTTCTCCAAGAAATGCTTAAAAAAGGCCCCATAACACTTGCTGGCAATTAGTCTTGATGGACTTGGATTGTAGTGGTTTGGTGAAGGTATTCAAAGGTAATTAGAGCTTTTGTGCAATTAAGCTTAGCCCTTTTGGCTCAGTGGTGGTTGTTCTTTACATTTAGCATCAGAATTATTACCATGTCATGTCTTCAAACTATGAAAGAGGTGACATGCAGAAATGGCTACCTAGTGACAACAAAGCCCTAACACCAATAAGCTTAGAAGTGACACTACCGTGAAGCTGCCGTAACTGGGAAAGATGGGCCACCAGGGCGTCGGCGTGGAAGCGTGGTGGGAGCGCTGTCACGATTAAATGTTTATGTCTGCGGGCGGAAAGTCATTTTAGTTTTACTAACTTCCAAATTGGCGGGCGAAATCCATATTTCCTTTTCCGAGAAAGCAAGAATCAAACTTGAAAAGCAAGAGCTCGTATTCAATTCATGATGGCTTATGTCCAATTGCTTATCACATTCATGGCCAATAACCAATAAGCAGACATATATATCTCATACGAAAGCTTTCTTGATGTAATCTTCTACTGCTGTCTCGGCAAGTTGCAGAATGTTCAGACTGTTTAATGTCTTCAACTAACAAAGATGAGCACGGTATTAACCTGAACTGGAATCTGGGTTCGTCTTTGAAGATGATGTCTTCAATTACGCCTCAGGATCTGTCTGATTTCGTTAAATATGACTTCCATCTATAACTGGGTTGGTCTTTGTTAATTATGATTATGATTTAAAGGAACTGTAGCTGATCAAATGCCATGTTTAATCCCACAGAACTTGGAAAACTCCAGAAAAGCCGTCACTTGAAAGTTCAGAACTTTTGGTTCTCTTATTGTTTTTATCTCCAACTGCAATTCTTGCAAGTTACGAATGAGACATTTTACTTCTTGACAAACTGGGTTCTGTGATCTGAATTGAGTCTGTTGTTGATTTTAAATTGTCTTTTTCGTTGGTCTTAAAGTGAAAATTATTTATCAGAATTCAGAGCAATATGGCAGGTTTTAAAAGCAATATAATTAAGTGTATTTTCGAGGTAGGTCTATGTTCCATCACTCACCGTCACTTTCTTGTTAAGTTTTCGCTTCTATCGCTTTCCTTAGGTCTGATAATGGTGTTTAAGGGGCGTGGTCCCAGATTTGGCATGAGGAGTACCTTGATTCCTTGGAGATATAACTTCATTGGATGAATTTCCCAGCTAATTGACACATTTGGATCAAGGTTCTATTTAAGCAAAAAGTCTTGAAGTCTGGTAATTAAGCACCCAACTTGTCAAAATCAAACATGTGACCTTTGATCAAGATTGTAATAAAATGAGAGAATTGAGACTACCTATGAGTGAATTGCTTATATTGCTGTAATAATTTGTATAATGGAAAACCTGATTATATAGAAGGAATATTATGAGAAGTATTACAGAAAATATTAATTTAGTTGCAAGATTAATTTGGCAACATATTTGTAAACGCATGCATGCTTTCTCATATGCACCAAGAAAGATGAATAAGAGATGATTAATTGCTTAGACATGACCTCAGGCATTCAATGCTAGACCTGAAAGCCCATCATTTTCCGGGCCAAGAATTGACGAAGTTCCTAGGCTTGGGGCTTAATTAATTTTGGGGTTAATCTCGGCCCGAGATTCAAAGTGAAGTTTAATGTCTGTTTGCCCGTTCCCAAGAAATCACAATGTTCATGCATCTGGGAACCACTATGGCTTCCATACCTGTAAGTAGAGCTCGAAGAAAAGAAGTTGCTTGAATGTTCTTTTTACTGTTTCAACTTGTGGTGCTGTTTGCTGACTACAATGGAAGCACTTCTTTTGGTTTTCCAATTTAAAAAAAAAAAAAAAAGAAGGAAGAAGAATGACAAGAAAAGGTAAACTTTACAAACATTCTAAGAATACATCATTTCGGAAATTTGAAAAGATAGGAAACAGGAGCAGTTATGTAACAAAAGCCAAACAATTAAATCTGTTATGTTGCACATAGTTGGCTTATGAATGGTTAAATCATATGTTCATGCAACTCCTGCACATTTATGTTTGTACTGTCTTTTGCTGCCATGCCTTAAAAGAAAACCTTTCTTCATTATTTTCACTTCATTTTGATGTTCCATAGATGAAAATTTATGGACTTTCCATCATCATGGAGTGACCTACTTTTGAGGTGCTTAAAGATTTTATTGTCTTCTTTCTTTTTCTATCCCCCTTTCTCTGTGGGAAGTTTTCTATCTATCTCCATTTCCAGGTATGCGGGCTAGAAGGTAAAAACAGATACGTACTTTGAATGTTCAGAAATGAAAATGAAAGCCAAAAAGGACTTTTAAGCTCAATACTCTGTTGAGAGGGACAATGTACCTTGTATTCTTTTCCTAGCCATATCGTGGGACGTGATGTGAATGAGGGGCAAATATAGCTTTCATGGGCAATACCAGAGAGAACCAAGGCCAACAGCTCCCTGTTGCAGCATAGTTTCTTGAACTAGATTCAGACATAGCGCCAATAGAAGATTTGGCTCTCATGGCAATGGTAATGCAATATGCCAAGACTTGTTGGCTATATGCTTACGGTTTATATCAGAAGCAGGGACAAAAAGATTGTAGAACATCAATCATCAAGATCATTTAGAAATGGAACCAGCGTTTTCATCTATCACAATTTGTGAATAGATCGAAGACTACTGCGGTACACAGTCTGGGGGACACAGGGGGATCCCACTCTGTCGTGTTCTGGGGAGTTTCTCTATATGCCTGACTCCAGAACGTGCATGTACAGAGCAGTCTGTGTGGCCCCTCTAGCCCATCACCATTGCTGCCTTCTTACTGGTCTCTGAGCATTATCCCAAGTACCACTGATACCATGAAAAGCTGCGTAAATGTCTGGTAGTGGTTTTCGGGGGAACCAGAGTGCAGTCGGCCAGGCTACAGTTCAAAACTTCCTTCCGAAAGCACCTTTTTGGAATAAACTAACCAATGGAAACTCTCCCTCTGCGTCGCTCTGGCTCACCACGTGCTGTTCGTCAGCGGATCATGTGCCCCTGCTTCATATCTTAACGATACAAAGTCGACCCCCTTTCTACTTTCCACATTCCCAACCCCACCTCTGCCCTTCGTCGCCAAGAAACTCTTTCCACTCCGACTTTCCTTTCACGCTAGCTCTCCAATCACTCACTATTCATTGCTCTTACGAAAAAGCTCCGACATGGACACCTAAATCTATTTCTTTTCACCTGAATCTTACAGTCTTCATGTAGCACTCACTCATGGGCTGCTTTCAGTCCAAAACCACCCATCTCACCTCCCCTGACCAAGACCCTCCTCTCCCTCAGCCCACCCCAGATCCAGGTAACTTCTTGGCATATCAAATTTTCGTTTTACTTATTCATTTGGAGTTCATGTTCTTCTAGTTATTCATACTTGGGCTCCTTGTCGAAGCTAATGAGGAGTTGGAGCAAGGCGACGGGGTTCCCAGCTTCAAGGAGTTTGGCCTGGCCGAGCTGCGAGTGGCGACCAATGGGTTCAGCAGCGAACTGATAGTCTCGGAGAGCGGAGAGAAGGCGCCCAATGTGGTGTACAAAGGGAAGCTTCGCAACAATCACTTGGTGGCCATCAAGCGCTTTTCCAGGCTTTCCTGGCCAGACCCACATCAGTTTGTGGTATTTAATTGTGTGTGTGCGTGCGCGTGCACGTCTTCTAGCAGACATTCATGTTTTAGTTTTTCCTAGTGTATTAATCAGATGCTTAAGTTTCGTTTTACATTTTGTTGCAAGTCTTTTGGGCAAACTAGTGATTTTGGAAAAACTGATGATTCTGATGTCATCAAAGTAGTAAGTTCTTTACCAAGCTGGAATCAACTCCGTATTCAGTCCAATTAAGGATAGTCTGACCTACTTTTGAGAGTCTAATAATGCTAATTGTATGATTGAATTCATAATTTTTTAAAGCAAACAGTAGTTTGTAATGACATCAGGGCATTGACATTGAGTTTGAACGTTACTCCACAAGTGTTGGTTTCCAGTTATTGACTCACGCGTGATGGCAAGTATAAAGTTACTTATTTAATGATTAGAAATACCAGAACTTTGGGATAATTGGTGATATATATCAGTTTCCAATTTTTGCTTGTAGATGGAAGCTGCTGGGGTTGGCAAAGTTCGGCATCGGAGACTGGTGAATTTAATTGGGTGTTGTGCTGAAGGAGATGAGCGGCTATTGGTGGCGGAGTTCATGCCTAATGATACTCTATCCAAGCATCTTTTTCATTGTATGTTGTGTTCGTCCCTTGAATGTGTATTCTGGATGAAACTGAGATTAGAGTTGGTATTATGCATTACAATTATCAGTGTACTTAGAGTAATTGTACATCGTAGGTGGAAGTACATAAATCTAATATTTATAGTCCAGAGAGAAGAATGTTCTAGAACTACATTATGTTCAGTAACTATGAAGGGTCCCCCAAATCATCCTGTGTGTGGTAGAGTGAGGGTGTTCCATTGAGAACGTCAGATTTTGTGGATATGTTGTAATAAATCGTCATTTTAACTTTACCTTATTTCACATACATAGGACAAGATACTATTGCTAGGACTTGGTATGTACTCTTTGTAATTGAAAAGGTGGTCCATGTTGAACATGGTGATCTACAAGATTCACGCTGTGCCAAGTATGTTGATATTCTTCTGAGTCTTAGATGTGAAACACATTTAAGCATGTCAGATAATATCACACGATGTGTTGTAGAATCCAGTGACACGATTGCTTTATATAAGGTTTTACATAAGAAAAGCCACCATTCCTATATGAGAACTGTGTTCCGCATATGCAGACCTTTGCATTTAATGGACTAGCAACTCTTCATCGGTAAATCAGTTTTAGGTCCAGCCAGTTCCATGGAACTAAAAACAACCATGTCATGGTAGTGGCCAGGGTTGGCACAAGCTTCTAGCACAGCATTGAGAAAATCACACATGTTGGGGCTTCCAGTGGCCTTCTTGCAGTAATAGGAGGTTGTTTACCTTTGTACTGTAATGTGTCCACAAGGAGGCCGCCATGGTTGGAACAGGCTTACTGGAGATGGGGACGAAAGTAGTCTTAAATACCTCACAAAAGGCACCAATTACCAGGTCTCAGGATACAATCGATGGTGAACTGATCATAAGGCTCCTCACCCCAAGATCTCTTCTGTCTCCTTGTGTTATGGTTGAAACCCCATTCCCAACTTGCATCTCTCCCAGACCTCTCTTCATCCTGTCTAGTCCTTTGATCTATGTGGTGATATTCATTTCTTTGGTTGTTTTTCCCTGGGCAATAATTTAATTGGTACCACTTATGGTGTTATCTTGGGTATTGACCCTGAATCCACTGTTCAAGAAACCAAAAAATTTGCATTATTATGTTTTTGTTCTAGATGCCGTGAAGTGGTTATCCTACCATATTTTTTTGTCATTTCAATGTTTGTTCTATGAAATTCTGCTCATTAGTATTCTTCGCAGGTAAATACTTTGTAAAAAGAAATATGTTTGGTGGAGATTACAAAAGAAATTGTAGTGTTTCTAGAAAATGAAAACTTCAAACCAAGTTCAATATCATACACCTTGAAAAAGAATTGTTTCAAAATTTAGTGAGAATAAAGGATTATCAATGCTCAGAATGGAGAGTTTGGGATTAGAGCATGAAAATATTTTTATTCACCTTAGTTTTTCCGAGCAAAAAGTAAAAGGATTTATTTTTGGTTGATGTGACTCCCTTGCGCGTGTCATGTTGGTTTGAACTGAGTTTGCGATCATGTACAAAAGGTTTAACACATTTCTGAAAGTGCATGTTACGGGGATACTTCTAAATGTTATTATTTTCATTAATTTGAAATAGCAAACTTTCATGTATAAGAGGGCCTCTCACATGTCAAAATTACATGCAACAAGCTGCATAAAATACAGTCATGCTGCTCTTTTGGAACTTTAGCATTTTTCAGTTAATTAGATACTGTGATCCCTACAGGGTACAGGATTTATTGATAAGCATTTAGAATTTGTTTGTGCCATTTGTTTGATGCTGTCCATGTTTGAATCTGGAAATTGCTATCCTTCTCACAGGTTAGAGTTCTCTTTTGATGATAATATTTGATTGTTTGAGGGTTCAATATGTTGCTTCATGTGTTCCTTTGTGCCCTATTGGTTTTATAATGATTTTGTCAACATTGATTATTTGTTGCAGGGGAGAAACAGCCTTTGCCTTGGGAAATGCGTGTGAGAGTTGCGTACTATATAGCACAAGCACTTGATCATTGCAATACAGAAAACCGGAAACTCTATCATGATTTGAATGCATATAGAGTTCTATTTGATGAGGTAAGCATGTCAATTGTAAGTATTTCAACATGAACGTTGATCTTAGATGCGGCACAATAGTGCTTGGTAACTTCAAAATATTGTGGATGCATGAGTTTGTAGGATACTAAGCTGGTTGTGTAGTTTATACGGTGTAAATATCTAGCTTTCTATGAATACACCTGGCTTGTTTTTTTTTTTTTAAGACTATGTTTGAGTAAACTAAGCAATCAACAAGTTTTTCAAGCAAGACAGATCAACTAAGAGTAAGCAACATATCGTAAGTTTATGTTTAGTATTAATTCAGATTCTTGATATTTGATTTATCTTTAATAAAGTGCTGATAATTCACCTAAGACTTTGATGGATTCCTCCAAAAAAATAAGCTTCAAGGCGGATTGCTAGTGTAAACTAAGGTATTTCTCATCAAAATTAAGGCATAGTTTGCCAAATATTTCCAAAAAGAAAAAAAGAGAACTGGGAAATGGTGGATTTGCTTCTGTGATTTGATTGTTACAGTTTTTTCACACCAATGGCTTTTTGATATTATGTTTGAGCCCCGCGGGGATGAATATGGTGAAGTTTCTTTATTAATGGTGAGGAAGGTCTTTGGTCTAGTGGTTTGTAGTAGGAAAGGAGGGTTCCCGGAAGTGATTGTAATATTTTCTGGAGTAACTGCAAATGCTCATGTTCAATTTGGACATGGCATATGTTTTGGTTATTCTATTATGCTGTTAGTTACTAAAGTAATTTGAAGTTACTTTGGGATTTCGTAAGACAACTCTTCTAATATGTCTGGTGGAGAAAGTGTTTGCTTGGAAGATTCCAAGGATTGGGGCTGGAGTTTAGCAAAAGATCTTTTTATATTTACACAGGTTATTGTTGCTTGCTTACTTACAATGCCAATGACAATTTTTTCTTTTAGATTATGGATTATTGGCTGCATTGAATCTTGTGTGTTTCTTGCCTGGTGAACTCCATGGATAGGTTTCCATTTTGATTTTGTGTAAGAGGTTTTGCTTTGCATATTATGATTTAAGACTAAATTCAGGGGTGAGTAAGGTTTCTATTACACAAGATGTTACAATGCTGGGACAAAAGCAGTTGGATAGTAGCTTTCTTACTAATTGTGGCTACTTTTTGGGTTCTCCATGTAAGCTTAAATTTTTGTTTCCAACCATGTAGAGCAATCACAAGACTTCTTTGGTTAGATATTTTGCCTGTTAGGCAGTCGAAGGTTTAGGTGTTTAAGAGGTTCCTGGTTTGCCACACCTCTCTCTCTCTCTCTCTCTCTCTCTCTCTCTACAACATATCTAGTTGTCCTGGGTAATGATGCGTGAAAGAACAATTTTATTCATGATTCGATGGGTCCTTTGAGATCTGGCCCACATCTATTAAACATTGACCTCCTAGGTAAGTGGCTACACTAATTTGGAGTGAATAGATACAGAATCTGGATGGTTCTGATCACAGCTGAGTGCGGTAAAGCCTTTAACAGGTAAGACTTATTTAAAGCCTCCTCTTCTCACAATTCTGGAGTTTAGGCAAGCATTTGAGGAGTGTCAGGTTCTTTTTCTTTTCTCGAGAGTAATTGAACTGGTTTGGAGAAGCAGGTAACGGGGGTAGGTTTTATAATTTCGTTTTTTAGATGCATGGAGATCTGGAATATAGCTTTCTTTTCTTTTTATGGTTAAGTGATAATAGAAATGACCATGCATGAATTAAATAGTAAAGTATCTATATTTCAAGTTTTGAGAAAAGAATATAATTTTGGTCAGGCCATGGCAGAGCATTGGAGAAAATGCTTTTAGAGGTAGCTGAGATTTTAGTCAGTCCTTTTGTACTTCTGGATTGTCATACGATAGTTTTGTTTTTGGCACTGCATTCTACAGGGTTCATCCATCTCTCCTGATGATCAGGAATGCTGACTTCATCTTGATAATTCAAGTTAGCGTGATAAGTGCATTCCAAATGATCCGTTCTGTGCATTCATCGCTTGTTAGCTTGTATTTCTTTAAGCGTTTCTGATTATTTTTACAGTTTTGAGATTTCAGTTGTCACTATGATATGTCAGAGGGATAGAAATGCTGTTGTAAGTGGTTAAGAAGTGGTAGCTATCCCACAAAATGTTGGATTAAATCCTCCATCTAAACATGTGAACTTTTATCACACATCATTATTTTTGCCTCTTCCAACTCGATGCAGCACATTTGTTATTTTTCATCGGGTTGCTGGAATGTGTTAAAAGAGAACTTAATTTCTATTCTTGAACTTAATTTTGTTCTTGTTTTAGGATGGTGACCCTCAACTGTCTAGTTTTGGTCTTATGAAGAATAGCCGTGATGGAAAAAGCTATAGCACCAACTTAGCTTATACCCCACCTGAGTTTTTGCGGACAGGTACATCTGTACAACTCTACCTACAGGCCATGGACGATTGAATTTTCATTTCTGAGATTTTGTTTTTTAGTTTCAACTGCTTGTTTTGGACAAAGATGTTATGAAGTAATTAAACTACTTAATTTATCAAATTAGGGCGATTTTTTATAGCAGAAACATAATAAAAATAGGAGATAGATGTAAATTTCCTCTGCATTGGAGTGAACACGACATCAAGCAGACAAGATGATCTAAAGCAAGGTTGCAGTGAGACAGTTCGGAAATCTCGCTGTTGGAATCTAAAAGAAAAGAAGATTACTTGATGTCTAATGTAGTGGTGGTCCTGGCTAAGGAGGCATTAACTATTATGGTTATGGCGTGCAATGTAAATGAGGGAAATCTTTTCCTCTAAGGCCTGTCTTGTTTCAGCATTTGTCTTTGTTGGTCAAGTTGTGAAAAAACTAAACATATTCCTTGTGAGCAAAGTATATCACGATTTTCATTTTTAAATTTCCATTTTAAGACTTGGTAAAAAGAAAATTAGAATGTTTTACTCAATGTTCTTGATATTGGATGTACTATTTCTCTCCCTCAACCATTAATATTAATAATATGTAAAATGTTCCTAATTGTGGTTGAAAGTCAAGTACTCAACCTTGGGGTGTTTGTGTTTAGCTTTTTTCCAGATTGAATCATCACTTAGCGGTTGTAACAGATAAAATGTTCCTGATGGTGGTTAGAACTTCAGTGTTTCGCCTATCTGATATTTATGTTTGACTTCTGCAGGCAGGGTCATTCCAGAAAGTGTGATCTATAGTTATGGCACTATTTTGCTGGACCTTTTGAGTGGAAAACACATCCCTCCAAGCCATGTACGAGTTTTCTATTGCATGTCATCTTGATTTTGTCCAGTATTTTATGGTTCCTGATGGTTTGGTTTTTTTCAGTTATCTGCCCTGTACATCTCTATTATAGAATGACCGTTGTCAAGAGTTGTTTAGATTTTATTGTTAGCTTATAGTTAAGAACTAGCTAACTGAGCACATAAGACAAATACTGTAACAAGATACCCTTTAGTACTCCTATGCATTCACCAACTAACACGTTTATTGATAGCAGAAGTTTTAATGCATTTATTCTAAAAGAAAATTTCATAAAGCAGGGAGTGTAGAAGCTATAGGCCTGAGACATACAAAGAAAAGTCCAAAAAATAGTTTAACATCAACATTTTAAAATTTAAGAGTTCCAGAATTAAAGTAAACAAGAAGCATAATCAAATGGTAATGGATACTGCATTTCATTGTTATCTACAGTAACTGTTGGTGTCTGTTCTGTGGTATCTGCTGACAAACATTATTAGTTTGGTCCTTTACTTAGCACTGCCATCTTTATAATTTGCACTTGCTTTGTTTTTAGCAATTGAGCAGCTCAGGATTTTCAAATCATTTATGTTCCATTTTGTCCATGATGGTTCACCAATAATTTTGATTGTTATGATAAATGTGATTAGGCTCATCTCGCATTTAAATTTTGGATCAATTAAGCAATTTTGATCACTCCATGGATAGATAATGTGTCAACAATGATAATGATAATGATAATATTTCCTTTATCTCTTTGTTTTTTGTTATGCCAGGCATTGGATTTAATAAGGGGACAAAATCTGTTGTTATTGCTGGATTCATCCTTGGAAGGACAATATGCCCAAGAAGATGCAAGGGAGCTGGTTGACCTGGCCTCAAAATGTCTTCAATATGAGGCTAGAGATCGACCTGATTCCAAGTTTATTCTTTCGGCAGTAGCACCCCTCCAAAAGCAGAAAGAGGTGGCATTTTTGTCTTGAAAATTAAGGATCAATCCTTGTGCTATGTCATTCTGAAACAGCTTCATCTTTATATATGTTTTAGCCTCACTGGGGTGATTTTGGTCACAATGACAATCCTAGGTTGCGTCCCATGTCCTAATGGATCTAGCAAAACCACCGGTGGCATTGCCTACCATACTTTCCCCACTGGGAAAGGCTTGTGCGAGGATGGATCTTACTGCAGTGCACGATATATTGCTTAAAACAGGTTATAAAGATGAAGAGGGTGCGGAAAACGAGGTGAGCTTTTTCATTTCCTTACTGTCTCTCCAGAGTCCTGTGCATGATGCTGATTGAATCGAATAAGTCATTATCCAGAATATTATTAAAAAGCAGGCTTCCATATTCAAAATTTGTTTTCCTTGTTCTCCCCTCCCCTCCCCCCAACAACCAATTGCTAATGTAGGATGAAAAAAGTATTGATGTTTTAGTGCAACATTCTCTTTGTCTGTTACTCGGGTTGAGAGAAGTCTTCTTGTGGTGCTTCATGTCATTTGACCATCCGTAATATATTAATATCCTTTCTGCTATTTAGTTTACATGATTGTGAAATTTGTACTATATTTTAAATCATCCTTCCGCCAATAGTTTCATGTGAAGTGCCATATAGCATTTTTTTTTATATCTGCTGTTTCTGCAGCTGTCATTCCAAGAGTGGACACAACAAGTGCAAGATATGTTGAACACAAAGAAATTCGCTGATATTTCATTCAGAGACAAGGATTTCAAAAAAGCTATTGAACATTATTCTAAGGTATTTTTTCTATGTTTCTTCTGGTAGTTTCTATTATCAATATGTATGAGTGGGGCTGGCTTTTAGAATTTCAAGATGTTAGAAAAAAATTAAATCTCACGATGGCATCCATGGAAAGTAAATTCAACATTGTTTTTCATTCTACTATGTTTGCTTTTACTGTAAGTCGGAAGAAGTATAGGCTTGTTGTTTATTGAAATCAGCTCTTTGTTAATTATAAGGAAACCTCTGACTTTCTCTGGATTGGGATGGCTAGCCTAAGAAAAAAAATGAGCCAGATATTCTGAAATTTTCTCGAGTGAGATCCTTGGAAATAGACCTAAAGAGATCTGTTTTTGTTTTCCAGGGACAATGAGCTTTTCTTAACCTTTTTCCTCCATATGTTTTCTCGACCTTTTCTCTTTGGTTTGGGGTGTGGTGGCGGTTGTTTTTGAGGGGTTAAAAAGCTGAAATGAAAAGAATTCAATGTGCATAATTTTGTTAAGAATAGTGTGATTTCACAGAAACTGAATGGTCTCCGAAAAATAACCAAAGGGAGATCCATAGAATAAAAGTTGACCAGGCCCTTCACTAACAGGAAATATATCCATCCAGACATATTTCTCTTCGCTTTTAGCACCTGAAATTAGACTTAACATTTCTACTGAGAGCTTTCTACTTTTGAAGACGAATTTTGATGAGGATATGTCATGTTTTGTATTATGAATATCTGGTCCTTGTTGTCAACTACTTTGACTTGTTTAATCATGTACCTTAAAATGTAATAATCATTTCAATATGCAGTTAGTATCAATGATGTCTGTTCCATCGGGAACTGTTTTTGTGAGGCGAGCTCTCTCGTACTTGATGATTGGCCAACCAGAACTTGCTTTGAGAGATGCCATGCAAGCTCAGGTGTGCTTGCCCGAGTGGTCCACTGCCTTCTACATGCAAGCTCTTGCCCTCTCAAAGCTTGGGATGGAAACTGATGCCCAGGACATGCTTAATGATGGAGCCTCCTTTGAAGCGAAGAAACAGAACAGCTGGCGCGGTCAGAACTAACTAGCTTTTCCGCCAATGGTGGCTTCTTATCCCGTGACCTTTCTGCCGAATTTTACCATTATTCTGCTGTTATTCTGTGAGAAGATCCATGTAAGAACTAGGTTACTTAATGGTGAGGGTTATTTTAAGTTTGGCGCCCGCATCCTTTATTTGATTAGTTTCACACACAGAAATGTACAAAGCATGCCTAGTTACGAAATTTAGTAGTAAGTTTACGTCGAACTGTGCAAGGCTAGTTCTGCCAATGACTTAGCAATGTCATTGCTACCCACATTATAAAACCAGCACTTCACAAATTTTGTTGCCGGTTCTAGATAGCATTTGGTGAGTAAATGACGATTAAAGAGATTAATACATAGGGTTCTATCAACATGGAAAATGGGTTCCATTATGGCTGCCTCCCTCTGAGGGTAATTCGATGAAGTATCTGATTGGTTGATTCCCAATTCATAACTAGCACCGTGGCTTCAATACCTCAAAATTTCATACTGTTCCTTTATGTTGGTTTTCTTCAGTTTATAAAATTCTCCAATTATCTTGGAATAAAATCTCTCTTATGGAATTCCAAAATTTTTGACGATTGTATCAACTCATGGTTCAGCCACTGAATCAAATCATGGGTTAATTGGAACTAAATATCTGTCTTGTCCTTCAAATAAATCACAGCACATTGAATCACATGTCCATTTCTAAAATCAAGTCCCACTTGATTTAGTATATTTTTCCCTTGGTGATAGTGGCAGCTAGAGCCCCACACGTCGCTAAGTCCAATAATGCCAACCAGCCTCCTCTGGCTCTTTAGTTGTAAGAGCCTCCATATATTTTGGTTGTCTTCTAGCTATTGCATTGCAGCAACGCTCTCAGCTAAAAGTGCTAAGTCTTCTAGCATATCAAAATCTTTTCTTGTCTCCATCATCTCGAGCGAATTGACAAATAGTCTTCTCCCGTCTGAACCATAAAGGATGTTTCTTTTTCATTTCGAATCTTGTTAGCTTTATCAAACAAAAGATATAGACTTTCTACCCAATTAGAATTTTCTACTTTTCGAGCCTATTTAGTAAGTTGTGACTATAAAACTCAAATTCTCCCTCTTGAGTGCTTTTAAACTTCCAAAATTTATACGGTTGGAAGAATTTTTCTCTAACTCTCCATCATAATGAATTGGTTATCCAAAAGGTGAAGTGTTTTTTAAAATTTTTTATTTAAAAAATAAAACAAGGGCAATACCATGACACATTTTATTATGAATAAAAGGAAATACTAAAAAACTATGTCTTTTAAACTTACAAAGGATAGGGAGTGATCCTAACCTTTGGAAAATTGGTTGTTAAGCTTACATACCACAATTACAACTAGAATAGACTTACAGCTAGAATGTAAATTCATGCAAAATAAGTAGTAAATACAAAGGGCAACATTTAGGATTAACCTTATGAAGGCCTATAATTTCCTAAGCCAAGTTAATCCTTTCTAAAGGCATTCATGTATGAGCTTGGTAAATAGACTCAATGTTCAAAAGTATCTACATTCTAAACCTAGTGCCCGTGATTAGCCAACTTGTTTGCACTTGAATTCCCTTCCCTAAATATGTGACTAATTGTTATCCGTGGAGGCAACAAGTTTATGCATTTCCTTATTTGTCTTGGTGAATTTTTTCAACTACAACACATACCATAATTTTTATCATTGTAAGAAAATCTTTTAATCTTTCTATTGTAATTCCTTAGAAAATTATTTTGTTAGTAATTCCCCATTCAATATTTGACAAGGACCATTCTTCATAATTAATAATAACCCTAACTTTGAGGATTCCATGCTTAAGGTTAAGATTATATGGCCTTTTCATTTGATTGAACGTGACCAATCAAATTTTTGTTGAATTTGTCTATAAATTCTCCATGAGAGACACCTTTTTTCCTTTTCAAATAGGCTAACCCTCCTTAGTCTTTCTAACTCCAAATCTCATTTTGAGTTATCAAAAACATCTTAGATAGTGAGAAATTCATTTACTTTTCCCATATTGAGTGGTTCCTTAATGATCTAATTTTTAGATAATTCTTTTTTCATCTCATTACTTTCTATCAAACAAAGTGAGGTATGCTTTGCCTTCACTTGATAGTTTTGTAGTAGTGTTTCCACTAAATTATTCAAAAACTCTTGCAAAGAAGATTTTAACTTTAATAATTTATATTATTCTTTTTATGGTAGAAATATAAGTTAGTATTAATAAAAAAAGTAGTGTATAAAAGTATAGAAACACCCGAACATTACAAGAATTAAAAAAATATGAAAAAATAAAAGTTGGAAGCCTCCAAATCTCACTCAAAATGATATTTTCTTATGAAAATTTTATATTTTAAACAAAGAAGCTCTCTCTTATATAATTTTCCTTACTTTAGCCAACAATGTCAAGTGTTATGTTATGAAATCATATTCTATTTCATTCTATCCATATGTAATAAATGTAAGCTAAAAAAGGTATCTTAAGATGCTTTGTAGCCAAATTTTTTCTTTTAATTGCTTTGATCATCCATTTTAGTTCTTTATTTTATCCTCTAACGTTATGTTGAATTCCATTTTAAGCAAGGATAATGTTCCAAAACCATCATTGTCCATAATATTTTTTTTTAAAAAAAAGATGACTTATATTTTCAACCTAAGACTGATAAAATTCTCAATATAAGTTAAGTACCATTCTTTCTATCATAAAAAGTTGATCTTGACAAATTAGTTATCCAATGAAATTATGTTTGTAGATGACATTGATCCAAGTTAGATCATATTAATCCAATTTTTCATTAATTGGTTAAAAGTACTAATAAATTTTTTTTTTTTTTATAGTAATAGGCAAACCTATAAAAAACCGAGATAAGTGTGAGTCTTATTTTGAGAAGACCTCTCCAATTCCATGTCATGAAATCTTTGATATAAAGTTACATTATTGAAGTATTTCTTTTTTAATTTTGTTGTGCTTTTCTTATTTCATCCAACTATTCTTTAGTGAAGTTTACTTCTTTTCCTATAACTACTTTTAGTTTAAGACTTTTTTTTTTTTAAGGAACCTCTAGTTGATTATCCTGAGATCATTATTCTATCATCATGGAGACAAATCATTTTCTCATTAGAAGAACTTTCTTCATTACTTGAAACCTCATACAAGATGTTTTTCCTCGTCAAATATTTCATCTCGAAAGAAAATTTTGAGCTCTTGTTCTTGAAGAAGTTTCTTCATTTTCTTACCTATTTTTTATTAGAACATTTTGTTGCATAATGACCTTCATCATTACAAGTGAAACATTTGCAAAATTTTCTTTTGACATCTTATATCTTTTTCATAATATACTTTCTTTTTGGTGTCCTTTCCAACATTTTCCATTTTCTCCTCTTAATTCTTTATTCAAATAAGGTTTCCCTTTTAGACTATCACAACATCTTTTCAATTTTCTCTTAAAAAAAATCACAACTTTTTTTGCCATAAGTAGAACTAAAAAGTTGGTTTTACTTGCTTTTTAGCTTAAACCATTAAACATTGACTTATTATTTCATTTAGCACATAATTTATTCTAAAACCAAGGATTCTTCTTTATTTATTTTGATTACAAAATCTAGATAACCCAATGTACATATTTCATCCTAAAGGCTAGTTAATTTATTAAAGAATTGTTCTAACCAATGTTGATTTTTTGGTTATACCAAAACATAATATTTTTGGAAAGTTTTAAAATATTCTTCAATCCTACATATATCGCACAATTCTAGCATGGATGGCATAAAATTGATGTATTCTTGGAGGAGTGATTCTCATGATACCCATAAAGTTGTTCTTTGAGAATTGCAAATTCTCTTAGAACATCATCAAAACTATGAATGTTTGATACTAAAGTAGTTTTTTTGCCACTTTTCTACATTAGTCTTTTTTCACTGCCTTAACCACTTTAAGGTGTTTCCTTGAAGGATAAAAGCAATATAATCTAAACTTTTTTCTTTTGTCCATGTATTCCTATAATTGATGACTATAATTGAAAGGGATTTTATCTAATCATCTATATTTTTCAATTGATCCTTAAAAGAAACATGTGTAAAGTCTAAATATGTCTCAATTTAGGCTGCATTTTATTTATTCATATCATCTCTTTCTAGAATATGTGGGATGATATATTTCCTTTATAGCTTTGCTAATAGAAAGACCAGTTTTAATATTTTCTACATAATCATCATAAGTATCATCTTGTTTATCATTCCATATCTTTCTTGAATAGAAAGATTATGATTTTTATATAACTATCTCCCATACTCTAGAATTTCTTTTATGTTTTCATGTTCTTCTTGATTATATTTAACTTGCATTGAAGCATCATAATCTTATCATTTCCATAGAGTAGTCTTGGATTTTTGTTATCCCATGGGCTAATCATTCCATCAATATTTGATTCATCAAGTTTGTTTACTAGATTTTTCAATATTTCTTTAGTCTCTTGTTTGAGATCCAAGTTTGTTATCTAACCTAAATGACGTATATTATTTATGTCTTATTAATGGTTGTATTTGTAGATTTTAAGGTAGACTTAACATCATTTTATTTAATTTATTGAGTTTTCTTCAATTTCTTAAACTAGAAGTGAATACTATCACTAATACTATTTAAATTGTCACTAATAACACCTTATTTTCAATTTTTTTCATTAGTATGCAATACATGCTTTTAATTATCATTACCTACAAAAGTTTTTATGCAATATATTTTTTCATTAATGGTTGTATTTGTAGATTTTAAGGTAGACTTAACATCATTTTATTTAATTTGTTGAGTTTTCTTCAATTTCTTAAACTAGAAGTGAATACTATCACTAATACTATTTAAATTGTCACTAATAACACCTTATTTTCAATTTTTTTCATTAGTATGCAATACTTGATTTTAATTATCATTACCTACAAAAGTTCTTATGCAATATATTTTTTCATTATTGGACGATGCCATTCTAGATTAACATTAGTACCTAAAACCTTCTATGTACTTTGTGGTGCCTAAAACCAAGTTTGCTAAATGCCAAACACACCACACACATGTTTAATAGTTAGCAGAAAAATAGAAGTTTTGAAGCAAACACAAATATATAGATTTCACAACAGCTAGAAATGAAACAACATAAGTAACAATAGAAAGAAAGTGAAGAACTTTGTAAGTACTCATATGTTATAAATCTACCTTAACTTACATGACTCAAAGCTCTTAGTCTTTGATATCAGCTACACAAGAAGAATTTACAGTGGAAAAGTTATAGGGTGGCGGAAAGTTTTTTGAAGACGAGAAAGATTAAATGATACCAAGGTTCGATGCCTTATTTATACAACAAATTTTACTATTCACATTGGACACCTCATAGAAGATACGACAACAATTATTTAAGTAAGAGAACGCAACATGGATCTTATTACTCAAAATGTTGACCTCCACGTAGCGGAATGGGTTGAACAAATGATGATGATATGCAATCTTTCATTTCACGGCCTTGAGCAGATTGCCCATCCTTGTATAGGTAGAAACATTGAGCCATCCTTCCAAGATTAGCTGCACTTTCAACAAATGTTTAAGAGAGATGAGAACCTACAATTCGTTCTTTATTTATCTTCTTCCATGTTGCACTAAACGAAGACCTTATGTACTCTTAGGCATCCTGTTCACTCGCACAAGTTTCAATCATGTAACACTGGATGGATTTCAGAGTATCACCTCTCTCCAATTCAACCTGATTTATAAAACATATGTATGCACACCAAACGATGTTAGGTAATTTTTGTGTGACATCTTCAAAAGTATTCTTAATGAAACTTAAAAAGGATTTCATGATTAGCTTACCTTAGATGTTCCAAGATCATTAGCAATTCGTAAAAGAATTGTTGACCAACGTATTGTGAGGGAACTCTTCCGAGTATTCCAAGGCTTCCTTTGTTATTGGATTTGCAACAAAAATATAAGCATGCAATAGTATAACTGGCGCTCTAATTGAAAACAATGCATTCTCAAGGTATTCTTCAAGGCTTGGTGGATATCCAATGTAGTACCAGTTTGCCTCCAAGAAGTAAGCTTTGCATAGATTTTCCTATTGAAACATTTGAAAGGAGAACGGATGAAGGAATTAAATGTCAAGTCCTAAATATTTTAAGCTAAAAAAATGTCTAAAGAAAAAAATAAGGTCAAGTCCATACAACTTTTCTAAGGTATGGAATAATGTCTACTCTTTATTCCTTAAGGATGTTGAAAGCTATTTCATTGATGGTGTTGTGAACAACAAGGAAACATATCTTCATATAGTTTGGAAGTTGATCCATTGCATTGGTATCCCATCTGAAATCACAAAGAAGATATATTCTTCCGCCAAAGAAAGACATTCAAAAGCATTTGAAGTGAATTATCATGGACATAAACCTCTCAATAGCATTTGTGAAGAGTTTAAGTTCTTCCAATGTGCCATTGACATCATAGATATCATCTAAAATTGTTATTAGTGCATTGGCTTTTGTGGAGGTTCTCCTGTAATGTCCAAATTAAGGGTAAAATGTAACTCCCATAGTCCACAAGAAACTCACCATTAGTTTGTCCCTTGCAAGGCTGAACTTTCCTCTAAGGCCAGTACTTTTCCACCACCTATATAAAATTTTAAGAAGGTAGTATCTATTTAGAATATAACATTTCTTCTTTATAAGTTTTAGGTCTTAGGTATAGGCCAAGGCTTCCATTTTAACTTAAAATTGTGGTACTTCAAGTTGTATATTACCGTTTCTTTGGCTATTAGGTAATATGTTTTCAATTAAAAATTACATATTAAGTAAAGCTCCTAGTATCCCTGAGATCCGTGGTCCAAATTAAGAATAAATATGATTTCTACCTTGAATCTTCTCTAAGATCTTCTTAGTAAGCTACTTGTACTAAGTTGAAATCTGGTCCTACCAACTCAAGTAAGGTAAGGTTTGCATTTTCTTTACTTCTATATATATCAATGAACCATCTTACCTCTAAATTTAACATCCTCTAATGCAATGGAAGTTCCAAGGCATGGTTCACCATAACAATAAGATTTTGGTCTTTGATTTGCTTGACATTCTCTTTGAGTTACTTGGTTGCGAAATCGCTTACTTCTTCCAAGATAGTTTCACCTTCTACCAAAAGGAATGAGGCCTCATACAAGCTTAGGATTGCCTTGATATCATCACATAGGCATGTCTTGAAAGTTCCTTGCTCATTCTTGAAACTCATAAAGATCTCTATAGTCAGCAAAGTGCGCCAATCAAAAACCAAAAAGGATCAGTTAATAGTCCCTGTTTTACTTACTTACTTTTTAAGTTGTAAGTGATAGTCCCTCTTTATATCCATGCTGTCTTAGCAATCTAAATTTAAGAGCTGTGACATATATATTTTCCTTAACGCATCATCCTGCCATACTTGGTGTTGTATATGTCTTCTAACATCTTTTGTATTTCTTGATCAAAGTGATAGGATAATCCAAGTCTCTGTAGCGTATCAATTAGCTCAAGTCGCTCCAAAGGATCCACAGCCTCATCAAACAACATTTTCACTTTTCCCTTTAAATTGTCAATTCATCTTGAGCATAACTCCCCCTGGCATTTCAATTTTCTTGTTAATTGGGCACTATATGTTCACAAGCACTACTGAGCCTAACAATAAAATTAATAACATAGCATACGGCATATTCACTTTTGAGTGACTGGATGTAATCGTCTTGCGAAATGGAAGGTTTGATAAGTTACAGATCGCCACACAACGGTATGACTCGAGGCTTCGCAGGTGGCCGTGCAAAGGAAAACGCGATGAACACTGGCACTTTTTGATTTCAGAGATGGGATGGGAGATTTAGATGGGAGCATTCGCGTGAAATTACAAGTACCAAGTGAAGCAGCAAGGCAAAGATCCATTGCGGAAGGCCTTTAGTGAAGCACGCTTTGGTTTGTGGACTTAAAACTTGGCAACTTATACTTCGAAGCAATTCCTTTATATAGAAACCCTGGGACGCTGTCATCTTTTCGAAGGACTACAAACAAGGGGTTTTGAGTAATTGACGAACTGGGCCACATGGGACACAGGATGATAAAGTTGTGTGATTCCGTCGTGACAGATTACTGTGCCGTTGATTTTTTTCTAAATGTGAAAAGGTCTTTATCGGCAAGTAGTTTATGCTCGCTTCAGCACAGAAAATATGGGAGAATTCCGCCAAGAACTATCAAGAAAGCTTTTGACAAGAACGTCCCGACCTTGTCGTGATCCCTTCTCGTAAATTGAGCTTGTGCTTGACTGTATATTTCACTAGTCTGTAGAAGATCAATTTTCAACCTTGTTAAACTAAAAGGTCAAAAAGATATGGCATTAGGACTAGTATATACTTCTGCATAGTTGTTTTCATAGCAAATCATGCTGCAGTGTCTGATCGTTTTTCTTTGAGCAATATTCAAGTTGGTGAACTTTACATAAAAAAAAAAAAAAGGAAGAAGATGAGGCAGTATATAACACGCATGAAATACATATAAAACAGAAAGTCTAAAGCAAGTTGAGAAAAATAAATGCAAATGCATACACTCTAGTTGTTAAATGCCTAGATTTTTAATTAGGTTTTCCTTCTAATTAATAGTAATTTCTATAGAATGAAATATGACCGATGAATTCAATGTAGATCTAGATCACCTTTAAGACACCAAATTGATGAAGATATTTCTAAAGGGATCTATGAACGCCAAATGGGAAGTGCTCTCATTATTATGTGGAAGGATTTGTAGGCATCGGCTTTGGTCAAGATTCTTAATGCCTTGATGAGTGATTCGCAAGTCAATATGATTTTGCCTATTAAAGAAAATAATCATTACTTGCATAATATGGAGCAAATTCCACAAGCAACAAGCATAGGAACACGTCGCTAGTAAAAAATAACAAGATATGAGCATTTAAGATTGTGGTCATATTTCCTTTGTCATTATTTCTCTTTTCTTGTTTCCCTTTTGATTGTATTCTCTTTTATTATGTTCACATTTTATAGTTTGTAAAGTCTATTAAAAGGTTGTAGCTTTCAATGAAAATGAGAGAAGAAAATTAACCAAATAGTTTCCTTTATGATTTTGTTTCTTTATTCTCTTGATAGAATAAAAGTTTATGGTGATTACTATTATAGACAACCAAGTTTGTAACATAAGTATTATTGACCAATAATGCAACTAATGCTAACAACAATAAGAATTAGTGGAATATTGATTCTTTGATTGCATATTTACTAAATATATAGAAATACAAAACTTAATATGGTTATCTAAAAAGTATTAACTGATGTGTATGCCTATTCCTTGACATAATCCTTAGTATTTGTCCTATTATGTGAATTATTGTTATGGATGAGGCACATCTTCTTCATGGTTAGAAAAAGAGCTTGAAAATGTACACCATCCTACTAATGAATGTGTGACCTATCTTACCACTCTACAAAGTAGGTTACCAAGTCACCCACTTAGCTTCTAAGCTTATCTCTTGTGGTTGAAAATTAATAGCTTAAAGAAGTAACATTATCACTTTGCTATTCAACATAATTCCATGTTTGTCCTATTATGTGACTTATTATTCTAAATGAGGCACATCTTCTTCATAGTTAAAAAAGGAGCTTGAAAAGGTACGCCATCCTATTGTTGAACATGTGACTTATCTTATCCCTATACAAAGTAAGCTACCTAGTCACCCACTATTAATGATTCAAGCAGCTTTGATACCACTTGTTAGGGATCTTTAACAGAGTGCATCATCCACATAGATATTAAATAAAAATTATATGAATATACACACTTAAATACAACAAATTAAAAATGTTCATACCAACATAACGTATCATGTCTCTTATAGTCTATTCTCATTAGATTTTCTCAGATTTTTCTCTTATCAAATAGGCATCTCATGAATACTTTCATTAATTAAAATCCATGAAAAAGGCTTTCTCCATCAATTAGCTCTCAAAAGGAATTTTTTGGCTCACTCGTTAAGTTTTTTTTTTAACACTTCTTCTATTTATAAATAAATACTAAAGGAACCTTAGTTATATGCTATTAGGAAAACTAACTATAATAAGAAGATAACTTGTAGTTCTATAATTACATGGAAACCCTTTATTGTAATATAATATTACAACCATATCTTTTAACCTAATTGTTCTACTAATCCTAACAATCTCCCCCTTGAAACAATTAGTGTAACATCCATGTACTATAGGAAAGTATAAAAAATCTCTTCAAATATGTCAATTATAGAATCATAATCTATGGAAAGAAAAAGATTGGAAAAACTCTCTTTAACTTCTATAATTACAATCTTCGGATAAAGAAAAATTGATAAAACTCTCTTTAACCATAGTCTTTTGAAGAAAAAACACTAAAAATAATAAATAAATAAATAAATAAATAACTCTTTTCAATAGCTATAGTGTTTTGAAAGCGAAAGACCAGAGAAATACTCTTTAAAATAAGCCCTCATTAATTGTGCCATCCTTGTCTCTTTTTAAGCCATGCATCTTGCAAATCATACCTCTTTAGGCATTTTTGTTGTAGCCTTTTCTAGACAGTATCTCTTTCTAGGCATCTACACATCAATATGAACTTCTTCCATCCAAACAACTTATCTTTCACAAAGTTATTAACAATAGTAAAAATTATAGGACTTTTACAACAATTAAGATTTCTCTTCAAAATTTACCCATCAAAGAGTTTATCTCTTATCTAAAATTGTTAGTGTTTCTCCAAAATCAACCATCGGACCCTTCCATACCTTACATAGATATCAACAATTGAAAATACCTACAATTTTACTCTAGCACCCTTAACAAAAATTAGGAGCATTATCTTGTAAACTTTAGGGACCTTATTGTTGTTGGTTAAGAAGAACATTAGTTATTGTTAAACAATATGCACTTACTACCATGAGAAATAATTAGGACCAAATATAAACCTAATTCATTGTTTCTCCTTAGTTGCCTTAGGGACCTTACAATTAATTGCATGGGGGATCAAGAATTCATAAGGGACTTTAAAGAATATTTTCACTTAAATTTTACAAGAAAGAATGTGGATAATGAAATATTTTCTGGGCATTGACGTAGGCGTAGTCTTGATCCACATGAATTATCCCTTAAAACATATATTTGGGTATGGACTGGTTGGTTGTAAGATTTTAACAACTTTCATGGAACAACATCAAAAGTTTGTTGACCCAGATTGTAATGTTCTTGCTAAAAGGGAAAGGAATACAATTTTGACAAATGTGACTAGTTCTCAATGGTTGATTAGGAGATTGATATATCTCATGATGATAAGGCTTGACATCAATTATGTTGTGCAAATATACATGCTTATTATATACACTTTTAAAGAATCACATTATAGGTTTACCTTTTAGATAGTCAAGTAAATTAAAAGCTCACTTGGCTTAGATTTATTGATAAAGTTGATAGTAAGCTTATTATGATTTTGGCTTTTGGTTATACTTGATGAAATCTCCTATTGGTTTTTTGCATAAAACTTCGAGTTTATAGTTTTCTTGGAAGCATAATAAACAATAGACAAATTCTAAGTTATCCAAAGACGTGGAGCTTTGTTTAATAACACCAACTACATGCAACCGCGTATGGATATTTGGACTTATAGATGATTCACTTTCCTTGAACCTTGTGACCCTTTTTTGTGATAATAAAGATGTGCTACATAATGCTAACAATCTTATATGTTACAAGAAGACAAAGTACATTGAGATGCTATCATTTTATATGGGAAAAGAACGTTAAAGAATCATTTACACAAAGCACATGTCTATTTACTAGCAACCTATTGCTATATTGATCAAGGCATCGAGCAGACAACAACACTATTTCTTATGGGGCAAGATGCAAATATTTGATTTGTATAAAATACAGCTTGAGGGAGGTTCTTGAGAGATAGCATAATTGGCCTTGGTGATTAGTCCTATTAGGCTGCTACCTTACAGCTCACTTTCCCCATTTGCACATAAGTAGCTTAAAACTCTTACCATTTCTTTGAGTTTGGACACATTACTTGCGTGCCGTGTTGTGCTAAGCTACCCACCCAATGCTTTCCTGGTGGCCGTTGCATGGATTGAATCAGCCGAGTGTCTTGTTCCAAAAAATCGGCCACCTTTTGGTCTTCTCTACTCGCGGTTGCTTTTGGATCAATGCTAGACTAAGTCGTTTGCTATTTACTTCACTATCTCGTGGTTACACTTGCATTTGGGTCTATGCAAGCCTAGCTTGCTTTTCACTCAGTTCATCACCACGTCTTCTTCGTGTGAACACTTATACCAAAAACTTCACTCTCACGCTCTTGGCTCCATGACTTCGCCATCAACACATTATTTATTTATTAATAATAATAATAATAATAATAAAACTGAGCATAATAAATATACTTTACATAAGTATAAAAGACAAAGTATGAAACGCCTACATATCAAGTTACAGCATAAAACATAAAAATAAAAGC
The DNA here is from genome assembly GCA_028551475.1 of Casuarina equisetifolia. Classification (NCBI taxonomy): domain Eukaryota; kingdom Viridiplantae; phylum Streptophyta; class Magnoliopsida; order Fagales; family Casuarinaceae; genus Casuarina; species Casuarina equisetifolia. The sequence continues at coordinate 9,028,672 of CM052358.1, forward strand.
CTAAAATACAATGTGTACGTAACTCTGTGACTTCACCATCAACATATTTCCTTTCTCCCTTCACGGTGATTCGCCCATTTTGATAGTTATTTTAAGGTGTTCTTTGATGAAATAAAGGCACAATAACAAAAAGGGGACTTCATTAATTATTGTATTAGATGAATAATAACAGTTGAATACCACAGATGGTCGGTATGGTCATATGGTCAATATCATCCAAACAAACCTTCAGGAAGACAACTCATCCTAATCCTCTTTGGCTAATTTTATGGTGCATCATATTTAGCAGGGCTAGTGGACGTGGGCTTAAATTGTTTACTCTCTTTTTTTCCATTATGGTTTATTTTACATTATAATTTAAATTAAATTTTGTTTAATTTAAATTTTTTTATAATTTTTATAATTCTTGTAATGTTAGGTATGCTTTTATGTGTTTGTACACTATCTTTTATTAATGTATATTTATATTTTTTATTTATATTTCAAATATATATATATATATATATAATTTTTTTTTTAACCATTTAATTTGTAAAGTATCTGCGCGTGTTTAGGCATTGTGATTGTCACGTGGGCCGCGTGTGCATCCAACTTTTTCAACAATTTGAAAACTGACTGGCTCGCTTTCCAAGAAGATTTAATCGATCCAATATCTTGAACGAACGCAGAGAAGGAAATAAAAGAGGCTTAAGCGAACAGCCAAAAGCCTCGTTTTTTGTTGACTTCGGTGGTTAGCTCCGCGCACAACCGTTTGTCTGGGTAATCTTGAAACTTCTGTTTCCTCTTTTCTTTTCGTTTTTGTGCTCGTCTTCATAAGGGTTTCTATGATTTCTATGGATGATTCCCGAAACTTTAACGTGTGTCGGTGAAGAATTACTCTCAATGATTGTTTCGTCTATAGGACTTCGGCTTTCTTCGCACAGCTCTTCAAAGTTATCTTTGTTTCTGGGTTTTCGCTTTTTTATTTTTCTGTATTCCTTCTGAGGACTCGGTGTAATCACTCTTGAAACTCTTACGTTGTTGCTGAAGAATTACTCCTAATGACTGTTTCATTGCTGGGAGTTTGGTTTTCTTCGCAGATATGCACGAGCTATCATCTTTTCTTCTGAGATACTTTTTTTTTTTAAAAAAAAAAAAATGTATTTATTTTGTGTCGTCTGTGAGGATTTCTTTGTGATAGTTTGTGGAACTTTGCTGGATTGTTGAAGAATTACTCTTGATGATTATTTCATTCCCGGAAGTTTTTTTATTCGCGAAGATGCTCGAAGCAATAATCCTTTCCTTCTGGACTTGTGTTTTAGAACACATGTCAAGGCTTTATGTTCCTGAATTATAGCTTTATGCTTAGTTGTCTCATTTAATTTGAATATTGAGACACGTTGTACACTCAGGTACGAAAAATTGGATGTACGGTATCTTATTGGAGGAAAACCATACCTGAAATTTTTGGGGACTTTCTTCTGGGGAAAAGAATGGATATGAAATGTATAAAAAAGAGACAGAGGTTTCTGCCAATGGATCAGACAAAGACTCCTGATGGCATAATTTGTATTCAAGCTAAGTTCTCGAGAGTAAGAAGCCAATCAATTATTTTGATATTTTGTACTGTACCTTTATTGGGTACAGGGTACAGGGTACAGTGTACTGGATGTAGATAAGGCATATCAGTGCAGGTTGTGGTGGTGATCATACGGGAGTGAAGAGGTTAAAGGGAGAATTATCCTCTGCTTCTTAGTAAATTTTCTTGGACTGACAGTGGAGGGGCTAAGAAACGTATGAGGCATTTGGCCTCATTTATGTTGGTTTTGGAAGTCATATGGGAGTTTTAAGAAGTTCTAAGGGAGGATGGAAAATATTCTGAAGCTACACATTTACCTAATTTTGTAGGACTATTAGTGGAGGAACTACAAACCTTTCTATGATGTTGTCTCTTATTTGCGTTCATTTTGAAGCTAGCTTTAGTCCTTGGTTTAAGGTGTCTCAAAACCTTTTGATTTAATTGGTGGCCGAGGTCGTGGGCCTTGAACCCATGGAATGTGAGTTGATTACGAAGGTCCATGATTTTAGAAATGATACTTTAATGGAGAATGATTTTTTTAAAATTTCTTTAAGGACATCTCCAGAGGTTTAGTTAAAATGGCGAATATAAAGAAGAAGCTTGTTTTGTGAGATTTTTATGGCTTTCTACTAAATATTTCTTTATACATTTGCACAATATCGGTGCTTAATATTCTGGTATATATGGTATGATAAGTTTTGATGGGTATGTTCTATACTCGAACATACCAATTCATAGTATTGAGCAGTTTAGTTGACTTTCTTAGGCTGTAGTGTGGTTCTGAAACGCGTTCAGCACCGAAGAGGAAAAAGGAAGTTAAGTGAACATGGTGAGAAATCACATGCTGAAAGATGGATGGTCAGAAAGTCTCAATTAGAGCGGAAATGTCAACTGGTTATACCTTTGGATAAATTCAGTTGTTGCTGGTGCTAGTAAATTTTTAGATGGAACCACAGTGGCTTAGGAATGGAGGAGTGCAGAAATCTTATGTATTGTCATCCAAAAGAAGAATCAGCTCATTCCTGACGGATGTGAGGGATTCTAGCCTTCTAGCTTTCTGAAATGTTTGAAATGTCTGAAATGTCTGGTGCTTTTTGGGAAAATTGTTTCAGTCTTTTTTCTTGGGAAGTTTCTCCTCTTTCAAATGAGACATTTGACATATTGAGGCATAATGGAGAGGATTTTTGTAGTTATTACAGCTTGATTAGCAAAATGCAGCAAGGAGTGTCTAGCAAAATGGATAGTCATACTAATTACAGGAATTGGACTTTTATTTTTCAGATTTTCTCCTTTCTTTTGTTAGCTCTTTGAGAATTAGTTATGGTTTTCAAGATGCTTTAAAAGTTCAAGGAGTTTGAGGCATTGAGGTTTCTTTTATTTCCAGTTGATCCAAATTAGTTGCTTAGACAGTGACGGTCTAAATTGAATATCTATGTTTCTGGTATGGGGATTTTTTTCGACTGTATCAAGTTTGAATAATTCGATTCAAAATTTTTCTGATTAAATTTTGATGACTTTTAACTAATGCGTGAACTGACTTTGTTGCTCTATGCATTTTTGTACTCGAGCTCCCTTTTTACAAGTTTTGGTATATTTTATCTGAGATCACTAATTTTCCAAATTGGGCCTAAATACATGCTGAACAAGCAGATCACTGGTTTATGGATAAAGCAGTACCCCGAAAGGAGACTCCTGAGGAGCTGGCTCGAGAGTCACTTATTGCCATTTCTTATTGTCTACCAGATAAGGTTTCCACTTCAGAACACTCACCTAACAAGTTGAATGCTGAGAATCTTTCTGTAGAGATTGATGGCAATGAGGATGAGAAGCACAGATCTAAGCTGATTTCCATTTCCTACACAGAGTCACCAGACACCAGGGGTCTACCTGTTGCGCCAGGAGAACTCAAGGGTTAGCCTGGACTGTAGGACCCGTCTTATGAATACTATGTTATGTTGTATTCTAGAACTATGGCATAGTAAGCGCATGGATAAACTCTGGTGCTAATATACTGCTTGATATTCTGAAAGCTGATGTTGTTGTACCATGAACCCGCAGGGGTAGCGCACTGTTTTGAGTGGGGAAGCTATGTTTGGGCAAATGAATGAACACGCATAGGCATCCTCTTGAATTCTTTCTTTCTTTCTTTTTTATACTTTTTTTTGGTTACATGTTAGATATTTGATCTCTCCTGCTCTTGGGGACTGTTTTTGTGTATGCTTATATTTTGAAATCCCTTAGAGAATGCTTTCCGTAGGTGGTACAGGGAAATTGCTACGCATAAAGCCTTGTAATTTGAATTAGTTTTGTTGGTCGATCGTTGATTCATTAGGAGTATTTTAACATGATGTATAGATATGTAACAAATACCATTGCAGATCTAAGAGATTTCATCGACTCTTCCACTGTTTCTTCTTGTCAGTTTTCATTAAAAGAGTTGTATATTGCCCGACTTCTCTGTCATGTCCGACAAGAGCTAGGAGGCTTATACCTGTTAATTTTTGTCAAGCTTGTGATTTAGAAAAGGGCACCAAGCTGCCTTTTGTTTAAATTGGTACTGGGGCCATAGAGCCCCTCCAAAGAATTTCACAGGCGATATTCGGGATCCTGCTCCCAAAACTTCCATTTGATGGCATAAAAATAATTTGGTACACCCTTGAAAGTTGTAGTTTAATAATGGAGGGGAAGTACACCAATAACGTGCTCAAGGACTTTCTTTCTAAAAGCATATTTTTTTGGCGACATTCGTGTCTTCATGCACTTTAACAAAATGGTATGCCAAACGAAAATATAGACATATTACTAAGCTTGGTAGAACAATGTTCGTTTAGTCTTCAATACCAAAGAAATTTTGGTTTGAAAGTGTTTGCGGCAGCAGTATTTCTTATCAATAGATTGCTAAGTACCTTCCTTGAGATTAAATCATCTTTTGAAATCCTTATAACTGAGCCCCTTACTCTTTTCTTAGGACCCTTAAATGTTGGTGTTTCCGTCGCTGACACACAACTTACAAAGCAGTAGAGTATGCATTGCCCTTTGGAGCAGAGAAGAAAACGCATACAGTCTATTGTCTCAAACACACTCATTGAAAGCAAGAGACAAAGGTCACAAGTTGGACACACTGAACAGAGAAGACAAAAAACCAAAGGCCACGGCGGACAGCAAGATCATTGCATTTTAGATACGCAAAAATCGGAGCCACTGTTGAACCCATACTACCATGAATGGTCATTGAAAAAACTGAGACAAAACATAGGCACCCTGCTCCTAAATGAAATTCTACGAACAACTGATGAAATCTCAGAGCACCCAGAAGAGCATGCTGCACTGGAAAAGAGAAACCAAACGGCAAGCCACACTAAAGTCGAACACCATACCGATTCCTAAAACATCAAATTGATTGTTCGTTCTTTGCCAAGAGATTGTAATGTCACACCTTCTACAAGAACACCCTTTCACTTCAATTTTTCTTCAGTTCATCATGCTACTCATTGTGTATAAATCTAGCTACCGGAATACCTATAAAGGTTATCAGTTCATCTTCTTTCTATAATATAGTCCATGCGCGCAACTTCTCATTAATATGATGTGCCCTCCATCAATCCACTCACCATCAACATTGGTAGGGATTAGGGTAAAGGGAAAGGCTTAGTTATTTGATCCTTGACTTGATCCTAAATGGGCTTGAAAGCTTGGGCTTGCGTGACATTCATCTTCGACTATTGGAGCATCTAAATCCCGTATCTTTCCCAACTTTTTCTGGGGGGACAATTTTCAAGTTGCAAAGGTAAGGGGCCAAGGTGTGTTTCGACTTTTTGGTTTTATGGTTTCGGTTTTCTAATGAACAAGACTGAATACTAACATATTTACAGGTTCAAATGAAAATATAAATCGTGATAAATCATGAAAAAAAGAAACTCAAAAGTTTTATTCAATCCAAATAAATAGGCTAATATATGAGGAAGAATCAAGGATGAGAACTCCGGAAATTTTTAGTAAGAATGTCATGCAAGATTTGGAAATCTACTATTCCAAGCTTAACATTTGTGGGTCTGAGTTTCACTGTAGTGTATTAATCACTCGTACTTTCGGTATGAGATGATGTTTTACATAATTGCGAATCATATTTGGAACTGTTAATCATCATGTAATAAAATCTTTACTGATCTTCTTGAGTCATCTCTAGAATCACATAGGTGGATTACGGGAGTGTCGTTCTTGTCATATATGTTTGTCGTATTTTAAGTGCAAAAGTGACTCATCATTCATGCATTTATACCATTCTCGCATTGGCTGTAAAAAGAGCACTATCATCTATCATATTGCATACCATTATTGTCTTTATAGTCGGTAATGTGTAATGATTTATCCGTATCTTTCACTTTTGTCCCACTTCTTTATGAAGGAGACCGACCACCTAGAAAGATGAATTGTCAACATTCCAATTAAGAAAAGAACACTAGCTATTATATATATTGAAACACTTCTGACTAATTATGGACGTAACTAATACTATCGAGAGTAAACACATTAGCACGTAACCTTTTCTAAAATGAAAAAAAAAATGAATAGAAACTAGTTACAAATTTAGGGGTTGAATAAATTTTTCTTTTTAGTGGAAAAGAAAGTTTGTATTTGTAGAACTTAATGTACAAAAGTATAAGAGTATATTCTAATATTACAAAAGTTACAAAAATTATGAAAAGATAAAGGTTAAAAGTGTTCAAATTTCATTCAAAAATGTATTTTCTTGAAAGAATTTAACATTAGGATGTCAATTATTCTATTTTGAAAAAAATATCTTATATATAATAAATGCAATCTAAAAAAAATCTTTAGAAATTTTGTTAAGTAAAATCCTTCTTTCATTGCTTTGATAATCTATTACATACTTTTCTTTTACTTATTTTCAGAATTCTGAAATTCAAAAGGTTATAGTATCTTCTTTCTTCTTTCTTCTTTTACCTATATTCTTTTTTGTCTCCACTCTTGTTCTTTCCTTTTATTGTCTCATCTCCTTTCTCTTGTTTCGATGGCTGCAATATAGAGAAACTTTTGGATGGGTTTATTACTCTTCGACCAAAGGAATTGGGACCCCTGCTTTGAGAGGCAATTTAAAGTTAACTTCCATTATTGAATGACTAACCTCCCGATGAGTTCTTGAAAATCGTAAAGAGCTCAAGTTCATCGGGAAAGCTCCGGCATTGACTTCATGACTTTTACCATAAGCTGCACTTATATAAAGATCCAACAACTGACTGTCATTGAGTTGAAACAATGAAGTCTACCTTTTGAGACAAATGATACGAATGCAAACAGACGAATCCCACATGTTTTACTAAAAAAACACAAATAAAATATGTTATCCTGGTTTTGTTTCCCCATCAATGACGAAACTGGTGCTTTGCTGGGCACGTAATGAAAGTACACGATCAAGATTTTCCGAAGAGCATCTTTACGATATCCTAACCAGCATCTTCAACCTGCTTCCGGCTAATGTTGTTGTCAGAATGTGAAGATGTGGTTTGACATTCCCAATGGCATCCATAACTCCGAACCCAACCCAACATTAGTTTGACCGATTTGTCAGCGTTGGGTTTCTTTTTTGTTCAAAGTATATATGTTTCTTTCGAACAGACAGAAACAGTCTTATGTTTTTGCACCGGTTTACAATGCCACCCTCCATCAAAGGACGGAAGGTACCAGTTAGTTTTGGAGGCCGGCAAAAAAAACTATTTTGGCTCGGCGGAAAGGAGGAGGGAAATTATTTTGTAGCAGACTACCACCTTTCGGTGCTTCTTTGTAGCTAACATGATAAAAATTGCAGAAAGTATGGTATCTAATTGGAGCTCAGCTCTTCCAGAAATTAAAACCTTATTTTATTTCCGATTGCGGGGACTTCAACTCATATGTTACAAAAGTGACAAAGTTTCCTTTTGGGGATGTTGCTCCCAAAAATCCTGAGCATTACTGCCTATCCAAGGAAAGAAAAATCTGAGCATTATGACAAAGTTGGACTTGCAAGCATCTGTCTTTTGCCGCTGTGCCAACTTTTCTTTATGGGTCTGGTGGAAAATGGTGGCAGACCCTACTAGATGTTGAACAGCAGGTGCCTGGTGTCCGAGTTGGATTTCCACTACTTTTGTCTTTTATTCTGCAGCTTCAGAAGAGGATCTGACGCCGACGCATGCAAGTTTGCTGGACTTCCAATAGCCTTCTCTCTCTTGTTTTTCTTTGCAACTTTGTCGGTCGGTGTCCCTTTCTGTACGTGTTCTCCACCCATGACCGAAATTCTCTTTTTCCCCTCCGTTGTCGTACTCTTTTTTCCTTTTCCTTTTTTCTAACTTTGATAGCATTGGCTAATGCGTCATTATTTTGGTGTTTGCCCAATCTTCAAATTTAAAATGTGGCTGTATGGCTATGTCTCGCGGTGGAGCTCCCTTACATATCAGTTAACTATAGGTTCAAAAATTCAGCTCGGTTCCAAAAAAGATCATTTACCCCTAGAATACCGCTATGCCCGAACGGCCAAATGCGGCCAAATGCGGCCGAATATCAATGCAATGCCGCGAGTAATGTCTGATTTGTGGTCCTTTTGTTCTCTTCTCAATAGATGTGTCCTCATATCTACTTAATTTAGTTGTCCAAACTCAAATTCTTGAAGTAATTAAGATTGTTTAGTAGTATACTATAGAATCTAAGATAATGTTAGTAATTGAGTTAGATTACTTAATACATTTACTTGTAACTGAAAAATCTTTTACTAATTTATTACTTTTGTAGACTGTTTGAAATTATAGCCTAGGAGCTAAAGTGAGGATTGAAGGTTGGATACCTAAAGGATGGCCAGAGAAGACATGGACGAACGACAAATATAAAGATCTGAGTTTTGATTATTTCTTCTCTCTTTTAACAAATCAATTTGAATCAGTTTTATATACACTTTCCAATCAATAAAGCAGCAAGAGCAGAAAAATGTAATCAATTTACAACGTAAATGATTGATCGGAATAGATCAAAGCAGAGCTTTTGACCTTTGGCGATCTATGGCAGAAGATTTGGGTTCTACAACCCGAACGTAGGCAACTAGGGCTAGCGTGGCATATCTTCTAACAAGGGTGTTGACTCAACGACATATGTGGATAGTGTGCAGAACTCAAGTACGCATGTAGGTGCATCCTTTAAAAAACCCCCACAAATTGAACGAGCAATATAACTATAAGCTTGGACCTAAGAAGAGGTAAATGCACTAATGAGAGTCCTTTGATAAATACGTCTATTGGTTGATCCACAAATGAGATGAAGTGAAGATGTAACTATCCACACACTAGTTGCTTTCAAATGAAGTGATAAAAATTCTTAATATACTTGGTACGAGCATGAAAACATGGGTTGGTTGTCAAGTAAAGCACAAAGTGATTGCACATCAAAGAGTGGGTGGATGAGGCGGGAGAGTGCAAGGATCATGAAGTAGGCACTCAATCTACATAAGCTTCATAATGGTATCAGTGAGACATTTGTACTTAGCATTAATATTGGAACAAACCACCATATGTTATTCACAACAGCTCTAGGATATGAGATTACACCTGAGAAAGATGCAAAAGGCTCCAATCAAGTGGCAGTTATCATTGTCACCAATTCAACTAGCATAAAAAAAAAGGCCTTAAGGGTAATGGAAGGCTTCATGTGTAAAGAAAACCCATGCAAGTTGTGTCAGCTAGAAAGCAAAGGATGTGTTTGATAGCATGCTAGTGAATTGTAGGCTTATGAAGAAATTGAGAAGTGGATTGACAACATAGGCAATGTCTAGTTTGATAAGTGTTAGATACTAGGAGGGCACCGACAATACTACAAAGTAAGATAGAATCCATAAAGGGCTCACCATTTTAGAGAGACATAAACATTACTTTGGCATCCAACATCTTTGCTCAAATGAGAATCTCATGCGTGAATTTTGCTTGATAAAATAATAGGTTATCAATACTTTGATACCAAGAAAATAGTGAGAAGAACCATATCTTTGATGTCAAAATCTTGTTGTAAGGCAATGAGAAGACTAGAAAAAAGAGCTGAGGGGAATCCTATTAGGATGATATCATCTATATAAATGAGTGGAACAATAATGTATCTAATCGTGTGTAGGATAAAAATAAGGTGTTGTTTGCAAAATAAGAAACCCAAGTGGTGTGAGGAACATGCTTAGCTACTAATACCAAGACCCTGGAGCCTACTTGAAAGAGTGGTATAATTGACAAACAAGATCAAGGTGAGTTGGGTTAGTGAAACCAAATGGTTTTCTATGTAAACTTCTTCAAACAAGTACCCATGAAGAAAGACATTGGATATATTGAGTTGACACATGGAGCAACCATAGGAGTAAGCCAAGGCTAAGACAATACGGATGGTTTTTGGTTTGACAACGAAGCTAAAGTCTTAATGTAATGGATCCTAGCTTAGTGGTGAAAGCCCTTAGCCACTAGTCCTACTTTGTAATGTTCTAAAGATTTATATAAGTGAAGCTTCACTTTGCAAATCCATTTGCACCTAGTGAATTGAATGCTAAGTGGTAAGGAAACCATGGCCCAGGTGCCATTCTTAATAAGAGTAATGTACACAACTACCATTGCTTTGCAATAGTGAGAGTCCCAAACAATTTAAGGGAAATAGGTAAGCTCAATCTAAAGGTGAGCAATCACTTTCAAGGTATAGGTTTTTGGCAAGTGAAAGCTTGCCAAGCAATCATATAATCCTAAAGATGAATGATTGGTCTAGGAGGTGGGGGCTATCAAATTGAAGTAGTGGGTGGAATTGGTAAAGAGGGACTATAGGGAAAGATGAGTTTGGAAAGGATAAGATTGACTCTAAGAGTGAAGGAGATGATAAGGAATCTAATGTGGATAGAATAATAAGTATAAGTACTAGAAACATTATTGGAGATTCAAGTATTGGTGGTGGGGTAGGCCATGGGATGTTGATGGAAATACCTCCTCGCAAAACATTACATCAACTGCTATGAAGAACTTTTTACTATAAAGAAATAATAGTATTTGTGGTAGCTAAGTGGGTAACCCAAAACACACAAGCATGGACACGAGCATGGAACCAAGAAGTAAGCTTGTGAAGGGCATATGTCTAAAAGTTTGTGAATACCACACCATTCAAAACACATAAGTGACATTAGGAAGATGAAGGAATAAAATCTTCCACGATGAGAGATTGCCAATAACAAGAGACATAACGCAATTGATGAGGTAAACTTCTAGCTCAAAAGAAAAAGTTACAAAAATGAATAAGAATGACCATCTAAGTCATGTCGTGGAGGCCAGTTTCAATTATAAGTCTATGCCTCCATTTGGCTATTAGCTCTGAAATAAAGAGTAGGAGTAGGAAATCCTTTGGTGAGTTTCAACCTATGCTAAGTGATTGCAAAGAGCAAAGGAGAGAAACTTTGAGACAATATTACAATAAGTAGCTTGTATTTTGCTTCTCAATTGTTTATGACAAAATTGTAAGATATTAGAAAAATATCAAAAAAAATTGAGATTGTGTAAAAAAAGTATAAATCCATGAAATGTAGGAAAAATCATCCACTAATCACACACAATATTTATTATCATTAAAGTGATTAAAGGGGGTGGACCTCATCCATGAAATTACACTAATTGAAGTGGAGCAAAAGACTTAAATTGAATGGGCAGGTGCTCGTGATGGTGACTCTTCATTAGAGCACGCACCTTAAACGAGGAAAAGAAAAATGAGAAAAAATTATTTGCGTTAGACGGAGGAGACAAATAAGTGCCTTTAAAAATTGAGACTCGTACGTGATGCGAGGAGAGGAGCAATTCGTGTTTCCCAAATGACTAAGTTTGTGCCATCAAATCGTTCTTCGATGGCCAAATAGGGAATGGCTGTAAACATAAGAGTTGGATTTGGGTTTGCGAGTTAGAAATAGGGGGAACGGTAGGGGTCACAGAAGAAGATGAAGAGGCCATAGGTTTTTCTATTAGAGGGCTTGCGCTAGGGGGCTCTCAGATAACAAGTTAAAATGAGGATCGAAGGTTGGAGACCTAAAGGATGTGTGGAGAAGACGGAGACGAACTGCAAATATTAAAAACCATTTCTTGATGATTTTTTCCTCCCTATCTCTCTCTCTCTCTCTCTCTCTCTCTCTCTTTCTCTCTTTAAAGACTGGTTTGAATCAATTTATATACACTTGCCAAGGAATTTGAATCAAGCAACAATTACGAAAAAATGCAATTAATTTTCAATAGAAACAATCGATCAAAACATATCAAAACAAAGTCGTTGGGCTTGAACATCTATGGCAGAAGATTTGGGTTCTGCTACTCGAACGCCGGCAACTTGGGTTGATGGGGCGTCTCTTCTAATAAGGATGCTGACTGAGCTGCGGATATGGATAGCACATGTAACTTAAGCGCGCCTGTAGGTGTGTCCTTTAACACTAAAGAAATTTACCGGCAAAGGGGCTGATTATTCTTATTTCATTATTTTCTGAACATTTTTCGAGATCTTGACATACTTCACCATCATAAACCTTATCAAAATAGACTGCTAATATAAATTTTCCCAATTTTCAATGGCAAACCGATGTAAATTTTGGATTGAGAATTCAAAAGATAAAACGGGGGTCGTCCGTGTACAGTGTTTATCTTCAAGAAAACTCAGAAAAATTCAGTATGGTTTTCTTCTTTTTTCTTTTCGCTTCAAGTCTTTACACTTGTACTAGTTCTTTGACTAAGATATGGGGATCATCTTCAACTTGACAACTGGATTTTTTTTGTTGTTGCTTCTTTTTTTTTTTTTTTTGACCTTTTAAAGCTCTAAGCTTCTTTATGTTATCTGTAAAAGTTGAAATCTGAATTCTAAATGTGGCTCATGGTCTCTTCTCCGGGATATCGCGGCAATCGAAGACTCATTACCCTGCCTGGTCGGACACAAGGTCTTGGAAATCTGAATTCTAAATGTGGCTCATGATCTGTTCTCCGGGATATCGCGGCAATCAAAGACTCATTACCCTGTCTGGTCGGACACAAGGTCTTGGAAATCAATTTCAGGGAGGACCTGCCTTGCTCGACTTGTTTCCTTGATTATTTTGCCATTGGCTGATACTTGCCGTCCGTGTTGCGCCTGTAATTGTTTTCAATCAATCGGTGCTTAGTACAAGCACTACGGCTTGATTTAGAACCTGCAAAGAGGAAAATCTCCGTATTAAATTCAGGAATAGTATAGTGATTAAATTTATGCCGTCCATTGAAGGGTTCCAAACAAGGGAAAGACGCATTTGGAGGCCCAAGACGGACGGACAGACACGCATGCATTCTCAACGGACACTGTTTGTTTTCTTTATTGGCCGGAGTATGATGGTGCTGGAGAGGTTTCAGGGACAGATCAACTGATACAAAACTGTATTCGTGGTTGAATAAATGACAAACTAGAAAATCTGCAGAACAGGGAAATGATCCAAGAAGAATCTGAACAACCATGAGAGCCATTAGTTGTGTTGTCACTTTGGGGAACATATCATTTATGCCTTTTGTAAGGTCTTTTGTGTTATGACTTGCGGCCACTAGTTATCAGATATTGTCCACTATCTCATTTAGACAAAGGCCAACCAAGTCTGCTTTAATAGTGTTGCCATTCCATCCAATCAAGTCATTTGCTTTTAAGGCACTGTTAGAAATGCAGCTCTAATCACCTTTTGACAGCCATATGCTGAAGATAATTATTTTGTTATTATTGTTATTATTGTTATTATTGTTATTATTTTTCCTCTTTTTCTTCCCAAGAACTTGAAGAGATGTGACTTACCATCCGTTCTAATCGATTGCCCCCCAGTATTTAGACCTTTTCTGACAAAGTTTTGAAAAAAACAAAAAAGAAGACGAAGAAGACGAAGAAGAAAGAAAAGCTGCCATTAAACCTTCCCTGGGCCCAACCCAAATCTTAAACCTCTTTATCCCTTGCCGGCAGCTAAAGTTTTGATCTGGAAATGAGTAACAACAGTGTCTTTGACCCAGGGTGAAGGCATGTTATTAAGTGAGGGAGGGGTTTGAAACAACTTTTAGCTAGTGGGAGGCAATGGTGGGGGGTGGATCATTGACCTACCCATTGAAAAGGTGGCAGGGCCAAAGTTTTTATACCAAAAGGGGCGGGTAGTTTAAGTGGAAACTAAATCATCTTTTTGGGGGACAACTTTTGAAGGGAATGGGCATCGAATTTTGACATTTGCTACCACAATTAGTTTCATTAGAATTCCATATGAAATGTCGGTCGCCACTACATTTAAAGTCGATAATCCTTTTAGATAGCGTGAGATAGAATATATGACCTCTTAGAGTAGGAGCAGTAAATGGATTCAATTAAGAGCAAAAGCTACTCGTTAAAGTATTTATGTGTTGTATTGCAATATGGGCTAAATATCCATGTCCTAAAAAGTAATCATTCGTGCAGTTAAAAGTGAGATTGGCTGGACTTCTTTCTCTCAAAATTTCTTTTGGTGATTTTACATTGTTCTTAACCTCTTAAATGTTTCATCTTTGATTACTAATTCAACAGCAATGAGCCGTTATTATTATTATTTTTATCATTGAGAAAAATCAATGACAAATTGTGGGGATGGGCTAGAAGTAAAGCTGTGTGTAAAGAATTGAGAAGTTATCCCGGCCAGGAAAATCTTTTCAGGAAGAGTTTCTTTCAAACAAAATAAACAGATTTATCATTATTTTAATCAAATTAGTTGGGATTTTATCAGTTTAACAAGAGATTAAAAATAATTAAGATTTTTGAAATATGGGATATTGGTAAATGGGTCAGACATTGCCGGTTTTTTCTCTGAATGTGTGATTGTGATTGTGATTGTGATTGAATTTGTAGTTGCTGGGAGAGTTTTGTGGCTATTATGTGCAATGGTTTCGGAGTTTCTGGACACGATCCATGTATGCATGCGTGGTCTTAATGTAATTCTTTGATCATTAAATGGTGTTAAGAATATTCACAGTTCCTCGTTAGATATCACTTGTTGGGGCTCTATTAGATTGCATCATCACTTACGTATGGGAATGAATACACAACAACACGATTGCATACATTCACAATAATATATTTAAGGAGGTTCAAACTAATATAATATTTTACATTCTTATAATCTCTTTTGATTGATTATTTTAATTTTCTTTTTTGGAACTTTTCTCTCACTAAGCAAGTGGTTCTGTCATTATCTAAAAACATGAGGCATTCATCGTAAATTCATCGGACTCGACAACCAAACTCTTCGGGAGACTTTCTCAAACAATCAGCCAGCCCCCAAAAGGCTTTCTTATTAAAATAGCAAACCCACTAAGTTATTCTAAGCTTCATATAAATAATAAAATATTAAATCATACCGTTTAACAGAACTGTTCAAAGTGATCCTAACAAGTAGTCGTCCCTAATATGTCCTTTCGGAGGGGTTTAGTTACCTTTTGTTATTGTATTTCCTTTCTTTGTCTGCAGGCAGGAAAGTCTAGATTAGTGATCTCGTGAAGGGTTGAGATGATGATGATAAAGAATTACTGATTCCACTCTTGAGGACAGCAAAAAGGAAAAGAAATATGATTGGAGTAAATAAATAGAGTCTTAAGCGAATTTTGGGTATGAAATCCAGCTGCAAATCAGCGGAGGTAGCTTTTGACAGAGTCGCAGTGGTTAGTATAAGCTGAATGAGATGAGGAGTTAAAAAAGAATTGTGATCCACTTGGGTAGTGGTCTAGAGGAAGTAGTTGCTTATTTTTTGCTATTTTCGACTAACAACGTTGCATAGTCAGTTGTCGATGATCGGCAGAGTGCAAGTGTGGCGTTTATCCGGTAAGACAGAATGATAAGAACGGAAAAAAGGAGAAGAAAAGGAAAGTTACCGAGGATTTTGATGAAGAAAAGGATAGAGAGAGAGAGAGAGAGAGAGAGAGAGAGAGAGAGAGAGAGAGAGAGGAACAGGTTTGTGGTCTGTCCTAGCCCCAAGCGCGAGAAAACGGTTGGTCGGAGGAGATGGGCATTGAGAATGAGTACAGGCTAAAAACACATCAAACTGTGAGCCCCGACCAGAGATAGGACGAATGCATATATTTTTAGAGAATCACAACAACTTAGAAGACGACAAAGGAATTTTAGATATATTAGATATATGCCGGCCAGCTCTCTATCCCCATCAAAACAAATTACAACTGCCAGAAAACCAGTCTACAGCTTTCCTTTTCTGCTCCGTCCTGTAAGCGCTCTCTACCACTAGCTTTGTCTGGCGCACTCGCCAACGTTGGCGTGGGAGTCTATAAAAGGAGGCAAAGCACAGAGAAAGAGATTGAGATTCAGGTTGAGAGGGAAGTGTGTGTGCTTTGCTCCTGGCAGTGGGAGAGAGAGTTGGAACGAACGAACATTGGTATTGGTGACCACTCATAAGAACACAAAACCTTTCAAGTTCTAATGGAGTTGGGTTCCCTCTGGGCGGTCGTCTTGGGCGTCTTCGGTGCTCTGGTGGCCCTGCAATGGTTTCTCAAGAACGCTAATGGGTGGCTCTTTGAAACCAAATTGGGTGAAAAGCAGTATTCTCTTCCTCCTGGTGATCTGGGCTGGCTTTACATAGGGAACATGTGGTCCTTCCTCCGAGCCTTCAAGTCGCATGATCCTGATTCCTTCATCTCCACCTTTGTTTCCAGGTCATAGCTCTCTCTCTCTCTCTCTCTCTCTCTCCTTCTCTCTCTCTCTCTCCTTCTCTTTCTCTGCATATTTGTCCATCTCTGCACTTAACGACGCCTAAATTGTTCCGCTCTCCGCGCTTGCCGTGTCTGTGTGTCTGTCCGTGCGCGTGTCAGTGAGCGGGAGTGAGAGAGAGTACCGAGGGAGCTCCGAAGCTATAGCTCCACCACTACAGTTAAACTAGAGGGACCACGCGAGGGCCTTTTCGGAATCCGGAAAATTCACTTCCCTATGTAAACACCTCCTCCTCTAAGTTACCAAACTAGCCATCCGAGGTGATTTGAAAAAAAAAAAAAAAAACATTGGGAATGCCTTCTCCTGTCTGAAATCTCAATGTACCTTGGTGCGTACGGAACCTCCAGAGAGCTGGCCTAATTTTGGCATTTTCAGACTCGCCATTCGCCCGCCCATACCTACTTGTTCATTTCATCGTCTTTGAAGATCCGTAGGCTAAGGTTTTAGCATTTTCCGCTTTGCAAACATCGACACTCTCTCTCTCTCTCTCTCTCTCTCTCTCTCTCTCTCTCTGTTGAGGAGCAGTGCCGTGGTCCATCGCGACGATGGAATGCTCCAAACTTCACCGTTCTTTTCTGTAGCCGGAGTTGGCAAAGGACAAACTTTTCTTTTTGGGCCCTTCAGCCGTTAAATCCAAACCGCTGCTTTCAGTGCTCAGCTTTTAGGATGTTAACGTCAGCATGTGCTTCTCTCTCTCTCACACACACACACATCGCGGCCCTATTGGTTCGCAAATGTTCTTATACTTCACTGACCTCTCTTCCAGGTCAAAACTCCATGCTTGACATATCCCACTACAATGAACGGCGTCAGATCTCACGAGTTAAGCTTTATAAACCCTATTAGAGTTCCTCTAAGAAGCAAGACGGTATGGTAGAAGAGCATATAACCCGTTTGGACACATAATGAAGCAGACTTAAGTGGTTTCACTAGTATAATTCTTTAGTAGAACGAATGCGACTAATCTAATAAAAAGTTATGATAGTGCCGTCAGAAAGAGATCCGGACTGGAGAACTGTAGACTACTGTGTGCACTGTGTGCACTGTGCTATTCACGCTACAAACCAAACACTAAATTCCCTCCGATGGCTTGCATTTTACCTTAAAGAAAGTCACTCAGATTTGTCATTTTGAGGAACTTGGGTCACTTTGGTAAGGCTTTTCTATCGCTGATGGTATATGCTTATTTTTCTTTGCCTGTTGCTGTTGACATTGGAATTGATGAAGTTTTTTTTTCATCTGAGGCCGGCACTTCTTGTTGTTTTACATAACGTTGCATGATTCTTTATACTGCAAGCGGTGATAGCCTTTTGCTGAATAAAAAAGTGAGAGACTTCACCCATTGTAGCAGCAACAGCTGATATCCGGGCCCCCTACCTTTTGAGAAACTTGGCCTCCTCACTTTAGAAAGATAAAGAATCTTACAACTAGCTATGTACGCTTCTGTCTGATTGGCAGTCAATATAACTCATGTTTGATCGACCTGATAAACCGATAAAGGTAAAGAAGTGGACAAAAAAGAAAGGGGGCACGCAACAAAACTTCCTAACTATTGGTGTTTCAAACTATCAGACTTTAATTCTTTTACTTTGAAGAATCCAAGGTCACATGATATGTTTTGCATTTCGACTTACATTAAGGGATACTCATAGCTTTTCTATAACTTGAGTGTAATCATTTTTGTCCTTGAGATGAGTGTCAAAGCAAAAAGAAACAAGGAAAATAAGTCACATCATCAGAATACTTCCAAAAAGGAGCCCCGGTATAGAAAGAACACGTATCCAGTAGTTTCGAGCGTTGGTGCCTGTTATTTGTGTCAAGTGGTACAGTGGTTCACTGTCAAATACCAGGACTGTTTAGAAGCCAAAGTTCTTAAAGTAGTTCTCATTTGGGATTTCAACTCCCATTTGCAATCTTGTTTTGTTATGTTGAGGTGGAGTTCGATTAAGGTGCTTGTCATTTATCATCCGATTTGCAAATCTTTTTATGCTTGTGTTGCGTTGTAAAGATATTTGATCAATCGGGTCTCACTCTTTCGGCGGTGTCTTCCGAGACAATGTGTGTGCGTGTCACCACAACTCTTTTCCTTTCACCCAAAAGACAAGAAAGAGGAGAAGAAAAGTTTACTGTAGAAGGGGGGAAGTATTGGGACACTTCAAGTAACTGGAAAATCTAGAATGAGTGATTCTAGTCCTGGTACTGCCACAATTACTAGTTCACATCATCTAACTCTTTCCAACGGATGTGACAAGAAAAGATTTTTTTTTGTCCCACCTTTTAGTCACATGATTTGGATCCTTCGCTCCAAGAAATGGGTCTTAAGCAAAGTATGCCCTTTGAGTATAGAATGTGTGTAGTAGGCATTTTCAGTCAAAATGTCATAACCCTGATTTTCCAATAATGCAGATTTGGACGTACTGGAATGTACAAGGCCTTCATGTTTGGAAGCCCAAGTGTGATAGCTACAACACCTGAAACATGCAGAAGAATTTTGACTGACGATGATTGCTTTAAGCCTGGGTGGCCTCGATCCACCACTGAGCTCATCGGAAGGAAGTCATTTATTGGCATTTCTTACGAAGAACATAAGCGTCTCAGGCGGCTTACAGCCGCTCCAGTCAATGGCAACGAGGCATTGTCGGTGTACACAAAATATATAGAGGATAATGTAATCTCTTCCTTGAACAAATGGGCAACAATGGGAGAAATCGAGTTCTTAACTGAGCTCCGGAGACTCACTTTTCGGATAATTATGTATATTTTTCTTAGCTCAGAGAGTGAGCCGGTAATGGAGGCTTTGGAGAGGGAATATACGACGCTTAATTATGGAGTTAGAGCCATGGCAATCAATCTTCCCGGATTTGCTTACCATAAAGCACTGAAGGTGAGTATTGTCTTCTTTTACAGTCATATTTTCCTTTTAAACTTCTGTCCAGTTGAAATTCAATCTCTAAAGAGTCACTAGGATTGCAGAAACTTAATTTTATGCTTAATTTTTTTCTGTTCAGTGAAAGAACTAAAAGACAGATAGAGTCATTGTTTTCCAGGCTAAATAAGTTCATCTATGAGTGATTTATGAAGCAATCATTTTCTTATATGATATCTAAATTGAAGAATGTTAAACTGTCATTTCAGGCTCGAAAGAATCTTGTGGCCATATTTCAATCTATTGTTGACGAAAGAAAAAAGCAAAGACAGTGCAGCGCCCTAATAAAGAAGAAAGATATGATGGATGCTTTGCTTAATGTTGAGGATGAGCATGGCAGAAAGTTGACTGACGAGGAAATTATAGACGTTTTGTTGATGTACCTCAACGCAGGTCATGAGTCATCAGGCCATACCGCAATGTGGGCTACCATTTTCCTCCAAGAGAACCCGGAATATCTTGAAAAAGCTAAGGTATTGGAACCCAGAGATAGCTCCATAACATCATCATCTAGTTCCTGAACGCTTTGTCCCCCCAGTTGGGGACTATCAAGTTTACACCATTTTGGCATGTTAAGTGCCATCTTTAACTTTAATCATTCTGCATCTCAATTTAGACATTGCCAATTTTGAGAACTTCTTTAGTATAGTGTTCCTGTTTGCTGTAGATGAGGCATAACAGTTTAATTAACAGCAGAGTAGTTTAATTGACCAACAAGGAAAATTCATCACAATCCAGCACGATTATATGAATGTCACAAGGATTGTTTGCATGTGTCACTAAGGTCAGCAGAAGGTAAGAAATTTGGCACTAATGGCCTTGTGAATGAGAGACCAATATGTCAGTCAAGTAGTGGATAATTTTGAACTTCCCATTAAGCACACCGGAATTTTTTTTTCTTTTTTTCTTTTCATGAATATGCTTGCCTTGCACACAACGAATTGCTTGTCTTATTGAACCAAGCAAATGATTCAATACTGTTTTGACATAGGTTCATTTTTCTATTGCCTTTGAGCGGCTTGTTATCATGCAAACAAAATAAGCTTCTTATCAAAATTTTGTGGCCGTGATATTCAAACGCTAAATTTTGATATATGAGCTTGAGGGGTATGTTTTTTGTGACTGTCCTAGTACAATTAATATCTAGGGTACAGTTAATCTTGCATTAATCATTTTTCCCTGGCCATCTTCTCCGGCAGAGTTGCATTCATTGCTACTCCAATTTTGACTTTACAATTCTGTTGTTTACAACTGCAGGCAGAGCAAGAGAAAATCGTAAAGGAGAGGCCACCAACACAGACGGGATTGACACTGAAAGAAATTCGAGAAATGGAGTATCTTTCCAAGGTACATTACCCCTGAGCAGAAGTTCATTTTTACTTGGCCTGCATTCACTCAGTTTGGTATAACTTGCTTTTTGTGCCTTTTTTTTATCTTATGAAGGTGATTGATGAAACTCTTCGTGTGATAACATTTTCACTAACCGTCTTCCGAGAGGCAAAAACAGATGTCAATGTGGGAGGTAAGTTAATATTCTGGATTGTATTTCTTTTAAGTTTTCTGATATGTCTATGAGGCATGTTAAATCTCGTAAGGTATTGTGTTCATACGTTCTGTAATAGAGAAAGATTTGCGTATAGATGATTCACCAGAAAACACATGCTTAACAGGAATAATTTGTAAATTCACCTCATAGGGAAATATCTACTTCCTCTTTATTCAAGAAAATCTTTCCGTAATAATTATCTCAAAGGTAAATTGATAGGGCAGCACCTTTGGCACGAGAAGAATGTGCTTAATTACAGAACGTATGTGATGCTTATGATTTTGCTAATGGGGACTAAGTTCTTTTCAGGTTACACCATTCCAAAAGGTTGGAAAGTCCTTGTCTGGTTTAGAAGCGTGCACCTAGATCCGGAAATTTATGCAAATCCAAAGGAGTTCAACCCTTCCAGATGGGATGTATGTATTTCATTAATCCAGAACCTTTGTCTTGCTTCTAATCAGTGAAAAGTTTTATATCTTTGTACTTCTGCAGTTATGTCTCGTGCCAGATACATGTTTAGTTCTGTGAGGTAGTCAGAGATTTGATAACCTGCTTCACATTGTGCAGGATTTTATACCCAAAGCAGGAAGCTTCCTTCCGTTTGGAGCAGGAAGCAGGTTGTGCCCTGGAAATGATCTTGCTAAGCTGGAAATCGCTATTTTCCTTCACCATTTTCTCCTTAATTATAAGTGAGTTTATCTTGCAAACTTTTCTTCTTCTTGTGCTAGCTTATTAATTTTCTATGGCAATAACAGTTCTGAATACCATTCGTTATAAGCCGGTGGATTATGGGGTGTTCATAGGTACCAAGTCCCAAATTAGCTCCTTACAAGTCCAGTTGTTAGTGTCAAATAGCAGTGTACTTAGACAAGCATTTGGAAATGTATCTGATTCTTCAATCTTTTCATTTTCGTGGTACAGACTGGAACGGCTTAACCCTGGAAGCCCAGTGATGTACTTACCGCATACAAGGCCAGTTGATAATTGCTTGGCAAGAATCAAAAAGTGTCCTACGTCATCAAAGTAAGGAAGGAAAGGAAAGGGAAGCGTAAATAAAACAGCATACCATGTCCCTTCGCTTCATTCTCCTGTTTCCACATCTTTCCTGGCGCTTGTGAATAAGAGCTTAATAGGCTGCTTAAGTTCTTGTATTCTCGATACCTGATCTTCGGTCTAATTTGTCCTGATAGAAGTTTAAACAAGCTAGTCATTGTGGCTACTATAGGTACAGAAATGATCATTGTAAGCAGCATAGTGTGATTAATATAAGTATCTAAGCCTTTGCAATTATCAAAATCTTAAGCAAGCAAGGACTTCTCTGCAACTTCTGACAGGAACGAGAGCTGTCTGAGATGACCTGATGAGATTATTCAAACTATCTGTAAGCCATTAACAGGCAGCTTAGTGAAACAATAGTAGTGATGAATATCGTTTCTTTAACCTCTTGAAGAAGCTGCCGGAAGAGGAAAAAAAATCTTTTACACCAATTGTGTTAGAAGTGGCAGCACACGTACAAGAAAACTAATATCGATGAAAATAAAGCCAGAATCAAAATTTAGGAACTTCTGGTTTTAAAATCTTTGACAACCATGGTTACAAGCAGTAAGTACTATCTTTTCGTTTCAACTATCAAAATCTAAAGCCTATTGCAATAGGTTTCATATTGAAGAAAAACATATCGATTCAAGCACTAATTCATAAATATGAAAAGAATGTAACTTAGAATCTATTAAAACATGCTTATATGTGGGTGAAAAGTTTCCTCTTTCATTGATAAAGCAAGAAAACCCTAATACAAGCTATATTAGAATGGGTGATTGACCCCGTAATAAATTAAAACTGTTCTATACATGTCTATAAATAAAAGAAGAAAACTGAAGAATACTCGTCAATGACCTGAAGGGGCGCCCTATTCTGCCCCATCTACACATGTTCTCTGTGATATCGGCTAAGAAGACTTCACAGTAGCTACTCAAGTAGCTGTTGTGCCGATGTGCTACTATGCTGCTAGTGCTAAGCTACTAGCCATAGTAGCTTAATCAGTGCAAGTGGGATGGTTGATGTGGCAGCCATGTCACTTCTCATATCCAAACATCCCCCCTTAAGCTAAAGGTCAATAGGAACTGATGACATTTAGTTTTCAGAGGAGATGAGCATGCTGTTTTACTCCTAAATCCTTTGTAAAAACATCCGCTAGTTGATCTTTGGTTCCAACGTGTTGGGTTCTAATGAGGCCACACTTGATCTTTTCCCTAACAAAATGACAATCAACATCTATGTACTTAATATGCTGATGTACCATGGGATTTATCAATAGCTCCATTACGGCCTTGTTGTCACAATATAAAGCCACTGGTCATGAGACTTCAATTCCCGCATCTCCTAGAAGGCCTAACAACTAGATGATCTCATATGATGTGAAAGTCATAGCTCGATACTCCCCTACAATAGAGGAGAAAGATACCATTGCTTATTTCTTGCTCTTCTAAGAGATGAGTGTCTCTCCAAGCATAACACAAAAGCCAATGACTAATTTTCTCTCAACTTTGCAAATGGCATAATCTGAATCACAATATGTTTTCATTCTATAACCTCCAAAAGCAGGAATGAGCAAACTTGTGCCCAAGTAGCTCTTTAGATATTTTATTAATCTAGTGGCTGCTTCCCAATGAGATTTCTTAGGTAAATGCATGAATTGGGCCAAATTGTATACAATGTAAGAAATGTTAAGTCTAGTGATGATGAGATAGTTTAGCTTTTCTATAAGCTACTGATACTTGAGTAGTTCACTCAGAAGTGGATCATCATCTCAAGGCACTTCTTCTCCCTAATCATGATTAAAAGTGGTCAATGACAAATTGGTGCCTATAGGGTTATCCATTAGCTTACTACTCCCCAATCCCATCTCATCTATCATCTCAAGAATTTTCTTACATTGACTCAAATGGATGCCTCTATCATCTTTAAGGATCTCGATCTTAAGGAAAAACTTGAGATCTCTCAAGTCTTTAATATGAAAGATGAAATGTGGGTTTGCTTTCAGTTCTTATATCTCCTTAATGTCACTGTTACTAATAAGTATATCATCAACATAAATCATGAGGATGACAATAAGGTTACCTTTTCGTCAAACAAACAACAAAGTGTCACGCATGGAGTCTTGATAACCAACTATGAGTAGAGCTTCTGTGAACTTCTCATACCATTGTCTGGCTACCTGTTTGAGTCCGTAGATGAACTTCTTCATTTTATGATGGTTTAGTCCATAGTTGGGTGTCACTTTTGCCCTCCGACTTTCATGATGAATTGTTCCTCGTTCTTAATTTATGTCACACAATGTAGTTTCTTTTATGTATTCAAGCTTCTCCTTAGTTGACTAAACCATCACAAAATGTAATTTTGACATCCAACTAATTGAACACTAAAAGTAATCTATATATGTCCTTTGTAATAAGAATTGGGGGGCAAAAGTGATTCATAGAAAAACACCAAATTTACATGTTTTGGAAAGACACCCCTATGTTCATGAAAAAAGCAATCTATATTTGTCCTTTGTAATTTTTTCTCTACAATTTACCCCATACATGCAAATTTATAATTTTTTACAATGAAATATATTTACTTTAAATCTCAAAATCTCCCTTTGTATCAAAATTAATGTAACAACTCTACACTATAAGATAGATTGTGTTGGAAATAATAGTATTAACCATCTGCAAAGGTAGCATCGTAGGATGGAAGTTGTGTGACAGGTTGTTAAGGTGACAACTATACAAGTAGATGAGGGAAATAGGCATGAAGTAGCCTTGCCTTTGTACGTGTAGACTGGAACGAAGAAGAAATAAATGACTCAGTCTTGTAGAAGTGGAACGAAAAGTAGCATGAAGAAGATTTTGTGTAGCTCGACGAAAACCAAATGTCTAAAAGGTAGGACGAAGCAAAAGATATGGATAGCTTTTGCTTTTAAGTAGTATAAGTTTTCGTGTTGTTGTTTTTGATTGACTTGTGTTGTTGTGAACTAGTATTTCTTGTGTTTTGAATTTCCCTACATACTTTGGTTTGAAGTAATCCAATTATGGTTTTAGCTCCTATGATTTCCATTTAATCTTAAGTGTTATGCAACTGTTTGTCTCAAATGTGTTGTGCGAATGGCAATCTAGATTTTCAAAAAGAGGGCTTTTCATCTTCTGTTCAAATCCTTATGAAATCCATTAGATTAGTGTAAAATAGTGAGAGATGTCAAAGCTTTTGGTTGTTCTAATTTGAGCTAGTACTCATTTGTGTTCATTTTTTGACATCTGGAGTTCATGGCTCCTCACTTGGTCAACCTTTCAAATGGGTTCCTTTATCTCATTTGGCGGTCTCATGATATGAAACATGGAGGGTCTAGATCAACCAAAGGTTGGGTTTGACTCCAAGGAGTCCAAGTTATAGTACAAGTGGTGGGTCCTGCAGGTTGACCAAAATTGTTCCAATAACAAAACTCGCTATGCTTGATTAAAAACTTTCTTACAATAGAAATACTCTTTTTTACAAACAAAAAAAAAAAAGTGGCAATATTTTGTGCGGTTGAGATCTTATTTCATCGCTTATTGTATTATATTAACTAGCTTGCACAATAAACGCTAGACGGCCTTGAAAATCTCCCTTCTAGCTTGCTTTTGCTGAAAGAATCTTGGAGCGGCACCTATAGCTTTGTCAAGAGTTTACAGGAATGGCCAGCTCCCACTTCAACTTCTACCATTGCCCATGGTGCTCTCCTCTTGCCCTATGTCTTCCCACATTACGAGATTTTTAACTCAAAATTACCCTTACCTGTTCTTCATCGTCGAAACTATCAGTTTTGGTCAACATAGATGACAAGTTATTTCACGCTAGGTCTTTGGGAGGCTATGGAGAAAGGGATTCCACAGGTGCCTAATGAAGAAGAAATGTCTCAAGTGGAGAAGGAAAGACATAAGAAGAATTAAGAAAAAGAGCCGAAGACGCTGCTTATATTGCAACTTACTATGGTAAAGAACGTCTTTGACAAAACCGCCGATGCTATTACAACACACAAAGCTTGGATTTCTCTAAAGAATGAATACTTAGGTATTCCCAAGGTGCAACATGTTAAAGGTCAAGCATTTTAAGAGAGATTTAGAATTACTTAAGATGTGTGATAATGAATTTGTTGTAAATTATTATTCTTGAATGAGTCCAGTGGTTTGTCAAAGTAGAAGTCTTTAGGAAACTTTCCCTAATAAACATGTGGTAAAGAAATTCTTTACAAGTCTCAATGAGAAATTTGACTCTATGATTACAACGCTAAAGGAAATGGAAGGTTTCAACAACATGCCCCTTAATGAACTAATGGGTTCATTAGAAGCCTTGAAAAAAGAACATCTAAAAAAAAAAGAATAAAAGGGCTTTAGAAATTACAATGCAAACATAGAACCAGCCAGGAATAATGAGGATGACAAAGGAAAGGCACAGATTCCCACAGTGCAAAGTATGAAAAATGAATCAAGAGGAGAAACATTGCTAGCAAAAAGGAAAGCCTCAGTGTTTTCATTGTTTTAAATTCAACCATATAAAAAGAAGAAAATTTTAAGTTAAAAGATAACTGTTAAGCCAATTACTCAGATAATAAAGAAAGTGAAGCAGTGTTGTTTTATGTGTATCTTTCCTCAGTGAGTGATGATTTAGAGACTTAGTTTCCCAACAATGGGTATAGCAATCATATGGTCAACAATTTGAAGATTTTTTGAAAGACAGATCTATAGCCACTCAAGTTCGACTAGGCAATTAGGAGTTACTTAAGGTTGAGGGTAAAGGAGATGTGTCTATCCAAACCAAGGATTAGACTCGAATTCTAAATTGTTGTTAGTACCTAAATTGAAACTAAACTTGTTAAGTGTGGGATAGATATAAATAGTAGAGAATGTGTATCCATTGTTGTTTATAGGTAATTTTTGCCTAGTATTTGATTAAGATGCTAGGAAGCTTACTAAGGTTAAGATGGAAAGGCAACAAAATTTTTCCTTTAAAATGAAGCATACTTGTTCCAGAGCTTTTAGACACAGTGGAAATTGATACATGAATGTGGCATAAAAGGTTTCGCCACCTAAATTTTAAAGCATTAAAAGAGCTACATGATAAGGAAATGGAGATTGTTATACCTTCAATAGAACTTAGAGAAACTATGTTGGAATTGTCAAGTTAGAAAGAGTCATAGAATGTTGTTTGCCATGAGTAGTAAGTGAAAAGTCCCTTAAGTAGCTAAGAGAGGGTTTGACACCTTGGCCTAGTGGTCAAACAAGGTGGTCTAAGATCTCTTGGTCTAAGGTTTAACACTTAAGTGCATGTGCAGGCATATATGTTTTATATATATATGAAGAAAAAAAAAAGTGAGGTCTTATGGAGATGTTATCATTTGTTGCTTTAGGAACTAAAAGGATACTTAAGGAAAGTATAGTCATTGAGCTAAAAGTTGTGCATTAAGACTTGCACATGATTCAGAACCCATTATGTTAACTTCTTGCCATCATAGGAACTATTCAAGTTTTTTGAAAACTATAATAAGTCAAATAAAACCAATAAGTGTTATGCATTAACAATTAAACAATAAGACTTATTCAAAATAGGTATGACATTTATTTGATTATTGAGATTTAAATCAAACATAAATGAAAGATAATCAAATCAAACCAAATCAAATCCATATGGAAATAATAATTGTTTTGTAGCCATTGAAATCGAATTTTTCCTAACAATAAGCAAGAGAATTAAAGTCCATTAATTATAACTTATTTGTACTATTATGAATTAATGAGAACTAAAACATGTGAAGAGAAAAGATATTTTTGTTCTCTTGATAGATGATTGCACTAGTTGTTCTCTTTATAGATATTTTGTTCTCTTTATAGTGTATTGTATAAAAGAAAATTCTAAGAATTTTGGAACGTTTAGGAGTTTAAAGTACTAGATGAATAGGATTTGGGGAAAAATAGTAAAATATTAAAAAGTGATCAAGAGTGAGAGTATTCTTATGAGGAGTGTGATAGATTATGTACTCAAAAAGGGATAAGTAATTAGTTCACAATAAGTTTTTACCTTGAACACAATGGTGTGAGTGCAATGAGGAGTAGAAAAATCATAGAAATGACAAGCTGCATGTTGGGGAAAAAGGAAAATGCCAAAGTTAGAGGGAAAGGTTATCTATATAGCTATTTATGTTCCAAATAGAATTCCATCCAACCTATGCAAGGAATGACTCCATAAGAGGCTTGGACTAGTAAGAAGCCCTTGCTACAATCTCTAAGGGTTTTTAGAAGTATATGTTGTATGCATTTGCTAGATTATTTAAGAGGAAAGCTAGAAAAGAATGATAAAAGAGAAGTAATCTTAGTATATAACATGCAATCCAAAGGTAGTTGGAGATTAGATTGATTTAGAGCAAAACAAACTAGTAATAAGGAGGGATGTAGTGTTTAATGAGAAAGCAACTTGAGATTATATTAAATAAAAATTTAATATCAAAGTATTGTTGTCTATAGTGTTTAGGAAGAAAACAAGACTCAAATAATGTTGTTCAATTAATAATAAAGGAAGAAAAATCATCCAACCTACCTCTAACTAATTTAGGACCTCTATTGTATACTTCAAAACAGAAAAAGAAGGTTTTTCTCAAAACAATTCCAAATGTCTCCACACTAACAATCACTTAAATAAAGATAATGACATTAGAAGACCTGTATGAAAGCTGCAATATAACCACTTCAAAGCTTGCTCGATTTGAAGATCTTCATTTTCTAACTAGATGTTAAATCAACATTTTTTAATGGTGAACTCAATGATGAGATCTACATTTAACAACCACGGGGATATGATGTAGTTAGAAAAATAGTTTGTATAGACTAAATTAGACTTCTAAAGCTTAGTATAGTCAAATTATCAACTTCTCTCTTAAAAGAGATTTGTTAAAAGCCCAATGAGAACACTTTTTACCAAAGGTGAGAACGATTTATTTTCATTTGTCTTATTTTATGTTGATTATTATTCATATGTAATTGTAAAAATGTGTTGATTGATTTCAAAAGAAATATTCTAGAATCTTTTAAAATGAATGACATGGATATATGCACTATTTTCTTGTAATGGAAGTGTATTAAGGCCCACAAGGCATATTTTGTTCTTAAATGAGTTCGCTAAGGTGTTACTTAAAGTTTTTGGATGCTAAATGCAAGCTAGTCAGTACTTTTTTAGTTCCCAATGATAAAGTTAATCCAACCAATGAATCCAAGTCTATAAAAGTTAAGCTTTTCAAAAGCTTAATTGGTCATCTTTTATACTTAATTACTATAAGGTTGAATATCTTATATGAAACAAGTCTATTATCATGGTTTATGCAAAGCCTTACACAAATCCACTACAACAAAGGCAAGAGAATCCTAAGGTACATTTAAGGCACACTACATTTTAGATTGTTGTATAAACCTAATAGAAATTTTAAAGCTATAGGTTATTCAAATAATGACTAAAAAAGATGCTAAAAGAACTATTAGGTATGCGTAGTCTCTTGGCTTTACTGCATTTGCATGAATGAGTAAAAGATAAGGAGTTATAGTTTTATCCATAGTTGAAATAAATTATGTAGCTACTCTTACTATTACTAATGAATATCTCTAGATAAGAAAGGTGCTCAAGGTACTAGGAATGGTGCAAGAGGCTAGCACTATCATCATGTATGATAACAAGTCTACCATAAGTATTGGTTAGAATCCAATGTCTCATTATTATACCAAACACATTGAGATCAAGGTACATTTTATAAGAAGCAATTGAAAAAGAAAAGTAGTTCTAAAGCACTAACTTGTTTACTAAAAGGCTTGGAAAGGCATAGCATGAAAAGCTTAGAGAGGTAATAGGAATCATGGTTGATACCATTATGGAGAAGCATTGGAAATAATGGTATTAACCATCTATAGAGGTGGCATCATAGGATGCAAGACACGTGAAAGGTTGCAACGGTGACACCTAAATAAGTGAATAAGGGAAATAGGCGTAAAGTACCCTTGCCTTTATGTGTCTAGACAGAAAAGGCAAGAAGAAAAAGCCAAATGTCAACCCCATGGCAACATAAGAAAGAGTACCAAAAATGAAGAAGATTTTATATAGCTCAATGGAAATCAAATGGTCTAAAAGGTAGGATGAACCCAAAGAGATGATTAGTTTTTGCTTTTAGGTAGTATAAGTTTTCAAGTTGTTATGTTTTTATTGACTTATATTGTTATAAAATAGTATTCCTTATGTTTCAAACCTCCTCATGTACTTTGGTTTGAGGTAATCTTGTTTTTATTTTAATTCCTATGATTTCCATTTACTTTTATGTGCAATGTGATTGTAGGTCTCAAATGTTTGTGCAAATGGCACTTTAGATTTTTAGTGAAAAAAGGCTTTTGATCTTTTGTTCAAAATCCTCTTGAAATTCATTAGATTAATGCATGATAATAAAGGGTAAAAGTATATTAAATTTCACCTCAACCTGGGATTCTACTTGCAATCCATGCCAAGGGTTCATTTTATTATTTCTAAGTCTTTCATAGCAAGACTTGCTTAACTGCTACTTCAATTTATAGCTTAACTCATTCAAACCATATCCCACAAATACACATGATCTAAATGGTACATGTCTAGGCCTCTCATCTTTTGGGAATATGAGTAAATCTTTTGCACACAAAGACACATAAATGGTCATTACAAACAAGAAAGAACCATCATTTAGAAGCAATTTCAGCTGGGTTACATTTGGAAAATCGTTTATTACACAATTTTGACTAGGTTGTATAAGGTTATAAGGATTGTAGTCCTTTGAAAAAAAGAAAGTGGAGGATTATTTTCAAAAATTACATAATCAGTTTGAAATAGACCAGAAATATTACTAAACAAGCTTAGAATAGGTGTTTCATTTTCAAAGATAGGAAGATGAAGAAAGTCATTTTAAAATAGCTCTAGTAGGATTAAAGGAATTATGAACCCTTCAAACTAAGAAAGAGGATGAGAAGCATGATTTTAAGCAATAAGATGTTGAGCCTATCTCAAAGTAAGAAAAGGAGGAGAAGGAGAATTCTAAGCAACAAGATTATATGTTGAGCCAACCTCTCTCTTGTAAAGCAATTATTTACCATTAGGATTGGATGTTAAGCATACATCTCTCCCAATATGAACATTATGATTAAATGTTGCACATACCTCTCTCTTAGTGAGAAGAAATTCTTGGTTCTTAGATGAAATTGTTCCTTTTGATTTCTATTTCTTGAGATGAATAGTGAAACAATTTTACTCAAGAAATGAGAAATTGACCATTTTTACTATTGATTTAAAGGAACTGATATATAGAAAAACAACTTCCAAGAAATGAGAAATCAACTCTCATTTTCACTATCATCTAGACAAACCAAAATCCATATGAAGTATGTGCGTGAAAAGGAAAGAGAGAGTACTAGTAGAAATGCTCATTCAGTTGCAAATAAAAGGGAAGATGGGAATACAAGAAAGAAGGAAGAAAAATTGTTACCCATTGAAAAAAAGGAAGTGAAGGATTTTTTATTTTTTATTTTTGAAAATTATATAGTCAATTTGAAACATATCAAATAGATTATCAAATAGGTTTAAAATAAGTGATTCATCTTCAAAAATAAGAAGAGGAGGAAAGTCATTTTAAAACAATTTTGGTAAAGTTAAAGGAACTATAAACCCTTCTAAGTAGGAAAGATAATAGAAGGATGATTTTAAGTAATAAGATAGGATGTTGTGTCTATCTCAAAGTTAAAAAGAAAAGAAAAAGAAAGATTTTAAGCAATAGGATTGGATGTTTAGCCAACCTTTCTTGTATGAAGCAACTCTTTATCATTAGAATTGGATGTTGAGCATACTTCTCTCCCAATACGAACATTATGATTGATGTTGAGCCTACCCTTCTCCCAATAAGAAGTAATTCTCATTTCTCGAATGAAATTATTCTTCTCGATATGGTTTCTCAAGATGAATAATAAAACAATTTTACTTGGAAAATGAGAAATTAGCCTTCTTTTTCATTATCCATTTAGGAAAACCAATATCTAGAAGAATAACTTCATCCAAGAAACAAGAAATCAACTCTCTCTTTCTCTATTCATCTAAAGGAATTAAAGTCCAAAGGAAGTGTGAATGAGAGAGAGAGAAATAGAAATGTGTGCATGTGTGTGTGAGAGAGAGAGAAAGAGAGAGAAAGCACCAATACTAGATGCTCATTAAATTGCAAATGGAAAGGAAGATGGGAATATGAGAAAATGGGAAAAGAAATTGTTGCCCCTTGCACAAAAGTATGTGAAGGATTCTTTTCAACAATCATTTAGTCAATTTAAAATGAGTATGAAAGATTATGGAATAGGTTTAGAATAAGTGTTTCACCTTTAAAGACAAGAAAAGGAAGAAAGTATTTTAAAATAATGCTAGTAAGGTTAAAAGAATTATGAACTCTTCAAAGTGGGGAAAAGGATAACAAGGATGATTTAGAGCAATAAGATTAGATGTTAAGCCTAGCTTAAAGTGAGAAAAAGGAGGGAAAGGAGAATTTTAAGCAATAGGATTGGATGTTGAGCCTACCTCTCCTACAAAGCAATTCTTCATCATTAGGATTGGATGTTAACCCTATTTCTCTCCTAGTATGAACATTTTGATTGAATGCTAAGCTTACATTTCCTTTAGTAAGAAGCAATTCTCATCTTTTAGATAAAAATATTCCTCTCAATTTTGGTTTCTCGAGAAGCATTGTAATGGTATTCTACTTACTATACTAGGAAGGACAAAATCAACAAAACACTAGTAGGAAGGCAGAATCAACAAAAAGTGTCTTAAAGGATAATTTTTTAAAATTTTCTTTCTCTCATATGATGATGTACCATTGATGATGTGGCACTATTTGATATATGGTGTTGACATCACCTACTTTTAACTACACTATTTTAGTGAGAAACTTAATTTCACCAAGTTGAGTTGCTCCTCACTACACCTCTCAAGCTCTTATACCAATTTCTAAGGACTAAAAAAATAAGCATTGGTCAACAAACATCATTAATGCAAGAACACTAAATTAACAAGTTGAAAATTTTCCTACATCCATGAGAAAAACTATCTTTTCATTTGGTTTTGGTAACTTTCTCTCTAGGGCTTTCTTCTTCTCTTTTTTTCCTTTCTCTCTCTTTCTTTCTTACTTACTTTGTATAGGCAAACAGTTATCCCATAAACGAAGTCAAAACCAAATTTCAAATAAAGGAAATTGTAACTTGGGAAAATTATAATTTTGCCTCTTATACATAAGATTACAACCTGCATTTATTAGTAATTTTTACTCCAAATGTAACAAGTGTTTGGTTTGCTTTGGTTGTTGAATGTTGATTTGAAGAAAATTTAAACACTACAAACTTTTTAGGCTAAAGCTTGCATACATCAGCAAAATAATGAAACCATTGTTAGCTAAACTATGAAAATTATCATATTGATCAACTTGACATATGTAGAAACCAAAGTTTACAATGGAGTAATCAAATTGTTAATACCAACATCTGGGTGTTGTGTTAAGTCAAATACAATTCAAATTTAATTTTTCTAACACTAAATCAAGTTTCGCTACAAAGGGCAAACATATAATGTATGATTTTCTCTTAATAAACACATATCATAAGACATAATCTGTATCTCTCTTCATCACCATTTGGATCTCCTTTAAACTCCTATAACCTTTTTTCTTTTAAACAACTCCAAATAAAAATCCAAGATAGCCGCTTCAAGAGGAAAGGAATCCTTGAAAAGGTAATCCAACCTATTTCTTTTCACCCATTATCATCTATGTAAATATGGAATTATTATCTAAGTTTAATCTAGCCTATATTTAAAAAAAAATCATTTTTTAAAAATTTTTAGAAAAGAAAAAGAATCATTTCTTTGTTAGATTTTATTTTTATTATTGCTATTTTTTTCCTTGCAATTTTTTTTTTATTTTTTGAGTTGTTACTATTCAAAGGTGTTGTAGATGTATATAACCAACAACCAAGGAGAACAACTTGTTAATCTTGATCCAAAAATTGAATGCACACTCAGAAGGCAACAAAAGCAACTAATAGAACAGAAAAGTCAAATTAGAAGGATAGAGGATAATGATGATTCACACAAACTTCTAAGAGATTGTGTTTCACTAATAGTTTTAGGTGCCACCTTAAGCATCAAAAGGCCTACAATTCAAATAAACAATTTTGAACTCAAGCCAGCACTGATCTAGATGCTTCAACAATTAATGCAACTTAATGGGCTACTAAACAATAATCCGAACACTCACATTGAAGCTTTCCTTAAAGTTTGTGACATGATCAAATACAATGGAGTCATAAATGATGTTATTAGGTTAAGGTTATTTCCATTTTCTCTTAGGGACAAAGCTAAAAATTGTCTTTCTTCTTTTCATATAAGATCAATTACAACATGGGATGATTTAGCTTAGAAATTTCTTGGTAAGTTCTTTCTTCTTGCAAAGTTTGCCAAATTACGTAATGATATTTCTACTTTTATATAGATGGACAATGAATCGCTTTATAGAGCATGAGAAAGATTCAAGGATCTTTTGAGCAGATGTTCACATTATAGAGTATCCACATGGTTATAGGTACAAACTTTTTATAATGGGGCTAATACAAATCTCCATTTTATGCTTGATGTAGTTGTAAGATGGGCCTTGCATAATAAGACACTAGAAAAAGCATTTGATCTTTTATAGGAAATGAAAACTAGTAGTTATTAGTAGCCTACTAAAAGGCTATCAGTGAGAAAAGTTAATAAAGTTCAGGAAGTGGATGCTTTTACTACAATGTATGCACAGTTTGATAAATTCAACAAAAAGATAGATAACCTAAGTGCTCTAGTCATAAGGATTCAAAACATAGTATGTGATCATTGTGGTGGAGGACATGCAAGCATAGAGTGTCAAATAGATAACACCTTTGCTTAAAGTTGTGAATATGCTAATTTTAATTAGAAGTTCAAGTAAGTCACATAATAATCCATACTCCAATACTTACAATTCGAGATGGCACAACCACCCAAATTATAGAGTAATTCTAATGCCATGAGGTCACCACTAAGATTCAAACAATCGAAAGAAAAGAAGCCTAATTTAAAGGACATGGTCGCCAAAATGTGGCAAAATAATAAAATAAGATTTCAAAACCAAGAAGCTACCCTTAGAAATTTAGAGGTACAAATGAGTCAGTTGGCAAATATGATCTCAGGAAGACAACAAGGTTCCTTGCCTAGCAACACAAAGAATAATCTTATAGAATATGCAAAGGCAATAAACCTAAAAAATGGCAAGTAAGTGAAAAAAGATGACATTGAGAAAGAAAATGTTGGGGATAAGGAAAAGGATGTTAACATGCAGCTTAAGGAGGCAACCAAGAGAACACCATTCCCTAATAATCCTAAGTCTTATGTGACTCTAATTCCATTTCCTCAAAGACTCCAGCAACACAAGATAGATAAATAGTTTTCCAAATTACTTAAGGTATTCAAGAAACTATTTATTAACATTCCTTTTGTAGATGCATTGGCTCAAATGCCTAGTTATGTAAAAATTTCTTAAGGAAATACTGAAGAACAAAAGGAAGCTAGAAGAGTATTAAATAGTGAATCTAACTGAACAATGTTCAACTATCTTACAAAATAAACTACCTCTAAAATTAAAAGATCTAGGAAGTTTTACAATTCCTTACATTATTAGGGATTCTCACTTTGACAAGGCATTATGTGATTTAGGAGCAAGTATCAATATAATTTCTTTTTCAGTCTTTAGTAAATTAGGATTAGGTAAAGTGAAGGGAACTACAGTGTCTTTACAACTAGCAAATCAATCAATCCAAGTTTCGAAGGGCATTGTCAATAGATTAGCAAAGTGGGATTCCCCAATAGTACAAGGAACTATAAAACTCCTTAAATCTTTTAATTTTAAAGGAAATTTGTAATTGGTTTTGTAAGATAGCTAAACACTCTTCAATTAGATTCATTATTTCATACTCAACTTCCTTTTATTCTTCAATATTTCCTTAAGAAATTTTGCATAACTAAGCATTTGAGTTAATCCCCAATGCATTTACAAAAGAATGTTAATATGCAATTTCTTAAATACTTGATCAAGGAATTTGGAAAACTAATTATCTATATTGTGTTGCTAGAGTCTCTGAGGAAATGGAACTAAAGGAACATAAGGCTTGGGATTATTAAGGAAAAATGTTCTCTTGGTTACCTCCTTAAGCTACATGATAACATTCTTTTCCTTATCCCCAACACTTTCTTTCTCAATGTCATCTTTTCCCACTTGCTTGCCACTTCTCAAGCTTATTGCCTTTGCATCTTTGCTAGGATTCTTCTCTGTGTTACTAGGCAAGGAACCATGTTGTCTTCCTAAGATCATATTCGCTAATTGACTCTTTTGTACCTCTAAATTTCTAAGTGCAGCTTCTTGGTTTTGAAATCTTATTTATTATTTTGTAACATTTTGGCAACCATGTCCTTTAAATTAGGCTTCTTTTCTTCTGATTGTTTGAATCTTGGTGGTGACCTTATAGCATTAGAATTACTCTATGAAAAATTTGGGTGGTTGTGCCATCTTGAATTGTAAGTATTGGAGTATGGATTATTATGTGACCTATTTGAACTTTTAACAAAATTAGCATCTTCACTACCTTAAGCAAAGGTGTTACCTATTTGACACTCTGTGTTTGCATGTCCTCCACCATAATGATCACATACTATGTTCTGAATCCTCATGACTAGAACATTCGGGTTATCTATGTTCTTGTTGAATTTATCAAACTATGCATACATTGTAGTAAAAGTATCCACTTAATGAACTTCACTAAATTTCCTCATTGATAGCCTTTTAGTAGGCCACTGATAACAATTAGTTTTCATTTCCTATAAAAGATCAAACGCTTCTTTTTGGTGTCTTATTATACAAGGCCCATCTTACAACTACATCAAGCATAAAATGGAGATGTGTATTAGCCCCATTATAAAAAGTTTGTACATGTAACCATATGGATACTCTGTAATGTGAACATCTCCATAAAAGATCCTTGAATCTTTCTCATGCTTTATAAAGTAATTCATTGTCCATCTATGCAAAAGTAAAAATATCGTTACGCATTTTGACAAACTTTGCAAGAAGAAAGAACTTACCAAGAAACTTTTGAGCCAAATCATCCCATGTCATAATTTTTCCTACAGGAAAATAAGAAAGACAATTTTTTTAGCTTTGTCTTTAAGAGAAAATGGAAATAACCTTAACCTAACCACATCATCTATAGGTCCATTGTATTTGATCATGTCATAGACTTTAAGGAATGCTTCAATGTAAGTGTTCAGATCATCATTTGGTAGCCCACTAAATTGCACAGATTGTTAAAGCATTTGGATGAGTGTTGGCTCAAATTCAAAATTGTTTGCTTGAATTGTAGGCCTCTTGATGCTTGAGGAGACATCCTCAATTGTTGGTGCAACATGATCTCATAGAAGTTTGTGTGAATCATTATTGTCCCATATCCTTCTAATTTGACTTTTCTATTCTCTTAGTCGCTTTCATTGCCTTCTGAGTGTGCGTTCAATATTTGGATCAAGATCAACAAGTTGTCCTCCTTGGTTGTTGGTCATACATGTCTACAACAACTTTGAATAATAGCAACTCAACAAATTTTTTTTTTGCAAGGAAAAATAATAATAAAGAAAAATAAAATAAAACCTAACAAAAAAATGATTCTTTTTCTTTTCAAATGATTTTAAAAAAAAATTATTTATTTTTTTTAAGAAAATAAAGGCTAGATTAAACTTGAAATTATTTAGTATTAATATTATTTAGTAGTAAACAACCAATCCCCAACAATGATGCCAAAAACTTGTTCATGAAATTTTAAATGCAAATAAACATATTGAATAAGTAATATAATGATAAGAAAAGTATCGTTCCACAAAAATTGGTGAATATTAGATCAACTAATTACTACTAGTGAATAACTCTTAGAATTTATCTAACAAACCAAAATGATAAATGATAAATTAACTAACTAAATTTAAGAAAACTTAATACAAGAAATATGTTAAAGCATATGATTTCAGCATAATTATTAGATATGATTTTCGATTATTTATGCCTGCAAGAATAATAATACATATGTGATGGTGAAATTTCCTAAATTAGTTACTATCCTATGTCTAGGTATAATAAACCTACTCCATTTATTAATTTACTATTTCTATGAACATTCTTGGTTTATGATAAATCTTTCAATCATCTTATCACCAAAAGTCACATAAATATGATATATGTCTATCAACATTTAATTCATAGTTATATATTATGAGAAGCAATTGCATATAATATTCTTTCAATCTCAAATATGCAAATAAAATAATTTAAGTGGTAGCTAATCATCTAAAAACATTAAGCACAATAATATATAACTCACATAAATAAAATACCTTATAAAGCATAGAAATTTATAAAATTCACATCATCATAGTTAGGCTACATTGTCGCTTTAACAAAAAGAAATTAGAACATAATGAAATAATAAGCCAAAACAATGGTGAAAATTAAACAAAACATCTTAAATAAAAAACACAAGAGAGTTGTTACAACATTGTCTTCTTTTCCAAAAAATCTTGAATTCTTAGCCTTTCTCTTAAGTTGTGTTGAAGTTCCCTCACTCTTTTGCCTCTTCTTTTCTCTTAAATAGAGTTTAGGGTTTAGACCTAACTCCTATCTCAATAGAAGTGGGTTTTGGATACCTAAAACAATTGGATTTTGAACTCTTAAATTAATTGGGCTTTAAACTCCTAACATGACTAAGTTTTCTTATTATTTAGAAAATCTAATCATAATCATCCAAAACTCAAACCCATTTTAACTTTCTTAATCTTGATATTCTAACCATATTTTGCCACAATAAGTCTTAGGTTCTCTATGCTCATCATTTTTCTCTATATCTCCTTATACTACATAAACAATGCAAATTTAAGTAAATAAAGAGCAATTCAAATATTTTCTTATAAGCATTATTTTACTTATTGCCTAAATTAAGTAAAATAACTCTATAAAAATAGAGTTTTCAAAATCCATGGCCCAAATTTCTTCCTGCTGGGCGTCAACCAGACCACATGCCTTACGGTGTAGTACATACTGAGCTGCAATGATATTCCTAGTGGTCCTTAACCTTACTTCCCGCTTTACGTTACCGCGTGAGAATCCAAACGTGACAGAATTGGATCTTATTGGCACAACCGTAGTGACATCGTAAAAGACATCGCCCACATTTTGGCACAAATTTTCTGCGAGCTCTAGGAAAGAAAAATCCAGGATTGAAAGATGAGAATCTAGCATCACCGCTGGAGAGTTACACTCGTTCTTGAATTTGATGAGAAAAAAATGATCTCAAAGCTTCCAACAGGTGTTTTCATTGCCACTTTGTGGTTTTGAGTTGAAAAGAAGAAGAGGTTAAAAATACTCTCATTACGATGAATCACAAACATTTTTCATTATGATCATAAACGAAGAATAATGTGCTGTCCCTATAAGAAGCTAAGTCAGGCAAACAACTACGAGTACTATGCAAATGGTAGAATACATCATGGGAATCTCGGTTAAACGGAACTGAAAAATAAAAATCTCGCCGAGACTTGAGGGGCATGGGAAAATGGGAAACCAAAAACAAATCAAGGATTATGCCTACTACTTGCCCCTTCTCTAATTTTGTTTTTTTTTTTTTTTTCTGGCTACTTGTGTCAAATACTGGATAATTCGCTAAGCAGCCTTGGTGGAGTCTTCTGGTACATCATCGTCATCATGGTAGATGTTCTCCGCCATCTGCCAGATTTGGAGTAT
Organism: Casuarina equisetifolia; assembly: GCA_028551475.1. Classification (NCBI taxonomy): domain Eukaryota; kingdom Viridiplantae; phylum Streptophyta; class Magnoliopsida; order Fagales; family Casuarinaceae; genus Casuarina; species Casuarina equisetifolia. Next base: position 9,068,414 of record CM052358.1, read on the forward strand.
GTTGTCTTCAGCTACACTAGCAATAACCCAATCTTCACATGGGTTCCAGGAAAAATCAGATATTTTACTCGTATGGCCACCATGTATAAAAAGCAACTCTGGCGGTCCATCTTCAGCATCCTCTGGTGCCTGTTCTTGATCAATCCTGCAAAAAGTAAAAAAGGTCAACATATGTTTCATAAGCAATCTCCTCGTAACTTTCAAATTTACTTGGCAAGAGGTGTTTCAGGCATGACATCTGGAAGAAAGCGGCTCTGGACCTGCTGCTTTCATTTTGCTATTTGTGTAAAGAAACTAAAAGGTCAGCTTAGTAAATGCTTCTACAACTCAAGTGCAGTCTATCTATTCCAGTGAAGACCCAAAACTGCAAGAGGGACAGTTTTCAAATTATTTTGAGGTATGGTACCAGAAGGCAAGATATAACACTCTACTTAGCACAATATAATGCCCATACTCCAGGTTTCCTTTTCTTTAAATCTGTTTGGAATGATAAGGAACCATGCTCTGAGTTTCTTCCTTAGATTGACAGTTGTAAATGCTGCAGACATAGGACTAGATGAGATTGTTGATTTTCTATATCGTCCGCTTCAACAGCTTAAGTAACCATTTGGAGAAAATTTTTCAACCTGAGGCTAATGTACCTTCCATGCCCACTTTAGCCAAGCATGAACTAACTAAATCTCAATTCAATTCTCCTAGCATGACTTGTTTGGCATTCCTTTGATGGCAAACCACCATGCATTCCAGTATTGACATGATCCAAACCCATAACTTTTCCAATGAGATAAGATGGTATTACATTTCAAACAGAATTTAAACCTCATTAATCTGAAACACTGATCAATAATCCAACATGGTCAAATGCCATCTACTCACGAATCTCAAGAAAGACAAGAAATAGTTGGAGCAAATACCTGCTAAGATCCCAAACCATAAGTCTCCTACCAAGGCAGCAGGAAGCTAAGATAGTCTCATACTTAGGATTCCAGCCAACCTGGAAAACCTCCTCCCTGTAGTACACGACAGCAGAAAATTAACTGAATATAAGTTGCACACCCACAAACACGCTTCAAAGTTTCAAAGGTATATCTGAATAGCTGAACACATAGAATGCAGTCGAAAACTCTTACTTGTGGCAATCAAAGGTGTGCAGTGCAGTACTGATCTTGCGTAAATCAAACAACTTTACAGTTTTATCAGTAGATCCCGTTGCAACAACCCACTCATTAAAGGGATTGAATGCTAAGCAGTTAACCTGCCACAATATCATCAAATCAATTAAATTTTCATCAACTGACCCAAAAAAGAAGAAAAACGAAAATTATCAGGAAAACAGTCGAGGACAAACTTTATATAAGAAAATATCACACTATCAGCAGTAAAAGCACCAAAGCTAATACAGAACATCTTGTTGCACTTCATAGACAAATCGAATATTGCAACCATCCCAATTATTAAAGTGTAGACAAACTCAATAACATTCATAGCTCACAAGTATTTATGTTTACATTCATAGCTCACAAGTATTTATGTTTACATTTCCAGGCAGACAAGGGAAGAAGGAAATGCATCAACCAACATGATAACACCAATTCATACAATTTAAACATGATAATACTCCAATCTCAAGGCTTGAGTAAGTTATATGGAGTCCACCATAGTGCAGCATAGGGACTGAGCGACTAGGATGGTCTTTTACTAGCTTGCATAATATACAGTCCCCTTTTACATTATTTTTAGTTATCTACATCATGGTCATACCCTAGAGAATTAGTTTCACATTGAGTGGATAGATTATAGAGGTATAGTTAGATGCTATACCACACATGAATTATTTAATAAGCTCAATTGGATTATATACATACTCTAGGAAACTCAAGTTGTAAATTCAACCAAGCCTTTTACAGTATAACACAGATATGATTGGCAACCAAACTAATAATACAAATCACTGTTGCACTGCGAAAAATGTGGGCCTGGTGAAGACATTACAGTTTTGAGCGAAGAAGATTAATTGACACTTCTAAAAGTTGGTTCATACCAATAGATGAACCATGAAGGTATTGCTTAGATACTAAGTCTCACATTACTTCCTGGCTATGCAAACCCAGTCTATATAAATACTAAATGATTGCAATAATAATTCTGATTAGTTCATTAGCATACAGGTACTGCACCTAACGATTTCCTAAAATCATGACATTAGGGGTGTGTGTATCTTACTAGAGTTAGACTATGTATTACCCTAAAGGATTTTACGCCTCCCAAATATATTAATGTGATAGTAATTGTCCATGTCCATATTTATACCTAAAATAGATGATAAATTTCAAATCAGCATCTAATCCAAAACTTGCTTGTTTAGTAAAGTCTTGAAATATATTAGAAAATTATAACAGCCCAAAAAACTTCTTTGATAAGATAGTTGTTAACGTTCAAGTATCCTGAAATTTGACAAGTATAATGAATATATGTGAGGGTGATATAACCCTAAAGTTCTTTGCCAAAATATTGATCTTATGCAAAGTTATTAAGAGGCAAAAAAAAAAAAAAAGCAAAAAGAATTACTCGTGTGGAACTTAAACAAAGACATGTGTATCTGTAAGTGGATGTGTTGAGAAATATACTCATGTGCCTCTACATACATAATTTGGAAACAAGTCCATCCAGCAAAGAGGGGATAGATCAGTTATGAATATTAATCATTAGGAATGCTGGTAAATGGAAGAACAGGTATATATACCCTACCTATTTATAACATTACCCAACAGACATACCCATTTCCAATCCTTACCACTTGTAACAGTTTGACAAAGCTATCAACCAGCACATAGTTTTGCCCTTTAAGCACCAAAATTGATACAGTAAAATAGAATGTGACAATTTACACCATGTACAACAATTTGACGGCAAGCATGTTTGTGTTCTTAAGACCTACCTCACTTTGATGAGCGATAACAGATTGTACAGGCTTGCTAACTGATGGGGTCCGAAGATCCCATATAAGCAGGTGCTGATCATCGCCAACTGAACCAAACAAGTATTCGTGCCTTAGATGCCATGCAACATCTTCTACAACTCCCTCATGAACCTATTACAATGACAATTCCAAAACAGGGCAAAAAAATGACAGATCATTGAGTTGCTGACAAACTTTATACAATCATTTCAAGAAAATTTGAAGTAAAGTAAAAGATATAGGTTTCCTCTGCCTAAGGAGCTATCTGAAACCAAAAGTACAAAAAACAATTCTTCACAGCCATCAAGTACTTCTTGTCCAATGTTAAATACTTCTAAATGTAAAATTACTAAAGTCTAAAGATGAAGTAGCTTGCTGATTGCTTCACATAAGAAGTTACTATTTAAAAGACAAAGCAGGCTAGATCCTTGAATTTTTTAGCTTTTCCATAAGGATGATTTATCTCAACAATGAAAAAGGTGAAAGGAGTACCTGCAAAGATACTTAGTTAGTACAACTGTCAGAATAGTTAACATAGATGTAAAACGAATTACCTTAAAAATTTGCATGGCATCAAGCGTCTTGTTCTTAGGAGTAGCATTGATATCCCACAAGCATATCTGAGCATCGTCAGAGCCACTCAAGAGATGACCCTGCTTAAACTTACTCCAGGATAAACCATATCCTTCAGTGCTATGGCCCCTCAACCTTAAGTCAGGACTGCATGCACCATCTAGAGGAGGCTTAGATGGATGTTTGCTGTAATCAAAAACATACACTTCCGCACTAACTGTCTTGGTGGCAATAATGAATGGGTTTTGAGGCATATAACGAGCACGATTAACCTCCCCATCATGATTTATTTGCTGGATTATTTGCACCTGAAAAAAAAAAAAAGAGTTCATTATTAAAAAGCACAAAAAGAAACAATAATAACATCAAGCTGCCATTTCAAAAGACTAAAATCCTAGGCATTGCACTCTACATGTTGGAAGGAAGTGTTTCAAAAAAATTTAAATGATTAAAGCCGTCATTTTTTGTCGGCCTGACCTTGTTGACTAAGCAATAATTCAGAAACGCGATAAACACCTTCTAAGCCACCTCACCAAACAGAGTGCGTAACTAGGTTAACAAAGATCCATCTTCCATTTGAAAAGCTAAATCTCATATGTTCCCGCGATTCCACTTACTGACCGCCCACACGTGAAGAGACTAAATTCGCCATGCCTTGCAGGTTTAATAAACTATAATTCATCACCCAAACCACAGAATAGAATGAAATCTTCATCTTTGACTTCAAGAATTTAATCCGCACTTTCAAAAAGTAATCATCAACGAAATGTCTGAAGTATGGCGCAGTCATCTTAAATTTGAAAAACTAACAAGCCTGAGCATAACGAGATTCAATTGAAGACGTAGAAGAACAACATTACGCCACCAAACAGAGGACAAAGCTGAAGAACAATAAAAATGCCCCAAGAATTGGGAGATAATTCCGGACCTTGCCATTGGCGCTGCCGAAGCCGCCCAAGTCTGAGCGGTCGTCGTCGTAGTGGCGAGCATCGTTCTCGGAGTCGTCGAGGGGCAGCTGGACCTGTGCAAGCATAAGGTAGTTGGGCTCGTTCTCGGAGGTGTGGGTCCCGAGAATCATCTTTTGCACGGAGTAATCCTTGCCGGGAGGCTCTTCTCGGTCGGGAAGCCATTCGACGGTGAGGGAGGGCCACTCGAGGGCATGCGTGATGACTAGATCGTAAAGAAAGGGCGTGTTCTTCTTCCAGATCTTGTACTCCTCGTTGATCAGCCTCTCCTCTATCTCCCCTCTCATCTCCTCCTCGTCTTTTCCCATCTTCCTTCTTGCTTACTCCGGTGGTGGGATTAGATTTTCCCAAGGCTTCCTCTCTCTGCAATTTTTCTTCGATTTTCCCTTCTCCACTTTCTTTTTTAGTTTTGTTCCCGCCAAGAATCGGGTGATGGAGAGTTGAGTGGAACCCTAGAGACGAGCACGAGTGAGACACAGAGGGTCAATTCCAAGACACGTCTCGAAGGTCACCCAGACAAAATGGTTGATTTCGGGTCGGGTTGTGGTAAACCGACCCGAGTAACCAACTAATTCACCTTTCAGTTAAAACCAAACAAAAATTTCGACTTCATACGATGTAACCAGAAAGCCAGAAAAAAAAAAAAAAAAAACCATCATCTGTCACTAGTTAACAGAAATCAATATGTTGTTTTGTTTCAAACATACGAAACACACAAGAAGAGACTTGGAGAAAATTTATCCTTTTTATTTATCTTTTTGGTGTTTTATCTTCCAAATGTCAAAAAACTGTATATTTCTTTATAAGGAGTAGTCGAATGTTGGCACCAAATCAGAAATTCATAGAATTGTGTGTGGGTGAATTTGTTCCTTTTTCTATTTTTTTTCTTTAAAAAAAAAATCATCCAAAACTTCTATCAAGTTTTAATTGATGGCTTAAACTAAAGAGTAATATATTATCTTAAAAATATCTTAAATTCAAAAATGTAATCAAGGAAATTTGAATTGAATCTAAAGAGCAAAGAGCAAAGAGCAAAGAACAAAGAACAAAACTATGGTCTAAGATTTTTTCGATTATGGGATGTTCCAATAGTTGTAAGCTTAAACAAGTGGAGAATAAGCAAGACAAAAGTAGCAACAATTCAGCCTTCCAAGTCACAACTCTTTTTACCTTTCAAATTGGAAAACTGAGCTGCAGTCCTTGTTACAATAAGCAACTGGTAGGGATAAATTCATGGACAAAGGAGCTATGTCGTACAAGGCTTCTTGAATGGTGGAGAAGTTTATGATAATGCATATCTACAGGAAAAAAGATTACTTCACTGATTGTTGTTTCATGTCTTGCCGCGTTCAGAGATTTCCTGCCATGTTTACAAACATTTATCTACAAGCATTATATTGATCTGCTTTTTGGAAAAGACTTTGAATTTAATTAGTCCTCAGTTTGGAATAAATCTGCTGCACTACGACGTTCTTGGGCACCTTGGATTTCACGCCCTTTTGGATTTTGGATGTCATGGTTGTCCATCTTCATGAAATGGAAGCCCATTATATACCTGTACTCCCCTGTTCCAAGGCAGCGAGAGCAGTAGTCGAGACCACTTCCACCGCAGCTCCTGCACCTGTAATGTTGATTCAAGGCTCTTAAGTGAAAAGCCAATGATAGATGAAATCTTTAATTGCACTTATAAAAAGAGTTCTATATGTCACCATTTTGGCCATTCTCCTTTAGGAAGCATTGCTAAATGAACATAGTTCGTCCTTCCTGTGATGTTCCAAGGCAAGAGAAAATTAGCAGCAGAGGACAACAAGAAAGAAGTAACAGAAAGTACCCTAAAAAAAAAAAAAAAAGTTGAATTCGTCCATCCTTTCCACAGAAAATAGAAAAAGGAAGCACATATATGTATGCAATTGCCCGAGGACCTGCTCACCCATAGATTTGAGGAAAACAGTCCAGATTGTTTACATATTCCATGGAATGAAGGAAGAGCCAATTCATTTTGTTATCAATTGCTTTTAGAGAAATAAAGACAAGCTTTATTAGTGCAAAGGCACTCATATCTCTATAGGTCTTCCAAATTTTGGAATATGGTTAATATTCTTTTATAGTTCTATATCCAGTCATCCAAAATTTTTATGTTAAGGAATGAAAGCTTTTCAGTGTATGAGCTTAGTGTGAAATAAAATAAAAATAAAATAAAATAAAACTAAGGCACGAACTTCATCAAGTTTGAACCCAATTCTTCTTTTTCATCAACCACCTTTGACACCCATAACAATATACAATACATTCCAAAATTTAACTCAATGTAGTTGAAAGCAAACATAGTTGCGCAATTGGTGGTTATGGTAAACAATAAGCTTTATTGCTCTACCAACGATGGTCTGCCTAACTTATACAATTTTGATATTTAAGGAAAAGCAGAAAGAACAATGTAAGCAGAAAAGTCAAGGTAATTCTTATGGCTTACCAATGCCCACAAGAGAAAATAGAGTTGGAACGTGAAGGTGATCCAAAGGAATTACTTCAGATGCAAGTATGAGATACCTCCATCACATGCCTTATAGATTCAAGAATGATTTCAGATAGGTGTTTGAGAAGCATCGAGGAACAAGTGATATGCTGCTATTGCTTAAGACATTACCAGAGTGATCTTGTTAATGACTAGCGTGCAGGTGAGGCCACAAGCAAAGCTTGGGTTCGGGTTTGATGATGAACTTGCATATGAAGTGGATGAGAAGTGAAAGAAGAATTGGAATTGGAATAACTTTTTCTTTCTTTCTTTTCTACTTCAACTACTTTTATTTTACTTCTCATGACGTAGTTCTTTTCTTCAAAAAGATGGCCAACAACTCACTTAAAAGAACAAAATCCAGAAAAAAAATGATGCTTTTTTTGTTTTTTATGTTATGGTGCTTTTTTGATGTTAGATCATCAAGCACAGCAGTCAGTCAATGGAGTTGGACTGAAGAACTACATTGACAGCAATCTGAAACTTTAAAGATAAATTTGCTCATATTAGAACCAAAGGAAAGCAGCTGTGACTGAGAAGAAAGAGATATTTCTTTTTGAGCAGCCTTGTTGAGATAGGGACAAATTGAAAACCAAGCCCAACTTTGAATGACCAAAATATATTTTACCCTCTTTGGTGGTTCCAATGGAATCTTACTAATGCGTCTAGTAAATCATTAATACCAACCGAATCGTGTTTCCAGTTTTGTTTTGTTTTTTTTTTTCTGTTACTTCTTTTCTTAGAAAGTTCATGAGACTTCAGGCTAAGCTAGCAAAAGAGAATATTTCAATGAAGAAAGAAGTTCTGTTCAGTCATTGTCTTAAATATCAAGAAAGATGGCACAAAAATCAAACTCAAACAGGTGTATGGAACATGAGTTTGGAAGTAAGAGCTCAATGGCACACTTTCAACATGATCTGATATATACTTGGAAAAGCTCAGATGCTTCTTGTGCTATGAGAATTCATTTCCTATTTAAATGAAGTTCCTTCTAAACTTGCCCCAGAAATGGCTTAGTGTGTACAACATTAAATCAAAGAACTAATTATAGCGTGCAGCATCATGGTCCGTACCTATGCTGTAATCCCTAAATAAGATTAAACACGAACTCCAGGAACAAATTCTCACAAACATTAGCCTAGAGGAAATTGAAGCTTGGCATACAGTTTAGAGGCACCCAAGCAGCACCAGATGAGCCAAAAATCAGCAATTGTCATGTCAAACTAAAACCTCAGAAATCAATAACTGAGATACTTCAAGCAAATATTCCAGGAAAATTATAATCATTCAAAGGCAAGAAGATTAGGTTGTGTTGGAGATCATATACAGCCTATATGGGACGAACATGAATTTAGGTGCTTCTGTGAGTTTGTTTAAATGTGTGCATCTGAGAGAGAGAGGAGAGAGAGAGATAGAGAGAGAGAGACCTCTTCCACAACAGTGGTTGCAATCAACTCTTCCACTCCCTTTACAGACTACACAAGGTGGATCCGGTTTCCTTCTCTCTTCTCTCCAAACATTTGACTGCAAAAACCACGAGGCATCCAAAATTTGTTAACAGAAACTAGTGGCATAAATAAGAGTTGTCCAATACATAAAATAAGCATTAGAAACCTTTCCGGTAATATAAACTATGATGCCTTTAAGTAAAAGCATGAATTTATCATATTTAAGCTCTTGAAATTTTAGAGACTGAGGCCTTGTTGAGGTGAACAGAAGGTTTTCTCAGAGGAATTTCTAGTTATATGTTGACAGCATTCCTGCCCATCAATCGCCTCCAAACATATACTTGGACATTTTAAAGTGTATAAGGCATTGACTTGGAGAGAATCACTGGATAGCTTGACATTCAACACAGCAAACAAAAACATGTTTAAGATAGATATGCGTGTGTATTTGGCTTCTTTCTGGGAGTCCATTTCATAACCAGTGGCACTCCATGTCCGTGATTTGGCGAGCAAGGACAGTAAACTTACCTCACCAAAGATTCAAATTCGCGGGGGGGGGGGGGGGGGGGGGGGGTGTGTGGGGTGGGTGGGGTTTGTGGAAGTGTTTAAAGTTGGATGCAGCTATTGCTTCAATAAACTTCAAAGGAAACGGGCAGCAGATAAGTTGTATAGAGATGTTTGATCGGTATCAACTTTGAAATTAGAACATAAAAGCGAAAGAACAGAATACGGCCCATGACAAGCTATGCATATAAACTTTCGACATAAAATTAAATCCAACAGATATACATACAAAATACTGGGACTAGACTATTTCCAGGGATGAAAAGCGTAACTTCTGACAAGTGACATACGATATAAAACTAAAATTCAACAAACTTATATCAATCATAAGGCCTCAGGGAACACAAATACACTTAACGCATGCAAAAAGAATAAAAGTGTTTTGAATCAGTTGTATATTGTATCCATTGACAAAAAAAATGGAGAAAGCAGTAAAAAAGAAAAGGACCTTTGTTGATTCACAATTACCACAAAGAGGCAATTGCCAAAGCTACTTTGGAATAGCCTTAAGCTATCAAACTCTTGATGTTTTCAGTAACTAGCTAATAAAAAATAGCAAACCCGGAATAACCTAAAGCTATCGAACTCTTGATGCCTTCAGTCACTAGCTAACAAAGAACAGCATTCCTGCAAAATCGGGGTGGGGGAGGAGGACGCCTGAAACTTGAAGAGTTTAAAGTAAATTTACCCGACCAAAATCTATCTTTCACTGAATTCAATACTTTCAAGGAAACAAAATCACAACCTAATAAGCATATAAAGAAAGTCTCTAGCTTTTCCGTCTTTATCACACCATTTTTCTCGGCAAACAAACAGGGTATACAGAAGAGTAACTGAACTTGCCTCAGTTCTGACGACCCAAGACGGCTTAGTGAACGAGAGGCGGGGGAGGGGGCTTGGATTCCTCGGAGCAGGTGAACCGTTGGAGTTTGCCGCCTCGAATCGGACAACCGTTGATAAGCTCGGAGCTCTCACTGCCATCCTACCAGTGCGGACCCCGAAACACAGCGGTCGACGGACTCCGTGGATGATGATAAGTTGTGAAACGACCAAGTCGTGTGGCGAAATTCTTAGACGGCCCGTCGTGTAGTGTTGTCATACTGTTGATCTGGAGCTGCAAACAGACACAAGTCGGACTGTGTTGTGTCAATGACCCATTTCCTTTTTTTCCCTTTTGATTTCTTCATAGGATTGCTTTTGGATGCCGGAAGCTTCATTTCTTGGAGGAATTTAGTGGGATTCTTTTTTTTTTTGTTTTCCCTCACTCGCCAGTCCATTATTTTGTATTTTACATGTTTTTGAGCAATCAGAAAGAGGGGAGTTAAAAGTGAGAAATTGGCTTTATAAGCACTTCCTATAGATGTCAATGGGTTTATAGCCCACTCAAGAGTAATGCAGTTTACTTACGTTTTGGAACAAAAACCATCCTTCAAGACAACCAACAAAGGCAAAGTCCTTGTCACCTTCCCCAAAAACAAAGATGTAGCAGGGCCATCCTCTTCCACAACTCCATTTTCTACTGCCTATTCCCATTCAAAAGCAGATCCACCAATCCTCTATTTGAAACAGAAGGGCAAACCGTTTGTGCAGCCCAGGATTAGCAAGCACATAGCTTAAACATTTCCCGAACATTACCTGATGCTAAATAGTGAGAAAAAAAGTTATGGTGGTACTTATAAACGTACTGGTCCTTGGAAATTTTCTCGACACCTAGAGAGTAGTTCTTTATTTTCTTGAGATGAACGATCTAGTAATGCTACACAAGGAAATGAATAGATAATGTCAATCTCCTGGTACTTCCTTTTTGTGCAATCAATTACAGAATAACTACATCTAAGGTGGTCGTTCTTCTCTTCCCCCTCATGTATGACAGAAGCATTCAGGCATTTCTGAAGATGTCTCAGTCTTATGCTCGTCGCCATAACCCTTGGGATCTCTCTTGCTCCATCAAAGTTGGTGCTCGAGATTACTGGACTCTTTGAAGCGAGAGCTAGTCTTGTCCATTTGTTAGGCTGTTGAAGCTTTGTGATCTGGAGGAGTACTCCTGTATGAGTTTAGAGAAGAACGAATCCGGTCGTTTGAGTAGCCTTCCTGGTGTGTCATATTCTGCAACCCTTCCTGTTCAAGCACAAGTCCATCAGAATCTCGTTCCATATTTCCAAGGTTTATATTACCATGCATGTCATAATCAGGTGTGTCATGGATTATACTTGCCTTCACTGAGGACCAGAACGAGATCGCTATCGATAACCGTGTGAATTCTGTGAGCAATGGTGACAACAGTTCGATCATTAAACTCATGACTAATTATCTTTTGTATCACTCCATCAGTTGCAGAATCAACTGATGCTGTGGCTTCATCTAATACGAGAATGCTGCTCTTCTTCAGCAAGGCTCTTCCAAGACAAAATAACTGTCTTTGTCCCACACTCCAATTCTCTCCATTTTCCACGACTGTTAATAGACATGCTTATTGCTTATTGTCTCAAACAAACTACAACCAAGGAAAAAAAAAAGAAGCTATATCCAGTAAACCTTCTGAACCTCACCTGTGGAATCTAACTTCCCTTCCTTAGCACGCACCAGATGACCTAGCTGACATTTATCTAAAGCCTGCAAAATTGGGTATTTATTCCAAGGAGGATCATGTTAGTAAACTTTGAATTTTTCAAAATGGTCAAAACATAATCAATGACATCTTAAAGGAAGTTGGATTCAATTTAGAGTTCGTTATCTGCCAAGAGTATTACCCTCCATATTTCACTGTCAGAATATTGCTGTAGAGGGTCTAGATTTGTCCTAACTGTTCCCTCAAACATAGCTGAGTCCTGTGGGATGATGCTAAGCCTTGATCTTAAGTCGTGAAGTCCAATTTTGCAAATGTCCACACCATCGATGATGATGGTACCTTCTCTGGGTTCAACGATCCTGAAAATAGCTTGTATGAGAGTGGATTTCCCGCTCCCTGTCCTTCCCACAACACCTACTTTCTTCCTTCCTGGGAACGTGCAGCTTATGTGTTTTAGAACAGATGGAAGATGTTCAGCATAGCGGATCTGCATGGAACAACAAATTAGAAGAATAAATTGTGGATTTTTTTTAAAACTGAATTTGCCACGCAACCATGTTGTGGACGAATCACAATAATAAATTGATATTTATTTTGTCTTTGAACATTTTGAGCACACTGTTTATAGCTTTAACTTTACTTTAGAGACTTACCTTCAAATTTTTAAAGCATATTGTTCCAACTTCTGGCCAGTTGTTTGGTGGTCTGCTCTCTTCAATTACCACAGGTGCTTCACTTTTGATGTTTGAGTACTGAAGAATTCTTTCAACTGATATCATCTTGTTTTCTGCATTGCATATGTTCCATATAACTGAAGCTTGAAGAACGTTCAGATTGATTCCGTAAGTTACAGCCAGCCCTGCAATACCTGTTAAAACGCCCAATTCCAGATAAGTTTTCTCTGTTTCAAAAAAAACTTTCTTTACTTGCCATAAAATATGCCAGTGATTGCATAAGCATTTGGTCTAGTGCATTCTTTGTCATGTTGGTATCTGCCCTATTTTTTCAGCCCCCTGGAGCTTCCCTCCCCTGGGTCTAGGAACAAGAAAAAAAAACTGCTACAACCATTGAAATTATAATGCATTGTTTCCAGCAGGACTAGTGATACTCACTTGGGTCGACAACTCCTTCAGGAAGAGTTACCAGTAAAACCAATGAGAAGGCAAACACAAAGTTTGATAGCAAATTAAGTCTGAAAGAAAGCCATTCCATCGCTGATACATTATGAAACCATGGCCTAGAGTGGTTGTCAACAAGCTCAAGGTTCCCGATAATGAAACGTTCATCTTGATCAAAAGCACGGATTGTTGCTGCCCCTGCTAGTGATTCTGCAAAGTGGTGGAGAATCGGTGCTCGTTGAACACCAGCTAAACGGGCCAGTTCTCTTGCTGTTGGTATGTAATATTGCTGGAATAACCACAATTAATCATTGATCAGATCCGGATGAACTGGAAAGAGAGAGGGCACATCCTGGAGCTATTAAATTATGAATTCACATCATGCTTTTGATATCATTAAAAGTAAAATCCGTTGTTTGTTCACAAGACATAATCTTATTAGGGTTTAACTTTTGTGCTTCCTTTGTGGTTGGAAGTACAGTTCCCGTTATATCATTGACAATCAGATTTCTTTAGAACTCATGGGTGTTGTTGCCCTTATCGTGCTTTCCCCATATTAAGAAATCATAACCAGAATATACAGAATATGAAAGAAGTCTCTTACTTGGTACCATATGCAGACCGCAGTTACTGGAATGAAGATGACAAATACTTGCCATGCCACTTGTGACATCACGGCAATAGTGCCTAGAATCTGAATTATTGAGAAGGCACACCATCCTATTTTTCCTGCCAGTTCCAAGTCCAGCACGCTTTGATCTGTCGATGCCTGCAAATTGATGTAACCTTACGCTGTCAGTCCTTGAGAAAATATCAGGAATTGATTGAAGTTTTTACATCAGTAATACCTTTTGAAAAGTATTATTGCTAGACATCTTCATTTGATGTCATGAATCAAATCTTTGGCTAATGACTTTGGTACAACAGTAGCTCTGCTTCTTGTACTTAACACCTTTCTTATCTTTTATGGGATACTCTCATGCAGGTAGCCGTGTTTAGAGAGAACTAGAATGACATTTTGCCACAAGAACTGGTTCCTTACAGGTTAGTTCCGTATTATCAAGTTAAAAAATTTTTTTCTCTAGATTTGATTAACATTTAGGTAACAAGAAATTATGAAGGCATATATGTACTTAATTACTTCCTGCAGTGAATTTCATTTGAACTTCTCTTTCCTTTATGTACATTCTTTTATGCATCTTACTGAATTTATGCTTCTTTCATACTTAAAGAGAATAATTGTATACTTATTAGCGCATAGACGCAGCCGCTGAAACACAGGTAAATACATTAAACTGAAATCAACATAAACTTTGTCAAAGTGTAACTTACCCGGTTTAGGATTCTTCCAAAAGGGGTTGAATCAAAAAATGCCATGGGTGCCCGGAGTACACTATGCAGCATGTTGTTAAAAAGCTTTTGTGATGTCCAAAGTCCTGCTAGTGCTACTAAGGTGGCTCGCAACAGCACACAAAGAGAACTTCCGACGGCAAGTATTACATAAACAAGCAGTATGAAGTTCATCTCCAATTTCGGTGCAGACTCACTCGTGGGCGGAGAAGCCCATGCCATCCAGTAGTTACTTGCTATCTGTAGTACTTGAAATGATGACTGTGCCAAAAGGATGAACGGAACCAGAGCTCCACCTTTCACTGTGGTCAAATAAGCCCAATAAACATGTTTTCCAATGCTCCCTCTTTCTATTTCTTCATCTTGGACCAATTTTCCTGCTTTTTCCGTTATCTCTAGGGAAAGGTTATGCTCTGAATCATGTTGTGTGTATATTAGCTCTGAATCATGCTGTCTGTATATTGGCTCTGCATTCGAAGTTGAATCTGCGTTGGGTTCATCATCAGCTGCAGGACTCGGAGAGGTTCTGCTTGAGTTTTCAACAGTGAGGATTGACTCTAAAGCGTCACTATGAGCACCAACTAAAACTTCGAATCCTATGTTCTGCTTCAAAAGCTCCTCAAATCGTCCAGCTTGTGCAATTCTTCCATTTTGCATTACCTGTTGACATTTATTTCAGATACAAACCGATTAACCATAATCCTGAGCTTTGCAGCAAATTCTTAAACTTTGGAACTCCCAGATTAGCATTCTTGTGATTTATATGTACTTCAGCAAACTAAAATTAATTATTCATCAGGTTCCTCACTACCAGGAGATTTCCTAATTTATCAAGTAATCCTAGAATGACAACATATTCTACTTTCTCTAGCATATTTTTCAAAGCACTCACAATACCATTGAATTTTTCTTTTCTACCAGTTAATACTCTAGAACTCCCTGTTCTTCTATCTTATTAAACTATTAAAGAACTGAGAATCAGGTTGTTCTGTCTTGCTTACGAGAATAAGGTCGGCTGCTGGGAGAAACTCGACTTGGTGGGTAACAAAAAGTATAGTTTTCTCTTTAAGAATCCCCATGAGGCATTCCTGCAAAAGGTAAATGACACAATCAATAAATGCCAGTATATATTCAACCAAAAAAGAGAAAGAATCCAATGTATATGGAATTGTTCGCTCAGACTTGGAGAGGGCAGAGCTGCCTTGTTATAAGAACTGATTGGGATACATTCTCAGGCTTTAGCTGCTGACATTAACTAACCTCAAAAATTTGGGTGCCAGTATGAGCATCAACAGCGCTAAAAGGGTCATCAAGTAGGTATATATCGGCATCCCGGTAAACTGCACGAGCGATCTGTATCCTCTGCTTCTGCCCTCCACTCATATTTATCCCTCTTTCCCCAATCTCTGTTAAGTCCCCACAAGAGAAAAGCTCAAAATCCTTTTCCAAAGCACATGCTTTAACTGTATTCTCGTACTTAATACGGTCATATTGATTCCCAAAAAGAATATTATCCCTAACATTTCCTGTCAGTATCCATGGAGATTGTGGAACATAAGCCTTTGTGCCACTGACCTTCACTGTCCCTGATACCTTCTGTATTTCACCAAGAATGGATGAGAGCAGGCTAGACTTTCCTGATCCCACAGTTCCGCATATTGCTACCTTCATTCCCCTCTTCGCTTTCAGCTGTATATCTTCGAGAGTTGGATTTGATTCGGGTTCCCAGCTGAATTTCCCACTGTCAATCTGGACATCAAACTCTGTTTGATCTCTTGGAACATATTCAATGGCATCGCTTTGAATTTCTTCTTCCTGTAGGTAGGAAGAAATTCTATCTGCTGAGACTTTTCCCTGTGCAATCACATTGAGCAAGTCAGGCAGACTGAATATAGGATCTTGAAGCATTCGGAAGGTGGCCAGGGCAGATAAAACTCTCCCGGCTGTCAGTTCAATCCCCATTAGCATACATGTCCCGAAAGTTATCACAGAGATAAACGTGGGTGATCCCCAGAAGATAAAAGCTGACAATGCGTTCAATCTGAGAGACTTCCATATCCAGCCGTGCTCTTCCTTCCTCAAGTTCTTTAATCTGTTAAGGAACTCAGTGTCCCAGGCTTGAAGTTTAATAGTCTTCATGTTTCGAAGAACTTCTGAAGTGGCTTTCATCCTATGGTCCTTAGCATCCATGATCTTAGTTTGGTATCCCTTCTGGAGTCTGGTAAGGGGTATATTGCAAGCCATAACCGTAAAAGTTGCTGCTAATGCACCCATTGAACCCAAACCTAGAGTTGAATGTAGAATGTAGATTGCTAAAGATATTTGTATGGGCAACATCCACACTATGTTTAAGTACCAGATGAAGTCTGTGATTCTTTGGATGTCTACACTCATATAATTAATAATCTCTCCACTAGTGTGGCTTTGGCGGGATCGGCTCGACAGGATTAAGCCCTTTTTATAAATGCGAGATATCAGAGAAGCTCTCAGGCGAAGGCCTAGTTGGCGAGCCCCGAAAATCCATTGCCTCTGTGCTATTGTCTCAACCATTTTGGCACCTAAAAAGGATAGTGCAAGAATGTAGCCACTCTCCAAACTCCGGGTGCTCTTATGTGACAGGAAATTGACGAAGTCCTCAATGAGGTACGGGCCAGCATACGATGCCACAGCACTAACCACTGCGAATACTGCATTGATTGCTGCTTTCTTCCTGCTACACGAGTAGATTGCCTTGTAGATGGAAGGGTTTGATGTTCCATCTCTCTCCTTAACTTGTTGAAGGCTCTCATTAAATGAGTGAGACAGAAATGCAGCAGAGTCCTTGATATCAACATCTGGAATTTCATCCTGTTCTAGAGGTTTCTTGAACCCAACAGCAAATAAGGGATTCAGCCAAGAGAAAGTGATTAGTTGGAGAAGAGTAGCTTTCCCGTATGGAGAATCCCTTCTGTGTTCCGAACGTTCATCAGTTTTTCCATTGAGAAGCGGCTCTGCAGTGCCACTTGGGGGAATTGAGACAATGCCTGTCTTCCCTCGGATTGAAATGGCCAAGAGGCAAGTGGATGCAAGAAGACCAAAGATGTCTGCAAAGTCTCTTGCATCAAGCCGTCCCTGGCTTATTATTATAAAATGTAAATCAAGTGCTGTGGAGAAGATGGACAACAGGAAGCTGCAAAGCCACCATGCTCTTAGAATCCAGGGGAACTTGCAGTCCTTTCTATTTGGTAGAATATATACTGCAACCAATGTGACTGCCCATGAAAGCACCTGCACGGTTTCTGAGGAAAAAGCCCAAGCCTTAGAATTGCACCGTGTTCCACTGCCATTTAGCAGCAGCAGCAGCAAGATCAAGAGACGAGTACCCAGTAATAAACTGGAGCAAATTATGCTAGCCTTATAGGCAAGGTTTACTTTTACTCTAGTGGGATACTTGTCTACTCCGTCTGTAACCTTCGTTCTGCCCCTGAAAATTAGATCCAGAAGTTTCCCTGCGAAGAGCAGTAGGAAAATTGCGAGGAGCCCAAGTGGCACAACTAGGCCAACATACTCCCAAAGACAAGGAACTTCCAGCTGCGGCCATAATGTCCGAAATTGAAGACTCTCAACGTCTGTCAATCATCGTGAAACTGGTTTCAAAAGGCATACAAAAAGAATACACTCCACTACTGTGACAAACAAAAGAATTGATCCACAACTTCTTTTACTAGAGATTGATTTATGTATTAGCTACAAACATCAAGCTCCAAAATCTTTATCCACAAGCTAAAAGTAGAAGATAAAACCTAAATTTCTAAGCACTCTTTGGTAACATGTAACAATAACTCCACATTATTTATTTAATATATTCTCTTGTCACAATAGTTCAATCCACATTATATTACGTGATATTATTTTTTATATAAATTTTAAATTTATTTATATTAATAAAAGTGTAAAAACATAAATTCTAATAATATATTAAATTTTAAAAAAATAATTCATATTTAACTTAAAATCTTAAGACATATAAACATTGTATAAATTTTTTTACACTAAACTTATGCATTTTTCACGTGTCTTAACAAAGAACTTATGATAATTTGTTTTTTTATCCGTAGCCAAAGGCTTGGGACCACGGCGGGGAGCTCGAGGCTGTCGTGTTCAGTATAGGTGTAGCATAGGCCAAGTACGACATGCTTCTACTGTTACTCCAGAGAGTAGTCACAGCCTTTTAGGGTTCCCTACGTGTCAAATGATGGTAATTGAATTTGACGTCTTCCCGTTCCCCCCTGAAAGTACATCCAAGCCCTTGTCTTCTTTATTCTGTCTTCTGAGTTTGGCTGCTTCTAATTAAAAAAACTTTTGGCCGTCATTGCTCTGGTGCATTGTTTCATTCTCTCACTCGTTTTTTTTCTTTTTGTTCTTTCCTCTCTCATCTAGGAAAGGAAGTGGGAGATGCAGACATTTCAAAAAAGGTGAGGAGGTTATGTTCTTGCTCTAATTTAACCGCAGAAACTAGAAAAGACTCCATAGTTCTAATAGTTTTTTACATGCAAAACTGCTGGTAGGTGATGTTTTTACTCAAATTAATGACATAAAGAAATATCATAACAATCCAGTCGAGTTTAGGCCACAAGCACAATGCCGGTGAGCACTCCTTAAAATATCGGCACGAGATAAGTTGCGATATTCAAGATTTACTAGAACCCATTCATCCAACTGAGCAAAAATGTCGGGACCTGGGGAAGTTTATCGCAGAAGGATGCTGGGAAGGTTACTAGAAGACGGGAGGAGTAAGACAGCTGCCGGCAGAGGGGTCGGTCTCGGTGGAACATAGCTCAAGAACTTGGTAAACAATATGAAAAGCCTAAGAGTTACACACAAAAGGATTTGTGATTCCGAAATATGCATGTCATCTGTTTTCTTCTGTAGATTTCGATTTTATGAGACAAACATACGAGCGAAACAAAATGCATATAATATCAACAGTACATTTTTGCAAGAAAATGTTAACGTAAGTTAAGGTTATGGAAATGATTTTAAAGTTTCTACAATCATGATTCAAGAACTAGCTTATTTAAAGAAAAAAAAAAAAAGATAAGTACTTCGAGGGCTGATAATCATCTTCTCGCCCAACTAAAAACACAGGAAATTACACAAAAAAAAATACGAAGAATAATTTTTATTTTTATTTTTTTTTTGGGGGGGGGGGGGGGGGGGGGGGCGCTTAAAGTAGTTGGCTTTGCATAATCCATCAACACCAGAAATTAAACCAAAAAAAAAATTCTATTGCATTTTCATGGGGGAACTGAAAAGGCTTACTTTAACCAAAATACCAACGAAGCATCATTAAGGGTTTAAGTTTCTTTTACAGAGGAGTTAATTATACTCCCTCCTCTCATGCGCATGCTTCTGTGTATCTTTGTGTGCGTGTGTTCGTGTGCGAGGAATTACCCCGCGAAATGGCTATAAACTTACGAATTGCGCCACGTAAATTGAGCATGTCCTCCCAAAACATGCTTCCTTCCCCCACTTCCAGCGTCCAGATTCAGTCTTCCTTCTTGCTGCCACTTTGTTTTCGTTTCGGGCCGCCTCCTCCGCTGACTGGAAGACTATCAGAGCAAGAATGAAGAGCAGGTTTCATTAGCTTGCAGACTGCATGTTTCAGTAATGCGATTGATGGGGACTATGGCAAGGAAATAGGTGGACGAGAGTTAATGGGGAAAAGATTCGGACTGAAAAGATCCATACAGTACAAGTTCATTTTATATATGTCTCTCTTGCTCCGAGAGAGCGTGAGAGATACATCACGTGAGAGCCAAGCTTGTATGCTCTGTTTGCGGTAGGTCATGGAGTTTTCTAGTATCTTGCCTAAGCATGTGAGCGCCAATCAAAAGCTCAATGATGGGCCTTATATTTTTCTTCAGAGCACATTCATAGCATTTAAAAAGCTATTTAAGTCTCGTAAAGTCTCACTTAAAAGCAAGCTGCATCAGTACTAACCACTCCACTAAGGTGAGGCAAAATGGAGGCCAGTAGTGCGCGAGTATGATGAGGCTTTGAGTGGTGGAGAGATGTTTTAGTATAACATAAGTTTCATGGGTTTATATTATACACGAAACTTCAAATGGGATTTTATCAGGAAAGAAACATTTCCTAATATAGGATAATATTGTGCTGAGACAAGTAAGTGTGATCAGTTCTAGCAAATTTGCAGAAAAAATTCTTGTAGAGTGTAAGTAGATTGGGATAGAAGCATAATTCTTCACCTATGCACGCAAGTTTCATTGGGATCGTAATCCCAAACAGCATGAACATCATTTTGGGAGATGGGATTTGGCCAAACTCACGATTTGTCCAAAAACAGACAAGTTCTCTCGACGCTCTGTTCTATGAAGTAGTTGGTTGCATTCATGAGCAATTATTCGTTTTACGAGTCTCTTTGAATCAATCAAAAAGCATCTTGACTTAAACGTATCTACTATTGGAATATGCAATGCAGCCGGCAAATGCTAACAATAATCGGATGGGCAAGGACTTATGCAACTCGACGGTCATCGGAACCCTAGAGTTACCTTCTGATGCCCCTTCAAAACCCTAATGTCGCCCAAAAAAAAATTTTTACAATTCAACCCACCTTACATGGAAATAGAAATCATTGAAAACCCCCCATTGAGGTAAATTGAGGTATTCCTATAATGCACTTGAAGCTGCCCTACTTGAGAATGAAAACAAAAAGTACCATGTTCTCATACCTTTTGGCTGACTGGTGGGTTTTCATGTGGACGAGTTGGTCTCAGTCATGTCAATCTGATGTGCCCTTTTGGCTTTGGTTGATGTATGGTACTTATCACTGGCGAGGATGATGTCTGACTTCTTGTCGATAGCCACAGATCATCAATTTGAACCACTCGGGCAGTGGACCCCTTTCTGAAAAGTTGCATGTGAGGTGCGGACGGAACCCGTTCTCATCTGAAGAGCTCCATGAATTTTCACTTCCCAGATCATTTCGCTTCAACCATTCGCCAATCTGCGAGTGTGTAGAACACAATGATGTAGGCGATACCAGAGGCTTTCAACAACTTTTTGGATGGTTTGCCTTCAACCTGGAGTAATTTTCAATCCGCCCTTATTCTATTCTAAGCCTACAATCTGTCAAATCGACAGCAATGTAGCTTGCTCCGAATGAAATTGAACACTTGGAGGAATATTTTGCAAACGGACAAAATGCTTAAACTACAACATGGAAAAATGACAGCATGATGTGATTGCAAGGTTAATTTTATTCGGATTACTACGACCCAATGAACCCATTCTTAGCAGTCAGCGCAACCCGAACGTCATGGTTGAAGAGTGCCCTGTGAGGGTCTTGGGGCCGTTGAACAGTAAGCAATGCTTCCAAATACTTGACTCGTCGCTTTAGAGAAATACGTGTAGTTATCTTGTTGTCGTGCCATTCTACACCTCTCAATTCAGATTCCTGCCACTTTCTTGGTGCGGTTTGATTTACTCGAAATTATTTAGATCACCCCTTGCACTGTACCAAGATGCATTTTCGTGCCCCACCAGCAATGTTTGTGTGGCAGAAAGCACTTAGAATAAGATCAGAACTGACCCTTGGAGCATTCGAGGGCTAAAAAAATAAAAATAAAAATATCATCCGTCTGCATCTTTATTAAAATATGAGGTTTTATTTTAAAATTTTGAGATATTAAATATAAAATTTTATGACTTATAAGTTTAATAATTTATTCTTATACTTTTAATATAACATAATATTTAGCTTTAATGTTTATTTTCACCTATATATTGATACAGACATTATATGTGAATTAAAATTTAATTTTGGTATAAAAAGATTATAAAATAAAAATTTATTTTTAACTTCAATACTATATTAAAATATAAAAATTCACTTAAAACTAAAATATTAAATAAAAAATCTTATCATTTATATAATTAAATACACATCTTCGTACTCTTAATCTAGAATAATACTTACTTTTAATAATTTTCAGTGCAAACGAAAACTAATTAGTTCGTCACACTAGCAACTCTAATAGCTAGACTTCGAGAAGATGCTGGGAAATCTGCAAAATGTTGAGAAGATGAAGCGGGGGTAAAGGAAATGGAAGGGAGAGAGGGAAAGGGGAGAGCAAGGAAGAGAAAGGATGGCCCCTCCCTAGTGTTTGGTCATTTTGAAGGCAACAGAGAGAAAATGATGATGAACCTCATCACTTCAGAGACTTGACTCCTCATTATTAGCGGAGAACATTAGTTTCTATGAAGTAATAAAACGGTGAGGAACATCTTAAAAGTTTCGACTTCTTTTCATTTGGGTAGTAAATAAACTTTGTATTAGAATGAAACTGTGAGTCCGAGAAACTCCAAAGGCTTATGCTTAGTCTTTACCACTTTCAAATCCATTGAGTGCCTTGATAGACTCAAAAAGCTGGAGATAGCCTCGTGCTACAAATAGAGGCTGCCGCGATTGCCAAGTTCCCGAACCCACTAGGAGTCCGACAATCTACGTAAGTGGAAGCAACGTGGAAATGCATTTGACAAGACACCTCTGAAACGTCGGAAAACCCCCAAAATATTGTGGGCCTATTGATCCCAGGAACTTGATACTTTCTGCCATTGGAATCGGAATTTGTCACAGCAAAAAGCAAATAAAAAAAATGTGGTGATAATATTTTATAATACGACATACCAGAAGGTAGCTCAATAATATCAAGAAATCATTGCAGACATGCTTTATGATTTTGTCGTTTTGGGATTCCTAACTGTTGACTTTTTGGTACGCATGTGAAATGTTATCACTCCACGTACGAAAGACGAGGAGAGAGAGGGATTCAATGTATTGGGGAAAAAGAAAAAAAAGGTGGAACTGGAAGAATTTTCTAGCTTCTTAGTGATTCCCGTTGGCTTTTAGAGTCTTTGTCAATATAAAGAAATATAAAATGAAGTACATTTGTGTAGTGGCATCGCTATCCTCAATGATGGAATGTCCACTAAGGGCAACACCGAAGAGCTAAAATGTAATGGTATGTCCACTTAGGTCGAATATGACTTACATATGACCATATGCTGGTGCTTCAGTCAACTATAAAAGTTTTATATGACCGCTACTTATCTACATAAAGTTACTGAATCACCTTAATTTGACAAAGATAATCACATGATCATCTCTTTCTTTTGTTAAAGGGGATTATATGTTATTTCGCACAAAGCATCCCAATTTTGTCACATAAATAATTATTCAAGGACTTTTCAAAATTATTAAGGACTTTTAAATATTGAAGATTATTTCTTATTAGTCTTAGATGCTGAGTTTTTTAACTTTATTAATAATAATAATATTTTTATTTCTTAAATACTAAATTAAATAAATTATTCATATACTATCTTAAAAGACACCTTAAGAAATAGAAACTCAATATTGAAACTGACGTGGAGAAGAGTCTCCAATATTAAGCTTTCTTTGTAAGGAGATAGATGCAAAGACTTAAAAAGTTTAAAAAAAATAAAAAAAGTGACGAAACGATGTGCTCTACTGTGGATGGGAGAGTTCTGGAATACAAGAATTTTCCAAAAGGCAATCAAAAGTGGGTCTTGGAGAATTCTGTTTATGGAATGAAACCACTGGTTTTAGAGATGCTTCTTAAGTAATTCAACCCCAATTTTTTTTTTCATAATATATATATTACGTAGGTGTCTTTCTCTAAAGAGGGAGAAATATTTGGATATAATTTTGGAGGGTGTTAACACAAATTTAACTCTTTATCGCAATCCAATCGATGTGCATAATAACTTTCCTTAGGTAGAGCGTAGCCCTTGATGTTAAAGCTCTACAAATTTGGAATATAAATAGTCTAATATTGTAATCAGATTACTTAAATTGGCTAAAATTGATAATCAAAATGATCAACTTCTTTAATTTTTATGCGTCTGTTGACTCTGAATGACTAGATGTCGGGGATTGTCTTCTTCTTAATGGAAGGGAATCATTTTTCTCCCCCAAAAAAAAATTGGAGAAAGGAGAGCCCAGACATTAGATGTTGGGCATGTAACACTAACAAGTAGAGGATCCCAATGACAGCAATTATTAAAGCAAAGGGTCTAAAAACTTGAGAACAAGTTTCAGAGTATGTTAAAAGTGAGAAGAAAATAAACCCAATTCAGCCAAAAAGTAATAACTGAAGAAAGGACGGCTGTGGGACGACGGAGAGGACAAGCACGGGTGAGAATCTGTCGCGATGAAGGGAAGCAGGACAATTTATACGGCCGGTTGCTGCCTGGCGCTGGCTGTCTCTGCCAACCTCTGACCAACCCCGCCGTACGTCTCCCACGTGAAAGCGACCCAGTTATGCCACTAAATCTTAAGGTAAACTCTTGAATAGGATAACTCTATTTACTTTGGGTAGGATTTGTATTTTTATAACCACAATTTTATATCACGTCAAATTGTTTTTTTTTTTTCAATTCTAGCTGAAGTAAATATTTTTCAATTAATTTTCCGTTACTTAAATTCTGTAATTATTTTTCCTTTTTATCTTTTCCATTTTTACTTCATACCTTAACTGCACGGTTAATGTCTGCACCGAAAGTACCTTGTTTTCTTTGTCCTATCTTTTCTGGTCCTTGCCCCTAGCGAGGCACCTGCTGTCCCTACATTGGCATTGTAGACCAAGAGGGTCGTGCATACCTACGGATTCATACACCCAAGATAAGCAGAAACTTAGATTGTGAAGCTTTTAGTTATGTGTAAAATCCTATTATAAAAGCATAATATTATGTGATAAAGTTTAAATAAAAAAAGTATTTTTAAAAATTTTGAATTAGTTTTTAAATTAAATTTTTAAACCTTTCAATATTAAAAATCAACACTAAAAACTAGGTTGAATATGTTCCATCTCATATGACCTTGACCCTAATTATTCAGCATGTAAGTATATATTTGTAATTTGAAAATTTCATATTGGAAATGTAATTTATTTTTTATAAAGTTTAAATAAAAAGTGTTACAAACTAAGGATGAGCGAAAGCATGAGAGTTTGGAAAAAAGTGTATTGTTTTCTTAAGAAAAGATGTACAAGACATGTTCCTTTTATAATAAGGGAACAAACCAAACATAGAAAGTATAGAAAAAAATAAAAGAATATTCATGTTACTAATTACACAAATAATGCCTAAAGTGGATTACTCCAAAGGGAAAAGCATAGTTAGCTAATATGAAAAAATATACATGTGTATCTCCAACACTCCCCCTCAAGTTGATGGTTTAGGTGGTTTATAAACGTCAAACACACCTAGCTTACTTAATAAATATGCATGTTGTATGTGGCAAAGCGCTTTGGTAAAAATATCTATAGGTTGCTCTGTAGTTCGAATTTCCTTGGTTTGAATGACACTTTCTTGTATCTTATCTCTGGTAAAATGGCAATAAACTTCAATATGTTTCATCCTTTCATAAATCATAGGATTTGCTGCAAGTTTAAGAGCGGCGTCATTGTCACATAACAGAAGAGTGGGTCCTTTTACGTGAACGCCGAAATCCCGAAGAAGACCTCTTAACCAAATAACTTCACAAGTAGTTTTAGCCATAGCTCGATACTCAAATTCAACAGAGGACAAGGAAACAATGGATTTTTTCTTTGTTTTCCATGATAATAAAGAATCTCCAAATTTAATGCAGAATCCAGTAGTCGATCACCTACTCATGGGACAAGTGGTGTAATTCGTGTCGTAGTATGCGGCCATTTCCATGTTACAATGTCGAGAGAGAAGAATTCCCAATCCAAGACATCCTTTTAAATATTTTACAACTTTCAAAGCTACATTCATGTGGGACTGTTGAGGTTGATGCATGAACTAACTGAGAATCTGTACTGAGTAGCAGATATCAGGTTGTGTCATTGTGAGATAGATAAATTTTTCAACCAGTCTTTGATAGCTTGAGGGGTCCTTAGGCAAAGGGTCCACATCAAGTGGTGAGCCGCCAACATCATATTCAGGTGTGGTGAGATTCAAATTCTGTTCAAAAGGAATGATAACAGGTTTGCATCCAAATAAACTAGCATATGATATAATCTCCAAAACAAACTTACATTGGCTAAGGCAAATACCCTTGTTGGAACGGGCAATTTTGATGCCCAAATAATATTTGGGCGGTCCCAAATCCTTAATCCAAAAAGTGGAATGTAAAAACTTTTTAAAGCGTTCAATAGCAAGAATGTCGTTGCTCATGATCAGAATATCATCAACATAAATCAATAAGTAGATGGAGGAAGTACCTTTGTGCTAGATAAAGAGAGCATAATCATGACGGGATTGTCGAAAATGGGCAGCTATGAGAGCAGAGGTGAATTTGGCATACCACTGGCGAGAAGCTTGTTTAAAGCCATAAAGGGATTTGCAGAGACAACAAACCTTAGACCTTCCCTGTCACTGTAATCCTAAAGGAAGCTCCATATAGATTTCCTCATCTAAATCACCATGAAGGAAGGTGTTATAAACATCCATCTGATGGAGAGACCAGTCACAAAAGCAGCAATGGCTAGAAAAGTGTGGACAGTGCCTTCTTTAGCCACGGGAGAGAAAGTGTCATAATAGTCGAAACCTTCCTATTGGGTGTAACCTTTAGCCACAAGATGAGCCTTATAACGTTTGATAGAGTCATTAGCCTCATACTTAATCTTATAGACCCATTTGCAACTAATGGGTCACCGATGAGAGGGCCGAGGGACCATATCCCAGGTGTGATTATCAGCAAGGACACAAAGTTCATCTGCCATGGCCTGTTGCCATTTGGGATCTTTGACAGCCTGATGATAATAATAAGGTTCCACGTTGGTAGAAATGCGACTAATACAACAATGGTGGTTAGGAAAGAGGCGAGCAAGGCTAAGGTAGTTGGAAATAGGGTAAGAGGTGCTGGGCGAGGTGACAGAGGAGCAAAGGTAGTCCTATGTCCAAGTAGGGGGCTGAGTAGGACGCCTAGAACGACGAGGAACAACAGGAGGAGAGGAGGGAAATGGTGAAGGAGGTTGGTTGGGAACAATGGCCAAGGAGTCATCGGAAGTAGGAGGGGTGGGGGATGTATCTGGAAAGGTAGGAGGGGTGGGTGCATAGCTGAGTGAGGGAGGAGGAGAGGGGCAGGGGGTAAGAGGTGAGTCAGGAGGGATAGGGGGAAGGGGAAGGTATGAGGGGTGGCAATAATAGGGGTGCCGAGACATCATCCTCAAATAAGAAAGGTCGAGATCCGAGGGAGGAGTCGGAGGGGCCATCTGGAGGAAAAGATATGGCAAAAGGAAAGACATCCTCATGGAAGGTAACATCTCTGCTGATAAAGAAGAGACTAGTAGAGGGATCGTAGACACGATAACCCTTCTGTAAGGGGTGTACCCCATAAAAACACAACACGTGGTGCGGGGACCAAGTTTGTCCCGAGGTCCGACTGTGGTGGCAAAGCAAAGACAACCAAAGACATGAGGATGAGTTGTGTCGGGTGGCTTCCCAAAGAGAAGATCAAAGGGAGTCTTACCAGCAAGTACTTGAGAAGGCATGCAATTGATTAGGTAGGTGTTCGGTGAAATCTAAATGCAAGTGAACATGTCGAACAAGTAATATAATGATAAGAAAGATATCGTCCCACAGAGATTAGTGATTACTAGACCAACTAATTACTAACGATGAATAACTCCTAGAATTTATCTAGCAAACCAAATTGATGGATGATAGATTAACTAACTAAGTCTAAGAAAACTTAATAAAAGAAATATGTTAGAGCATATGACTTCACCATAATTACTAGGTACTAATATTGATTATTTATGCTTGCAAGAGAGATAATATCTATGTGATGACGAAATTTTCTAATTTATTTACTATCCTATGTCTAGGTATAGCAAACCTACTTAGTTCATTAATTCACTATATCTCTATATGTGAATTGAAACAAACCAAATGTATTAGGATCTATGAATATTCCTAGTTTACACCAAAAGCCACACAAACAATATGGTATATGTCTATCCATATTTAATTTATGGTTACATATTACAAGAAGCAACTGCATGCTATTTCCTATCGGTCTTTAACATGCAAATCAAGTCATCTAAGTGGTAGCTAATCACCTAAAAGCATTAAACTCCGTAATATGTAACTTCACATAAATAAAATATCTTGCAAAACATAATAATCATAAGATTCATACCATCATAATTAGGTTACATTGTAGCTCTAACAAAAATAAACTAAAACATAAAGAAATAATGAGGAAGAATGGTAATAAGAAATAAAGAAGGCATCTTGAATCCAAGAATAAGAAGTCTGTCACCCTTTTTGTCTTCTCTTCAAGAAAACCTTGAATTCTTGGCTTCTTTCTTGAATTGTGCTCAATTTCCTCCCCCTTTCTTTTGCCTCTTCTCTTCTCTTAAATAGGGTTTAGGTTTAGACCTATCTCCTATCCTAGTAGAATTGGGTTTTAGAGACCTAAAACAATTGAGTTTTGAACTCCTAAATTAATTGAGACTTGAATTCCTAACATGACTGGGTTTTCTATTTAAATAGAAAATCCAATAACAATAGAAAATCTAATAACAATTATCCAAAGCCCAAGCCCATCTTGACTCTCTTGATCTTGATATTACAATTTTGTCACACAATAAGCATCAGGTTCTCCATGTTCATTCCTTTTCTCCTTGCCTCCTTGTGCTACAAAAACAAGACAAATTTAAATAAATATTTTCTCATAAACATTGTATTATTTATTGCCTAAAAAATAGATAAAATAACTCTATAAAAATAGAGTTATCAGTAGGCAGCAGTGATCACATAATCGCCTAAAAAAATATAAGGAATGGAGGCTTGATATTTGAGAGCGTGAGCTACCTCGAGAAGGTGACGATGTTTGTGCTCAACAACCCCATTTTGTTAAGGGGTGTAGGTGCAGGAGCTTTCATGGAGAATGCCATGGGAAAAGAAGAATAAGGAACAAGCATAATTAAAAAAATCACGAGCGTTATCAGTGTGAACACGTTAGACAGAAGTATGAAATTGTGTTGCAATAAGAGTAAAAAAATGGGTGAGATGAGGTAAGACTTAGGTTTTGGATTGCATGAGGAAAACCCATGTAGCGTGGGAGAAATCATCAACAAGAGTGAGGAAAAAACAGGACCCATCACGATGAGGGGTGTGATAGGGGCCCCAGATGTCAAGATGAATAAGGGAAAAAATGGAAGAAGCACGAGAGGTGCTAAAGGGGAAAGGTTAGTAAGATTATTTTGCCAACGGGCAAATATGACATGTTGGGTATGGGAACGAGGCACTATGGCCTAAATGTTGATGGAGAATATTATTATTATTCAGAAAATTAGCATTACAAAAGGTGTCCCTAATGGGAGAATTACAAGCAAATAAAATATAATTAATTTGAACCCAAAAATAAAGGCCTTGTTGGACGCTACCCAAGCCTATCAGTTTTCCAGTCGAATAGACCTGAAAAAAACACAAGTTGGAATCAAGAATAAGGCGACAATCATTGGTCTTACAAACTTTGGAAACAGAAATGAGGTTAAAATGGAAATCAGGGACAAAAAGGACATTGTGTAGGGTGACACAATTGCTAAGGTGGACATCACCAATATCGGTGATGGAGGTCAGAATTCCATTTGGAAGACAAATGAACAGAGATGGGTGATAGGGATAAATTTTGAAAAAATATTTTGTCACAAATAATGTGATCATTGGCACCTGAATCAATAATCCATGCAGTTGAGGATAGGGAGCTTGAAAAACAAAAAAAAGTACCTACAAAACTGGCAATTTTGTCATGAGTTCCATGTTGATTGAAAGCCTGCATAATTTGTTGAAGTTGGGCATCAATGAGCTTAGAATTGGACTCATCTGGAATAGAAACAACATTAGATGTCACATTTTTGTCCAATTTTTCTTTTTTAGCTGGTTTCCCATGTAATTTCCAGCATTAATCTTTAGTGTGATTTGTTCATTTGCAATAATCACAATAAAGATTATTTAGACTGTTGGATCAACTGCAGGATCCATTTGGACCGTTGGATTAGCGATAAGTGGACGAAGAGCGTTGGTTGTTGGATTGGCTGACTGTAGGTGTAGTGGTCACGCGGTGCGGGCCGTTTGATGAGCACGTGGAGTCAAAGGAATAATGGCCATCCGATGCGCCTAGTGCATCTGAGTCGTCTATGCCGAGAGAGGGTTGGAGGGGTTGAAGTGATTTGGTCTCAAAAAACCCTAGAGCCAAATTAACGCTCTAGCCCCTAGACCCCTGAGCCACGAGAGCTCTCTGAGCGACAAAGGAATGAGCGATCAGAACAACCAAGTCGCCTATCCGAAGATATTCGGAGGATGCCAATCTATGATGTTCTTCTTGGAGAGCAAGATGGAAAAGACAACGCAACGAAGGAGGCGGTTCCATGGCCAGAATCTGTGAACGAAACCCACTGTAAGTTTCATTTAACATCAATAAAAAATGAATAACCCGGTTGTGTTTTTTTATTTTCTGGTATTGGTGCAACGTGGGATCGGGGGCTTCGAGTTTCTCCTCAACTTGGTCGTGTTCATTGCATAAGGCAACGAACTGATTGAAGAAGATGAAAACCAAGAGGTTTCCTTATTTCAAATTGATCAAAGAGTGATTGATCTGAAAGAGGTGCACCTGATCCGTGCGGCCATACATCTCGCAGAGATGGTCCTATAAAATTTAAGCATCTTTTGTTGGGGAAGTCCGGCGGCCACATCCAGTGAGATCGTGTTCCCGATCTAGGTACGGACCAATTGGAAACACTTGCGCCATTATCGAGCAAGGCAGGGATCAGTTGACAGAAGGACAAAGTCATCGAGAAAACCATCTTTGTCCTTCGTGAGAAGGGCACAACGGATGTTGCGAGACCAAATCGGGTAAGTGTTGGCGCTGGTGAGAGATTGAGCCACCAATCAAAGTTCGGGGCCATCCAAAATAGCGGTGTAAAGAGGATCACTGAGCTTTATGTGAATTCCAGCGATGGTGGAAGGGGGAATGACAAACCGGTAGGGGAACGGGTAAGGATTGCTACCCGAACCCGAGTCGTCCACGAGACCCAAAAATTGAGGAAAGGTGGGAAGAGGGTAGGGATTGCTACCCGAATCCAAAAACATTGACCCGCCCAAGAAGGGGGTTGGCTTATAGAGGAAGAACCCAGTCCAAAGGTGTTGGTCCCTGTGGTTGGGTCAGGCCCTAGACTAACAGTTGGTATGGTGGGCTGGGTGGAGAGGTGAGATGGGCCAGAGACAGGATGATAAGGACCTGTATGTAGGAGGTAATAAAAAGCCCATGATAAGGGTTGGCCGAAGGAAAAAGCCCATGGAGTAGGGTTGTGCACAGGGAGAGGGGCAGAGGCAGAAGGAAGGCTCGAAGAGGTGCCCAAAGAGACCCCAGAGAAGCCAAGAAGGAGGACATCATCATGCTTGGTGATACCCTTAATCTCAGGGGTGTTGAGATCAAAACTAACGTGCTTGGAGGACTTTGGCATAGTGCAGGTAAGTGGTTAAGTGTTTAAGAAAAAAAGGTTTTGGTTCTGATTATATAATTTCCACACCGAAGTGCTAACGTGTTTTGTAGGTTAGAGGCAAAAAACAAGAGCAAAAAAAGGGCAAAAAAGTTTAGAAACCAAGGAAAAGGCGGACGCAAGAGAGAGAAAAAAAAAATTAACCTAGGCTCGTGATACCATGTCAAAAAATAAGGATGAGCGAAAGCATGAGAGTTTGGAAAAAAATGTATTGCTTTCTTAAGAAAAGATGTACAAGACATGTTCCTTTTATAATAAGGGAACAAACCAAACATGGAAAGTATACAGAAAAATAAAAGAATATTCACATTGCTAATTACACAAATAATGCCTAAAGTGGATTACTCCAAAGGGAAAAGCATATTTGGCTAATATGGGAAAATATACATGCGTATCTTCAACAAAAGGAGTATTTATTTAACTTTTGAATTAATTTTTTTCTACATGGTTTCGTAAAAGCCTAGCTCAATTATAACGCAATGATTCACAACAAAGTTAAAGACGAAGAGACTTCGCTAAACTAAACATTGCCGTTCGATTTAGTGACCATAGTCATCATGAAAACCTAGGGCATTAGTTTGCATCTTTGCTTGATGATATTAGAAAACGAGAGAGAGACAATGGCAGCAAAGGCTACTTTGGTAGTCTCCAGCGGGCAAAAATCATAGGAAACATTTAGGTATTCTAACCCTGGAAAATGTCTCTGTCATTTGTAATTGGTCATTTTTTATTTATGTAGCTATTCAAAACCAAGTAGAGGAAAAGCAGGGAAAGCATGGAAAGCTAGTGTGCACATTGTTGAAACTTTAGGGCTCAAACTTCTTGTTCAGTTTGATTGCTTTTGTTGTTGATTATATTTCTTGTTTGTTGTTGATTCTTACACATTATTCATTTTACACAAGCTATTGTCAGATTAGGGTTGATACTAAATTGAAAAATCCTTTGTATACACTGCAACCTTATTTGTAGAAGTTGAGATCGACTGACATGTTTATTCCTCTATGTGCTGAGTGATATTGTGGAGTACCTTTGATAGTTAATTGAAAGCTATTAATGTTGATTTTATCAAACAGTAAAGAGAATCATGACATTCATTTGCAATAGCCTTGGGGTTCATGTGCTTAGTGTTAATGATGTTGCCCCATCTCGGATCAATCCTCCTCACTATGGAGCACAAATAGCCTATGTCCAACATGCCTTGCATGTAGACATTGGCCCATCTCATGCATGTGAAGCTTCACCAAGTAACTTTCCTGATCTGAACTTACCTGCCCCTACATCAGATTATATTCCACGCAAGTCGTACCAACACATGGGAAGTAGTTCTAACCAAGCCTTAGCTGACATCACCGGTAGACTCAAAATGGAATCGATGACTCCTCCACCTCTCCCATACATTGATGAACCCAGATGGATATCATCTCCACCTGTTCTCCTTGGAAACCGTTATGACAACGCTGGCCCAGGTCACTCACAGTATGATGAAGATACTCGAGAAGGACAACAATATCTGAGGCACAGATATTGAGTTGCGTAAACAAACCTGGTGCTCATGATGGCTACGTTGAAAAGAGTAATGAATTGATCAAGAGATAAAGAGATAAGGGATGGACTCATGATGACCTTCATGTGCCTTTATCTTAAAAAAAGAAACTATCCTTTTGGCTTTATAATATTTTATAATAGTTTGTAATATTTTGTGCTTGAACTCTAGCTATAAAAGAGGCCATGGCCTCTATGCAAAAGTGAGAATGCGCTGCATGAGTTCAGTCTTGTAAACCTGAAGTCTATTTTCCGTGTTAACGTTCACATCAGTTATATAATCCTAGTACTTTTGTAGTCATCTTGGGTTGGCTTATGTGACAGTTTAAATTTCTCTACTACGAAATTACTCTATCTTCCTTTTGGTATCAAAGCAGGTTCATCCTGCTAAATCCTCTCAAAGATCAAATCATGGCTTAGCGAACATTCTTCCCTTTTCCAAACTTTGTCAATGTCAGCAACTTTGTCACCATCAAGTTGTTAGAAGGAAATTATCTTGCTTGGATGACATAGATAAAGTCATTACTCTCAACACAGAAACTCATCGGATTCATCACAGGTACTACAGCATGTCCAGATGTCACTATAACTGTTGGAATAGACAAGAAACAGGAAACAAATCCTGATTATGATGCTTAGATCCAAAGCGATGCTTTGGTAAAATCTTGGATCATTAGCACGCTATCTGAAGAAGCAATGGGACACATCTTTGAGCTAGAAATAACTGCTCAAGTGTGGAATGCTCTAGCAAATCATTTTGCTCAGAAAACAGTAACAAGAGAGTTTGATCTACTCTCACAACTTCATAACCTATCAAGAGAAGGTAAATCATTACCTACCTTTTTAGCTGAATTTAAAAATCTTGTAAATCAGCTAAGTGCCATCGGTAAGCCTCTAAGTGACTTAGCTAAAACTTTTCGACTACTTGAAAATTTGGGTGAAAGTTATGAAACTTTTAAAACTGCCATGTTCAAACCACCAATTCCAAACTTTAGTGAAGTTATTTCACAACTACAATTCTTTGAAGCTCGACAAAGCAGGTATTCAAAACAAACATCTATGAATGAAAATGTAGCCTTTATAGCTCAATGAGGAGAATGAGGACTTCGTGGTGGTGGTCGTGGTAGAAATTCATTTTTCAACTCTCAAGGTAGAGGCTCATAATTTTCTTCCCAAGGAAGAGGTTTTAATCCATCAACCTTTGGGAATAAGACAACTGGGGCATCACAGAATTCAAAAGTGGAATCATCAGATGAATTACCTACAGGTAATCAAGCAATCTTCCCTCCACGTAACATACCATTGTGTCAGATTTGTAAGAAACGAGGACATATCGCACTAGAATGCTAGAAGCGATTTGATCACACTTTCCAGGGAGGTACCATTCCTCAAGCTCTAACTGCTTTCCAAATTAAGGAACTAAACCCTGAAGAATGGGTTGCAGACTCTAAAGCTTCAACTCATATTGTGGACACGACAGGTAAACTTACTAGTGTCACAAAATATTTAGGTCATGACAATATACAAGTTGGAAATGGTAAACTACTTCTAATAACTTCCATTGGAGATGTTAAACTCAATGAACATCTTGAGCTCAAATCCGTACTAGTTGTTCCAGAGATTAAACAAAACCTTTTATCAGTTTCTAGACTTACTGCAGATTATCCTTGCTTTGTTATTTTTAACAAAGATACTTTTGTGGTAAAGGACCTAACCACTCAAGAAATCTTGCTAAAGGGATTTAGAAGGAATGACATCTGTGTGCTTCCCAGTAAGAGGATAAAAGCTTACTTTGTTTGCCATCAACAACAAATAACTGACAGAGTAACATGGCATCAACGACTGGGACACTCTAATTTCTGTCTTTTGAAGCTTTTGAAAACCCAAGGATCTATCCAAATAAAAGGTCAGCTACCAAAAGGATGTTCAACATGCATGGTCAGCAAAAGTCATCATTTACCATTCCCTTCCTCAACTCATAGAGCCACATCACCTTTTGAAATAGTTCATAGTGACTTATGGGGACCTTCTTCTATACCCTCATGTCAGAACTTTTTGTACTATGCTATTTTGGTTAATGAATTTACTCGGTTTACTTGGATCTTCCCCCTAAAAAGAAAATCAAAATTTTATGAAATATTCATGGATTTTATTAAAATGATAGAGCATCAGTTTGATTCCAAATTGAAAATTCTAAGGTCAGACAATGGTGGAGAATATATTGGAAAAATATTAGCGGATTTCATAAGAGAAAAAGGAATCATTCATCAATTCTCTTGCCCATATACACCATAGCAAAATGGAATTGCTGAAAGAAAACATCGACACGTCGTGGAACTAGGACGTTCAATGCTACTCCAAGCAAAAATGCCTCGAAAATATTGGACTAAAGCTTTTATGACAGCGGTGTATATTATAAACTGACTGCCAAGTACCTTACTACAGGACAAAACACCCTTTGAATTGCTCCATCATTGGATCCCAGATTACAATACACTCAGAGTTTTTGGAAGTCGATGCTACCCATGTCTTCGTGCAACAATGACTGATAAGTTATCGGCAAAATCATTGGCATGTATCTTTGTTGGGTACAATTCCAAACATAAAGGTTATAGATGTCTTCATGTTGAAACAGGAAAGATTTTTATCTCATGTCATGTACTTTTCGAAGCAAACATCTTTCCATTTGCAGGTATTTCCCAAGATGATGACATAGCCACATCTCATCCAATAAGGAGGCATAATTCCACAGTTTGAGACACTCATCATGGTTTTACAATGCTGCCTTTGTCTTCTGACCATTCTCAGTCACTAAACGATGTTTGTCCAAATATCAACCCTTCATCAAATAACCTACACACCAACCATCTTGAAACACCAAACCCAGCTCACGGTACCCCACTCCTTGATCCAAGTGCCTCACCTCTTCATGATAACTTTACCCACTTGAGTCCTCAATGCGTGTCACGATCCACCGACCAAAGTGAGTCCACACCTCCTCGCATGCCACATGTCCCACAAAATGAAAGCTTTCCATTATCTACCAAATCCACATCTCATTGTATACCACGTGACCCATGGAGTGAAAACCTTCATTTACCACCTAAAGACACGTGGCAAGCACCGCACCAAACTCCATCTACAAGTTTAACACCTCCTGCTCCCCATGTCCTTTCACCGCATGCAACCACTCCACGTCTAAATATTTTACATGACACGTTTTCTTCACATGCATCACCTCGAACTCACTTAGAAAATAGACATGACCCATTTATCATCCCAGAGATAGCCACAAACAACCCTCTTATCACTCGAGAGCCCCGTGAGTGCTCAACCTCCTATAAAGACTCTTCCTCATCATCTTCTTACCTACCAAATACATCTCCACCTTCTCCCATAAGCTTAACCTTACCTTTGACTAGCACTACTCTTCCCACGCATAATCTCGAACCTTCCACAATACCACCATTCTCACCTATCATCACTCGAAGCAAATCCGACATCCATAAACCTAACCCAAAATACGCAGTGTCAGCCCTCCGTGCTGCCCCAGCTATACCCACCACAATTCATCAAGCCCTCACTCATCTTGGTTGGTGTCAAGCCATGGAAGCAGAGCTTCAAGCCTTACATGATAATGAGACGTGGACTTTAGTCCCATACCATCACTCCATGAACGTGGTAGGTTCAAAATGGGTATTCAAAACTAAATTTCATCCTGATGGGACCTTAGAGCGCTTGAAAGCGTGTTTAGTAGCCAAAGGCTATCATCAAAAATCCGGGATAGATTTTCTTGAAACCTACAGCCCGTCATTCGTCCTACCACCATTCGTGTGGTACTTTCTTTGGCCTGCTCATAAGGTTGGGTTCTCTGACAATGCAACGTGGACAATGCCTTTTTGCATGGGAACCTAACTGAATCTGTATTCATGGCTCAACCACCTGGCCATCAGGATCCCATCAGACCCAACCATGTTTGCAAACTCACTCAGCCTATCTATAGATTGAAACAGTCTCCACGTGCATGGTACAATCGAATCTCTGAAGTTCTCTTAACTTTTGGATTTTCTTGTTCTCCTTATGATCCATCTCTTTATGTTTACCAACATAATGGTTTTCACGTCTAGTTTCTCATTTACGTGGATGATATCATTGTTACTGGGAACTCACCGTCCCATGTTGAGCACTTTATTCAACTTCTTAGCAAAGAATTCCCAACCAAAGATCTTGGACCCTTGCACTTTTTTCATGGCATACAAGTCATGCGAGATAACACTGGGCTTGTTTTATCTCAGCAACAATACATATATGATATTCTCTTCCGTGCCGACATGGTCCACTGCTAACCTATGCAGACTCCTATAGGTGTTAAGCGCAACCTGATTGCAAATGACGATGATCCCACACATTTCTGAAGCATTCTAGGAGCATTACTGTATGTGACCCTTACACGATCGGATATTAGTTATGCTGTAAATACTTTATGTCAAAAAATGGCAAACCCAAAGATCCAACATTACCATTAACTGAAACGTATCCTTCGGTATCTTTAAGGAACTGCCACACTTGGCCTTCGGTTTTATCATCATAGCCCCACCAATTTATATGGTTTCAGTGATGCGGATTGGGCTGGTTCTAGCCGAGATCGTCGCTCTACAGTAGCTTTCTGCATATTCATCAGTACCAATTTAGTTTCTTGGTCATCTAAGAAATAGAATGTTGTTTCTCTCTCTTCAGCTGAAGCTCAATACAAGGCGTTGGCCATTGGTGCTGCAAAAATAACTTGGATCCTCCACTTATTGCGTCACCTGAACTTCAATGTCTTTACTCCTACCATTATGAACTCTGACAGTCTTCCGACACTCCATCTTTCCACTAAACCTACCTTTCACAATCGTTCCAAACATTTTGAGGTAGCTTATCATTTTGTTCGGGAAAAAGTGGCACAAGGGACTCTCATCACTACCTATGTTCACTCCTCTGATCAGCTTGCCGACATCCTTACTAAAGCCTTGCCTCGTCAACCATTTGAAGGACTTCGTGCCAAGCTTAGCCTGGTACCCATGCCAAGCTTACGGGGGCCTGTTAATGATGTTGCCCCATCTCGGATCAATCCTCTTCACTATGGAGCACACATAGCCTATGTCCAACATGCCTTGGATGTAAACGCTGGCCCATCTCATGCATGCGAAGCTTCACCAAGTAACTTTCCTGATCTGAACTTACTTGCCCTTACATCAGATTATATTCCACGCAAGTCATACCAACACATGGGAAGTAGTTCTAACCAAGCCTTAGCTGACATCACCGGTAGACTCAAAATGGAATCGATGACTCCTCCACCTCTCCCATACATTGATGAACCCAGATGGATATCATCTCCACCTGTTCTCCTTGGAAACCGTTATGACAACGTTGGCCCAGGTCACTCACAGTATGATGAAGATACTCGAGAAGGACAACAATATCTGAGGCACAGATATTGAGTTGCGTAAACAAACCTGGTGCTCATGATGGCTACGTTGAAAAGAGTAATGAATTGATCAAGAGATAAAGAGATAAGGGATGGACTCATGATGACCTTCACGTGCCTTTATCTTAAAAGAAGAAACTATCCTTTTGGCTTTATAATATTTTATAATGGTTTGTAATATTTTGTGCTTAAACTCTAGCTATAAAAGAGGTCGTGGCCTCCATGCAAAAGTGAGAATGCGCTGCATGAGTTCAGTCTTGTAA
Source organism: Casuarina equisetifolia (assembly GCA_028551475.1). Lineage (NCBI taxonomy): Eukaryota > Viridiplantae > Streptophyta > Magnoliopsida > Fagales > Casuarinaceae > Casuarina > Casuarina equisetifolia. The sequence continues at coordinate 9,107,314 of CM052358.1, forward strand.
ACTTGAAGTCTGTTTTTCGTGTTAACGTTCACGTCAGTTATATAATCCTAGTACTTTTGTAGTCATCTTAGGTTGGCTTACATGACAGTTTAAATTTCTCTACTATGAAATTACTCTATCTTCCTTTCTTAGTCCTAATTGAAATAAGAGTCAAGCTCCCTTCGCATGTCACAGCTAGAGGGTTCTTTTTGATAGACTTAGTTGATGCTCCCTTGCGATGAGTTTGTTGCACATGGTTCCTAGATTTGTACCAAAGATATGATCCAGCATGTATTAGAGAAAGAAAAAATGCCATAAAATGGTAAAAATTATACTAGTTCACAAAAGGCTATTTCTAAAGAACTATTACGAAATGCAATGAAGGGAGACACAAGTTATACAGACTGAAGTCAATGCCTTATAAGTAGCAAGCAAAAAGTAAAAGATAGGAAATGCCCAAAGGCTTATACTGTCAAAAGGTGGGTTTTGATGTTTGTTATCAATACAAGCATCAAATTCCTTATTGACGCTCACTCTCCATTATGCTTTATTGTCATTATTATAGACAAGGATTAATAAACTTTTAAAAAATGAGTTCTATTGCATACTTAAGCTCATGTTTGGATTGATCAAATTTACCTAAAAAAATTGCCTATGAGAATTTAACATACTATTGACACAAAGTTTGTTTTAACCTATAGAGAGAATTTTGTACTCAACATACTACATCCTCCCATTAAATGTGAAGATTAGATGGAAGATTTGTACAAATCTATTACAACCATTCACAAAATTTCATCTAATAGGAACTTAGCCAAATAGCTTAGTGGTAAGCTAGTAAGAACTCTAATAGTAAAAGTTTGGGATTTGACACCTTGTGTATATGAGTTGGGTGTATGCTTTGTAATATTAGAAAATATATATATATATTTTCAATTTAGTGATGGATTGGCAACAAATACAGAAGCAATGAGATATGTGCGAGCTTCCCTCTAATGTGTCCCTTCTTATCAATTTTTCAATGAAGATACTAATATAGAATATTAAAAGGACTAGATCCTTTTAGAAAATTAAGTACTTAAAAATAATAGTCAAAAAACGTAGGATGAAGCTTTTAGCTTTATTAGACTGAAAAAGAAATGTAATCATTAGCGGAAAGTGGTCAAGCAACTTCATTCCCTAATTTTAAACAATTTGCTTCAAAGAATAAGCACATTTGGGCACTTTGGAAAGGTCAAATTACGATTGAAGTTCTTATTATGCACATTTAGCACATAACTTTGGCCTTACAAATGTAGGAACAATCATTTATGTTAACTATTATTTATGCTAGCTATAATTGTAGTGCACAAATGTCATTATGGGACTCATTAATGGAATTTGATGTTGAAGACAATACATGGATAATGGGAGGAGATTTAAATACAATTATAGATCAGTTAGAAAAATAAGGCATCGATCTTACTTAAGAAAGGCAATGGAGGACTTTCAAGGTTTCATTTATGAAATTGGATTAATGGATACTAGTTATGAAAGTGATTCTTTTACATGATGCAATAGTAAGATAAACCAAATAAAAACATGTATATAGTTTGGTAGGGTGCTTAATAACACGAAGGCGCTAACTCATTTCCCACAAATTTATGTTATCCATCTCCTAAGAAATCAATAAGATCATAGTCCATTGCTATTGATATTATGTAAGGGCAAAAGGTTTTATCGTAGTTTCAAATTTCAAAAACAATGGATACAAGATTAGTTTTTCACAAAGACTATGGAAATAGAATGATATACTTTTTAGTCAAACTCTCCATGGCACAGGTTATATGGCCACCTAAAACATGTAAGGAGAAAATTCATTTTATGGAGTATAAGAACACAGTAGCAAGGAAAGCAACAAATATATGAGTTGGAAAATAAGATGAGCAAACTTGGCAAATAATATAGATAGGATGGTCAAAGGATAAACACATAGAATATAAGAAGGTTTAGGAACATCTAAATGAATTAATCACATACAAGAAAATTATTTTAAAAAGGTAAGGCAAGAGTTAAGTGGTTAAAAGAATGAAATCATAATGCAACATATTTTTATACTTACATTAAAGAAAGGAATTTATAAGCCAAGTGGAATTTCATAATAGTATACAACACCTTCACATCAAATTCAAACACTTTGGGCCCTTTTGTGGTAGATTATTACTCAAAAGTTCTTATTGAAGACAACAACGTCTTTAATACATTTATTGAGATTCCATTCAAAATAAAGAATACTAAGTGATCTACTAAGTTATATCTCCTAGTTGGTAACAAAAAATCAAAATGGTGAGTTATGTAAGGAACCACAATGGGAAGAGATTCGAATAGCCACTAAAGGGTTAGACTTGGATAGTACTCTAAGACTAAATGGATTTAACAAATATTTGTATCATATAAGCGGATAACCTATAAAGGAGGACATTATGGTAATGGTGTAGAATTTCTTTGGAGGTAATCCAATACTAACATCCACAAGAATTGTTTTAAAACCTAAAAAGAAAAACCCTTAAATTTTTAAAGAGCTATGACTTATGAATTTTTGTAACTTCACCTACAAGATCATTGCCAAGATTTAAAATGATAAACTTGTCCAAATTTTTCCCCTAGTGATATCAAAGGAACAATATGGCAAAAAATGAGATATTCATAAAAATGTAATAATAGTACAAGACACGATTAATGGACTAGATTGTAAGAAAATTGTCAATGTCATGACTAAGGTAGATATAAAAAAGACATATGATTGCATGAAATGGGGTTTCATATTAAAAATATTGGATCAGTTTGGCTTTTCTCATATATAGTATGATATAATATTTATTTGCATGTCTAACAATTGGTTCTCAATTTTGGTACAAGGAGAAAAATATGGTTTCTTCAAATCAACACAAGGTCTTAGACAAGTGGATCCCTTGTCTCCAAACATTTTCATACTAGCCTAGGATGTATTTAGTCAAAAGCTTAATTATTTTGTGAATGTAACAACAAGCATTGGCAAGTTTAAAGAAGATAATGATTTTACTCTATGTTGATGACATAGAAGGGAATTGATAACTCTATTTTTATAGAGTTATTTTGACTATTTTAGGATATAAATAATACAAGTTTTATAAAATAATATTTAAGTTTTGATATATTTATGTAAATTGGTGTTATTTATGCAGCAAACCCCAAAAGAGCAAAAGAAATAAAGGAAGAGAAAGTTACAAAAAGGCATGTGAAGAAGACAAGGAAAGAAAAAGAAGTCAAAAGAAGAAAAGAGGAGGCAACGTGTAAAGTAGCAAAAGAGGAGGAAAAGGACAAAAAAAGGACAAGAAAGGAAATAAAGGAAAAGGGGCAAAAAAGTGAATTACTAAGGGAGAATCTTAGAGCACGCATCCCAAGATAGCATAAAAAGGCAAAAGAACATGAATTAAAAAGGAGAGAAGGCGCCACACAAGAGAAGAAGAGAGAGAAAAGAGAGAAAAGAAGAAGAAGCCGCGCGTTGCCGCCGAAACCAACCAAGGAAGGGAGAAAAAGTGAGAAAAGAAAGAGAAAACCAAGAAAGAAAAAGAGAAATATAAGCACAAAAGCTTCCCTATACTTCTTATCATTCTTGAATTGTAGGAATTCTGTAAAGAATTCTTAAAGAAAAGACAGTGTGATGACAATTTTCCTGTTTTTTTTATTTAAGATGTTTTGCTTAATTTCTACTATTGTTTTGGTTTGTTATTTTATTATATTCTAAACTTCTTTTGTTAAAACGAAGATGTAGCCTAACTATGATGATGTGAATTTTATAAGTTTTTATGTTTTGCAAGATATTTTATTTATGTGAGTTATATATTATTATGCTTAATGCTTTTAAGTGATTAGCCACCACTTGAATGATTTGATGTGCATATTTGAGACTGAGAGGTAATAATATGCAATTACTTCTTATAATATATAACCATGAATTAAATGTGGATAGACATATACCATGTTATTTGTGTGGCTTTCGGTGATAAGATGATCAAAAGATTTATTGTAAACTAGGAATATTCACAAATCCTAATGCATTTGGTTTGTTTCAATTCACATATAGAGATATAGTGAATTAATGAACTAAATAGGTTTACTATACCTAGACATAAGATAGTAAATAAATTAGGAAGTTCCGCCATCACATGGATAATATCATTCTTGTAGGCATAAACTATGAAAATTCATATCTAGTAGTTATGGTGAAATCGAAAGCTCTAACATGTTTCTCATCTTGATTTTTCTTACTTGAATCCAATTTTAATTAGTCTTGAGTTTTTGTTTTGAAAGTTTTAAATTTTAATTTATCATCAACAATATTTTGATTTGCTAGATAAATTTTAAGATTAATTCATCATTAGTACTTAATTAGTTTAGTATTCACCAATTTTCGTGGGACGATACTTTTCTTATCATTATATTACTTGTTCGACATGTTCACTTACATTTAAAATTCACTGAACAAGTTTTTGACGCCGTTGCCGGGGATTGGTTGTTTTACTACTCGTTAATATTAATACCAAATAATTCTAAGTTTAATCTAGTTTTTATTTTCTTTAAAAAAAATGATTTTTTTTGTTTTGTTAGATTTTATTTTTACTTTGCTTTATTATTGTTATTTTTACATTAAAAAAATTAATTTAAAAAAAAAATCAATCATTTTTTTTTTAGTTGCTACTTTTCAAGATTGTTACAGACGTGCATGACCCGTAGCCAAAGAGAACAACTTGTTAATCTTGACCTAGAAATTGAATGAACAGTCAGAAAGCAACGAAAGGAGCTAAGAGAACAAAGAAGTGAAGTTACAAAAATGGCAGAGAATGATGATCCACGCAAGCTTCTAAAAGAATATGTTGCACCAACAGTTCAGGGTGCCACATCAAGCATCAAAAGGCCTGCAATTCAAGCAAACAACTTTGAAATCAAGCCAGCACTCATTCAGATGCTTCAAAATTCTGTGCAATTTTATGGGCTACCAAATGATGATCCAAATGCTCACATTGATGCTTTTCTTGAAATCTGTGACATGATTAAATACAATGGAGTCACAGATGATGCTGTTAGATTAAGGCTATTCCCATTTTCTTTAAGAGACAAAGCTAAAAGTTGACTTTCTTCTCTTCCTGCAGGATCAATTACAACATGGGATGATTTGGCTCAGAAATTTCTTAGTAAGTTCTTTCCTCCAGCAAAATCTGCAAAAATGCGTAACGATATTACCGCTTTTATGCAGATGGACAATGAATCATTGTATGAAGTTTGGGAAAGATTCAAGGAGCTTTTAAGAAAATGTCCACAACATGGACTACCCATATGGTTACAAGTACAAACTTTCTATAATGGGTCTAGTACAAATCTTCGTTTTATGCTTGATGCAGCTGCAGGAGGGGCTTTGAACAATAAGACACCAGAAGAAGCATATGATCTTTTGGAGGAAATGGCAAATAATAGTTATCAATGGCCTACTGAGAGGTCACCAGTGAGGAAAGCTAGTGGAATTCATGAAGTAGATGCTTACACTGCAATGTATGCACAAATTGAAAAACTCAACAAGAAAATAGATAACCTGAGTACTCTAGTCATGAGGATTCAGAACATATTATGTGATCATTGTGGTGGAGGACATGCAAGCATGGAGTGCCAAGTAGGTAACACCTTTGCACAGGATAGCAAATATGCTAATTATGTTGGAAATTCAAGTAGGCCACAAAATAATCCATACTCCAACACTTACAATCCGGGATAGCGTAACCACCCAAATTTTTCATGGAGTAATTCTAATGCAATGAGGCCACCACCAAGGTTCAGGCAACCAGAAGAAAAGAAGCCTGACTTAGAGGAAATGGTTGTCAAGATGTTACAGAACAACGAAACAAGAATGCAAAACCAAGAAGCTTCAATTTGAAATTTAGAGGTGCAAATAGGTCAGTTGGCTAATATGATTTCTGGAAGACAACAAGGTTCATTGCCAAGTAGCACAGAGAAGAATCCTATAGAAGATGCAAAGGTAATAACCTTGAGAAATGGCAAACAAGTGAGAAAAGATAACGTTAAGAAGGAAAATGTCAGGGATAAGGAAGATGATGTTAGCACGCAGCCTGAGGAGGTAACCAAGAGGACATTATTCCCTAATAATCCCAAGCCTTATGTGCCTCCAGTTCCATTTCCTCAGAGACTCCAGCAACATAAAATAGATAAACAGTTTTCTAAATTTCTTGATGTATTTAAAAAATTACATATTAACATTCCTTTTGCAGATGTATTAGCTCAAACGCCCAGTTATGAAAAATTTCTTAAGGAGATATTGAAAAACAAAAGGAAGCTGGAAGAGTATGAAACTGTGAAGCTAACTGAAGAATGCTCAGCCATCTTACAAAATAAATTACCTCCAAAATTAAAAGATCCAGGGAGTTTTACAATTCCTTGTACTATTGGAGATTCTCACTTTGATAAGGCATTATGTGATTTAGGAGCTAGTATTAATCTAATACCTTTTTCTGTTTTCAGGAAATTAGGATTAGGTGAAGTGAAGCCAACCACAGTGTCCCTACAATTGGCTAATCGATCAATTAAATATCCGAGGGGCATTGTAGAAGATGTATTGGTAAAAGTTGACAAATTCATTTTTCTTGTAGATTTTATAGTACTTGACATGGAGGAGGACTTTGAGGTACCACTTATCTTAGGTCGACCTTTTCTAGCAACAGGAAGAGCTTTGATTGATGTACAACAAGAGAAGTTAATATTAAGAGTTCAAAATGATTCTGTCACTTTTAATGTTTTTATTGCTATGAAACATCCATCTGATGATAGTTCTTGCTTTAGGGTTGAGACAATTAATAAGTTTGTGAATAAGATCTTTCAAGAAAAAGCTTTTAAGGATCCACTTGAAGCATGCTTGGTTCACCCAAAGAATGAGGAAATTGAAAGTGAAGAGATACAGGAGTATGCCAATCTCATGGAAGCAAATCCACCATATTCACAACAAAAGGCAATAAAGTTTGAGGAGTTGGGACAACACATGACAAAACCTAAGTCATCAATTGAAGAGCCCCCAACTCTTGAACTCAAGCCCTTACCTTCTCATTTGAAATATGTTTATTTAGATGAAGTTTCTACTCTGCCAGTAATCATATCTTCTTCTTTGACAGAATCAATGGAAGAGAAATTACTTCAGGTGTTGAAAGAGCATAAAGGAGCAATTGGATGGAAAATAGCTAACATCAAGGGAATTAGTCCTTCACTTTGCATGCACAAGATTTTGATGGAAGAGCAGTACAAAGCTACTGTTCAACCTCAGAGGTGATTGAATCCAAAGATGCAAGAAGTGGTGAAGGCTAAGGTAATCAAGTTGCTTGATGCAGGGATCATTTATCCTATCTCAGACAGTCCCTGGGTAAGTCCTGTGCAAGTTGTGCCAAAGAAGAGAGGTATGACTGTTCAAAGAAATGACAATAATGAATTGATTCCAACTAGGACCGTTACTGGATGGCGTGTGTATAGATTATAGAAAACTAAATGATGTCACTAGAAAAGATCATTTTCCTTTACCATTTATTGATCAAATGTTAGAAAGGCTTGCAGGACATGAATTTTATTGCTTTCTTGATGGGTATTCAGGGTATAATCAAATTCACATTGCACCAAAAGATCAAGAGAAAACCACTTTCACTTGTCCTTATGGTACCTTTGCTTTTAGAAGAATGCCCTTTGGTCTTTGTAATGCACCAACCACTTTTCAGAGATGCATGATGGCCATTTTTTCTGATATGGTTGAAAAATTCATTGAGATTTTCATGGATGATTTTTCTATATTTGGTTCATCATTTGACTTTTGTTTAGATAATTTAGCAAGGGTCTTACAAAGGTGTGAGGAGACTAACCTTGTTTTGAATTGGGAGAAGTGTCATTTTATGGTGCAGGAAGGAATAGTGCTTGGGCATAAGATATCTAAAAAAGGATTAGAGGTTGATCGAGCTAAAGTGGAGGTCATTGCAAAACTGCCCCCACCAACATCAGTGAAACTTGTTAGAGGCTTTTTAGGGCATGCAGGATTCTATAGGCGATTCATAAAAGATTTTTCTAAAATCGCTAGACCTCTTTCAAGTTTATTGGTTAAAGATGTGAAATATAACTTTTCTGATGAATGCTTGCAGGCTTTTAACACTTTAAAGGAAAAGTTAATATCAGCACCAATCATGGCAGCACTAGAATGGGACTTACCTTTTGAGCTAATGTGTGATGCTAGTGGTTTTGTAGTAGGAGCTGTTTTGGGATAACAGAAGAATGGAGTTTTTCAAACCATTTACTATGCCAGTCGAACCTTGTTAGGTGCACAATTGAATTATTTAACAACAGAAAAAGAACTTTTGGCAGTAGTATTTGCTTTTGATAAATTTTGTTCTTATATAATTGGTTCCAAAGTTATTGTTTATTCTGACCATTCTGCTCTCAAGCATCTACTTGAAAAGAAAGAATCAAAACCTAGGTTAATAAGGTGGATTCTCTTGCTACAAGAGTTCGATTTGGAGATCAAGGATAAGAAAGGGACCGAAAATCTAGTTGCAGATCATTTGTCCAGAATTCCCAATCTAAAGGAAGAAGATCAACCGATTATGGAAGAATTTCCCGATGAAAACATTTTTGCGCTCCAATCAATCCAAATTCCCTGGTATGCTGATTTTGTCAATTATTTGGTAAGTAATGTTCTTCCTCCTGAAATGTCATATCAACAAATAAAAAAATTCTTTTCTGACCTCAAACATTATTTTTGGGAAGAGCCTTTCTTGTTTAAAGTATGTGTAGACCAGGTTATAAGGAGATGTGTTCCTGAGGAAGAGATGGCTAGTATCCTACACCATTGTCATGCTAGAAAAGCTGGTGGTCATTTTGGTGCCACCAGAACTACAGCTAAGGTTTTACAATCTAGATTTTATTAGCCTACACTTTTTAGATATGCATATTCATATGTAGTTGCATGTGATCAATGTCAACGAACTGGGAATATTTCTAGGAAACATGAGATGCCTTTAAACAATGTTGTTGTGTGTGAGTTATTTGATGTTTGGGGTATTGACTTCATGGGACCCTTTCCACTTTCTTATGGAAATATGTATATTTTGGTGGCTGTTAAGTATGTGTCTAAATGAGTAGAAGCAGTAACATTGCCTATAAATGATGCTAAGGTTGTGGTTAAATTCTTAAAGAAAAATATTTTTACCCGTTTTGGCACCCCTAGGGCAATCATAAGTGATAGAGGGACCCATTTTTGCAACAAACAATTTGAAGCACTTTTGGGTAAGTATGGGGTTACCCATAAGATTGCTACCCCTTATCACCCTTAGACTGGTGGTCAAGTTGAGATATCAAATAGGAAAATTAAGAGAATTTTGGAAAAAACTGTGAATGCCTCAAGGAAAGATTGGTCAATGAAACTTGATGATGCACTTTGGGCCTATAGAATAGCATTCAAAATACCAATTGGAATGTCTCCTTTTAGGCTAGTGTTTGGGAAGGCTTGTCATCTACCAGTAGAATTAGAGCATAAAGCATATTGGGCTTTGAAATTTTTAAACTTTGATATGCAGTCTGCAGGTGAAACTCGATTGTTGCAGTTGAATGAATTGCAGGAATTACGAGATGAGGCCTATGAAAATGCCACAATATACAAGGAGCGGACAAAAAGATGGCATGACAAACACATATTAAGAAGAGAGTTTGTGGTTGGCCAAAAAGTATTACTTTATCACTCTCGTCTTAAATTGTTTCCAGGTAAATTGCGGTCTCGATGGTCTGGCCCTTTCATAGTCACTAAGGTATTCCCATATGGAGCAATAGAAGTTGCAAATGACACCCAAGGCACGTTTAAGGTGAATGGTCAGCGTTTGAAGCCCTACTTTGAGGGAGTCAATATGCAGAAGACTACCATTGATCTTCTTCCTCCTTGAGTAGCAACATTAAAGATAGTTTTGCTGAAAACTATAAAGCAAGCGCTTCTTGGGAGGCAACCCAAGCATTTTATTGGTTCTTTTGTTGAAAATTTTGTCACCACCATCTCCTCAAAGCTTTCTATGGCTATCACCTACAATCAGGGGAGTTTTCTCATTCCTATTTTACCTTTATTTTTGCTTTATTTCTTTTTACATTGAGGACAATGCTCCATTCAAGTTTGGGGGTAGGAAAATAAATCTTTTCTTGCTAAATCTAATTGAATTTTTCTCATGTCATGATTAAACCCTTTGTTTTGAATTCTTAGCGATTCTTAGGAAGATGTAGATTCTGTTCAAATCTACAATTGTGATGTGAGTTAAGTGTGATTCTGATTATGTTGATCCATTTATTAAACACTAAAAGTCCTTCATTTTTTAAATTGTGTGTATTTCTAGAGAACATTCATGTGAAGTATGTGATTTTCTTAGATCTCACCCGGATCTTAGAATTTGCTTAATTTCCTCTTGAGGCAAAATCCTAAGCTGCATCTAATTGAGAAAATGATTTAGGCCATTCTTTGGATCGTTTGAGCCTTTCAAGCCAACCCTATTTATTTATCCCCAGTCACCCCGCTGAGCCTTGATTTATATCCATTTTTTTATTTTGACACCTACATATTTATACCTTTGAGCCTTTGATAAATTATCTTTTCGTCCCGCACCCTTGAACATGTTGATTTTTAGGATATAAGTCTATTTGAGTGAAAGAGAAGTCGAGGGGAAGGATGTTATATGGGAAGGATATTAATTGCAATGATTATGTAGCATAATATGTTGCTTTTGTGAATGCAAAAAAAAAAAAAAAAAAAAGGAAATGCAACATTTGTCTAAGAATGGAATTCTCTTATTACTTATTGTCAAATTCAAGCCACTCAAGGTTTAGAAATTGGCTTTTGCATAGTAGTTAGATGTCATCAGCAAGATAAGATTATAATAGTTACATTTCTAGTCCTACTACTTGCTTTATTATTGCAAGCATGATTGTGACTTTTGTGAGTGTCGAAATCCAAGTGAAATCAAGTATTTTTGGGAAGAAATAAATGAAAGAAGTGGTAATAGAAAGATCATTTGTAAAAAAAAAAAAAAAGCAAAGAAAGGAAGCGACAAAAGCTCAAATTAGATCCTAGAAAGCAATGTGTTCATGGGTGAATTTAGCCTAAATGACTTTCATCTTACCCCTAGCCCAGCCTTACATTACAAGCTTATAAAAGTCCTATTGATTCTTGGTTAGATGATTGGCCTACATTAGTGGAGAGAGGAATGAAAAGCAAACCTATGAAGTTTGGTTAAAGATTTTGAGAGATTGCATATTAATGTGGATTTATTTAGAGTGCATATAGTTGAAAAGATAAAGACTCACACTCACACATACGAACATGGTCAACATAGTTAAGAGTCTATATTATCTTATGAACAATTGTTGTGTTTGGATGAAAGCTATATTTTTTCTTTGAATTGTTAAGTTGAGCAATTTTGAGTGAATTTCAAGAAAGGGTTTTGTTTAAAACATTTATTATCTCTTACTTTTGCTCGAGGACTAGCAAAATGTCAAGTTTGGGGGTCTTCTTGATAACTCTATTTTTATAGAGTTATTTTGACTATTTTAGGATATAAATAATACAAGTTTTATAAGATAATATTTAAGTTTTGATATATTTATGTAAATTGGTGTTATTTATGCAGCAAACCCCAAAAAAGCAAAAGAAATAAAGGAAGAGAAAGTTACAAAAAGGCACGTGAAGAAGACAAGGAAAGAAAAAGAAGTCAAAAGAAGAAAAGAGGAGGCAACGTGTAAAGTAGTAAAAGAGGAGGAAAAGGACAAAAAAGGACAAGAAAGGAAATAAAGGAAAAGGGGCAAAAAAGTGAATTACTAAGGAAGAATCTTAGGGCACGCGTCCCAAGATAGCATAAAAAGGCAAAAGAACGTGAATTAAAAGGGAGAGAAGGCGCCGCACAAGAGAAGAAGAAAGAGAAGAGAGAGAAAAGAAGAAGAAACCGCGTGTTGCCGCCGAAACCAACCAAGGAAAAGAGAAAAAGTGAAAGAAGAAAAAGAAAACCAAGAAAGAAAAAGAAAAATATAGGCACGAAAGCTTCCCTCTACTTCTTATCATTCTTGAATTGTAGGAATTCTGTAAAGAATTCTTAAGGAAAAGACAATGTGGTGACAACTTTCCTGTTTTTTTTATTTAAGATGTTTTGCTTAATTTCTACTATTGCTTTGGTTTGTTATTTTATTATGTTCTAAACTTCTTTTGTTAGAGCGAAGATGTAGCCTAACTATGATAATGTGAATTTTATAAGTTTTTATGTTTTGCAAGATATTTTATTTATGTGAGTTATATATTATTATGCTTAATGCTTTTAAATGATTGGCCACCACTTGAATGATTTGATGTGCATATTTGAGACTGAGAGGTAATAATATGCAATTACTTCTTATAATATATAAACATAAATTAAATGTGGATAGACATATACCATGTTATTTGTGTGGCTTTCGATGATAAGATGATCGAAAGATTTATTGTAAACCAGGAATATTCACAAATCCTAATGCATTTGGTTTGTTTCAATTCACATATAGAGATATAGTGAATTAATGAACTAAATAGGTTTACTATACCTAAACATAGGATAGCAAATAAATTAGGAAGTTCCGCCATCACATGGATAATATCATTCTTGTAGGCATAAACTATGAAAATTCATATCTAGTAGTTATGGTGAAATCGAAAGCTCTAACATGTTTCTCATCTTGATTTTTCTTACTTGGATTCAATTTTAATTAGTCTTGAGTTTTCGTTTTGAAAGTTTTAAATTTTAATTTATCATCAACAATATTTTGATCTGCTAGATAAATTTTAGAATTAATTCATCATTAGTACTTAATTAGTTTAGTATTCACCAATTTTCGTGGGACGATACTTTTCTTATCATTATATTACTTGTTCTACATGTTCACTTGCATTTAAAATTCACCGAACAGGAATCAATAGTTACTTAAAGGTATAATAGTTCTTATATGGGAATATAAAGCTTATAGGGTATTCCACTATTTAAAGGTAAGAGTCAAATCTATTATTTTTTATGAGATGGTGGATGCAATGGCTAATAAGTACAAAATTAGAAAGGTACATTCTTATCTTTAAGGAGCAAGTTAATGTTGATAAATAATATTCTTTTTTATATGTTAATTCATACCTTTTTCATTACCAAAATACCTAAGATAGTTATACAAAAGATTAATGGGATAATCACTAACTTCATGTGGAGTAATAGGGATGGAGAGGGAAGTCATTAGGTTAAATGACAAAGTCTATGTATGTCTTTAGAGAAAGGACACTTGGAAGTTCATAATCTAAAACAAACCATGCAAGCCCTTAAAACAAAGTTTGCATGGTGATACATACAAGAACACATATCGTGGCTTCCATTATCAAATTAAAATATAAGCATCCCATAAAAGTAATAAGAAAAGACAAAAAGAATACACATTTGCATACATGAAAAATGCTTCTACCTTGGATGGATTATAGTATTGAGCATGGAAGATACATTATTGGGGAGAGCAAATGTTAATTGGCTTAGCAACTACTTTGGTATCCTTTTGCCTATATCAGGATATAATAGTTTAAGAAACTCTCCAAAATTAGAACTTTGTAAAAAGACATTTATCTAGTGAACAACAACATCCTGCAAACAAGATTGTATAGAGTTAAGATCCTAATCGGCTTTTTTATGATTTAAGTGCCTCAAAGGAATTTTTAGCATTTTTGATATACCATGACTAAAGAATGAAGAAAGATAAGATAGTTTGGACAAAGTTTTTGCGGAATAAGCTAGTACCTCCTAACATAGGATTGTTTATATGGAAGCTTATTTATTATGAAATCTTGGTGATATGCAATATGTAAAAGAAGGGAATACAAATGGCTTTTAAGTGCTATTGTTGTGAGATGGCGTAAAAGGAGATTGTGAATCATCTATTCATGCATGGTGCATTAGCATAATGAATTTGGAGAACATTTGGTGACATACTTAAGGTACTAGTTAGATTTAATTTAATTTTTATCATGTATTCTTAAGGTATTTAAAGGTCTCATGGCATAATCAAAGATAAACTATTATTGCCCTTTTAGGCGGTGTTATTGTGAAGGGGATTTAGCTAGCTAAAAACTTAACCAAGTACAATGGAGAAGGTATGTCCTTGTATAAAATTAATAAAGATATTACACATTGGATGCTATAGCTATCCGCATAGATCCTATATCTACCTAGATGAAGAAGAATATCCAGAAAGGCATTTAGGGAATCGATTTAATTCTATCTCTGTTCATTCTGTTTAAAGCAAGGAAGGATCCCAAAGTATCGATCTTTCTTTTAGTTGTTAAATCTCTCGTTGCCCTCATACAAGTCAAGGTTTAAGTTTTCTTGACCAAATCTCGTTATGTGTGTTAAAAATTCATGTTGTTTTTAATCTATTATGAAAAGGAGTTTAGATCAAGTGGCAACGCCCACCACCAGCAATACAAATTGAATAAGGATGATTTAAGCATCATGGGAAACAATGCTTTAAGCGGAAATACTAAGAAATCATGACACGAGCATCATTATGGCCTTTTCACTTAAAGTTAGTGCTAAGTAGTAGTATAGATGCCAAAGCTTACAGCTTAGTGGAAGGCCTTAAGATGTGTCAATAACAAAATCAAATGCCTTACATAATTGAATCAAACTTCTTTTATTTAGTCCAATATTTGCTTATAAAATGGAAAACTCTATGGAAACTAGAATATGTCATTTAATATTGCTTATCCATGATAACAAAATATACAAAAGTGCAACATGTGTATTGAAAGGGAAATGTAGTTATAGACCATTTCACTAATTATGTGTATAAAATCTAAAATGTGAAACTTTTTAATCATTTTAACTTATTGCCACACCCATGCTTAGTAGTTTTTAGGAATAATCAATTAGGTTTAGGTAACTATAGACCACTATAAGATTAAGTAAATATGTTACCTAATGTATTTTATGCTTTCATTTTTAAGTTTTTATGTAGCAATTTAATATGCATGACATTTTGCTTTTTCTAAGGGTTGGGCTTACACCTTACCCTTTATACCTATCCAAAATATGGTTATTACGCCTAGTCTTATTGTTATTAATAAAATTTGTCAAGATATTATCCTTATTTCTTTTTTTAAAAAAAGGAGAAATTGTAAATGAATATATTTTAGACATCCAACTAATGTTAAGGCCAATTACGAATAACCAAAAGAATAATGATAAACCTAACAATGGCCATTTTAATAACAAGAGAGAATTATCTCTTGAAATCAATTCCAAGTGAGCCTTATGTAACTAACTTTATTCTCCTACATTGGAAAGATAAATAGAATGATCTAACCATATAAGGGGGTTTGACTACTTTTTTCAGTGGGTTGACCTTTTGGAATGAAACTTTTGCCTATGATAAGTGATATCAAAGTCTAACCATAATCCGACCCAATGTAACCAACCCAATGGCATTCACAATTACTATCCCCTAGTGTGGATTAGGTAGTGGGCCCTAGCCACGTCAAGTGAAAATACATTCATATACAACCAATTAGGTATTGCCTTGGGTGAGGAATTAAATTCATGTGCGGTTTGCCTAAAAAGCCTTAAGCTCCTTGAACCATCCATAAGTACCATCTCCATCTAAAAGAGCGCAATTGCATCACATTAGTCACCAACCTACTAGGAGATGATAATCCACATTAAGTGGGATCATCGTTGAAATATGTTGCAGCAAGAGGTTGGGTTTGACAGACGAGCTGTACCAAGTTGGAAAAACAAAAAATTCAAAGCTAAAGGCTTTCTGTTTTTTAATAGAGGAGTCGTGCGAACTTTAAACTTCCTTTTTAAGTGGAAAGAAGCCAAAAATAGAGACAAATAAATAAGGTGTGCAAATGGTTATTCCCCTTTCATTCTTAGCGGCTGCCGTAAATTACTATTTTCCTTGCCATGAATGCGGAGAACTACTTAAACAAACATGAATTTCCCAAAAGGAGGTTGGAAGTGGGTCATGAATTAAATTATTACAGTTATTAAACTAATAATTTTAATAAGAAGTTCATAGTATTGTCATACAGAGTATGATCAAGATAAAATTTAAATGGAAATGGACAATAATTGGCTATCTTTCAACTCTATAACAGAATGTGGTCCTATAATTTTTTAGATGAAACGTGGGCTAGATGTTGGGCCTCTCCAGGCAAGCTTAGCGAGAACGCCGACCAATGGTGCAGTGTTAGCAGTTGCAGGTTCAGCCTGCTGATAGTTAGTTCTCGAGTCAGAGTAAGCATCGCTCGCGTCGGGGCCTCCAACCACCGCACCCTCCACAACATTTGGGTTGGGCCCATCCTTGTGGAAATAAGAATCAAAGCCCCCTTGGCAAGAAACAGGCTGAGGATGCATCTTGATAGAGTCAATCGATGCCCCTCTGTGATGAGGTTGTTTCACATAGTTTGTGCCGAATCCCACCATGTAGCTCATTTTGTTTGGATTTACACCCAATATATAGTCCACCTAGTATTTGCGAGGGAGAATACACAAAAAGCGGTCAAAATTGCGTACTTCAGAAAGAAAAAGTCCCAAGATATTCGATTCACCAATTAAAACAGAGAACTAATACTAATGCCCGAGATCTTGTGAATTTGGAGAAAAAATCCAACATGACTGATGTCATCAAAAGCATGATATATATCTACTTACTCATTGATGAGTGAAAAATGAAAACAAGAAGACGTTTTTGCCAGGAGAAATATGTACCTTACCTTTGCTTGTTTTAAGATAGACAACTTGGGCATCCAAGGGAAAGGTAGGAAGTGATTCAAACTAGTGATGCTATTTTACAAAGTTAATCTTCAACCGACTTGGATATCCCTCTAGTAAGTTTTATTTCCTCCCAAGTTTGTTATTTTGCATTTATGACCCAGGCTTAAAATAATAGAAAAAATACCTAGAGCAATTAGTAGGTTATAGACATTTAATTCTACTTGTAGTTTCCAAATATGAGGAATTAGAGCACCTGTGATTGGGCCAACGCAAGTAGTTCCTTATAATGTACGGCGCCGCCGGAACATTGCATTGTCGCGTTTGCTGCCCTGAGATAGTGAGAATATATTGTCGCAATGAATGCGGCAGTGGTGGTGTACTGAAGGTTGTTCCATTGTTGAAACCACAGCAAACCCCCGGGTGACTTCTTCACATTACTATTGCCTTTCTGAAGACACGAGCATATGAACTCCTCTGCTTGGCTCTTGTACTGCTGCAATGTGGCCGTAGGCTTAGCCTTGCCTTTCAAAAGAAGCTGAACCAACAACATATTATCCATGTTAGGTCCCGTAATTCACATCAAATGGGGCAAAAACTTGTAGTGCTCATTGATCCAAGTAAACTGCTCTTGCAAGTACACTTCGTACCAAACATCAAACTCGTTTACTTTTACTTCTTTATATATAGAGTATTTTACAGGTATTTTGTGCCTGCAAGTTGCTTGTTCGATTGGCGTTCTTTTTTATTACCAGAAGTTTGTATGTCAAGTTTTTGTTTGTGAATATGGGAAAAAGTACCTTGGCAGCTAAGACCTGTACTCCAACGTACTTGTCATCCCAAGAGAACATGGACCTCACGCCACCTGTATTCGTTGATGAGGAGAGATAATCCAGGTAAGTTCTCTTGTTGGTAGCTTGATGAAGCCATGCTGCTGCCCACAACAGCTCATCCTGTTAAACATCCACATATTCAGTGACTGCCTTCCGCTACGTCAATTTTGTACAATAGAAGTCCTTAGCACTACCTCAAATCCACTACTGGTGTAGAACTCTCCTGCTACAGAAATGCTATTTTGGTACAACCCCTGGTTATTGCGTGCAAATTCAAAGAGCTGCAAACGACGGTATACACCATCTGTGTGTTAGCAGTATGGGCGACAAAATCGAAAACATAATTGTTTGACTATTTTTGCAGGGAACTATTGGATAGATCTTGCTTCGTTAACACACTTCCTCTCCTTGTGCCAATCTTCATCAGACCCCGGAAAAAAAAAAAAAAAAAAAGAGAGAGAGAGAGAAAGAAGGGAACATGACAAAAAAAATAGTTGTAATAGTGTTTATAACAACGAATCATAGGAAACCTGTTCTGCATGCATTATAAGTTGGGATGAATATTTGCGGTCCGTTGCGTTGAAAGCCTTAGCAGCTGCAGCAAGAGCAGCAGCAGTTTCAGCAGCAAGATCAGACCCTGGATTTTGGGCATCAATCTTATAAGATGTCCGTGGCGTGGTCATGTCTTCCGGTCTCTGCCAACACTGATGATCAGAACTACCTTCACCAACTTCACCGTACAGAACATTTGGCTTGGGATGCGCTTTGATAAAGTAATCCGTTCCCCACTTGACGGCGGCCAGTGCATTTGAAAGCTCATTCTTAGCCTTTAGTTGCTTTCTGAACGCTGTCGTGCTCCATGCAAGCATTGATACAGTGAATGCCATAGGGAGACCAAACTTCACATTGTCCCCGGCGTCGTAATATCCTCCCTCTAGATCAACCTATTATGTTAAAAAAAAAAAAAAGTAAAGGGAGCGAATCTCAAGCGAAATGAGAAAAACGTTCACTTCAATTCATAAAAGAAAATGGAGATGCGTTAAGATCTTAAGATATGCGATATATGAAGTTAGGGGTGTATTCCATCATCTCAGATTCTCAAAAGAAAAATGGCTTAAATCTGGGAGGAACTGGGGCAAAGAAATGGGAACATAAACTTTTCCTCCTTTCTTGTATTTAGTTTGTCCAAAAGGATAGAAAAAGAAATAAAATGAGTGGCTTGCCCATGTTTTGGCTAGAAAATGTCGTAATTGGAAAGAAAAATGAAGTACGAGCGATGAAACCTAACATGACATTTTATTACAATTTTCCACTTAGAAGGACCAAGCATACCATACCAGTTAAGGTTAACCATAGAATATGCACATGTATAATTTCTTCCACCTAACGAAAAACGAAATCGATTTGACTGAATATAGTAACTTAAGGCGATTAAAGTAGTGAAAAAAATTCTTACGCCGGCATCGGAACCATCTTTAAGCGCAGAATCTCCACGCCACTTTACTCTGTGGTTAGGTGGTAACTTCCCTGATCGTTGAGCCTCGAAATACAATAGCGAACTGGTCAGAGCTTTTCCATAGTCGATTGAAGCAACTCCATTAATCGACAAAACGATTGAGAGACTGATCAAACCCAAGATGCTGCGAGGATACATGGCTCCTAACAATAATATTTAACGAGAATGGGGCAAAGAGTAGCCAAAGACGAGAGGTCAATATTATGCTCGGAGAAGAGGTAGGAAAAATTGTAATGAGAGAAAGTATGGTGTTCGACATGTCTTTTAAAGCGCACAACTATCTATTAATGCAGAGTCCCTAAAAAGTTATAAATGGAGAAAATTAAGTTGTAATCAACCTAAACATGGAGAAAACACGCTATATATTTGCTACCAAATATAGTGTCTCATGTATCAATCCACAAATGGCACTTTTAGGGTTTCCTTTCAATACTTTTATAGCTACTTCGTCATTTCTCCTGGAGAAGCAAATAACCCAGAAAATATATATATACATGTAGATGATAATCGACTTAAGCCTAGGATGGTTGGTAGGCCCTATTGGCTACAATCATCTTAGAAGGACTCTAGAAAAGCAAGAATAGGCAAAGAGGCTTGGTGTTTGAGAACGTTGGAGTCTTCTAACAAATGTAATCTAAAATAAGCAAAGCTAAAATAAGTAGAACCATAGTATAGAATACCTGATGTTATTCTGAATAATAAGACGAATATAGTCTTTAGTCTAGAAGGGAGGCCTATGGATCAATGAGAAATTATAAAGAGGCATCACGTCCAACAATTGAAAAGTTGGAGGGTAGGATGGAGAGGGGATTAGAGCATCCTCACGTCAAAGGGATGTTGTAGTCCGGGTAGTGATTCAGGCTAGTTACTTCCATGGGAGATGGCAAGGGCACCCTAAAAGTACCTAGCTATGTGCCATCATCTTGTAAGAAATAAAGTACTTGGTAAAGGATCAAATCTTTGCCTATCCGTCACAATGTCGCTGCTCATAAAGAACCTCTATAACTAGGGATTAGAGGCAATAGCCCTTCTAGAGAAGCAAATAACCAAATATATAAATATATAATAGTCCAAGGGGCAATTTCTTTTTTAATAACCGACTTTTGTGGTAAAGCATAAGTAACTTAAGTCGAGAAATGGTTGGTATGAGGTGCGCTACCTAAGAATAACTAATGTGGAGTCCATCCTTTTAAGATTGCGTGTTAATATACTATTAATTAGGTAGGCGAAAGTGACTACAATCATCTCATAAAGACTCTAGAAAAGCTAAAATAAGCAAAGAAGCTTGGTGTTTGAAGACTTTGGTAACCTCTAACAAATGTAAGCAAAACTAAAATAAGCAAAGTGTAATAAGTCTATTTACAAATTCAAACAAGCTTCCTAACAATAAAACTTGAAGTTAGACAATTATTTAATTTTGTATTGTTTTATGAAAAATAGAGTAGATCATAGTATATGTACCAAGATCAATGTCAGTATACCAATTTTTCTTATCCTCTATATAGATGATATCTTGCTTGTGAGCAATGGTTAAGGACTACTTCATGAGACAAAATAATTGTTATCAAAGCAATTTGATATTAAAGATCTTGGTGATGCAACCTTTATCCTAGGCATTGAAATCCATAGGGACTGTTAATGTCAATTATTGAGTCTTTTTTAAAGGGCATATGTTGATCATTTTTGAAAAATTTATGTAGGATTGCAAACTTGGGAAGATGATCAATTGAGCTTGTTACAATACTTTAAGAGTGAAGCTTAAAAAGAGGTTAATGAAGAATTTATCATATGCTAGTGCAATTGGAAGTATCATATATGTTCAAGTTTACAATAGGCTTGACATTGCTTTTGCTATAGGACTTTTTAGGACGTATTAGTTAGACCCTATCCATGATCACTAGGTTGTTATCAAAAAGGTTTTAAAGTACTTAAAGAGGCAAAGGATTATATATTGACCTATAGGCATGTAGATGACCTTAAGCTAAATGAGGTATAAAAATTCAGAATTTGCATGTCATAAGGATGGTTGGAATCTACCTCAAGCTACACTTTTTAAGAAAAGGGGGGCAATATAATGAAAAAGTGCAAAACAAAGATTGATAACTTCTTCCATCGAGCAAGCAAAATTTGTAGTGTGTTATTCAATACTTACTTAGGCAATTTGGCCAAGGAATCTCATAAGAAAGTTGACAAAATTTGATTTTGTTATTAAACTTATCCAATTGTACTATGATAATAAGGCTATTGCGTTGTTTATTAACAATAATAAAGATATCGTCGGGTCTAAGCATATGGAAATCAATGTTTAATCATAAAGGAAAAGGTTCAAAAAGTAACATTATAGTAAAATATATTGGTATAAATAATATGGTTGTTGACCCACTAACTAAGGCCTTTGCCTTTATCTTTTTTAGAGACATGTCATCAATACAGACTTAGAAGCATCATAGGATGCTATTGTTTAATGGGAACTTTTCTATTGTCTTTATCATGAAATAAAGTTTACATTTGAATTGATTTATCATATATATATGTATATATAAAACAATACATGTTTATTATTCATGCCAATTGTATTTAGCACTTGGATGTTTTACATGTTAATAGGTTAACCAAAAGGCTAGTACATTCAATTATTAGCCTTAATGATGTCTTGTGATACGTAAAGTAAAAGCTCATGCTATTATGTTCAAGACATACAAGTTTGTTGAAACTATAAAGTATATTTTTCAATAATTATATGTCATCTAAGGAGAAAGAATTGGCGTAAAAAAAGGGGTAACACATCAGGCATACTATATGGTGTTAACTAGTTGCCACATTACCATATTAAATCTACATCAATAAAGTTAAGAGCTTTTATGACCATGGTTAGTCCTATGTCACCTACAAGATGTAGTAATTGTCATGATTCACTATTTGAGACTTTTTGGTATGAGATTAACACTTAAAATTGTCTCTAGAATAATATAAAGGTGCATACAAATAACTCTTTTAAAATTATTATTATTATTATTATTATTTTCATTCACATTAGTATATCCAGCTAGGACATGGGATTCCTTGGGTTGTAAGGAATTCATGTTTTGATGCTTACACTTGTGTAGTGATTTGTGCAAATAGGATTTCTCTAAATCACATTTGATTGAAAAGAAAAAGAAAAAAGGTGAATGTAGATTTTAGGTGAGTCAAACCATCATTAATAACAAAGCATATGTAATTGTCTTAGGTTGCCATAGTACTTATTTATACCAAACCCACCTATGCATAAGGTGGTACTCAATTCCGATACCCTTTGGCTATAATGTACGACATTGCTTCATTGGTACAATACAAAAGATGGGTCATGGTGGGACTCAGTAATATCTCGTAATATTCCAAGGATTCAAAAAATCGTACATGCTATAATGGTCATAGCTCAATACTCAAAATTAGCATGCGATCTAAAATTGGTAGTTTGTTTCTTCATCTTCCACAAGAAATAATCGGGCTTTCTACAATAATAAGTCATTAATTGCCTAGACATGAGACGCTTTGCCCAATTAGAGTCACAAAAAGTGGTCAACTCCACTTTGACTTATGAAGTAAATAAAAGCCTCACTCCTAAACAACTTCTAATGTATCTCAATACTTACAAGGGTACTTCTATATACGGCCACTTCGAAACATGTACAAACTTGTTAAGGAACTAGAGTAAAAACTTTATATTCAACGTCAAAATGGCTCAATATATTGATCTATGTACTAGCGGATGATGTTGTGTGAACCCTCAAGAAGTTGGTTTTGTTATTTGTTATCAGTGCTAGCATCAAATTCCATGTAGACATTATCTTTTTACCATGCTTTATTGTAATTATGCTAGACAAGATCCATAAACTTCTTAAAAATGAGTTCCAATGTATAATGTTAGATATGGATTAATCAAACGAGGGATGATGTTAGGTTTATTTTAGTTTTATGCATTTGTTATTTTAAAAAACACCTAAAAGTGCTCAGGTGGTTTAGCCCAATTTTTTGAACTTACATCTACCCCTTCTTACCTATAATAAGAGACACTTCTAATAAAAATATGAGAGCTACACTCTCAGAATTTGTACACCCTTGATTTTTGCTTCGCAATACAAGACACTTCAAGGTTCACAAGCTACACACGGCCTATAGTTCAATATTGACATCATTACTATTACATGTAATCGAAATGTCACCAAGATAGATGCACAAAAATGACAACGATATTGTGTTGGCCCTATTGAATAACAATAGTCATGTTTGGGCTATTCAAATTCAACTACAAAGATTGCCTATAAGAATTTCTCATACTATTGACACAAAGCTTGTTTCTACCTATGGAGAGAATTTTGTGATTAACATACTACATCATCCCTCTAAATGTGAAGATTAGATAAAAGATTCATATATACCTCAATCAAAAGAAGTTGTGCAAAAATGTATTCTAGACATTCAACTAATGGATAGCCACAAGAATAATGATAAATTTAATAGTGGTCATTTAGCAATAATAGAGAATGTCTTTTGAAAATCACTAACTAGGCCTTATATCTCTTCTTACTCTCATATGTCAAATATTTCACTTTTATATAGTCATGTACAACCAATTAGGTATTATCTTGAGTGAAGAGGAACTAAATTTCATGTGTAATTTGCCTAGAAAGCCTTAAGCCCCTTAGCCATGGCATTTACCCCATCAATATCCACAAGGACCTCAACCCTTTCTAGCTAAAAGAGGGTAGTTTTATCAACCTACTAGGAGATGATAATCCACATTAAGTGGTCAATATGTTGCAGCCGCTCGTTGGGTTTGACAAAGATAGGCTTTAGAAAGTTGTGTGTGTGTGTGTGTGTGTGTGTTGTGGGAATTCAAGTTAAAGGCTTTCTGTCCGAGAGCCAGATGCACTAAAGGAGTGGCCATAGAGAACTTTAAACTTCCTTTCTAAGTGGAGATAAGCCAAAAATAAAGATAAATAAACAAGGTGTACAAATGATTATTCCCCTTTCATTCTTAGCAGCTGCCATAAATTATTATATTCTTTGCCATCAATGAGGGGAACTACATAAACAAACGTGAATTTTCCAAAAGGAGGTTGGAAGTGGGTTATGAATTAAATTAATATAATTATTTTATTAATAAATTTTAATAAGAATTTCATAGTATTTTCATACAAAGTATGATAAAGATAAAATTTCAATGCAAATGAATAATAATGGTTTATATTTCAACTTTGTAATTAGAGAATATGGTCATATAATTTTTTATTTGAAATGCTGGCTTAAAGGATGCATAGAACCAGCCAGTGTAGAAGTAGGTATTGGGCTTCTTCAGGCAAAGCTGAGCGAGAACCAGCCAGTGTAGAAGTAGGTATTGGGCTTCTTCAGGCAAGCCGAGCGAGAACCAGCCAGTGTAGAAGTAGGTATTGGGCTTCTTCAGGCAAGCCGAGCGAGAACCAGCCAGTGTAGAAGTAGGTATCAAGCCGAGCGAGGACGCCGACCAATGGTGCAGTGGTGACAGTTCAGGTTCTGCCTGTTGATAAGTTAGATCTCGAGTCTGAGTAAGTATCGCTATCGTCGGGGCCTCCAACCAACGAAACCTTGCAAAACATTTGGGTTGGACCCATTCTTGTTGAAATAAGAATCAAAGCCCGCTTGGCACGTCACAGGCTCAGGATGCTTCCTGACAGAGTCAATCGATGCTCCTCTGTGATGAGGTTGTTTCGCATAATTTGTGCCGACTCCCACTATGTAGGTCACTTGGTTTGGATATACACCTAATATATAGTCCACCTAGTTTTTGGGAGGGAGAATACACAAAAAGCCGGTAAAAATTGTGTACTTTAGAAAGAAAAAATTCGAAAGATATTCAATTCTTTGATTAGAACAAACAATTAATACTAGTTCCCGAAATCTTGTGAATATTTAGGCAAGATAATATGTAATAATATACATGCAAATTATACCAAGTAGTTCGCTATTCTATATGGCATCGTTAATGAAAAGTACATGTGAAAAAAAAAAGTGAACCATTTTTTTCTTCATTTTCTTTTTGGAACAGAAAATGAAAATAATATCATCAAAAAGCATGATATATATCTACTATGTTATGGATAAGTGAAAAATGAAAATAAGAAGATGCCTTTGCCAGGAGAATTTACATACCATACTTTGTTTTAAGATTGTCAACTGGGCATCCAAGGGAAAGGTAGGAATTAATTCAAACTAATGATGCTATTTTACAAAGTTAATCTTCAACCCATTTGGGTATCCCTCTGGTAAGTTTTATTCCATCCCAAGCTTGTATTCTGCATTTATGACCCTGTCTTAAAATAATAGAAAAATGACCAGAGCCATTACTTCTATTCATTACAGTTAATTAAACTTGTAGTCTCGAAAAATGAGGAATTAGCGTACCTGTGATTGGGCCAACGCAATCAGTTCCCGGGGCTATACGACGCCCCCGGGACATTTGAGCGACGCCCTTGTTGCCTTGACATAGTCAGAATATACTGTCAGTGAATGTGGCAGTGGCGGTGTACCGAAGGTTTTTCCATTATTGAGACCACAGCAAACCCCGGGGTGACTTCTTAACATTATCATTGCCTTTCTGAAGACACGAGCACATGAACTCTGCCTCGCTCTTGTAGTGCTCCAATGTGCCTGAAGACTTGACCTTGCCCTCCAAAACAAGCTGCACCAACAACATATTATCCCGTTAGCTTCTGTAATTCACATCAAATGGTGTAAAACTTGTAGTGCTCCTTGATCCAAATAAACTGCTCTTGCAAGTACACTTCGTGCCAAACATCAAACTCGTTTACTTTTTCTTTCTTATATATAAAGTATTTTACAAGTATTTTGTGCTTTCAAGTTACTCCTTTGATTGGCGTTCTTACGTGTCTCCAGAAATTCGTATGTCAAGTTTTTGTTTGGTCATCCCCTCAAGCCACCTGTATTCCCTGAGGCGCCGAGAAAAGTTTTGTAAGTTGGGTCGCCGGTGGCGCGATGAACCCATGCAGCTGCCCACAACACCTCATTTTATTAAACATCCACATATTCAGTTACTGCCTTCTGTTACGTCAATTTTGTACAATATAAGTCCTTAGCACTACCTGAAAATCTACTCTGGTGTAGGACTGTCCTGCCACAGAAATGTTGTTTTGGTACATCTTCTGGGAATTGCGTGCAAATTCATAGAGCAGCAAACGATGATATATACCGTCTGTTTGTCAGCAGTATGCGCGAAAAAATCGAAAACATACTTGTTTGACCATTTTTGCAAGGAAATATTGGCTAGATCTTGCTTCGTTAACACACATTCTCTCCTTGTGCCAATCTTCATCCGACGGAAAATAAATAAATAAATAAATAAATAAATAAGAGAACAAAGCAGAAAAATAATTGCAAATGTTGATAACAATGAATCATAGGAAACCTTTTTTGCATGGTCTAGAAGTAGAGATGAATATTTAGCGTCCGTTGGCCTGAGAGCAATAGAAGTTGCAGCAAGAGCAGCGGCAGAACACTGATGGTCAGAATTACCCTCCCTATTTTACCGCACAGAACATTTGTCTCCGGATGCGCTTTGACAAAGTAATCCCGTGCCCCACTTGACGGGGGCCAGTGCATTTGAAAGCTCATTCTTAGCCTGTAGTTGCGCTCTGAACTCTACCGTGCTCCATGAAAGCATCGATACAGTGAATACCATGGGGAAACCAAACTTTACATTGTCCCCGGAGCCGTAATATTCTTCCACTAGATCAACACCCACTAGATCAACCTACTGTTGGATTGATCCAGCCCATATTCAGAGACTTATTATTGGGTTCTATTAGGGTAATATGACCCTAAGGTTTAAAAAGAAAAATGTAGGATTTTTTTTCTTTAAAAGTGAGTAGCCGTCAAAAAAGAAAAGGGAAAGAGAAAATAAAATAGCATAATTTCGCAAGAATTAGAGGTTCTATGCAGCAGTTGATCAAATGTTTGATCAAGGTCAATCCATGGTCCGATTGAACTGAATTTTTGTCAATAAATTCAGGATTGAGTGGGTGTTCTTTATTGTGAACGGTTGGATCGTCATTTAGAGCTCTTTAAGCTAGCAGATTGTGGTAAAAAATCTAGGTAATATTTATTAACTTTTCTTAGTTAAGTTGTTGTTTACAACTTGTTCTTCACTATTAATTAGTGATTTTATTATTATTAAATCAGTAAATCTTAGTCCAGTTACTATTGTTAAGGACTTAATTGAATTGTAACCTAACAATTTATATAGTGGAGATTTTGGTGAACTCCGTGATCAGTCCCGTGGTTTTTATCCTTCACATTGGAGGAATTTTTCATATAGAAATTCTTTTGTGTTAATTGTGATTTGCTTATTTTACTTGTGATTCGAATACATTGTTGGTGTTTTAGTATATCCTCATATGTTCAATCAAAGTAGAAAACTTTATAAGTCGTTTTTTCCATCACTTAGTATGTTTTTTTAAAAAAAAGGGACAAGAAGTAAGGAGAACAAAGCTCAAGCGGGATAAAAGAAACGTTCACTTCAATTCATATAAGAAAATGGTGAGAAGTTAAGATCTTAAAGTATGAGATATATGACGTTAGGTGTGCATTTCATCATCTCAGATTCTAAAACAAAAATGGATTAAATCCAGGAAGAACTGGGGCAAGGAAAGGGGAACATAAACTTGTTATCCTTTCTAGTATTTAGTTTGTCCAAAAGTATAGAAAATAAAATAAAATGAGTGACTTAACCAGGTTTTGGCTAGAAAACTTCATAATAGGAAAGAAAAATAAATACGAGTGATGAAACATAACAATATGACATTTTATTACAATTATTCAACTTTAGAACATTAGGATACAAAATTTAAATGATTAGACACCTTTGCAATATCCTCTCAAACTTCACCCCATTAAGGTTAAGCAAAGAAGAGCCATTGTAATTGATCAAATCTATGCTTATCAATCATAAATGAAAAAACACTCCAATGAAAATAATGTCATTGCTTATAAAGAACCTCTATAACAAGGGATCATAAAGTCAATATCTCTTTTGGAAAAACGCATAACCTTAAAAAATGTAGATGATGGTCCAGGGAGCAATTTGTTTTAATAACCAACTCTTGTCGCCAAGCATAGGTAACTTAAGCCTTAAGATGGTTGGTATGAGGGGCTCTACCTATGAGTGACTAATGTGGAGTCCATTCTTTAAGATTGTGTCTACATACTATTAATTAGGTAAGCTATAGTGACTACAATCCTTCTAGAAAGACTAAATATAGGCTTGGTATATGAGGAATTTAATGACTTCTAACGAATGTTGACATTTGAGCTTTATAATCTCATTTTATTAGAAGTTGTAGTTGCAAAAACTCATAAAAAGTGCCTTGAGAAAGCAATAGTAAGGAAAACTTGGGCGAAAAAAATTCTTATACATTGTCTATATGGACATGTTTGATAAACGTAATAGAATATATTTGAACTATGGAGAGAAAAAAAGTAAAGTGAATGAGTACTTAGGTTCTTATTATATGAGAAAAATCTAAGGGTTCCAAGAGTAATCGTAAACCCATAGTGAGAAATTATTGAGATCCATCACGATAAGGTATTTGATAGCAACACCAATATTGAGATAAATGAGACTACAAGGAGATGTAATGTGGAAAGTACTAGAAAGAAAATGAGACATGACTATCTTGTGAAAGGGTTATCAAATATTTTGGTTTTTAAAACATCATGACTAAACCTATAATGTGAAAGGAGAGAATCTTATTACTACTTTTATTGCATCAAAAAATTATATTGGAAGCAATACAAGGAAAATGCTTAATAGAAATTGTGGAAAAGCCAATAAGGATGGATACTTTATAGAAATCAAACACTTTCTATGAGTAGGTAATTTGAAAAATATAAGGCTCATAAAATCACTTGGTAGATTGTCTACTCACTTAAATTGGAAAGAGAACTTGAGTTACCAGACCTTACGTATAAAACAATATTCTATTGGAGTAATCACTCTTAAATCTAATTAACCATCCAAGTTCATTATTGTAATACTAAATACAAGAAAACTTTATTATACATCTTGACAATAGGGGAAATATGACACATAGATGGAAAAGTCTTTTCAAATTACAATGGGTTCTTACATTAATAATCTTCAAACCTTATTATTGTTGTAAAGAGACATACAAAAAATTACACCAAGTTAATGTTGAAGTTGAATGGCATAACTTAAAATAGTTAGGTGAGATTAACAAACACAACTTTATCAAAGGGCTCATATGTGGAGACAAACTTTCCATAGCAGAAATGTTATCTTGATGACATTTCTCAATTAACATGTATTATAATTAAGATAAGTCTAAATTTAAAAGTAGATCACACTTACTTTTTAAATGTACTTGGATTGGACAAATTTGGTAAATTATTCTTATACAACAAGACCTTTATAGGATCATTAATGATTGAAATTTTGAATTACAATGAATAATTAAAGCAACTAAAGAAAAATATTTATTAGTGAAACTTCTTAAACT
Source organism: Casuarina equisetifolia (assembly GCA_028551475.1). Taxonomy (NCBI): domain Eukaryota; kingdom Viridiplantae; phylum Streptophyta; class Magnoliopsida; order Fagales; family Casuarinaceae; genus Casuarina; species Casuarina equisetifolia. Next base: position 9,137,045 of record CM052358.1, read on the forward strand.
TTTTTTTTTTGCATATATCAATTATATATAGTCTAAATAAAATTGTAAATATTTTCAACATAAAATCATCGAAATATCAATCTCATTGGCTAAAAAAAAAAAGGTATATGGGAGAGTATTTCTATTTATGTATATTAAACACTCTCTTATGTGAATATTTCATTATGTTTTAATTAGATATCCATCGTATATAGTCTAAATAAAATTGTAAATATTTTCAAAATAAAATCATCGAAATATCAGTCTCATTGGCTTAAAGAAAGCATTTATATTTAGGTATATTAAACACTCTCTTGTGTGAATATTTCGTTGTGTTTTAATTAGATAATTCTCAATATAATTTTCTCTTAAATGAATTGTAATGTTAGAATGTCCCTAAGTTTTTATATGCTCTTATTCTAAGATGAATAGACTCACATTTAAAAAAAAAAATTAGAAACCATGATTGACTTCACCTAAGTCCATTTTGATAGTTAAAGGGTCTTGGAAATTATACAAATCAAGAAAAAGATGTAGAAGACAATGATTATCTCTACAAATGTTCAAAACTAAAATGACATTGAAATTAAATATAGATACAAAAAGGACATATTTCAATCAATTAGGTTGTAAGATGATAGTTCTAATGTAGAAGACAAGGGTAGTGTTGTAGTTAGGTGCACAAACATAGACAAACAATGATGGTAGTTAATGGTGGTCAAAAAAATTCTGTCACAAATTTTCTAGTCATTGACTCAATGATCCATACATTAGTTATATGCATGATTGATCATGCAAAATGATGTACCTAGAATATTTAGAAATCGAGTAAACGTTGAATAAATTTATCAAGACCCGATTGACAAAAAGCGTCTGGGTGGTGTAGTCGGTTATCACGCTAGTCTCACACACTAGAGGTCCCCGGTTCGAACCCGGGCTCAGACATCTTTAATTCAAGAGTGTTTTTACTCTCTTTTACCCCATATAGTCAGATAATCGTGTAAACTAGAAAGACCAATTGCAATAGCAGCGCCTTTGGCTGAGCGCTTATCAAGAATCTCTTTCCAGCAAATACTATGTTTAGGAGTTCACTTTAAATCTAATTTGTACGAGAGAGAGAGAGAGGCCAGTTTCTTATTTACATTTCCAAAACCCTTACAGGAAAATAATATTTTACCCCTATTCACATTTTATATAAGAGTGAAAATTTTTGACAAAAATATTTATTTACAACAAAAAGTAATGGAAAAGGTGGAAAATTTTATCTGAACTGGGAGCATCTCTTCAGTTCTCCCTTGTTACTGATATCCTTCTTCGATACACACAGAATGCCCGATTGCTCGTCAACTTTCTTGATGAGTTGCTTCAGTAATGGAACCTTTGAGAGAGTTTTGCATGATCCCACCATGATCAACTTTTTCTGTCCAAATCAAAAACAGAGGTTTGTTTCGATGTGAGATACTAAAATGGAGGATGCTTCCATTTTCTTTTCCGCTTCATTTCCCCAAATTATCAATGCATCACACAGTATTTACAATTGCAAGCAGAATGTCCATATTAATTTTTGATAAAGGAAAAGCGATTCTAATGCTTACCTTTGCACGTGTAATAGCCACATTAATTCGATGCCAGTCACCAAGAAGGGAAGAATTGCAGTCCCTGGGATTTTCACTCGACCTCACAAATGACACAAGTATGCAGTCCTTGTCTCTTCCCTAAACCAAATGAAAAGGCCAAAAAGAAAATCATAAATTCCAATGACAAAGGATATATAGTTGAACATAACCAAGAATTCAAATAACACAAAATTCCACACCAAAAAAAAAGAGGAGGTGGGGGGGGGGGGGTCGGTGTGGTAGGGGAGGCTATTAGTGGAAGGCATGAATCAAAATTAGTTGAGTCAAGATAAAGCAAAATAGGCCCTAACATATGTTACATCTTTTTTGCAGGACTGAACCCCAACACAAGTCATGCAGCCTAACTTAAGTTTTCCAAAATTAACTAGAGCTAATTATAAAATCAGATTCAGGAAAAAACAAACATCGATACGATTGTAATATACTTCTGCCTCACCTGGTATTTATCAATGGTATGTATCTCCACAGAGTTTATGTACACAGCGCGTCGAATGAGATTTGCCTGGGAATTATAAGGCGTAATGATGCCAATATCTTCCCCTCCAACTCCATTCTTAACCAATTGTTCAGTAACCTACGTGATGAACAAAACAAGGAAAAGATATTGTTCGTTAAAGCTTTAAAGCACTTACAGGGTTTGCATTGAGAAATACTATCGGGCCTTGGGTTCCAACCATGTACAGCACATTCAAAATAAAAAAGCCATACCTCTGCAATTATGTAAGCTTCAGTTGGATTATTCAAGGTCTTTTGATTTCTTGCCTCAAAAGCAGGCAACATATCTGAGTTGTGGAAAAGTGATATGCGAGAGAGCAATGCGTTAAATCAAAGTCCACAAATGAAAATTACAAGAAAAGCAAATGACTGGAAATTTGTAAACCTGTATCAATAAATACGACTGGTTTGTCTGGATTCAAAACCTGCAATCATGAATCTTGCAATAAGGGCCTTTAGTATCTAGAATTGAAAAGCCAAGATGAATTTTTAATGGCACAAGATGACCGCAGAAAGTTAAATTGGCTACAAGCAACAAGAGAATAGATCACAACGGGACAGCATGGAAAACAATTTTTTTTACCTCATTTAGCCACAGTGAACAAGACTTCAAACAAGAAAACTTAAGTTTGGCATTGGCTACTTCAGACGAACCACAACGTAATCTATCACCATATATCAAGGTATTTGATAGTTCCATAATACCTTGACACATACGGTACTGCAAACAGACCAGTTTAGTAAGTAGACCTGCTATAGAACAACCACCAAATGAGGAGTCAACTCTTTCAAGTCCAACACTGAATTCAAGTAACCTGGCTCTGAAGTGGTGAAATTGCTTGAGGGTGTGCTTCTGACAACCTGCAGAACAAGCTTGTTCCCATTCCGTTCTCCCGAGCCTCTGTACTCTAGCAATTGATAAGCACAAGATATTTTTGGTGAGCTAAAAACATTGCAGCAGGAAAAGTCAAAGCAAATAGAATTATAGACACGTAAGACAGATCACCTGGACAAGAGGGGGTAGCTGATAATGGTCACCAACAAGGACAAACGTCGAAGCAAACATCAAGGGTCCAAGACATACCTGATACAATTCACTGGTTAATCCTTGTAGAGTTCGACAAACAAACAGTTTACTGATACTAATTCTCTTCATTAACAATTTTTCATAAAGAAGAACATCACATGTCATTGACACAAAGTGGTCGAAAATGTATAACAACAAACTCAACTTCAATAAAGCTTTAGTTTCAAAAATGTGGAAGATGCATAACAACCAGGAATGCATTAGTCATATCTCAACACCTCCACAAGATACTCTGGCACAAAGAAGTTAACTACGAAAATCAGCACAGTATCATATTGGACATTTAGAGTTAGGAAACAGCATCAATCTTAAAGAAAAAAAAATATATGCAGTGCCCAAAGTGAAATGTGTACCCCAAACATATAGAACTCCAACTGCTAGAATAGGAGATCGCCTAAAATTAGCAGGAAGATGCTCTTTTCCATGTCCAAATCACATCATCTCTTACTTTATCACTTTTTTTTCCTGCCCCCACCACCTCATTATACACATTCCTGCTGCGTAGAATAACCATTACCAGCGATAGTTAACATATGGCATGCTTCATTTTACTGGTTTGTTTTAAACTATCACCTTTCATATTTTAATCAAGTAGACCAAAGAGCAATTGCATGTCACCCATCAATGTCTTATTCTAAAGGAGAGATATTTTCACGATCCACATGGATATCTGATTTAAAAAATTGATATACCGTATGCGAAAGGGTATGCGTGTATGCTGTGTATGAGTGCATTTGCAAGAGTTTTTATATTTAGATATACACACACATATACATGTAAGCATATGTGCATGCAGAAAGAGAGATTCAATTTCAAAAATGTCTTGGCCATCAAATTCAGGGCTCCTACTTTTTCAATTTCAGTTTTAAAAGCAGCCTCTAGTTGCACTTAACAAACCCACTTCAAACAATTCATTTAAGATACATTAGAAGATAACCAAGAAGCAAGCATACTGGGAGGGTAGTCTGTCCAGCTTCATCCATGATGCAGACATCAAATCTCTTGTTGGCGAGCAAGGGACTGGTAATCCCAAGGCAAGTAACTGCAACAACTTTGACTTGGTCTAATCTTAGTTTAACATCTTTGACATTGTTCATGGTCATTGCTGTCATAGAAACCTTTCTCGTAAGGTTGATAAGTAAACTGATTTTACAACGATGAATCATCTAACTAATTTATAATCTGACCTGAAAGGCAATGTCCCTGAACTTCCTCATGTACAGCTTCATGTCTTCCAATACGTACAAAATCAATGCCCTGCTAATGTTGAATTTCAGCACCATTCAAGAAAAAATGATAATAACAATTTGATGGGAGGATACAGGGCGCAATGATCATTAAACAAGCCTAAGGACTATCTGAAGAATGAATTGAGGGCAAGTCCACCACAATTGGCTTTTTAAGACAGCATAAGCACTGCCTACCCTGAGGAATGAGGACCGAACTTCTAGTTGCTTCTCACGAAGCATTCTAGTGTGTCCAATGCTAGAGCCAAAACCAAAAGAAACGTTTGTCGAAGCAGAACAATAGGTAAAATTCACATTAAATTAACCAGTCATAGTTGACCTTATTTACAATAGAATAGCAAAGGAAACTTCATAAAGCTAGGTTATGGACATGTTGCCAGAGTGGCAGGTATTCATTACAATCAAACATGCTTATCATAACAGGGATTCAAGGTTTTCATTGAATTGGGGCTACTGTATAGAAGGCATGACGTAATATGGAATCCTAAGGAGGTTGTAGAAAGATCTCCATGGTTTGAAAACCATATTAACAACTGACACAACCCTGCTTCTTTTTCCCTTAAACCTATTATAGATCTTTTGTTGCTTGGTGTCCAAACAACTGATAGCAACTTTCACCCACAGAAAGCTTCTTACAAGCAAAAAGTAGTAAGCAACAGAATAATTTAATTCAAGCACTCAGACAAGTATATCACTGACCACTTGAAGCACAATATAACAAGAGTGACAGATCAAGAGAATGAATTAAAATGGAAGGATGACAGTAATAACCTGAGCTTTTAACTTTATAAGCAAATTATCAACAGCAGAGTTTGTATAAGATGTAAGCAAGATGGATGCCCCTCTCATCAACAAGGCCTTTACAGCATGCACCATTGTAGAAGTCTTGCCCGTTCCAGGCATCCCCAGTATTAGAGCATAATCCTTTGCTGTAAGCATCTGTACAATAGATAATTGGTTGGAATACCTTCACGAAGTAGTTGCTCAATAAATTGGGTTTCAGCATACTATAGAGAAACCTTAAGGATGGCTCGGCGCTGATCATCATTCAAATTATTTTCTGACCATACATAAGATATTGCTGGATCTTGGCTGAATATACATCCACTATCAAATTTAGGAGCCTACAAGGACAAAGATGTGCCGAACCACAATAAAAAGCGCCCTAGGATTAGGAAAAGCATGGAAATATCGAGGAGAAAACAACATTGCAACAAGCTCACCTCTAGGTCAACAATTATCTTCCGAAGGTGAGTACTTTGATCACTCCGTAAAAAAAGTTGTATAAGGTTAAACCTTCAGTAATAAACCCATGAACTCAAGCCAGGATACAATAGCTAATGCTACAAAACATGTCTTTGAGCGATTAAAATACATGTATGTACCTCATGACAGCAAATGAAGTTACAAATTCATCCTTGTCAATCCGCCAGACCTCTCTAAAAAGATCCTGACCTCCTGATGATGAATGGCTCCGAGGAAGACGCAGGCGCTTAGAAAAAGAAACCTGAAGTTTATTGAAACTCATAAATTCATTACAAAATAATGGTCCAAGGGCAGAACCTACTATGTTCCGCAACACTTCCAGCTGGAGTAGGTTTACCACCAATTATATGATTTATCATTTAACACTAGTAGATATGAGTCAACAATAAATGTAATACTTACCGAAACATGAAAGCGACTAATCTCTGTAATGACCCCACTGGCAATTGGTAGGTGGCTAGATTCAGTGCTGAGTATCTAAACATAACAGGAAAAAATACATAAACTAACAATTGTAAGAGATTAAATTAAAACATACCATATCGTACAGAACATAGTACAGGGAAATAATGGACAAATAGATGTATAGCTTATAAATTGTCATTTTTGTAGCAGACATTAGACCATCGTGCCTGCTGACTCGTAAGTTTGCCTTGTGAGTTTCTAGTTGTAGTTGTTTTAGTGTCCCAATAAGGTCAACCTTTCCTAGACTTTATGAATAAAATCAGATCAGGAAACAACTAAAATGTTAGAGCAGTACAAGTCGGAGTTGTGCCAAAACTTCAGCTTATTTGATGTGCACTTCGCTCAAATGACATCATGCAGAAATCTATAGACGAAAATAAGTATACCACATAGTCTCCACTTCTAAGTTTGCAGTCCATATCACTAGGTCGAGATGAGTCGAAGTTTGCTGAATCTCCATCAGACACTTTCATGTTGAAAGATGGCAGATCTTGATATACAAAACGATAAATAAGCCGGTTCTCCTTGAGAGAATTCTGATGTGGAAGTTCACCCGAAGCATCAAGTACAAGGGAAGAAAGGAAACTAGCGGAAGTGTCACCCTCCAAAGTATGTGAACGCCAAATTTTTTTCTTGGCAAGCTGAAAATGAAAAATAAAATCATGTCAAATAATTATGTGCAACTTTTTTTTCTTTTTCCTTTTTTTTTTTGGGTCAAGAGAGGGGGAGGGGAGGGAGGGGGAGAGGAGAGGAAAGTGGTGGGGGTGTTGTGGCGCGCAGCTCGTAAAAATAGGCTTTGTGCCTTCAAAATTTGCACCTCAGTCTCTCTGGCTTCTAGGTCAATCAACCGCTCCCAGTGCCTTAGGAATGTGAAATGAGGACTAGTTAGGTGACTGGTATTTGAATCAAACGCATCCCCCAACCCACTCGTTTCAGTGCTTCCGCCATGTGCCTGCACCAATGTTACATTAAAGTTGATGACAACGGTAATACAGAACTGGATAGCATTCTCAGGGCCATATGACAACAAATAAATTGTTCAGAAACAGGTAACATCCACTTGGTGGGGTCAGTTTTCACATTTCATGGATTTGAAAGAGACGAGGTTCAGTATCAATACGGATGCATGTCACAAAATCCATACACAGGAATGGATACATTGTGGATGAGGTTCCCATTACTTCACTCCCATAGCTGACAAACTGCAGTTAAATTACCTTATGATAGATGCTACAAGCAGTAAGATGGCGACAACCTTTACACATGTTCAGATTCTGTAGAAAATTGCAACAATATCAAATAGCAATTCAGCATCGTATTGTTTGGAAACTCAGTATTCTTCACAATTCAGCAAGGGCCATACCAGCGTCATTGGTGGTAGGTGTTGCACTGTTGATGCCTTGAGAATATCGTTTGCAAGTTCATTACGACGCATAATTAGCCCAACCAAATCAGATCGCCCAACCACAATTCCCTTTGGAGATTGTAAATGCAACTCAATCAGCTCAAGATTTAGAGTAAGTGATTGCACAGTTGAATCTGAACTTACTTTTGTCTGATCCGGTTGAAGATAGTATAAAAGTCCACGATCAATATGCCTTTGGTACCTGAACAAAGGTAGGGTTTTCTTTAACTCAAAAATTTCTCATAACTTAAGGCATCTGAAACAAACACACACACACACACAAAAGAAAAAAAGGAAAGGATACACACCTCTCAGACATAAGGAGAGTGTAGAGGATTACTTGTGCACAATGTTCCATAGATGACTGCAAAAATAAAAAGTGCCAAAAGAACAACAAAAAAAGTAAGGAGATTTGACTGTTTCAAAATTTCAATTACTCTTGCATTTCTTGGCTCACATATTCAACTGCACAGTATACTTGCCTGCCCATTTGATACTTTCCCAGTTTTAAACTCCAAAGGCATAATCATTTCATTAGCTTGATGCTTGTCTGATTCTATATTGACTCTGATAGAAGCATCGATCATCCCTTTCAAACCGTATTTAGGGGCCCATGCCATCTCCTCAATATCGATCACCTATATTTGCAAAAAAAAAATTCCAAATACCATATTTTTCTATTTCAATTTCAAACTTCATAAGACTAGAAGTATCTCTCACAGGGTGCTTACAATTGCAGACAATTGTAAACACGAAAAGTAAATGACTTTGTTGCCATGGATTATCAGGAAAGTCTTGAAAGGATATGTGGACTGCATACAAATATACACCTTCACATGGCTATACCCTTGAATGCATAAGTATATTTTTGAAATCAGAAATGAAAAATCATACAACTACAAAGAGGTGACAGGCCTTGCCTCAGATAGGTTAACTTTTTTCTTCCCATCATCAGATCCAAAATCAACAGAGGGAGCTTTTGAAATCTGCCAACAAACAAATTATAAAATCATTAGTATCAAAAGCTGAAAGATTCGGAAGTTTCCATTGCCGTATCTGGTATAGGGTGGCAACGTATTATTTATCCTCCGATGTAGATAAAATAAGTAAAAATGAGAGAAGAGTAAAAAAGTAACTCTTTAGAGAAAAACAAGGATAGCTAAAAAATCCTTTTGGGGTATCTCATAAAAAGTAGACAGGGGCATGGCAACAAAACTCTGGAATGCAAACAGGGTGCGTGGGTATACATTGAAGGCCAACAATGGGTTGCAGATGGGAATAGGGACTTGGAACAGGGGACTAATGTAGGTATATTTTCATAGATGTTATTGAGATTTTGGGTATTAAGATGTTACAGACGTCCCCCTTAACACATCAGTAGGTGCACGTAAAATAAATATTAATAATAATAGAAAAAGAAAACGCTGCACTGCAGTCCTGTAAAAACAGGGTTACTTATAAATGAGTTGGCTCCACGCAGGACCTACAGGGCTTACAATTAGTCAAGCTAGGATGAGGTTAGGCTTTAGTAATAATGAATGAAACTCATATTGATGCAAGACAATAATCAAGAACGCAAGTAATAGACATGAGAAAATACATGTTTACCTGTGAGTCTTTGAATGTCATGATCCAGTTCAATATTTTTGGGACAGCCTCAATCAAGGTTTTCTGCATATCACTTTCGTTTACTGCAAATATCACAGATGGACAAATTAAAACTTTTAGACAAGATAATAGTTCAATCAAATATCAAGAACTGAAACTTCTAGAGGTTATGGTCCATTGAACAGATACAAGGGCGTAAGTTTCTATGAATCCATCATAATGGCGGAAGGACATGCCAGTTAGGAAGCAGAGATATAGTTAATTGAAAATTCATAAGTTTCAACCTCCACATGCGTATAAGCTTTCAATATTTTTCTGGAGCACCACTTTTGTGTATTCCTCCAAGAATTGGATGGTCAGAACTTCCTTCGTAAGTCCAGCCTGAAAAATGAAACAAATGATAAAATTATAGCTCATGAGAAGAATAAATCCTTACAAAAGTATCTACATGATACTAACTGGACTTTTGCAACCTGAAAAACTTGGTGCAGCAAGGTACCAATTAGGGCTGCAGTTGAATACTCACTACACTTTAGCCTCTCATCCAGAACTGTTCGCCTGGAGCAACTGAAACTAGCAGCAACCTAAAATACGTTTCTTGTTATAAAACTGCAGTTGAATATAAGTCTAGTCAACTTATATCTTCATAATAATGCTGTGAATTAGCCACCAGGAGTAGAGCCATGAGGTGTATTGCTTCACATAAAAACACATGAACTATATATTCAAGCAGGTGATTTTTACCCGTGTTCCAGACAGCAATATATCTGGATGAACGATTATAAAATTGCTGTTACGATCTATGTCACACTTTCCTTGGTCATCAAATTCACCGATGACATTCACAGTATCTCCAGGTGCAACTACACTATGAAACCTGACAAGACATGAAAGAAGACAAAACTTGAGAAGCATTATGTCTATGGTGCTCAGTAGAGTTGGAGGGAATGGCTACAAAAACAGGGAAAGAAGTTATAAAGGGCTCCAAAGGAAGACAGATTCCTTACCACTCTTCCCACAAATGCACAGCACGCTCCTCTCCAGTTTGTTCATTCAGTAGGCGAAGAACCTGGAAGGCATGCAATCAGTTCTCTACTCTTCTATATCTACTGGAGCAATGAAATGGTTTGAGTGTAAAGCTTAGTGAAAACCTTATATGGGTACTGAGTACCAGATGTGTCAGCAGGTCTACCCCTCTCAGACACCTGTAGCAGAGATTTTTTTCGCATAATCATTCTTTAAGAATTCGTTCATTTCCTTATCAACAAAACCTTATACAAAAGCTCTTTCACTGACGAAAGGGCAGAAAATTGAAATAGTAGAGTACCTCCAATACAAGAAAATTAGAATTGGAAGAAGCTTCCGTTATCTCTTCTGGTAAATCCATATCCACTCTTTCTCCCGCAGGATCAACTTTGACAGGCATCTCATTACCATTTCTATCATAAGATTTGGAGGAATGTGACTCCGTTTGACTAGATAGTGAGTCTTCAACAGAAATGACATCTTCTACTTGATCCAAAAGTTCAAGCAATGCCTAAAAGGATATTTAAACAAATAAATACCATTAGTAAGTAATACAGGTCACGAGAATTTATATACAATTCCTAGATACTAAATCATGTGAACTTTCTTGCTCAATAAACGAAAACTTGCAATTGTGTGTTGAATATAAGTCTAGTCAACTTATATCTTCATAATAATGCTCTGAATTAGCCACCAGGAGAAGAGCCACAAAGTGTATTGCTCACATGAAATACATGAACAAGTTATTCAAGCAGGTAATTTTTACCCGTGTTCCAGACAGCAATATAAGTCAACTGATATCTTCATTATATTGCTACAAGAAACTTATATATAATTCCTGCATTCTAAATCATGTAGAGTTTCTTACTCAATAAGCGAAAACTTGCACTCATGTTAAAAAGATAATATAACACTTGGATCAAAGAGTAAAACAGCATGCAGTAGTTCCATACCTTTTTATGCTGTCCTAAATCCAGCTGATCTGATGCTTCAGTACATGTAACAGCGCTAGAAATCTGCAATTTAGTCATGGTGTAAATCAGATAAGAAAAGGAACAAACTTTCAGTTGGAGGGGATAAAAAAGGGAATGAGAAGGAATAAAACGAAAGCAAAAGATGAAGGAATCAGAAAAACTGAGTCGTACATTATTTGTAGTAGTTGCTGCCAGTACAAAAATAATGGACTAAGAAATAGGGAGAACATATGACTGAGCTGAAGGTACTTTTTATAAGGTCGTTTCTTACATCCTAAATAATGAGCCATTTAAGAAAATCGTTTTCTGTCCTCCCTCGAATGCAAAAAGAATCAAACATTTATGATGATAAAAGTACCTTGTCATGGCAATATGATAACGAAGGTGGAGTTCGGAATGGACTCTGTCTACCAGCGACTCCAGAGCTAATCAGTTCACTTTCCTTTGCATACAAATCAACATCCTGATCCGGGTTAACCCTTTTCAAGCCAACCCTGTTGGTGGACACCAAATATTTCTCTGCAGCCTTTTTTGTTGGCGAAGAAAGCCACTTCTCAACCTTACCAGCTGTACCAGGAGAAGTCTGCACCGCCCTATTAGTTAACGAAATGATCAAAGCACAACAAATTATGAACAGACGCAAAATTCTTAACCGACCAACATGCCTTATTTTTTGAGCATTGGCGAAGATGTAAAGCATTGAGCCTTGAAGATTCGGCCAACGCTCTCATCATCTCTGGTATGCGCTTGGAAACTGCCTGGAGCCTTTCATTTACCGGTGATATCTTCCATGTCACCTCATCACCCCCATCATCCTGGCTCTGCTTTATCAACTACCCTCATGCCGATGTTGACAAAATTAATTTTAGAAAAAGCATAATCATTTAAACTAGTGTACATCAATAAATTAGTGTACATTAAGCAACTTCGTAACATCATTGGAACTAACAATTCAGTTGTGATGCATATGACTGAAGTCCTCCATAGTGACTCTACAATGCAGCTTTTAACATCCAAAGACATCATTGTGAATAAATTAGTTCGGATTTTTTATCGCACTCGGCAAATGCTATTAGGAAAGAAAAATAACCAATGACAAGTGCCCAAAAAATTAGCAACACAATCGGCACAATTCAAGCATTTTTACTATAAGAGTGTAATCAATATAGGCGTAGCCTTTAACACTACTACTACACCATCTGCTGAACTAAAAGGAATTTTCGAAAAAAAATTAATCCATTTATTTACCATCCCAGGTGAGAAGTTGAAGCGCTTGACAGATACGGACTTGGAAACCTTTGGCGACACCTCCGACAGGTTCTCGTCAGCATCAAAACCTACCACCGCTATATTATCCGACGGCGTGTTCTGGGACACACCTTTCGACTCATTTGATTGCGAACCGCGCCCATTTTTGGGGTGTGGATACGCCGAAACCTTGCGGTTCGTATCGGTCATTCGCAGAACCGGTACGTTCTGGGGATCATTTATCGGGTTCGCGTCGGGTCCGGAATTTGAAGCGTCGTTGGTAGGGTTCTGAGAGGCGACGAGGGCGTTCTGAGTGTGACGTTCGAAGAAATGTTGGATACCGAACTTGGACGCCTGGGGTTGATTGCTTGGATTCGATTTCTTAGAGGACGACGATGATGCAGCTGATGCAGAAGCAAAAGAAGAAGAAGAAGAAGAAGAAGAATTAAGCTTCTTCTTCGGAGGCATTGTTGGAGCTGCAGGCTAAGAACTAGGTCTTCACTTCATTGGCTTCCGATTCCTGCACAGGCAGCCCAAGAGCGGGAGGGTTGGAATGTGGTATTTTTTTTCAATCCGATCGTGACGTACGATTTCCCGCCCAAACAATGGCTTTTTCTCCCCCTCATTTCTTTTTTTAATTTTATTTGTCCAGAAAATGGATGGATCGGTCTTCAACCCCTCGGGTCGGGTACGGGTATTCTCAAATACCTATTGGGCTAGGGCCCACCATATTCTTCCGACATCATGGCTTTGAAATTGGACCCTCACAACAGGCTCAACAAAAATTAAAGCCCCCATCATACTTCCATAATCTTGATGGTTCAATAGTATCCGGGTGCTCTATTGCATAAGAGGCCAATTATTTTCTTTATATTTATTAGGAAATTTCAATAAAAATGAATAAAAACCTTGTCCACCATTAGTCGTATTGTAATTCCATTTTGGGATTCTTCTCAATTATTCAATCAATTCACAACAATCACTGTGAAAATAACTTTCATTAAATATTTTAATTTTATTTTGAATTTTGGTTTCCAAGTAAATAATAGCACGTTTGTCTCCTTATTTAGAAGATGTTCGTTTTTGTCTTCTGTACATCAAAAGTTCAACTGAAATTTTGGGCATGGAAGCCCACGACAAACTTTAGATGTGAAAGCCTATTTGAAACTTCGGCATTAAGTTGATTTGAAACTTTTGGCATTAAGCCATCTAACTTTTTGTGCATGTTGACCCACATCATTTTAGTTTTCAAATATGAAGGGTAAATTGTTTCAATTTTTAGGTGTGATGACCTTTCATTTCGTTTCAAATTTCAGCTTTTGGTCGTGACAGCATAGCTCTTGGCATCAAGTTGAGTTTCACTTGGGCATGAAAGTTCAATTGCTGTCGAGTTTTTGGTTTTTCGGGGAAAAAAATAAAAGTGTCGTGTTCATGATTTTTTTTTTTCTAGAGAAAACAGAAAGTAAGGTTTTACTCAAACAAAATGGAAAATGTGGGTGAATGACTCCTTCATGCAGAAGCAAAATAAAGTAACTTTACTTTCAAAGAACAAATACTAGAACACAACCAAGATTTTCTTTCATAACAAAAAACTAAAATAGACTATTGGGGATAAAATCAGACAAAAAAAAATTGTATGGATTGTCTTCCTCATCATCATTTACCTATGTTGAAAAGTAATAATAGCAAAGATGAATTATTGGATATTTTAATATTATTACAAACTTACACGAAAAAGAAATCTTCTCTATTTTCTATTCTATCAACTGCATTTACCTCTTTTTTACATTTAGAGGGAAATTTAAAAAATCAAGTATAAAAATCTCATTAACAAATGATGGCTTTATAATCTCATCTCCAAATTCTTCAATCAATTCAAAATCATTTGTTACGAGAATAAATCTTCAATCCTTCTTTTTCTATTTAGATTTCTAAATTAATAATAGGAGTTTGCTTTTTTTCTTTTTTTCTTTTTCTTTTTTTATCTTGAAACTCACTTGCATTTCATTTCTCAACACGTCAAGATGACATATTTTTTTAAGTAAGGCCCATATCTAACTTAAAATACTAAAGTATTAAGTGGTAACACCTATCTCTTTGTAAGTAGGATATTTAATATCTTCCTTAACAATATAGATTTTATTGGCTATATCATGTGCAAGACAAAAATTCCACATGGAAAGTATGATCTCTTATAGTAAAATTTAAATAAATAAAATAACCTATGCTTGAACTAATTTTTGAATTTGACTTTGGGCTTCTAACTTAGTATTAGACCACATGCTACACCCCATGTGGCCTTGAACCTAATGTCACTTAGCGTGCAAGGGCTAAGTCCAAGAAAAAAGTCTTACACTAAAAGAGTATTCTCTTACAATAAAATTTAAATAAAATAAATACCCTTCAAACCTTAAGCTATATTTTGAATTGGGTTTTAGGTCTTCCAACTCATATCTTAACAAGCCCCCTTTCCATGATATTCAAATTATTGGGTCATCATGAGATTGCATAATTCAACACACCTTCTTATCATGATGGTCTAATTGTTTAATTATCATGGTATAATATTATGTACCAATGTGTAAATTTAAACCAATAAGAGCTCGTAGGGGTATTAAGGAGAACCTTGATTCCCATGCCTCCATTCCACATGGTATTGCTATTTTGCCTTGATATGATTGGTCAAAAGCTCAAGTTCAAGATAATAATGATTGGATAAGTCAACCATTGCATGACTTGGTTAATCTTAATTGTGATAGTTGGGTAATTCAACCACGCTCCTCGTGGCTAGGCATAGTGGCGGATTGGCAACCTAGATGTGGTTGGATAATTCGGCCACATAAAGAGTACGAAAGGGGGATTGCTACAACTAAATGATCCAAATTGTAACTAGGTCATGTTTTTCCATGGTGGGAAGGTTATTTAACCAGGGCTTGTTTGATCAACTTATATGCCTTTTTCCTCCTATTCTATTTGTAATTCCTTCTATAGGACTATAAACTTGTTTCAATAGATTCTTTTTTTTTTTTCAGAAGATTTTGAAAATTTAGTATGCACTTCGAAGGTGTTCTTATTTATTAGTAGGAGAAGTCACCTATATTTCTTTTTTCTTATTTGTGTTTTGACTATTTCTTATGGAAAATAAAAATAAAAATCTTTTTTGGCAAGGCTAACATTTTGATAACTTATATAGATAACTATTATATGATAAGTTTTTTCTTGTGTTCAACAAGCAAAGCATTCATTGTTTAAAAACCAACCAAGCTCTTAATTCTTTGACTAAAGTACTTCTAGAAGGGTTGAACATCGGCGATATAATAATTTAAGCAGGAAAACATATTCTCAACACTGTGTTGAGGCTTTGGCTATAAGTTCTAGTTTTAGCGTGAATGCTATTCTAACGAGTTGTCCAGTAAATCCAGATATTATGGAGAGGATCAGTAACAAAGTTACATAGGTAACTTTGCCTGGTGTTAAAGTTTCAGGAATTTGTAGAAGGACGTCACCGTTTTCAATGCTTTGGTTGGCAAGGTTTTCGGAGAACGAGAGAAAGAAGCATTACCCTTCGCGTGTCCCATGGAAAACAAAGCCTATTGATTCTGTTCTGAAAATTGTATTTTATTTTGAGAGTGAGTAAAAACAAAGAAATTACTAATATTCTCTCCATATGTCCCATGGAAAATATCTTTGATTTCCTAAGTGAAATATGAAAACCAAGAAAATTGTCTTAAATATTCGAACTTACTAGTTGCAAGGTGTGACGTGAGAGAGTGGTAAAGGATAATTTTGTAATACACATAAGAATATTTTTGGATAATAGTCTTGCAAGCTCTATTAAGTTAGATTAATTGAAAAAAAAATGATACTAGGATTTTCAACAAATTTAACTTATTTAGAAAAATACTGCTTAGATCTAAACGTTTCCAGTAAGATCATAAACATTCCCTCCGAGACTTAACTTCTTAGAAACCGGTCTTTAAGAAACGTAGATTTAAAATAATGTGACCAGCCAGAATAAACACTACTTGAAGAAATGAGCTTTATATGTTTCAACACAATCCCTTATAAGAACCAGGCCAAAGATTCTCACATATATTGACATGGTACTTTATTCCATCAATCCAAGCTTTCAAGACTAAGACCACCCTCTTTATTGGAAAGACAATCGAAGTCCTTAGCCAAGTTAAGCTTACATCACACTCCTAAAATACTTGAAAAATTCCACTTTCTCGCCAACATTTGTGGGAATAATAAAGGAGCATTAATAAAGTACATGCCCATTTGACTGAAGATGACTTCTGATTTTACACTGTTCAGGGTATCAACTCCACATGCCAATTATGATGGTAAGGACTGGAACGAAAGTTATGGTTCTTGAGTAAGATGGGAAAGTTCCTACCCTTGTTTCATCACGAGACGAAATAAGCAAAGACTATCCTTGAAGATGCTGATGGGAAAGTTCCTACCTGCTTTTCTCTTTCTCTTTTACTGGCCATATTTCTACAAGTACTATCCTTGAAGATGTCCCATGACCAAGGCTGGCGGTGTACCGATTTGATTGATGATGTACTCACTTTAATGGTAATAATAGTGATTTGACTGTATTGAGGACGTGTAGCTTATTACTTGAGTCAAGAAAAGGTTTCAGATTTCTCACCCGACTCTTCAACATCCCCTGCTACTTCGAAAGAAAAAAAAGGGTCATTTGACTGCATTTAGCTTGTAGTTTCGGGAACAAAAATAATTCAGTCCTTTTTTTATTGTATTTGTTCACCCATCGATAACAATGTGTACGGCTTAACAGTCGACTAGAAGCACCGTTCTCATAATGGCACTGACAAAAAGCTGAGAATTTTACAGCTCAGGAGTTAAGCACCCAATCAATGAGGTCCAGCAAAGGCCGTTGAGATCGTAAATGCCCTGCCGAAGGGCCAAACACGCAGTGTTCTTGTGTAGCGTTTCTAGGCGTCCCTTTCGTTTTACTAGATTATCTTGGACTGAATACTAGGTGTCCAACAAGTTACCGCCGGTTTACCCGAACTTCCCACTCCGGTACGAAACGGAGTAGGTCGGGATTCTTCATGGCAAACTTCAATGCAGCATCGTATAAATGACGCCCCGCCCCGCAGAAGGAAAAGCCAGGGAAGTAAGTGCAGAAAGGATGGCTTCTAAACCAGGAATTCTCACCGACTGGCCATGGAAGTCTCTCGGAAATTTCAAGGTATCACTAGCTCACCCTTTGATCTCTCTTTCTCTTGTTAAACAAACAATAAACCCGGCAAACATGTGCTCGTCTGCACCCACACATCCACCAACAGGCCAAGCGAAGTAACTTGGTTGGCCTGGGTTAGCTGTGTTATGCCCGAACTTTTTCTTGAAATTGCTTTACTAACTTTAAGCACCTTGCTTTTTATGCCGCCATTGGGAAATATACGTATAAGAAATATGAAGAACGTAGAACATATACTACTCGTTTTTCTTCATACTATTCTTTTGGTAAAAACTATTGCTGGACTGTGGCTCACTGCTGCTTCTTAGAGTGGCTTTTGATCGCGCTTGTGTTTGAATCAAATGCATGTTCAGCCCTCATCTCTTGCTCAAGATATGGGTCAAAATTTACGTACCTTCTTCTTCGTATTACTATTCTCATCAGCATCATCAGCATCATCAGCATCATCTTTCTTATTAATGCTCTTGCTGTTGCTGTTACTAATAGTTGTTTTCATGGATTGTTCAGTACGTTATCCTGGCTCCCTGGGTCATTCAGAGCATATGGTCATTTGTAATGACGGATAAGAGTGAACGTGACCTCACCGACTTCATCATTTTCCCACTTCTACTGTGGAGGATGCTGCACAACCAGATATGGATCAGTCTCTCTCGTTACTGGACTGCCAAAGGCAAGAACTTGATCGTCGACAAGGGTCTCGAATTTGAACAAGTTGACAGGGAGAGCAATTGGTCCGTAAATACATAACCATACCCAAAAAAAGCATAAAAGCAAACATACCTATTTTGTAAATCTAAGTATGTTTACCGCTTCGCAGGGACGACCAAATATTGTTCAGTGGAATAATACTTTACGGAGTTACAGGAAGCAAACTGTTTCCCGGGACGGCGAACGTACCCGTGTGGAGGACAGATGGAGTAATTATCACAACTCTATTGCATGCAGGTGCGGTGGAATTCCTTTATTACTGGTTCCACAGAGCATTACACCACCACTACCTCTACACTCGCTACCATTCTCATCACCACTCCTCCATTGTCACAGAGCCTATAACTTGTAAGTCCAATCTCTACCACTTCTCTTACATTTTGAGCAGTGCTTTCAGTGATTCAGCTATTCTGACAATTGAGGAAAATATTTAATTTTACCTGCCGACTTGTTGGTAGGCTCGCATTTACCAAGAAAAAGTATGCTTGGAGGAACGTCATCTGGGTCCTTGGTCTGTCAGAGATTAAAAAAATGCTTTATTTAACTTTTAATAGAGGGTGAAGAATTTGCATTGTCTATAGAGTTAATAGAGACGAGATGTTGGGTACATTTTATATTCAAATTTCAACTGGAAAGCGTTATTTTGCCTTTGTAAAAAAAAAAAAAAAACTGTTATTTCGAGATTGATTATTTACATTTTTTTCTTTTTTGTGGCAGCTGTAATCCATCCTTTTGCCGAACACGTAGTGTACTACTTTCTCTTTGCAATACCCATATTCACAACGATCTTCACTAGAACTATCTCTATGGCATCTGTTACTGGTTACATCACATACCTCGACTTCATGAACAACTTGGGTCACTGCAACTTCGAGCTCATTCCAAAGCAGCTCTTCTCCATCTTTCCCCCACTCAAGTACCTCACGTACACTCCCTCGTAAGTTTATCGAACCCAGTTAACTTTCACCTTATTCCCAGTTTTAAGTCAAAATCTCCACGATCTTGCTACAACAGTGACATTTTGCATTTAGGACTATGTCTACACGCTTTTTTGCTTCGTAGCATCAAACTAGTAGAAATAGTCAGTCATCTTAAAATGAATGATGCATTTTTATGTTAGTAAATATGTAGTTTTCTCCATTTAAACTAACAGTGAAAATTCATGTTATAGGATAATCCAAAATAATTTGATGGTTTGTACGTTTCAGTTACAATAAATTGTATTTTAACGATATAAATTTAATTAGATTGATAGTTTAAGATGGTAATTATCATTTAATGTAGTGATTAAGATTGACCACTCTCTCCATTCTACTTAGTTGGTCACCATTTTGTGGTTTATCTTCTTTGACTATGTCTTTAAATTAAGTGTTCTCCTACAAATAGTGGCAGATGAGTTATGTAAAGATAGCTTAGTTTAAACTAATTGCTAAATCTAACACGTTGGTAAAATTAAAAATATATTTTTGTAGTCTTTTGGTATAAGTTACAATAAATCATAGTTTAAATACAAACACAATCAGGTTAAAATAGTAGAGGAAAAATATGTCATGTATCCATACTAAAAGGATGAATACAATTGCTGTTGCTCTTGTTGTTATTATCCAAGAAAATAAAGATGAACAATTTGGCCTCACAGATTTCACTCTCTGCATCACACACAATTCCGTACAAATTATTCGCTTTTCATGCCGCTGTATGACTACGTCTATGGTACCGTGGACAATTCTACCGACAAGCTGTATGAAACCTCATTGAAAAGGGAAGCAGAATCCCCAAATGTGGTGCATCTAACGCATCTAACCACTCCCGAGTCCATCTATCATCTACGACTTGGTTTTGCCTCCTTGGCCTCGAGGCCTTACACTTCAAAATGGTACATGTGGTTGATTTGGCCTGTGACATTGTGGTCCATGATGTTAACCTGGATATATGGACGCACCTTCGTCGTTGAGAGGCACAGCTTTAGGAAACTAAGATTGCAAACTTGGACCATACCAAAGTACAGAATTCAAGTAAGAACAATTTTTCTCCTTCAATGGACCTAAAGTTTGGTGTGGGAAACTTGTCATTTGATTTACTTCTTCCCTATTTGTAGTACTCTTTGCAATGGCAACTTGAGTCAATCAATAGCTTAGTCGAGGAAGCTATACTAGAAGCAGACAACAGAGGTGCAAAAGTGCTGAGCCTTGGTCTCTTAAACCAGGCAAGTTCTAGTTCCTAGATTTTCTGTTTTCCTATTTCAAGTCCCATTCATCAATACTATAACGATATTCTCTTTCTTTGTACTTTGCGTCTTCCTTCATTGTTTCAATCCTGTAGATTTGCAGCTGCATATCATATAACATGTGTGTCCTTTCCCATTGTATTTGATTAAATATGAACATGTCCCTCCATTTTATGAGTTGGCTTTGAAAATAGAAATAAATTTTTTAATATGATATCAAAACTTAAGTTTTCCCTTAACTCTTTTATGAATATAGATAAATCTGAAGTTTATACAAAAAGTGATATTGCAAGATAGTCCAAGTCTTATCTTAGTAGTGAGGGGGCATGTTGATGATGTGGGTGTCCAATCTTGCATTACTAAAGTGTACAAAAATTAAGTTTTGAGGTAGAAATGAATTTCTTAAAACCAATGCATGCACAATAGATATTTGATGGCAAATAATTTTTCCCCCCTTGTTGAATAAGATCTCTAAACACTATCAATGAAACCATCATTTTGTGTACATGTCATAGCTATTAGCTTTCATGAAAACTCTAAACCTACCTAGGAGTGTCATGGTTTTTTCTTTTTCATCATCTTTTGGTCTAGGAAATACTTGATTCGTTGCACAATCTCCTGGCTTCATTAAATGCAGGGGGAGGAGCTCAATAGATATGGTGAGCTTTACATAGAGAGACATCCCAAGCTAAATGTCAAGGTAGTGGATGGAAGTAGCCTGGCAGTTGCTGTTGTGCTAAACAGAATTCCCAAAGGAACAACCGAAGTGGTCCTCAGAGGCAAACTCGCCAAGGTTGCATATACCCTCGCCGTTACCCTGTGCCAAAGGGGAATCCAGGTACGTTTATTCTGAGGGAGGTCTAAAGTCAATGTTGGGCCACATTATAAAACCAAGAACTGTAGTTCTTCCTCGCAATTTAGATATCAGTGGATTGTAGGTTCCTATTGGGACATCGTACTCTTTAAGCGCGGGATTCAATGTCCCAAAGCTTTTCTGGCAGAAAAAAAAAAAAAGAAGCACTTTGCTTAATATGCAGAGCAAATCATACAGTATTATGAAAGCTGGCGTTTGTTAAGAAAATAATCCATAAGAAGGTTCTAATTCTGCCCAATGTTTTAAAACAAGTTCAGGTAGTTACATTACGTGAAGATGAATATGTGAAGCTTAATGAGTCGCTCGATTCGGGGTTCAAAGCTAAATTGATCTTTTCAAGAAGTTATGCTCAAAAAGTAAGCCCATGAACTTCTCCTTGGTTTTTTGTAAGTTCTGCATGTAAGGTGTTGCTCGAGAAAAGCCATCTTAAATCTTCAAAACGTCAAAGTCCTCATGGTTTTTGCAGACTTGGTTAGTGGGAGATGGACTGGATGCGCAAGAACAATGGAAGGCTAAGAAAGGAACACTTTTTATTCCCTTCTCTCAATTTCCACCAAAGGAACTGCGCAAGGACTGTTCTTACCACAGCACGCCAGCGATGGTGGCTCCAGAACATCTCCAGAATTTACATTCTTGTGAGGTGAGTAGAGAATCCACGAAAGTATTGAAGATTATCATTCTTGTGAGGGCAGGAATGAACAAAGCTTCTACATCTGCATTCCCATTAAGTTTTTATTTTTTCTGTACTGAGAATTGAAGCTACTCTCAAACTTTATGTGCCAGAATTGGTTGCCCAGAAGAGCGATGAGTGCATGGCGCACAGCTGGAGTTGTGCATGCCTTGGAAGGGTGGAACGAACACGAGTGCGGTGACACAATTTCCAACCTCGAGAAAGTTTGGCAAGCAAGTCTTCGTCACGGATTTCGGCCGTTGATGCTGTCAACTCAATCAAAATACATCTAGCTTGCCTTGAAATGCATGCCAATGGCAGGGCATCAATGGGTAATATGTAGTTACAGTTTATATGAGTATGGTTTTCGTGAGTCGCTGAATGACTAGAGGATGATTAGCGTTATGACTGATTTCTATGGCCGAACTTTATTCTGGTCTACTATAGAAATTAAAGTTATTACCTCGTGTTTTTAGTGATAATGCCACTGCTTTTGTATGCGCTTCTTGCTCCTCCATCCACACTGTCCAACGCTCGCTAGAAGATGTATCTTTAAATAAATACCAGTCAAAACAGAAGCTATTGTAAACTCTGTTCATAGAATCAATTGAATCGGGAAATTGTCAGTGAAACAAAATTAGGTTTTCTTCTCTCCGCCGTTCTTCCCTCTTTCTGTAAATTCCGGCCACGTTTGTCCTCCGATAACCAAGCCGGTCTCGTCTCCTTCGATGGACAACCCTACCCAGGATGTCCCCAAAGAAAAACTCAACGCCCACATTAGAGACAAACATCTTATCTTCTAACCTACGTTAATTTGTAATGCCTGTGATATTATCGTGCTGTCATGTCAGTCTTCTCCTGTGTGTCGTGTTGCAGTCTCTTATCTGACTTTCCTCTGATGACGTGTTGGTATGCATTTGGGGTTTAGTTTCTCTGTCAACAATGATCAAGAAAGGGAGCTTCGAGAACTATCCTCGAGTCAGAGTCTCTTGGGAGCACACTGACATACGGGCCTCTTCTAACTCACAGTTTCTTTCATTTAACAGTAACTTGTTAAAATGGGGATAAACATACTACATTTTATCAGTTACATAAAGAGCTAACCTGATTCAGAAGTAAAGCTCAAAATTTAGTACGCATATCAAAACTATTAGTAGCAGATATTGTGTTATGTAAATTTACGTCCACCAAGTACTTCTTGGATAACTTTGGCGAGAGACTGCTGTGAGAAAAAAAGGATCCACTCCCAACCCTAGTTAAGAGCTCAACTACTTAAAGAAAGGAATGTTTATTGCCGAGGACCTATGAATATGAGGGGATGGTAAGTTAAAAACCAATAGGTTTTCACGAATACCAAGTGAAAAACACAAGAGAGGCATGGCATTCAATAGCATTAATATGAAGGAAGGTGAGCGCAGCCATGTAGACCAAACAGTGTTGAGTACGTACTCACGAATGACAAATTAAAAACGCGAGTCAGATGGCATTCAATAGCATTAACACGAGGGGAAGTGAGCGAAGCCACGTTGACCAACCAAGGTTGAGTACGCATTCACAAAAAACAAAAAAAGACAGATGAGAGGGACGGCATTCAATGGAATTAACCATGAGCTCCATCTGTCGTGGAAAGGAGCGAAGAGGCCAAACATGGCAAAGGTTTCGCCCTACGCACCACACATTAAGGAAGTATCTTTTTACATAATCACTTAATCTCTCTCTCTCTCTCTCTCTCTCTTTGAATGGCAGAGAATGCTACCGAAAAGTAGAAATGATATTGAAGATACTGTTCTAGATATATCTTAGATCCCTCTAGACAGTTCAAAGCATCAAAGGGTAAACATAGCAAACCTTTGAAGCTTTGGTTATACTAACTTGAGCGTCAATCTTGTAATAATGAGAAACTAAATGAGTACAAATATTATGGAACTATTTGAATGAAAACTAGGGGTACTCTAGCTAGGATCACATGGGCCATACTAAGAAATTCTTTTAGTCCATGCCAACTTCTTTACAAACCAATAAAATCAATAGAACAAAGCATGCTCGGAACTACAGAGTAAGGCACATGTTTAAACTATCTTGCACAAGAGATCAGTTCTCAATCTTGTGTTGTTTATGTTCATCTTAGGATTTTGGAGTAAAAATTAGTGAAGTTAGTTTAATCCTTTGTTATGCGGAAGCAAGGGCAAAAATGTAAACTACTTGAAGTAGAAGGTATAAAAGAAGCCATATGATTGAGAGGTTTAGCTAGTAATCTTAGTTTAAAACAAGATCAAATTATCGTACACTGTGACAGTTAAAGTACTATACATTTGACAAAAGATTAAAGGCATCACAAGAAGACCAAACACGTAGATGTCAAATATTACTTCATTTATGAAATTGTGTCTCAAAGGATTATGATAGTCAAGAAGATTGCTATATTAAATAGTCCAATAGACATGTTGACAAAACCCATATCAAATTATGATATAATGTTTAGGTCACATTAAACGTCCAAGTCAAAAATCACAAGAAGGACCGTAGAGTTACGACGACAAAGCTTGCTGTTCTTGGAGCATTATGTAATCTCTACTAATGATTTTCAAAATTCGTAATGCAACATTCCCCATTGAGAGTGCTTGTAGAAATTCAACGCAGAATATTTCTAACGTTGTATAATAACCATTTGGTTCCACTTAATATTTTCATGCTAATATTGCCAATGTTTTCTAACTATTGCATTAGCAGAGAGAATTAGTGTTTGCTTGATCAACATCAACAATATTGGCTTTAAAAACCATTCTTTTTCATTGGCTATTGTGCTTCTTTACCGGATAGTCGTTCCTGAGGTACCCAATCTTAGCACAATTCCACCACTTTCTTCCTGGGACACTTATCAGAGGATCTTTTTACTCGTCTTCCTTAGTCTACCTCGTTGATTGCTTTGCTTTTAACTGTTCTCTACCTGTACTCAGCATTAACAATATGCCTTTTCCTTAGGATTTCCTTCTGTTATCTTCATTGGTTACTAGTAATCATAATAACATGATTCCAAATCTCAGGAAATAAGCAAGTAAATCTCATCTTCAAATTGAATAATCAATTTGTTAGTAATGAGATTTAATTCATTCAAATATTCTAGATAAGGCCCAAATTCAAATAATCACATATTAAAAAAATCTCCTCATGAGAAATACCTTATTGTAAGTTGAGACTTCTTCATATGATCCAACAGACATTTCTATGATTCATTTGGTCGCAGTCACCATCTTGAAGTTTGATGCAACGTGAGCCACATTCAATCTGATACTTCCAAGAGCCTCCCTACATAACATCTACAATTTTCCATCTAGCCTATTTTCAACTCCCTCAAGAGAAAATGCAGATTATTCTTTAGATAACGGTAATCTTTAATGTTATGTTTTCATTGCCGAAACTTTTCACAAGAAAAAATTTGGGTTGCGCATTTTCTACATTATTTTGTAGTGTGTCCTCGATCTATCATACAGGCTCATGAACTCCATGCGTGCTGGTTGGTGCGAGCACCGTACGCGCATACTTGTACCCGTGGTCATTCCCACATGCCCTTTTGCAATCAGTTCTAGGCTAGACCCAGCTGGGTTGGGCCCTTTGAAGGCGAGTCGAACTTTTCTGGATGGGCTGGCTGGGTGGGATCACCCGGCTGCAGGGGAACCAAATTTTGACTTGGGCCGATTCCCCCTTTGTCCATGTGATTTTGTTAGAGTTTGTCCTTGTCACCCACAATGAGGGAAAGATAGAAAATAAACAAGAGAACTTCTAATGGAAGAATCTCAAAGCTTTGAAGATTTGGTTTTGATGTTGTTCTGATGAGATATCAAATAAGTGCAGATACCATGGAACTTTCTGAATGAGAACCAAGTACAAACTAGCTAGAATCATATGGACCGCAAGGACACAAGTTTTTGTCCAAGCCAATTTCTTTCCAGACCAGAAAGAAAAATAGAGGGGCAGGCTTGGAACTACCGACTGAGGTACATGTTCAGACTATCTTGCACTGAAAATAGGTTCTGCGTCCTGTGTTGGTTGTGTTCTCCGGGTGTATTTGAGGAGCAAACCTTCCGAAGAAAGGCCAGGTACATTTAGATCCCTGATTATAAAATTGAAGAAGGAAATTAAAACAAGTTACAAACTGAGCAATCCACAGAGGAAACGGATAAAAAAAACAAATCAAACCTGACGTATGGCTGTAAATCCTTCCACTCCCATTTTGGTCGCTCTCTGAAAAGGATGGAGAAACGCTCAGCAGGTGAAGATGGCAGAGAAGAAACACTAAAAGCACGAACCCAAGTCTCAATTCCAAGCCTTTCTGTCAAAACTTCACCTTCCAACATGTCAAAGCTCGCCTGCATTCCCTCTGGAATCTTACGCATCCACTCCACCATGAAACCTTCCATTTTCATTTTCCCTCCTCTTAATATTTCTCTAGCAAAATGCACACACACCCGTTTCTCATCTAACCTCCAAACATGTCTACCCACACTCTTATCAACCACACTCCCATATACATGTAAACAATGACATGCAAGTTCTCGAGGAAACCCATCCGATTCCAGCATACTCACTACTTCATCCTCATTCAGTGCATCTAGTAACCAATCATTTAGCACTGAATTGTGTAAAAGCATCCTCAGCATTGTGTCCATGTACTTCTCATCTACAATTCTCCAATAGCTACCAATCTCCACTGCCGAAAGAGCATGTAATCCAGATCTTAATTCATCATCACTAGCTTGAACCTCTTCGACAAGATCATCCCATTTATACAGCCCTCTATTACGTTTCTCGATCTCCCCCAAATCATCCATTTCAATCTTCTCACCAAACGTGTAAGGGCTTACTGAGAGAAGCAATTTAAGCTTGTCAAGTCTAGGAGCAACTTCCACAAGCTCCATGTTACCAGTTGCAACTTTGAGAACTGATGCAACTTCTTGTTGATCTCGATCTTTGCCATTACAATCTAAAGAATTTTCACTAAATTCAGATAGACCTGATGGGGGTACGAGGAATACAGAATTGGAGGTCCCAACAAACTTCACAGCATAAGTTTTTGAACCAGTGCAGAGAACTGCATCTTCATCAGGCTGTCCTCTTAAGGTTATCCTGGAAAGAACACCTTAGATTACATTAAAGGTGCAACAAGTGAAAAATCACGATTAGAATTACAATGAAGCTATAGCTTGCCTTTCTTGGAGGACATCTGGGAGAAATTTTTCGTCAAGTTCAAGGAGAACCAGATCATCGTGAGGTCCAAAGAGAGAGTGATAAGCAATTGAAATTGAAGAGCTGGGTTGGAGATTGAGAACTGCCTCTGCTCCTCCACGAACAGGCAGTGGCTGCTCCATCTTCTGTCTTTATTATGATGAGTAACAACAAAGTGAGATAAGTTATAAAACATTCACTACATCGCTTAATTCTGCAGCTAAAATACTCGAGAAACTTTCTCCGCTAACTCATATCAAGCTTCATTACCTCCCTAGTGCACGGTAAGGCCATTCAACTGTGTTCCCATCGACAACCAAAGTTGAACATACAAATAAGTCAATGCCTTAAAAAAACCACCATACTTCTTGTATTGCTACGAGACAATTTAGGAGGACTAAATGTACAATTAGTCAATCCTATCAAACTTCACCACAATTTATTACACTATTTTGCCCCAGGGTCTAGAATATTATATACAAACAATCATCATCACGCAATGAGATGCAGTACCTGCCCGAAAAAAGCCTAATACCTATACTAATCATGATAATCGTTCACGAAAATACCTACCAAAACTTAGGAACAATTCCAATAGAAATTCATATTTTTCTGATTTTTCGTTAACGTAGGTTCTTGATGGTGTCCGGTGGGTAGGATGACCGAGTATCCAGAAGCGCAATTTAACATTTTCTTGCCTTGTATTTGATTCTGTAGCATTTGGTTTCCATAAAGATAAGATCTTGCAAACCAAAGTCAAAAACTTCAAAAAAATTAATTTCTCTTTCTCTCTAAGCAGGTTTCCAAGCAATTTCTTGGCAAACAAACAGAGCATTTGCAAATATTATCTAATCTGTTAAATGAATAATTCCACAGAGGATAACAAGAGAAAAAACATATTTGAACTTACATAGATAACTTTGCCCAGTGTTACAGCGTCGGAGGTTGCCGACGAACGTCGCCGTTAACAATACTTCAAGGGGCGAGGTTTTCGGAGAGGCGAGAGGCAGCAAATGGAAAACCATCGCTCTTCGGTACCTTCAGGGAACGCAGCCGTTTTGGCGGGCTCCTTTACTTCTATTTCTCCCGCCACAAAAAAGAAGCGCGGATAATGCGACAAAACGGTCGGGTGGGCCTAACCCGAAAATTCTTCATGCCACTGTAGGATATAGATCTTCTTGGGTAGGCCCATTTTGGATTCTAGTACACCCAAATGGTGAATGCAATGATGAGTGCTATGTCTCTACTTTTAATGTTCATTTATTGAAAGTTTGAAAGTGAATAAATCTAGGAGCAATAATATGTCACCTAACTCAACAACTTTTTATGGAAAAGTAAAAGTAGAAATCAAGTGCTGGAAGAGTGAAAAACAGGAAACATAAGTTCTTTAATGAATTCTCAGACCTCCTGGACCTCTTTAATGAATATTCAACGGTTGTAGCAAGAAAATCCAGACATTGTAAAGCTTTCATAAAGAATATGAGAAACGAATTTTAGGCATCCACGATAGTTCCTTTCTCATTGACCTTCTCCAGTACGTTATGCTGTAGGTGATTCGTGTTGGGTTGCCTTTACTTTTCTAGGTTGAACGTTGTATGTCATGCTGTGTTATTGTTTGTTTAGAAATAACACACTTTATCCTTTCTTGTACATAGTTTTTGATAAATACAAATTAAGTTTTTTTCAAAGAGTTATTACAATTATAAGCTTGGAACTTAGGTCATGATAGGCCTAGACTTTTAGAAGTCCAAGTTAGTAATGGTATTTAAATAAAATAATTTTTAATTAGTTTTCAACTTTAAAACTTTTGACACAATGGTTTTGGATTATGACAAATAGTATTAAAGTCAATCTTATGTCTGTGTTTAAACTATGGGAGAAGTGATTTATATAAAGGGCTACTTAAGAAGGCAACCAAGTAAAGGAGAGTTGTCGTAGTTAGAAAGATGGGCTATCCAAGGTGTTTCTTGTGAAAGAGTAATAGATTGTCAAGATTGTAAGATTGGAATCTAAATCTCAAGGGGGCTTGAGTTAGTAACAATATTTAAATAAAATAATCTTTGATTGACCTTTAACTCGAAAGTTTTTGACACAATGGTCTTCAATCATAACAAATTCTTACATTAACCTCCTAATACATGGGAAATATATTACATTCTATCAATTGCACTGTATATTACCTAAAATAAAGAATTAAAATTTACTACAACATATCATAAATATGAATAAACATATGATAGCGTGTCACGTAAATAGTCTTTTGGATAACTTTAGGGTCCATTCCTCCACCAACCCTAGTGAAGCCCAACGGCTTCTTGAAGTTCAGACAACGAAAGGACTAGTAAGATTGCAAGGCTGAAAGAGAAAGGCTTTGTTTGTTAATGCTGAAACCTCTTTAAATATGATGGGCAACAAAGCGAAGGGCGGAATCATCTATGACTTGTCATACAAGTACTACGAAGTAATGAGCATTCAATAGGATTACCTTCTAAGTTATGAGCTCCATCCGTCACCCCCAAGACCATCAAGCAAATTTCAGATACTCTGGTTTTTATTTTCTCCCTTGGGGTCTACTACTTGAGTAACGAGTTAACGTGGCATGACTGCGAGAGATTTGGTCAGGCAGGGCTGATAAAAGCTATTGGCTAAACATGTGAGCAAGTCATGGGTCCAAAGGCACCAAATCAGGCTTATCGGACACTTCCGCTGAAAGGACATGAGTTCAATGAGCGGTGGAACTCCTAATACTTAAGGCACTGTACGGAGGAAGGCCTGGCTGCACTTAGGCCCGGCCCCAGTTGGGGCAGGCTTTGTGATGGAGGGGTCTTAGACTGATCAGCGAGTATCTGGCCGAAAGACTGTTCCGCCGGTGAAAAGTTTCAGTCATGTCGGGATCAGAGTCACGTCCCTGACCGCCTCAATTAATGAACAAGCTATCCCTTATAATTAATCCCACAATCTCATTCCTTTACTTACATGATGCTAAAGTATGAAAGTATATTTTATAATTTTTTAATTTTAAAATAGTAAGTAAAATTTTTTTTACTTAAAATTTAATGACTCATCCCTAAATTTTTGATAAGATAATACATATTTTTTAACCTTTTGCTTACATACATATTCACACAAATACTGTATGTAAATAAAAATTTAACTTTAAAATTTATAATGAAAATTTATCTTGATGTTATATTAAAATATCAAAACTTATTTTAAAATTTTATAATATTAAGTAAATTTTTTTATCATTTATAAAACCAATAGTTTATAGTTATGTTTTTTATATAGGATAATATTCATTTTTAACATATAAAACACTCTATTTCCAAAAATGAACCAAGATTAGACATTTTTTTTCAATGTTTGTCAATTCGTTGAGTTTATTTACTAGGAGGCTTAGTTTTTACCTATTGCTTTGAGACTTTCTAATTGTTGTTCTCTCTCTCTCTCTCTCTCTCTCTCTCTCTCTCTTGTTTTCTTTCACTTTTGTTCGCAACTTTGTCTTTCATTACTTTTAATGTGTCAAACATCTAATTATACGATTACATAACATAGAACTTCTAAGCATAGTTTAAAATGAAATAAAATTTTAATTACTATCACTTGATTATAATTTTTTGATTTTTCTACTCAAAAGTAGGGAGAAAAATAAATAAATAAATATAAACTAATTAAGAGATGACCTCTTTTTTCTTAAAGCCTTAGATTCTGTGATCAACTATTTTAATAGCCAAATTTAAACTTAAATTGTCGATCAGTATAAATTAAGGGAGTTCTGACTTGCCGCGACATCCAGTCGGGATTCAATACTCCCCTCCATCCCGGGTGCGTGAGTTCAAAAAATTAAACTTAAATTTAATGCTCACTTATGGTCTAAAATTCTAATCAGCCAACATATTTCAAACGCTAACAAATTGCATTTAATTTAATAGATGAATGATAAATGCAAATAAAATTTGTCAAAATGTTCAGGTAACACCAGGTTTATGCGATTCAAACTATACCTCGTACATCGCACAGCTGTCTTGCATCTTGAATTACTCCCACGTACAATTTCGAATTGAAAGCAGCAATAAGACATCTGTGCTGTCTCTGCATATAGCTATCACCCTACTGCTTTTAAGTGGTTTTTTGTTGCCATCGCATAAAGAAATATAAAGAAGAAAAAAGTTGGGGGACGTGATGGTTGTGAATTGATTTCTAGGTCACAATCTTGGGTTTGGCGCCAGAAGAAGTCAATGATGCCGCGCCACTTGCATTTGGGTGCTGGTGATTTCGAGTAGCATTCATGGTGACCTTACCAACACCAACTGAAGAGCATTATATATACGGCCCTCGAGAGTCCATGAACAAACAGAACAGCCGGTGCCGACGGTGCTATCGGAAATGGCTTCCAAACCAGGGATCCTTACTGACTGGCCATGGAGTCCTTTTGGGAACTTCAAGGTATTCATCCTCGCATCATCCATCCATTGAACATGTAGTTTGGGATCATGTTTGACGTACAAGTGCTGATATTGTTGTATGAATTTACGTTCTATAGTCAGTTATTAATATTTGGTTCCTTTTTTGCTCAATAATCTAAAATATTTTCTCTTAATATATATACACACAATTTTTTAACTTCCTTTTTGGCCTGATGTTGGGAAGTACGTGATTTTGGCGCCGTGGGCGATCCATAGCACTTACTTGTTCATGGTAAAAGGGGAAGGTGAGAGAGACCTGGGCCACTTCCTCATACTTCCATTCCTCTTGGCGAGGATGCTACACAATCAGATATGGATTTCTCTATCTCGTTATCTAACAGCCAAAGGCAACAGTAGAATTGTGGACAAAAGCATCGAGTTCGAGCAGGTTGACAGAGAAAGGAACTGGTGAGTACTAAAATCTTATTAAACTTGCATTCTAGGCCAAAAGCATACGCAAGTTCAAAGTTAACGTCACTTTCCACGACTAAAGATTATAAGTGATTAGGTGCATGTGCAACCTTTTCTTATCAAAAAATGATAGTGTTAATGAGAACTCATGTTACAAAAACTATATACCTCGTATTAAATCGTAATGGATCTCTTGAAGAAAGTAATTATTATAATAGTAACAGAAGAAAATAATTGATACTTGGTCAACTTATAGACACATGCAAGGGGGACAAAGTACTAGAATTCGTAACCATAGGTGTTGCAACAAGGAGGGTATTGTTAAGCACGTTAAAAGAATGGTGTGAGAGAGATGGACAAGCCTCAGGTGGCAAGCTAAAGTTCTCAGCCAAATGGTAGATATTAGACGATTGAGTTTGTTGTTCTAGTATTTTCTCAGTTGTTCTTTAAGGTTGCTAGTAGATGATATGATACTACTTTTAGCTATTTTCTGCTGCTTGTACAAGCGTTATTGTTTGATAAGAATCACTTTCATAACCAACAAAGACAATAACAACAACAATAATAGCATAAGTATTCCTACTTACATAGATTTACACTTGATTTACACATACAGATTTTTTCTTACAGGGATGACCAAATCTTGTTGAACGGAATCTTGCTCTATGGAGGCTACATGATTGTTCATCAGGGCCAAAACCTACCTTTCTGGAGAACAAATGGTGTTGTTATCACAAGTCTACTTCATGCAGGTCCCGTTGAGTTTCTTTACTACTGGCTTCATAGAGCGTTGCATCACCACTACCTTTACTCTCGTTACCATTCCCACCACCATTCCTCTGTTGTGACCGAACCAAATACATGTAAGACACTTTAATTTTAACTAATCTGATCTCTTCCATAATCTAAACTTAGTTGCCTAACTAGTTTGGTGGGATTTTAGAGAGATAAATGTGAATATTTTGAACTACTTATTATAGCACATATAACTCAAATTTATTTATGATAACACTGTTATTTGTAGTTAAATGATAAATTTTACAATTTTATGTGATAAATAATTGGTATCATAATATTGATGAAGATTATAAAACAAAAAATTCCCATCCATTAGATCCCAATTGTTGAGAAAAAATAAGAACTCACATGTGAGAAAATAAGCTTTTATTGTTTAACTTTACACTTTTGAAACATTCAATAACTTTTGAAATAATTAGTTATCATAATATTGATGAAGGTTATAAAATGAAAAATTCCCAGCTATTAGATCCCAATTTCTGAAAAATAATAAAAACTCACACGTAAGAAAATAAGGTTTTATTCTCTAACTTTACAGTTTTGAAACATTTAATAACTTGACAGTTACTTATTTAACTATATTTCCCTTGAAAGGAAAGCATGTCAGATTTTTCGATAACCAAGGTAATTAGAATGTTTCAATTGAAAAAAAAAACAATTATTGAGTTCTGTTTCTTACTTCATATCTTGTGTTTTCACCGACTCTACATAAAGAGGCTTGTCCGTCATGCATTCATTATCACTAGATTCCATTCACTCCACATTTTATTCTAAGAACTTCTGAAAAAGAAAAGCCACTGAAGTATCAACTCGGAACTGATGGAAAGATTGCGTTGGCGGGGGAAGTAATAATTTCTAAACCAGAAACCGGCGTTGACTAAGGATTATGGAAGGACCAATGTTGAGACGAGCTATCTCCCAACCAAGCATGAGGTCTTGCTTTAGCTCTGCCTGTCCTACGCTAAACATGTGTGAAAGTTGATCTAAACCATACCATGACAAAGGATACTTTAATGGATGTGATTGCGACCAACTGCGTGCTTCTGTCTCTTTCTAAAATCAATAAAAGCAGTTGGTAATTGTCAAGATTAACGATTTGTGATTTGTTCATGGCAGCTGTTATTCATCCGTTTGCTGAGCACCTGGCATACTTCCTGCTCTTTGCAGTACCACTGTACACAACAGTGATCACCGGAGTTGCCTCTATAGCATCCTTCGCTGGTTATATCACATACATTGATTTCATGAACAACTTGGGTCACTGCAATTACGAGCTCATTCCGAAGTGGGTCTTCTCCATCTTTCCCCCGCTCAAGTACCTTATGTACACCCCCTCGTAAGTCTCCTGAGCCTCCTCCTTACGAGTTCAAGCACGATCCTTTGGTTTCTTTCACATGAATGTATGTGATAGACATGTCTTACGTGAGACGTCGTATTGACGCGTCCTCGGCGCGTCTAATTAATTAAGTGTCCAGAGTAAACTCAAGAAATACTTCACGATAATGATTCTCCTTACGTAGCTAATTTATTATTTTTGCTGAATCCTTATTTTGAATTTCAGGAAAATTACTATCTAAAATTCCTTGACTCTACAGGTTTCATTCGCTACATCACACCCAGTTCCGTACCAATTATTCACTTTTCATGCCTATATACGATTCCGTCTATGGCACCGGTGACAAGTCATCGGATGTTCTGTACGAAGCCTCATTATACAGACCGGAAGAGTCACCGGACGTGGTATATTTAACGCATCTAACGACGCCGGAGTCCATCTATCATCTACGGCTAGGATTTGCCTCCTTGGCATCCTGTCCCCACATGTCCAAATGGTACCTGAGGGTGATGTGGCCTCTGACCTTATTGTGGTCTCTGATTCTAACTTGGGGCGCTGGCCATGCGTTTGTTGTAGAGAACATCACCTTCAAAAAGCTCAAGTCGCAGTCCTGGCTGGTACCGAGATACAATACGCAAGTAAGAAACGTTGTTCTCCCACTTTCTGCCCAGAAATTGGCACTTTTGACTTATTTCTATCACTTTTTCTTCTTCTTATAATTCACCGTCCTCAAGGTGTTGACCTGAGATCAAAAGATCTCATATAACACTTACTTATTATTAAACTAAATGCTTGTTAACATTCCTATTAATATTGCTTGTCACATTCTAACCTCTTCCTTTGTTTTTGATTCTTTGTTTTTTTTTTTTCAATAATCTTTAGTACATGTTACCATGGCAAAGGGATTCCCTTAATAGCTTGATTGAAAAAGCCATAGTAGATGCTGAACGGCAAGGAGTGAAAGTGTTAAGCCTAGGTCTTCTAAACCAGGCAAGTAAATATAGCTTTTCTCATATGTTACTTAAAATTTTATAGTTAGTCTAACTTAGACTTAACTTTTTTTTTTTAATGCATATATTTTATCCTGTATGCTTTTTGGCCCTATTGTAAATTTTTCAGGGAGAGGAACTTAATAAAAATGGTGATCTTTACATCCAAAAGTACCCTCAGCTTAAAGTAAAGCTAGTGGATGGAAGTAGCATAGCAGTGGCTATAGTGCTAAACAACATTCCTAAAAGAACAACTCAAGTGTTTTTAAGAGGCAAGCTCACGAAGATTGCTTATGCCATCGTCAATGCTCTATGTGAGAAGGGTATACAGGTACTTTTCAATTGTAAAATATTTGTCCTCACTATAAGAAACATCAATTTTGTATTTCTTTTTATTTTTAAATATTTTTCATTTGTTAGATAAAGTGCTTTGGGGCAAAGGGTACCAATCCTAGAACCTAGGTCTTGGGCGTCTATTAATTAATTACTAAGTTACTAGTTTGCTAACTTTTTCTTAAATGTTGCTTAGCTTAAAAAAGGAAAATAAATTTATCAAAAGCTTACCAAATTAGGCTCTCATTGAATTGAAATCTATTTTTTTTATACAGGTGTAAGATAGTAATTAAAATCATTGAATTGACAAGTTAGTTTTTAAAGATGTATAGAGATGAAAACCACCAAACTAACAAGTTAACTTTTTGAGATAATTAATAAGTTTATATAGTATTTTGATAAACATTCAAAGTTCAAATTTAAGTCCACATTTTATTTGCTATTTCAATTAGAACATGATTGAACTCACAAATAATGCTTATATTCATTTCCAAGTAAAGACAATAATAAATTTAAGTAGGTATATAAAGAAATGATATTTACTATTCTAAGTAATACTTACTTCTCCCTTTGCATTGTTTTCTTAAATAAGAGAGTATCACTTTAAAGACTCCAAATGATAACTCATAAAACATGGTAACATTTATGTATGATTTTGCATTTTCCTTTTAAACATTGATAAATTGATTGTATCAGGTGATAATACCTACCAAGAATGAGTATGAAAAGCTTGAACTCAAGCTCAACCAAGAGACAAAGAATAACTTGATCCTTTCAACAAGTTATGATAAAAAGGTAAAATTTGCAACCATATCATGATTGCTAAGGCTATTTTTCTTGCATGGATTTATTATGTAAATTCTATTGGAGTTGATGTTATACCAATACAATTGACATTTTTATGTTGAAAATCTATGTTCTTGCAAATATTCAATAGTTTTTATGTGTTTTCCAAACCTTTCTAATGTCTAGAATTTAGCTTTTCTTCTAAGAAGCCAACCTAAAAGGAGTAGTTAAAACCCTTATATGATTAGGATTTTGTCTATTTTATAACATTCTCTCTCACCAAAATCTATGTTACCTTCTATACGGGTAGACTACCTTATTTCACCCTATATCAAGAGGCACAAGGGGCAAGATATTAGTTTAGATGGTTGGTTAATTATGATACCACTTGTCGTAACTTTGGTTTCTATTCAAAAAGACTAGCTTAATGGAAGAAATAGTCAAACCCCTTATATGATTAAGATCTCCAACTCTCCTTCTCAAAGTGGGAGAAGTTCTTTTCCGTGACACCTAAGGACACCACCACAAGCACCCATCTTAGAATGGACAACTTTCTTTCATATGTTCTTTTCTTACATGATTATTTATATATAAAATTTATCACTACAAAAAGAATAATAATTATCTCGCTACTATGAATTTCAGAACAATATGATACATGTCTTATCCAAAATAAATTTTGAATTTGCTATTCTTTTGCATAGCTTACGAAATTTTCATGGGTAGGAAATTCACATCAATAGATATAAAAGATATTATACACGTGTATCCTCATATTCTCTATGCAAAAGAATATTATACACATGTATCCCCATATTATACATTAGAGTTGTTTTAATAATTGGAATTTTTCCATGTTCATGGATAAATCATCTTATGTTTAGTTTATTATGTGATAACTTTTGACTACAATATTTGTATTCAAGTGCCTTTGATCAAATAAAGCAAAAAGTGAGAGATTAAAGTGAACCAATAAATGATATATATTCAAGGGAAATGTGACGTCAAATCAACCTCATTGTTGGTAATACAAGCACTTGCTTAGTCACCATAAGTAAGTGAAACTATTATTTATCCATAGATTTTTGTGACATTGAAGGCAAAACTAAAATATAAAAACAGTAAACTAAAAAGGGGGGAAAAAAGGGTGCTTACGCCCTACAGTTTCAATATATGGAACTAATTAATTGAACTCTTGAAGATTATGATTTGACATTATGTGATTTACAGGTATGGTTAGTGGGAGATGGATGGAATCAAGAAGAACAACTGAAGGCTTCAAAAGGAACATTATTTATTCCTTTTTCTCAGTTCCCACCAAAGAAAGTGAGGGAAGATTGCTTCTACCACAGCACACCGGCAATGGTCGCTCCCAAGTCTTTGCAGAACATGCACTCCTGTGAGGTAAGGAAGCAATTGCCTTTTCTCCTTCTAACTTTAGGATGTTTGGTACCATTCACTGGCCTGGGTATTGTAGCATGGAACTGACGTTGTTTCCTGCTTTATAAAATACTTCTTTCATCCGACAGAATTGGCTGCCAAGAAGAGTGATGAGTGCGTGGCGTATTGCTGGGATACTGCATGCCCTTGAAGGTTGGAACGTCCACGAGTGTGGGAACACAATGCTGAACTTCGAGGTCGTATGGCAAGCAAGTCTCCGACATGGGTTTCGTTCCTTGGTGCCGTCCACTTAATCGTGCTTTAGCTTACTTTATATTCTCACGTACAACATATCTCTATATTGGTTTGTGCGTGGCATCTATACATTCTCGTAGGATGGAATATCGTTTTATCTATGTGATCTGCTGCAGTTTATTACAAAATAAAAGAACACCTACAATATTAAATTTCTAATCATATCCCTTTCTTCTAATTATTCTGCTCAACTAAAATGCTTTAGAAAAGCTATTTAAGGATAAGAGAAGAGCATATACCAAAATTTTAAGCAAAATCTGTAAAGTCGGAGATTGCTTCTTGTTAAGATCTCCATCCCAAGCAAAAAAAATAACCAAAAAAAATAAAAATCTCAAAGAGTTAAAAACTACCAAAAGAGAGATATATAGACTATGTAGGGTCACTCGCATCTTTTCTTTTTTTAGTTAAGTAAAAGAGATTTTGAGAGTGAGGGGTGCTCAACTTGGGATCAAGAAATCCCTAATAACGTTGGTTACCACCTGAGCCAAGATGAGTTGACACATCTCAAGTGACTTGCTTCAACCAATGACTTAAAAAGAGATTGATAGAAGTAATCAATAAGAAATATTGCTTAAAAGAAAATGATTCAAAGCCCCTATACTTCTATACACTAAATTCTATTAATACAAGTTTACATTTTCACAAAAAAAAAAGGTATCAATATGATGTATAGTAAGAAAAATAGAAAACTTAGGGTGTTGGAAAATCATCAAACCACACATTGTGTCACTAAATTTCACTAGCAAAAATATTTTGAAAGCTTCAGATCTGTGATGATAAATAGTAAGGGAAAAAAAAATTCTACATCTATGTTGTTTTTAGTAAATAATGAATATACACATGTGAAACATGTGTCAAAAACAACTTTTGCATCACAATCTGTAATGGGTTTTGTGAAAGAACGTGCATATTCTCCAGGTGTTTGTTATTTAGTATATGAGTTGTGATTGAAGCTATGACTGCTCTCTCAAAAAAAAAAAAAAGGTGTTGATTGAAGATATTAACAAAAAGTCTATAATTGATTGAAGTCGAATATGTCAAAAATGGATTGTGTTTTAAAATAGATTTGGAGTTATTCCTCAATGTGTTATACAATTGTGTTGTACAATTTATGCCAATCTGGAACGTTCTATTTTTACTTGTACTTGTTGTGGTCTCTGTTTAGTGTTATGGGCCACGTAGTGTTTTGTGTCATGAGGCCTGTTTTTAGATCTTTTTGGAGAGAGCTCGTGCGTGGGTCTTTCGAAAGTTCCCTGAACTGTAAACATCGCAGGTTCGGGAATGAAGGGTAGAAGACAATTGTTGCTTATTCTCTCAAAAGGTCGAGTGCCTCTTTGATGCTTGGGTTATAACGTCCCCTAGATGCTGTGTTGAGTTGCTAATCTATCAAGATTGGGCGATATAGGAAAAAGAAACAGCTCCACAACTTCTTCTTAGATCAGCCATTACCCGTGAAGTCTGCAGATTTTTCCAAAGCCAAAACAGATCCTGACACAATCTTTGTCGGTATTGTTAGTTATTTGACCCGTGGTCAAATCGTAACAAAATAAGAAAAAACAACCAAGGATCAAATGTAAAACAGTGGTTGTAGGAAGATGTTACTTTCAAGTTATGGTATGATTTGTTGAATCTACCACGGCTGATTTAATCCTTGTGATTCTACCTAGTTCTAACTAGGTAATTACAATTAATACTTCCAAAAGAATTCTAACAATGTGGCTTGATATAAAAGATATAAAAGGTACCATAGCATAGAGTTGGAGAAGTCTATTCAAATGAAGACCCACTCTTACCTTGGTTCTTTATAAATCTACCTATTATTACAAAGAAGTTTGCAAGAAACTTCAACCAGTTAATCAAGAAGTAGATTTGTATGATGTAATTTGGATTTGTGGCATTAACAAAAATAATTTTATTGTTAGTAAGTTTGTCAAGATCAACTTTCTACAATAGAAAAAACTTGTACAATAACTTCTTTCAATTAATTTATATTATGATTTTTGTTAATCTTACATTGAAAATAAGAATCATATTTTTCTGAATGTATATGGACAATGATGATTTGAAAGACTATTTTTGTGCAAAATGGAATTCAATATCATATTGGAGGTTGAAATGAAAAATTACAATGAATGATTAAAGCAACTAAATATAATAATTTGATTATAAAAATTTTTAAGATATTTTTTTAGCTTACATTTATCATATATGGGCTGAACACAATAAAAGATGATTTTAGAATAAAACAATTGACATCTCAATTTTATTGGCTAAAGTAAGAAACAGTATATACGGAAGAGTTTATTTCCAAACATAAAACTATCATAGGAAAATATTATTTTGAGTGAAATTTGAAGACTTCCAACCTATATTTTTTTATAGTTTATGTAGTTCTAGTAATACTATGATATGCTTTTATATTTTTGTATACTAATTTTTATTAATGCCAATTTACTTAAGTTAATCTTTTGCATTTCTATGGGTTTTGGAAGTTTAAGTCTATCCAATAATGTAGACTTTGAAAGTTGAATCCAAGAAGTGACACCATAATATAGCTTAGAGTTAGACGATCATGATAAAGTAACGTGTTAACGATGTGATAGGAAAAAGTCGCATATTGCTAAATTAAGAGTTTGATATCCTAGATAGACAAGTGAAGATATCCCCTCCTAATAAGTTGGCTTTTAAGGTTTGAATATGGACCTTTTAAAATGTTCAAGTAGTTTTTCAAATAAGTTTGGCACTAGTAACATAAAACAAAACAAACTATAGGATCCACACCATGAATTTATGCCGAGAGAAAAGAAAGAAATAACAATAATTGAAAACTCTAGAGGATTCAGAAATAACAATAATTGATAGAACCTATTAGGTTGCCTTCTCCTTTGGGCCTTCTCCACAGTATGACCAATTTGTCCTGTGTGGAGAGGGGGACATGTTGGGAATTCTATATGTCCTACATCGATTCTAGATGGCCTGCTATGTGGCCTTATATATAGAGCCCTCCACCTTCCTCCTAAGACGTCTTTTAAGGTTACTACTAGAGCAGCACTTAACATAAACAGTATTGGGTCGTTCTAATATTATACACATCCGGCCCAAGCCTACCTAACCTACTAAGGCTTACTAAGACTTTAATATGATTCAACATTTAATGGGAGGATCACATGTCTTTCGAGACAAGATTTGTTGGACGATTGTACTTAAGATTTGTTGGATGATCACGTCTACAAAGTGGGAGGTTCCAAGGTGGGGCAGGAACCATCCATAGATGAGGTGACATGTGAGCTACTTACGTGCCTTTTCTCGTCTATGACCTAAAAAAGGCGCACTGATGTAAGGGGAACATAGGCATATGTTGATTGTGCCAGAAATGATTAAGATGGCTACAGAACCCTTTGGGGTGATGGCTATGGAGTCAACTATATTTGCCAACAACTCCAAAGAATTTTCCAGTTCTTTTCTCCAAACTTTCAATGTCCTCTTTCTCTAGATCGAACATAGAAGATGAAAATGATATGGTTAATATGTTAAGCTTACAAGATAGATGCGTTCGCCATATTCTAGGACCATTTATCTGTTCACTACTATTGCCACTGAACCTTGCTCTGCTCTCAAAATTTGGAGTTCTTAGATGTCATTCTACTTTCCCACTTGTTACAATAACACTAGAATTTTTACAAGATACTCATAAGTTTGTACGGAAACAGGAAAAAAAATTGTTATTCTAAAAACTGTGACTAGGTTAAGTAAGTTTCGTTGCCAATACAATGAGAAGTTTTCTTTCACAATGAAAGAACGACTCCATTTACTTATATTCAAAAGTCTTTAGAATAGTGAGAATTTTTTATGAGTCTGGCTATCGCCCCTTGGATGATTCGCAACAACTTGCCGAATGTTAGATAAGACCTCACGTCCCTCACCTAGGTCTCACAGGCCTATAGCTACCTAGACTAGACTTATAGTGTATTATAGCCTACGATTCACTGTTGTACACTATTTTACTGTTTTTCCCTTCTTCATATACGGTATCCTGATGTATAGACATTTAGAGAAAATAGAATACAGTTGGATTTTATCACTGTTCATCATCTTTTATCATGGTATCGAGCTTAGCTCCGGCGAAAGCCTGCAATCCTGCATTTTTGTGTTCTCTTTGAACCCTCATCCCCTCATCCCCTTTGTTTCCTTTTCCTTCCCTTCTTTGTCTTTTTCAACGCCCGACCCACCATGTCCACATCTTTTTCCGGGTCTAACTCCTCCTCCACCCGCATTACAGACCCGCTTCCCTCTCCTCCCACTGCTCCTCCTGCTCCTAGCCTTCTCTCTTCTCCCTCCCTCCTTGAACGCCTCAATGGCTCTAATTATATCATATGACGCACGATGCTTGAACCATTTTTGGACGTTGCTCAACTTCTCCCCATAGTTGAGGGCTCTGAACCCGAACCACCCACCCACCTCCTTGCCCCCACCAACCCGAGTTCCTTTCCTCTGATCTTCGTTCCTATCTTTCTACTCATGGCATCCACTAGCGTGTTTCCTATCCGTATTCCCTGTTTCAGAACGGGACTGCAGAACGAAAACACCGCCATATTGTTGAGACCGGTCTTGCCCTCCTCCTTCATGCCTCTGTTCCCCCCGTCTTTTGGGAATTTGCCTTTGAGACTGCGGTTGTCTTGATCAACTGTTTTCCCACGGCTGTTCTCAACCACCTTTCCCCTTGGCATGTTCTCTTTAATCATTCTCTTGACATCTCCACTCTTCGTGTTTTTGGTTGTGCCATCTTCCCTTACCTCTGTCCTTATGCCCCTCACAAACTCGCTCCCCGCTCTCGTCCCTGTATCTTCATGGGATATCCCCCTAGCTACCGCAGTTATCGGTGTTATTGTCCCTCCACTCGTCGTTTTTACATCACTGCCGATGCTCTCTTTGATGAGACCATCTTCCCTTTCTCTTGTCCATCTACTTCTGCCCCCTCCTCCTCTCCCTCCCCTCCCACTCCACCTATTATCCTCACCCCCCCCTCCCCCCCTCTCCCCTCCTCCACTCCTTCCCCCCCCTCCCTCTCTCCCTCCTCCTCCCCCTTTTCCTCCTCCTCTCCTGCTTCAGCCCCCCCTTCCTCCCTTCCTCCCGTTGTCCCTTCCTCTCCCTGTCATCCTATGATCACCCGTCTTAAGGACGGTACTGTGACTCACCGCCTTCTCACCCGCCACCATACCTTTGCCCTCATTGCCACCACCCATCCCTACCCTGAACCCACATCCTTTTTGTACGTATCTTTCCCTCAAATGCTTTTGATTTCACTCATTTTTAGAGCATGGTTTACCACGTGGATGTCATAGCTCCGAATACAAAATAATTGACATATACCAAAAAAATGCGTTAAGTCCACCATACTTTATGTCATTTTACATCCATTCGTTGTCGATCGTCCTACAAAACTCTTCTTTTGCAAATGAGATTTCTCGATTCCAGCTGTCTTGTAGTAGTTGCTTGACCGTGATTTCTTCTATTAAAAGCACCAAAGTTTTTGGATATAAAAAATTCTATGACATACAATTGGAGAGACCTCCTCAAATTAAGGCCAATTCTTACCTCAATTTTTTA
This sequence comes from Casuarina equisetifolia, assembly GCA_028551475.1. Taxonomy (NCBI): domain Eukaryota; kingdom Viridiplantae; phylum Streptophyta; class Magnoliopsida; order Fagales; family Casuarinaceae; genus Casuarina; species Casuarina equisetifolia. The sequence continues at coordinate 9,180,835 of CM052358.1, forward strand.
TAAGTCTATCTATTATTGTAAACAAATTTACAAAGGCCTTTGAATAGTTAATGAAGAGGTAGATTGATATTATCTAATTTGGATTGGTGGCACAAATAAACATAATTCAATTAGATAACTAGTTTGATAAGATAGCTTTTTTAACGATAGAATAAATTTTTTGATGACTCATTTCAAATTAATTTATATTATGGTACAAAATAAGAGTTGTCTTTTTTTTTTTTAAACATACATGAACAAGGATGATTTGTAACACTATTTTCATTCAAAATGGTATTTGACGTCATATTGGAGGATAGAATAAAAAATTATAATGGATGATAAGCGAAATTAAATGAAAGAGTTTAGCGATAGAACTTCTTAAGGTACCTTTTCTAGCTTATCTTTGTTGCATATGGGCTGAACGCAATAAAAAAAAAACATTCTAATCTTATTGGAAAAGGTAAAGAAAATTGTAATAAGGAATTTTTTTTGTTTTAAAATATAAAATTCTTATAAGTATTATTTTGAGTGAGATTTGAAAGTTTTAACCTCATCTTTTTGTAACTTTTATAACTCTTGTAATGTTGGAGTATACACATATGCTTTTGTACACTAATTTTTAGTAATACAGATTTACTTTTCAGCCAAAAAATGAAAATATCTTAAAATTTGAGGAAGTAGTCATTTATGTGAACAAATCATTTTCGGTCTTACCTATTGAGCTCAATTCCTAGCTGTCATAACAAGTATTGCAACCTATTAACCTTTATTATACATTTTGTTCTATTGCAACGAAATTGGAAGTCAATGTAGTAGACCAAAATGCACCTTTTCTGAATGAGGGCACTGTAAGCGTAACCTTCCCTCAAATCAGTTACTCGAAACCTCCTTCATTCATTCTTGGCAAATTTATATTTTTCCACAAGGGCAAACATTGTGTCTCTATTTTTGGCTAAGTTTGAAGACCAAATCTGGGTCAGATTCATCCGATCAGGATGGAATCCTTAATGGGAAAGTTTCAAAGAATCGTAGATCTTATAAAAACAAGGAAAGAAGAGAGTAGTAGGCTCATGAACTTAAAGTCTTTGAGATTATTGCAACACGCTGTATATTTGAGGTTTCTATTGTATAACTTCATTCACGTGTTTATCAATTGAGATTATTGGTGTTAGAGTGGAGATTTGTTAACCATGCCAAAGCGTGAAAAATCTAGGGTTTCTATCCGAAAACCTTAACTTGTATTTTTGGTTTGGGATTCTTAAATTAGTGGCCTTTAAGGGTTATGTAGGTGCAGATGCACATATTAGAAGTCAATTTCTATTAGATTAGAGAAATCAGACTATAAGTGAGAGAAGGTGAAATTCTCTTGTCAAAACTAAGGTTGACTTTAGTGAGGAAGATATTTCATGGGTTGAAATCAGAGAAAAGTGGACGTAGGCATCTTTTTGAAGGGGCGACCGAAAAATCAGTGTATCTATTCTCTCTTTTATGGCTTTTTTAATCACTATTTATATTCTTGTAAATGATGAAGTTAGATTCCATTATATTTGCTAGAAAAGCCCAAAGCTATTCTCTTGCTGTTTAATCCTATGAAAAGTTTCTAGCCAAAAAATAAAATAAATAAATAGATAGATAGATTAAGAACAAAAGAGCATGCATGATATTCCTTATACATTAGAAATCTAATGTAGGCAATGGTCCATCAAACCCATTACCATTAAAAAAAAAGGAAAAAGAAAAGAAAGGAAAAGAAAAGAAAAGAATAGAAAAGAAGATTGCTCCAAGATAGATGAAGAGCAAGAAAGTATGTACAATATTCTGTGCACACCAACAGTTGGAAATCTAATGCAGGTAGCCATCTCCCAAGTAGTGGGAGTAAAAAGTAGATACATGAAGATGCATTTGCGAGCAGTCAGGTGTGTTAGCTTGAAAAATATGTTTTGATGATAATAATTGTTGTTAATGTAAATAGTAGAAATTAACTGAACAATGATGGAGGTTTTTCAGCCTCAGGACTTCATCTTAGTGTTACTTGTACGAGGCTACGACAAGCATAAGTAGAGGCTGCATTGATACTCCTCTTCGACCAAAAACCTGACCGAGTAAATGAATGCTATAACCGTGAGAGAAGGTTGAACAAAGGCCAAGTACTCAAACTGTGATGCCGCCGAAAGAAGAAAGGGAGACAAGTGAATAAAGCTCAGGGCAATAATATGTCACCTAACACAACGGCTTTTGTCGGAAAAGTAGAAATCAAGTACTTGAAGAGTGAAAAATAGGAAACATAAGTTTGAAAGTGAAGCAGACCGTTTCAGCGTGTAGAACTAAGACATGTGAAACACTGTTTTGGCGTGAAGAACTAAGAATTATGAAGTACACCGTTTTCAAGCGTACGAAGTGCACCCATCTCTAAAGAACACCCTAAAGTAGATGCACGACATTAGGAATCATTATGCACACCTCCCATGAGTCAAGTTAATTAAGGAAGGAAAAATGTCGTTCAAGAACAAATTGTGAAAAAAAAAAAATTGGCCTGACAATCTCTTTGCACGAATGATCTCCTATCTCCTCCAGCTTAAACCAGAAAGCTAGAAACCCTGGAACCATGCTTCTAATCAATTTGAAAATCAAAGGCCTACTAATCTATTTATATCTCCAGAAGCTTAATAAGGAAAACATCTCTCTTTGCATATTCTCAAAAATTTGTGCTCCAAGAAATCTATTCAAGCATTCGGTGAAATAATCTCTTATTGCTTACTGTTACTTGCTTGAGCTGTAAAGATTCACTTCTCTACGTCATTAAGGTTTATTCTCAAGTCAATCCCAAAATGTGAACAGTAACTAGTGTTCGACCAATTTGGGACATTTAGTTGTAACTCGTGTATACAGTGTAAAATCATTTGGTGGAGGATTCCCAAGTGATTCTCCGTGACAATTTGTTTGTTGACTTCTCCGTGAGGAGAAATTGTAGTATGTATAATAGGGATTAGGAATCCTGTCTAATCAACTTGAGAATTGATTAGTACCAAGGACTCTCTAGTTGGATAGCTAGAAGAGAGTCGACGGAAGCATCAAAAAGATCTTAGGCGGAACCACTTAATTTCTGATTATTTGAGTGCTACAAACTATACGCAAAATCTGTCTTGCACATAAAATTGTTTTTGACTAAGTTTGTAGACTATTATTTAGCATTCTGATAAGCATTTATTGAATTTCAAGAGAAAGTTCCTAAATAAATAACAACTTATTCTACAATGTAAGGATATTATACTAATATTTACTCAAAACAAGAGATTGTTAAATGTGGAATTTAATAACAAAAGCAAAATGATCATTTTTCATATAAATACAAAATAATAACATTAACAATGAGATATTTAGAATAATTTTTATATATAACACTTAGAAGACCTAAATACAATTTATATAAGTGAAAAATTATCAACTATCAAAGAATTTTAGAGTTTTGAAAAAAAAAATATAAAATAAAATTTTAATCTTAAAAAACTACCAATTTATGAATATAAGAAAAAATTGTTCTGAATCATATCAATTCTCAATTTGAATGTACGAATTAGATGAGTTTTTTTTTTAATAGACACACGTATCACAATTCTCATACTAGTACCCGATGATGAAGACAACTCAACGATAAAAGCTCTTGGAAAAAGCTGGTCAAAAAAATTAGTTGGGGTTTTAATTATGCCAGCACCAATAAAGAAAATTTGTACCCCCGTTTCCGTCTTCATTCTCGTACATGTTGCCCACACCTCCAGTATTAATGTACAGAAAAAGACAACCTTTTCAGCCTGGCCCCTATACACCCTTAATGAATAACCCACCCAATGCTCAACAAGAAAATCTGCACACAAAATATCCGCTCGCTGTAGAGCTCTTTGGAAAGAATCATCCACTAAACGACTTACAATAACACCGACACAATTCTCTGCTCTGTCCCACAAAATCAAGAAATGAATTCTACGTATCCATGATAGTTCCTTAATGGTTTTCTGCCGTCTCGTCGGCCTTACTTTTCTTGACGGTTTAATGTGGTACATTGTTCAATTCATTGTTTTATAAAAGTATGAAAATCCGCAAAAGGATCTTAGAGGGTAAGCATCATCTCTAGTTCTTGCTTCAACTTGCTAAGATGTGGTAAATATACGGTATTCTATTAGTTGCAAAATATATTACTTGGTTCAAAAATAAAGAATTAAAATTTAGTGGACATATCAGAAGGATGAACATAAAGATGACAGTGTATTATGTAAGACCGCGATCACCAAATAGTTTCTTGGATGACTTTAGGGGTCCATTCCTCCACCAATTCTAGTGAAGCCCAAGGACTCCTTGAAGTTCAGAAAGGAAAAAGACTAGTTGATGGGATGGCAAGAAGGCAAAAGTGTTTGTTTGCTAATGCAGGAACCTCTTTAAATATGATGAGCAACAGAACGCAGGCATGGAATCCTTTACGACTTGTCACGCAACTACTACCAAGTAGTTGCCACTCATTAAAGGGAGGGCATTCAATAGGATTTGTTATTAGTTTTAAGCTCATTCCATCATCCCTAAAACCATCAAAAGAGTCTGATTCCAGATACTCTGGTTTTTATTTTCTCCCATGGGGTCTGCTTCTTCAGTAACGAGGTTAACGTTTCCTGCTGCATGAGACTTTGGTCGGCAGGGCTGATAAGAGCCATTGGCTAAACATGTGAGAGTCATGGCTCCGAAGGCACCAAATCATAAGGCTTGTCGGGCACTTATGGTGAAAGTAAATGAAGGTTAGGTTGACGTGGCCCGGAAGCTAGGTCTATGGACACGAGTTCGATTAGGACGAAGGATAGCCTGGCTGCAATTAGACTAGGCCCCAGCTTGAGCAGATTTTGCGACGGAAGGGTCTCAGAGTGGCCAGCTAATATCCAGCCAAACAAGCGTTTCGATGGGGAGAAGTTTCAATCACGTCAGGATTGGAGTCATGTTACTGACAGTCTCGATTAATAAGCAAGTTATCCTTTATAATTAATCTCTTAATCCGATTCTTCTAGCTAGTATATGAGACACTCTATTTCCATAAATGAGGTGAAATTAGACATATATTTTTCTTAATGTTTGTCATTTTGTTAAGTTTATTTACTACGGAAGGTTAGTTTGAAAGTCTCTGACTATTGTTCTCTTTTTTCTTTTCCTCTTTTATTCATAACTTTGTCTTTCATTAGTTTTATCGTGTCAGACATATAATTATGCAATCACTTAACGTGGAACTTCTAAGCTTAGTTTGAAATTAGGAAGAAATTTTAATTGTTATCACGTGATTATAATTGTTTGATTTTTCTCCTGAAAAGTAGAGAGAAAAATAAATAAATCTGAACTAATTAAGGGTGAGTTATTGCAGTAGTCAGATTTAAACTTAAATGTGATTATCACTTATGGTCTAAAATTCTAATTTACGATCATATTTGGAACACTAACAAGTTGCATTTAATTCAATTTGATAAGAATTTCCATCAGAAAAATTATAAATACAAATAACATTTGTCAAAATGTTCCGGCATAGACCTAGTTTACGCTTTCAAAAAGCCTGGTACTGGATTCAAATATTCCTGAGATTATGCCGAGAATTTAGATTCATATCAACTTCACCTTTTCAAAAGTCAATCACATTGAACGTGTAGCGGCCCCAACCACGCATGGTTCATTCTCAGAGACGGAGATTCATCTGCTATCTGCAGCTCTAAGAGAGACATAGAACGAGCACGCTGTCCATCCCTCAGCCCCACACGTAGATTGCACAGCTGTCCCGGTTACTGAATAAGTCCAACGTACAATATCGAATTGAAAGCAATAATAAGGCATCTGTGCTGGCTATGCATATAGCTATCCTTTCCAATATTTGTGAATTGATGTCTGGATCACATCTTGGGATTGGCACCAGTAGTAGCCAATGGTACCGCGCCACTTGCATTTGGGCGTTGGGGAATTTGGGATTGCATTCATGATGACCCATCCCAATTGGCTTACCAACACCAATCGAAGAACATTATATATAGATAGCCCTCGAGTGTTCATGCATAACACACAACAGCCGGTGCCGACAGTAGCATGAGAGAATGGCTTCCAAACCAGGGATCCTTACCGACTGGCCATGGAGTCCTCTTGGTAACTTTAAGGTATTGATCCTCGCATTATCCCTCCAAGAACATGTACTTTAGGATCATGTTTGGCGTAGAAGTGCTGATAGTGTTGTATGAATTTACGTTCTATGGTCGGTCACTAATATTTGGTTCCTTTTATGTTCAATTTACTAAATATAATTTTCATTCTAACAATTTCATATATAGCTGGTCCTAAATGAAGCAATTCTAAACTTGTTTCTTTTAATATACACAAACTTCTTTAACTTCTTTTTTTGCCTCATGTTGTGAAGTACGTGATTTTGGCGCCGTGGGCGATCCATAGCACTTACTTGTTCATGGTAAAGGGGGAAAGTGAGAGAGACCTGGGCTACTTCCTCATACTTCCATTCCTCGTGGCGAGGATGCTACACAATCAGATATGGATTTCTCTATCCCGTTATCGAACAGCCAAAGGCAACAACAGGATTGTTGACAAAGGCATCGAGTTCGAGCAGGTTGACAGAGAAAGGAACTGGTGAGTCATAAAATCTTATTAAATTTGCATGCTAAGCCAAGAGAATGTGCTAGTTCAAAGTTAACATCACTTTTCACGACTAAAGACTCTAAGTGGTTAGGAGCATGCGTAACTTTCTTATCAAAAAATGGTATTGTTAATAAGAATGCGTGTTACAAAAGCTATATACCTCGTATTAAATTGTAATGAATATCTTGAAGAAAGTAATTATCACAATAATTATAAAAAAAAATTCTTTTGTACATTTTTTTTATTAATGTAAATTTATATTTTTTGATCAAAAGAAAAGAAAAGAAATTTATTGATGCTTGGCCAACTGATAGGCATATACAAAGGGAAAAAAGTACCAAAGTTTGTAATCATAGGTCATGCAATAAGAAGGGTATTATTTAACATGTTAAATGAATGGTGTGAGAGAGATCAATAAGCATCATGCAACAAGCTAAAGTTCCCAATGAAATAATAGACATCAGACAGCTGAATATGTCGTTCTTGTCTTTTCATAGTTATTCTTGAAGGTTGTCTATAGATGATCTAGTACTACTTTTTGCTATTCCTTGTTGCTTGTACAAGTGTTATTGTTCAATAAGATTCATTTTCATAACCAGCAATAACGATAATACTTGTACCAATAGAAGTGCTTTCACTCGCATAAACTGACACTTAGTTTGCACATATACGGACTCTTTGTTACAGGGATGATCAAATCTTGTTGAATGGAATCTTATTCTACGTAGGCTACATGACTCTTCCTCAGAGTCATAACTTGCCCTTCTGGAGAACAAATGGTGTTATTATCACAAGTTTGATTCATGCAGGTCCTGTTGAGTTCCTCTACTATTGGCTTCACAGAGCGTTGCACCACCACTACCTGTACTCTCGTTACCATTCCCACCACCATTCCTCTGTCGTGACTGAACCAATTACATGTACGACACTTTCATTTTAACACATGCTCTCCTCCATAGTCTAAACCTAGTCACCTAACCAATTTGATGGGATTTCAGAGGGATAAATGTGAACATTTTGAACCACTTATGATAGCACACGTGGCTTAGAATTCGTAAAAATTTATTGAATTCTTTCTATTTTATTTTATGAATATGTGAATTTATTTTAAAGACAAAAGTGCATATACCCCAATTATTGAGTTATATTCCTACTCCATATTTTGCCTTTATGTTGCGTTACATAAAGAGACATGTACGTCATGCATGTTTCATCGATAGATTCCGTTCATTCAACATTTTATTTTAAGGATTTTTGAAAAAAATGCCACTGAAGTATCAACTTGGAACTGATGGAAAGGATCTGTTGGCGGGCGAAGTAATAATTTCTAAACCAGAAACCGTCGTTGACTAAGGATTATGGAAGGGCCAATGTTGAGATGAGCTATCTCCCAACTAAGCATGAGGTCTTGCTTTAGGTCTGCCTGTCGTACGCTAAACATGTGTGAAATTTTATCTAAACTATACCATGACAAAGAAGACTTTAATGGATATGATTGCGACTAACTGCGTGCTTGTGTCTCTTTCTAAAATCAATAAAAGCAGTTGGTAATTGTCATGAATCATTTCTTTTCTCTTCTTTTCTATTTTGGCGAAAGCAGTTTATCAATTAAAGGGTATTTCACTAGTTCCGAAAATAACGGCTGTAAAGTTTGTAGAGATGAGATCTGTGGCACATTTTATCTACACAACCTTGCCTGGACAACGTTGTTGAAGAAAAACAAGTTAGAAGTGGGAGCTCCCTAATTCCGATGTTCAAGATTAACGATTTGTGATTTGTTCATGGCAGCTGTTATTCATCCGTTTGCTGAGCACCTGGCATACTTCCTGCTCTTTGCAGTACCACTGTACACAACAGTGATCACCGGAGTTGCCTCTATAGCATCCTTCGCTGGTTATATCACATACATTGATTTCATGAACAACTTGGGTCACTGCAATTACGAGCTCATTCCGAAGTGGGTCTTCTCCATCTTTCCCCCGCTCAAGTACCTTATGTACACCCCCTCGTAAGTCTCCTGAGCCTCCTCCTTACGAGTTCAAGCACGATCCTTTGGTTTCTTTCACATGAATGTATGTGATAGACATGTCTTACGTGAGACGTCGTATTGACGCGTCCTCGGCGCGTCTAATTAATTAAGTGTCCAGAGTAAACTCAAGAAATACTTCACGATAATGATTCTCCTTACGTAGCTAATTTATTATTTTTGCTGAATCCTTATTTTGAATTTCAGGAAAATTACTATCTAAAATTCCTTGACTCTACAGGTTTCATTCGCTACATCACACCCAGTTCCGTACCAATTATTCACTTTTCATGCCTATATACGATTACATCTATGGCACCGTTGACAAGTCATCGGATGTTCTGTACGAAGCCTCATTAGACAGACCGGGAGAGTCACCGGACGTTGTATATTTAACGCATCTAACGACGCCAGAGTCCATCTATCATCTACGGTTAGGATTTGCCTCCTTGGCATCCTGGCCCCACATGTCCAAATGGTACCTGAGGGTGATGTGGCCTTTGACCTTATTGTGGTCTTTGATTCTAACTTGGGGCGCTGGCCATGCGTTTCTTGTAGAAAACATCACCTTCAAAAAGCTCAAGTGGCAATCCTGGCTGGTACCGAGATACAATATGCAAGTGAGAAACGTTGTTCTCCCACTCTCTGCCGAGAAATTAACACTCTTCGGCCTTTTACTTATTCCTATTACAATTTTGTTTTCTTACAACTCACACATCCTCAAGGTGTTAAGCCTAAGACCTAAAGGTCTTAGACAACTTATGATTAATCTAAATGTTTGTCCACATTCTTATCACTATTGCTTGTCACATTCTAACTTCTTCCTTTATTTCTGATTCTTTTTTTTTTCCCCAATAACCTTCAGTACATGTTACCATGGCGAAGGGATTCCCTCAACAGCTTGATTGAAAAAGCCATAGTAAATGCTGAACAGAAAGGAGTGAAAGTGTTGAGCCTAGGTCTTCTAAACCAGGCAAGTAAATACAGCTTTTCTCATATGTTATTTAAACTTTTTTGCAGTCCAATAAGTGGTTTATACAATTGAAAAAAGAATTGCGTAAGAGAAATTCAATCCTTATCCTAAATTTCCCTTATATGAGATTAAGAGATTTTATAACTAGACGAATTTAGACTTATTCTTTTTTTAAAATATATATTTTATCCTGTGTGCTTTTTGGCCCCTGCTGTAAATTTTTCAGGGTGAGGAACTTAATAAAAATGGTGATCTTTACATCCAAAAATACCCTCAACTTAAAGTGAAGCTGGTGGATGGAAGCAGTTTAGCAGTGGCTATAGTGTTAAATAGCATTCCCAAAGAAACAACTCAAGTGCTTTTAAGAGGCAAGCTTACGAAGATTGCTTGTACCATTGTCAATGCTTTATGTGAGAAGGGTATACAGGTACTTTGCCCTCACTATAAGACCTCACTTTTGGATTTTTTTTAAAAAAAATATTTTTCATTTGCTAGATAAAGTGGGTTTTGGGTAGGGAGTATCAATCCCAAAACCTAGATCCTAGGTGTGTATTAATTAATTACTACTTTACTAGTTTGTTGACTTTTTTAAATGTTGCTTATCTTAAAAAAGGAAAATAAAAGAATCTCAAAGGCTTACCAAATTAGGCTCTCATTGAGCTTAAATCTATCTTTTTACACATGTATAAGATAGTGATTAAAACCATTGAACCAACAAGTTAGTTTTTTGAGATAACTAATAACTTTATATAGTATTTTGATAAAGGTTCAAAGTTCAAATTCAACTCCACATTTTATCTTCTATTTCAATTGAGAGAGAAAATTTGAACTCTCAAATAATGCTCATATTCATTTCCAAGTAAAGGTAGTAATAAATTTAAGTGGTATCTAAAGAAAAAAAATAATTTTTTTAAATAAGAGAATATTACTTTGGAGACTCTAAATTATAACGTATAAAACATGCTAACAATTATTTACGATTTTGCATTTAGCTTTTTAACATTGGTAATGATTGTATCAGGTGGCCATACCTTCCAAGAATGAGTACGAAAAGCTTGAACTCAAGTTTAACCAAGAGAAAAAAAATAACTTGATCCTCTCAACAAATTATGCTCAAAAGGTAAAATTTGCAACCGTATCGTGATTGCCAAGGCTATTTTTCTTGTGTGGATTTAATATGTAAATGTTATGGGAGTTGATGTTTTGCCAATATTGATGTGGACACACCCATCACGATCCGCATCAAATACAATTCACAATTTTTGTGTTAAAAATCTATGTTCATGCAACATTCAATAGTTTTTATGTGTTTTCCACACCTTTCTAAGGTCAGAAAATCATGTTCTATCACAAAAGGCCAACCCAATAAAAGGACTAGTTAAGCCTTTTATATGATTATGATCTTTATCTGTTTCATGACATTCTCTCCAATTTAAATTTACATTGACCTCCATGTGGATAAACTCCCTAGTTTGACCCACATATTAAAGGGTACAAGGGGAAAGCTATCGGTTCAGTAGTAGTTTAACTTTGATACCACTCATCACATGTTAGAGTTCTATTTGAAAAGACTAGCTTAATAGAAGAAGTAGTCAAGCCCCTTATATAATTAAGATCTCCAACTCTCCTTCTCAATATGGGAGATGTTCTTTTTTATGACACCTAAGGACACCACCACAAGCACCCGTCTTAAAAATGGGCAGCTTTCTTTCTTATTGTTCTTTTCTTATAGGATTATTTATTTATAAGATTCATCACTACAAAAGGAATAATAATTTCTTATTGTTCTTTCCTTACAAGAGATTTGAAATTTTCTAAATGAAGTGTTATAGCCTAAATGATGATATTATTATTGAACAATCTTGTAATTTTTTACGATGATATATAATTCTTAACCTTTCACAAAAAAAAAATAGATTAATAATTATCTCGCTACTATGAATTTTATAACAATAGGATGCATGTCTTATACAAAATAGATTTTGAACTTGCTATTCTTTTGCATAGCTTACGAAATTTTCATGGGTAGGAAATTCACATCTATAAATATAAATATTATACATCTAATCTTTGGAATCTTTTCCTAGTATTATATCCGTGTACCCTCATGTATTTCAATAATTGGAACATTTCCTCGTTCATTGTTAAATTATTTGATATGTAGTTTATTTTGTGATAAATTTTTACTACAATACTCGTATTCAAGTGCCTTTGATCAAATATATTAAAAGTGAGAGATTAAGTGAATCAGTAAATGATATTCAAGGGAAATGTGATGTCAAATAAATCTAATTGGTGGTAATACCAGCACATACTTAGTACCATAATTAAGTGAAACTATTGTTTATCTATAGATTTTCTTCACATTGAAGGCAAAACTAAAATATAAAAACAGCAACTAAAAAAAAAAAGAAAAAAAGAAAGGTGCTTACACCCTACAGTTTCAGTATACAGAACTAATTAGTTGAACCCTTAAAGATTGTGATTTGGCATCATACGATTTACAGGTGTGGTTAGTGGGAGATGGATGCAACGAAGACTACCAGCTGAAGGCCTCAAAAGGAACATTATTTATTCCTTTTTCTCAGTTCCCACCAAAGAAAGTGAGGGAAGATTGCTTCTACCACAGCACACCGGCAATGGTCGCTCCCAAGTCTTTGCAGAACATGCACTCCTGTGAGGTAAAGAAGCAATTGACTTTTCTCCTTCTAACTTTAGGATGTTTGGTACCATTCGCTGGCCTGGATACTGTAGCATGGAACTGACGTTGTTTCCTGCTTTATAAAATACTTCTTTCATCCGACAGAATTGGCTGCCAAGAAGAGTGATGAGTGCGTGGCGTATTGCTGGGATACTGCATGCCCTGGAAGGCTGGAACGTCCACGAGTGTGGGAACACAGTGCTGAACTTCGAGGACGTATGGCAAGCAAGTCTCCGACATGGATTCCGTTCCTTGGTGCCGCCCACTTAACCGTGCTTTAGCTTACTTTATATTCTCATGCACAACATATCTCTATATTAGTTTATGCCTGATCATCTATATATTCTCTTAGCAAGGAATGTAATTTTACCTGTGTGATCTGGTAAAATTTATCGGAAAATAAAAGAACACCTATAATATGTTGAATTTCTAATCATATTCCTTTTCTCTAATTATTCTGCTCAACTAAAACACTTAAAATAGGCTATTCAGTGGTGAGAGAATAGCGTATGCCAAAGATTTTAAGCAAAATCTGTAAAGTCAAAGATTGCTTCCTATAAACATCTTCATCCCAAAAAAAAGTAATAAAAAGTTTTTTTTTTTTAGAAAAAAAACAATCAGCGAATTAAAAACTATCAAAGAGAGATATAGAGAGTATGTAGAGCCACTTGCATCTTGAGTAACTTTTTCTTTAGTTAGGTAAGAGAGATTTTGAAAGTGTGAGGTGTCAAATCTAGGATCAAGAAAATCCAAACCATCTTAGCTGCTAATTGAGCAAAGGTGAGTTGGCACATCTTGGGTAACCTGTGAAATATGTGTTGGAGACAGCAACTTTTACATCACGATCTATAATAGGTTTAGTGAACAAATGTGTGTACTCTTCAAGTGTTCGTCATTTTGTTCATTGGTGTGATTGAAGTTATGATTGCTCTCAAAACAAAAGGGAAATAAGTCAAAACAATGTTAATGGAAAAGTAATAATCAAACAATGCTGCCACCGAAAGAAGACAAAGAGACAAATGAATAAAGTTAGGAGTAATAATATGTCACCTAACTCGGGCTTTTTATGGAAAAGTAAAAGTACAAGTAGAAATGGAAACATAAGTTTTGAAAGGGAAGCAGACCGTTTCAACCTGCCACATCTAAGAAATGTGAAGCGCACTGCGTTGGCATGAAGAAAAAGGAATTATGAAGTGCACCGTTTTTCAGTGTAAGAAATGCTCCGTCTCTAAAGAACACTCTTAAGGCACACCGCATGATAAAAAAAAAAAAAAAAAAAGGTGCACAACGTTAGGACTTATAAAACACACCATTTCCATGAGTCAAGTTAATTAAGGAAGAAACGATATCCTTCAAAAACAAAGGGTAAAAAAAAAAAAAAAAGAAGGCCTGACAATCCTTTTGCACAAAAGATCTCATATCAAACCCCCAAACCTTGGTTCTTGGTGTTTGTTTAGAATAATGGCTGAGTAGAGATGCCATGAGCGTGAGGGATGACCCACTCTCCTTCGAATGGGATTTCCCAAATCCTCGGCAGAAGAGTGTTCGTACAGCAGAGTTCGATAATCAATCTTCCATCCGAACTTCCTTGTTCTTGGATTCTTTGGCTTTGATTTTACAATTTTTGGCCCCGTAAAAGTGCAATATTGCAGTTCTAACACCCCAGGTCGAACTACAATTTTGACCTTGGTGGATTCTCAACACCAATCCAAGTCTTGCAGATCTCCGAGCTTTGGACGTGGTCTGAGGGAGCCGGGAGAATCTACCTTTGGTCATTCCTTCTCAATGTTGTCGGTGTGAAGTCTGAGCAAGCTAGGGTGTTCTCCCAGCCCCCGTCTTTCCTTCTCCACATAGCCCATTTGGGGTCCAAGTAAGCTAAGGGAAGTCTTCTTGGTCTTGTCGGAGCATGTCAGGTGGGTCTTCTATTGGTATTTCCTTCTCAACGCCGTCAGTTTGAAGCCTGAGCAAGCTAGGGTTCACATCAACCTCATTTCCTTCTCGATGTAATCATGGCAGGGTCCAAGTAAGTGTTGAGAGTTGCTGGAATTATCACCACTCCGATAAGTGCAGGAACGTGATTGTTAGACGTGAAGAGTGATAACCGTTAGAGAATAATATGGAAGAGTGGTTAGACGTGAAGAGTGGTAACTGTTAGAGAAGAATGTGGAAGAGTGGTTAGATGTGAAGAGTGATGATTATATGGAGAAAAATGTGGAAGAGTGGCTAGATGTGAAGAGTGGTGATTGTTAAAGCAAAACGTGGAGGATCGTGTGCAAAAAGAAAATTGTCTTTAGTGGGCAATTATATGAAGGTAGTGGTGATAGGTTTGTTATATAAGTAAGGTCGTAGGATATTCTAAGTAAGCAACAAATTAGTGTATTTTGTGGTTGTTTTCCGTTTAGACAAATTGCTCTGTAAGGTTCTTGTTTTTACTTTGGAGCTGTCGAGTCTGTGGGCCATTGAGTTATTGTGTTTGTGAGCCTTAGAGCTTTTATTTATATTGCTTTTTGACTATTTGTATTGCTATTTTAGTTGTTATTTAAATATAACCAAATATCAAACCTTTTTGGTTTTGTTGGGTCGTGTTTTTTTCTACTGTCGAGAGATACCAAAAAACCAACGGCGAGTTGGTCGGAAGTCTTTTTGGTATCTCCTTCTTGATGGCATACAAGGCAAGGAGATCTTGTTTGAGTTTAGGTTAGTGTCTACGTTGGGGCTTAGACCCTATTAGATATACTCTCTAAGTACGGTTTATGTCCAGCTTTGTTTTCAATAATAAAGATATCAGGGCTCCGTCCCCTTTTTTAATTAAAAAAAAAAAGGAAAGGATCTCATATCTCCTCCAACTTAAACAGAAAGCTATGCTAGAGTAGATAGAAGATAAGCCTCAGCTGCAGACAATAGGATCACCACCACGAATTTGGACGGTGAACTTTCGGACCAAATTTAATGATAACTCTGTCAGAGAAGGAGATTTTTTATTTTCTATTTTAAGCGCAGCCAAATCCAGGAGGAGAAGCAGCCTTGAGAGCACCCTGCAAAGAAACGATAAGCCACAAAAAACAACCAAGGAGAAGTTAGTTTTCAGTAGGCCAACCATTAAACTAGTGTGTATATGTGATCGGGAGATACTACCAAAGTAAGAGCAAAGGCCAAGGGTTAGGTGCAGGACAGTTGATTATAAGGGGCCAGAGACAAGACCATTGATGCAATCTTGAAGGAAACAAGCACAAAGAATGTCGATGCCCTAGAAAAACAAATCCCCCGTCATAGCTATTTTAGATTCCTGTTGATGGATGACTGTGATTATATGCAAAATGATCAGTGAAGAAGAAGAAATGATCAGTGAAGAAGAAGAAGAAGAAGAAAGCATCTCTCTATGTATATTCTCAAGAATTGAATAATCTTGTAATTTTTTTTCGATGATATATAATTCTTAATTTTTCACTAAAAAAGAAAAAAGAATTTGTGCTTCAAAAAATCTATTCAAGCATTAGGTGAAATAATCTCTTATTGCTTACTGTTACTTGCTTGAGCTATAAAGATTCACTTCTCTACGTCATTAAGCTTTATCCTCAAGTCAATTCAAACTGTGAACAGTAACTAGGGTTTGACGAGTTTGGAACTTTTAGTTTGAATTATGAAAATTCTCAATTTAAATGTTTGTTATATATATATATTGGCTGAGAATTTATCTGCCGTGAGCTTCTTTTCCATCCTCCTGTCTGTTCGAGTATTTTCCACGCTAGAAGTAAAAGGCGCACTCAAAGGAAAACCAATGGAAACCCTGAAGGAAAGAGGTCAGTGCTCACGTCAGACACATTTATCTAAATTCACGGACTTGCACCTGATGATCAGGACAAACTCAACATCAAACGCTCTTGGAAAATTGAATCAAGAAAATTAATTGGGGTTTTAATCATGGCAGCCAGAAAGTGAGATTGTACCACGACTTTCAACACTCGCACATGTTGCCGACACCTCCAGTATTAATGTGCAGAAGAAGACCACCCTTTCTGCCGCCCCCTGCACTCCCCTAATGAATACCCAACGCTCACAACAAGAAAATTTGCACAAAAAAATCCCAACACTGGAGCTCTCAGGAAAGAATACATCCACTAAGCGATAACATCGGCATAATTCTCCGCCCTGTCCCACATAATCAAGAAAATGAATTCTCGGTATCCATGATAGTTCCTTCCTAATTTTAATGCCGTCTCGTTGGCCTTCTCCTGTGTGTTGGGCTGTAAGCGATTAGTGTTGGTTCTCCCTTACTTTTCTTGAGGTATTTCTCAGTTGAAAGTTGTGCGTATTGCTGTTTTATTGTTTGTGAGGAACAACACATTTTTAATCTACCCTGTCGTACATTCTTCAATTCATTGTTTTATATAAATATGAAAACCGAAAAAGGAGCTTAGAGAGTAAGCATGATCTCTAGTTCTTGCTTCAACTTGCTAAGATGTGGTAAACATACGGCATCCTATTAGTTGCAAAATATATTACCTGGTTAGAAATAAAGAATTAAAATTTAATGGGCCCATCAGAAGTATGAATAGATGATATTGTGTTACATAAAATTACCTCCGCTAAAATGTTTCGTGGATAACTTTGGGGGTTCTTTCCTCCACCAACCCTAGTGAATCCCAACAACTCGAAGTTCAGAAAAGGAAAAGACTAGTATGATAAAATGGAAAAAACACAAAGGTTTTGTTTATAAATGCAGGAACCTCTTTGAATATGAAGGGCAATAAACCCCAGCACAGAATCATCAACGATTTGTCACAGAACTAATACGAAGTAATTTATGGCTTATTAGAGGGAGGGCATTCAATAGGATTAGTTATTAGTTATGAGCTCCATCCGTCATCCCCAAAACCATTTAAGAATCTGATTACTTCTTGAGTACTGAGGTTAACATGGCATGCTGCACGAAATTTGGTCAGGCAGGGCTGATAAGAGACATGGGCTAAACATGTGAGCGCGTCATTTGTCCAAAGGCACCAAACCATATGGCTTGTCATCGAAGTTTCAGTGGAAGGATAAGAAGGCAAGCTTGACGTAACCCGGGAGTTAGTTCAGTGGACACTGAGTTCGACGAGGCGGTGGAACTCCTAAAACTTAATGACACTGTACGAAGGATGGCCTGGCTGCACCTGGACTCAGCCCCGGGTTGAGCAGGTTTTGTGATGGAAGGGTCTCAGACCGACCAGCCAATATCCAGCCGAACAAGCGTTCAGATGGGGAGAAGTTTCAATCACGTCGGGATTAGAGTCACCAGTCTTAATGAATAAGCAAGTTATCATTTCGCTGAGACACTATTTTCCATAAATAGGCTAGATTAGACATTTTTCTCAATCTTTGTGATTTTTGTTGAGTTTATTTACTACGTAGGTTTAGTTTTAACCTGTTGCTTTGAAACTCTCTAATTATTTTTCTCTTTTTGTTTCCCTCTTTTATTCATAACTTGGTCTTTCATTACTTTTATCATGTCAGAATACAATTATAGTATCACGTAACATAGAACTTCTAAGGTTAGTATGAAATTAGAACGAAATTTTAATTATTATACCATGTGATCATAATTTTTTGAATTCTCTACTCAAAAGTAGAAAGAACAATAAGTTCGAACTAATTAAGAGATGACCTCTTTCTTCTTAAGGCTTTATATTCTTTGATACGCTATTTCAATAGTTAGATTTAAACTTAAATCTGTTGATGACTTATGCTCTAAAATTCTAATTCACGACCATATTTGAAACACTACCAAATTGCTTTTAATCTAATTTGATAACGATTTGTACCTCGTATTAGTGCTCTTGAGATTATGCCGAAAATGTATATTCGCACCATCTTTCCTTTTACGAAAGTCAATCCACGTTCAACGTGTAGCCACCTCACCCACGCATGGTTCATTCGCATGGCTGGAGCTTCAACTTCACACACACAGAAGAAGTACGCATAAGACATCTGTGCTGTCTATCCATATGAGTGCCACCCTACTGACTCGAAGTGCTTTTTGTTGCCATCGCATAAATAAATAAAAAATAAAAATCATGGGTGCACATGCGATGATTGTTTAGCGTTGGGGGACGTGGCAGCTGCGAATTGATGTCTGGATGACAATCTTGGACTCGGCACCAGAGAAAGCCAATGATTCTGCGCCACTTGAATTCGGGCGTTGGGGAATTTCGAATAGCATTAATGGTGACCTAACTCCCACTGGCTTACCAACACCTATTGCAGATCGTTATATACACGGCTCTCGAGAGTCCATGCACAAACAGAACAGCTGGTGCCGACAGTACCATTGCAGAATGGCTTCCAAACCAGGGATCCTCACTGACTGGCCATGGAGTCCTCTTGGGAACTTCAAGGTATTCATCCTCCCATTATGCCTCCGTTAAACATGTAGTTTAAGATCATGCTTGACGTACAAGTGCTGATATTGTTGTGTGAATTTACTAAACATAATTTTCATTCTAACAATATAAAATATAGCTAGTCCTCAATGAAGCAATTCTAAACTTGTTTCTTTTAATATTTACACACTTCTTTAACTTCTTTTTTGGCCTTGTGTTGTGAAGTACGTGATTTTGGCGCCGTGGGTGATACATAGCACTTACTCGTTCTTGGTCAAGGGGGAATATGAGAGAGACGTGGGCTACTTCCTCGTGCTGCCATTCCTTGTGGCGAGGATGCTACACAATCAGATATGGATTTCTCTATCCCGTTATCGAACAGCCAAAGGCAACAATAGGATTGTGGACAAAGGCATTGAATTCGAACAGGTCGACAGAGAAAGGAACTGGTGAGTACTAGAATCTTATTAAATTTGCATGCTAAGCCAAGAGCATGTGCAAGTTAACATCACTTCCTACGACTTGTACAAGTGTTATTGTTTGATAAGATTTGATTTGAAACAATAATAATAGTCAAAGCATAAGTGCTCTCGCTCACATAATTGACACTTCTTTTTTTGTGGTGAAAATATAAAGATGCATTAATAAATAGTGTACAAAAGCATATGTTAATATCCCATAATTACAAAAACATAATTGACACTTGATTTACACATATATTGATTCTTTGTTACAGGGATGACCAGATCTTGTTGAACGGTATCCTGTTCTATGTAGGCTACACGATTCTTCCTCAGAGCCATAATCTACCCTTCTGGAGAACAGACGGTGTTGTTATCACAAGTCTGCTTCATGCAGGTCCTGTTGAGTTTCTCTACTATTGGCTTCACAGAGCATTGCACCACCACTTCTTGTACTCTCGTTACCATTCCCACCACCATTCTTCCGTTGTGACTGAACCAATTACATGTAAGACACTTTAATTTTAACGCATATGCTCTCCTCTTTAATCTAAACTCAGTCACCTCATCAGTTTGATGGCATATCATAAATAAATGTGAATATTATAAACACTTATTGTAGAACATATGGATAAAATTTATTTATTACAACTATTATTTATAGCTAAATGATAAATTTCATAGTTTTTGTGATAAATAATTAGTTATCACAACATTGATGAAGATCATAAATCTAAAAACTCCTATCTATTAGATCCAAATTGTTGAGAAAAAAAAAAGATTCACACATCAGAAAATAAGTTTCTGTTATTTAGCTTTAAACTTTTGAAACATTTAATAACTTTTAGTTACTTTTCTAACCATGTTTCCCATGAAAAATATCTCAGATTGTTCTTTTAGAACCAAGGGAATTAGATCGTTTCAATTGACAATAAAACGTAAATAAAAATAAAAATAAAAATAAAAAACTATTATTGAGTTGTATTCCTACTTATTTCGTATTTCCTCTTTGCACCGACTTCACATAAAGAGACATGCACATCATGCATGTCTCATCAATAAATTACATTTACTCCGCATGTTATTCTAAGGACTTCTGACAGAAAAATGCCACTAAAGTTTGTAGAGATAGCATCCTGGGCACATTTTATCTGCACAACTCTGCCTGGACAGCATTCTTGAAGAAAAAGAAGTTAGACTTGGGAGCTCCTTATTTCCGATGTTCAAGATTAACGATTTGTGATTTTGTTCATGGCAGCTGTTATTCATCCCTTTGCTGAGCACCTAGCATACTTCTTGCTCTTTGCAATACCACAGGTCACAACAGTGATCACCGGGTTTGCCTCTATAACATCCCTTGTTGGTTATATCACATACATTGATTTCATGAACAACTTGGGTCACTGCAATTTCGAGCTCATTCCCAAGTGGATCTTCTCCATATTTCCCCCGCTCAAGTACTTTATGTACACCCCCTCGTAAGTCTCCTGAGCCTCCTTATTTCTAATTCTGTGATGCCCAACTCTGTTGCCTGTACAAGCGCGATCCTTCAGTTTCTTTCGCATGCATGTATGTGACAGACATGTCTTATGTGACGACGTATTGATGGATGCGTCACTCATGCACAAACCCTCGGCTATTAGGTGGCGAAATGACAAAACAACTTATTTGAAATATGGGTCAAGTTTAACTAATTAACTGTCTAGAGTAATTCAAGAAATACTTTAAGATAATGATTTTCAAGAAATAGGTAGCTAATTTATTACTCTTACTGAATCCTTATTATGAATTTCAGGAAAATTACTATCTAAAATTACTTATTCTGCAGGTTTCATTCACTACATCACACCCAATTCCGTACCAATTATTCACTATTCATGCCCATATACGATTACGTCTATGGCACCGTTGACAAGTCATCGGATGTTCTGTTTGAAGCCTCATTAGACAGACCAGAAGAGTCACCGGATGTGGTACATTTAACCCATCTAACGACACTGGAGTCCATCTATCATCTACGGCTAGGATTTGCCTATTTGGCGTCCAAGCCCTACGCATCCAAAGGGTACCTGGGGTTGATATGGCCTCTGACCTCATTGTGGTCTTTGATTCTAACTTGGGGTGCTGGCCGTACATTCGTTGTGGAGAACATCACCTTCGAAAAGCTCAAATGGCAGTCATGGCTAGTACCAAGATACAATATGCAAGTAAGAAACGTTCTTCTTCTACTCTTCACCGAGAAATTAGCACTCTTCATCTTTTTACTTATTCCTATGACTATTGCTTGTCCCATTCTAACTTCTTTCTTTGTTTCTGATTTTTTTTTTTTCAATAATCTGCAGTATCTGTTCCCATGGCGAAGGGATTCCCTGAACAGCTTGATTGAACAAGCCATAGCAGATGCTGAACAGAAAGGAGTGAAAGTATTGAGCCTGGGTCTTCTAAACCAGGCAAGTAAATACAACTTTCTCATATGTTACTATAAAAAATTTTGCCGGTCAATTAGTGGTTTATACAATTGACAAAAGAATAGTATAAGAGAGATTCAATCCTTATGCTAAATCTCCCATATATGATATTAAGATATTTTATAGTTAGATTAGCTTATAACTACTCTTCTTTTAATATTTTCTTCATGTGTGCTCTTTGGCTCTTATTGTAAATTTTTCAGGGAGAGGAACTTAATAAAAATGGTGAGCTTTACATCCAAAAGTACCCGCAACTTAGAGTGAAGCTGGTGGATGGAAGTAGCTTAGTAGTGGCTGTGGTGCTCAATAGCATTCCTAAAGAAACAACTCAAGTGCTTTTAAGAGGCAAGCTCTCGAAGATTGCTTATACCATTGTCAATGCTTTATGTGAGAGGGGTATACAGGTACTTTTAATTGCAGACACTTCCCCCCATTGTTAGAAAGCTCCATTTTGTATTTTTTTTTTTGAGAAAATGGGATCCGAAGGTAGGGTATCAAACCCAAACCTAGGTCCTAAGTGGTTGATAATTAATTATTTAACTACTAGCTTGTTGAATTTTTTAAATGTCGTTTAGCTTGAAAGGGAACAATAAAATTATCAAAGCCTTACCAAATTAGGCTTCCATTTAAGTAAAATTTATCTTTTTACCCAAATAACCAAATAAGTTTATAGTATTTTGATAAAGTTTCAAAGTTCAAATTCAACTCTACATTTTATTTCTTGTTTCAATTAAAAGTTTTCATAAAGTAAGGAACAGTTATTAAAAGGAAATGATCGAACTCACAAGTAATGCTTAATATTTATTTTCAAGTAAGATTAAATTGGTATATATAAAAAATAAAAATAAAAATTATTTACTATTCTAAAAATAATACTTACATCCTATTCAAATTTTTCTTTAAATAAAAGAGTATCACTTTAATATTTCAAATGATAATTCATAAAATATACTAACAATTATATACAATTTTGCGTTTAGCTTTTTAACATTGATAATGATTGTAATAGGTGGCGATACCTACCAAGAATGAGTATGAAAAGCTTGAACTTAGGCTCAACCAAGACACAAAAAATAACTTGATCCTCTCAACAAGCTATGCTCAAAAGGTAAAATTCACAATCATATCATGCTTGTTGAGGCTACTTTTCTTGCATGGATTTAATACATAAATGATATTGGATTTCATGTTATAGCAATACAATTCAAAATTTTTGTATTGATAATCTATGCTCATGCAAACATTCAATAGTTTTTATCCTTTTCATACTTTCTTAATATCATGAGCATGAGTTTTATTCTAAAAAGCAAACCCAATGAGAGGAATAGTCAACTTCTTTATATATCTAGGACCTTCATTTTATTCATGATATTCTCTCTTACTTAAATCCACATTATACTCAATGTGGGTGGACCCCCCAATCAACCGCACATACGAAAGACTTGTGCAAGCTATTAGGTAGGGTTATGGGTCAACTTTGAACCATTTGTCATGGATCTAAGTTCCATCCTAAAAGTCAACTCAATAAGAGAACTAGTCAAAGCCCTTTTATATGATTAGGGTCTCTGACTCTCCTTTCCCACATAGGAGAAAGCATTTTTTGTGACATATAAGGAGACCACCAAAAACTCTTATCTTAAAATAGACAACTTTATTTCGTATCATTCTTTTCTTACGGGAATATCCAATAATTGGAACGTTTCCATGTTTATGGATAAATTATCTTATGTTTAGTTTGTTATGTGATAAATTTTGACTACGATGCTTGTATTCAAGTGTTGTTGATCAAATATTAAAGAGGAGAGATTGTAGTGAATCAGTAAATGATATTCAACAGAAATGTGATGTCAAAACAATCAACTGGTGGTAATTTAAGCAGACGCTTAGTCACTATAATTAAGTGCATCTACTGTTTATCTACAGAATTTTGTGAGATTGGAAGCAAAAGTAAAATGTAAAAAAGGGTAAACTAAAAAGGAAAGAAAAGGAAAAAAAAAAGGTGTTTACGTCCAATAGTTTCAGTATATGGAACTAATTAATTGAACTCTTGAGGATTATGATTTGACGTAATGCGATTTACAGATATGGTTAGTGGGAGATGGATGGAACGAAGACGACCAGCTGAAGGCTTCAAAAGGAACAGTATTCATTCCTTTTTCTCAGTTCCCACCGAAGAAAGTGAGGAAAGATTGCTTCTACCACAGCACACCGGCAATGATCGTTCCCAAGTCTTTGCAGAACATGCACTCTTGTGAGGTAAGGAAGCAATTGACTTTTCTCCTCCAAATTTTAGGATGTTTGGCACCATTCGCTGGCCTGGACATCGTTTCCTGCTTTATAGAACACTTCTTTCATCCAACAGAACTGGCTGCCAAGGAGAGTGATGAGTGCGTGGCGTAGTGCTGGGATACTGCATGCCCTGGAAGGCTGGAACGTCCACGAGTGTGGGAACACAGTCTTCAATTTCCAGGAATTATGGCAAGCAAGCCTCCGACATGGATTCCGCCCTTTGGTGCCGCCCACTTAATCGTGCTTTAGCCTACTTTATATTCTCACGTACAACATATCTCTATATTGGGTTGTTCGTGGGCATCTCTATATTCTCTTAGTATGGAATGTAATTTTATCTATGTGATCTGGTGCAGTTTATTAAATAAAAGAACACCTATATTATGTTAAATTTACAAATCATATCCCTTTTTCTCTAATTATTCTGCTCGCTAAAACACTCTTGAAAAAGCTATTTAGTGATAAGAGAATGGCATACACCAAAGATTTTAAGCAAAATCTGTAAAGTCGAACATTGCTTCCTGTAAATATCTTAAAAACTATCAAAGTATGCAGTCACTTGCATCATGACTAGTTCAGAATTAGAAACGTTTAACACTAAACACGAAAATTTTTCAAAACATGAGAATTAGAGGTACTTTTAACCGAACGCAGAGAAGAAGAGATTTATTACAGGATTGCACGTATTTGCTTACAAGTTAGGATTCTGATTTAAGGCTACTATTTCCAAAAACTATGGTAGACTATGCTCCTATTAGACAAGTAAAAGAGGCGCCATATGCTTTGTCAGATGGAAGAGGATATGACTTCGTTCACTTTAGCTATCGAGAAACAATTTCCACGCAAGACACTTAGAAATAGACTGCAATCGAAAGGAAAGAAAAACTCAACCAAAAAAAGAATTCTCCCTTAGAGCAGTTCAAAACAACCAAAACTTTGGTTTTATAAGTATTTAACTAATCAACGAGGAAAAAATGTATGTACAACAAAGTCCTCACCCTCCACAAAAGTAAACAAACCAAAGTACGTGAACAAGTAAAATTAATGACCGAGGGAAGCCGTCCCACTAGTTAATGAAGACAGCTTCAAATTATGTGGATTGTCAAATGGACATCTTCGAGAGAGATTATTTGAGTATTTAGCAAGTAAGAGCACGCTCACCGAGGAAATGTACCTGCTATAATGCGGGACAAAAGAGTGAGACGACCGCCATGACAAAAAGAAGAGTTGTTCATCCAAGAGGACACGCTAGAGGCTTGCATGTCAAAACACAGGATTCTCATACACCCTTATCCACCTTTTCTTTCTACAGCTTTTCTCCTCGTATGCGTGCAAGTAGTAGGCTAGTAAGAAGAACCAAATCCTTCATTTACACATGTAGAACACCTTAAGGTACTCTTAGCTCTCGTGCAATGTATAGTGGTGACTATTTTAGATGAATATGATTCTGAAAGGAAAAAGGTAAGAATAGATAGCAATAAGCAACAACAACCGGGCACTACTCTGGAATTCTGATAATAAACTGCATTAGGAGCCAACACATCAAGTGGAGCATCTTTCCGTGTGCTGAGTTGTTAATCATGCATTTCATTGGACATTTCTCTGAAGAAACGAAGTAGCTTCTGAACCTCGCGGATGCTAATCTGTATATAGAATTTGTATTTATGCCAATTTACCCTACCTGTGCCATGAAGAAACCTAATGCTATCAGAACATAGAAGGAATTGTAAATTAGAAATTCTTACAACTTCAGGTTCTTTATTTTTCATGTTATTGATATCACAGTGTTAAAGTATTTCCAGGACTGAAGCAAGATGGGTGCAACAGCTCTCGCATCAGAAGTCATCTGATGAAACTCATATTAGATTTTATTTTTTCATGGTATAATGATGATAACGTATTCAGTTAGTAATAAACAACTTCGATTAAAGCAATAATTTGATTACCTTTTAATTATGCACCCACAAGGGATCCAAAGAGAAAGGTTTCTCGGAGCGGGTATGAGCACCTGAAGGTGCATGCACAGTGATTGGGAGGACCCACTCACTTCTGTCTCTTCCCTCTATCAAAAGTGGGTGCTCATATCTGATGTGATAAAGCACAAAGATTAGTTTAGATAGGTTATAAGTTGAGATAGGTTACTCAGTAAAGTTATAAGAATTCTCAACTACTGACGTACATTTTCTTGGGCACCACAAAACTCTAACAGGAGAGAAGGTAAACTTACTAAAACAGGAGCAAAAGTGATGGCATAAAATAAATTATGATTTGACAAATTGATATCAAAAACTCATCACCTCACGCCACAAGCATGAGAAAGAGTCAAGACCATAGGTAGACAAATAACATTTACTTAGTCTAATGTTATTTCTTCAAATTACTGGAATCCCAAACTCTTATAATTTTGTCCTTCCACTGTAAGTAACCATTTCACTTCATGCACTTTAATTATACTTCTTGTATTGGGGGAGCCTTTACAAAATATCAGTCACTTAAACTGGAAGAAAGCAACATGCTATAGAAGTGATGTTATTAAGTCATACCTGGTCCAATCTACATTCCTTGGAGTGGTAAAAAATTCAAACCGAAGGGACCATTTAACAGATACATGGGGAGTGGAAAAGGACATGGGTCCATCCATGGGAATGGAGAAAAGAAAGCTTGTTTGGACCAAATCTGCAACAACCTCATAATGATCAC
Organism: Casuarina equisetifolia; assembly: GCA_028551475.1. Taxonomy (NCBI): domain Eukaryota; kingdom Viridiplantae; phylum Streptophyta; class Magnoliopsida; order Fagales; family Casuarinaceae; genus Casuarina; species Casuarina equisetifolia. The sequence goes on from CM052358.1 coordinate 9,207,451, forward strand.
TTTGAATCTGCAAGCATGTGCCACAAGGCAAAGATATTAAAGTTCCAGAAACTACTAATATAAGTTAACAACAGAAACTATTTCCGAGTCTAACCTAATAAAACTGTCTTCAACAATTTTATGCATTTTATATTAGTAGCTTTATGTATCTGAGTAATGTAATGTCCATGTAAAAAGCATGGACAAAATATTAACAAATAAAGGGTATACATGCCTGATGGGAAAAAAAACCATCATTAGAAAAGAAGAGGGATTGGAGAAAATTAGGAACACGAATACCCATTCTAGAACTCGTGCAACAAGAAAAAAAATTAGACAAGCATAGAGGCATTTTAAATTGCCACTAAAGTTAGTAAAAGTATCTGTGCAGTTTGAGAAAAATTATGACAATCAAGATAATAATGAAATTCAAAAACTTCAATAAGAGTTTACTCAACCACAGAAGAACGACACCAATCTTCAATTTCCATATATTGAAAGATCTAGCAACCAGAATTCAAGCATCCCATGTGGGATTTTAAAAAGAAGTAATTGGGTATAATCTATGTCCTCAACAAAGGTAAAACACTTGATTCATCAAAGTGACTATGTAAGAGGGATGGCTTCAATTGAGAATAATAAGCACATAAAACAAACAGTACCTTTGTAATTGTAGGCGAATTCCTCCGAGATGGATGGACAAACCGCTGACTTACAGTCTCTGAAGACTCCAATGTTACTGATACCTGGAAAATGACGAAGTTTTCAAGAAGCATCAATACACTAAAAAATTGTTACTTTCTACTGAAGATCCTCCTACTGCACGTAATTCCACAATTACCTCAAGGCATCTCCTAGCTCTTTCTTCATGAAAGAAAGTAAGAGTTCCACCAATCTGTCAGCAGCATAGGTTATTGAAATGAGAAAAATTGCAAAAAGAGACGGACAGACAAGAAGATGAGAGAGAGATGCAGGACAGAATCAAAGAATCTTTGAATATGCAAAAAAACCCCAACATATCAGCATAAAACTGTAAAACGAAAGCTTAAAATAGGGCCAAGGTCAGATCGTGGGCATTAGATACAGATCATGCATTTAGTGGGTCCCAATCTAAAGTACATTTGCAGAGTGCCCTGACAATCCAATGAAGAGATCTTCACAAATGATTATGGCATTTCTCTAACTTGAATTACCATATCACTGAAGTAATAAGTTGAGTCAGAGTTTTTTGGAGAAAATCTAAGTAGAACTTGATCATCCAGCCTGATATTGTAAGACCTTCCACGAACAAAGCCTTCTGCTGCAGAAAATTTTTGCATCAAATTAGTTTACCAGGGCTTGCAACACACCGAAGTAAGTTGATCCTACATATTCAACAAGTGCATTAAGAAATTAGAAGGATAAGGAATAAAGGTACATGCGACAGGTTCAGCAGCTTCTGATCCAGGAGAAGAGGATACTCCTGTTTCATCATCTGCAGGAAGGGGCTTCGTAAGCTTCAACTGCTGGCTTGGAGAGACAACAGCAGCTGACTTCTGAGTTGATAAGTCATCTGTTTGCAAAACTAAGCTTTATTTAGAAAGCTCCTCTTCCGAATTCATGAAAGAATGGCCAAAAAAAATCTTTTCTTATTTAGAGTTACTCCACCGCCATGACAAAGAAATTACAAAGAGTTATCGTAACCCAACAATCACTGAGGTATCTCTGAACTGAAAAAAATATATTGGTAAGGGTTGGAGCATAGAGTGAGCAGTTAAGATGGCTTAAGAAACTCACCAGCACCTGAATCATATACGACCTCAGCCACAGACAGATGAGGAAGGGCTACATTTGAAGATAAACTTGTACGTTCTCCCTCAAGATACGGCACATCCTTAGTGGAAGACCTTGCCATAGATGATTGCAAGGACAGCAAACTTCCAAAGGTTCTCTGAACATGCTCTTTCATCGGATTGTAGGAAGAAACAGATGATATCTCATCCTTCGAGCTTTCATAGCCTTCCTCAATGCCATCATCTATGTCATTAGCTCTTACCTGTAAAAAATAATTCTCCTCTATATCAGAAGATCAGTTGAATGGCTAAATCGCTTATTTTGAAGATCTCAGTGGAAAAGCATCGCTTGAGGCAAAGAATGTATAATTGATCCATGCACCCAGTGTGCTAAGAGTATGTGTATGTTACAAGCAAAAGAAAGTGACAAGCAGCGTACCCAATCAGAGTCTGCATCCATCTCCTTCCAAAATATATCCAATTGGATCGTTATAGAAGGGACAATCCCTGGAAACATTGAGAACACTACATTCTTCAGTTGGATTCTCAAATGCATATTTACATTATCAGGAACTGTATGACAGATCAAGAATATAAACATAAACAAGGTCAGAGGCTTTTTTGCTGGTTTTGGAATTTGTAGCCCAAACAAAAAGAGATCCACATTACTGTCATGCCTTTTTTAAAATTTTCAGAGAAGCTACTAAAAAGCACTATCGTCATGTACTTTCCTTTAAACAACCTGTAAAGTATAAGAAATCAGCCGGCACAACTTGACATACAGAAAGATATTCTTCATGCAGATTCCAAAAAGAACATACACAGCAAACATTATATCAAGAATGGAAATAAAGTTCATGACAAATTTCCTTCCTTTACTTCAAACAAGGTGAATGACATAATTTTCTGACCCTGTGTTCCAAATCCTATAATGGTGATACAACTTCTCCAAACGATCCCATTTAGAAAGGGAACTGGAGCCAATATTTAAAGGAAAACCACCAATTCCTGTGATGAATAATGTTATCTTTCAAGACAAATAACAAGGGCCTAACAAGCAACAAGACTGAGACCATTTCACTCACCTGATGCAAGATATAGTTATGATTACACCCATGCAAGATTTAGTTATGATTACACCCATTCAATCATAGTCAAATGCAAATGTGCGGACACTCAGCTAGAGGAGAATATAAGTGGAAGACTTCCAACATAAAATTTTTGGGAGCATAACTTAAACTTGTCATCAAGCTTCAATACTATTTCAAGTAAACCACAAGCAGGATGGGGGTAAAGACACAAGATATTCACTCCATGTAATAAGTCATCATAAAAAAAGAAGAAAATGAATAAAAATTTTGCCTAAGTTAATTTTATACTTCTTTTACAAGTCATGAAGCTGTTTCTTTTGACTGATAAGATACTAAAACACCAATTCTTATACAATATACATAACTAATATACGAGTGTATCAATATGGTTCAGTTATAGTTAAAATTCAGACATCTGTTGCAAAGACAGATCTCCAGAAGTTAGACGTTTAGAATTTTCTTCCAAAAGCAATCCACAGGTTGACTAAATAATCTCCAGTCCATTTTATCCACTAAATACTCCAAGTTTGAGACAGAAGCAGTAGCAGCAAATGTAACTTAAAGAAAAACTCACCATCACTTTGACTTTCTTCCATTAGCAAGCCACTGGTTTTTTGAGAAACCCATAGTTGTAATGGGATACGAGCTTCCTGCATTCATAGAAGTGCGCAAATTTTAGATCTAAACCAGGATATCAGAACATTATATTGCAACATTAACATTTAAGTAAGGACTTGGACATTGTCTCCAATATCCCACACCCAACTAAAACAAATGTACATAGTTGTTTGTATCTCATATATGTCCATGTGTGCACGTGAATGTACATGTCCGAAGTAATTAGTCATAAACCAAGACCTTCATGTCTGCTTTTGATAGACAGACCACACAAAAGTATCTTTGATAACCATAACATGATATACTAGTCCTTGTAAGAAAATGCATCTTGCATCAGTAAGCAGAAATGGGTCATCATCAGTAATAATGAATGAAGCGATCAATAGAGTTTCAGTCCAACATCAACCTAATCACATAAGGAATCCGAAGTGGCAGCCAAGAATGGGGGAAACAACCATGCAGAAAGTTGAAAAATAAATGAAGACAGCTTTGACATGGCCTTAATACCAGTAAACTGCATAACTACGAGAAGCGGGAAATATAAGCAGCACAATATTCTATTGAAGAAAAGTACCAAATAATATAGTCTGAAGCAAATTAATGGAAACCAACCAGCTCAATGTGATCTTTCACCAACTCTCTATAAGAGTGGCCATTTTCCAGTACCAGCCATTGCCCCAAAAATGTAGCTTTAACATAGTAGAAGTAGCGTATGGTAGCACCCTTGTAAGATGGTGGTATAACGTTTGGTAGCACAGTTCGCACCACATCTGCAGATATCATTTAATATTTTACTGAGTCGACAAGCTAGAATCAAGGATAGAAAGATGAATCTAACATGATGCATTTTTAGAGAAAATAAACAAATTGATTATGGGCTTAAGAGTCATGTAGTCCTGGTCAATTCTAACACGCAAAGCTTTAGATTATGTACGTTGGGTTGATCTATCTGGTTTTGTAGACAATAAACAGATTAGGTTCCAAATGCACCTCCTGTTCAATGTCTGATCCTAGGAGAACCACATTTTGGGTGAGTGGGATGTTTTCTTCTATATTTCTGATTCTATGGAGCCATGAATCATCTCTAAAATAATCCAGCGGTGGTCCTCAACAATGAAACCAATTAAGTATCAGAACAGAACGTCGCAAACTGAATAAAAGAATAGAAACACTGAGCTATGCCCAGAGGGGTTCGAATAGATATCACCCATATTTGTAACAATAGAAAGGAAGAATACGTATTACCCTACCGGCCCGCAGAAAAGTAAAACATACATACACCATAAACAGAAAAGCTTACATGATTTAGTGGCCCCAGAGGGAACAATCTGATTCGAAAGCAGCGACGGTACCGCGCAGTCCATAAACACATATTCACCTAAGCACATAACCAGGAACTTAAACTCAAAACAAACAAACAATCAAATTACCCAATTGACCGCCAAAAAATAAAAAATGCGATTCAAATTAAGAACACAGACCCGGTCTTTGCTTGGATCCAGGCAATGGTTTCGGTGTGGCGAACCACTGCGAATCAAGCTTCTCTACGCCTTTAATCTCGAAGCCGAGGTGCTCAAGCAAGAGCGGGTAGGCGAGCTCGTCGTCGGTAGCCCGGGGGTTAGAGACCTCAACGGTGATGACGACCGGATCGCCGGGGCGGTAGACTTCCTTGTCCGTCTGGAGCTTGAGAGTCGGCTGAAACTCAGGCTTGGAGGAGACTTTCAAAAGGTTGCCCCCTCCGAAGAATGAAAATCTCGGCGCCAACATTGCCGCCGATTTGGATTTTCCTTTAGAGAGAATGCGTCGTCGTTTCTCAAGCTTCTTCTTCCCCGGCTTCCAAGGATGCAAGGATCAAGGAGTTGGAGCGAGATCTGATCTGCCGGCCCCCATTTGGTGAGCTCCTTTGTACGAAATTTGGGTCCATCGGCTGTTCAGAGTAAATGTTTAGTGAATACCATGTGACCGGAGAGAACTCCAACTGCTTTTTTTTTTTTTTAATTATTATTTTTAATCTAAAAAATATCCCCATTAAATATGCATGTGAATAAAGTTGATATTAACTTATAGTCTCTCAATCCACAATAAATTTTCATTTTCGATGGACCAACCCAATAAAAGAATAATCATTATTTGATTTACAAGACCAAAGGATTTCGTTAAGATTGTTTAGCTACATCCTGAAATGATTTATTTGATAATCATTATCTGACTGCATTTGGTACCCACTTTAATTATAAGTCAGTGTCAAACTATATATATATATATTGTACGCGAGTCGAAGGCGGAGGGGAAGAATCATACCATAGATATCTCGGTGTTAGGCAGAGCTTTAAGATTCAAGGATGTCAGGCGTGTCAAGTTCTCCGTCATCCTCATCATCGTTGCTGCTCCCAACTGTGCTGCTTCCGAGTCGCTCGGTGAAACCCACTTCACTCTCTTGGACAAGTTCTCTTCCCACGCTTGGCATCCACACGCAGTCCATCGCGTACCGTCCTACGCCCGTAGTGAAAAAGGTATGGAACTGGGACTGCTCTCTAGGTTTTTTTTTATCTTTTAGGATAATTTTCTTGGTATTTTCTCTCCAAGAGGTCATTTTCATGACCCATTTCCTTGTTTTTGCTTGAATGTATTAAATTGTTGAAATCCCAATTTGCAAATCGATGTTTGTGGTACTGGGCTCTCGTAGTAGACAAACCTAGTTCGTATCAGGAAAGAATACTTGAACCTTTTTGGGTATCTTAGTAGTTTTAAGCTATTTACTTGGTTATTTAGCTTGCCGAAAAATCAGTTTGGACGATAGAGTACATAACCCAATGTCATTCTTGCGGATAAAGTATAATTGTTGGTTTACGCGGGAAAGCTGCTATATTTTAGATGGATGCAAAGAAGAAAAATCTGACTGATGTGGTTTTGATGTTTGTTGAAAATCTGGAGACAAAGAAAGCTATGATGCTTTCAAATGAAGGGCGAGTTGTCTGGAACATGCCAGTCTATGTAGAATCTAGCAGATATCCTGAAAGAAGATTATATGCTTCTTAGAACACTTATCAGTTTTATGCGTCCGAAGAAACTCTGGTAATTTACATAAAAATCCTGCGCTAAGCAGGTTAAAAAAAAATGCAGATGTTTCATGAATTAGAATTAAAAGGTTGGACAGGATTACCCAAAAGTTTCTGACCAGAGAATGCCATTGCAAATGATGAATGACATCTCACAAATTTATTACGACAGTTAGTACATGTTATTTGTGTTTAAGGGTAAACTCAATGCAGTTCCCTTCTATTTTTCTAAGATCTTTACAAAAGTGTTCAATATGATATGCTTCCAGACAGGTGCAACGCACAAAACATATCCTTAAATTGATAGTGTGTCTCTGTGATATCCTATTCCTTACTTTCCTCCTGACAAAGAATGCCTCTAGTGGTTTCATGTTAAAGTGACCCGTAGGAGTGGAACTTTCATAGAGAAACCTTGAGAAAGAGTGATTCTAAGGCTTGAAGTAGAAATTTTCATTTCAGGTAGACTTGACAATTTCGCCTTCTCCTTTTTCCTTACTTGCTGTACTTATTCTGAGATGGGCCAACACGATTTGTTCCTTCATTTCTACGCATGCTAAGATGAAAAATTGTCTTATAGATTCTCTCTTCTCTATTCCCAAGTATATTTCATAACTAGTTCCTCTTTAGTTATGTCACTCGAATAATTGACATTTTAGTATCCGTTTTTGGCGTGCTTGTTTCTTTATGAAGGTCTACTTTGGAAGCAATTTTGTCGAATTTAAATGTCTATTCCAGGATCTTTTTTCCAATGGATCATCAAGTTGAAAAAGACATCCACTATCAATTTTTTAAGGAAATTGGGTTGTAGGAACATTAGCATGAGTTAATCTTTTATTGGATTGTATCTTCACAGATCATTAGTTCTTGTAGTCGGTTTTTAGGGCCTAGAACATTTGTAATGTGGGTTTCAAGTTGTTTGATTCTTCCCCAAGTAAATTCATCTAAACTCTAGTATAGCTCAGTTATTAGAAGAAAGCAGCTAACCGCCTTGCTACCTGTAGGATTTTTCCATTCAAGCTGCCTGGACTCGGAGATCTCGAAGTGAGGCTGCTAAAAGACCAAACAGGAAATCATGGAAGCAGAGGACAGATATGTACATGAGACCTTTTCTACTAAATGTTTTCTTTTCAAAGAGATTTGTCCATGCCAAAGTCATGCACCGGGGTACCAGCAAAGTGATATCCGTTGCCACCACAAATTCCAAGGATCTGAGGTTTTCGTTGCCATCACTGACTGATGATAATGCCTGCCGAGTTATAGGGCAGCTGATTGCAGAGAGATCAAAGGAAGCTGATGTATTTGCAATGTCTTATGAACCCAGAAAAAATGAGAGAATTGAGGGTAAGCTTGGGATTGTCATTGATACCATTAAGGAGAATGGGATTATTTTCGTTTAAATGTATGCCGCCTGGTAATTCATCGTCCTCTGTTTCGGAGAGCTTTTAGGTTCCTCTTGGATGATTTGAGTTTGTTTGATATGAATGAAACGGAATGTTGGCACAGAGACAGAGATACCACTTCCATAATCCAAGACGCTCTGCTGCCTTTATGGAATATTTCTTTGCATTGTCCATCCATCTTGCCAAGTTTGATCACCGTTGTTATCCCTTTCGGCGATTTGTTAATGTAGCTCCAGCCCACTGGGAGCACATCCCAAAAGAAGCTGACAGCAGAAAGATTAGCAATCGAGCCAGGCATGGTTTCACCATAAATTGTGCATACTAAAAGAGTTGTACCGAAGCGCGGGGCTAGAACAGATATATTTACGACTCGTGCACCTCAGACAAAAGCTGCTCAGTTGAGCAGCGTGTTAATCAAAAGAAGGCATTTACTTTTCTAGGTTATTGATATTCAAGCCTCATATGACCCAGTATAAAACACTTTTTTTCTGTATCGGAATATTTGCAAATTGAATTCTTATATTTGTTTTCTCTGCGAAGTACGTATGTAAACTAGTTTTACCAGCACAAAGGCCTATTTGTATCATTTTATTAATCCCCTCGTATTGAACTCCAAATGATTCGTTCGCGCTGAGCTTAGCGGAGTCCATTCCTTTATCAATAGCGTTGAGCTCCAAATGTCTTCGATCAACAGACAAATGGAATATAGGACGAAAAAACGCGATTCTCTGTCATAAGGCTCAAAACACTCCTCTTCGCTTACAGATTTAACTCATTTTCATGCATGATCCAGAAAAAGGTGAAACCGGGAAAAGACGATCAAAAACTCAAAAGGGAGCCTTATTTCCATCTCTACACTATCAATATTGTTTGATAATACACATAGAATGGTAAAATATAGAGGTACAAACCTCGTTTCATGAATTAAGACTTGTATAGTAAGGAACAAATAGGTGAGATAACATCCTTAACAGAGAACAATCATACGCAGCCAAAAATACATAACCTGAAAGAAGAATCACGATAGAAATAGAGTGAACAGAAGCTGCAACATTTAGTAATCCAATTTTGTAATCCATATCAAAATGTGTAGTGTAAACCCTTTCCATAATTCCACAAATGAAGTATGAACTACCCTTTCCAGCATAAACAGATTATACATGAGTTGGTTACAGTATGATCCTTCAATCACTCACTCACAGGAATGATGTGAAGATTTACTCAACAAAAGAGCTCGAAGGTGAAGGCTTTAAATCCCATCCGATACACAAAAACGTTGGAAATCAAAAACTTGGAAGAGTGAAAAGAGTTCAGATTTCAGGGTGAAGAATAACCATTTTCAAATGATCTACCTAAAAGAAGATAACGCTTATATGAATGGATGCTAAAAGTTCCATAGATTTTTTATTTTTTTTCATAATCACAGGTTATTCAAAAATTTCCTTCAAAAGTAAAATGAACTTCTAATTTTAGCAGGCTATCTCAGTTCAGGCTCATATATTAAATGATTTATAGATAAGGCACTCAATTAACCAAGTTCAACTTTTGAGGTGACATGTTGCAAAACATGTTAACAGAGACAAGAAAACAGAATTTTTGGAAGCTCAGGATCAAATCTTTTACCTCAATAAGATATAATGTATGAATCTTCAGGTAGATAAGAAGGCAGCAATTAATCAGCCTGCAAATAAGACACCACAAAAATTATTAGATTACCACAAAACTGAATGGCTGCATACCGTTGTTCAGTGGAAAAGGAAAATTACAGTCAAAATTCTTCTGTTTCTCCAGTTCAAGCAATGTTAAACTACAAATATGCTGAATTATTGCCACTTTCGACAACCTAGTCTCCCTTTTGGACTTGAGATGGATAATGGTGTAATGGCTTGGACAGAATACTAAGAGATGTGGTTCATGAACAACTGAAACATGCAACTTAATCACTGAGCAAAGATAATCCTCTTGTACCGTAAATTACCATGTATGAAACCAACAGTTTAATTCAAATTGCAACCCCGTTGCAAGATGCAAAATTTACAAAAACTACTGGGCACCACCTAACTTTTCCAAACACAAATCCAGTCTGTAGTTTCTTCACGATATGTCTAGTGGCAACCTGGCTTTCTGAGTGGCAAATAAATATGAATGGTTACACTCGCTCATACCAACCATGACTCCTGTTGGTCAAAATTTAATTCAAAGGCAAAAAACGATGCATGTGGCGGCATTGCCACCAGTTCTCTGCAAAGTTCCTTTTACCATATGAAGCTATAGGTTGACTACCTTTTAGAGGCACTACAATTCCAAGAACTATAAGCTTCCATTGATCATTCATTTCCATAACAATATTTACAGAAGCACACTATTCTAACGTTGAGATACTATATGCTACATTCAACAGCACTAACACAATCGCTTCTCAGATTTTTGGTTTCCTTCCAAGACACCGACTAAACTTCCACAAAGCCCATCTATGGCGCTTTACCTTCTCATTTTTAGGGGTGAAAACTGCTTTAACTGACTCAAAAACCTCTTCAATAGGCCTTCCAGCATCAATCTGAGGATGGAGATGCAACATTATTAGTAGATTAAACATGAAAACTGTTTGAAAAGAAAGAAAATATTTAAGTTAGGACATCAAGAAAAATTACCTTCCGAACCTTTCCCCTTGATTCATAATGCTGAATTACAGGAAGACTAGACTCCAAGAAAACCTTGAACCGCTTCCTAATTGTTTCAATGTTATCATCTTCCCTTCCCTTCATTATGCATTTGGTGGATAAGAATAAATAAGAATAAATAAGAATAAATAAAATCAAGATTAACTTCAAGAGACGCAGATAAAAAGAGAGAGGGAAAGAGAAAGAGAGAAAGAGAAAGGGCAACCTGGTTCCTACTCAAAAGCCGCCTCTCCATCTCCTCTTCAGAACAATCAAAAAACAAGACAAATGCAGGTTCGATTTTTGTCTGCGTAATACATAGCCATCACACATTGGGACACTTACAAAGAAAGGCATCATGAAATGGTAGTCTCTTATAAATATCCACGAAGTCATGTATTCAGAAAGAGCTACTCCAAAGTCCTCCACAAACAAGAAAATTCAAATTAAAAGAGAAAAACTTATTGAGAGGACTTACAACATCCTCAAATGCCGCTCGATTTTCCTCATTACGAGGAAAACCATCAATAAGAAATTTGTCATTACCACTTTCCTTCATTGCTTGTTGGAGAAGCTTAATGGTTACCTCTGAGGGAACAATCTTTCCTTCTTTAATCATGTTCTGAATCATGGTACTGTAGAGCATAACAGAGAAACAGTTAACTATTAAGAAGCAGAAAAAAGCAGCATTGTAGTATATTTAATATCCAAGTCAGAATACTGACATTAGCAAAAATATTAACAATGATAAAAATGAACGGCACTCGAAGCAGTGCAAAGACAATCATTCAATTGTAATGTCCACATGCAGCAAGAAGGACCAGACAGACCAATGAAACATGCCAAACGACAGAAATCAAGTTGAGAACAAATTTTCAGATCGATAGAACATAGTGAGCAAGTCACAAGACAAGACTACAAGTACTATCTCGTTAATATATGAACCATTTCCTAGTAATGGGGATGAAATGGAGTGGGTTTGGAAGGCAGATCTCTTTTCCAACAACATCCCTATAGGAACCAAAATCATTTCCTCACTGAAGATCAAAACAGTAAACAATTGTAAAGTTAAAGATATGACATCAAAAAAATTCACGCCAGATTAATGGTCTCTATGACTCTGGCTTTATCTTCTATATAGGTATTTATAAATAATATATGGAAGTTGATCATATAGTTCAGATAAATTTGTACCCATTTTCAGAACCAGATTTGATTTCTGCTCGGAGAAGGTCACCAGCACTGAGATGGGTATAACCAAAGTGTTCAACAATATTTGCACACTGGGTACCCTTTCCGCTGCCTGGGCCTCCTGGTCAACCCAAAGAACCAAGAAATCCATGAAGAAAAATCCACAGAAGTTTATTACACAAATGGAAAACAAAAGAAGCAAATTAAATACAATACAAAATTATTGAAAATTCAAGATAACACCTTCTTTGGTCAAAACCTGCCATTTATTTTAGGCCCGCTGGCTGTTGGAAATGAGTAATTAAGATTTGGAACAAGCACAAAGGTTTAATACATCTATCAAGCCAACAGTTGACTAACCACTACTGATAACATCTAACGTTTAAATGGCCAAATTATCACTATAACAGGTGCTAACATCAATAACATGATGAAAGCAAAACCAAACGGTGAGAAAGACATATATAGGATCATTATGGAATGTCAAATCACATCTACGGATCAAATCTAAGAAGTTTTTGGTGAGTCTCAAGGGAAAAATAAAAAAATAAATACAAAGAAGACGCCATTTCATCTTACAAAAATTGGGAGAATTTCTAGCCAACAAAGATACTAATTCCGAGGTAAAGCCATCCAAATGCTCAAAAGTTCTTTAATTTGCTAAATTTATATCTAGCCAATAACAAAATAACACGCACCACTCCTATGAGGGAAGAATAGGCATCTCAGAGGCCAAATTAAATACATGCAAATGCGTTGAAGTATGACTAAACTGAGTTCTGTACCAAAAACGTAGTGTCTTGACCAACTAGAATGGGGTGAAGGATGAGGTTATTAGTTCAGAATCCCCGTGCAATTATGTAGCTTACCCAAAACACATAAATACATAAGCAATCAAGATCCTAGTCCAAAAGATTTAAGGATCTTCAATGAAAGAGCAGTTCTTCTGCTCAAGTCATGTCTCGTCTCATTTGACAATCATAGTTAAATTCAGAACACAAAGGTGAAATAAACATGCTGAGTAGTAACAGGTAACTTTATCAATCAGAAGAGTTCAAGAATCCCATTAATTTGATGCCCCACGAGAAATGCCAGGTCAGGACATCCCAGTTCGTTTTTTCCTTGCAGCACAGTGCTTCTAGAAATCTGACCAAGAGAAGAAAATTTTTCTTTTCCTTTCTTTTCAATTCATTTCTCTCTCTCTCTCTTTTTCTTTTTTAGGGGTGTTGGCAGAACAATATAAATTCCCATATTCCATTTTGCAAGAAATAAAAATTCTCTTGCAAGCAAAATGCCTTAATGAATATCCATCGTAAGCAGGAAGTTCCAGAGTCCAGCTAATTGTAGGAGAAGATCAGCAACTAAAACACTTGGAGCAAGATGCTGACCTAAGACAAAAACAACCGTTGGATTCTTCTCAGCTACACTTCCATTAGCCTCCTGCAGTTGAATAAATATTTTAAAATTAAGAAACATCCCGCTACTAAAAGAGATTCTCTCACAAGAGAAGCTGTATGCATGTATGAGAACTAGCATGCAGACCAGCTATCTTTCTAGTAACCACAAGCAAACCCTATTGTTAAAAGATATATCTGGACAAGTCCAACCCAAATTCTAAAAGAAATCCCCATAAAAGCCAGGAACTTCAAATTCAATAGATACCTTCTTTGCAGCTTCAACAGCGGTTCCCATGAGCAACAAGTAAAAAGTTTCTGACTATAATATCTGCATGAACCAATACTAGAGTTAAGTAAACAAACACAAATATCATTCCGTTTCTATTCTTTTGCAGTATAAAGAATCAACAATTCACCTGACTTCGTATTGGTTAAGAAATTTCAATTTTTTTCCTCTTGGATATCCAAAATATCAAATAAATAAATAAATTTGGTACTTGTGCCCAAATGTATGTATATAGAAAAAACATTTCACCCACACGTACATACATGTCAGTATATCTATAACTGAAACCACGCATGTTAATTTTTCTTTTCGAAAATATTAATAAAAAACTATGCGTGTTCCCTATCGGTCGTAGTGGAGCTACAAGGCTCCATGGAACACTCAAACGAAAAGCAAGAGCTAAATGCGGTCGTGCAGGTCAGCAACGCGTTGTGTCAGATCAAGATAGCCAGAGCATCTTTTACGTTAAAACATAGACTTCAAATCTAAAAAACATCAGAATCAGCACGCATCATTGCCATTTTATGCCAAAACGAGTGCATCAATATAAAAACAGAAAGTTCACTTTGATCTTCATCACTCACGCATAATTCAGATATTCTGAATACCAAAATATCAGATCACTCCATTCTAAACTATCATTGGTAGGAATCTTCATAGATCCACCATTTACAAGCTACAGTACCCCATTCTTAGCTGTATAAAAGCAAAAAAGAAAAATTGCATAGCTTGAAAACTTATACAACTCTGTATTTCTCCCGACGTTTTCCCGGCAACTAAACAGAAGTGGAATCAAAAGATCCAAGCAGAGAAGCAAAGGCAGTGGAATGCAGGATCAAGAATCCAAACCAAAGAAAAGCAATTAAGCGAATTTTCAAAAGATCAAAGAGATCAAAGCCAAAATGAAGCTCTTACCTTTGCAAGAAAGAGAGGGATGGAGAGAGATCTGAGAGGAGACACGAGACGCAAAGAGACTAGTCTCTGCTTTAAATAGACGCGTGAGGAACTGAAAACTGATATTCGAGGAAAAATGCGCCACCGTAATTTGCGCATTTCCATTCGGTAGGGGTAGAATTGGGAATTTGACGAAAAGGGTACGCGCTTTGCGTAATTATAACGGCTAAAACCCCTCTCAGATCCAAAAGCCTTGAGTATTCCCTAAGCCACTAAGCATAGGTGACCCTATGATAATGCCTTTTTTTTTTTTTTTTTTAATGTTGACTCAAGACTATGCAATTTTTTTATTTAAAAAATTAAACAAGATTTAGATAATATCTAATTTATACCTCTATCAAGCATGTTAAAATGGAATTACATAAATTACATATACTCAATTACGAGATATTGTTTTTAAAATATATGTTTTGATACAATGTTGAAAATATTAATTTTAGCAATGAGTTAACTAAAAATTAAAAATATATTTATTTCACATAAAGAAAATTATTAAACAAAATCTAAACAATATAAGGCTTATATCACTATTTAATAAATACAACGAAATTTTCATTAGAACTCTTCATATAATACAACATTTAGAAGATAAGAAAGAAATACATCATTATGCTCGGCGAATGTTGAATCTTAATAAAGGCATCAGAATTGTGCAAAAAGATTAAAGTTCCATCACACAACCATAACTATTCTTCTAGATAAGTATCTTTTTACCTTTGGAATGAAACTGTTCCGCATGATTAATAACTAACACATAGGATCTTTGATACCTAATGTAGGACGTATTGTTATTTTATACTAAAGGATGGTCCATAACCGTTGTTACTTTTGGTAGTTATATGTGACAGTCATGTAGAGCTTGCAGGAAATTGTGGTTTTTTCTTTTTTGTGGTAAATTCCATAGAATTATATCCAGTAGTTTTAAAATATTTGGGTGTCAAGCAAAATGTTTTCTCCATCATTTTTTAAGGTACCAAGTAAAAATGAAACCATGTGACAGCCCCAACACGTAGGCTTAATACGACGAACCATCAGATTGTATTGCACATGGTATAGCATACCAATGATTGAATTTTGAAGGAGACGAAGAAAGAAAAAGTTACCAGGATTCCAAGGTATTATAGGCCTCACGTGGAATTGCTTCATAAACACCACTTAGAATTCAATTCCCCGGAAAAGGTCTTTCTTGTTGGGCTTGTTCTTCTTGGCTTCTTCCAGAATTTAAGGTATGATCAGCTTGGAATTGGTTTACGTTGGAACAGGACCACAGGTGGCTAGTGGGGGCTCTATTCTTCCTGCAAGTGAGGGGGTATTTTTCTTTTGCTCTCTTTGTTGAGATGAAATCCAGATGAATAAATTCCGCCAACCTGTCCACTGGGCTTGACTTTCTACACTTGGCAATAATGCAAACAACTTCATGGTGTAAATACTGTCGAACATGCCTGAGCATGTTCAGTCGTCACATGGACGCGTTGAGAGGAATAAGAAACTAACCAATTGAGATCTTCGGGACCCGAAGAATCTTAAATATCTAGAGGAGCCTAAGCAATCCAATGCAACGTGTTTGGAACCAATTGCTCTTATGTAGCCCAATGAGTACCAATAGTATTTTAAGTGTGTATTTATCTAACTTTTGTTGGTTTATGGGACTGAATTTAACATATCCTAATAATATGTGTAAGAAAGCTTATTTCTTGTTTAAAATTGGTTTATTAAGCGGATGACAATAAAATTAGTTTATTGGGGATAACATCACAAGCACTATTGGGTGGGCCATTTTACAATCATATGTCAAGTTAGGATATGATTTGACTATGATATTATTTGTTATAGACTTAATTTGTTTTAAAAGATTAATCTTAATTTAGAAGAGTAACTAGTTTTTTATATAATTAAATTATTTAATTTACTTTTTCATTGTAAAAGAATAAAATCCATTATATTAATGTGCCTAGCCTAGTGGATTTGTGACTCCTTAGCTAGTCCATGCCTTTGCATGCGCTCAGTTTATTTGGGAAGGCTAGGGGAAAGAGGCCCTCGCCGGGACTCCGCGGATAAACAAGTTGAGGAGACGGGCTCAGTCGCAGCCCAACGACCGAGAAGCCATCTTTGCCAACTCTCTAGCCGCCGGGACTTTTGCAATTATAGCTTCTATGACTTTCTTTATTGAATCGTCTACCGGGCCTGGTTGTGTTCGCGGTCATTTGATTTCGAGGCGAGGGTGGACTAGTACAAACGGGGGCTCGAAAGCCAGCAGTTGCCGGTTCTGGCTTTCCTTGCTTTCTCCTAAGTAACGGGAAAAGGGGGGCGAGAATATTAGGATGCCCATAAGGGTTTGTAATTCTTGTAAGAGTAATAATTAGTTTTTGGTTTACATAATTAAGTTCTTTTTGTGCATCCATCTGTAATTCTTCGATTCTTCCAGGCCAACTCTCGATTAATAATTTTGGAAATCCCATAATTCTTTTTTGAATTGGGGCTGCATTTGTCTTACGGTGTATGTTCTGTTTTTCACTGCAGCTATGCTTGTTTACATCTAGTGGGGATTTTTGGCGCCTCGAGTACGGATACTTTTCTAAAAGTGCAAGCCATGGAAGATCCTCATTCTGTCAGTAGTCCTAGAAGAATTCTAAGTCTGTCAAAGAAGAGAAGGGCAACAATTTCCTTTCCAGATGCAGAGGAGAAGGCTTCTGGGTTTGGAATGTCTGGAGAGCATGGTCCCAAGCCATTGGAAGTTTATGGCTTCGTGGGTTCTATTAGCACTGTTGCTGCAACAGGTCTACTTCGTAGAACATGCTTTTTCTTCTGTTTGGGCTTGGTTGAGTTGAAGTAGACTCGCTGTTTGATTTCCTGTGATATTGAAAGTTATAAATCAGTTTTAATTAGTTTTTTCTGGAAAAGAAACTCTTTCTTTCTATCTTTCTATTTTTAACTTTTTTGATTGATATCTGGATGTTTATCTAACACATAAGTTAGTCACTGATCAGTTGGAATAAAAATGCCCATCAACATACCTACTGCATAGGCTTCTGTTGTCTCGGGAGAAGAAAGATGGAATGCTATATCATGATTTAGCGTTGGACTATAAATGTTGCATAGCGCTTGCTGTCAAAAAGAAACTTATACCAGCGGCCTTTTTACTTTTATTATCGAAATCTGTTTTTACCATTGACAGCTGCGTAGTGCGGCTTAAATTTTCATCTGAGATCATTCATTAGTCTTGAGTTTCAAAAGCATTTGTTTTCGCTTGTTACTTTTAGGTTTAAATTGGCGGAGAAAGTCTTTGGAAGCACAAACGAATTAGTTTACTTACCGAAATTGACTTAGACATATCATTCTTATTACACTGTTGTGCTTGCAATAGCTGGTATCATAATGCCACGCTACCTTTAGTGGGAACTGTGCGTAATCTTTGTTCTTGGCCTATCAATGGCTCAAGAGTTAGATATAACCAACCTTGTAATATTTGGGCATTTTTGAGTTCTCATAAACTTAGATTGCTGTGGGCAGCTATTTTCCTGGTGTGGGCATATGTTCCAGAGGGTTGGCTACATTCTATTGGAGTCTTCTACTATCCAAGCAGGTATCCAAGATTGGTTTTTAGAATGTGTTTTCCAGTTTCAGCCTGTTTGCAGATCTTCTATTGCATACAAATTTCTGTTTAGAAGAAAATCATGTTGCAAAATTTATCAACTGATTTTTTTAAGTTAGTTATTCACTTGTCCATAATATTGGTGGAAGAAATTATTTGTAATTCCCAATTTTGAGATTAACTTGATCCTTTTCAGGTATTGGGCATTGGCAGTGCCAGCTTATCTTATGGTCACAGTAGTATTAGCTTTGGGATTTTACCTCGGTCTTAACTTCATGGCAACTCCTTCCCCAACTTCCTTAAACACAATGTTTGGTAAGCCTGAGCTAGCCTCCATTGAATATGTTTGACAATCTTTAGCTCTGAGAAGTTTTTCCTTTGTTTCCAATCAACTTCACTTTCTCAAAAGCATTTTTATTCCTTAGATGAGTAGCTATGGAGGCAAAACTAGAATTTTGTTAATCCTCTTTACTTATTTCTTTTCGAAAATTCATGTCTATATGTTTCTATTTCCTTCAACTCGTGATAATCTTGGGCGCATCCCTTCTCCAGATGAATTCAGTAGAGAACCATCAAGCTTTGTTCCTTTGATGGATGGAGAGGAGCAGCCCATTGAACCCATATCGGATATTGGCCTCAGTAGAATTAATGATCTAATGTTTAACAATGGAAATTGACAATCAACTCAAGGTTATGGCTGCGTCGTATCTACATTAGATTTTTCTGAAGAGATGTTTACTATTCTTCTGCTTGTTGGATTGTTGAGATGGTATTCCAGGGTTGATTGAATCAATCCTAGAAGAGGCGAAAGAAAGAAGAGAGGAAGAAGAGCATTTGTGCCTGAAACTTGAACAACTCTGACTTTCGTTTTTACTGAAGTTTGGGATTAAATTTTCTCCTGCTTGACATACTGATCCATCAAGTTAGAGATTAATTTTAGCGGTCACCTATGCCTAAGAAAAAACCGATGTGTTCATCTTCATTTGCCCATATAAAATTTCACTTTAACGTTGCAACAACAATTTTAAGTTCTCCTAATTTAATCACATGTTCTGAGAAACCATATTAAATTGTTCTAACTATACAATTTCCTTGGGTGGTTGCATAACAAATATAACTTGCAAAAAAAAAAAAACAAAGAAAGGGTTAAAAATATATACACTTGAAAATTTTTCTGGATGCCAATCAGCAAAAGAATTTCAGATTACATCAACAACAGCCAATCACTTGAAAACTTATGCAAAGGCGTGGCACTTGGCTATGATCTTGAACGCAATGGAGGCCAGCCAGTTGTTCTCCATGTAAGCTGTCAGACTTTATACTGTCGAAAAATTTGAATGCGTTTCAGCTGCAATTTGACGCATGATGCATCTAAAGAATAGAAACCTCAAGCAGTAACTAGATTTTCTTGGTTGCTTTTCTGACTTCCAATCCTGCTCATCTGCAAGGTCAGTAGCTCGTGCACTCTAACCTTCAGCTGCAGAGGAAAAGGTCTTCAAGTTTGAGGTTACTAGGAAAATGTAAAAGCAAGTGCTGGATAAAATTTAGCAGGAAACACAAAGTGAGAAATTCAAGATGTAAGCATAGTTCTTCACTTGAAAGGTTAAATTGTAGCAGGAATGCTCTGGAGTAACCATGCAACAGATTCTTGGAATACAAGTGCATAAACTAAGCATCACTAAAGTATCTATGAAAGTGAGGTTATTGGTGTATAGTAATAAAAGCATCCACAATTATTTCCTTCTTAACCCCTCATGCACCAACCCAAACTTCAAACAACACTAACATAAAGGAAAAGGCAACATCAACTCTCTGGCTCTTAAATTTACCAATAATTCATGATCTTAAGACTAGGAACGAATATAAGAAACAAAATGTGTTGCAATTACATAACAAGTCCAGAGAACACCAAAGGCAACTAAGCTTCCTTTCCGACAAATGACAATGTGCAAAAGTTTGAAGTCCAAAGACAGAAAATCAAGAAAAGCGCATTAGCAAGGAAATTTTGAAGGCCTAAAAATTTCATAAAATGGTTACCTCACTGAGCCCTGTTTCACTGGTCACAGATACACGGAGTGCTCCGTCAGGTCCTGATTTCCGGTACCTTGCCAGCTCAATGTGATCAGGATTTTCGTCCTCCGTGATGAAGACTAGGGGAGAATTATGCAACAGATCACATTTGGACACAACATCGAGCCAGAGATGGTCACCAAACCTTTCCTTTATTTCTTTGTATATGACGAACTGAAAAAACCCAACGTCAAGAACTCAAAAAGTTAAGCCATTCAAACACATTTCTAAAATCCAAAATGGAGCATTCTCTAAGTGGGTGAATTTTCAGAGAAATGAGGATGAACCTCTATTTCACTTTAATGAAAGAGAAGGCAACTTATCCTGTGGTAATCGAGAACCGTTGGAAATGAAAAGAAAAGGTTAATCAACAGGCACTCCATTCTTAACCATTTAACTGTACGTTTTTATTTATATGCATACGTCTGCAGTAAAAGTAATAAATGCACAAGGATTCACAACGTAACAGATGGACAAATGACATGCCAAAGTCCCCTTGCAATTCATGTGCATGTGTTTTGCAAAAATTGATTAAATCACTCAATCTTGGTGATTGCTGACCAATTAATTGAAATATAAACTCCAATTAGCAAGTAAATGGTATTGCAATACAACTTTAACAGGCACCATATTGACTACGGTCCATTGTGTTTTTTGTACTATAACCAACAGGACTCTCAAAACACAATACCTGATCAGAAGGAGAGGTTCCACACTCTCCAGAGAGGTCATGAACATATAATACCGCAGTAGGCAAGTGTGATAGGACAGCAAGTGTCAACTTTTCCAAATTATTCCTGTCCTCTGCGTGTCCAAGTGAAAAGATGAAAAAACATTATGAAAAACTAGAAAAATGCAACAATGACAACCAAACATAAACCCATTGTGTGTTGTACTCATTTCCATAAACCCAATAGAAGAACTATGTAATCTGATAACAAGCAATGTAATCTGGGGACAAAAAACCTTATATAAGAATATGAAAGTGTTCCACTAGTGATCGTTTTCAGTCAACTTATCCACAACAGTTCTCAGATTTATTCAAGCTGTCAAACTTTCTTTACCCAAAATGATCATTTGATGCCCCCAGAAAGTAAGAGTTAACCAAGTCTGCTTTACTTTTCCATGTTCCTTTTTAGCCAACACTCCACCAGCTAAAATCCTAAAGCCTTATCAACCTAGGAAATGGAGTCATTACAGGAAAGAAGAGAGTAATACAAGAACATCCAATTAACATCATTCCGATAAATACATAATACTGACACTCTTCCTGCAACTAGCTATGCTTATTTAAAATGGCTATGCTTAAAGACCTAAATAACTTGATGGTCACAGGAAACGTGAACATCTATCAATTTACAATCATCTCCCCACCATTTCAAAGTATTCAACCTGCACAGTAGCTCCTCAACAATGTGAAAATATGCAAAGTTCGTCCATGAAAAGCATAACGGCTATAGGTATAAAAAAAAAAGGCTAGGCATATATTGGTAAATAGGCTGAAATAAGAAATCAAAATTAAGGGCCAATACAATATGATAGAAAAAATGAATCGTAACTGGAGTTCCCCTTTGAATTCAATAGATAATATGGATGGCATTTGTCTCTAATGATAGTCAAATGAAAGACTTTCTCAAGACTTCTATTCACCACTTGAGATTTTGAAAATGGGTTGTTTGGGCTTCTCTCACTGCATTTGGACATAAAAGATGAGATTCTAATTCTAATGAATGAAGACCTCAAACATCGTTTTGTAAATGGATGACGGTAAGATATACAACTCCAAGATGAGATATGGTTTTAAAAGTCACAGCAACCTGACAGTCAAATAGCTGAGCCAGGACTTTTAAGTAAACAAGTCGGCCTGAAAGGAAGCAACTTGATATGAAAAGTACTCCCACTGTTATAGAAGTTAAAAGACGTGTCACTACTAGTTGGCTTCTCTATGTTTAACTTACGTTTATATCAACATAACAACAAAGTTTATACATATGCCAGCTAAGTAAAAATTAGATGACTTCCAAATGTCCAGGTGAGACCACCTGATTAGACTTCAAACTCTCAGAGATTCAGCAAGAATCATATTAGACTAGTGAAACACTGGGAATTGTCCAGTGAACCAACTAATTTTTTTTTTCTTTTTTCTGGCATACAAAATACCCCTTTATCAGGTTAAAGTAGAGAAGGATGTTGGGGAGAAAGAGATAGAGAGAAAGAGAGAGAGATGATTTGGCACATTTTTTTGCTATGACTAACAAATGAAGTAAGATATGCAATCTATACATTCAATGTGACAAAGACACAGGTGGACAAAAAGAGTGTGTGCCTTACCATCACATCTCTTTAGCAAGCCTGGAGTGTCCGTCACCTGTGGCCATTCTAATTTTTACTAAAATTGAATACACCTAAAACAGAAATGCATTCAACATCTCTGATTCAATGATTAACCTGAAAATTCTGGTAGTTGAGAACAATATGACCCATAAGAATTCCTCTTGTCGTAAAAGGATAGTTGCAGACCTAGCAAAGAAGGGAGGAAAGGAGGAGGGAAGAAAAAAGATAATGTTAGCAGCATGAGAACTATGTCTTGCTTAGTATACAACCTCTATTTACCACTTCAGATAAAAAATAAAAATAAAATTAAAATTAAAAATATTTTCACTTTTCCTTAAATGACTCTTTTTGAGCACCAGTCATTTGAAATAGAGACAACCAACCATTGTGATTGACATAAAGTGGACAGTTGAAACAAAGCTCAATAATAGAGCATCCTTTGTCCTTTTATTAACAGCATAACTTTAAGGATATAAACAGAACGCAAAGAGGATATATAATTCTCAATCAGTCTGTACCTCTGGCTTCCCTGTAGAAAGTGTGCGGACCAAAGATGACTTGCCAACATTAGGAGCTCCAACAAGACAAAGCGTTGGTGTTTCAAGATCAACTACTGGCATTGCCCTTAATGTCTGAAAAAAATTAAAATCCAGATTATCTGAAGGATACTTTCAGGTAGTGACAGAATTGGTCATTCATATTCACATATCTTTGTGTTTAAACATACAAAGCAGAGTGGTTCTATTTAAAAACAAGCCCCATAAGGTGAAAACGAATGTGTGAAGGGCTGTTTTGACGTATGCATAGGTATCAAGCTGAAGATGTATAGAGGACTGAATCTAACAAATGAAAAACAAGTAAGAGAGAAAATTGAATGTGCAAATGGCTGGAAAAGCATGAAGAAAGCAATCTGATAAGACCCCAAAAAAGAAAAAAAATTAAAAATCACTAAAAATTTCCTAAACTGTAAAATGAACATATCATTCCTTGTGGATGTCCTCAGTAGAGGGATGGATACATCAAAATAGAATTATTAATGAATGAACTATTTCCAAACCAACCAAAGAAACTCAAACTGACCTGTGCCAAAGTTTCATAATCTAATTCAGATTTCAGAGTTTCCAAACCTACAGCCAGCTTTGTGATAATCATCTAATAAATAGCTGCCATCAACAATTACACTTATAACTCACAAAACCTCCACCACCCCCACCACAAACCCAACCCCCCCCCCCCCAACACACACACACCAGTGCAACGAGAGACAGAGAGAGATTATTTGGATGATTCAAATATCTTCTGCATGTGTTACATATGCATGTGTACATATGCATGTGCATACGCTTACTATCTATTAATTTTTTTGAACATTTCAATATACAATACATTTGTAGGCACATCTTCACCATCTTTCATCCAACATAATAAGGTCTGTTATGGCATCGTTTCTAGATATATTTGTGTCCAAGTCCGCTGTCCATGTCCATTCTCTATATACTTTCTGTAGCAAACCCATAGATAAGATCTCACAATAGTAAAGAAAATGTTTTCATGCTTGATAATCCATACTTCAGCCACACCTGCATACTTATCTATGTTCAACATATAAACATACAAACCCATATATGGAGCATGTCAAAAAGAAACTTGTAGTCACTTTTGACACTGTTTCTTTTAGTTTCCCTACATCAGTCTAAGATTCTAGCTCTAGCAGGAAGAAATACCTTGGCAATATGTAGCAAATTATCTACTGCTTTTCCTTCCTGATTGAAAATCTCTTCAATATTCTTCATACCCTGCGCACAAAATCATAAAAATAAAAAAATCCTTGCCAGTGAGAATGGAAGACTTATACTGCATAAAGATAAAACCACACCTCACTCAGTCTTTCCTCTGCTTCCCGCTTCGTTAAGGACTGCAATTTGTATGAGACAAGCATGTTAACAGGCAAAAAACAAGAACAAGTGTTGAACCACCATAATATCTATAGCAATTTTCACAAAACAGAATGTTTGCACTAATACAACTCCCAAGTAGAAATAGATTTATCATGCGCAGAAACAAGAATAGCCAGCATGACAGGAGGATGATGAACCCATTTTATGAGCAATAAACATGCGTAATGAAATGACAATTAGTACCAATGAGAATCATTTTATCAACTTGATGAACACAACAGATTAGAAATCAATATAACAGACTTCTCTGTCCCCTGAGAGAGCCTAAAGCACTTTATTTTCTAGCAGAGGGTGACAAAGAAAGACATACTGAAGATAGCAATTGGACTTTTATTTGAAGCTGCTTGGACGTATATATTACAAACCATCTGCTTTGACACCACTGTTAATCTATGACAGCCAAGGCAAAACCATTATCATCATTCGCACAAAATCAAAGTCAAAAGAACCATTGTTCTTATGGACAAGTACATAATGATAGTAGGAAGGCTGTACATAGTTGCATACTTTAACGAGAAACTATTTCCAGTCCCTTAGTCTGCTCTCATGGTTTACATCCAAATAACTTATATTTCTATTATCAGTGTATGATCATATCTGACAAGATCACTAGAAAGTTTTTTTGGATAGCAGTTAGTATTTTAGAAATAACTAAGTTATCTAAGAATAAGAGGCTATGTAAACAAAGAGCCTTCAGAAAATGGAAGAAAGGGGTCAGGTATTATCATTATACCCCATCCTAAACCATTAATTGCGGTTAGTATGGTCACAAGGGATTATTTTCCTTTCCAAATTTTGTTCTCTGAATGAATTTGAATTACACTTTGTATCTTAATTGTTTTCAATCACAGTTAGAGCAGTACATGCAGGCGGGTGCAAAACAAATTTACCCTCCAAAAGCTATTAGAGACTAAAATCCCTTTTTGAAAACTATTGTACATTCTGACCAGATCTCAATCTTGAGCTTGCAGCAAGCTCAAGATTGCAACTGATGTTAGCAACACGCATAAATGACCACATAGGACTAAAGATATCCAGAAACAACGCAGTAACACTTAAATTTGAGCCAAGATTCCAACCTTGGCACAGAGGGAAGCATGTTCCTTTCCAACAGAAACAACCTTCTTCCTCAGAGCATCAACCTTTCCCAAAACCTGTCAAATCAGGAGTAAATCCACAATCAAACAACTCAATGAAGCAAACTAGCAGCCAAAGCACAGCACGCGCTACAGACGAATCTGATTGCTTCAAGTAGCCCATAATTAAAACAGTGTCATGTTAAATAAAAAAGAAAACAGGACTAGCATTCTGCACAAAATAACAAAACTTCTACCAAAAGGCCAAGTAAAGCAGAAAGAAGAAGAAAAACAAGACATTTTACTGTTGCAGTCAAACATCTCTTGATGTTTTAATACATTTTCTGTTGGAACATCATTGCTGCCTCCAAAAGATGTAGAAGAACCTAAGGTTCTTATAAGAAAAGTAGAGCCCAATGCAAAAGTCCAAAACACTGCATGTATAAAATGTTGAAGTGACACGATAACTAATTACCTTTTCATAATTTCCATCACCAAGGGTTAATTCAATAAGAGATCGTTCATAAGGGTGAAGATATTTCTTCTTTGGAAAATTTTCCAGATAAATCCTCAAGGAAATTGCCAGTTCCTGAAGATGAAAAAAGGAAGTTATGATATCAGCTTTGGACAGTTTCCTCTGTCGGAACTCCAAAACAAGTTTATTCCTTAGAAAATCATCAGATATGAAGTTCAGAACAAACTTTCATCAGTGCATCAAGTTGTTTTGCACCTCTATTTCTCTCTCGCTTTGCAGCATTGGCAATACCTGCAAAATCGACAAAGTAAATATTGAGGCTTGCAACAAATTTTTGGAAAAACTGATGTGTCAGAGATGACCAACGACACAGTCCCCTGATATGCACCTTTTGTAGGTGGGACCCTTTTTGCCTTCCTCAGTGCAGAATAAAGTATATCAACAGATGGCATCACCATTGGAAGCTTTTGAAATGCACCAACACTATCAAGTTTCGTTGATGACTTGTCCTAAAATTGAAGGGTCGGAAATATAACCACCATTAGTTCTTTGGTATATGAACGAAAACATAACCACCACAAATACATAAAGGAAGTTGAAAGTTAAACTCTTGAGTGAAAAAAGTAAACTCTGGTCACAAAGAGATACTGAGGACAAACCCTATCCAGATACACGAAGTGATCACCAATGCTTTGGCCACACACTATTCAGTCCCTACTGCTATAGCCACAAGTACACCGCCTCTGTGATCAGGCTGCATTTTTTCCTTACATGATCATCTCAAAACACCCAAGAAATAGATGCACTACTTCAAGGATTACCTTGATCTAGACGTAAGGGTAAACGTGTTCCTTCACTTGGCTTGCCAAGCAATCAGAATGTCTAACTGCCACTCCTTTGAAATCAAAAACAGAACCCTTAAGATCGACTTGATTCCTTTGCAAATGACCATAGTTTTCCTGGTGAGTTTCCTAACTCAAACCTAAACCTCTGAATTGTTAACCCACCAAAGCTTTGCTCACATCACAAAATTTTTCCTGCCATTCCTAAAAGAATGTACTACTTCCCACCTCTGCATGTAATGCATACCTCCTGCATTTTATTCACCCAAAAGTCTCTCACAATTTCACAGCAGCAATTTCATTCTCTAGAAAGCTAACCTCCTCAGCTTCAACTCCCAACTGACTCTAACGGGGTCAAGTCATGCCTTCCTACCTTAAAGTCAAAACTTTCCTTTCTAAAAGAACGACCTCATTTACCCAAGATAGGAAAATTCTCCGCATCAATATTTGGCATACATAATACATATTTAAATTAAACCTAAATCTGACCTTAGGACAACGCAGACCCAAAAAAAAAAAAAAAAGGATAAAAAGAAATAAATTTAGGCGTACGACAAAATCCAGTCACACTTGAATTAGAAGAGGACTACCTAACCCATTTGTAAATAGAGATAGATAAAGCAGTGTAGGGTAACAAAAGAGCCATTATTAAACCCATTCTCTTTTTCAAAATGTTCTGGATCTAGATAAACGATAAGCATACGAAGCCAACCTCTGTTTCTTTTCCTTGTTTAGTTTGTGCTGTGGGCACATAGCTTCCATTGACAACTTCATACGAGGCAGTTTGCACGCTTCTACAGAAGTACAAGATAGGATAAATTTTTGAACCAGGTATCACATACAGACCTGCTTTCAAGGCAGCTTGTTAATAACCGAGAAGAAAATCATCTAAGCAAAAAACAAAAGAATCACATTCCAACTACAACTACATAGATGAAACAGAATAACAACTAGAATTTTCAGCTACAATAGCACGGTCTTTTGTCTTGCAATATGCATCTTAAACAGATTACAAATTAGAGCTTCAAATTTTATTACCACGTTCTAATCTTTTGCCCACCCTTTCTCGAACCAGCGGAAGCTTTAAAAACAATCACAAAACAAAGGTTTTTAGAAACCATTTCAGATGGGCATATGGCTTGAACTCACATCAAAATATACAAGAAATTTCCATAAATTAAAAAGTAAAAAAAGAAGAAGAAGAAGAAGAAGAAGAAGAAGAAGAAGAAGAAGAAGATAATGTTCTTAAATGAATGCCGCAGTGTGTGTGAGAGAGAGGGACAGACCTCTGGGGAATTTTGAGCCTCCTCGAAGCGAATTGGTGGAAGGAATCTGGCACAGTTGGAAGAGAATGGAGGCCCTACTCATCTCCTGCTTCTCCTCGTTCTTCTGGTTTTGCAGTTAAGAAATGCAAAGCGGCTATGGGTTTTAGCTCCGGGGGGTTTTACACTATCTTCGCGGACCGGTCATGATTTAAAGATGGCACAGAGAAAATAAAATAATAGTTTTTTATTTATTTATTTTCTTTTCCTTTTTATTTTCACTTTTGTTTTGTCAAAAAGTTTGCTTTTTTTTTTTTTTTTTTTCTATTAATTTGTACATAGGAAAAAACTGACAAACGAGCCAGTGCTGCAGTTGATGACTATCTAAAGTCAAAAAGCATTCCCTTCGGAGTTTTGCTCAAATGGTTTGAAGACGGGGAAAGGACAGAGAGGTGGACTCAAACCATATCTTCCATGGCAGTCTCTTACAACGGTTTATACACTGAAGTCAGAGTCAGCAATTCCGCCGCCACATGTAGCAGCAAATCTGGCTCCTACGAAAAAGAGTGTCTGAGAAGTAGGACAACTAACAAGTAGTTAGTTTAGTTGGGTGGGCAAGGACAACCCCGTAAAACAGGACAGATTAGTCTTTGCATATGTGCGGTTTGCGTCTTTGTATGTTTTGTGTGGGAGAGAAAGAGAGAGAAGGGAGGCAGAGAGAATATGCTATCTCTTCCTTCTCTTCGGCTTCCTCATTATGCCACACCATCTTCAGATCTTTTACACAACTCCCATCTGAATAGAACTATGATCTACGCCCAGAAGCGATGCGACCAGGCAGCTGCATCGCTTTCTCGAGTGTCCACTTCATCAAATCCCTACTCATTGGAAAGGTATCTGTGTCTTCATGATTTACTTCCATTTGCAGTTCTATTCTTTCTTCTTTTTTTTTTGGTTGAATTTAATTACCAATAACTATGTTCTCCGCTTCTCAATCTGCATTTAGCTCAAAACCTTTTCTCTTCAAAATCTGATGCATCTTTAATTTGACTTTAAATGTTCATGATGGTACAAGGGAAATCATTTCCCTTGGTTTCCGATGGTTGGTGGGGGATAAAAACAAGAACATGCATTCTAAGTTAGCAACGCCACTCGTCGTTTATGTCGATGATATAACTGAATGATGATAGGTATATTTTTATCTGAATTTACGTGTTTTGGGCCTAGCATGCTATAGAGAATAGTAGTTGAATCATTCCATGTGAAGGGAAAGTACTGGTAAAATTAATTCAACCTCTCTAGTCTTAATGTTTGGCCTTTCCTCCTCGTGCTCTGCGCAAGGTAAAGGAGAAAAAAAAGCGATACTTACCATTTTCTTGCTGGAATGCCTGCAAGATATTCTTTTTGGGTTCAAAGTTGTTTTGCTTAGTACTTTAAACATGGATTCGAATGTCATGTATATACCATGCAAATGATGCTCTTATACTGACAGCGTTGATTATCTTGTTAAATTGCTTGATAGCATCAAGTGTTCTCTCGATACTCTCACTCCCCTTCAAGCAATTCTATTTGATATTGACGGAACACTCTGTGATTCGGACCCTCTCCATTTCTATGCCTTCCGTGATATGCTTCAAGAGGTATTTTTAAAATTTCATGGTTTATTGTAACTTACTAGGCCAACTGACACGCAAGGGCTCCACAGATAGGTTTCAATGGTGGAGTTCCCATTACTGAGGAATTCTTTAGTAAGAACATCAGCGGCATGCATAATGAAGATTTATGTCGCGTCCTCCTCCCTGATTGGGATCTCCAAAGAGCACGAAAATTTATGGAGGATAAGGAAGAAATGTTTCGGAGGTAACTTAATGCAACTGTTCCGACATGAATCTTAATTATATAACTAGAGTTCTGAGGTTGACCTCGTACATAATGCAGCTAAACCAGAGTCGACAGCCCAAAGGTTGCTGTCCAATAGAATTGAATGACGGAAAATGTTTTTGCACAACCTTCCAAGTCGATAGCCGTAATGCTTTGTGGAAATTATGCTTATCTAATAAAACCATCTTGAACATGATTCATTGAGTGGAAACATATAGGTTGGCATCTGAAAAGCTAGAACCTGTTCTGGGCCTGCACAAGTTGTGCAAATGGATTGAAGAACGCGGGTTGAAACGAGCTGCGGTGACAAATGCGCCAAGACCAAATGCAGAGCTCCTGATCTCAATGTTAGGGCTCTCGGATTTCTTTCAAGTTCTTGTCATTGGGAACGAATGTGAACGGCAGAAACCCTTCCCTGACCCGTATTTGAAGGCTCTCCAAGCACTCGAAGTTTCAGATAAGCACGCTTTCGTGTTTGAGGTTAGCTCCCAATATTCTATTTGCTGCATACAGAGCAGCATGCATGTATAACCTTAGATATATGATTTGCCTTTGTCTTTCTGGAAGGATTCTGTTTCTGGGATCAAAGCCGGGAAAGCAGCTGGAATGCCTGTAGTAGGCGTGGGTTTAAGGAACCCTGAAAACGTATTAGTGGAAGCTGGAGCCTCCTTCGTTATTGACGATTTTGGGGACCCCAATTTATGGACAGCACTGGAAGAGTTGGAGAACAGGAAATGACAACAGCAACAATTTGAAACTGTACAACTCGCAACTTACAATACTTTACAACGATGATTCATTCTTCAAATTCACCAATGATGCCTTTGTTGTTTCGTTTGAAGAAGGCACTCTTCTTGCTTTCTTTTCAGAACTACTTTAATAATACATCACATGAATGTTTTTGATTCTCGTCAACAATCTTCAACCGAAACGGTGTCATATTCTGATAACTCCAAGGAACTTACTTCTCAAGCAACAATTGCACGCAGTAGTTGTTCCTGATGCAACTTATCCAAAGTTATACGAGTGTCATTGAAATCAAGCAAACATGTCGTTAGCCTAGATCTAACATTGAAATCAAACAAATTCTGTCTGAATTAACTCAACCATGTAATTACAACAGTGCATAACTACCAGCAAGTATGGCAGAAAACACAAAATAGCTATAAAGGCAACAAAAAATTCCAGCAACATTCGTGAAAAAGCAACCCCAAGAATATATACTTTTCAACAAGTACTGTACTTAGTTAAAAGCAAAGACTTCCTAAGACCTCTTGGTCTTAGATTCAACATAGTTCCATGTTCCATAAATTTCATCAATCTCACATTGAATTTTCTTGCGGAGGGGCGTTGTACAGAAAACTCAAGCTTAATATTAGTTCCAACGTCATTTTTTTTTTTCATCTTTAGACACAACGTGGAATACGCTACGTCACACGAAAAGTCAGCTATTCATTAAACAATCTTGCTACGAACAAGGAGAAGGCTTTGGAACCAGCAAGCAGGAAAAAAATCTTGAAATCTGGACGAATTTTCGCTAGCAATGGGGTCACCGGCTACTATTCCCTTGGGTTCCTTTGGATGTCAGGACAACCAGTTGGTGCCACTTTATACATAGGGTGAAAATGTTATCAGTGACAAATAGCTTCAACTAGATGTCCCTATAATACAAACATCAGCCGAAAGATAAGGTGCGTAAAATGTACACATAGATCACCCTTTTCGAATGCTCTCAGCAGTAATTGGCAAGGGAAGATCAGAGATGGGCGAAAAAGACTAGAATGGAAATGCGTTTTGTTTATGGGGTGAATACCCTAATCAATGCGACAGAAAGAGAGAACCAGGTTTGAGTATCCAACCGAAGCATCCGATGTGTGACAAGATTGATTCAAGCTAAATTGCAGAACCTTTGGACCCAAAAATGAAAACGGAACGATGTGAAGAAAAAAGCTCGGCTATACATCAACTTGCAAGAATCTGTTTTGAATACAACAGCAGAATTTAAAAATGACTGAAAGTGGTCAAACAATACAAGAATCTAAGCTATCCAAGAATTCAACAAATTCTGATATAACTATAATAGTAAGAATCTGATATAACTATAATACAAGGTATCGGTAAGAATCCATCAATCTTAGCGGACCCATGCTACAGAATCAATCTCGTCCCTGGCCGCTTTATACAACTCGAGCCTTTTTGCAAATTGCTGCCTCCTCTCCATCAACGCAGGGTCTTCATCCAACAACAGAGAAAGCTGCTTACCCTGAAATAGAGGCCAGAAATAGTAGTCAACCACCAGCTCAAATTTATCAAGACACAACATATAAAATATAGATTTTCTCTCTATTCAGTACGGCTACCCAGTTGAGCACACTTGGCGCACACAAGCCTCGTACATGGATTGGTCAGGCTTAAGAACACCAGTGCAGAGTTACAATTCCTTCAAAGAATTGCTCTCACTTTTAAGTACATTATTGTCAATGATTCATGCTTATCCGGACCACTCAAAACAAAACCCTTCAATGGGATTCTCCTAGTATTTACAACTAGCATATAACATGTTCAAAGATCATGGAAAAGAAGGTTAAACAATATATAAATGACGCTCCAAGCTGAGAGAGAGAGAGAGAGAGAGAGAGAGAGAGAGAGAGAGAGAGAGAGAGAGAGTACCTCTTTCTTTCCTATTTGTACATAGAAGTGGTTTAACAATGACATTTTAGCCTCCCTAACTTGACAATAAACCACAGCCTTGGGAATTGTGTTCTTCAGGGTCTCCGAAACCATGCCCACATAAGAGGACACAGTTGAGCCTATCCTCCTAAAGTGTCCCTCTGTATACCGATCCGTAGTTGAGGCTGCATTTGCCCCTTTTTCCACTTCCTGAGGAAGTCTTCTAAAGAAATCCACAGTCAAATATGACGATTCCATGTCCACCAATCGAATTACTGTCTTCTTACCATCGTCACGGAACCTTTCCAAGGCCTCATTAGCAGCAGCAGCTATTTCAGCTTGAAGAGTTGGAAAGCGCTTCAACTCCTACATCGTCACAAACATCAATATTTTGCTCCAAGTGACAAAACACCAGTACTTACAAAAGTAATAGCCATTAGTAATTTCCCAGAATTTTACCTGAGTTTCTCCTATTGACTTTCTTACAAGTTCTTTCAGGACAAAGTGAACCTACAGTACAGTAGCTATATCAGTCGGATGAAATTTTCCCAGGTAGATATTTTGACAATTTCGCAAACTTGAAATGCAAAATCCAGAAGAAACTTGACAACAAGTGATAAAGTGAAATGACAGCATACAGCATCCACAGACGCTTCCGCAGGGCCTCTGAAATAATTAAGTGCCCCATCAATTAGGCGCCGGTAACCTTGCTCAGGAGCAATCAAGTGTGGCTGATAACCGTCTGCTTCTGAGACCACTTTCCTTACATTCTGTAGAGAAAGATGCCGATCAAATGGAAGCTTCCTTAAAGCAGCAGGAAGCTGGTTGTCAAAGACTCCATAAATTCGATCACCTCCAGGCCGCCTGAATTCCAAGAAAGAAAACCAAAAAGACAATGTCTTATATTACAGGCATGCAATAACAATTAAATAGTGGGTCTTGCTGAAGATAATAAAACTGGTCGAAAAGTGTTGATCTACTTAGACAACTAATTAAGACAGTAAATTTGTTGGAAGAAAAGATTACATATCTAAAACGCAGTGTGCTTAAAGGTTTATCTGTTACATAAACAACTCATATACCAAAGAAAGATTCAGGCCAGAAATGAACTGGGTTCAGCCTCATTATTAATGTTCCAGAAACCAACAGTTGGTTTAATCATCTCTAGCTCCAGCAAGTCACATCTGACTCATGATATATGAACGAGACTACTCTCAAGAGAAAGGCCAGCCTCCAGTACCTTAGTTGTGAAGAAGAATAGGTTCAAATTTTTATACCATGAGATATCCAAGCAAGCTCAAAGCACAAAATGAGCTCAATGATAAAATACTATATCTCCTCCAATCATATGCTAAGCCAGACAGCATGTTATGACGGATCTCATAGAAGCTGCTTACAGAAAAAACAGTAGTCCAGAAAACAATGACAACTAGAAATAGAAAAGTTTACAAATGTTTTACCCTCCATCCAAGTGCTCCTTGAAAATTCGGTCAAATGCACGGCAAAGCTCCAAGATAGCGTATAATTGAGCCTAAAATATCACAGATTAATAAGGGACTAGCAACGCACCTTCTTTACCCTCAAAGAACCAAAAAAGAAAAAAAATAAATTACAATAGCTTCAAGCCACTCACCCCTGCATCAACAGCAATAGGTCTACCAAGATGATCCATCTCTGACTCAAGTTCCTCAATGGTTTTGTTTATCAAAGATGTTATACTAGGAATCCGAGCCCTAATCACAGATTCCAGGTGCTAGAAAAAAACAAGATAATAACATCAGTATGATCTCCTAAACATAACCATCACAATACGGATTGAAGCTAAACAAAATGAAACCTTTGAGAGAAGCTTTGCAAGATACTCCGAACCCATTTTACTAGCCAAGTGTCCATAGTCAGGACTGGTTGCAAAGTACTCCCGCTCCTTGCGCCTTGCAACAATCATGTCAACATTTTTGTTGATGTCAGCTTGTGACCGGTTCACAATTCCAACCCAAGGATGTTGCAGTCGGTAAGATCTGCCTTCAAGGACCTAAGAGGATAAAAAGTATTTACAAAGTTAAGTAACTATTTAGAAAAATTTATTATGTCCAAATAAGAAATAGCTTTCAAAAACTGATTAAAACCTTTTTCCTTATTTACTTCAAGTCAATCAAAGATTAATTATTTGCCTGGGACTATAAATTCAATAAAAATTGCTAACAATCAAACACTAAGCTAAACCTGGCCAAAATGAATGTATCACCCACAGACAGTGCAATCATACACACGCACACAAGGATCAGTATGCAAGTGAATGAAGCATTATTCTTATTTCCTTGGGACACCTAATGCAACAAAAATGCCCACACTTGAACACAAACCAGATCATCATGAGCATATTAACCCACCGACACACTCAAAGCCTGTGTGCTTATGTGTGTGTGTGAGTGAGAGAGAGAGAGAGAGAGAGAGAGAGGGAGAGAGAGCTTACATCAAGTGCATTAGTTCCTTTGTCCATCAAATCTAGCTTTGTCAGCACACCAAATGTACGGTCACCTGTACAATTTACAAGCAAGGACTCATAAGGCAAGGCTAAACAGAGGGCAATCTTACAAAGAGGAATTCAGAAAAGGCAGCAAAACCAAGAGACAAGTAAAAAATAGAAAAAGCACAAGAAGCATACCAGTAGGATCTACCTCCCTCGCAAGTTTGATAGCATCTGAAGTGGCAATATCTTGGTTGGCTGGAGATATTGCTAATATGATACAATTGGGCTACAGAAAGAGTATTATCATCAATTAGACATGGATAATCTGCCAGTGTTATATTTTCACATGAAAACTGAAGAAATATCTAAGATAGGGAGAGAACAACCAAAAAAATTCGATGCTACAAAGGCCAATGGAATCAGATTCCAGTAAAGAACAATGCTTGTCAAAAGGAAGAAACCTTAGATGCATAAAAAAGGAACAGGTAACAGGATCAATCCACAAAAGGGGTTGACAAAGTCTCTTTAAAAAAAAAAAAAATTAATAATACCCTAACACTAACAGAATGATTAGTTTGGTGTCCATCATACGACAATTCTACATGGGAAAAATTGAACGATTTACTCAGTGTCATCCTCTAGCACATAACAATATTGTCTCTTTGAAGAATTAAAAACACAAGTAGATCTTGTGACAAGAATCAGGAACGAAACACAATAGGCAGAAAGAAGAAACTTCCTCTAACAAATCTAAACCTACAAAGATCTATCCATCAAGTGCCTAGTTCCTATGGAGTCCACATGGGACTCGACAGTTATTTTCCCAAATTCCTACAAACTGCTTTTGTCATAATGCTATGAACAATAAAAGACCTCAATTCCGTTCATAAATCTCAAATTTAATTATGATCACTTTGTTCAATAGGGGTAAAAGGTGCCCCCCCGAGGTACTTACTGAAAAGTTAGAAAAGGTGGGCAACTATTTGCACTGGAAAAACATAAATATGGCACAGACAAAATGCTCTACCCTCACTGTAGAAAGATATCCCATTTATTTAATAAGAGAGCCACCCTCACCTTCTCAACATAAGATCGAACCATGCCTTCAATATCTTCAACAATACTTTCAGGTTGTCCTTCTGAGAGGGGAAATACAATAACTGTCTTAGAAACGACTGAAATATAAAATCATTCTCAAAAGTTGAACCAGGTATATAACATACCAACAGCAACTTTTGTCAAACCAGGAAGATCAATCAGGGTTAAGTTGACAACTGCCATACGAAGAAAAACAAGAAACTGTCAGAGAAAAAAAAAGTTAATAAAATGGGAATTGGAAAAGGGTATTTACTTCTGTTCCGACTTCATTCTGTGTGAAGCCACGTGATACAAGGCATCACGAAAAGATAAAAACTTAAATGCAATTAGAGAATATATTAAACTAAGAAGAAGTTAATATATTGATTGTGGAGGATACCTCAGTAGCAATTCTTTTAGGCATCCTAAATATTCCTCAGGAATACACAATACTACAATCTAGACACATCTTAGCGTTCTAAGAAATGTTATATATATCCATTCTTGTGCTCCTAACAGCCAGAGAAACCAATTTCTTGTCTATGCTTTCTCTTTCCTTTTTCTACATTTTCTTCCAAAAAAGCAGGGCAAAGGGAGGAGCCAATGCAAAGGTGAACCAATTAAAATAAAAATTTATTAGAAAGATATTAAATCTTCCACAGAGAAGTCAAATAGAAGAGTTGGAATTCAAAGTAGCACCACCAGACTTGAGTGGAATACATGTAGATATAGTTTTGTTCTCAAGCAACTATTAAACACACTATTATTTTCAAGGGTGAGAGAAGATATACACACAAAATTGGACGTATTGCATCAACTTTCTGAAGCATCACAGGAGAGGTTCAAATTTTATCTTTAGAATCAAAGTATCTTTTTCTTTTCAAATTCAAAATACATCAGATGCAACTAACTAACATTGGAAAAACATATGTTACTGGATGCACATGAAACTGCCAAGGGTATTAATGATACAAGCATCATACATGCATGCAGCAAAAACTGAGATCTTATTGGAGAAGGCACGGCTCTTCACATGAAAAACAAAACAAACCACAGATTCTGCAAGAACTATGTCATTCACTGATAGTACTTAGAGCAGCGCATAAATTTTTAGAAAGGACAACACCAGAACACAAACGAACGAACTCCAGGAGTTGCAAAAATACAAATTAGAACTCCAAGGACATTCATTAAGAACAGTAATCCAAACGGCAAGTGTTTTAAGAAAGTCATCAAATGAAAAAACCAAAAAGAAAAGAAAAAAAAAAAACTATTAGCAACTCACCATTTGGAGAGTAGATACTGAGATGAATAGGAATCGGAGATATCTGTTTCGTCTTCCCAGTAATTCTATCAGTCTCATCCTGAATTTCCTTGCGAACCACGGCTGGACAGAAAAATCAGAAGCCCAAATATCAGTTCCAATATCCTTTTTATCTTAGAGGCAACAGGTAATAAACTTCATAAGCTTAACGAAGTGAAACGTAATTGTCATAATCATGCGTTGAACAAGGATTTAAATATATCCCAACTACAAAAATTTTCAGGTTCATCAGTGGTAATTCCCAAAATACATGGTTGAGGAGGCTTTTGCCTCACTTACAAGAAGGTGGGGCAACCAAAGTAGCAACAACGTACAGCTCAACCCCCAACCGCCCTTTTCTTTTTTTCTTTTTTTCTGTGACAAGGAAACAACTAAGAGGAAAGGATATACACACCAAAATCAGTGAATTTCCTCCTAGGAAGGTGGAGGAACTCGGCGTACTCCTGTGATCCCTCGTCTGTCTTGTGAAGCTGCAACACCAACGGTCGTCTCGTAACGATGCCTGCGACAACCCAAATTCACAAATCACGAAGATTTGTGGTGATTACTAAAGACAAAATGACCGAGCAAATAAGCTTTTGAACCAAAGTCAATCCATGAAGGTTCACCTGATCCTCTTGGAAGAAAGTCACGCCCAACAATGCTCTCCAATACCGACGACTTCCCCGAACTCTGCTCTCATTCAAACAAAAACCAAATCAGGCCAAACTCAACGGTAGTTTCACTTCTCCTGCCTAATAAAATCATACTTTTATTTTATTTATTTATTTATTGTTAAAAGATACGATGTTCTCTCCTCTTAAGAATTGCTCATAAACCTCCTCCCCCCCCCCCCCCCCCCCCCCCCCTCTTCTCTCTCTCTCTCTCTCTCGGAAACGAAATCTCACTTTCCTCCCTAAACACTAGTTATTTTCGTTTCCCTTTTCTCTTTCTTTCCCTCCAAACTCTCCCAACTCCGGTAAGTTCAAAGAACCAAAAGAATAAAAGAAGAACGGAGAGAAAAGAAAAAGGGGAGCAAACGAGGAGGACCTGGCCACCGACAACGGCAACGGTGGGAAGAGCTTCCCAGAGAGATGAGAAAGCGTTGTTGTCTCCGCCATAGTCTCCGAGTACGGTGCAGGCCCTCTGGATTCGGTTCACCAAGCCGATCAAGCTCTCCATCGTCGTCATCGCGTCTCCAAATTCCACAGAGCCTCGTGCCTCTTACGGATAGTCAAAACCCCAGGCTTCCAGAAGCCCCCAGAACAAACGATACAAGCAAGCGCGAGAAGGGAATCTGACTTGGGACAGACGCTACCAGCTTTCCAAGACGCTACTAGCTTAGGACGAAGTTCGCAACTTATGTGCGACGTCTCGGACACGAGTCAAAGGCGAAGGAAAATGGAAATATCGCATATTAAGACGGTGCGCGCACCGTTGGGATTGGTGGGGTACAGTCGACAGTGATACGGTGCAGGCCTACCTTTCGGGAGTGGAACGCGTTTTCAAAATTTGAAATTTGAAGGTTCAATTAGAAAGAATCAGACCCGTGTGCGTTTGGCGGCCGTGGACCCCGAGAAGCGTCCCCAGTCAGAACGGTCCGAATGAGGACCACGGTGTTTCCTTATCGGGCCTTGCCCTTTCCGTCAGCAGGGAAAAAAAAATGCTGACATGGAATTGCCGCATCAGGGATTGCCGGGAGATTAGTCTACAGACAGCAAGCACCTAATTGCCTAGATTTTGTCTGCCTCCACGTTGGACCTATATGTTTCCGCCAGACAATTTTGGCGATTTAATATTATTGACTTCAGGCTCGTTAGTGCAGCTACAGAATTGGCCATCAATGCCTTCCGTAGCGCGTGGGAAAACCATGCCGAGGCATTTGTCCCCCAAAGTTAGAAAGCAATGGCCTTTTCGAAGTGCTACAGGTAATTATGGCAATTTACAAAAAGAGTTTACTTTTCATTCCCCTTTTTTCATCCTCCGACACAACTCGTTGTTTTTACTCTCTCTGAAACTCCCACTTGTCGTCTAAAAGTGTGCAGAAAATGAAGATTGAATTTGTTTGGGCCCTAGTAAACCGATGTGTCACATAATCAGATATAAACTGGCACCATTGACAAAAAGAATTTCTATTCCTCTCTTTTCAAACCCCACATCTTTTTCCATCATTTTCGCTATGAACTCCCCACTTATGATTTTAGTGTAAAGCAGCAAACAAAATCGACGATAATTCGCTCCAATAGATTATAATCCTCATGAAATTTTAAACAGAACCTGAATATTTTTTATACTTACAAGACTTTTCTTTTTCCTCATCTTGAAATTATTGGACTGCATAAAATCCTTGTATGCCTTTTTTGACCCGTTTTGAGTGCATCACAACCCATTTAAGGCCACGCAAGAGAGTTTACAATTGATCTTTCACAAGGCATTTGCATGCGAGATGGGAGCCCCACCCGAAGCATTGGTGATGTGGCAGCAGATTACGTATGCCATGCCCTATGTTCATGAGTTGCCGTTGCCGCACACAACCTTTACTAGGCCAACATAGAATAACGTTAAATGTGGATAACAAAATTTGGTTTGTTTCCCAAAAATCATGATGTAAAAAATTGCTTGCAGACACCTCGCACACGATTAAATGTGCATATAGTGCTTTACATGTAAATTAAGCTGGAATTTATTATATAAACACATGCTATAGTTCTGCTCAGTATATTGGGCGGGAGGTTGAGTAGGGGTTAGTCGTTCTTGAAAACCAATGTTGGGTACTCTGGACTCCACATGTTGTGCTTCACAAATTCCACAATCTCCTCCTGAAAAGCAGATGCAGTAACATCTAATGTCATGTGAAACATCGAAAGCCTCAGTTCAGAGATGTTCAAAATTCAACTGTTACTATTTTGAAAACCTCATATCACAGGTCTAAGAGTCGTACGGGGGACCAAATCTATCCCAACATCCACCTTTTAATTAATCAGGGTTAACTTCCTAAAAGCTCAGTTGGAGGGTTGCCATGTGTATATCAATTGCTTGTGTACTGATTCTACATGCCAACTATTAAACAACCTATAAAATGTACGAAACCGCCAAAATCTGAGAAAACGCCCAGGTCCTGAGGTTGTCCTCAGCATTTGCAGGGTAAAGCAAAAGATTTCAATTTGTTTCTCGTGGGCCTCCAACAGCTCCTAACAGCTCAAAAACATCTCATTTATCAACGATATTCACCATGTTATTATCTATGTTGTCTTGTTCCTGTCTACCGAACCAAGTTTCTGGTTCTTTTGTATTTTACTAAGCCTGGGGACAGCTGATGTACTTCAAAAAAGTCCACAAACTTCCATCATTGCCACTTTCCACATCAGTGTTAACGATTCTGCTACTTGGGTTCATTTACTGGTGTTGGATTGCTAGGTTAAAGAATGTTGGGTTTATTTGGATGGTATCTTGGAGGTAAACACAACTCAATGGAATGTCCCCTTCGCAATTTTGAACTTTCACATAAGTCTAAAGCCAGAATATCAAAAATTAATAGGAAAATTGATAAGACACCTACAATACGGTTGAAGCAATACCTACTACTCCTCCCATGAAAAAATAACTTAATCTACCATATGTTGCAGAAAATTTGTTAAGTAAACTCTTTCACTAATGCTGATGGATATCTTAGATAGAAAGCTAAAATGTGCTATGAAAGTGCTCCTTTGCAACTATGCAAGGCAGTCTTGGCCTTCAAGTTCATCTCATACCAGAATAAAATTCAAGTTCGCACCATTCAGCTGGCATCAGACAATTATACTTGAGTAAGATTTCTCATCATGAAAGATGTACCTGGCTAAGTCTCCGTAGTTCTCTGGCATCCACTCCACGGTATCCTTCTGCTAGGTCCTCGTCTATAGCTTCCTTTATCACAGCTGCAGCCACCTCCTTTGTAATATCTCGTATTCTGCCAACAAGAATTAGTTCAATAAATATGGTGGAAGACTGAAGTGAAGCCGCCGGACAGCCTCATTGTAAATGCTAAAGAAACAGAAAAGCAAAGGAAAGGGCTCGATTATGCACCTTGATGTTGAAGGGTATATAACCCCTTGGAGGACTTCCTCTTCGGTCATATATGCAGCTAGGCTGAGATTGCAATTGATTTCGAGAGGAATCAATATCAGCGGTTTAAGAACAAATCGTTTTGCTGGGTACCCTTCCCCATTCCCCATGTCCCTTACCCGTCACACGTTAGATCAAAGGTATCCACCTCATTAAGGAGTGGGGAGATACCGTCTGGCTAACCAGCTTATAGCACATACCACTAATCATTAAACTAGGGCTTTTACAACTATTGAAGCCTGTAAGTGATTAGTGATTCCAAACTCCAAATTACTAACACAGCTGTAAAACATCCAATTTTTACTTTCTACCAACGACATGCCAGAAGACTGCAAGCATAGACATGGACTACTTTTTGGTGAAATTGTTAGAATGTTCACCTCCTCCATTAAAACCAACTTAGAAGGGAAGGAAATTCTTCCATACATAAGGAGTCCAACAAAATAATATTTTGGCATTGTCGAACATAAAGTGAATTTCAACACGCCCCTATCCTAGGCACAGGAAAACACTTTGTACGGGGACCACCCAGATCCACAAGCAAAGGAGCGTCTCGCTTGAAACTTAGGGTCCCTCCCTTAAAATTGACTTCTAAGAAAGAGAAACACTTTCATATACAAGAAATGTAACATGCTAATATTTTAGCGGTGTTGAGCACTGGATTTCAACAGATAATATAATTCTCAAATTGCATAGAACTTTCATCCTATAAAAACAAATAGGGATAGATGATAAATACCACTCTGCTGCAGCCTGTAACATGCCATCAGAAATGATCCTAGAGCCAGATAGAAGAGTACCAAGTCCAATGCTGCATCAACGAAACAATTAGTCATATGAGAAATTAAATTACTGAAACACAGATGAAGTTTCCTTTTTGATAAAACTAACCCTGGAAATAGGTACATGTTGTTTCCCTGGTTGCAGTGGCCAATACGACCATTTTCTGCACAGTCAAAACGAGTCAAGGCTCTTAACTCAAAACAAAATAACTTGAAGAGAGTATGGATTGCACTATCAAAATCAGCATGAAAGATGTAGATAGACACAGTTCACGCATATAAGAAGAAAGCAAATGCAACAGTTTCATGAATAACAAGTTGTCCATTTTTGCTAACATCTTATGAGAATACCAGCTATATATTAATAGCAGTTTCTGCACTTCTGATGATGACAAAATGTAACCTTACAGTTTTAACAATTTTCAGCTCACGGATAACTTGAAAATTATACCACACTAATTGGATGCCTATACATATAGCAAACACAATAGCCAGAATACATACCCAGATCTACATCTTTGAATGGGCTCCCACTTGCAAAAATAATATTATCACCCACAATGGAGAACGCTTCTTTAGGGGTGCACTCAGCTGTCAAATTAAAAGAAAAAGGGAGGAAGGTAAGGAGAGGAAGTCAAAGTTTGGAAGAAAGCCGATTTACCAAACAATTTTTATCAACTATGAAGAAGGAAGAAAAGTGAAGAGTTGAACCATTCTTTGTAGGGTTTGACATTGCAAAGATGGCAGGTCTTGTCGATGTTGAGCCCTTAAGGGCTTCCAATACCTAAACATCAATTTTTCAAGAAAATAAATCACAGAAGTTAACAAATAGATAAGGACCTTGCAAAAATGGTTAAAATATGTATTGAAAAAAACGAGAGAGACGGGGAGAGAAACTGGCAGAAGACTATTTTGGAGAAGAGAAAGGAAAAGAGAAGAGAAAATACACAAAGATCTAAGCAGTTTGGCGTTAAACACCTATGTACAGCTACACAGCCCAAATTGCCACAATGGCTTTTGAAGCTCAAAACATTAGAAGAAAATCGTATGTATGAAGACATCTCAATAATATACTAATAAAAAGTTAACTATCGATTTATCACAATTAAATGTCGATCAGTGTAAAAAATCGCTCTTATGACACTGCTACAGAAATCAATTCCCCATGTGAAATATCCTCCAGATTGACCCTTGTCTCCTCTTTTTCATAGCCAGTAAGCCCAACGATTAAAATGAAGATCTTCTACCTCTCTCTCTCTCAGAAACCTGAACTTTATGGTGTCATCAGCGCATGCATATGTTGTACAGTACAAGCACGATGGGTTGTAGGAATTTAAGTTTCATGAACTCTTACAGCCATTTCGGTACAGGACCAGCTTGCCAATGTCCCCTGCCTTAATCATTTTGCAACTTGGGAGTTATTGAACCACTAAATAAGAGAAGAACCACAATGACGAGAAAGGCTAATTTCTGCTCATTTCATCCCAAAGTAAATTTCGTTCTTTCCTTTGAGGAACATCCCAAATTTAGTCTCCAACTTCTAAACAGTGGAAACGCTTAGTCTTTCAACCCTTACCTTCGTTTAAGAAATATGGCAAGTTTCCTTTCAAAAATCATGCTCACCCCTAATAGTAATTAAGTGTATTTTTAGGGACATAACTACATTTATCGCTTGTTATTAATAGCCATGCTATATAATGTCATATGTTAATGCTCCCAAAATGCAAAATGATCTCTAAAACAGAATCAAGAAAGGATACATCTCACAAAGAGTTTCAATCAACATC
The DNA here is from genome assembly GCA_028551475.1 of Casuarina equisetifolia. Classification (NCBI taxonomy): domain Eukaryota; kingdom Viridiplantae; phylum Streptophyta; class Magnoliopsida; order Fagales; family Casuarinaceae; genus Casuarina; species Casuarina equisetifolia. The sequence goes on from CM052358.1 coordinate 9,251,541, forward strand.
ACACGTCTATCCAAAAGCATGACCAACAATTCAAGTACCCAACCGCATGAATTAGATACCTCCTTTGAGAACAAGCCACCAACCGCAGATAACCCAAGAAGCACATCAGGCTTCACTTTCTCTACCTGATTAGCAAAGGTTATACAACATGATCAGTATAGTGGCAAGCAACGACAAAAGTAGGATCCTCAGCAGGGAGCATTCACAAATAATGAAATTTCTTCTGCTATTAAATTGACAAGTGGGTATCTCCATTAGTATAGACAAGAAACTTAATTATTAAAGGAACGCTAACCAAATTATGATCACAAACATGAATTTCAAACAAAATAGACAACATAAAATCTCATTTTTATTTAATTCCCTCCCTTCCACCTTTGGTACAGGATTATAATAAGTTGCTCAAGATAGAAAAGAAAACAAAGATTAAGTAAAGAAACAAAAGAGCTATAATGTTCACAGTTTCCAGTTGAGTGAGTAGCTACCCAAACTTTTGCTACCAGGAAGCTTCATGCTTAATAAAGAGGTATGAATATATGTTTAAAGAAGCCCTGGATTTAAATACCATTGCCTATAGGAATTTTCTAATTGCCAAACAAAGGAAATAGACCAAAAGAAATATGCAATTTCTTCTACATAGATGCATAATAACATCTTTGCATACCACTTCCACAAGACTTGCGCCTTCCCTCAAGCCCTGGCGATCAATTTCTTTGGCTTTCCTTGCAAATGGACGTGCATCTGGATCTATATGTTCACGTTCATCAGTGATTAGACCCTGTAGAAGACAAGAGTTTAATTACCATAAACAGCCAATTATGAATTATTTCCTTCAATATGCAACACAAGTTATGACTCGCTATCAAGGAAAATTGCATCAGATATTAATGTACCAATGATTCATGATAGAGACCAGCAAAACAAGAGGAAACCTCAGAACCATGATAAGTCCAAAGACAAAGCTTGGCAAACAATAATGTAAGAACACTGACATTCATAAAAATTACTTGATATAAGCACTGATAGAGGCACTCAGTGCTATAATAAGTATAATTCCGCTAGAAGAAGACAAATAGATTTGCTGCAATAAAAGGACTACATTTGCATCTAATCATTTGATTAAGTGAATATGAAGTAAAAGAACTAGACAGAGCACACTCCTTGAAATAACACTGCCAGTCGACATATCCAAATCGTAACATATAACTCATCCTCAGTTTTAGAATCACAGCAATTCAAATCACAGGTTAGACAACCAGTTGACACATCTTTGAGAAAACAAGTGATATTAGTCATTGACTTTCACCCATCATCACTGATATCGTACATATTTCTAAAGCATTATACAAAGATTGGCTAGAAAAGGAGACATATCCAATAAGCTTGAAGATTATGTAGCTATGATAAAACAACCTAAAGGTTTTGAAACGGGAAAGAACTTCCAAGATGAACTGGCATAGCAACCAGGTGATTGTCTTTTCACAATATCACCATTTACATAATCCACGTCTCTGATATGATACATAAATATGTAATATGCTAATGGAGAAAGCAAGTCAGGATCAAGCTACATAAGAAAGAAAACAAAACAGGTGGGGTGTGTGGGGGTGGGATGGCTAAGGTTAGTTCCCTGGCATTCCAGTCCACTTGAAAACCCCTGGAAAGAATTAGAAGCACAGGCGCAAAGCAGGTTTAGACTTTGAACCTCAAGGAATGGTCTATATTCAAGTCCAGTGCAATATAAACTTTTATATTGAACCAAAAACAGATTTGACATGTAATCACACTTTCCACTCTTCTAAAAATAAATTCTTAAAATTCCATTGATTTTAACACAAGCGTCACAAAATTTAAATTGTTTCTTAAACTCAGGCTTTCAGAATTAAAGAGTGACGTGATTATTAGCCTTTGGTTTATACATTGTCACATCTTCGACCATTATTAGGGCCTTGCATCACAGCTCACAGAACGTCAGGTTGCTGATAGTTTATTTATATCACATTGATCACGTAAATTCCTATACCTCAACGTTACTCTATCAGCTATTAAGATATGAGACTCATTATCTTATGGCCTAATACCAGATAAGATATTTTGGAGTTACTACATACCTTTGCGTCAACTACCCAGAATTGACTCCCAGCACTCTCAAAAGCAGATTCATTGTTTCCTAACATCCTTGCCATTGTTTTCCTTGCCGCATTAAGAACCCCTATTCCTGCACTGAAATAATAAAAGCATTAAGCAAAGAACCCTCAAAGTGGATATTGTGTGCTAAACGTGCAAGTGCTTCACTATTTGACCACAAAAAACACAACCAGTAGATTGTGTGATTATAGGTGTCGTAGGATAAAGTCAGGAAAGCAAGCACCAATATATAAGAATGTCAACTGAAATAACATGGGAACTTTGTCAAATAAGACTGCTTACAATATAAGGACAACAGCACCTGGAGCTTTGAAGAAATAAAATAACTAACAAAAGAATTTTATTGGAAATTGATATTAAAAAATTGCATCATAATGTTGACGACCAGAAGTGCCATTACGCAATGGATTACCCTTGTAATATTACTTATATAGCAAGTGCAAAAACCTTATTTGATGGTAGGGAAGCCAGTATGAATATGCTTCCACAAAACTCATTTGCTTGCTACAAATGTAATGTACTATATACACATAACAGATTGAAATAAACATCGTGAGCTGTCCCATAATAAAACCAGTTATTGCTGATATGTTCTTCTTGATTCTTCTTCTCTTTATATAATCTAAGATGGGAGAAGGAAGAGATAAGATGGGCCAACCAAAAATGTGGTCAGAGTCCAGCCACAATGACTGAATTAATTATCTTCATGCATAAGGATATTAAATTAGCTGTTAGAAAAGATGTAAAAATCATCATAAACCACCCTCTTCCTTTTCTCTTTACAATTGGAACTTTTGGATTATTATATGATGATTTTCTAACTTTCCATATGCGTAGAAGTTGAAAAAGATGCTGGACACATCTTTATCTCAATAACACCAAAAAGGATAATAAATGAGTAGATTGGAACAATGATAGAATATAATGAAACAGAACCACTTTAAGATCCCCTATGAAATGAGTATGGAATAGAGGCTGCCTTTAACAAAATCTTCAAAGTTTTCCTTATTTCTTTAGCAAAAATTGCCTTAACCATTTTTAATTGTTTGCCATGCCTAAACAATCCATTGGCACCATCATATTCAATTTAGTGACTTTGTTCATTCAGGACACTGACCTAGGGTAATTTCTTACACTTTCAAGTCCTTCAAACTACTTCAACAAACATAATTTTGAGTTGCAATCTTCGTTAGAAAATCCACTAAAACTTTAAATTATTTTGTTTATTGGTTTAAAATTTTGGAATAATTGTTAATTTGTCCAAATATCATAATAAGTGATACTAACTCCGAAATATTGATTCTACCCTATCTCTCATTCACTATGTAATCTAGATATTGGGACTTACCAATGAAAAGAGTTTCAATATTCATATTAAAGGGAACATTGAAATATACAAAGTAATTAAATTCATTATGTGTCAGATAGCTTAAGTGTTTGGGATCATTGATAACTTATTTTTCCACCCAACATAAATTAAACATCTTAATCAACCTTCTTTAAGTAGCAGATATTTTTATTAAAAAAGGAGAGCATTCAAGAAGTGTACAAAAGAATTTCTTAAAGAATTAAAGACAAGTATTATCAGAAATTGTTAACGAAAAGTGGACGTTTGCCCAGCTTCTCAGCCAATTTTTCTCCCATCTTGCATTCTTTTACCATTAACTTAGAATTCTCAAGTCCATACTTAATTTGATATGGTCTTTTATATATCATTGCTGATGTTGCCTTTTCCAAACTGCAGCTCCATGAACATTATGGCAAAAACGAATGTGTCATCCAAAAAAAAAAGAAAGAAAGAAAGAAAATGCACATCATTGTGCATGCCTTTGACAGCCCAAATTTCTGTGTCAGATGGATGAAGTTTTTCTTTAGCTAGAAGCGACCTCAGCATTTTCTTTATATAAACTAGTCTTCCTATTGTTATCAAATGAGTATAAACCTTCAAATGGTAGTTAGGAACAATTTTATTTCCTAGGATGAAGATTAAATATTTGGATTACATTCCATGACCAATTCTTCCAGCCATCAACTGCCTAAAAGAGAATATTCTTATCCTTATGGATAAAATGCCTAACCTTCCAGCACCAGCAACAACAATCTTTTGCTTTGGGAAGTCTATCATTGGCCTTCCTTGTGCTCTAACGGCTCCTAAAAGTCCAGCAATTGCAACTCCTGCTGTTCCCTGTAAGGTGAATTGACATCATATCATGCCACTAGTAACAGACACTAAGATTCAAATGTTGCAAGCCAATAAAAATTACCGTGGGTCTTGACTATAGCTCAGAATTTTAATCTAGAAGCATATACTCTTATATAATTAGAAAAATATAAAGAACATCTGCAATCAACAGTCACTTTGATTACAACATAAAGGTAATTCCATGTGAGGAACAATTGATACAAGTGCCACACCCAAAACTATGCTAAGATATGTCAATTGACTCTAGCACCTTTTTTAGTATTAAAAATGTTTTAATGAGAGTACGAATCTAGGACAAAATAGTCAAAAGAATAACGGACACATACTTCAATGACACCTACAAAAGGGATGGAACATTGCCGAACAAAGAAGAACACTTAAGAGTTCTAACTCCATAGTAGATGACAACTCAATAACATTAAAGTGGAACCATCTCCAAATTATCCACATAAGGCATACAGAGGCCACATTCCAGATCAAACTCATCTATACCATCCAAATAACCCATGCAATAGTATATATCAGTCACTTTCTGAAGCATCCACCCATTGAATCCCACATAACTATAACAAAATTAGCCACATGTCTTCAGCAACAATGCAATGGAGTAGCACAGAATAAAAACACTTGCCACACCATTTACACATACAGCGCAAGTCCACTACTGTGGTGTTCCTTTCTATTTAGTAGTCCATCTTATAGTTCTTCATAGTTCTGCTGTCTACCAAAACAACGAAACCAAGCTTTCTTGAAATCTTACTGCTGTAAAGAGCCCATCAAGTAGCTTGGCACAATGAAATATGTACAAACTTCAATTGACTACCACACTTCAGGTTCTGCTCTGAACTAGCTTTATCTCCTTAATCTAGTGACACTTGCACCAGCACATCTTAAGGCTCTGGACATGCCAAATTCGGAGGCCTGTTTTTAAAGCACCAATGCTTATAAGAATTCCTCTGGAAGCAATCGTTTTTGTATATGACTGGAGTTCAATTTTCCATGTCTTACAATAGTTTCCTAGTGGTGTCTCAGTGACACCTCACCAGAAAGGAAAATACTAGATTACGCAGAACCCAGTTGAGTCTCAAAAGATGTTTCTAACCCCCCCCCCCCCCAAAAAAAAAATTGGAGCATCCATATGGAGACAACGGTTATCTTCTGGAGATATATAATCAAAAAAAGGACACCAATTATGATAGTAATACTCAGCCATTCAATGGTCTTGGGAATGATTTTCTTACACACAAATCTATCATCAATCCAAATGTAAGCAACAGAGATGCAGTTTAATTATCATGATAAATGAATATTTTTGAGGTATAATGACTGAGACCTGTAATGTAACCAAGAAATCTCTTTACCTGGACATCATCATTAAACATTCTGTAGCTATTTCTATACCGCTGCAACAACTTAAAGGCCCACTTGCTTTGAAAATCTTCAAACTACACAAACCCAAGTTTCTTTAATCTTTGAAAAGAAAAAAAAATGAAAAAAGAAGTGATTATTCATGCAGTGTAGCTGCTAGAGACTAAAGCAACAGAGACAGACTTAAGTTACCTGCACAATCACATTGGGCCAACGGGTGAAAACTGCATTCATGAATTCATCAATGACAGCAATATATTCATCACCATCAAGACGATGTTCTTGCAAACCCAAATCTGGAAGTGAAGGATACAACGATCATTTATTTTTCTAGGGTACTGAAATTCATGTAAATGCTCAAAAAGAAAACAAAAAAAGCACCGATGAAAATGAATATACAGATTTCAAAAACCAAAGTCTTTTAGGTGAATTTAGCATTATTAAATCAACGATCTTTCATGCAACGGAGAACAGAGTCACTCAGCAGGGCTCGCACATGATAACTTCCCCAACCTCTGCCTGTGGTGACCGCTATATGTAGCAATGTGGGTTTTTGGAAATGCACATTTCTTAGTTGGTTCCTACTAGTCGTTTGGTATCTTCGTGAGATCCTCGTTCAGATACCACTTGATTAGTTTCAAATTTTATTATCTTTTCCCATCTAAACGTTCCACATATTGTGTTTCCCTGATGATAGTCTATTAGTTTTACTTATCTGTATTCTTGAGCAACAGCAGTTTCCTTGACGCATAATATGAGTGTTCCCTCTCTTTGAAGATTCACACTATGGTCTCTTCTCAAGTTTATATGAACTAAGATCGAACTTCCTCGGAGTATATTACATTGAATTCCAATCCTAATTATTACTTTATCACATTTCAGACCATACATGTAGTTGCAAAGGAATAGTAGTCATCCGTTAATAGTTGCTGCCCTTTGTTATTTGCTATATGAGAGCAAAAGCCACGCAATAGTAACAGGTTGGCATCTTGCACGCTAAAACCCAATGTTTTATCTAAAGTTACAATCTGCTTTTCCATCTCTATTTTACACTACTCCAAGAATCATTGGGTATCACTTTCTTTTTTTCCCCTAATCATTGGAAATTTAGAGGTAACTCCCAAGGGTTTGAATTGCGTATAGATAGTTTTTCTAGCTATCCAAAAGGAATTAAGTGTTACCATCTCCTAGGTATAATGCATCATTGAAGCATTAAAGTTACCTTCAATAGCAAGAAGTCTTACTTTTAGGATTCGAAGACATCTCTCTAACGGGAGATTTTAGGTAAATTTAGGTCTATGGGCAACCCAGGTTTACCTAGAAATCCCGAGAAGTTTGCTTTATACTTTTATTTTTTTCATATGAATATGGTAGACATTCTTCACGAGGCACTCTGATGGTCTAAAAGAGAATGGCAATCAGAACCCTAATAGGACACTCTAACCTACATTGCTCTTTAAAGCAAAAGAAGAAGCAGTCAAAATCTTAATATAGCATCCAGTGCTACAAACTTCTCTAAATAGAAAGAACTATTAGCAGTGATAATTAGGTAAAAAATTGTAAGGAAATAAAGAAACACTGTTCTTATCATACACATTAAATTTTGCTTCAAGTGTCCTTAATAATTTAGCTCTTAATTTTTCTTTACACTTCTGAATAATTATTATCCTTTTTGTGCTGCATCCTTCAATGAAAACTTTCAGCATGGAGTGGCGCATGTGAATTTTTTGGCCGTTCATGAATGTCTTACTAATCTATTATGGCATCTAATGAGAAACCAACCACAGATAAGTTAATCCCACTATCACAGTCATACAGGCAGTTGACATAAAAAGGCATCAAAGAGGAATAAAATTTGCATTATTCTCCGAAACAAGGACATTCATAGTTCTGGAAACGAGAGTTGAAAGTCTCAAGCACAAATATGTTAATAAAAGTAGAATAACTTTTTGTACAAGGAAAAATGGTGCAACCACAGTATCATCATGATCAGATGTACAAAGAAAGACTTACACATGGGGTCTTTGAGCAACTCCTCATTGTTAGTTCCCACATCAATCATGACAGGAAGTACCTATTGTAGGAGGATATCAAAAACCGGAAAAAGCCAGAAAAAAAGAGTATTCTTAGATAGTACTCAACAAGAAATCCATCAGCTGAGAGTAAGGCTTAGTTGAGTTGGGTTTATTTGAGTTCAGGTATTCATTAAAAAATCAAAATAAGAATAAATGTAAAGAACTCATTTAGAAGATAAATCGGCTAAGAATTAAACAGAACAGAAACTACTGGCAAGCACACTTTCAAAATTTTCATCCAAAAAGATAACGTTAGTATCTCTACCACTGACAAATACAACTCTTACACAGCTTATTAGAAATTACCAAAAACATGCCAAAAACTCTTAACTTCAAAATCTCCATCAGATATAAGTTTGTGGTCAATTATGTAACTTACAACTCAATGATGTCACTGGAACACCTTAACTGATACAGCAATTTGCAAACTGCAGAATTTACCCACTCTCAAAGGTATACATCAACAGCTACTCCATACTGAAGTTTACAAGTTAGTGCAAAAAGACCTCAAGCTAGGAGTTCTCCTACTTAAATTCAGTATAATTGGTAGGAATCACTTCAACTATCAGCAACAGAAGCAGGTTGATACTTCCCTCAACATACTGAACTATTCACCCCATGAACGTTTGATCAAAGTATAAAGATAGATTTGAAAAGAATTCCATCTTTGACTTACTCCATTCAGTTGCAACAGAAGGTTTGTCAAAACATTGTCAGAAAGAGAAATACACCAAATTGCTTCAAACAAATTTCCATCCAATTCATGCATCCTGAAAGAGTTTATTTATGCATATCTGATAACAGCATAATAACTGTGTTCAAGAAAGTAAGCATTTTGTGTTGTGTTTTTGGGCACATAAAAGCATTTTAAGAAGGCAAGAAATACCCTTTGAGGGTTTATCCCTGCGGCAGCAACATATAGATCAAGCTTCCCAATTGCAATTCCAATTCCTTGAACTCCAAGGTCTCCTAGACCCAGTATTCTACTTCCATCCGTGACAACAATCATATCAACCTGCAATAGTGAAGTTTGAATACTCAATAACTTATCAGAAAATTGGGAAGCGAGAGAGAGAGATTGATCTAATGCCTAATTTCTTTAAGAGAATGACCTGATCAGCCGGCCAATTATAAACCATAGACATCATTTCTCCACGATCTGCTGCACTGAAATACATTCCCCTTGGCCTTCGAAACAAACCACTGTAGTTCTGGCAAACCAGACCAACGGTAGGAGTATAAACTATAGGTGCATATTCTTCTATGTTGTCAATCAAAACCTGTCAATTTCAGGAGTGACTTCATGATGTGAGTTGTTAAACAATCATATCCATAAAGCAAAGTTGAATGAAGAGACCAACGTCAGTGGAAAGATTTATGACTGAGGGTATGGTCGTATGGTTGAAGTAGCATTGATGGTGCAGTTGTCGTCTGTTAACAGTACTACTGTTACAGAATTATGTTACATTCAAGCTCTTATTTGAAGTTTCATCAAAGCAGTAGAACCAGACTTCATCATGTCACCGTTATGTTTCCGTATGAAGGAAAAGATACTATTCTCCTAGCAAGGGAAAACCTATCTCTTTGTTTATAGTTGGGCTTTTCAGCAGCAGACTTTTTTTTCCCAACATGTCCTCTTTAATTTCCAGGAATTTTTTAGTTTTTACATTTCATTAGCATATGGGTAGGTCAACACATGAACCAGTACCTTCAAGAACCTGAGTTCGTCTTTTCCAACATCCAAGAAAATCAGCTCTGAATAAAATGGACATGAATCAACAAGGACCAAGCATCCTGACATGTTTCTATGAACCACATGTTTTGATGATAGAAAAAAGTGACAGCGAATGGTGACAGCATTACAGCAAAATGGGTTATCTGAAACGAAAGATATTGCAACAAATACCAACTTAAAACTTGACTAAAATACTAAAAATATGCTGGATGTTCAATAAATTCTACATTACACCCTAGAAAAGGTTAGCCTCCCACACAATATCCTCTAAATCATAACACTAGACCTTCTCTATTGTTCAGGTGTAACAATGAACACCCCAGGACAGAAAATGTTAGCAACTATCTCAGATAATCACTCAATTACGCAAAAACCTAAACATCAATTTCGAATAAATGCATATCAGCAAAGAGTATTTATGAAGGAGAAAAATTTCAACCCACCTTATAGTACATAGTCTCGTTTCTGTCATGCAAGCGGTTGAGTATCCGCCATTTCGCCAAAGCATTTGGATCAGATGGTCCATCTCTTGCATGAACTTCAAGTCTCTTCAAGTCAGCCACTGTTAATTCATGGAAATCAGAAGTGAATTAATATATATTTCACTTCCTTGCTCCATCACTGTCGAATGATGGATTCTTGTCTAGGTTGTCAGAATAAGATGGCTTACACCATAAAGCATCAATTGCTCTGCTTTAGTGTTGGCAAAGCAGATCAACTTCATTCATTTATAGGGCATGGAATGTACTTCCATCATGTCTCGCATGGACACTGGTGGTAAAGAAATAGGACTTTTTGAGGGAGAAGAGCTTTATATTGATAGAATCATATCTGCAATTGTCTGATCTCTTCTTTTTAGATGTCATTAGATGAAATGAGTCCGATCAATTTCACCAGAATTATCAGATTCATGTGAATTCACTATCCAGCCAGTGTGCATAAGTTGCTCCCTTGATTTTTTTCATACTGCCTTTGTTTTAGATTCTTTAATTTTATCTTTGCTTTTTAAAAAATAAAAGCAATTACTTAAGTCATCAACTCTAACATTGTATAGTTATCAATTTGCAAGTAAATCTATTAGGCCTCCAACGATAACATTGTAACCCGTACCTCTAACAGCACCGAATTGCTTTCCAGAGTAAGCTACAATGAGCCTTGAGTTTCAATTATTAATGTGACAAAATGTACAACGTCGGCACTAACAGCTAAACACATTAGCCCAAAAAACAAAAAAGAAAGAAGAAAAACTCACTGAATCGTTGGATTTGCTGCTCAGAAGACATAACATTCGGAGGTAGAAGTCCCCGAAGATCAAGACGATCACGTTCCGTCATGGAAAACGCTGTTCCCTAATTTGATAAGCATAAACTGTTTTAACTTACAAACTGTAAAAACCTACTTTGCTCAGTCAAGTAAAACAATTATCAACGGTAGGTTGCAGTCGGAAATCAAACACGGTTATACAGAGCGAAAAGAATCAGAGAGTTAGACGTAGTAATCACACTTACTTTGTTGAACCAAGGATCGTGAAGAATGTCAATACTGCGCTTGTGCACGATGGTGGGGCGCTGGCCCTCGGCCGTGGTGAAAGATCGGGCTCGCATCACTCCCGGACTACTACTAGTAATTTGTCTGAGCCGTTTGATCAGGGCCGAGGAAGCTCTGGCCTGATTGGAAAAGTTTGACATTCTTGAACTTCTTTTCCCTGATCTTAGCAAAAGATTCTGCGATCAAGCCCTATTCGAAGAAGTACAGGAGCATATGCGGAAAGAGTGGAGGAGGAAATGAGATGAAACCAGTCAAGACGCTACTACATTGGGCAGCGTCTTTCCAGCCCCTGGTTCCAACGGTAAATACGGCCTGACTGCCTCGCTTATTGCCCGGCACGATTCTTTTGCATTCCTGTAGTGTAGAAACGAGAAGCCAATGCTTTGACTTGCAAATGTGGATGACATTCCGGGGCGATTGGTAAAACGCGAATCCAGCGGTCCCCATCAAATCCAAAGACCTGTTAACGCGTGTGAGTATATTAAAATAAGGGCTAGCAGCTATACGAAATGCTACAGTTCTTTCGGGACATATCAGCGTTAAATGCGATCTCCACATATCAGCATCTTCACTGCCCACCATACCTGAAGATGCTTCAAGAAGTTTTAGATCTGTCATATCCTTCGCCTCCTCATGACCCACCTTGTTTTTTATCACTTTCTCACTTTTTATGGGAGCCAAAAACTTTTATAGATTATAAATTCAAATAAATTTATAAAAATTGAAGAAGGGCTAAAAATACATGTTAGTGGGTTTCCTAAGTGGTGCTTGCCCACTCATTGGGGTTCAAGATTACTCTGTGGATTGGAGATTACTGTAAAGTAGGAACCAGATACAGATAGACCAACAACATTGTATGGCGCATGCTAGCCTAGGTCTACTTCTAATGGTCGTTGCAGAACACCAGAACTAAAATTAGTCTTTAGATACCATGTACTAAAGAGATATGCTGCAACCACTCTTCAGCGCAAAAGAAACAAAGGCCCAGAGTCTGCCTCAACCGGCCGAGTGGAGCGTCAAACCGGCAAATCAGTTAAAAATAACGATCTTAGTTTAATATACATATATATATATATATACATATATATATATATATATATATATATATATATATATATATATATGTATGTATATGTATATATGTATGTATATATGTATATATATATCTTTATGTGTGTATGTACATACATATATACATACATATATGTATACACTTCCCAAATATTTTCAATTAGAAAATCATAAAGATATATTTCCCATTTGATGTAATTATCATGCCTTAAACATATCTGAAGTACTAGGATTGCGCATTACTATGAGCACCAAAAAAAGATTGTGACGCAAGATTATGCGGTGCCGTGAACAGTAGAAATTATTGCTAGAACTTGATATAGAAGAAGTTTAGATCAAAGAGGCTGAGAATAAACATTGGTAAAGGAGGAAAGGAAGTAGCAAGGAACTCGAACCAGTTGTGCTCGTCTTCTTTCTTAACTCTAGTTGCTTGACAATACAAACCGACGGGTGATGTATACTGCCTCCCTTCAACATCTTTGGTTGCATCCCCTTCTTATTAGTTTTTTCATATGTTTTGTAGACGAAGAAAGTCGTTAGCATATCTTGTTATTAACATTGTTCCTTTGATTTGTACTGATGGTATTACTATATTAAAGTTGGCTTCAGATATAATCAGACATGTCTTCAAGTGAAGCAGGAAGATGATATGCCAAAATTGTGGTCAAATCACTTTCAAATGACTAAAATATATCAGCTTAATTTTTTCCTACCATTTTTTTAATTTTGATATTTTTCATTCTTGGTCGCATCTCAAGCCAACTCAATATTATGGCTAAATAACAAGAAATGCTCAACGACGTTCTACACGTGGAAAATTTAACAGTATGTTTAGGATATTTTTTCACACCAAAAGAATTGATAACAGTACTAAAAAAATCCGATAGGTGGCTTCTATTATGAATTGCGATACGTGCATGCTTGATTGTGATAAGTGCATTCTTGATGGTGACACGTGCATGCTTCAGAATCGGAGCCGTTTACCTCTTCATAAATGACAACAATAAGTAGAAACAAGGTCTGAAACGCCTCCGCTCATTCAATCTGCAGTTTTCCTGATGTGGATTTTTGTGTCAGAGAAGGAGAGAGTTAAGGTTTTGCCTGCTTCTGAGGAGTATAGAGTAGAAAAAGCATCTAACTCCATCTTAGAAAGTAGTAGAATAGGGGGTAACGGATAACCATGAACTCAAAAATAACTATCTTTTTATCCAGAAGAAATCATTCACTGACCGTCCAGCAAACAAGAAAGCGCTAAAGCAGCTCCATAAGAAATGAATTCATGAGAAACAAAAAGATTAAAAAAAAAAGATACGGGAAAACACAGATAACTGTATGAGTCTTCCTCCCCTTCACTACAACTGTCACCTTCATCACCTCGAAAGGGTGACTGTTGGAACTCTAATAATTGCTTGGAATAACAGCTTCGCTGAAAGCCCCTTTTCGTGCTTGACTAATCTTACCGCTGAACTTAGCATAAAGAGTGGTTCGGTAGTTTTCCAGCGTCCTTGTCTTTGTTTCACCGTTAGGTACACTGGAATTTGGGCCTCTTAAATTTAGTTTTTAGTCCTGGTTTTACAGTAGTTGCCTCGTGTCTTTGCATTTTAAATTGAAGCGATAATCCCATTTCCAGACGGAAAAGACGGTTACAACTTTAAATTCAAGCCACTCTTTTCCTCGCCGACGCTTACTTGAACAGGAACTCGAGTCCTCTAAACTTTGACCTTAATGTTGTTCAATGAAGCTCTGTTAGGACGTTACCTCAGCATTTTAAATTGTAAGTGATGAAGAAAAGTCAGTAACCTTTCTTGCGTTCTGGGTTAGAATTTTTGGTATCTTTGACTGTCTCCGCGTGGAGCACTGTGAAAGATGGAGACTTGGGATGGATTAGACGGACGAATGGAAACCGAAGGTGCCACCATCCCATGCTTGACAATACATAGCTTTGGGCACTGAAAAGAAACCTTCTCAAAAAAAAAAAAAAAAGGTTGGCTTTTTCTTCAACGGATTGGGAGCCCGTCGTCAATGCTTGAGGGGCATCAACATTATGTCTGAACCATCCATCATGGAAACCTAATATTGGAACAAGAGAGAAAAAATCCTAACATCTCCCAACAGCGCCATCTACAATAAGACCGATGGAATCCTCTTCACGTTGATGAGTTCGGAAGAGAAAAGAATAAGAGCGATGACTTGTTATAGGAAATGGCCAACAATCTAAAAATGATACATCATCACACCTTAACCAGATAGTGTAGGATAATCCATCAACGCCAATCAGGAACGGGGAGAGAAGAAGACCACATTTTGCACGGAAAATTCCTATCATCTCTCCCCTGCGGTGTTCTGAGCCCTACGGTTTTGCGGTTCTCATGTGTATCGCACCAGCCTAACTACCAACTGGGGAAACAAAGAAGAAAGAAAAAAGGACTAAAATCATTAGTTTTGCTTCGGGCTTACGGAACTAGAAGAGTACTTGACAATAAAGAGGACAAGGAAGATGGCCCACTTGACGCAAAAGAAAAACACCTCTCCGGAATAACTCCGGAATAACACCGGAATAAAACTGCTCCCTCAAACTATTTCCCAGGAGGAACGTTTCTGAAAACCTAAGCATTTTTTCACTTCCCTCTGGGTTTTTACCTCCAGAAAGTTTTAGCCCACAAAAGCAGCGATTCCATCAAGAACCGAAGGTGTTTCCTTTGTTAGGAATTAATATGGTTAAAAGTAAACTACTTTGATGAGGCTACATCAGCATTCAAGCAACGGCTAAGATTGAAGCAAGGTTGAGTGCTGGAAAAGTTTTAGTACTCACAGCTTTCTTTAAATAATGACCTTCCGTGTAAGAAAGAAGTTGAGAAAAACAAGTTGAAGAAATAAAAAAGCTTAGGAGATACGTTCTCCATTGGTGAGGAGGAGCTATGTAGCCCTCTAGAGAATAGCTAGCTCTTGGTGTTATACCGTAAGAGCATCTCTTTTAATTATGTAAAAGTTTTTGTTGTAATTTTTATGTTTACAGATCTGTATGCATTTTATGAAACCCTTGTTAATTTATTTGTAGCTTTTTGTAAACTTTTAAGTCAAATACTTAGAATGAACGGCCATGAGCCATCATTTAAGATTTCTCTGAGTACTCTCTTTTACAATTAACCAGATCTAACAGTGGTATTAGAGCTAAGTTGGTTGTAACTAAGAGTATTGGTTTTGTCTGAAGAAAAAAAATCTTCGATGGGCGTCTTTGTTCTAGTGCAGATTCCAATTGGATCTAGGCGAGTTCTTGAACTATAAAGAGCACCTGTTGCATGTTTTTAGGAGCTCTAGTCATTGAACTATAAGGAGCATCATTTGTATTGTTTTAAAAAGGAAAAGGAGGTAGAGAAGTGCTATCTCTATATCACCTACAGGATGGTTAGAAAGAGGGCAGAGAAGTGCTGCCCATTTTTTTTTTTTTTAAAAAAAGGTAGAGAAGTGCTATCTATTTGAAAATCAAGAGGTTCGGTTTGCTTGTCTTGATCTTATATGTCCTTTTGGAATTGGGAGATGTTTTAAATGCAACCATTTGAGATATTTTGAGATAGTGTGATGTTTGTTTGGTGGCTAGCCCTGATGAAAGTGTTGAGAAAATTGTAAAGGAAGAAATTCAATGGGAAACCAATTATGAGGTTGCCGTTTTTCCCTAGTTGAAAGGTTTTGAAAAAAAATTGAGAAATCTTTGGGCAGTGTGTGAAAAATTTGATTGTTGCCCTTTAGATGTTTGTGTTGTGGGAAGCTGATAGATCAAGTTTGCTTACCAGTAAATCAAAATTTTTAGAGGGCATCAATTGGGTTGAACTATAAGTTGATATGATTATTTGGCGTGAGAAAAGGGAGTCTCGAGAATGATCCACCTTTATACCAGAATGTGGAAATGAGAAGCCCATTTCAGAGATATTAATGACTCTTACCTTATTATATAATCCGAGTGTTTGTATTATTGCTTGTTTGGAAGGCTCGATGTTTTTCCCTTAGAAAACTCTCTTGATCAAGGTGAAATATTTTAAAGAAGACTTGGTGTGGTTGAAGGAGAAGTTTCGAGGAAGAGTTAAGGTAAAGAGTAATTTCATGATGTTTGGGTGCGTGAGATAGCTAGAAAAAGGAAAAGGTTTGAGAAGTAGTTTATTAAATGGTTGGACTGTAAGAAATTGTTCAGAGGGTCATTGTATATGGGTAATATGATTTTTCTTATAAGTCTTTTATTCAAATTTGTGATGAGGTCCCAAAATGCTTATGTATTCTTGGACAATGAAGATGTTAGTACAAATCATGATGTGGGGAGCAATATGACAAATGGGGTAGCATACGTACCAATTTACCTGAGACAAAAGGATGTTTCCATCCTATACTGTAGTTTCCTATTTGTGTTAATTCAGGAAGGGTAACTATGCACTATTTGTGATCTTGCAATCATTGGGGCAAATGTTTATGGGGTTGTTATATTCTCCTTCCTAGATATGATAATGAAGATACAAGATCAAGAGTTTAACAAACTTTCTTTATCATCTTTTTGGCAGTAAAAGTGACCATGCTGATTGGTTTATATCTCCAAGTAAGAGTTGATTTATAGCTAATTTAATTATGGAAGTATGCTTTTACTACTCAAAAGAAAAGCTTGGGTAAAAGTTAGTGGACCTCACTTGGTGGAGATCTCTAGTTTAGTTATGACTTACAATGTTTTTGGAAGAAATGGGTGATAGCACACTTTGAGTCTTGGATGTCCATGAGAAAGTCTCTAATGTTTCTTCCATGAAAAAGAAAAAAGAAAACAAGTGAAAATACTGTTGTTGCTGGTAAGTTAAGTTTGTCAGGAAGTAGCTGCTAGTCATGAGAAAGTTGAAGATTTGTGACTATAGTGGTCAACTCTGTGAAGATAGAACTTGTTGCATAATAAGGCGAGTCCAAAAGCTACTTAATTTCCTAAGCTATGGATAGAATAATTCTTGTAGCGGTGTTTAGAAAGTGTGGCAGAAAATATGTAGTCTTGGTTAAGAGAGTTGTAGTTAAAGACCATCATTTGAAGAAGTCCATGGGGCTCACAAGTTTGTAGTTAGTGAGGTTATAGATTTAAAGAAATCGTTTTGGAAAAAGGTGTGTATTAAAGTCATGGAGGAGAAGCTATTAACAAGGGAACTTTCTTGTCAAAGCTTTGTCAAGAAATAGGTTTGAAGCTTGACAAAGAATGTTGGGTTACTTTTAACCATATTAAGGAGGAGTGTTAGGAATTAATATGGTTAAAAGTAAACCACTTTGATGAGGCTACATCAGCATGTAAGCAACGGCTAAGATTGAAGTAAGGTTGAGTGCTGGAAAAATTTTAGTGCTGACAACTCTTTTTAAAGAATAACCTTTCGTATAAGAAAGAAGTTGAGAAAAATAAGTTGAAGAAATAGAAAAGCTTGGGAGATATGTTCTCTATTGGTGAGGAGGAGCTATGTAGCCCTCTAGAGAATAGCTCTTGGTGTTATACCATAAGAGCATCTATTTCAATTATGTAAAAGTTTCCGCTATAATTTTTATGTTTACAGATCTGTATGCGTTTTATGAAATCTTTGTTAATTTATTTGTAGCTTTTTGTAAGCTTTTAAGTCAAGTGCTTAGAATGAATGACCATGAGCCATCATTTGAGTTTTCTTTGAGTACTCTCTTTTACAATTAACTAGATCCAACATCCTTTAGGGTTTCATTTATTCGTTGAAATCAGTTCAAAGAGAAAAGGTAGTGTTAATGCTCCTGGTGTTGAGGAATAGCTATGTTTAGACGGAGGACTAGGGATAGGGGATCAGAAGAGTGATGCATGATAGAGAGACTGATAAGGTGGCGGATGCGGAGAAGACACACCGTTGTTCCTCTGTCAGCGATCATGTATACTCGATAGAACCTACGTATACACCGAAACAGATTCGTCTTAAAGAAGAAGATGTCAGAGGCGGATATGAGCTCAGAACAACATTCCTTATACGTACACAACAATCCATTCACCGACCAATCTGCCAAGAACGAAGGGCTAAAGCAACGCTAAAAAAGCTTAAGTTTGCAGCTCCCAAGAAACACGTTCATGAACCAGAAAAAAAAAAAACGGATGGCGTAAAACATAGCTACGAATATGACTCAAGTAACAACACTTTACCCTCAGCAAACAATTCACTCTTTGCACTGCTGAGATGGTGGACCTAATACCACTGCAGAACAATTTCCTCGAGGTCAGCTGCTTGGGTAACACCTTCGGGAGCCTCATGGTCAACAACTTCGAAAGCTGCTGGGGCAACTGGTTCGAGACCTACTGGGGCAACAGGTCCGTGAGCCACTGGGGCAACAGGTCCAAGAGCCACTGTGTTACGGGCCACAGTCACAGCAGACGTGGCGTATGAGGCTTAAGAGGTCACGTGTCTTTTGATAATCATGGAAGGAGTAGGATATAGTGTAGCGTCAGAATAGCAGCCATCATTAGCTGAAAGAGCAGACGGAAGTGTGCAGGTTTTTGTAAGCAGAAGCGTGGGAGATGGCGTGCACCTATTTTGATTAGTTGTCTTGTTCCCATTAAAGGCTAGCGTGTAGTTGTCTTTTATCTCATTAATAGTTAACGTGCAATGTCTTGATATCCATTAAGACACTGTCTTATGGAATCACGCTAGGTGGTCTTTATAAGGGAAAGTTAGAAGGAGTTGTAAGCATCGGGATTTTAATGAAAAGTTAAGGAGTTGCTTCCCTCCCAACGAAGCGCACTGTCCTAAGGATTTCCATCCTGGGTGCTAAGAAAAAGAGGTTTGCCGACCTCTTTTCAGAGGGTCCGGTTCTTAACCGCCCAGTCACACGTTCCCAGCTCCAAGTTCCTAACAAATTGATTCCCTCCTTCCAAATCTAGACCTTGCCCCCAAGGTCAGCTTCCGGGAAGCGAGTTTGTAGATCTTTAATATCTTCCCAAGTAGCTTCGGCTGGAGTCAGACCCTGCCAGTGGACCAGAACTTGCGGGCGCCTTTTCCACACTCGGTGTTCCAAGATAGCTTGAGGTTGTGCTGAGGGGACTTGCCCAGGGATGTAACACGGTAATTCCAGCTGAACTTCAATATTGCTACCGACACAACGTTTTAGGGAGGACACATGGAACACAGGATGGATCCGAGACTCTGGTGGGAAGGCCAACTTGTAGGCAACTTGGCCGATACGCTGTAGTACTTCAAAGGGGCCATAGTAACGTGGTCTGAATTTAGAAGCTTTCCGTAAAGCGACTGAAGTTTGACGATAGGGCTTTAACCGAAGATAAACCTTATCCCCAACAGCAAATTCTTCCGCCCGATGATGTTTATCATAGACCAGCTTCATTCTTTCTTGAGCTTCACGTAGGTTCTCCTTTATGATCTTCAAGGCAGCATCTCGTTCGGCCAACTCTCGACCCACTGCTTCAACTCGTGTTGTGCCAGGAACATACTGCAATAATGTGGGTGGGGGTTTTCCGTATAAAACCTGATAAGGAGAGACCTTAGTGCTGCTGTGGACGGACGTGTTGTGTACGAACTCAGCCCAAGCTAGCCACTTTGTCCAATCTTCTGGCTTGTCTCCAGTGAGGCAGCGTAAATACTGCTCAAGTGACCGATTCACCACCTCCGTTTGGCCATCCGTTTGGGGATGATATGCAGAGGAGAAATTGAAACGAGTGCCTTGGAGTTGGAATAGTTCTTGCCAGAAGAGACTGGTAAAAATTGATCTGCGATCACAGACGATCGTTTGGGGAAGGCCATAATGCTTGAATATTTCATGAAAGAACAGGTGAGCCACTGAGCGAGCAGTATAGGGGTGGGTGAGGGGTAAAAACTGGACATACTTGGAAAGTCGATCGACGATGACCAAGATGGAGTTCTTCCCATTAGACTGGGGAAGACCATCAATAAAATCCATGGAAATGGATGACCAAACTGCTTCTGGGATTGGCAATGGTTGTAAGAGTCCCCCTGGAGCTCGATTATCTGCCTTCTGGGTTTGGCAAATGTGGCAGCTTCGAATGTAGTGTTTGACGTCTTTCGAGAGGCCCTTCCAAAAGAACACCCCCTTCACGCGCTCAAGAGTTTTCTGCAGTCCCTCGTGAGCCATCCCATGAAATTCTTGGATAATTGGCTGGGTTAAAAGAGAATTTGGAGCCAAGTAGATGCGACCTTTAAAAAATAATAAGCCTTCTTTGTAAACCCACGGGCCCACGACTTCTCCAGTTTGAATGCGGTTGATTAATGCAAGCATATCGACATTTTGTTGGTGGTCTTCCTTGATTGCCTCTACCCATACGGGAATTGGCGAAGATATTGCATAAATGCTTGACTCAAAGGAAGCAGTGCTGGCAACAATTAGTTCCCCATTGAGCTTGTGGTTGGGACCCAATAAAGTGACTTTTTCTTGCATTAACGGGGTCTGGCTGGGGGCCTGGAAACTCCAATTGAGGTGACTTGCGGACATGTCTGGTTGTCGAGATAATGCGTCAGCTACCCCGTTTTGCTTGCCTGGTTTATACTCGATGCTGAAGTTGTACCCCATCAATTTAACTAGCCATTTTTGTTGTGCCGGGGTGGTAATTTTTTGATCCCAAAGATGTTTCAAGCTTTGTTGATCTGTTCGCACCACAAAGTGTTGGCTGAGCAAATTGTGATGCCATTTTTTTACTGCAAGCAAAATAGCCAACATTTCCTTCTCGTAGGTGGAGAGGAGGAGATTTCGGCCTTGAAGAGCCTGACTAAAAAATGAAATTGGATTCCGGGTTTGGAATAGAACAGCGCCTACCCCTAAGCCTGAGGCGTCACATTCCACAATAAAAGGTTTAGAAAAATCAGGAAGAGCAAGTACCGGGGTTTCAGTCATGATTTGCTTCAACCGGTGGAAGGCCCCTTCCGCATCTTCGCCCCATATGAAATTATCCTTCTTCAGCAGTGTGGTTAGAGGTCGTGCCAGGGTGCCGTAATTCTTCACAAACCGGCGATAGTAACCAGTGAGACCCAAGAAGCCCCGCAAGGATTTAAGGTTCTTGGGTCTTGGCCATTGAGTAATGGTGGAAACCTTTTCTGGATCAACACTAACACCTTTGCTGTTGACGATATGCCCCAGGAAGCCAACTTCTGACCGGCCAAAAGTGCATTTGGATTTTTTGGCAAATAGTCTTTGAGAACGCAAGACTTCCAGCACCACCTGGACGTGGTTAACATGTTCTGCCCAATTTTTACTGTAGATGAGGATATCGTCAAAAAAAACAAGGACATACCTACGGATTAAATCTTTAAACACTGAGTTCATGAGTGCTTGGAAGGTGGAGGGGGCATTTGTGAGTCTGAATGGCATTACTAGCCATTCAAAGTGCCCGTGATGGGTTTGGAATGCTGTTTTCTCCACATCTTTAGGGGCCATACGGATCTGGTGGTACCCAGAACGAAGATCCAATTTGGAGAAAATTTCTGCACCATAAAGCTCATCTAATAATTCATCCACATTAGGAATTGGAAACTTATCTTGCACTGTTTGTTGGTTGAGAGCCCGATAATCTACACACATACGCCACGTTCCATCCTTCTTTTTGACCAGGAGCACAGGTGATGAAAAAGGGCTGATGCTTGGGCGGATCATACCCGAGAGAAGCAGTTCCTTCACAAGCTTTTCAATTTCTGCCTTCTGAAAGTAAGGGTATCAGTATGGTTTAACCGATACTGGTTGCGATTCCGTCTTCAAGAGTATTTGGTGATCTTGGTCCCTGGACGGTGGTAGCCCAGTCGGCTCGGAAAAGACTTCAGAATATTCGTCTAGAAGATCCGCCAGCTTGTTCTCCTCTTTGTGCACGTCTGACGCCCTTTGTGAACACCTGGCGTCACCTTCTATCATCATCAGTTTGAGGACCACCCGGTGGCCTTGTTTCCGCATCTCTTTTGCCATTTGTTCCCCACTTATCATTAATGCCGAAGGCCCTTCATCAATGACTTGCTTCCCTTTTTCTTTGGCCGATATACCTACAAACTCCCTCTTGTTTTGCGGTATTTGCTTCTCCCCTGAGCTACCGACCAACATGACTCTTTTTCCTTGGTGTTGGAAAATCATTGTAAGTCTTGAAAAATCCCAAAGGATCGGTCCCAATGCATAAAGCCAGTGGGCTCCCAGAACAGCCTCTGAGCCAACCAATGGGAGGAGATAAAAATCAGCTCGGAAAATAGTTCCTTGCAAGCAAATCACTAGGTCCTTGCAATACCCAGAACTAGAGATGCTTTCACCATTAGCAATTCTGACCGCAAAAGAGCCTGCCTGATCAACGCAAACTCCAACCTTCCTAGTGACTTCTTCACTAAGAAAATTATGTGTTGAGCCTGAGTCCGCCAAAAAGAGCAATAGTTGATTGCAACCTTGGATGGTACCCGAGACCTTCATGGTTTGTGGGCTAGGCATGCCATAAATGGCAGATAAAGAGATCTCTGGCGTCTGAGCTAGTTCCTGGCCCACCTGTTGTTCGAACTCAACTTGGGCAGAGAATTCTTCCTGCTCCTCTGGCACCCATGCTTCCATCATAAAGACGCGTTTGCACCTATGTCCAGGCACAAATCTTTCATCACAATAGAAGCAGAGGCCCTTGGATCGTCTTTCGTTTACTTCTGCTGGGGAGAGGCGACGAAAAGCTCCTGTTGGGCGTTGGACATTAGCTGAAGCAGTATTGTGAGTGATCATCACCCCTGGGGGTCGTCGGGCGGGTAGTGGCTGAGGGGGTATAAAAGCTTGAGCCTTGGCCTCATACACCTTGGCATACCCAATAGCCTCCGAGAGTGTGGTGGGTTTAGCCACTCGTACATCCCCTTGAATATTCTCTTTGAGCCCCGAAATGAAGCAACTTACTTGTTGGCGCGTTGACATACCACCAGCCCGCATTAAGAGTTTAGAAAACTCTTTTTCGAACTGCTCAACGTTGCCTTTTTGCTGCAGCTTTGTTAGTTCCCCGTAGGGATCGCTAAATTGGCCGAAGCCATTGCGAGCTACCAGATCATTTACAAGCATTTGCCAGCTGCAATCTATCCCTTCATGTTCTTCCTTGAATAATCGAAACCACACTTGCGCTTCCCCTTCCAGGTTCCAAGAAGCCATCGGAACCTTGTCAGCCTCAAAGACCTTATAATAGTCAAAGAATTGTTCTGCCCTGCATATCCAATCAGTCGGATCACCATCTCCATTATACAATGGAAATTCCATTTTCATGGCGGAACGTCCTCCTGTGCCTCCATGGTTGCCTTCTGGCCTTTGCTCTCTCTCTAAGTGGCCTCCTCCACCCGAAGCTTCTCTTTCCGAGGATCCTTCTGGGGGCGGGTTTCCTCCAGAGCTACCTTCTCCAGAGTTGTTATTGGCTGGTCGCTTTTGGATTTCTCGAGCAAGATCATCGAGCCGACCATTCAGTGAAGCCACCAGTTGGTGGATGCTATCAGTGAATTCCTTGAATCTTCGGTCATTGTCAGCAGCAGCAGCGGAGTTTGGGCGTGCGTCGGCCATGCCTGGCTCGGATGCCAATTTGTTAGGAACTTGGAGCTGGGAACGTGTGACTGGGCGGTTAAGAACCGGACCCTCTGAAAAGAGGTCGGCAAACCTCTTTTTCTTAGCACCTAGGATGGAAATCCTTAGGACAGTGCGCTTCGTTGGGAGGGAAGCAACTCCTTAACTTTTCATTAAAATCCCGATGCTTACAACTCCTTCTAACTTTCCCTTATAAAGACCACCTAGCGTGATTCCATAAGACAGTGTCTTAATGGATATCAAGACATTACACGTTAACTATTAATGAGATAAAAGACAACTACACACTAACCTTTAATGGGAACAAGACAACTAATCAAAATAGGTGCACGCCATCTCCCACGCTTCTGCTTACAAAAACCTGCACACTTCCGTCTGCTCTTTCAGCTAATGATGGCTGCTATTCTGACGCTACACTATATCCTACTCCTTCCATGATTATCAAAAGACACGTGACCTCTTAAGCCTCATACGCCACGTCTGCTGTGATTGTGGCCCGTAACACACTGGCACAGCAGCCGCCGGATCAACAACTCTGGGAGTTGCAGGGGCAACAGGTCCGGGAGTCAGTGGGGCGGCGGCCGCCGCGTTAACAACTCCGGGGGCGACTGGGGCAACAGGTTCGACAGCCACCGGGGCAACAGGTCGGGGAGCCACTGGGACTGCGGCTGCCGGGTCAACAACTTCAGCGGTTGCTGGGGCAATAGGTCCGGGAGCCACTGGGGCGGCAGCCGATCTGCCAAATAGTTGATCCCACCCGTGGATGATTTGGACTACTACATACTTAATGAGGGCAGTAATGGCCATCGTGAAGATCGTCAGAAGTGCCGCCAAAGCTAGGTTGTAACCAGGGGAGCTAAGAGAGTAACCTGATCTTATGGAGGCCGGAGAAGCTGTCGGACTTGTTGCAAGATGCCGGGCCATTTTTATGTCTCTGAAGTGGAAAGCGGTTTTTGGTCGGATTTGTTGCAAGATGCGGTCTTTGAAATAGAATGCGATTTGTTGTTTAATCTTGCATATGCAGGACGCGGCATTTTTATATTCATATGCAGGATGCGGCATTTTTATATTCATAAGAGAAGTTTTGTTCTTTGAAATGGAATTCGATCGTCATTGTCATTGTCATCATTATTTTTATATTCATAACAGAAATTTTTAAAATTTCTACTAATTCACCATTAAATTATATTTAAGTGATAACTTGTCTTCTACTCATAAGATGATGAATAAGAGAAATACTAAACTGTTCTGCTTAAAGTCACGTCATGCAGAAGCCGTAAGTGTCACGCGCACGCCCATAAACGAAGCCCTTTTATGTTCCGCTACTACGTACACCTCCTACAAAACGATAGCATTAGAAGAAATATTAAGGCTGAGAAACTGTGCGACGCGGTTTTGACGAAAGCCCTAAAAGAGGAGACAACGTTATTTTGAGCAACCTGATTAGTCTTCACCTATGATTCTTGCTAACGTGGCACTAACTTGGAAGTGGTTCTGTGTCCCTCTCCCGGTACCCTTGAATCCACAAGTACCAGAGAGGACCAAGAAATTACCCGACCTCGCACAGCTGTAACAGTCACAATGGTATTGGCAACGTTATTTCTGGCGACCCGATTAGTCTTCACCCATGATTCTTGCTAACGTTGCACTAACTTGGAAGTGGTAGTGTACACGAACTGCATTACTTTCCTTTAGAGCAACTTTTGAAGATGGCCATTCAGATTATTTCTTGCTTGCTGTTAGCTCCTATTCGGCGTTATTTACTTAAAACCCTTTAGTAAACCCATTTAATCCTATTTTGATAACGTTAGCTAGGGTACAAAAGGTTTTTGACTACAACCAATCCACTTAATCCCACCTTTTTTGGGGTTTATAAAAACTTCCATGTCATGACACCAAGATGCATAGTTTTAAGTCCCAACCAACTTCTTCGGTACAAATATGGTCCCAGTTGCTTTATACGAATGGACACAATAGGTGCTTCCCGGTTCGGCAATAACTCCTCTGGGTTTCGGCACCGCAATTACTCTGAAGTGCCCTCGGTGACCACGACCAAATGGTGTCATCTACCCGGTTCTTGCGCCTCATTCATGGCAAATATACAACTGGAGATCTAGTTTCACACAACAAAAGGAAGCTGGAAAACGTTCTTCTTTTGGGAAATTCCGCTATCAAGATCTGTGAGGATAAATGGTAATTTTGGATGGAAGTTTGATGGGGAATCGATCTATAAGGATAGAGTTTCAGAACACGAAAATTGTGGTCTGTTTTTACTTGAAAGAGAACGATTTCCAACCCCACTGAAACAATTCCCGCATCGATACAAACATATGCCGCACACTATCTACAGTAACCCATCTATTACAGTTGGTGTTCTAAAGTAAACTATGACAGATTCTGAGATATTGACGATAATCTGTGGAAGATTTTGACATATTGACGCTAAGCTACGGCAGATTTTGGCACTATGGTAGATTTTGATATATTGACGCTAAACTAATACAGATTTTGACACGACTCCAGATTTTTATTTTTGTCACTTGTAATTCTATCGACAATTTTATTGCTATGTATAGGCTTTCTTGGTTTCATATCTTCTTCCGTGACGAAGAGACTATGAACTAGGGGCTCTTGCAACTAATATCAGCTAAATCTGATCTAGTGAGTTATTAAATTCTCAATCTCTGTCTCTTAGGTGTCAAATCTTCTCTCCAGGTTTGAGTCCAGGGGATGCTCAGACATTTATATGGTTATTCAGTTAATACAAACTAATGTAGCTTTGGATGTCTATTTCCTCTAATTCCAATTGACACATGCTCCGAATTATGGTTTTTGTTAGAATATATTGGCCCACTATCCAATAAGAGGCTCAAAGCCAAAATCAAATCAGTGAATTGTGTACCTCGTTCTTTGTAGAGCCCGCTCACATATGGGTCTATTTTGTAATGTCAATTTCGGATAGTGATTCCTTTTGGTGTCTTTTTCTCTTCTAAAGGAATTGTTGATCGAAAAGTATAACCAAATTGGAAAGGAAAAAAAAAAAAGAGCAAGTAGCCCTTAAGGCTTTTCGGGCCACTCCATGTCCGCCCATCTTCAATCCAAGCATAAATTCTGGGCTGGGCATATGATTTTGGCACTATCAACAACCATTTGAGCAAATTTCGTGATGTAATATTCTACAAAGTGTTTTGAGCTTTAATTTTCAAGATTTGTTTGAAACCATAAAAAATCGAATGTGTCATCCGAATAACATCTAGAACTTTTTAGTATCTTTAAAATATTATTTTACATAAGCAGAAGGAAATTTCTATAATTTTTTTTTTAAAAAAAGTTGTTTTCTTTCATTTAAAAGAAGTAGTGTTAGAAACAAATTTAAACCTTTTTTTAGTTACTATTCCTTTGAATTTCTTTTTCATTCTTTGAAAAGTGAAGAGTGTTTT
Source organism: Casuarina equisetifolia (assembly GCA_028551475.1). Classification (NCBI taxonomy): domain Eukaryota; kingdom Viridiplantae; phylum Streptophyta; class Magnoliopsida; order Fagales; family Casuarinaceae; genus Casuarina; species Casuarina equisetifolia. Next base: position 9,278,673 of record CM052358.1, read on the forward strand.
TAAAAGTTCTGGGAAGCATCCTTGAAGATATGATCATTAGAGTTTCTAAAATCTCAAAACTAACCTATCAAAGTCTTAACCCAATTGGCTTAGTCAGTGTGGACGATGATTTTGCAAAGTCGTCAGTATGTAGTTGACGATGAATAAAATAGTTTGATAGTAACAGGTAAAGATCACATCAAATGACGAATTAGCTCCTACAGATGGAAAGCTTCCATTTACAAAGAAAACGTTGAAAATACGTATAAGGTTTCACATCTGACCTTGCAAATATTTCTAGTAAGTTATTTATCAAAGTAAATACAAAAATAATTATAAAAACACAGAACAGAGAGTTTAAAATTTTAAGGTATTATTGATGTAATCAAACATTTTGCTAAGAAAGACCTTGAAATGGGGAACTCTATAAGATTTTTCTAAGCAAGACCTTGAAGTTATAAGTCTCAATGATGCTAAAATTTAAATTCTTAAGCAGCTGTTCAAAGACAAGGATTTTGAATAAATGATCTAGAAAGGAATTACTAAAGGAATTCAAAATGCTGAAAATAATATAAGTCAATAATCGAATGAAACAAGTAATTAAACATTGTTTCATGAGAAATTTAAATGTTGATAGTGCAAAGAATATATGTTAATATTAACCAAAGTGTTTTATTTTTGTAATAAACAACTAAGCTTTGAGCAATGCCTTGCGCCATTTGTAAACATGATGAGGAAATTGAAGTTACTATTGAAGTCAATCATTGGTAGTTAAGTGAAACTTTTCACAACCAGTCAAGTTTTAGGATAGTTGATAGATTACATTTGGCTTCCATTTAAAACCCACAATATTCATACAAGGATGGGTAGGGACCAAGGACCATTCTATTTTAGTTATTTACGAGTTAATATATGCGAGAGTATTAAAAACAAAAATTCCATATATGAAACAAATCATTTGTAAATAATTTTAATTATAAATTTGTTTTCCAAGCTCGTAACAAAATCCTTTTAATGACTGAGGTGTGGTTTATTCTTTACTCTTTACTCTCAACTCCCCTAGCCATTTGAACCTTTTGGAGTTTCCTTTAGTGTCGGTACTCCGGTTAAGTCAAGCTCGTTTGAGTGAGATAGAGAGGGTGAGTAATACTACATCGATAGATTGAGGCATCGAATTTCTCTCTCAACGCTTGTTGACAATTCAGTAAACAATTAACCATTAAAGTTACTGGTAAACAAATGGATAATTAGTTTCTTAAGCACTAAAAATTAGTATTTTATTCCATATTTCCCTCCTTTCCTTACTTTAGTTTTCAATTAGACCATCACTTTTTTGGTAAAAAAAAGGAGGGCAAACAACGGATCATACCAGGTTTGATCAACGAAGTTGTCAAATCATATGCTTTTGGAAACTCGTACTTCCTCCAATGATACTAATAAATAATGTAAGAAATTAATACATTTATGGTGTAAAAATCTCTCAATCTCTTGTTTATTTAGTGAATTTCAGGTTTGATGTCTAGTTGTTGTTCAGTTTCATGTCTTCTCTCTCTCTCTCTCTCTCTCTCTCTCTCTCTCTCTCTCTCTCTCTAAGTTTAGTTACTTTCGATCATTGCTTTGGTTTATCTCCTATTTACAAATCCCTCAAGCCTCCTTTATTCTGTTAGTTTGTTCACTAAATCAAATCCCTCAAGCCTGGAACAAAGGGTTGCACACTGTCATGTTCAATAAACCTACCAAACTCTGTTTTTCAACTATATTGAACTACAAAACAAGCAAATGTAAAGTATTCTGGCTCAACACAGTTCCCTGTAGTGTACCAAAACCCTCCTAAACAGTTGTGTTTCTAGCGGTTTTACTTGGTCTATCAGATTTGATCGATTTGATATGAGCATATTGAGTTAACAGGGTTCTGTTAGAAATTAAACGAAAATTTTAACTATTAAGGTTACTGGTATACAAACGAAGACTTAGTTTCTTAGTCACTAAAAGTAAATGTTTTGTTCCATACTTCTCTCCATTCCTTTTTTAGCTTTTCAATTTTTTCCTCACCTTTTTGGGAGGACCAGACAGGGTCTGACCATCGAAGTTGTAAAATCATATGCTTTTGGAAACTTCGTACTTTCTTCAATTGATCAATCCTCTCCAAGGAAATGGATGGGCATACCTAGGTAACCCCGCACGAGTGGCAGACGTTTATCAGAAAAATCACAAAAACCCAACTCGTACATTCTCAAAACGCAAGCAGCTTATGGAATACACCCCTTACACTCCGACAAAGTATAAAGATAAACGCTCTATAGTTATAGTTAAAAAAATAGCTGCAAAAAACGAGGAGTACTTGGCGGTTAATAATGACCGCCATTATGACTATAATTTTTTGTGACTAAATTATTTCTACGTCACAATAAAATTTTGATACAACTGAGGTTTTTCGTGCGCAATTATTTACTAGTTTCCGTACTGTCATTAATCATCTCTAATACTGAATTGCTGCTTTACTATTTTTACTATTTTTTCTATTTTTACTATTTTTACTATTTTTGAGCTAGGAAAGCGAGAGTAGCAGTTCATGGCATGGTCTCCATGTTAAAATTAAAAGAAAGGAAAAGCTCGTGTTTTTAGTTGAGAATTCACATCAAGAACCACAAGGTATTCCATCCAGGTTATGGTCAGCGCAAATGAAAAAAGCAGCGTTGGCGGACCTGGTGTTGAGCTACAGTTATGGCGAACTAGAGAGAGAGAGAGAGAGAGAGAGAGAGAGAGAGAGAGAGAGAGAGAGAGAGAGAGACTGACTGAGGAAAAAGCACCTAATCTCCGCCAGTGGCACCGCCGTGGAAAGAACTAAACAGAAATGTCCAAAAAAAAAAAATCCATCCAGAAAAGCAGATCAGGTGTAACAGATGACCGTGAACTCAAAATAACCAAATCTTATTCATCCAGAACAAACCATTCACTGACCGTCCAGCAAAGAAGGGACAACTAAAGCAGCTCCATGATCAGTACAAGTTTGTAGCTCCCATGGAAATAAATTCACGAAAAAGAAATACGGGAAAACACATAACTATATGAGCACCAAATAAAAACACTTTTTAACGAGCTATTCAATGGCCGGACTGCAGAGATCGGAGGTCGAAAGACGCTCCGGAACAATGTTCTCCCGGTCGGTCGGTGTAAAGCAGGTTGGGCGGCAACTGTTCCAGCTAACGGTTGCCTCAACTTGTGGGATCCCACAACGCCCACAATCTTGAGGTGGCAGATGTGGAGAAGACACGCCATAGTTACTCTCTCATTGACCATAACAAAATAACACGACTGAGATGATCGTCACAAGGGCGGGGACAGTTTGTCTGGCACATGAAATCGAACCTATTTAGATACGAAAACTTAGAGCAGGGGACACTGGAAAAATTTAATTTCAACGACAGGCAGTGAGCCAAATCTCGCTTAACAGCCTACCGGTATTGGGTCTGTGAGGGAATGATAGTCCGCAGTTTTAGTGTTTATTCACGGGGAGATTCCAGCATGAGTTACGACTTATCCATACTCTCTTTCACTTTTTCTTTGTACCCAAAATTCTTCTTTTCCTTCCTCCCCACCAAACGCGGACCACAACCATATTTCTGTCTCGATCTTCTGTTTAATTTTTCTCAGCAAGTTGTCGTGTGCTTATTATGTCTTCGTTTAATATTGAAATTATTTTATATGTCTATATAGATTATCACCTAAATACAAATTAATCTAGCATTGACAAGACTAGCCAATCCAACTCCCAAAGTACCATTTTTGATAACTGCACTGATCACAACAGAAATGACTAATTGAAGAGGTCTGACAATGGCAAGAAATGGTGTGATAACAGAAAAAGATTTGAGATCTGTAGCTGGGACTCGAGAAATCGTGTTTTAACCCTCGCGTTGAGGAAGAGTGTTACGGGCCATTTGGGTTGGCAAGCTTTATGAGTAAATGGGCTGAACTAGGGTAAACCCAAGGAGCATGTGAGATAGAAAAGGGAAGCATTTCACAAGGGGAGGAACATTTTGGATTTGGCTAAAGGAAACGTAGGTATGGCGTTAAGCAGACAAACGGTGGCAACCTCCCGTGGAAGTTGAAGATTCTGGTGTGCCGGTGGTGACAACCTCCCATAGAACCTGTGTATCTATGTTAATATTAATGTAAGATTTTTGATCCTAACAAAGAGCTACTCCCTTTCTAACCACATGTACCCCCACACAACCTAAAAATTTCCTTAACAGATAAATCTAAAAGAAAAAAAGCCGGAAACAGATAATGAATTCAAAAGATCATTTCTTATGCGTACATAGGAAACCATAACCGATCGATCTGTAAAGAACGAAAGGCTATAGAGCAAATATAAAAAGGTACAAGTTTTGCAGCCATGTAAGCGTCAAATAACACCACCATCCTGAGCAATTCATTGGCTGCACCGCTGAAGGGCGCGCCTAACGCGATTCCTCAACAATCTCCTCGATGCCAACAACGCCATGACCAGCTGCCAGTTCGACAACTTCAGGATCTGTTGGGTCAACATGGCCGAGAGCCATTCCGGCAGTGAGCTCGGGACCTGTTTGGGTGGCAGTTTCGGAGGCCATTTGGATAACAATTTCGGAAGGTTCGGGAGAGACATGTCCGGAACCTACTGAGGTAACCGTTGATCTATCAGACAATTGATTATACCAGTGGATGAACCTCGCCGCTGTATACTTGACGAGGGCAGTAATGGCGAGTGAGAAGATCGTCACAAGAATGGAAATAGCGAGGTCGCGGGAGGAGACATCGGAATTGTTTCAAGACGTCGGACCATTTCTTTGAAGTTTGTCCAGTTGATAACTTCGTCTGTGTTTCGTTTGTGTTCATAACCCAACACAAATAGCTTCGGGCATGCACTGGAAAAATTTTAACGACAGGCAGTGAGCCAAAATCTTACTTAACAGCCTATTGGTATTGGAGTTGTGAGCGACAGTCCAGTGGGTTTAGTTTTCTTCAGTGAGCCGAAAGCTTACTTAATAGCGGGAACTGTGAGCGGAAGTTCACTGACTGTCCAGGACTTCCATTATTTGCTTTGTGGAGGGGGCCGGCGATTCATTCAGCCACGTCAGCTAAAATACGTGCCGAGGGACTATGATCTTGTCCTAGGAGAATGACCAATAAACAACGAACTAGCGGCTTTGTTGCCACCAACATTCGTTAAATCTGACCCACTGAATAATTGAATTCCCCCCTCACTATTTCTCTTTCTTATGTTTCTAATCTTGGTTTGAATCTAAGACAACCCAAGAAGGGAATTGAATTAGTTTGTGAATTTCTTTAGATTATTAATCTGATTTTCATGTTTCAATTGTAAAAAGATTGTTTTCAAACAGTTTTGAATTGAAACACAGCAAACAATCAAGACTACTCCAAAACAGCGCAACATCAATGAAACCAATAGATGTACTGCATTTGATTCAAATCAATAAAGTATAATACAGCAGTATCATATAGTTACAAAACCATGAATTTAAAATTCTTGAAACAATTTTTATAAACATAAATAATAACATGCCAAGTATAAAGATGAGAGAAATTGATGCAATATTTGAGTGATTCGACTTTTGACCTTAGTGTATAGATGATCACCCAGATTTAGCCCTCATGCATTTCGTAATGGAATAATTTCTATAATTGATAGTGATTAAATAGTTTGATTGTGACAAGTAAGGCCGCATTAATGACGAATTAGCTCCTACAGACGAAAAGCTTCCATTTACAAACATTTACAAATATTTACAAGGCTTCCAATTCACCTTTAACCTTTCAAATATTTCTAGCAAGGGATTATCGAAGTAAATACAAAATACTTATAAAAACAAAGAATGAGGAGTTTAGAATTTTAAGGTATTATCGAACTAATCAAACATTTTGCTAAGAAAGACCTTAAAATGGGGAACTATCCAAGCAAGACCTTGAAGCTATGAGTTTCAGCGGTACTAATATTTAAATTCTTAAGCAGCTATTCAAGGACAAGGGATTTGAATAAATGATTTAGAAAGGAATTACTCAATCAATTTAGTGTGCAAAACTTTGAGAATACTCTAGGTCAATAATGTAATACACCAACTAATTAAACATTGTTTCATGAGAAACATCAAATTTAAATGTTAATATTGCAAAAGAATATATGTTCATAGTAATCAAAAGTGTTTATTATTGTAATAAGCAACTAAGCTTTGTAGCATGTTGTAATGTTATATATAAAACCATTTCTAAGATGCTTGCTAAAAGGATAAGCCTTATTTTAACTTCAGTGGTTAGTCATAATCAAACAGCTTTCATTAAAGGGCGACATATTTTAGAGAATATTATGCTTTGCTAGGAACTTTTGCATAACTATCACAAGGGAGACAAAGGTAAATGTGTGGCCATAAAAATTGATCTTATGAAAGCATATGAAATGGTCAAATGGGATGCAGTATTGGGAGTTTTGAAAGCCATTAACACCCCCCAGTACTTGGTTGATTTTATAAGTGAGTGTATTACTACAATAAGATTTTCAATTAATTTCAATGGAGAACATGCAGGATACTTTAAAGGTACTAATGGATTGCGACAAGGTGCTCCCTTATTTCTATATTTATTTGTATTGGTTATGGAGATACTCAACAGAATCATTATTTCAAAGACCTCTACAGCAGTGTTTAAATTTCATTGGCACTGAAAATCGAAAAAAATCACTCATTTATGTTTTGCTGATGATTTATTTCTCTTCTTTCATGGTGATATGAACTCAATCCTATGTTTTATAGAAGCTTTGGAGGAATTTACTGATCTTACAGGCTTAAAGTATAACCCAAGTAAATGTCAAATTTTCTTTTCTGGGTTATCAAAGCAAGAACAACTTCTTATACTTGATCATACTCCTTTCCTGAAGGGCTCATTCCCTATTAGATATTTTTGGAGTTCCTTTTATCACAAAAAGACTAACTCAAGTTGATTGTAAAGGTTTAACATATAAAATATTTGGAAGAATAGAAGGTTGGGGAATGAAACATTTAAGCTATGCAAGAAGATTACAATTGGTGAAATCTGTCCTCATTTCTATTTGCATATTTTGGATACAAGTCTTCTTATTGCCAAAGCAGACTATTTATGAGATTGAGAAAAAGATAAGAAAATTTTTATGGGCAGGTAATATAGATATGCATTGTTCTCACAAAGTAGCTTGGCAAATTGTTTGTTCACCAAAGAAGGAAGGGGGATTAGGTTTATTGAACCTCAAAATTTGGAATAAAGTCCTATTAGGACTTATGCTTTGAAATCTCATTAATCTCCTAAAAGGCTCATTATGGAGTAAATGGATTCATAATATAAAGTGTAAAAGAAACCTAGTAATGTAGTTGAACATAAAAGGTACCATGGCTTGGAATTGGTGGGATCTCCTTAAGTTAAGGCCTATACTTACCTTTGTTCTCTCGAGTCCTACATATTGTTGCCAAAAGATTTATAATGATCTTTGGCAAGTTGGAGAAACGGTGGATTGGTATAACTTAATTTGGACAGGTGACATTAGCAAACATAATTTCATTGGATGGCTTGTTTGTAGGGATAAACTTTCTACAACAATAGAAATTGTACGATGGCTTCCTTCGGTAAACATATATTGTGATTTTTGTTAATCTCATTTAAAAAATAAAAGTCATCTCTTTTTTGAATGTGCATGAACAAAGATGATTTGGAAAAGTATTCTTTCTCAGAATGGAATTTGACGTGACATTGGAGGATGGAATGAAGAACTATAATGGATGATGAAAGCAATAAAAGGAAGGGATTTAGCTGCCAAACTTCTCAAGATATCTTTCTTAGCTTGTATTTATTGTATATGGGTTGAACGAAATAGAAGACATTTTTAAGGGAAAACAATGGATATCCTTACTCTCTTAGCGAAAATAAAGAAAATAGTACGAGGGAGAGCTTTTTTGTTTAGAAATATAAAATCTTCTCAATGCAATGTTATTTTGAGTGAGATTTGAAGGCTTTCAACTTCTATCTTTTCATAGATATGATAACTTTTGTAATACTGGGGTATGCCCCTGTGCTTTTGTACTTTAATATGTATTAATACAATTTACCTTTCCATAAAAAAAAAAAAATTATGCTTTGTGTAACGCCTTGTATAAGCACATAAACCGACGGGTGATTAAGTTATATTGCCTCCCTTCAACATCTTTGGTTGTATCCCCTTCTTATTAGTTTTTTCATGTGTTTTGTAGATGAAGAAAGTCGTTAGCATATCATGTTATTACCATTGTTCCTTTTGATTTGTACGGATGATATTACTATATTAAAGTTGGCTTAAGATATAATTAGACATGTCTTGAAGTGAAACAGGAAGATGACATGCCAAAATTATGGTCAAATCACTTTCAAATGACTAAAATATATTAGCTTAATGTTTTCTAATCATTTTCTTAATTTTGATATTTTTCATTCTTGGTCGCATCTCAATCCAACTCAATATTATGGCTAAATAACAAGAAATGCTCAACGGCATTTGAGTTGTGGAAATCTGAACAATATGTTTAGGATAATTTTTCACACCACAAGAATTGATAACAATACTAAAAAAATCCGACAGGTGCCCTCTATTATGAATTGCGATACGTGCATGCTTGCTTGTGATACGTGCATGTTTCAGAATTGGAGCCCTTTACTTCATAAAAGATGATGTTATGGAATGTTATGGAATGAAAATATTCTCCTAACGTTACATTCGGATATTTTGATGTTATGTAAATATTTCCTTAATTATTCTTTTCCTTGTATAGTTTCACCCTAGGTCTATATAATGACCTCTTATTGTACATTGTAAGTATTGTAGTATCAATATAAAGAAAGATTCCCTCACTCGGTCATATTTTGTTACATGGTATTACAGGCCAGTTTGGTCTAACCTCGCTTCCGCTCATTTTTTTCCGAGTTCATCGAACCTCTTTACTGCCTCTTTTTTTTTTTATAATACCCTCCCTTCATTTTTCCTTCCTGATCATACCCTTCCTTTACTCGTTAATTCCTTTTTTACCCCAACCTTAACCCTAGCCGCCATATTTTTCTCCTTTCAAAATTACCACTACCCCTCTTTTGAATTACCTCGTTGCCACTCAACCCTAGCCACCGCATCTTCTATTCTGACCACCGCTCTCCGCCGTCCCTATGGCATCAACCACCGCAAATCCTCTCAATTTGACCACTAGTCATGCCCAATCCATCAAAACTCCACCTCCTTCAACGCCTGGTTCTTTTATCCCCGCCGTCACACCTTTTCACGACCCTTATTATCTCTCAACGGCCGATTTACAGGCTGGCCCCATTGTTCCTCATCGCCTAGTCAATGAGTCGAATAATGCCATCTGGGCTGAGCAAATCTACACGGTTTTCCTCGCTCGTAACAAATTAGGGTTTCTCACGGGCGACCTCCTTCGACCGACCAGCGATCCCGACGCCATCGTTCATTGGGATCAGGTGCACGCCGCCATGAAATCCTGGCTCGTCAAAACCATTGAATGCTCCTTGGAACGGCTTGTCTCACGCTCCAAATTTGTCTCTGAGATTTGGGAGCTTCTCATCGACTCCTTTGCCAAGGTTTCCGACACTCAACATTATGGGCTCCGTCAAGCGATCTCTGATTTGCACCTTTTTAGCGACTGCACCACCATCGAATTAACTGATTTCTTTATTCGGTTAAAGGATCTCTGGAGTGATTTGGAGAATCAGGAACCCCCGATTTGTTGCAATTGCGGGCTTTGCTTTTGCAAGATCAACGATTGTCTCCACGATCGTGAACAACAAGAACGATCCATGAAATTCCTTATGGGTCTCCCCGAGGAATTTTAGAATTTGCAAACCCAGATTCTATCTTATGACTCTTTACCCACCTTGGAGCGCACTTTCCAAGCAAGAAGTTCACCAGCGGAGTGGAGCTTCCGCTGGTGATGCCGTCGGCTTTCATGGCCTCCACATCTATTCCGGCGACGTGAAGCAAACTTGGTCGAACCAAATGCAGGGCTGGAACGGGTCATGCTCCCCCCGCGCATCTAACACTCGGGGCTTTTGCAAGTCTGGCCCGACCCCTGCGGGCAGACACAGACGGCCCATTAGTGCTCCCTCCTCTGGGCCCACTCAGGATTCGCGGGTCTGTACCTACTGCAAGAAAGTGGGCCACGTTCACGAGGCCTGCTTCCTGCTAGTTAGGTACCCGCCTAATTGGCAGCCCAAGCACCACAGCGGGTCTTCTCGTTGCAGGCCTAATGGGCCTAGGCCCATAACCCATAATTCGGCATCTGATATTTCTTTTTTTTACAGATCCATCATTCAACCCGGGCTCTTATGGTGGGCCTCCTTCGGGCCTTCTTCCACCACCTAGCCTGAGTTTATTGGGCCTCTGGAAGTGTTTTTGGTGGCCTTTCTAGACTTATTTTGACCCTCGATCAGCAGGCCAAGCTTATTACTATGCTCAATCAAGCGGGCCCTACTGACTCAAGTGCCAACTTCACAGGTATTTCTTCTTCCTTGGCCTCCCTTAATTCCAATTGGATTATCGATTTAGGGGCTAGTGACCACATTACCTGTGATTTATGCTATCTTGATTCATTTCATCTATGTGCGTCTCCCATTTTTATCCGCTCACCCGATTAGACCCGTAGTCCCGTCACTCATATTGGACAATTTCGCCCTAGCCCTAAATTAATTTTACGTCATGTTTTATATGCTCCTCATTTTTTTTGGTAGAAAGGTAAATTGTATTAATACATATTAAAGTACAAAAGCACAAGGGCATACTCCAGTATCACAAAAGTCACCATATCTATGAAAAGATGAAAGTTGGAAGCCTCCAAATCTCACCCAAAATAACATTGCATTGAGAAGATTTTATATTTCTAAACAAAGAAGCTCTCCCTCGTACTATCTTTTTATTTTCGCTAAGAGAATATGGATATCCATTGTTTTCCCCTGAAAACATCGTCTATTTCATTCAGCCCATATACAATAAATATAAGCTAAGAATCTTGAGAAGTTTGGCAGCTAAATCTCTTCCTTTTATTACTTTGATCATCCATTGTAGTTCTTCATTCCATCCTCCAATGTCACGTCAGATTCCATTCTAAGCAAGAATACTTTTCCAAATCATCCTTGTCCATGCACATTCAAAAAAGAGATGACTTCTATTTTCTAAATGAGATTGATAAAAATCACAATATATGTTTACTGAAGGAAGCCATCGTACAATTTCTGTTGCTGTAGAAAGTCTGTCCCTACAAACAAGCCATCCAATAAAATTATGTTTGCTAATGCCACCTGTCCAAATTAAATTATATCAATCCACTGTTTCTCCAACTTACCGAAGATCATTATAAATCTTTAGGCAATAATATGTAGGACTCGAGAGAACAAAGGTAAGTGTGGGCCTTAACTTGAGGAGACCTCGCCAACTCGAAGCCATGGTACCTTTTATGTCCAACTGCATTACTGAGGTTCTTTTACACTTTGTATTGTAAATCCATTTATTCCATAATGAGCCTTCTGGGAGATTAATGAGATTCCAAAGCATACGTCCTAAAAGGACTTTATTCCAAATTTTGAGGTTCAGTAAATCTAATCCCCCTTCCTTCTTTGGTGAACAAACAGTTTGTCAAGCTACTTTGTAAGGACGATGCATATCTATATTACCTGCCCATAAGAATTTCCTTATCTTTTTCTCAATCTCATAAATAGTTTGTTTTGGCAATAGGAAGACTTGCATCCAAAATGTGCAAATAGAAATGAGGACAGATTTTGCCAATTGTAATCTTCCTGCATAGCTTAGATGTTTCATTCCCCAACCTTCTATTCTTCCAAATATTTTATATATTAGACCTTTACAATCAACTTGAGTTAATCTTTTCGTGATAAGAGGAACTCCAAGATATCTAATAGGGAGTGAACCCTTCGAGAAAGGAGTATGATCAAGTATAAGAAGTTGTTCTTGCTACGATAACCCAGAAAAGAAAATTTGACACTTAATTGGGTTATACTTTAAGCCTGTAAGATCAGCAAATTCCTCCAAAGCTTCTATAAAACATAGGACTGAGTTCACATCACCATGAGAGAAGAGAAATAAATCATCAGCAAAACATAAATAAGTGATTTTTTCTGATTTGCAGCGCCAATGAAATTTAAACACCGTTGTAGAGGTCTTTGAAATAATAATTCTATTGAATATCTCCATAACCAATACAAATAAATATGGAGATAAGGGATCACCTTGTCGTAATCCATTAGTACCTTTAAAGTATCCTGCATGTTCTCCATTGAAATTAATTAAAAATCTTGTTGTAGTAATACACTCACTTATAAGATCAACCAAGTACCGAGGGGTGTTAATGGCTTTCAAAACTCCCAATACTGCATCCCATTTGACCATGTCATATGCTTTCATAAGATCAATTTTTATGGCCACACGTTTACCTTTGTCTCCTTTGTGATAGTTATGCAAAAGTTCTTGGCAAAGTAAAATATTCTCTGAAATCTGTCGCCCTTTAATGAAAGCTGTTTGATTATGACTAACCATTGAAGGTAAAATGAGGGTTATCCTTTCAGCAAGCATCTTAGAAATGATTTTTTATATAACATTACAACATGCTATTGGTTGGTAATCCTTGGTGCAACTTGGATTGGGAACTTTAGGGACTAAAGAGAGCAATGTTGAATTTGTAGCTTTTAGTAAGTTCCTAGAAGAGAAGACCTTTTATCACAAAAAGACTAGCTCAAGTTGATTGTAAAGGTCTAACAGATAAAATATTTGGAAGAATAGAAGGTTGGGGAATAAAACATCTAAGCTATGCTGGAAGATTACATTTGGCAAAATCTGTCCTTATTTCTATTTGCACATTTTGGATGCAAGTCTTCCTATTGCCAAAGTAGACTATTTATGAGATTGAGAAAAAAATAAGGAAATTTTTATGGGCAGGTAATATAGATATGCATCGTTCTCACAAAGTAGCTTGGCAATTGTTTGTTCACCGAAGAAGGAAGGGGGATTAGGTTTACTGAACCTCAAAATTTGGAATAAAGTCCTGTTATGACGTATGCTTTGGAATCTCATTAATCTCCCAGAAGGCTCATTATATAGTAAATGGATTCACAATACAAAGTATAAAAGAACCTCAGTAATGCAGTTGGACATAAAAGGTACCATGGCTTGGAGTTGGCGGGGTCTCCTCAAGTTAAGGCCTACACTTACCTTTGTTCTCTCAAGTCCTACATATTGTTGCCAAAAGATTTATAATGATCTTCGGAAAGTTGGAGAAATGGTTGATTGGTATAATTTAATTTGGACAGGTGGCATTAGCAAACATAATTTCATTGGATGGCTTGTTTGTAGGGATAAGCTTTCTACAGCAACAGAAATTATACGATAGCTTCTTTCAGTAAACATATATTGTGATTTTTGTCAATCTCATTTAGAAAATAGAAGTCATCTCTTTTTTGAATGTGCATGGACAAGGATGATTTGGAAAAGTATTCTTGCTCAGAATGGAATCCGACGTTACATTGGAGGATGGAATGAAGAACTACAATGGATGATCAAAGCAATAAAAGGAAGGGATTTAGTTGCCAAACTTCTCAAGATATCTTTCTTAGCTTGTATTTATTGTATATGGGCTGAACGAAATAGAAGACGTTTTCAAGGGAAAACAATGGATATCCCTATTCTCTTAGCGAAAATAAAGAAGATAGTACGAGGGAGAGCTTCTTTGTTTAGAAATATAAAATCTTCTCAATACAATGTTATTTTGAGTGAGATTTGGAGACTTCCAACTTCCATCTTTTCATAGATATAGTGACTTTTGTAATACTGGGGTATGCCCCTGTGCTTTTGTACTTTAATATGTATTAATACAATTTACCTTTCCACCAAAAAAAAAATAGGCCATGCTTTCTTATAAAACAAACTATTATAACCATCGGGCCCAAGAGCTTTAAAATCATGAATGTCCCAAAGTGCTTTAATAACATCAGAACGTTCAAAATTTGGCAAATTAAGCAATTCACTAATGTCCTCCTGGAGTAGAGAAGCATACCTTTCAGAGTTGATAGGAATACTTCTAGAGTTGCCAAGAATTGACTGATAATAAGAAATAATAGCAAATCTCAATTTATGCTCATCTGTAATAATAGAGCCATCCTCTAGTACTAGTTTATTGATCTTGTTTTGAGCTCTCCTCCGCATCAATGATGCAAAAAAAATCTTACTGTTGTTATCCCATTCTTTTAACCATAAGTTCCTTGATTTTTGTTTGAGAAGGATTTCTTCATGTTTACTCATAGCAAGGAGTTGCTCAAGTTGTGATTTCTCCTCAAAACGTGTATATTGACAATAAGGATTAATCTCTAATCTGTTCTGAATTTGCTTTAAATTTTCTCTTGCATCCTTCACCTTTCGGTGCAAATCTCCAAAATGGGTGGCATTGAGTTTCTTGAGAGAAGGCTTTAAAGCTTTTAATTTTTGCACAACTTGAAACATTTTTGAGCCATTTATTTCTTGTTACCATACTGAACTTACTGTATCCAAAAAATCTGAGCAATCAGTCCAAAAATTAAAGAATCTGAATGGAGATTTCTTCCTGATTGTGTCATTTCCAAATTGTACTAAACATGGAGAGTGATCTGATACACCAGGAAATAAAAATTCAATTGTGAATCTATCAAAATGAAGCACCCATTCTGCATTAGTAAAAACCCTATCAATTTTGCTAGCTTGAAGATTAGTTCTTAAGCCTTTGTTTGTCCATGTGAATAAAGGACCATAGAATGGAGGTTCAATCAATGTTATATTCTCAACCATTTCATTTAAATTCTCCATTCCTTGTGTCCATCTAACATTTGGGCCAATTCGCTCATTGATATTCCGTATTTCATTGAAATCTCCCATGAGTAACCAAAGAGTATTGTTTACATTTAGAGTATCAAAACTTGTAAGGTCAGCCCATAACTCTCTACGTTTAACTTCTAAGTTACTTGCATATATGGCAGACAACAAGTAAGGGTGCATACCTGGCTTTTCAATGAGGCAATGGATGACTTGAGATGAGGAACCTTTAACTGTAAATTGTAATTCTGAGGCTTTCCAAAGAACCCAAATTCTACCAAGACTACTAGAATTGTAGTTATGAATATATTTCCAATCCAGAAATCCAAACTTCAAGAGTGCATCTGCATTTTCTTCTTTAACTCTATGTTCAATCAAAATAATAATATAGGGGGAATGGGATAGAACAAATTTTGCTACTTCCCTTATTCTAGGGCTTTTATTTAAGCCCCTTACATTCCATGAAAGTACTTTCATTTATTAAGAGGTGGATTCTCGTCCCCCATTAATCCAAAATCTCTAATAAGACCTATGGTGGTGAAAGGTGTTTCCTCCGCTAGTATCGCAAACTTATTTTCATATATGACTTTTTGCTCCTTTCCTTTTTTCTTTCCAGAATAATTTGACTTTGTAGTACTTGGAGAAGAGTCAGAAATACCTACTATTTCTTTTGGTTGAACAACAAAACATGTTTCGGTGTCCTTTATAATAGTAGTTGACATTACATCTTGAGAGTCATTTTGAATGGTTTGGGTATTCTTTCCAAGAACCTTTGTATTGAGCCTTATATCTTGAGTTTCATTCTGGGTAGCTTGACCTGGTGGATTCACATTCCTTTTAGGAACCCAAACTTCTTTTCTTTTTGGATTACATTCTTTGTGTCCAAAGCAATTGCATACTTTACATTTCATAGGAACCCAACAATAATCAACTTGTACTTCATATGGTTCATCTTTACCCATGTCTATTTCAAATTTTTCAGGGAAATCACTATTAATATCCATCAAGATACACACTTTTGCATATGATAATTGAAGCTTTTGTTCTGTTGCTTTATCCATGTATAGCGGTTTTCCCAACACACTACTTACATAACTCATTCCTGTATTGGTCCATAGCACATGAGGGACATTATATAATTGAACCCAAATAGGAACTGCAGAAATTTTTGCTTTTTCCAATCTAATGAAAGGATGCCATTTTTGAAGGAAAAGTGGTCGACCTGCAATATCCCATACTCCTACTTCCATAACCTCTTCCATTTTCTTAATATTTGAGAAGTGAAAGAAAAAGAAACCATCTTCAGTTGCTAAAATGTCAAATATGTTTTCTTTTCCCCATAATTTTTTCACAAGTCCTTTCACTAAATAATAAGAGATATTGTCCATTAAGAAATATCCCATAAGACAATTTTCAAAGTGACTTTTACCTTCATCAATAGCCTCTGGTGGAGGCTTTACAACAAGTTTGTTTCCCTTCATGGAAGAAGGATGATAATCTAATTTAGCTGTTTTTAGAATATTACCCATTGCAATATGTTACCAAGACACCTTATCTCCACCAATAACTGCATTAGTTTTTTGGCTATTTGTTGCAACTACAGAAATATTCTCTTAAACTTTGTCAACAACACTAACAATTTCTGCTTGGGATAATCCTTTACTACTTTCAAGTTCATCAACGTTATCCAAAGTATGAGTATCAATACTTTTACCTGAATTATCAATGCTTGATTTGAAAAGTGAAGCCACAATTTCTACTGCTAATTCAGATTTTGTAGCATTTGAGATACTTCCCCCATTCATAGGAACTTTATCACTTCGAGTACGTGCCATCAATTCTGCGTTTATAGAATCAATTGTTCAGGAAACTTGTCTTCTATTGATAGAGAGTAACTTGGGATCGATACGGTCTACCAATATGACCATAGACAGATTTAAAAAGAAGACTAAATTGATGTTTGCAACCACCTTCTCCTACTTTTCTGCCTTTTGAATCTTTCTGGGCTCCCTTATCTTCCCATCACCCTTTTTGTCATCCCTTCACCATTCAAATCAATAAACTTTGACAACACCAAAACCAGAAAAGTCTTCCCTCTTTTGATTCTCCCAAAACCAAACACACCAATCTATGTAGAAGGGGGAGGAAATCTCAACCCCGTCCTACCCAAATTACGGCACCGTTTTTTCCTTTTTTTTTTTCCTCTAACGAAAGAGAGAAGTTGCCTCTCAGATTTTTCTCCCAATGTCAAGCAAAACTCCTTCCAAAACTACTCATTCAACCCATTGCCACCCTAGGTTCACACCCGCATGCCGCCACTCACCACCGCTTGCTGACATTCATTCACATGGTTTTCCTAGATCTGCCCCACAAAGATGCCGATCCACCCCACAGAGATGCCGATCTGCCTTCAGTGGAGCAACTAGCGTGGTCACTCGCTTGTACGCGCTGCTAATCGCCGACTTTGGCTCCCTATGTTTTCACAGTTTTCTCCCGCCGCTCATGTGTCCGCCGCTCATGCTCCTCATTTTTGCCATAACCTTTTATCTATTCAAAAACTAACCCGTGATAACAATTGTGTGGCTTTGTTTTTCAACAATTTTTGTGTTTTCCAGGACCGTACAACTGGGGTGCTGATAAGGCTCGGCAAGGTTGAAGGGGGACTTTATTTTCTTTGTTATGATATTCCTAAACATTTTCATTCCATTTTTTCTGAATATTTGTCTTCTATTTTAAATTCTAGTTGTACTCTCCAGAAACCCCCTGCTTGTAACTCAATTTTTAATAATAAATATTTTCTTTGGCATCAACATTTGGGCCATTCTTCATTAAAATCTTATTTTGCTAATGGAAAAACCATTTCTTGCCCGAATTTTTTCTATTGTGACATTTGTCCCTTGGCAAAACAAAACTGTGCTCCTTTTCCTTCCAATACTTCTGCCACAACTTTTATTTTCGACCTTGTTCATATGGACCTTTAGGGTCCTCATCGACATCCTACCCATGATGGTGCCCGTTATTTTTTAACTATCATTGATGATTTCTCCCGTGTCACTTGGACCTTTCTCCTTCACTTCAAAAGCTAAGTTTTTTTTTTTCCAAAATTCAATCTTTTCTTTCCATGGTTCATACCCAATTCAATGTTACTGTCAAACGCATACGTTCTGACAATGACACTGAATTTTTTTCCTCCGAATGTTCCTTCTACCTCCGTTCTCATGATATAATACATGAGAGCTCTTGTGTTCATACCCCACAACAAAATGGGGTAGTTGAACGCAAGCATCGTCACCTTCTCGATGTGGCTCATGCCTTACTCTTTCAAGCCCATCTACCCCCTTCCTTTTGGGGCGAGTGCATCCTTACCATTACTTACCTCATTAATCACCTTCCGTCTTCTTCTCTTCGGGGCATCACCCCCTATGAACGTCTATTTGGTACTCATCCTCTTCTTGATCATCTCCGTGTTTTCGGTTGTCAATGTTATGCTACCACTTTGGGCCCTCGTGATAAATTCAATCCCCGTGCCACCTCTTGTGTTTTTATCGAGTATCCATTCTACCAAAAGGGTTACAAACTTTTTGACCCTGCTACCAACAAAATTTTCGTAAGTCGTGATGTCATTTTTCACGAAGATGTTTTTCCTTTTACTTTGCAAGTTTCTCATTTGTCCCCCGCAGGCTCGGCCATTCCTTCAGCACCCATCATACCTCCTGTGGAATTATACTCTCCATTTGCACTACCTATTGATGAACCTCTTTTTCCAGATACCCCTCTTTCTTGCCCTGACCCTTCGTTTTCAATTCCCTTTACTCCTGTTCCTTCTTCACCCCCTCCTCTTTCAAATCCACCCCCCTTCCCCATCTGTCCCTACACCCTTACCTTCGCCTTCTCCACCAGAACCCTCACCTTCATCTCCCATTGTTCGCCGTTCTGGTTGTTCCACTAAACCACCCATTTGGAGCACTGATTATATTTACCCTACCCTTCCCTCCTTTTCCTGCATTTATCCCATTTCCAATTACATTTCTTTGGACCAATGTCATCCCTAGTACTGTCATTTTGTTGCTTCCATTTCTGCCATCCCCGAACCCACTTATTATTATAAAGCTATCAAGGACCCCCATTGAGTCACTACCATGGATAGTGAGCTTGCTGCTCTTGAAGCAAATCACACCTGGGATGTGGTCCCTTTACCCCCTGGTCGTTGTTCTGTTGGTTACAAGTGGGTCTACAAGGTCAAATACTGTGCAGATGGTTCTGTTGAGCGCTACAAAGCCCGTCTCGTTGCTAAAGACTACAGTCAATATGAAGGTTTTGACTATCAGGATACTTTTTCCCCCATTGCCAAGCATGTCACTGTTCAACTTCTCATTATTATTGCTTCCGTGCATCATTGGCCCTTGATCCAGATGGATGTCCAGAATGCTTTTCTTCATGGTGATCTTTCTAAGGAGGTTAATATGTCTCTCCCTCCTATATTTCGCAATCAGGGGGAGGGATTTGTATGTCGATTGCGAAAATCCTTATATGGTCTTAAACAAGCCTCCCACCAATGGAATGCAAAATTTACTTCAGCCTTACTTGCATATGGCTTCCGGCAATCCTGACATGTTACTCTCATTCGCCAAAACTCAGGGAAGTTCATTTGTGGCCTTACTCATTTATGTTGATGACATTTTGATCATAGGAAACAACAAGATCGCCACATCAGATTTAAAGCACTACTTACACTCCACATTCTCCGTGAAGGATCTTGGCCAATCAAAATTCTTCCTCGGTATTGAGATTGCTCCATCTCCACATGGCATTTCCTTAAGTCAACAAAAATATACCTTGGAGCTCATCTTTGAAGCTGGACTAGCTGGCTCTAAACCGTCAGTAATTCTTATGGAGCAAAACAAAAAATTTACAAGTGTTGAATATGATATAAGTTCCTAAGAAAAGATTCATGATCTGCTGCTTGAAGATCCTTCTACCTATCAACATCTAGTTGGGAGATTGATTTATCTAACTTTCACTAGGCCAGACATCACATTTCCAGTCCAATTACTCAGTCAATTTATGCATGATCCGAAACAGTTACACATGGAGGCAACTATGAAAGTCATTAGATATCTTAAGAGTTGCCCAAGTCTTGGACTGATGTTTCCCTCAATGTCAAAATTGGAGCTTAGAGTCTATTGTGATTTAGACTATAGCACTTGTCCTATGACACGTTGATCAACCACGGGTTTCTGCATAATGCTTGGAAATTCTTTAGTATCCTGGCAATCCAAAAAACAACCAATAGTTTCTTTGTCTTCTACAGAAGTTGAGTATCGAGCTATGCAAGTCACCACCTGTGAGATAGTATGGATAATAGGGCTACTCCATGATTTTAGTTTTTATCTCCGACAGCCAGCCCTACTTTTTTTTTATAATGAAGCAGCAGAGAAAATTGTGACAAATCCGATATTTCATGAGAGGACTAAACATATAAAAGTTGATTGCCATTATGTGAGAGAAAAATTGCAACAAGGAATAATTTCGACCAGTCACGTATCTACCAAGGAACAGCTTGCAGATTAATTCACCAAAGCCCTTTGCTCCAGGCAACACTAGCACCTTCTCTCCAAGCTCGGAGTATTTGACTTGTTCAAATCTCTGGCTTGAGGGGGAGTGTTATGGAATGTTATGGAATGAAAATATTCTCCTAACGTTACATTTGGATATTTTGACTTTATGTAAATATTTCCTTAATTATTCTTTTCCTTATATAGTTTTACCCTAGGTCTATATAATGACCTCTTATTGTACATTGTAAGTATTGCAGTATCAATATAAAGAGAGATTCCCTCACTCGGTCATATTTTGTTACAGATGACAATAAGTAGAAACAAGGTCTGAAATGCCTCCGCTCATTCAATCTGCAAAACTACTTTATACTCCTCAGAAGCAAGCAAAACCCGAACTCTCTCCTTGTCTGACACAAAAATCCACATTAGAAAAACTGCAGAGTCGCCGATGGGGAAAAAGCATCTAACTCCATCTTAGAAAAGTAGAATAGGGGTACCAGATGGTCATGAACTCAAAATAACTATGTTGTTATTCAGAACAAACCATTCACTGACCGTCCAGCAAACAAGGGAGCGCTAAAGCAGCTCCATAAGAAATGAAATGGAAGTTTGTGGCTCCCGTGGAAATAAATTTATGTAAAAAAAAGATTTAAAAAGAAAAAAAGATACGGGAAAACGCAGATAACTGTATGAGCACTAAATAACAACACTTCTTATTGATACCCAACAAGCTATTCACTGCCCGGACTCCGGAGATGGGAGGTCGAAAGCCGCTTCTGAACATTCTCCTCCAGGTCCATCGGTGGGCAAGCAGGTTGGGCCGCACCTGTTCCAGCAAACAGTTGCCTGAACTTGTGAGAACACATAAACGGCCACAATCTTGTCGATGGCAGTAATGGCATCGTGAAGATCTCACACCTGCGTTTTGGCGAGAGTGCAACCATGGGAGATCAGAAGGGTTCTGGAGCTTAAGGAGGCTAGAGGAGCCCTCGGAATTGGTGCAAGTTGCAGTGCAGTAGTTCGTCGAGGTGATGAAGGCGATAGTTGAAGTGAAGGGGAGGAAGACTCATAGGCAAAATCTAGGTGAAGAAGTGACTGTTGTAACTCTAGGAACTGCTTGGAATAACAGCTTCGCTGAAAGCCCTTTTTCGTGCTTGACTAATCTTACTGCTAAACTTAGCACATAAAGAGTAGTTCGGTAGTTTTCTAGCGTCCTTGTCTTTGTTTCACTGTCAGGTACACTGGAATTTGGGCCTCTTAAATTTAGTTTTTAGTGCTGGTTTTACAGTAGCTGCCTTGTGTCTTTGCATTTTAAATTGAAGCGATAATCCCATTTGCAAACGGAAAAGACTGTTACAACTTTAAATTCAAGTGACTCCTTTCCTCGCCGACCCTTACTTAGACAGGAACTGGAGTCCTCTAATCTTTGACGTTAATTTTGCTCAATGAGCCTTTGTTTGGACGTTACCTCTGCATCTTAAATTGGAAGTGATGAAAAAAAGTCAGTAATCCTTTCTTGCGTTCTGGGTTAGAATTTTTGGTATCTTTGACCTTCTCCGCGTGAAGAACAGTGAAAGGAGACTTGGGATGGATTAGACGGACAAAAGGAAGTCGAGAGTGCTCCACTTGAAAATTTGTCTTTTCTCATCATCCTTTTTCTAACACACTCTCTTTCGATGAACCTACTTAAATGGGAAAATGAATCGGTTTAAAAGGCACTACGGCCGTTCCTTTTCACGGGGAATTGTAGTATGCTTTAGTGGTTGCGGAACAACGAATATTATCTCTTTATATTCTCATTTTTTTGGGACTCGAATCCTAGTAAATCACTTTATTTTGTTGCATTGATATCTCTATCTCTTATTCTGTTCCTCTTTTGCTTCATAAACTTTACGTGGACTACCTTAAAAAATAAAGTTTATTATTACATGAGTTGCACTGAAATTTAACAGTTCGGAACAAAATATAAGTTTATTACCTTGGACCGGATCGATCAATTGGAAGATTTTTATGGCGTCGTTGGATAAACAAGGTCTGAACCGCTATCTATCCTACCTTTTACCCGAAATGTTTTTTGATAAAGTTGAAAAAAGGACAGAAAAAAGTAAGTGAAAAATATCTACTTTCTTCGTTTTCCATCCTAGATTTTTCATAAAAGAATAAAAAAATTTCTATTAATTTTATGAAAAATTTGTCCATGAAGATCTGAATTCTATTCCTTAACAAATAAGGATTACAAATTTCGAAATTAATTACTTAGAATCTAACATTTCATTTATTTACAGGTGACTTTAATGATTATAATTTTTGTTAATTTCTAACGAAAAGCCAATTGGCTGCGAATGTAACCTCATCAAATCATCATCTAATATCAAGCAGTTAAATTAAAATGTTGAAGTGAATATGAAGGTGCCACCACGCCGTGTTTAACCTACTGGCTTTTGGACATTCAATATCTAAAAGTCAAATTAAAATGTTAAGGCAATGTGAAGATGCCACCATCCCATGCTTGACATACATAGCTTTGGGCACTGAAAAGAAACCTTCTCAAAAAAAAAAAAAAAAAGTTGGCTTTTTCTTCAACGGATTGGGAGCCCGTCGTCAATGCTTAAGGGGCATAAACATCATGTCTCAACCATCCATCATGGAAACCTAATAATTGGAACAATAGAGAAAAAATCCTAACATCTCCCAACAGCGCCATCTACAATAAGACCGATGGAATCCTCTTCGCGTTGATGAGTTCGGGACAGAGAAGAATAAGACCGATGACTTGTTGTAGGAAATGGCCAACAATCTAAAAATGATACATCATCATACCTTAACTAGATAGTGCAGGATAATCCATCAACGTCAATCAGGAACGGGGAGAGAAGACCACATGCTGCAGGGAAAATTCCTATCCTCTCTCCCCTGCGGTGTTCTAAGCCCTACGGTTTTGCGGTTCTCATATGTATCGCACGAGCCCAGCTACCAACTGAGGAAACAACAGAGAGGACGGGGAAGATGGCCCACTTGACGAAAAAGAACAACACCTCTCCGGAATAACACCAGAATAAAACTGCTCCCTCAAACTGTTTCCCAGGAGCAACGTTTCTAAAAACCTAAGCATTTTTTCACTTCCCTCTGGGTTTTTACCTCCAGAAAGTGGTAGCCCACAAAAGCAGCGATTCCATCAAGAACCGAAGGTGTTTCCTTTAGGGTTTCATTATTCGTTGAAATCAGTTCAAAGAGAAAAAGTAGTGTTAATGCCCCCGTTGTTGAGGAATAGCTATGTTTAGACGGAGGACTAGGGAGAGGGGATCAGAAGAGTGATGCATGATATAGAGACTGACAAGGTGGCGGAAGCGGAGAAGACACTCCATTGTTCCTCTGTCAGTGATCATATATACTCGATAGAACCTATGTATACCCGGAAACAGATTCGTCTTAAAGATAAAGATGTCAGAGACAGATATGAGCTCAACACAACATTTCTTATACGTACACAACAAACCATTCACCGACCAATCTGCCACGAACGAAGGACTAAAGCAACGCTAAAAATGCTTAAGTTTGCAGCTCCCAAGAAAAACGTTCGTGAACCCGGAAAAAAAAAGAGGCGTAAAACATGGCTACGAATATGACTCAAGCAACAACACTTTACCCTCAGCAAACAATTCAGTCGCTGCACTGCTGAGATGGTGGACCTAATGCGACGGCTGAACGATTTCCTCGAGGCCAGCCGCTTGGGTAACTCCTTCGGGAGCCGCATGGTCAACAACTTCGGGAAATGCTGGAGCAACTGGTTCGAGACCCACTGGGGCGACAGGTCCGTGAGCCATTCGGGCGGTAGCCTCCTGGTCAACAACTTCGGAAGCTGCTGGGGCAACCGGTTCGGCAGCCACTGGGGTAAGAGGTCCGAGAGCCACTGCGGCAGCAGCCGCCGTATCAACAACTCCGGGAGCTGCTGGGGCAACAGGTCCGGGAGTCAGTGGAGCGGCGGCCGCCGGGTCAACAACTTCGGGAGCTGCTGGGGCTACAGGTCCGGGAGCCAGTGGGGCGGCGGCCGCCGGATCAACGACTTCGGGAGCTGCTGGGGCAACAGGTCCGGGAGCCACTGGGACTGCAGCCGCCGGGTCAACGACTTCGAGAGCTGCTGGGGCAATAGATCCGGGAGCCACTGGGGCGGCAGCCGATCTGCCAAATAGTTGGTCCCAGCCGTGGATGATTTGGAATACTACATACTTAATGAGGGCAGTAATGGCCATCGTGAAGGTCGTCAGAAGTGCCGTCAAAGCTAGGTTGTAACCGAGGGAGCTAAGAGAGTAATCTGAGTTTATAGAGGCCGGAGAAGCTGTCGGACTTGTTGCAAGATGCCGGGCCATTTTTATCCGTCTTTGAAGTGGAACCTCGAGATAAAGTTGTTTGAGACGCCGATCTTTACCTAGGGAGGGGAAATGGATGACAATGCACTCTTGCTTTGGCTAGAAAGTGGTTTGATTTCTCCACAACTGAAGATCAAGCCTTATGTTCATAGAAATACTAAGCCCCGTCACTTTCAGTCTAATGTTCATAAGAGTTAAGCCCCCGTCACTTTCAGTCTAATTTTTATAAGAGTTAAGGCCCCGCCCCGTCACTTTCAGTCTAATTTTTATAAGAGTTAAGCCCCCGTCACTTTCAGTGGAGTATCACTGTCGCGAAGTTCCCGCGTCGAAGTTTCCTTAGCACAATAGAGAAGTTCCAGTCGTTAGCCATATGAGCCATATGGGGGAAGTTCCAGTCGTTTGGTTCCCTTCGGGTCATTGGTCCCAAAGTTCTTCTACTTTTTTTTTTTTTTAAAATCTTTTACTTTGATTTTTTTTTAATATTACAACACACACCTAACTCTAACTCTGTCAAGCCCTAAACCTCAAAAAAGATAATAAGAGAAATACTAACTTGTTCTCCGTGACGTCATGATCCGTGCAGAAGCCGGACGTGTCTCACGCACGGCAATACACGAAGCCCTTTTATGTTCCGCTGCCACGTACACCTCCTACAAAAAGACGAAGCCCCTTTTATGTTCCGCTACCCCCGTACACCTCCTACAAAACGATAGCATTAGAGCAAATATTAAGGCGAGAAGCTGTGCGAGGCGGTTTTGAGGAAAGCCCTAAAAGAGTAGACAACGTTATTTCGAGCAACTCGATTAGTCTTCATCCATGATTCTTGCTAACGCGGCACTAACTTGGAAGTGGTACTTTGTCCCTCTCTTGCTACCCTTGAATCCACAAGTACCAGCGGAGGACCAAGAAATTACCCGACCTCGCACAGCTGTAACAGTCACAATGGTATTGACAACGTTATTTCGAGAAACCCGATCAGTCTTCACCCATGATTCTTGCTAACGTGGCACTAACTTGGAAGTAGTACTGTCCAGGGACTGCATTACTTTCATTTAAAGCAACTTTTGCAGGCAGCCACTCAGATTATTTCTTGTTTGCTGTTAGCCAAAGAGGAGGCAACGTTCTTTCGAGCAACCCGATTAGTCTTCGCCCATGATTCTTGCTAACGTTGCACTAACATGGAAGTGGTGGTGTCCACGAACTGCATTACTTTCCTCTAGAGCAACTTTTGAAGATAGCCATTCAGATTATTTCTTGCTTGCTGTTAGCTCACACTCAGTGTTTTTTACGTAAAACCCTTTAGTAAACCCATTTAATACTATTTCGATCACGTTAGCTAGGTTACATAAAGTTCGCACAGCTGTAACAGTCACAATGGTATTGACAACGTTATTTCGAGAAACCCAATTAGTCTTCACCCATGATTCTTGCTAACGTGGCACTAACTTGGAAGCAGTACTGTCCAGGGACTGCATTACTTTCATTTAAAGCAACTTTTGAAGTCAGCCACTCAGATTATTTCTTGTTTGCTGTGAGCCAAAGAGGAGGCAACGTTCTTTCGAGCAACCCGATTAGTCTTCGCCCATGATTCTTGCTAACGTTGCACTAACTTGGAAGTGGTGGTGTCCGCGAACTGCATTAATTTCCTCTAGAGCAACTTTTGAAGATAGCCATTCAGATTATTTCTTGCTTGCTGTTAGCTCACACTCAGTGTTATTTACTTAAAACCCTTTAGTAAACCCATTTAATCCTATTTTGATCACGTTAGCTAGGTTACAAAAAGTTTTTGACTAATAGCAATCCATTTAATCCCAACTTTTTTGGGGTTTATAATAACTTCCATGTCATGACTCCAAGATGCATAGTTTTAAGTTCCAACCAACTTCTTCGGTACAAACATAGTCCCAGTTGCTTCATACGAATGGACACAATAGGTGCTTCCCGGTTCGGCAATAACTCCTCTGGGTTTCGGCACCGCAATTACTCTGGAGTGCCCTCGGTGACCACGACCAAGTGGTGTCATCTACCCGGTCCTTGCGCCTCATTCATGGCAAATATACAACTGTAGATCTAGTTTCACACAACAAAAGGAAGCTGGAAAACGTTCTTCTTTTGGGAAATTCAGCTATCAAGATCTGTGAGGATAAATGGTAATTTTGGATGGAAGTTTGATGGGGAATCGATCTATAAGAATAAAGTTTCAGAACACGAAAATTGTGGCCTGTTTTTACTTGAAAGAGAACGATTTCCAACCCCACTGAAACAATTCCCGCATCGATAAAAACATATGCCGCACACAATCTACAGTAGCCCATCTATTACAATTGGTGTTCTAAAGTAAACTATAACAGATTTTGACATATTGACGATAATCTGTGGAAGATTTTGACATATTGACGCTAAGCTACGGCAGATTTTGGCACTATGGTAGATTTTGATATATTGACCCTAAACTAAGACAGATTTTGACACGACTCCAGATTTTTACTTTTGTCACTCGTAATTCTATCGACAATTTTATTGCTTTATGTATAGGCTTTCTTGGTTTCATATCTTCTTCCGTGACGAAGAGACTATGAACTAGGGGCTCTTGCAACTAATATCAGCTAAATCTGATCTAGTGAGTTATTAAATTCTCAGTCTCTGTCTCTTAGGTGTCAAATCTTCTCTCCAGGTTTGAGTCCAGGGGATGCTCAGACATCTATATAGTTATTCAGTTAATACAAACTAATGTAGCTTTGGATGTCTATTTCCTCTAATTCCAATGGACACATGCTCCAAATTATGGTTTTTGTTAGAATATGTTGGCCCACTATCCAAGAGGCTCAAAGCCGAATCAAATCAGTGGATTGTGTACCTCGTTCTTTGTAGAGTCCGCACTCCCTTTCATATGGGTCTATTTTGTAATGTCACTTTCGTATAGTGATTCTTTTTGGTGTCTTTTTCTCTTCTAAAGGAATTGTTGATCGAAAAGTATAACTAAATTGGAAAGGAAAAAGCAAAAAGACCAAGTAGCCCTTAAGGCTTTTCGGGCCACTTCACGTCCGCCCATCTTCAAGCTAAGCATAAGTCCTGGGTTGGGCATATGATTTTGGCACTATCAACAACCATTTGGGCAAATTTCGTGATGTAATATTCTGCAAAAATCGTTTGAGCTTTAATTTTCAAGATTTGTTTGAAACCATCAAAAAAAGAATGTGTCATCCGAATAACATCTAGAACTTTTAAGTATCTTTAAAATATTAT
Organism: Casuarina equisetifolia; assembly: GCA_028551475.1. Classification (NCBI taxonomy): domain Eukaryota; kingdom Viridiplantae; phylum Streptophyta; class Magnoliopsida; order Fagales; family Casuarinaceae; genus Casuarina; species Casuarina equisetifolia. The sequence continues at coordinate 9,306,728 of CM052358.1, forward strand.
TTTACATAAGTAGAAGGAAATTTCTATAATTTTTTTTTTGAAAAATTGTTTTCTTTCATTTGGAAGAACTAGTGTTAGAAACAAATCTGAACCATTTTTTTAAGTAACTATTCCTTTGTTTTTTTTTTTCATTTTTTGAAAAGTGAAGACTGTTTTTAAAAGTTTTGGTGAGCATCCTTGAAGATATGATCATTAGAGTTTCTAAAATCTCAAAACTAACATATCAAAGTCTTAACCCAATTGACTTAGTCAATGTCGATGGATATTTTTGAAAATTAGTCAGTATGTAGTTGACGATGAATAAATAGTTTGATACTAACAGTTAAAGACCACATCAAACGACGAATTAGTTCCTATAGATGGAAAGCTTCTATTTACAAAGAAAATGTTGAAAATATCTATAAGCTTTCTCATCTTACCTTGCAAATATTTCTAGTAAGGTATTTATCGAAGTAAATACAAAATATTTATAAAAACACAGAATGGGGAGTTTAAAAATTTAAGGTATGATCGATGTGATTAAACATTTTGCTAAGAAAGACCTTGAAATGGGGAACTCTCTAAAATTCTGCTAAGCAAGACCTTGAAGTTATGAGTCTCAATGATGCTAAAATTTAAATTCTCAAGCAGCTGTTCAAAGACAAGGATTTTAAATAAATGATCTAGGAAGGAATTACTAAAGGAATTCAAAATTCTGAAAATAATCTATTTCAATGATATGATACACCAAGTAATTAAACATTGTTTCATGAGAAATTTAAATGTTAATAGTGCTCACATGTAAATAATGAACTATAAAAAATTCTCATTCACATTAATTATGAGCTCTCATACCATGTAAAAAAGCAACAAAAATGTCCAATAAAAACTTAGTATTATGTATTTTTACTTAGTATTTGTTTTTTGGGTGAAATGTTAGGTATTATATATATCACCAAATAAAATATAAAATTATTTAGTTTTAACATTATCATTTATGTTTAAAAACTATATTTAGAAAATTTCAGAACTCTTACAAAATTTATTACAATTTATTGGTTGCATTCTTTTAATTGATGAAATCTTGTCTTTCACATTTTTTTATATATAATTTTTGCATAATTCTTGAACTATTTAGGCTTTTATTTAGCATTTTTTCTTTCTTAGAAATTGATTATACTAATATAAAAAATGTAAATAAAATATAATCAATTGTTTTTGGAATTAGAACTACTTTTTAGGCCGTGGTTATTGGTAGCTAGTTGATGAGATGTGATCTAGTTACTCTTTGAGTTACAATTATTTATAAGGCGATGGGTGTTGGTAAAACGGGAACTATTAACTAGCTAGTAAGATGCTGAACACGAGACTTGGGCATGATGGGCTGAATTTTGTAAACATGCATAGTCTCAATCATTTGTAACTTGTGTAATTCCCTCAAGCTAGTTATTTGTATAAATTAAATACCATGAGTTTTGCTTAACAAATGATTTATTTTATTTGTTGCAAAAAGCCTTGGGGTTTAGTTCACGGGATGTGAGTTTCAACGGATAGGTGAGAAGGGGACTAAAGCTCATTATTTGTAATTTTTAATATTTTCCTTCAAGCTTCACGATTGATATAAATCAAATATATGGAACCTGTAAACCATTTAAATTCAACAAGATTATTAGGTCAATAAAGTATAATACAGCAGTATCATATAGTTACATACCATGAATTTACAGTTCTTGAAACAATTTTTATAAACATAAATAATAACATGCCAAGTATAAAGATGAGAGAAATTGATGGAATATTTGAGTGATTCGACCTTTAACCTTAGTGCATAGTTGATCAGCCAAATTTAGCCCTCATGTATTTCGTAATGGAATAATTACTATAATTGACGGTGATTAAATAGTTTGATTGTGACAAGAAAGGTTGCATCAATGACGAATTAGCTCCTACAGACGAAAAGCTTCCATTTACAAGTATTTACAAAGCTTCCAATTCACCTCTGACCTTTCAAATATTTCTAGTAAGGGATTATCGAAGTAAATACAAAATACTTATAAAAACAAAGAACAGGGAGTTTAGAATTTCAAGGTATTATCGAACTAATTAAACATTTTGCTAAGAAAGACGTTGAAATGGGGAACTATCCAAGCAAGACCTGGAAGCTATGAGTTTCAGCGGTACTAACATTTAAATTCTTGGTCGCATATCAAGCCAACTCAATATTATGGCTAAATAACAAGAAATGCTCAACGACGTTCGACACATGGAAATCTGAATGTTTAGGGTAATTTTTCACGCTACAAGAATTGATAATAATACTAAAAAAATGCAATATGTGGCTTCTATTATGAATGGCGATACGTGCATTCTTGATTGTGATACGTGCATGCTTCAGAATCGGAGCCGTTTACCTCTTCATAAAAGACAACAATAATTAGAAACAAGGTCTGAAACGCCTCGGCTCATTCAGTCTGCAAAACTACTCTTTACTCCTCATCGAATTCTCTCCTTGTCTGACACAAAAATCCACATTAGGAAAACTGCAGAGTCGCCGATGGGGAAAAAGCATCTAACTCCATCTTAGAAAAGTAGAATAGGGTTACCAATGACCATAAACTCAAAATAACTATCTTATTATTCAGAACAAACCATTCATTGTGTTAGGTTTGGAGTAAATTAGTAAGAGTAATTATGTAACTACCATATTTGTATTGTAAGTAGTTTATAAGGGTTTTCTAGTCTTATTCTATTTTGGTCTCTTAGTCCTATTCTATTTGGGTTTCCTTGGTACTTGTATAAAAGGAAACTTTATGGGGAAACCTAGGTTTGAGGTTAAGAGTGATTGTCCAAGCGTTGTAAGCCCACCTCATCATAGTGAAGAATTGCTCCTTAGGCCAGGGACGTAGGGATTATCCCGAACCTCGTAATTTTTGTGTGTTCTTTACTTAACTACTATTCTCTTTGTGTGTGTAGTGAAATCTTGAGAGATTCCGTGAGTTTAGATTCACGGGTTTGTTTTCTAACAAATTGGTATCGGCGCCTAAGTTCCTAAATTAGGGCTAAGGCTCATTCTTTGTTAGGCAGTTAGCAGAAGAACAATTGTTTTGGCACAGCACACACAAGAGGGAAGCTGTCAACAAAGGCTTTGTTCCAAAAAGCCTTTTGTCAAACACTTGGTGTGTAACACACGGAGGAAAAACTAAAATTGGCATTTGAGGTACGGATTTTCTTCTCTAGCCTTCGTTTGTGTGATTTTCGACTTCTTTGTGGCCAAAAAATCAATTGGAGTGTTGCGGGTTGTGTTGAACCTGTGAGCCCGAAAAGGGAAATTACGATTCCTCTTTCGTTTAAGCGTTTCATGGAGCGATTTTAAGTTCTATACACTCGTTGGAAGCCAATCTATTGATCCGTTGACCATTGATTGTTGACTTTGACCATTGACTTTGACTAGATAAAATTTTCAGGTGATTTTTGTGCCGATTTTTACAGTATTTTTCTGTGATTTTTTAGGAGATATTTGATTGTTTTTGGGCATAATCAGAGGGGCATTTTGGTCAATTTGATTGGCATTTGTTGAGGAATATTTTGGTAATTTTATACTTTTGATTTCTATTTGAAGGGGAAGTCAAAAAGGAGTTTATTTTTTGTTGTGATGGATGATATGAATACTTCTGGTAAAGGTATGACCATGTTAAATTCATCTAATTTCTAAACTTAGAAGCCGCGGATGGAAGATTACTTGATTAGTAAAGATCTGTATGATACTGTGGAAGGAGATTCTGCTAAGCCTGAGAAGCTGACTAATAAAGAGTGGGAGAAGTTGAATAAGAAAATTGTCTCTCAAATTAGACTATTTGTTGAGGATAGTATTTATCACCATATTACGCAGGAGACTAAAGCTAGTGAGTTATGGAAGAAGCTTGAAGCTCTCTATGAACGCAAGACTCCTCAGAATAAGGTTTCTCTACTTAAGAGGTTAATTAGCTTGAAGTACAAGGTAGGACAGTCAATGATAGAGTTCTTGAGTGAGTTCAAGTCTTTGGTGAATCAGTTAGCGACGGTAAAGATTATTCTAGAAGATGAATTGCAAGCAATGTTATTATTGAGTAACTTACCTGATAGCTAGCAGACATTGGTAGTCACTCTCACAAACTCAGCTCTGGGTGGCATTCTGAGTATGAAGTTAGTCCATGAAGGTTTGTTTAATGAAGAAACTAGAATAATTGAGCAAGGAGCACATGGACATACAAAAGTATTGGTTACAGAGAGGAGAGGGAGAAATAGATATGTAGACAAAAATAGAGACAGAAGTAAGACTAGAGGTAAAAGCAAGAGTAGAGCACCAAATTCTAATAGATCACGTGGAGTCTCACGTTCGAGAAAAGATGTAAAGTGCTACCATTGTGGTAAGTCTGGCCATTATAAGAGAGACTGCAAAATACTCAAGGAAGAAGAATCAAGGAATGGAGAAAATGAAGTTGAAAAAGATACAGTGGCAACTACATCCAATATTGGGGATATTATGATCTTTTGTGATTCTCATATCAACATCTCATGTCAAGTTTTGTCTTGGATTGTTGACATAGGCGCCTCTTTTCATGTTACTCCACATGAAAGGTTCTTCACATCTTATTCAGGTGGTGATTTTGGGTATATTAGCTTAGGAAATAATGCACAAGCAAAGATAGTTGGCATTGGAGATGTAGTCTTAGAGACTAGTGTTGGATGTAAGCTAGTTCTGAAAAATGTCATACATGTCCCTGAGATTTGTTTCAACTTGATCTCTACTGGCGTCCTTGATGATGAGGGATATGATAACTACTTTGGTGGCGGTAAATGGAAACTTAGTAGAGGTTCTCTTATACTTGCAAAAGGACAGAAGGTTATTACTATCTATAAGACTGAAGCTAGTATTCAGAAAGGCAAGGTAAATGTGGTGGAAGATAATCACATGGAGCTATGGCACAAGCGACTTGGACATCTCAGTGAAAAAGGACTTCAGCATTTGATAAAGAACAAAATCATATCAAGAGTTAGTGGTGCTAATTTGCAGTTGAAGCCTTGTGATCACTGCTTAGCTGGAAAGCAACGTAGAGTCTCATTTCGGAGAGGATCCCCATCTAAAAGAAAACATGTTTTTGATTTGATTCATTCAGATGTGTGTATGTTGAAGGTGAAAACTCTTGGTGGCGCCATGTATTTTGTTACCTTCGTTGATGATCATTTTAGAAAGGTATGGGCTTATGCATTGAAGACTAAGGATCAGGTTTTGGAGGCTTTCAAACAGTTTCATACTATGGTTGAGAGAGCAACTGGAAGGAAACTGAAGTGTGTTCGTGTACATAATAGAGGTGAATACAAAGGGTTATTTGAAGAATATTGTAAAACTCAAGGTATCATGCTTGAGAAGATAGTTCCTAAAACTCTAGAGAATAATAGGGTTGCAGAACAGATGAACAGAACTATAGTTGAGAGGATCAGGTGTATGCTTTCACATTCTGGATTATCTCAGTCATTTTGGGGTGAAGCTATGTGTACTGCAATAGATCTTATTAACCTGTCTCTTTTAGTTCCATTAGAAGGTGATCTACCAAAGAGAGTATGGACTGGTAAAGAAGTTTCTTTCAAGCACTTGAGAGTATTTGGTTGTAGGGTGTTTGTTCACATTCCTAAGGACGAGAGGAACAAGCTTGATGATAAAGCTCGAGATTGCATCTTCTTGGGCTATGGACATGATGCTTTTGGATACAAACTGTAGGATCTAGTTGCAAAGAAACTAATTAGAAGTAGAGATGTTATCTTCTTTGAAGATCTTAAAAAGATTGAAAAGCCAAGAGTTGTTAATGAAAGTCTTAAGGATATAACCTCACCTTCTTTTTCTCCAGTAAGTGCACATGAAGGGGGAACTACACAGGAAGAGCCACTTGAGAATGTAGCAAGTGAAGAAGTTCTTGAAACTCCAGTTGTTGAAGAATCTGAAAGACATGTTGATAATCATTCAGTTGAGCCATCAACCCAGCCCCTAGTGAGAAGATCTAGCAGAGAGCGTTAAACTTCGATGAAATATCCACTACATGAGTACTTGATGCTAACTGATGGGGGAGAACCGCAATGCTATGAGGAAGCTAATGAATGTGAGCACAAGAAAGAGTAGAAGAAAGCTATGCGAGAGGAGATGAATTTCTTGTGAGAAAACTACACTTATGATCTTGTGACATTGCCTAAAGGTAAGAGAGCACTTAAAAATAAGTGGGTGTACAAGTTGAAGTTAGAAGAGAACAATCCATTACCAAGGTACAAGGTGCAATTAGTTGTGAAAGGTTATGGTTAGAAGAAATGTATTGATTTTGAGGAGATTTTCTCTCCTATGGTAAGGATGTCTTCAATCAGAGTTATTCTTGGTTTGGTTGCTAGACTGAACTTGGAGGTAGAACAACTTGATGTGAAGATTGCGTTCCTTCATGGAGACTTGGAGGAAGAGATTTATATGAAGCAACTTGAGAGCTTCATAGAGAAGGACAAGGAGAATCTTGTATGTCGATTGAAGAAAAGCTTGTATGGTTTAAAATAAGCACCTCGTCAGTGGTACAAGAAGTTTGAGTCATCCATGTTACAGCATGGTTATAATAAGACCAGCTCAAATCATTGTGTGTTTGTAAAGCACTTTCCAGGTAGTGATTTTGTCATCCTACTCCTATATGTTAATGATATGTTGATTGTTGGCCGGGACATTAAGAAAATTACTAAGCTGAAGAAGGATTTAGGCAAGTCTTTCACGATGAAAGATTTAGGACCGGTAAAGCAAATCCTTGGTATGGAAGTTAAACGCGATAAAGAACATGGAAAGTTATGGCTATCTTAGGAGAAGTATATAGAGAAGATACTTTACAGATTTGACATGGACAAGGCAAAAGTAGTAAGTACTCCACTTGCAAGTAATTTCAAGCTAAGTAAGGAGTAGAAGCCTAAAAGTAAGAGTGATGTTGAATATATGAAGAAAACACCTTATGCATCTGCGGTTGGTAATTTGATGTATGCTGCAGTAAGCACTAGAGCAAATATTGCTCATGCAGTTGGAGTAATTAGTCGTTTTCTTTCAGATCCTGGTAAAATGCATTGAAAAGCTGTGAAGTGGATACCCAGACACCTTAAAGGAACTCCTCAGTTGTGTTTGTGTTTTGGTAATGATGAGCATGTATTGGTTGGATACATAGATGCAGAAATGGCTAGTGACCATGATGGGAAGAGATCTACAACAGGGTACATACTCACCTTCACAGGGGGAGCAGTTTCATGGCAGTTTAGGCTATAGGATTGTGTTGCTTTGTCTACAACAGAAGCAAAGTATATAGCAATCACTAAGGGTGGAAAAGAAGTTCTGTGGATGAAGACATTTCTTCAAGAACTTGGTATAAAACAAGGGATGGTTATCCTTTATAGCGACAACCAAAGCTTCATCCACCTCAATAAGAACACGTCATCTCATTCAAGGTCTAAGCACATTGATGTCAAATATCATTGGATTAGAGATATATTAGAATCTAAGTAATTAGATCTTGTGAAGATTCACACTGATGATAATGGAGCAGATATGTTGACGAAGCCGCTAACAAGCTAGAAATTTGTTAACGGGTTGCTAGAATGGACTCCAAGTAGAGTCAAGTCTAAGGAGCAATGTTCTTTCTCTTATAGTGCAGGGATGTTGCACTAATGTTACTCCAAAATGGGGAAATTGTTAGGTTTGGAGTAAATTAGTAAAGGTAATTATGTAACTACCATATTTGTATTGTGGGTAGTTTATAAGGGTTTCTCAATCTTATTCTATTTAGGTCTCATAGTCCTATTCTATTTGAGTTTCCTTGGTACTTGTATAAAAAGAAACATTATGGGAAAACCTAGGTATGAGGTTGAGAGTGATTGAGAAAAAACAGAGGTTTTCTATAAGCGTTGTAAGCCTTCCTCATCATAGTGAAGAATTGCTCCTTAGGCCGAGGACGTAGGGATTATCTCGAACCTTGTAATTTTTGTGTGTTCTTTACTTGACTGCTATTCTCTTTGTGTGTGCGGTGAGATCCTAAGAGATTCTGTGAGTTTAGATTCATGAGTTTGTTTTCTAACACACTGACCGTCCAGCAAACAAGGGAGCGCTAAAGCAGCTCCATAAGAAATGAAATGGAAGTTTGTGGCTCCCATGGAAATAAATTCATGAAAAAAATGATTAAAAGAAAAAAAAAAGATATAGGAAAACACAGATAACTGTATGAGCACTAAATAACAACACTTGTTTCTCATACCCAACAGGCTATTCACTGCCCGGACTCCGGAGATGGGAGGTCGAAAGCCGCTTCTGAACATTCTCCTCCAGGTCCACCGGTGGGCATGTAGGTTGGGCCGCACCTGTTCCAGCAAACAGTTGCCTCAACTTGTGAGAACACATAAGCGGCCACAATCTTGACGATGGCAGTAATGGGCATCGTGAAGATCGCACACCTGCGTTTTGGTAAGAGTGCAACCATGGGAGATCAGAAAGGTTCTGGGCCTTAAGGAGGCTAGAGGAGCCCTCGGAATTGGTGCAAGTTGCAGTGCGGTAGTTCGTCGAGGTGATGAAGGTGACAGTTGTAGTGTAGGGGAGGAAGACTCATAGGCAAAATCTAGGTGAAGAAGTGACTATTGGAACTCTAGGAACTGGTTGGAATAACAGCTTCGCTGAAAGCCCTCTTTCGTGCTTGACTAATCTTACTGCTAAACTTAGCATAAAGAGTGGTTCGGTGGTTTTCTAGCGTCCTTGTCTTTGTTTCACCGTTAGGTACACTGGAATTTGGGCCTCTTAAATTTAGTTTTTAGTGCCACTCCTTTCCTCGCCGACCCTTACTTGGACAGGAACTCCAGTCCTCTAAACTTTGACGTTAATGTTGTTCAATGGGGCTATGTTTGGACGTTACCTCTGCATCTTAAATTGGAAGTGACGAAAAAAAGTTAGTAATCCTTTGTTGCGTTCTAGGTTAGAATTTTTGGTGTCTCCGCGTGAAGAACAGTGAAAGGAGACCTGGGATGGATTAGACGGACAAAAGGAAATCGAGAGTGCTCCACTTGAAAATTTGTCTTTTCTCATCAACCTTTTTCTAACAGACTCTCTTTCGACGAACATACTTAAATGGAATAATGAATCGGTTTAAAAGGTACTACAGCTGTTCCATTTCACGGGGAATTGATATCTTTATATCTTATTATGTTCCGCTTTTGCTTCACAAAGTTTACGTGGATTACCTTAAAAAATAAATTTTATTATTACACGAGTTGCACTGAAATTTAACAGTTCGGAACAAAATATAAGTTTATTACCTTGGACCGGATCGATCATTTGGAAGATTTTTATGACGTCGTTAGATAAACAAGGTCTGAACCGCTATTTTTCCTACCTTTTACACGAAATATTTGTTGATAAAGTTGAAAAAAGGGTAAAAAAAAAGTAAGTGAAAAATATCTACTTTCTTCGTTTTCCATCCTAGATTTTTCATAAAAGAATAAAAAATTTCTGTTAATTTTATGAAAAATTTGTCCATGAAGATCTGAATTCTATTCCTTAACAAATAAGGATTACAAATTTCGAAATTAATTACTTAGATTCTAACATTTCATTTATTTACAGGTGACTTTAATGATTATATTTTTTGTAATTTCTAACGAAAAGCCAATTGGCTGCGAATGTAACCTCATCAAATCATCATCTAATATCTAGCAGTTAAATTAAAATGTTGAAGTGAATGTGAAGGTGCCACCACGCCGTGTTTAACCTACTGGCTTTTGGACACTCAATATCTAAAAGTCAAATTAAAATGTTAAGGCAATGTGAAGATGCCACCATCCCACGCTTGACATACGTAGCTTTGGGCACTGAAAAGGAACCTTCTCAAAAAACATAAATAATAAAAAAAAAGTTTGCCTTTTTCTTCTACGTATTGGGAGCTCGTCGTCAATGATTGAGGGGCATCAACATCATGTCTCAACCATCCATCATGGAAACCTAATAACTGGAACAACAGAGAAAAAAAATCCTAATATCTCCCAACAGCGCCATCTACAATAAGACCGATGGAATCCTCTTCGCGTTGATGAGTTCGGGAGAGAAGAATAAGACCGCTGACTTTAGGAAATGGCCAACAATCTAAAAATGATACATCATCGCACCTTAACTAGATAGTGCAGGATAATCAATCGACGTCAATCAGGAACGGGGAGTGAAGACCCACATGCTGCACGGAAAATTCCTAACCTCTCTCCCCTGCGTTGTTCTAAGCCCTACGGTTTTGCGGTTCTCATATGTATCGCACCAGCCTAGCTACCGAGGAAACAAAGGAGAAAGAAAAAAGATCTAAGCTTTGGGCTTACGGAACTAGAAGAATATTGACAACAGAGAGGACAGGGAAGATGGCCCACTTGACGAAAAAGAACAACACCTCTCCGGAATAACCCTAGAATAAAACTGTTTCCCAGGAGCAACGTTTCTAAAAACCTAAGCATTTTTTCACTTCCCTCTGGGTTTGTACCTCCAGAAAGTGTTAGCCCACAAAAGCAGTGATTCCATCAAGAACCGAAGGTGTTTCCTTTAGGGTTTCATTTATTAGTTGAAATCAGTTCAAAGAGAAAAAGTAGTGTTAATGCCCCCGTTGTTGAGGAATAGCTATGTTTAGACGGAGGACTAGGGAGAGGGGATCAGAAGAGTGATGCATGATATAGAGACTGACGAGGTGGCGGACGAGGAGAAGACACGCCGTTGTTCCTCTGTCAGCGATCGTGTATACTCGATAGAACCTATGTATACACCGAAACAGATTCGTCTTAAAGAAAAAGACGTCAGAGACAGATACGAGCTCAAAACAACATTTCTTATACGTACACAACAAACCATTCACCGACCAATCTGCCAAGAACGAAGGGCTAAAGCAACGCTAAAAAAGCTTAAGTTTGCAGCTCATGAACACCACCCCCCCCCCCCCACAAAAAAAAAAAAAAAAAACGGATGGCGTTAAACATGGCTACAAGTATGACTCAAGTGACAGCACTTAACCTTCAGCAAACAATTGACTCGCTGCAGCACTGAGAGGTGGACCTAATGCGACGGCTGAACAATTTCCTTGAGGCCAGCCGCTTGGGTAATAACTTCGGGAGCCGCATGGTCAACAACGTCGGGTGCTGCTGGGGCAACCGATTCGGCAGCCACTGGGGCAACAAGTCTGGGAGCCACAGCGGCGGCAGCCGCCGGGTCGACAACTCCGGGAGCTGCTGGGGCAACAGGTCCAGCAGCCTCTGGTGTAAAAGGTCCGAGAGCCGCTGCGGCAGCAGCAGCCGGATCAACAACTCCGGGAGCCAGTGGGGCAGCGGCCACCGGGTCAACGACTTCGGGAGCTACTTGGACTGCAGCCGATCTGCCAAATAGTTGATCCCACCCGTGAATGATTTGGACAACTACATACTTAACGAGGGCAGTAATGGCCATCTTGTAGATCGTCAGAAGTGCCTCCAAGGCTAGGTAGTTACAAAGGGAGCTAAGAGAGTAATCTGAGCTCATGGAGGCCGGAGAAGCAGTCGGGCTTGTTGCAAGACGTCGGGCCATTTTTATCTATCTTTGAAGTGGAAAGCTGTTTTTGGTCGAATTTGTTGCAAGATGCAGTCCTTGAAATGGAATATCGTCATCGTCATTTTTATACGCATAAGAGAAGTTTTGGTCTGATTCCCTTGGAGCGTCATCTTTATCATCAGCGTCATTCGTCATCTTTCAGCGTCATTTTTATGCTCATGATAGAAGTTTTTGTTGATTCCCTTGGTGTGTGCCAACTTGTCTTCCACATTTTTTTAAAAACTTGTTACTTTTTTTAAATATTTTATAATACATATATCTAATTCACACAAGATATTAAACTCATATTCTACAGTTAAAATTCTTATTAACTCACCACTGATTTAAGTGATAATTTGTCTTTTACCCATAATTAAAATCTTATTAACTTACCATTAAACTAAGTGACAATTTGTCTTATACTAAGAAAAGATGAATAAGATAATACTAACCTATTCTCCTTAACATCACGTCATGATCCATGCAGAAGCCGGAAGTGTCACGCGCAGGCTCATAAACGAAGCCCTTTTATGTTCCGCTACCACGTACACCTCCTACAAAACGATAACATTAGAACAAATATTAAGGCTGAGAAGCTACGCGACGCGTTTTTGACGTAAGCCCTAAGAGAGGGGACAACGTTATTTGGAGCAACCCGATGAGTCTTCATTTATGATTCTTGCTAACGTGGCACTAACTTGGAAGTGGTACTTTGTTCCTCTCCTGGTACCTTGAATCCACAAGTACGGAGGACCAAGAAATTATCCGACCCGGCACATCTGTAACAGTCACAATGGTATTGACAACGTTATTTCTGGCAACCCGATTAGTCTTCACCCATGATTCTTGCTAACGTGGCTCTAACTTGGAAGTGGTACTCTCCACGGACTGCATTACTTTCCTCTAGAGCAACTTTTAAAGAGAGCCACTCAGATTATTTCTTGCTTGCTGTAAACCAAAGAGGAGACACCGTTATTTCGAGCAACCCGATTAGTCTTCACCCATGATTCTTGGATTCTTGCTAATGTTGCACCAACTTGGAAGTGGTAGTGTCCACGGACTGCAGTACTTTCCTTTAGAGCAACTTTTGAAGATGCCATTCAGATTATTTCTTGCTTGCTGTTAGCTCCCATTCGGTGTTATTTACTTAAAACCTTTAGTAACCCATTTAATCCTATTTTATGGGGAATCGATCTATAAGGATAAATTTTCAGAACACTAAAATTGTGGTCTGTTTTTACTTGAAAGAGAACAATTTCCAACCCCACTGAATCAATTCCCGCATCCATACGAACTTATGCTGCGCATTATCTACGGTAACCTATTTATTGCAATTGATGTTCTAAAGTAAACTGTGACAGATTTTGACATATTGACGATAATCAGTGGTAGATTTTCACATATTGACGCTAAACTACGGCATGTTTTGGCACTATGGCAGATTTTGACATATTGACGCTAAAGTATGACAGATTTTGACACGACTCCAGATTTTTACTTTTGTCACTCATAATTCTATCGACAATTTTATTGCTATGTATAGGCTTTCTTGGTTCATGTCTTCTTCCGTGACTAAGAGACTATGAACTAGGGGCTCTTGCCACTAATATCAGCTAAATCTGATCTAGTGAGTTATTAAATTCTCAATCTCTGTCTCTTAGATGTCAAATCTTCTCTCCATGTTTGAGTCCAGTGGATGCTCAGACATCTATATAGTTATTTAGTTAATAAAAACTAATGAAGCTTTGGATGTCTACTTCCTCAATTCCAATGGACACATGCTCCGAATTATGGTTATTGTTAGAACATATTGGCCCACTATCCAATATGAGGCTCAAAGCCGAAATCAAATATCTGGATTGTGTACCTCGTACTTTGTAGAGCCCGCTCTCCCTTTGTATGGGTCTATTTTGCAATGTCACTTTCGGATAGCTTCTTTTTGGTGTCTTTTTCTCTTCTAAAGGAATCGTTGATCGAAAAGTATAACCAAATTGGAAAGCAAATAGCAAAAAGACCAAGTAGCCCTCAAGGCTTTTCGGGCCACTCCATGTCCGCCCATCATCAAGCTAAGCATAAGTCCTGGGCTGGGCATATGATTTTGGCACAATCAGCAACCACTTGGGCAAATTTTGTGATGTAATATTCTGGAAAGTGTTTTGAGCTTTAATTTTCAAGATTTGTTTGAAACCATCAAAAATCGAATGTGTCATCCGAATAACATCTAGAACTTTTTAGTATCTTTAAAATATTATTTTACATCAGTAGAGGGAAATTTCTATAATTTTTTTAAAAAAAAAAGTTGTTTTCTTTCATTTAGAAGAACTTGTGTTAGAAACAAATCTAAACCATTTTTTTTAAGTAACGATTCCTTTGTTTTTTCTTTTTTTTTCATTTTTTGAAAAGCGAAGAGTGTTTTTAAAAGTTTTGGTGAGCATCCTTGAAGATATGACCATTGGAGTTTCTAAAATCTCAAAACTAACATATCAAAGTCTTGACCCAATTGGCTTAGTCAATGTCGATGGATGTTTTTGAAAATTTGTCAGTATGTAGTTGACGATGAATAAATAGTTTGATAGTAACAGGTAAAGACCACATCAAACGACGAATTAGATCCTATAGATGGAAAGCTTCTATTTACAACCAAAGTGTTGAAAATATCTATAAGCTTTCACATCTTACCTTGTAAATATTTCTAGTAAGGTATTTATCGAAGTAAAAACAAAGTACTTACAAAAAAACAGAATGGGGAGTGTAGAATTTTAAGGTATTATTGATGTAATTAAACATTTTGCTAAGAAAGACCTTGAAATGGGGAACTCTAAAATTTTGCTAAGCAAGACCTTCAAGTTCTGGGTCTTAATGATGCTAAAATTTAAATTCTTAAGCAACTGTTCAAAGACAAGGATTTTAAATAAATGATATAGGAAGGAATTACTAAAGGAATTCAAAATGTTGAAAATAATCTATTTCAATGATATGATACACCAAGTAATTAAACATTGTTTCATGAGAAATTTAAATATTAATAGTGCTCACATGTAAATCATGAATTATAACAAAATCTCATTCACATTAATTATGAGCTCTCATACCATGTAAAAAAGCAACAAAAAAGTCCAATAAAAACTCAGTATTATGCACTTTTATTTAGTATTTTTTTTGGGTGAAATGTTAGGTATTATATATATCAGAAAATAAAATATAAAATTATTTAGTTATAACATTATCATTTAGGTTTAAAAACTATATTTAGAAAATTTCAAAACTCTTACAAAAACTTATTACAATTTATTGGTTGCATTTTTTTGATTGATGAAATCTTGTCTTTCACATTTTTTTTAAATAATTTTTTCATAATTTTTGAACTATTTAAGCTTTTATTAAGCATTTCTTTCTTTCTTAGAAATTTATTGTACTAATATACAAAATGTAAATAAAATATAATCAGTTTTTTTTTGAATTAGAACTACTTTTTAGGCCGTGGTTATTGGTAGCTAGTTTATGAGATGTGATCTAGTTACTCTTGAGTTACAACGACTTTTAAGGCGATGAGTGTTGGTAAAACAGGAATTAGTAACTAGCTAGTGAGATGCTAAACGCTGGACTTGGGCATGATGGGCTAAATTTTGTAAACATGCATAATCTCAATCATTTGTAACTTTAGTAATTCCCTCAAGCTAGTTATTTCTATAAATTAAATACCCTGAGCTTTGCTTAAAAAATGATTTATTTTATTTGTTGCAAAAAGCCTTGGGGTTTAGTTCACGGGATGTGAGTTTCAACGGATAGGTGAGGAGGGGACTAAAGCTCATTATTTGTAATTTTTAATATTTTCCTTCAAGCTTCACGATTGACATAAATCAAATATATGGAACCTGTAAACCATTTAAATTCAACAAGATTATTAGGTTGAAAGCCCAATTGATTTTGTACGCTATTCAATTGATTTTGGTGGCTTGGAGCCTATGGGAGTTTGGTAGGCTAGAGGCACGATTGAAATTCCGGCTTCAAAGCCCTTTTGAAAATCATGGGCAATGAAGCCCATTTTGGAGATTTTGGTTGCAAACCCAATTTTAAAATTTTGGGCTTAAAGGTTCAGTTTTGGAAATTTAGGTTGTAAGCCCCCAATTCTTGGAATTTTGGAGTTGGAAGCCCCCTTTTTTTTTCTTCTTTAAAAAGATTTTCAGAATTGAGAGTGCATTTTAGAAACTTGGGTTTGTGAACCCATTTCAAAATGTCTTTCATATATTAATTTTTTAACAAGCACTTGATTCAATTGAGAACATATACTGACTAAAATATCTTGATTTTAAATTTAATATCAAAATGTGTGAGTTTGAATATATACAAAAGAAAAAGAGAATTAATTTGTATCTATAGTTTCTAGACTCCACCTTTTTCTAAGTTGGGTTAATCTAAATTAAATTGGGTCATCATATGGACTTGAGATCAGATTCATTGGGTTGGGTCATGACTAACTTCTTGACATGTCACCCATAACTCTTCATGGGTCACATATGTCTTCGAAGGGTGTTATTGTGCTTTTATTTATTTGGTAATTTGGTAGGCCCAATAACATTAAAAATTTTGATGTTACATTAGGAAATTTTATTTTGTTCTTAAAATTATTTTTTAAATAAGGAATTTTTTATTTGAAATATTCTATAATAAGTTGCAAATATCATAAGTATTCCAACAATAGAAATTGAAGAGAATAAGAGTTGTGGTTATCCACAATGGTAGCCCGTTATGGTGATAGAGGAGGGTGGAAACCACTGTTTAAGGAGGCCTTTGACATCGGTCGAAAGTGACTGATGATGTTTAGAGATAAGTTAGAGCTTCAATCAGTGAAACGATCTAAATGGCAGTATATGCAAAGATTGAATATGAAAGCAACTGGGATTTGGCACTCTCAGGCTACTAAAAATATGTATCAGATACTTCTCATCCACGTAGAATTGGTATGGCAAATTCTCCATCTATTTCTTCAAAAAGCTCCGACTATATCTAGTCTCTACAAACAAAGAGCGTTTAGGTATAAAGGATGGCCCAAGCATATCCAATTTTCATGTATTTCATTAAGAGCTTCAATAATTAAGTCCTCAAAGTGCTATATGTGTAAATATCGTTCATAAATACGTCTTAATGTGATGAAATCTTGTAGAAGCTGGAATTGTAATTGAGGTATGCTTGTTTCACCAATTACACAAAGTAGTTGGGGAGAAAAATACGAGGGATTCAGCCTTTTCAAGAATCAAGATTCTGTGAAATTCTAAATATGGAGTTCTTCAAAACAATAAATGCTGATAACAGAGAATCCAAAGTAGTTGATTTGGAGTTAATAAGTGTGTGCTAAGAAAATCTACAGATACAATATGGTGAGAATTTCAGAAGATCCTTTGCTATAAATGGCATGTTGATAATGAAATTAGACCATTAAAAGGAGAAATTTATTAAATTAATTCCCTATATAAATCTGTAGCATGCTAGGTCTGCGGTAGAAGTATTAGAGAAGGTGGGCTTTGCATCAAGGGTCCTCGATAGTTCCTCGACACAAGTAAGTTTTCTCTTCTGAGGTTCCCCTGGTTGGTTTATGTCTACTGTCTTCAGTCACAAATGGCTGGAGGGATGGGAGTCTAGGGCTTTCATCAAGCTTGGTGAGAAAGAATGTCTTTCATAGTTCTAGTTGCATCGGTTTCTTCATAGTTATGTTCTTTATCTTCTTACCTTTTACCTCTACAAGAAATTGCTCTTGCTGTGACTATATTTTAACAATGTTAACAATTATGTTAACCGAGAAACAACAAATTTTAGTCACTTTGCTGTACGTTTCTTTGTTTACTCATCTCGTTTGAACAACGACAGGGAAAAGATTGAGTGATATGGAAGCAATGAGACTGTTTTGGATTGTGTTCATTCTGTCCGTCGCGGCCATTGAGAAACAAATTGTTCTGGCCCAGGTGGTCGGTGTTTGCTATGGGATGGTAGCAGACAACCTTCCTCCGGCCACCGATGTGGTTCAACTCTACCAAAGATATGGTATTAAAAAAATGAGACTCTTCGATCCCGATCACGCCGCACTCGAAGCACTAAGAGGGAGCCAAGTTGCTGTAACTATAGGCATCCGAAACGAGGATTTACCGGGACTAGCAGCAGACCCAGGAGCAGTGGCTTCTTGGATTCAAACAAATATGGATCCTTACTTCAACGACGTTCTTTTCGAGTATGTTGGCGTTGGAAACGAGGTTATCCCCGGACCCCTTGGTGCGCATGTTTTGCCGGTGATTCAGAGTTTCCAGACGATACTCAACCAAAGGGGTCTTGGTCATATCAAGGTGACGACTGTAGTGCCTGGCTCTGTCCTGGGAGCCTCTTATCCACCTTCAGCTGGTGCATTCTCGTCGGAGACAGGCCAAACTATGGGGGACATTGTCAGACTTTTATCTACTCAAGGATCGCCGCTTCTGGTTAATGTGTACCCGTACTTTGCCTTTGCGTCAGACCCTGGGGATATTTCTTTGGAATATGCACAGTTCACGTCACCTGGGGTGGTGGTTTGGGATGGGAACTTAGGCTATTCAAACCTCTTCGATGCCATGGTGGATGCTTTTTATGCGGCGATGGAGAAAGAGGGTGCGCCGGGTGTGAGACTGGTGGTGTCTGAAAGCGGATGGCCTTCCGCCGGGAATGGCGCTTACACAACTCCTGCACTTTCCGCGACCTACAATCAGAATTACGTAAAGCATGTTTTGCAGAACGTAGGGACACCGAGACGACCAAACGTTCCCATTGAAGGATTTATTTTTGCTATGTTCAACGAGAATCAGAAGGCTGCCGGCGTGGAGCAAAACTGGGGACTTTTCTATCCCAATATGACTCCCGTTTATCCTGTATTTTGATCTATCTAGTTAGAGAAGTTGCTGTAGGCTGGTGCAAATAGGAAAGGTTGGTAAACCACAATATGTTGGTAAACTTGAATGTCATCAGCAGTACTGCTTCTAATTAGACATTTGTGTCTTTTCTGTTTCGCTGCTTACACCACTCAGAAACATGTCAAGAGCAAGTATGAGATTTTAAAACAAAGAAGTTTTAATTGGAAATTTAGAGATACAAGTGAGTTAGTTAGCAAACATGATATCAATGAGACAACAAGATTCTTTGCCAAGCAACATAGAAAAATCCAACTAAAAATGCAAAAGTTATAATCCTGAGAAGTGGTAAACCAGTGGAAGAAGAAGATGCTAAGCAAAGATTTCTAAAGACAAGGAGGTCAACAAACAACCCAAGAATTCCAGTACTTATTTATTAAAAGGAAAAGTAAGTTAGCAGCCAGATTTCGCATGGGTCAGAACTTATTCTAGTACTTTCAAATTGGGTTGGGACGGTTTTGCATGGGTCAGAATCAACCTGAATGGATCACAAGCAGTTTGTACGCAAATCCAACAATCCATGCATCTATGCACAGATTTGCCACCAATAGCCGTATAGGACATGCCGATGGCGGTGGAAAACGGTCGACTATGGCCGATTAAACCAAAACCCAGAAAAAACTTATCAAAAAATAAGATCGGGAAAAAAATTTCTGACCTCAAAGGCCCCAATAATACCCAGATCAATTAGACAAACGGATCAGATCCAAATCTGTACGGATCTGGTCCGATTTAGGTCAATTTTGAATTTTTTTTATGTTTTTTTTTTCTTTTTTGGCTTCTTTGTATTGTACAAAAGAAACCAAAAATTGTTTTCAAACAATAAACAAATTTTCATATAGCAAAAAACCAAATTTAGGTCTTAGACCACTTTGATACCACCTTGCACAATTTGTAGACATGATGAGAAAATTGAAGTTACTATTGAAGCCAATCATTGGAAGTTAAACGAAACTTTTCACAACCAATCAAGTCTTAGGACAGTTGATAGACAACATTTGGCTTCCATTTAAAACCCACAATATTCATACAAGGATGGGTAGGGACCAAGGACCATTCTATTTAAGTTGTTTAGGACTTAATACACATGAGATTATTAAAAACAAAAATTTCATATATGAAATAAGTAATTTGTAAATAATTTTAATTATAAATTTGTTTTCCAAACTCGTAACAAAATCCTTTAATCACTGAGGCGTGGTGTATTCTTTACTGAAGCCGTTGAGAAGCGACAAACAAGCGCAAATCGTAGTTTTAATAATTTTTTATTTTTTAAACAGGCATCCGCTCGCGAACTCGGGACAAGTCTCGACTTTAAATTTTAAATTTGCATCCACAAAAATCGATAACGGGCAGAATGTTCCTCCCTTCTCCTTCGTCCTCTCCTGTCCTGCTCTCGAATGAAGTTCTGCGTCGAGGATCGTGGGGCTTTCTTCGTGTGGGTTTTCACAGATTGAAGTTCTGCGTTTGAGATTCGTTGTTAAGTTCGTTTCCCTCTTGAAACTTTCTTCTCGCTGGCTTAAATTCTTGTCTATTGCCTCATAGAACTGGATTATTTTGGAGTTTCAGCGGAAAAAAAAAAAAAGGAATCTTGTTTTGTGATATAGCTCTTGAATTTTATGGGCTTATGCCTCCTTCAAAGGCATAAAATGCTGATATTCTACATTGTTTCTTGTTTTCACGAGTTTTGGTCCTTCTCTATCACTTTTTCTTCGTTTTGCATTAATTTCGTTTTCGTATTTGCTACTGTCTTGTTTGATACTTGGTGCTAGACCAGCTGAGGTAATTCATTTTCGGTTCTCTCAACTTGAACGCCATTGTGGAAAATCCAGTAGCTTTCACCGCTATTCCTTCCTGATAGATGTAAAGAGAAAAAAAAAGGGACCCATTTTCTGTTCATCATATAAAATTTCTTATGTAGTGATCCTTCCCTAGTATTTGGTTTGTGTAATGTTTGATGTCTGCTTTCTCTATTGGTTTTATGAATTTGTATTGTTTATTCAAGCAAAAATTATTTACATCATCTACAGAAGCAGGGGAGTACTTCAAAACTGCTACCTGAAAATTGCTTTGGTTTAGTTTTAGATTTTGGTTTTGAGCATTGATCCGCTGATACCCTTCGTCTGGGTCAAATCCATTCTACGTCAAGTATGGTTTTCTCATCTTTGACCTTCTATTTGAACATCCGTTTTCCATATTTTTTCTCTTTTCAACGACGCTTTTTGGGTGCTGACATCGCTTTGAAGGCATCTTTTTCTGGCTAACCAGACTAGGAGATCCAATTCCAGTTTCTTGATCAATACTTCATTGCAATTGGGGAAGGAAACATGTGGTTTTCTATTGTAGAAATTAATTCTTTCAATTCTTTTTTTTTTCTTCTGTTTTTTCATCTGATGGTATCATCTGTCACACTGTATGCATAGGTGTTATTTCTTTTGTCGAATCGGATATGAACACTTTCAGCATGGAACTTGACTTCTTACTTTTCAACTCCAACAAACAGTTGTTTGAACTCAAAATGTGCAGGCAGAAGGAATCTTCAGGATTAATGCAGAGAACATCAAGAGGAGTACATTCGTGACCAATTAAATGGGGTATGATACCCGATGATGTTGATGTTTGTTGCTTAGCGGGTCTTATGAAGGTGTGCATTGCTGACTGATCTCCTGAATAATTGTTTCACCAAAAGACTTGTTTTGCAATTCAGAACTTGTGCTTCGCTTTCTCTGTTGTTTGGATCTTACTAGCTCTTTAATTGCTTTTCTTTGATGGTACTATTTTTCAAATGTTGGCTGCTGGCCGAACTTTCAATGGTGCCTGTTCATTCCGTGTGAATAATAACCCCTTCTTTCTCATCATACGCTGGTGGATTTGTTGTTGACTATATTCTGTTGTTAACTCATCGTTCAATATTAATCTGATGTTTTTGTGCTCCAATAGTTGTGGTTCAGGGAGTTTGGACTCTCCTTCACCAGAGCAAGTGATGCAATCCCAGACAGAGGAGGAGTGAGTTCGGATTGTGAGGCTCCTTCCCCCAACAGAATCTGCTTTGCTGGATTGGGCAATAAGCCTAATGGCAGATGTTGAACAAATGGAACACTTGAACAGGACGAATGTATGCAATGTTGCTATGGTATTTGCTCCAAACATGACTCAGGTGAGTGAAAATGATTTGCTTCACTAATTTTGGATTACGCATACCTGGGCCAACTATTTTCTCTGTTGAGTGAGCTGAAATTTGATCGTATCAATGGTTGTATCTTCCTTAGCTGTGGTAATGGTTCTGCCTTAAGCTTTAGGAAACTATGGAATGAGTTACGAAGGATGACATAAAAGGGGTAATCTTAATACAACCATGAGGTCTTATAAATATCTGCTGAAAAAATGACATTACTAACGTCATATCACATGAAAATTATTCAATTGGCCTCCCTTGCCCCAGCATCCGCTCTCCTCCCTTAGGATTAAGCATGTCAATTTAATATTTCCTTTATATTGAAAACCTAGGACTATTGAGAATGGGATTGATTGGTTTTTCTTCTCTATTGCTGTCTGTGCTGCAAGGATAGCTAGTTTACTATTTATATTGTATGAAAAATAAAAAACATGTATGGTATTTTTTACTTGTAAAAAAGAAAAGGGGTAGACTAGGTACCTATAATAGTCTAACTTGTGTCCATGTCTAAGCTTTGGATCCCTTGTGTATGCGTAGTGGGATTCACACAAATTTTTCTTTATTGACGTATATTTGGTACTTGACAAAGAAATATTTCTCTTAAAAGGAACAAGAAAAAAATACCTGACAAAAAAAATTTCTATATTGATGCATTGGTGCACTTAAACACAAAGAAAAGTAACAAGAAAAAAGTGCTTCTTGATCTTAAAGCTAGGCACATTGAATGAAATGCAATTAAAGTGAAAAGAAGTGTGCCCTTAGGTGCAAAAGGGTGGAACTTCATTTATATACATTTTCCTAGTCGGCTGGAATGCATGTATTTTGATTGAAAACACCATATTTGTGAATGGCCAATTAAGATAACTGCTGGTTAGTGATACTGTATTTTTACATAGTTTTTATATGTGTATTTGCAAAACCATTTGCTTGAAATTTATAATTTCTTAAATCATTAGTGCAATGGTAAAAGAATATTTTTGAGGATTATAATTCAAGAGTACTTAATTCCACGAAACTACTTTTAAGAAACTTTGTAATGGGATGTTTTCCAATGCAGCCAGTAAATTCTCTTTGTAGTTTTTTTTTGGTCCGTCATAATTTACATTTCACCCAAAAATACTATTTTCTTTTGATGACTGAAAAAGATATTGTCATTATGCATAATGACATTTTGACATGTCCTCTTCATTTTGTAGATTTATAGACACAACTGCTCTCGATGTGCCTGGAAAGGCAAATAGACCTTTGAAGAACTCAATATCTTTCATTCAATGCAGGTAATTGCATTTATTTTTGTAATGTGTGAGCATGCTTTTTGTTTGTCCAATACAACTTGTGAAAAGTGAAAAAGAAGGCTTTGATGGAACCACATTAACTTTCTGTTTCATTCATCTACAGCAACACATATCTTCATATCCTGAACTAGTCGCTTATCATTGTATTGCTGTTTCTCTTGGAAAAGCAGGGCATTTGAAGGAACTCTTTGATGTGATCAATAGCATGCGATCACCTCCCCCGAAGGAGTTAAATACCTGGGCCCTTGGGGAGTGAGATCCACGGTTGGAACTAGATATTGTCACATACAATGCGGTGAGTAATGATCGGTGGAAATGCATTTGCGGAAGATAATGGCCAATAATCTCTTACATAATTTGTTATCTACGAAACCTAAATTTCCATCAACACGGTTTAACAATTTCCAAATTTCAATAAGAGTTTTTTCACGCCTAAATTTTGATGGCAGAAATTAATTGCCAAAGTGAAAACAAATCACAAGTGATGAGCTTTCCTAGGTAAATTTCAGATTTATTTTTCCAGTTTTGTAGTTCTTATTATTTTGATTTAAGTTTCAGTCATGGTTTTAGTTACAGCCCAAGATAGATTGGAAGTTGCTAGTTGTATGCAGTAGCGCCTTGACTGTTGGTATTATGAATCTGGGCCTTGATTGTTTGTTGGCTGTCAACTTGGTCCTGAAGCAAATCCTCGTGGATTAGGGATTTGACATTTCCTTTTCTTTCTTATTATCTGTTTCTTTATCAACAAGGTTCTTTGATATCCCATTCTCAATATTGATTGATGAATTATATTTCATATATTTGGGATGAACCGAAGAGGTGTTTAGTTGCCCATTTATAACTTTTATTATTCTACCACATTGAAGATAAGATGTAATAAATCAACAATGTCTATATATGTGTGCATATGTATATATATAGACCAACAAACAGGTTTTAGGTTCTTTAGCCAATTGAATACTTTGATTCAAGAATAGTACATTAGGGTTGGTGTATCATTACATGTTAAAAAGGTGTACAATCTCTGCAGTTTTTTTTTTCTTTCTATAGTTTTCAAAATACAGGCTTCTAGAAAAAGTGTAAGAAATAGATTGAATCATGCATATCAGAATCTCATTTCTTGTGTCATGCACCATGCATTTTACTCTCTAATCATTGTGCATCATTTCTTGTATGTTAATTGCATGCATTATATAGATTAAAAGAAACTAACTTTCTTTTACATGATTAGGTTAATCCCATTTCTATTTTGAAATTGTGTCCCCAGATTGTTTATCTAACAAGTTGGATTGAATGCAAATCCTCCTTAGTGGTTATGGTTTGAGAGGGTATCAAGTAAATAGAATACAACATTGGTTTACCTTTTCTTTGATGGAAATACCGTGTTGTTGTCCTTAATATTTATTATATTGTTTTACTTTTTCATTTTTGAATTTTCAACTTTTTGGATGGATTTTTTCATGTGTTTTTTGGATATAAAGAAACTAGGGAGCTTTTGGATGATGAAGCCTTTACGTCTCAATCATAAAATTGTGTCCAAGGGTCTTTGTGGTAAGAATTTAGCATTCACCCAAGCACCATGTGCATATACATGCATATAGGTACATATTTGCATTCATGCTTAAATACATGCATATGTGCATATTTGAATTCATATTTGCATATATACATGCATACATATATCTGTAGATGCATGTATGTACTCATACTTCTATACATCCACACATTCATTCATACATTCTTACAAATACATTTGCATTCATACTTGGATGCATATTTAAATCATACTAGCATCTATGCATACTTTTGTACATGCACACATATATTCATACTTGCATACATACTCACATGCATTAATACATATCTGCATACTTGCATACATGATTACATGCTTGCATGTATGCATTCATACTTGCATAAATACATAAATTGCATCCATACATGCATACATACTTGCATATACACATATTTGCATTCATATGCGCATACATGCATCTTTGCATTCATACACACATACATGCATCTTTGCATTCGTACATGCATATATACTCGCATACATGCATATATCCTTGCATACTTGCATATTTGCATTCATACACACATACATATTTGCATTCATATACACATACATACATCTTTGCATTCATACATCATACATGCTCATATACATGCATACATCCTTGCATACTTGCATATTTGCATCCATACATGCATACATACTTGCATACATGCATATTGCAATCATACATAGATACATGCATCTTTGCATTCATACTCACAAACATGCATATTTGTATTCATACATGCATACATAATCACATACATGCATATTTGCATTCATATACACGCATACAACATATTTGCATTCATACACGCATACACGCATCTTTGCATTCATACACGCATACACGTATACACGCATCTTTGCATTCATACATGCATACACGCATACTTACATTCATACACACATACATCCATACTTGCATTCACACGCATACAAGCATATTTGCATTCATACACACATACATGCATCTTTGCATTCATACATGCATACATACTCACATACATACATACATACATCCTTGCATACTCACATACATATATACATCCTTGCATACTCACTTGTATGCATACTTGCATTAAGATATAAAAGTTTTGGTTGAATACAAATTCATTGCAGATGACCTCAAGTTCTAGTTTATCTTATCGGAATTTGTTCTCATGTTCTTTTAACTTTTAAACATCTTGTTTTGGTTTTTCATCTTGAAATATTCAAGTTTTGAATTAAAAGGAAATAAGGATTTTTTTGGTTATCATAGTGTCCCATTTTTATGTTGGAATGTTGGTGAAGGGCCTTGAGATAGGAATTTGAGTTGAATGCCAATCACATGGTATTTGCTGTTTGGGAAGATATCATGTACATCGAGTTAGATCTTAGTTGCATTTTTTGTATTTAATAGCAGGATATCTTGCTACTCTGTTTACTCCATGACTGTCGTGTTATAGTTTTATATGTTGACTGCCTTCGTGCATTAGTTGGATTTGTAGAAGCTTAACATGCTTTTACATTATTAGGTTAATCCCATTTCTATGTTGAAATTGTATCCTAGGGCTGTTGATCTAAAAATTTGGGTTGAATGCAAATCCTTCTTGGTAATTATGGTTTTGAGAGGATATTAGGTAAATTGAAGACAACATCGATTTATCTTTTCTCTAATGGGAATACCATGATGTTGAGTTCAATATCATCTTGTTTTGCTTTTTCATGTTTGATTTTTCAGCTTTGGGATGGATTTCTTCATGCATTATTGGACCTAAATAAACTAAGGAACTTTTACATGATGAAGCGACTACATCTCAATGGTAAAGTTGTGCCCAAAGGGCTTTGTGGTTAGAATTTAGCATGAACACAAGCACAGGTGCACGTGCACTTACATGCATATACATACATAGTTGCATCCAATAGTTTATTTAATGGGAATTTGTTCTCATGTTCTTTTAACTTTAATTATCTTGTTCTAGATTTTTGTATTGAAATGTTCAGGTTTTGGATTTAAAGGAAGTAAGAATCTCTTCAGTGGTCATGGTATGTTGAAATCTTGTTGAAAGGCTTTGACATAGGAATTTGGTTTGAATACCAATATCAAGTATATTAAGTTAGACCTTTGTTTTCAAAAAGTAGGATAGCTACTCTTTTTACTTCTATTATAGTTTTTTGTATGTTGATTGCCTTTATGCATTGTTTGGATTTAAAGGAATTAACTTTTTTTTAGATGAATAAGTTAATCCTATTTCTACATTGAAATTTTGTCCCAGGGTTATTGATATAGTTAAGTTGAATGCAAATCCTTCTTGATAGTTATAATTTAAGAAGGTATCAAGTAAATAGAATACAGTATCAATTTACCTTTTTTCATATGGAAATATTATGTTGTTGTCTCTAATATATAGTATCTTCTTTTACTTTTTCATATATATTCATAGTTGAATTTTCAGCTTTTGGATTGATTTCTTCATGCTATTTGGATATAAAGAAGCCAAGGCACTTTTGGATGATGAAGTTGCTACATCTTAACGGTAAAATTATGTCCAAAGGGGCTTTATGGTAAGAATTTAGCATGAACGCAAACACAGGTGCATTACATGCATATATGCTCATAGTTGCATCCATGCACGTATACATGCATATGCATACATATTTGCTTACATGCATAGTTGCATCCATGCATATGCGCATAGTTGCATCAATACATGCATATGCATATGCATTCACTTACATGTTTACTCACATATATGCATATTCGCATCCCCACATACTAACATCCACGCATACACACATACTTGCATACTTGCATACTCGTAACTCGCATACTCGCATCCACACATCCACCCATCCATGCATCCACGCATATACGCATACTCGTATACTCGCATAGTTGCATACTTGCATACTTGCATCTATGCATGTTCGCATACTTGCATCCATGAATACATGCATACCCACATACTTGCATGCATGCATACACGTGCATATGCATATACTTACATCCGCGCATACACACATATTCGCATTCATACATGCATACACGCATACTCATATATTTGCATCCATGCATATTCGCATACTTGCATCCATGAATACATGCATACCCACATACTTGCATACATGCATACACGTGCATATGCATATACTTACATCCGCACATACATGCATATTTGCATTTATACATGCATACACGTATACTCGCATACTTGCATCCATGAATACATGCATGCCCACATACTTGCATGCATGCATACACGTGCATATGCATATACTTACATTTGCACATACATGCATATTTGCATTCATACACAAATACGTTTGCATCCACGCATATACACATACTCGCATACTCGCATCCATGAATACATGCATACCCTCATACTTGAATGCATGCATACACGTGCATATGCATATACTTACATCCGTGCATACACATATTTGCATTCATACATGCATACACGCATATTTGCATTCATACTCACATACATGTATATTTGTATTCATACTTGCATAGATACTCGCATATATGTAATGCATACATCCTTGCATACTCACTTGTATGCATACTTGCATTAAGATATAAGAGTTTTGGTTGAATGCAAATTTGTTGCAAACAACCTTAAGTTCTAGTTTATCTAATGGGAGTTCATTCTCATGTTCTTTTAACTTTTAATCATCTTGTGTTGGTTTCTCATCTTGAAATATTTAGGTTTTGAATTAAAAGGAAGTAAGGATCTTTTCGATAATCATGGTGCCCCATTTTTATGTTGGAATGTTAGTGAATAGGAATTTGGGTTGAATGCCAATCACATGGTATTTACAGTTTGGGAGAAGATCAGGTACATTGAGTTAGATCTTAGTTACATTTTTTTTTTAATAGTAGGATATCTGGCTACACTTTTTATTCCATGATTGTTGTGTTATAGTTTTATATGTTGATTGCCTTCGTGCATTAGTTGAATTTAAAGAAACTTAAGTTTCTTTTGCATTTTTAGGTTAATCCCATTTCTATCTTGAAATTGTATCCCAAGATTGTTGATATAAAAATTTGGATTGAATACAAATCCTTCTTGGTAATTATGGTTTTAAGAGGATATTAAGTAAATTGAATACAACATCAGTTTATCTTTTCTCTAATGAGAATACCATGATGTTGAGTTTAATATCATCTTGTTTTGCTTTTTCATGTTTGATTTTTCAGCTTTTGGATGGATTTCTTCATGCATTATTTGGATCTAAATAAACTAAGGAACTTTCATATGAAGCTACTACACCTCAATGGTAAGTTGTGCCCAAAGGGCTTTGTGGTAAGAATTTAGCATGA
Source organism: Casuarina equisetifolia (assembly GCA_028551475.1). Taxonomy (NCBI): domain Eukaryota; kingdom Viridiplantae; phylum Streptophyta; class Magnoliopsida; order Fagales; family Casuarinaceae; genus Casuarina; species Casuarina equisetifolia. Next base: position 9,335,593 of record CM052358.1, read on the forward strand.
ACACAAACACACGTGCACATGCACTTACATGCATATACATACATAGTTGCATCCAATAGTTTATTTAATGGTAATTTGTTCTAATGTTCTTTTAACTTTAATTATCTTATTCTAGATTTTTGTATTGAAGTATTCAGGTTTTGGATTTAAAGGAAGGATCTTTTCAGTGGTCATGGTATGTTGAAATCTTGTTGAAGGGCTTTGACAAAGGAATTTGATTTGAATGCCAATATCAAGTATATTCAGTTAGACCTTTGTTTTCAAAAAGTAGGATAGCTACTCTTTTTACTTCTATTATAGTTTTTTGTATGTTGATTGCCTTTATGCATTATTTGGATTAAAGGAATTAACTTTTTTTTAGATGAATAGGTTAATCCTATTTCTACATTGAAATTTTGTCCCAGGGTTATTGATATAGTTGAGGTGAATGCAAATCTTTCTTAGTAGTTATGATTTAAGAGGGTATAAGGTAAATAGAATACAATATCAATTTATCTTTTCTCATATGGAAATATTGTGTTATTGTCTCTAATATATAGTATCTTGTTTTAATTTTTCATATATATTCATAGTTGAATTTTCAGCTTTTGAATTGATTTTTTCATGCTAGTTAGATCTAAAAAAGCCAAGGCACTTTTGGATGATGAAGTTGCTACAACTTAATGGTAAAATTGTGTCCAAGGGACTTTGTGGTAAGAATTTAGCATAAACGCAAACACATGTGCATTACATGCATAGTTGCATCCATACATGCATATGCATACACACTCACTTATACATATACTTACATATATACATACTTGCATCCATGCATACAAGCAAACCCGCATACTCGCATCCACACATACCTACATACTCGCATCCACGCATCCACGCATACTCGCATACTCGCATACTCGCATCCACGTATACTCGCATCCTCGCATCCACTCATACTCACATACTTGCATGCACGCATACTCGCATACTTCCATACTCACATACTTGCATTCACGCATCCACCAATCCATGCATCCACGCATATACACATACTTGCATACCCTCATACTTGTATACATGCATACTTGCATATTCGTATACTCACATACATGTGTACTTGCATCCACATATCCACCCATCCATGCATCCATGCATATACACATACTTGCATACTTACATACATGCATACCTACATACTTGCATGCATGTATACACACGCATATACATATACTTGCATCCATGCATACATGCATATTTGCATTCATACATGCATCTATGCATATTTGCATTCATACATGCATTTATGCATATTTACATTCATACTTGCATATATGCATACATCCTTGCATACTTGCGTATTTGCATCCATACACGCATACATACTTGCATACATGTATATTTGCATTCATACACGGATATGTGCATCTTTGCATTCATACTCACATACATACATGCATCCTTGCATAATCACTTGTATGCATACTTGCATTAAGACATAAGAGTTTTGGTTGAATGCAAATTCGTTGCAAACGACCTTAAGTTCTAGTTTATCTAATGAGAAATCGTTCTCATGTTCTTTTAACTTTTTATCATCTTGTTTTGGTTTTGTCATCTTGAAATATTCAGGTTTTGAATTAAAAGGAAATAAGGATCTTTTTGGTAATCATGGTGCCCTATTTTTATGTTGGAATGTTGGTGAAGGGCTTTGAAATAGGAATTTGGATTGAATGCCAATCACATGGTATTTTCAATTTGGGAGAAATATCAGGTACATTGAGTTAGATCATAGTTACATTTTTTGTTTTTAATAACAAGATATCTTGCTACTCTTTTTACTCCATGATTGTCATGTTATAGTTTTATATGTTGATTGTCTTCGTGCATTAGCTGGATTTAAAGAAACTTAACTTTTTTTTTACATTATCAAGTTAATCTTATTTCTATGTTGAAATTGTATCCCAAGTTGTTGATCTAAAAATTTAGGTTGAATACAAATCCTTCTTGGTAATTATCGTTTTGAAAGGATATTAAGTAAATTGAATACAACATCAATTTATCTTTTCTTTAATGGGAATACCTTGATGTTGAGTTTAATATCATCTTGTTTTGCTTTTTCATGTTTGATTTTCAGCTTTTGGATGGATTTCTTCATGCATTATTGGACCTAAATAAACTAAGGAGCTTTTACATGATGAAGCTACTACATCTCAATGGTAAAGTTATGCCCAAAGGGCTTTATGGTAAGAATTTAGCATGAACACAAACACACATGCATATATATACATAGTTGCATCCAATAGTTTATTTAATGGGAATTTGTTCTCATGTTCTTTTAACTATAATTATCTTGTTCTAGATTTTTGTATTGAAATGTTTAGGTTTCGGATTCAAAGGAAGTAAGGATCTTTTCGGTGGTCATGGAATGTTGAAATATTGTTGAAGGGCTTTGACATAGGAATTTGGTTTGAATGCCAATATCAAGTATATTAAGTTAGACCTTTGTTTCCAAAAAGTAGGATACCTTTATATATTATTTGGATTTAAAGGAATTGACTTTTTTTTAGATGAACAAGTTAATCCTATTTCTATGTCGAAATTTTGTCCTAGGGTTATTGATATAGTTGAGTAGAATGCAAATCCTTCTTGGTAGTTATGATTTAAGAGGGTATTAGGTAAACATAATGCAATATTAATTTACCTTTTTTCATATGGAAATATTGTGTTGTTGTCTTTAATATATAGTTTTACTTTTTCATATATTCTTAGTTGAATTTTTAGCTTTTGAATTGATTTCTTCATGCTATTTGGATCTAAAAAAGCCAAGGCACTTTTGGATTATGCCCAAGGGGCTTTATGGTAAGAATTTAGCATAAATGCAAACACATGTGCATTACATGCATATATGTCTATAGTTGCATTCATGTATGCATACACATTCACTTGTATGTATACTCACATTTATATATACTCGCATCCACACATACATGCATACCCGCATATCCGCATACATGCATTCATGCATACACGCATACTTGCATACATGCATACACGCATACACACATACTCGCATACTCGCATCTGCGCATCCATGTATACACACATACCTACACACTTGCATTTACGCATACTCACATACTCGCATCCATGCATACTCGCATACTACCATCCACACATACATGCATACCCATATACTTGCATTCTCACTTACCCATACATGTTCTCATATACATGCATATATATTTGCATACTTGCATATATACATGTTTGCATACATGTTGGCATCTAAGTATCTGTGCATACACGCATATAAAATAGACATATTTATTTTATTTTATTTTATTTTTGTAGTGAGAATTTATAGTTATGGATAATCATTTTGTACATAAAATTTATTCATCTTCCATAAAGGAGCTAAATGAAATTGAAGTTTCATGTTTTGTTTTGAATTGGAGATGCTAAAAATGATGAATGAATGTTGACTATAACCCCTAGCCTTCCAAGCTAATGATGCAGGTTCAATTCCTACTACCTAGTTTATTATATAGATTAAATTAATTTCTTTGTATATATTTATATATAGTTAAATATATTCCAATATCATATATATATAAATTAAAAATATTTTAAAATAAATTTAAAGCTTAGTAATTTTATTAAGATTTTTTTTAAAGTTAATATTTTTTTTAATGTTATTACTTATTTTTATGTATTAATTATATAGAAAATTAATTTATTTGTATATGTTTATATATCTTTAAATAAATTAAAAAGATTTCAAATATATTTGAAGAGTAGTAATCTTATTAGTAAATATTTTTATGAAATTTAATATTTATTAATAATTATATTTATTATATTTATGTATTAATTAATATGGAGAAATTACAATTTTCATATATATATATTATATATTTTTAATAAAATAAGAATATCTCATTATATTTTTTAAAATATATTAAAAGATTAGTAATCTTTATTACTATTTTTTAATTAGTTGATATTTATTATTAATATTATAAATTAATTTTATGTATTAGTTAATGTAGTTTTTTTGTGTTGAAATATTTAAGCTTTGAATTTAAAGGAAGTGAAGATCTTTTTGGTGATCGTGCTACCTCATTGTTGAAGGACTTTGACATAGGAATTTCAATTGAATGCCAATTACATGGTATTTACAGTTTGGGAAGATATCAAGTGCATTGAATTAGACATAGTTTTTATAGTTTTCGGTGTTCATGGTACCCTATTGTTGAAGGGCTTTTTGACATAGGAATTTGGGTTGAAGATCTTGAGTAATGGTTTTGTATGTTGATTGCTTTCATGCATTATTATTTGGATATGAAGAAACTTAACTTTCTTTTACATGATTAGGTTAATCCCATTACAATTTCGAAATTGTATCCCAAGGTTGTTGATTTGACAACTTGGGTTGAATGCAAATCCTTCTTGGTAGTTATGACTTGAAAGGGTGTTAGGTAAATAGATTATAACATTGGTTTACCTTTTGTTTGAGGGAAATACTATGCTATTGTCTTTAATATTTACCATTTACTATACTTTTTCATATTTGAATTTTCAGCTATTGGATGGATTTCTTTGTGCATTATTTGGATATAAAAAAGTTAAAGAGCTTTTAGATGATGAAGTTGTTACATCTCAATGGTAAAATTGTGTCCAAGGGACTTTTGGAAGAATTTAGCATGAACACAAACACAGTTGCATCCATACTTGTAGCCCGTTCTTTAAATATTATAGTAGCAATTTGATACTGTTCTGATATTGCATTTACTTCTTTTGGTTATGATGGTTCTGGTATTTCTATACGAATTTTAACAACCATTTGGAACGTTTAAAAAGAAAAATTTATGGACTATCTTAACGAGACTTTAGTCTGGCTGGTGCTTTCAGAATATAGCTTTTGTTTTCATTCTTTTTGATTTCATAATTGGTACACAGAACAAGGGAACTGTAATTGAATTGAAGTCATAGTTTTTTAACGAGACTTCAAGTTTAAAGCTCATAAAATATGCATTTTGAGCTGTTTAGGTTGCCTTCAGTTGGTTACATGCATTTTGAGTCTGTAGATTATATGTCACATTTTTCCAAGTTTAATGAACCGCTTGTAGGTGGTTGATCTGCAAGTCTCAACCAGGAAACTTTGTAACCGAGTGTTCAAAATCTGCATGAGGCTAGTTTAATTTAGTCCATGGATTTTTCAGAGAATTGAAGAAATCATGTTTTCCTAATGCTCTAACACATATATATAAAAAGGTACTTCATTCATCTTCCTCTTTCTTTCTTTATTTTTATTTTATTGTTATTATTATTTTGTATATAGTTTCATTTGTCAATGACATTTTTATACTCAGTTCTTGTGAATCCACATAGGCAAGAAGGTAAAACAGACCCTCGTCTGTATTGGCTGTTCAAGACATCGAAAAAAAAAAGAAAAAAATTAGGGGATAGTAGGTTCTGCTGCTATTATGACCTTTTTCTAGCTTGTCTTTGTACTTCTGGAAGCATTAAAGCAGGTTCAACTTTTTTTATTTTAATCTTTCCTTTTTTTTTTTTTTTAACATTTTGAAGGTGTAGACTTATTAGGCTGGTATGTCAACTGCATTGCTATTTAAAATCTCGGGGGTAGTGCTCCTTTTAATTCTTCGTAATTAAACATCGCATTTACATGGAAATGGCAGCATCCAAACTACAAGCCAAATGTAATTACTTTGGTAATGACAAATCCTTTCGTTGAAATTGCAAAAAAAAAAAAAAAACGTAATTAAGTGCAATAGCAACATTACGACGTGGAAATGTAATTACATACAAATGGCAAAACTCGTAATTCTATGGAAATGGCAGAAATTGTAATTACGTGACCAAAATTTTTAAAGATGCCTCTAATGAGTGGATTAGAGGATGAATCTGATTTATTTCGTCAGCACACTTTTGAATACAAACCGAGAAGCCAGAGACCACATGATTAGATTAGTTAAGAATTATCATTGATCAGGTTGATCTCAACAACAGCCGAAAAGCTTGACTCGATCTGCTCGAGGGTGACTGGTGTCCTGTAACCTCCACCATCACCTTGTCACTGCTTCCAACTTTTATATACACAAGCCCGTGGGTAAAGCCTTAGCTTTAAATGAGGTGTGAAAAACATAATTCCGATTTCTGCGGACACACACTTGTCTTCTCCTTCTGGAATATCAGCTACTTCAGATGCAGACTCCGGATTATGTGCTACTGTTGATGACGATGCTACATCAGATGGGATAGCTCCTCAGTATCTCCCACCAGGCGACTATAGTGCTGTGTTCCAAGGTTCTTGTTTTCCGTTTGACGTTACTACACCAAGACCATGGCTTCCTTCTCCACCTGACAGCCATCTTAATGCCGTCCAATCCATCTATGCAGGGCAAGAGGAAGCTCTTCAGGAATCATGTTTAGCAAGTAATGGGAGGTACAGGAATTTTTGAAGTAGGAGAACCCTCTCACCAAAGAAATCACGTGACGCCAGAATCATCTGTGCCGTTAGTCTTCACTCAAGCCTATGATCTAGTTGGTTCGGGCCTTGATATACGTCTCGCGTCGTTGCCACCAATGCCAGAATCGTTCGTGCAAGTCAAAGAGGAACCTCTTATCTCCTATGACTTTTCAAGTACAAGACCCTCACATAGGGAGGGATAACTGATTACACGCTTGACATTGATGAGGACTTTTCCTTGTTCTCGGATCGGTTCCTGTATGGTTTTGATTTTGAAGAGGTTGCAGCACTCTCATGGTAGGACTTGGAGGAAAATACTCCATTGAACGTTACGGGTTAGTTTGAGGAGGTTAACAATGGCTTGGAGAATTATGATAGGTGTACATTTGTAACCGCTGGTAACGTGGGAGATACTGTTATGGGAAAGAGCTGCGGAAATACGAACGGCGCATGCACCGTACCGGAATATCTAGGAATGGAGGATCCACTTGCTGCCCTGAAAGTGTATGGAGATAAAAGTTTCTGAAACAGAGGCAGTTCGGATTTCACGTCAGAATATTTTAAATGCCTGCAGCTTCTACGTTGTGTAATTATTTGCCTTTAGGAAGTTGTGTTTTGTCTCTTGTGACATCCGATGCCTATATAAAGGCTTCATACGTGTAGGCTACAAGCAAGCTTTTCTTTCTGAACAGCTATCGTTTGCTTCAGTTGTTGAGCAATTGTTGCTCTTTCTTCACTCGTTATTATCTTGCCTTGATCTTCCTATTTATTATTTTCCTTGGTTCCTATCTCGAATATTATTTTCATTTCCGTAGGCGTCTGCCCTCCTGTCTCCGGGAGCGCCTCTTCACCCTCATCGCAGCTCAAGCTCAGGCACAGGTCTCGAGGCATGCTTAACAGCAGGACCTACTATCGCGACAAGGAAATTTCGTTTCATCAAGTCTAGCATCGGTAATAATGTAAGTTAACATCAGTAAGTTTTATAGCCCGTCGATATTCAAGGAAATTTTAAGGATGGGTTCAAATTTGTGGTCCATATAAAGGGAAAGATAAGAAAAGATAGATAACCAAATGTTGTCATGTGGAAGATGTCGGGTGCTTGACCAAAGAAAAGAAGAGACAATGCTATGATGATGGAGCTCATCAACGACAAAGAAGACAATGCTATATAGGAAAGTGTGTTATTCTCAGACCTGCTGTTTTGTCGTTCTCCTTTTTCTGTTTTCGGAGTTTCCTGATTATACCGGATCGCTTTTTTCACATGTTCTTGGTTTTGAAAGAAGTTTTGAAAAGAAAAATGAAGCGTTAAAAACTCAAAACATGAAAAACGTAACATCGCAATTATATAGGTGGCAAGATTGTAATTACGTGCAAATGACAACATCGTAATTACGTGAAAATGGCAACAGCGTAGTTACGTACAAATGGCAATTATTTCGCCTTAATCCCGTCACAATTAAACTTTTGTTAAAACTGAGGTTTTTTTATGCGCAATTATTTACTATTTTACATACAATCGTTAATCCTCGCTAATAGTGAATTGCTGCCTTACTATTGTTACTATTTTTCAGCTAAAGAAGCGAGAGTAGTAGTGACAGGAAAAGGTCGTGTTTTGAGTTGAGAATCCACTCCATTCCTCGCCCACTATCAGGAGTACAGGGACTTGCGTCGGCAAAATCCAAGACAGGGAAAGGAACAGGGACAAGGACAGGGACTCTGACTTCGCATTTTTCTCGTCACCGACTTTTGTTCGTCACTTTACCTTCAAAATGCAAAGGTAACGCATGGTTTTTGGGACTCAAGTCGACCATCTGGACTCCGCACAACCGATATGCAAAAGCATCAGCCCCATGCGTCTCGCGCGCAAACTGTGCGCGCTCACGCATGGGTGGTTGGCGCGTGGGCAGAAGATGCGGGCATGTGTCACTGATGCATACATGATAGCAGTGTGTGCTGGAGACAGAACCATATGAATTTAAAAGAACATTTCTTATGCATGCATAGCAAGCCATTCACAGACCCATCTACCAACAACCAAGGGCTAAAGCAACCGTAAAAGGGAAACATTCATGAACCGAAAAGAAAAGGATACCGTAAAACGTAGCCAGCAATGTAAGCACCAAGTATCAACACTTTATCCTCAACAAACAATTCATTGGTTGCACTGTTGAGATGACGGGCCTAATGCGACTCTTAAACAATCTTCTCCATGCCAAACGTTAGGGAAACCCCTTGACTAGCCGCCAGTTCGACAATTTCGGGAGTTGCTGGGGCAACATGTCCAGGAGCCATTAGGGCAATAATCTCGGGACTTGTCTGGGCAACTGTTTCGGGAGCTTCTGGCGCAGCATGTTCGAGAGCCGGCGAGACAGCAATTTCGGGAGCTTCTGCGGCAACATATCCAAAAGCCGGTGAGGTAGTTTCAGGAGCTTCAGGAGCAGCACGTCCAAGAGCCGGTGGGGCAGCAGTTTCGGGAGCTTCTGGGGCAACATGTCCGAAAGCCGGTGGGGCAGCAGTTTCAGAAGCTTCTGGGGCAACATGTCCGAAAGCCGGTGGGGCAGCAGTTTTAGGAGCTTCTGGGGCAACATGTCCGAAAGCCGGTGAGGTAGTTTCAGGAGCTTCAGGAGCAGCACGTCCAAGAGCCGGTGGGGTAGCAGTTTCAGGAGCTTCAAGAGCAGCACGTCCGAGAGCCGGTGGGGCAGCAGTTTCAGGAGCTTCTGGGGCAACATGTCCTAAAGCCGGTGAGGTAGTTTCAGGAGCTTCAGGAGCAGCAAGTCCAAGAGCCGGTGGGGCAGCAGTTTCAGGAGCTTCAGGAGCAGCAAGTCCGAGAGCCGGTGAGGTAGTTTCGGGAGCTTCTGGGGAAACGTGTCCAAAAGCCGGTGAAGTAGTTTCAGGAGCTTCAGGAGCAGCACGTCCAAGAGCCGGTGGGGTAGCAGTTTCAGGAGCTTCTGGCGCAGCATGTCCGAGAGAAGGCGGGGCAGCAGTTTCGGGAGCTTCTGGTGCAGCATGTCCGAGAGCCGATAAGAAAGCAACTAATCTGCCGAACAGTTGATTCCACCACTGGGTGATCCGGAAGACTACACACTCGGCGATGGCAGTAATAGCCACCGTGAAGATCGTCATAAGCGCGGCAATGGCAAGGGCGCGACCAAAGGAGCTAAGAGAGTCATCCGAGCTTAGGACGGCCGAAGCAGCCGGCGGACTTGTTTCAAGATCCCGGACCATTTCTTTTAAGTGAGCCTGTGAGAGAAAGTTGACTGGAAGTCCGGTGGGGTTACGTATTGCTTCTGTGACACCTCCGCTAAAAGAAATGGTGGCCGTGAGATATATGAAAAGCTTTTGTAAGAAATGGTGGCCGTGAGAGATATGAACAACTTCTCTAACAAATGGTGGCCGTGAGAGATAAGAAAAACTTTTCTTCGATAAAGATAAGTTTGACCATATGAAATTTTTTCCTAAGAAATGGTGGCCGTGAGAGATATGAAAAACTTTTCTTCGATAAAGATAAGTTTGACCACATGAAATTTTTTTCTAAGAAATGGTGGCCGTGAGGAATGAAAGGCTTCTCTAAGAAATATTGGCCGTGAAGGACACGAAAAACTTCTCTAAGAAATGATGGCCGTGAGAGATATGAAAAACTTATCTTCGATAAAGATAAGCTTCTATAAGTAAGGAAACTAAAAAGTAAGTTGAATGTTTACATTTTTCTTGAATTTCTTTCCAAAAACCTATTTGATGGTGAATGAATGTAAAGGTCCCACAATCTCAAACTAAGCGTTCTCTTTTGCCTCCATGGATTGAGATTCCGCGCAATACCTATTTGGAGAAAGGGAGGATTGGGGGTTCCCATCTACATCTCGTAAAGAACTGCCTAGATTCTAGATGTTATACACCATTATGCCTTACCTAGAGAGTGCACAACAGTCCATAGACCTTTATTAAGAAAATAGAAAAGAAAACATTCAAAAGAAAGTGTGCTGTAAATAAGAAACAACGGTTGATAGGATTTCTTGGCTCCCTGTCCTCTATCGTGACCAAGAAACAACGAACTAGTGGCTTTCTTGCCACCAACATTCCTTAATGTGACTATGTGCTTCTAGTTTATTTACAAAACCATACACTTTACTTAACCAGTACGGCGTGCGTGCAATGATTACATATATAATATAGAGAAGATAGAGACGGAGTCCGTCTACAAAACAGTTTAGTGTTTCACTCCAAGATTTCATGATATTCTACATCCACTTTACCCTCAGCCAACACTAAACTCGAGGAGAACTTTCCCCACAACTTTACAGCTTAAGGTTCTTCTCCTCCGAGAAGAATTTATACACTACAACATAAGCAGCCACTTTACCCCAAGCCGTTTAGTGTTTCAGTCCAAGATTACATGATATAATATAGAGAAGATAGAGACGGAGTCCGTCTACAAAACAGTTTAGTGTTTCACTCCAAGATTTCATGATATTCTACATCCACTTTACCCTCAGCCAACACTAAACTCGAGGAGAACTTTCCCCACAACTTTACAGCTTAAGGTTCTTCTCCTCCGAGAAGAATTTATACACTACAACATAAGCAGCCACTTTACCCCAAGCCAACACTAAAACTTGAGGAAAACTTTCTCCACAATTTTGCAGCCTAAAATTCTTCTCCTCCAAGAATTTATACAAAACAACACAAGCAGTCATATTACCCCAACCCAACACTAAAACTTGAGGAAAACTTTCCCCACAACTTTACAGCCTAAAATTCTTCCCATTCCAAGAAGAATTTATACACCACAACACAAGCAGCCACTCGGCCGTAACACATAGCGCTCCTGCACCTTATAACAGTTTGAGATAAATAAATGCTAATATAATCTTTTCTAGAAATGGACTCTAAGTCAATAATCTTAGCACTACAAGGTTATCCTCAGAGAAAATAACTTCAATTACAAGCTGGATAAGTCAATTTAAGAAAACCGCCAAACTCAGACAAACATGGGGTTCCAGTACCAATATCCTAGTACAATTGTAGCTCAATTGGGCCTTGACTTGGCTTAAAATAATCTTACACAAACAGTATTCAAGAGACGTGTGCTTATAAACCAAACCTCCGGACCTAGCTCAAGCTTAGGGTTTCATATATCAAATCCCAATTCAAGATTCTGCAACGTCAGGCCTATGAACGTGTAATACAACACTTGAATATCATTTACAGTGCAAATATCAAGATTTCTAACTTGAATGTCCTTTTCTCCCACGTCGGACGCATTTATGTTCTTGGGTATTGCACCTTCTCTTTTGCAGGTGATTTGCAGACCCACTGACATGGGGCTTCTGGGGCAATGTGTCCGCAAGCCACTAAGGTAGCTGCAGCCGATCTGTCAAGTAGTTGATTCGACCAGTGGATGATCTGGACCACTACATACATGGCGAGGGCAGTAATAGCCATCGTGAAGATCGTCACATGCGCGGAAATAGCAAGAGTGTGACCAATGGAGCTAGAAGAGTTATCCGAGCTTATGGTTGGCCAGAGGAGTCGTCGGACCTGTTTCAAGACGCCGGACCATTTCTTTGAAATGAATCTGGTAGATGAAATACTTTGTGTCGAAAGGGTCCTATAAAGCAGGTGGCATGCGGCCAAGAAATTTCACTGATAGTTCGGAGGGTTTATTGTTTCTTCACCGTAGGGACCCTGGCCAACTCTAGAAAGAATTAACATGAAATTTTACTGTTGGATTTGTCGCTGAATTTAAGCAAGAACTTTGCTGACCGTCGTTCAGACTCAATTTCACTTAGGGTGGGTTTAGGTACTCCTTCAACCACTTCTGCAAAACCGGACATGGAGACGGCTGCAAAAAGCACTTCCGACAAAAGTTAACGGTGACAAGGTGGGTTCTAGTCTTTGCTGCAAAAGGCACTTCCGCTACGCGGGAAGGTGGGTTTTAGTCTTTGCTGCAAAAAGCACTTCCACAGAAAGTTTTAACAGTGACAAGGTGAGTCATTGCTTTTCGGACGAATGAATTCTCATGCTGCGCATCTTTTTCTGCAAAAAGCACTTCCCCTCGGTGATAAGGTGGGTTTTACTCTTTGCTGCAAAAAGCACTTCCACAAAAAGTCTAACAGTGACAAGGTGAGTCTTTGGTTGTCGGACGAATGAACTCTCATGTTGTGCATCTTTTTCTGCGAAAGGCACTTCCGCTCGGTGAAAATGTGCGTTTTAGTCTTTGCTGCAAAGAGCACTTCCACAAAAAGTCTAACCGTGATAGGGTGAGTCTTTGCTTTTTGGAAATCTCATGCTGTCCATCTTTTTAAAGTTATTATTTGTTGATATTATCCAAATTTATATACAATATTAAATCTTAAATCTTATAGTTAGAATTCTCATTAACTCATTATTGAATGAACTGACTAAGCAAATGATGTACATCTTTCATTCTTATTTTTAAGGGATATATTTACTAAACATATTTAAATCTTTATGAATAACCTAGGCTTTTCATATCTCTTACCGGCATGCATTTCCACCCCCGCCGTCTCCTTCCTTCTTGCCACTTTCTTCTCTTAGTAAGAAAGAGAAACAGCAAACCCAGAGCCACTATCGGCAAGGGAGACATTATACCCCATTCTTCCTTTACCAAGAGAATGCATGCCAATCCATCAACCTTTACGAAGGGATCACGTGGGGGAACAAGAAGAGAAAAATCGGATTTTGTCATCATGCCCCGCGTGATGTAAGCCCTACGGTTGATGGGTTTTCTTGGCTCCGTCTTCTCTACCGTGACCAAGAAACTACGAACTAAAGGCTCTCTCTCCACTCTCCCTGTAAGATTGTTTTCAAACAGTTATGAATCGAATCCCATCAAACAATCAAGACTAATCCAAAACAGTGCAAATGTACTGCATTTGATTCAAATCAATAAAGTATAATACAACAGTTCCATATAGTCACGTACCATGAATTTGCAATTCTTGAAACAATTTTCATAAACAAAAATAATAATAAGTTCGACCTTTAATGTTACCTAAATACCTTCTCGCCTAATCTTTACTGATTATAACCCTTCTCCACTAAAATCAAACCAGATTTTACAAGTGAAATTCACCTTCTTTTTATCAGTTAATTTTTCAACCAAAGAAAGGGGAATTGAATTGAATTTATAACTTTCAAGCAGAAGATGATGTATTTTATAATTTTTCTTTTGATATGATTATGTGTTTTTCAATTTCTTTACAAACTATACACTTAGTTTTCTATTACAGCAAGTGCATGCAATGGTAAAATAGATAGTATACAGAAGATAAAGAGAGAATTAGTATACACAACAATTGAGTGGGTCGGTCCAAGACTTCTCACAGCAAATTTCGCAAGAGGTGTTCCCTCTACTCAGAATGTGATTTCTTCAACAATTTTAAGCACACACATACGCAAGAGGCTACTTCTGGCGACAAAGTTGCCTCTCTGATTTGTCAAGAATAGCATCTGGCGAAATAGAGCCCATCAACAATGGCCTTTTCGCCATCGAGAAATGCAAGGATGTATGGAAAGGAGACAATATAGGTCGAGTGGGCTGAATTCTCTGTATTGCTATACCAAAAACTTATAAATGTTTAACATACGTTTATAGGGGACGTAACGTCATCTAGGAAAGGAAAGAAATTATATACAATAAATACAATAATATGGAGCCTCATCAATATGTTAATATGTAAGGTGAGGTAGTTGTATATCAACAAAGGATGTATACATTGTGACAAGCTTTGTTAAGAAATAAATTGTACATTTTGACAACCTAACGCCAATAGTTTTGGTAGGGGGAGGGGGGGTTGTTGGTTCATGTTGTAGATGGGAATTATCCAAACGACATGACCAACTGACAAGTTGTTAACGAAAGTGTCAATCTAGCGTTCCCAAATAAAAGTCACAACTCCCAACACATTTTTAGGCCATGGGAAGTGATAAAATATCCAAAATTTTCGGGGTGGGTCGGCTCTAGGAAACTTACATTCTTCATCTACCATACACTGACCAACTAATTAGAGCCTTCCCTTCCCTTAAATCCAACGGAATTTACAGGAAAGACTTGTCTTTCAATTACAATATGTTTTCTCTAACCCAAAAGAAAATCAATCACCTGAAACCCACGCAAACCATAATTTACAAAGGTATAGAAGTCACAATCATACTTTACATCACCTATTTAGGGTTTTGAACAATAACACTAAATTTCAACAAGAATAGGCTAGAAATCAGCAAGACAAGCTTAGCAAAACAATGCCATTGATTCACATGCTTGACTAGTATTACAACTATTTCAAGATTGAAGAACTTTTGGGATAAGGTTCTTGAAATCTTAATTTTCAGAGCCTCCTCTTCTCCTGTGAATTGAGGGATTTCTTGCTAGCCCTTCTGATGGGTCGTTTTCAACTACAGCTACCTTCTAATCCCTTCTCCATCAAGCAAATCGTCGAGCACTTTCAAATGTATGAGTTTTCTCCTTGTGACGAAACCCAGAGCTCAATCGGGCTCTTTTGAGAAATCTTGTTTGCTGGATTCTCGAGTCTTCTAGTTATGTCTTTAATTACAACATGTTGCATTCTATTTAGTTGAAAGTTCAAGCTGCATTTTACTAGGAAAAGAAAAAAGAAAAAATAAAATGCAGTGTAGATCATAGACAGGAAACACGTTCATGTAACTGCAAAACAACATATCATATTTATTCTCAGCAAACCATTACCTTTATGCACCGCCAAAAAAGAAGGCTAATGTGATGTTTATAATTAGCAGCTAAGAGTTTCTAAAATTCCATAGTCTAGTGTGTGAGTTTGGATGTATGTGTAATAAAAAAGAAAATATATAAACGAATAGTTACCAGGAAGCAGATGGAACACAGTTAAACCAATTACTGCATCTCGACTACGCACTTGACGATGGCAGCAAGTCGTGGAATTGGGAGGCCAAACCCAACTAGGCCCTGTGATAATGTAACATCCAAAGCCTAAGCAAACCAGTGGACACTCAACCTCGGAGCCCTAAAGGCTTTTCAGGCCACTCCATGTCCAGCCCATCCTAAAGCTTATAGAAAGTTGGGAAAATCTTGGTCAGCATACGTCCTGGGCTGGGCACATGATTTTGACACAATTAACAACCATTTGGGCAAAGTTGGTGACGTAAAGTACTCAGTGTGTATTTGATCGGCCAGATTTCGACCCTATATATTTTGTAATGGAATAATTCCGATCGTTGACGATGATTAAACAGTTTGATTGTGACAATTAAGGCCACATCAAATGAAGAATTAGCTCCTATAGATGGAAAGCTTCTAATTACAAAGATAATATTGAAAATATCTATAAGCTTCCACGCCTGACCTTTCAAGTATTTTCTATTATCAGAGACCATCACTTCGGCAGAAATCAACCGCTATCAAAACATCAACTAGCGTCCAAACTTAAGCACAAGAACTAATAAACAAGAAATATAAAGAAACAATAGTTGTTCCCATAGAACCCAAAGTCGCTACTATTAAATGATACCTTATGGTTTGGTGCTCTGTTTTATCACTAAAACCATAAATTCTTAGGCACGCTGCTGAATTGTCAACTGCTGAACTACACATAATGCAAGATTAGCTACGGATTAAATCGTCAAACGTCTAAAGATGTCTATATACAGATAACGGTCCTCCTAGCTGTCTTCTTATATCTAAGTTATTTGGCAGGACCCTATCTATTTATATTCGGAAACGGTGGGGCTGCGACAAATCGAGCAAATTCCTAAATCATCAAAATGGTCGATTAATCAGATAGATTCGATCTCCCTGATTGAGATGGTCGAATTGGGAGTCCTTTTCCCCTAAAATAAAAAAGGAAAACAACAAGAAAGTTCCATACTGAGTTCCGGTAAACTGGGCCATATCAGTATTTGTACTTAGTGCAATGGTGCAGAATTTCTTATGCTTCTTTTGGGATTAGATGGCCCGCATGATCCGTCCCGGGGCGAGCAATTTAAGCTGCCCCCAGCCTTACGCAGCGAACCCCCACGAACTCTCGACAAAGAACCCACTTCTTTTCCATGGTTGTACCCAATAAGGTCACTTCAAGAACGTCAAAAGATGTTTGATATCTGGGTCACCCAGAATGCCCCATATATATAAATCCTAAACTCAAGATGCTAGTATGTCAGTGTTGTGCTTGCGTACGCGTACCTTTCAATCGGTTCAGTGCCCGGAAGAAGTCAGATTCCGATTTAGGTTTAAACAAAAAGGGTTATGCTTAAGTTAAGCAATAACCATAAAATAGTGTGCTAATTAGTTTTAATTGGGTTACGTCAACTCAAACCCCAGGTAATGCGTGGGTCCCTGCTTTCCACATTTTGTGGCACCAGCAATGGATACAATTGGCGCCGTCACCACTTGATCCGGCCGAGCACGCGTGCACTGCATATGGGCCAAATCAAGCGGCTTTTGGTGTTCCACCGGGGAGAGTGGTTGGTATTTGCAATTAAGTCACAAAGTTAAGATATTATTTGGATATCATGAAGGGGCTTGAGTAATAATCAATTTTTTTTCTTAATCTTCTGGGGAAGTTAATGCTGGAGAGGGAAATTAATAACTTGATACTTATTAATATTGTTCTACTACTTCATAATTACATGCTTTAGTCTACAAATTCAATGAATAGGGTATAATAGGTCTTATCCTGAATTGATAAGCATATCCACAATCGGTGTGCCGTGATTGTTGGTCAAGTTCTTGAGTTAATTAAATATGATTAATAATAATATTGACAACTGAGGCATGTGTTCTTCGTGTGTAATTCAAACTTCAAAGAAGAATATGATATTTTACAAGAAAATGTTGTCACGCGTCTTTGTGGAACAGCAAATTGATGTAGGAGACCTTTCCCTTGCATCCTGCGGAAATAGTCAATGCCCCGGAAGACAGAAAGGAGGTGAGAAACCAAGATGGACAAAAGTTTATGATTGCAAATTCATTTGTAATTGTGGATACCCACTTCTCTCATCACAAGCCAACAAGAGACTCTCTAAAGGAGTTATCATTTTTGCGTGTAAACCTCTTGTTATTTATTTAAACACTTGATGCCCAGTTTGATGGTCTTGCTGGGTGCCACAGAGATGGGGCCAAGTCTCAACAGGACTGCATTAGATAGAAAACCTGTGATTACAAGAAACACTAGGGATAAGTGCTATTTGATGGGTGGGCTTGGCCCTCCTTACCATAATGTTTGACTAACCTATAGTAATGATGATTCAAAATCTTTTTCCCAGCATACCCGGTTCTATAAGACAAGTAATGTCCCCTGGAAATGAGAACCTACAAGAACCTGCTGGGTTTTCCTCAACTTTGCAGCAATTTCATCCATCTTACAGTTTTGAAGTACCTGACAGGCTCTGTATAGAGCCTTTTCCTCTGATTCCTCTACAAGGATACCACGAACAAGTAAATTGAAGTCCAATTCTAGACTAAAATCGTCTAAAATTTCTTGATCCGTTTCTTTACAAAACCCGAAAAAAAAAAAAAAAAAAAAACAAAGAATTAGACAAGAAGAAAGACAAAGGAAAGTTCCTGAGCCCTGGTCATTTGTCCTGTATCTTTCGTGTCTTGACCTTAAGCGTCCGTCTAACACAAGATGCGGGAAGAGGAAATAGAAGAAGTTCATGCATTTGACAAAGGCATGAAACTGTGAATGGTGCATTTATTATCTTGGTTGGTCGAAGGAATATTTCCGGTGGTGGAGATTAATTTACGTAAGACATAAGATGCGGCCAATTCCTCTCCGAGCATTTCGAATGATCTTGATGGGACAATTAACTCCGAGTTTGAACGTCCAAACAAGTCCTTGACTCAACCATTGGCACACGCCTTGGTGCCCAAACAACCTCCGCAATGAGAAAGAAAAAGCAACTTATAGCTTACGGCCGACGCCCAAGTCCCTGAGTTCTTCCCATTTTGTAGGGAAAATTCAATCTGTCATATCCGAATATGTGAAAGCTCAGCCGATCCTTTTCTGAAGGTTGTGCGTTCTAATCAGGAAACAATCTGGCCACGGCACGGCACTTGTTTTGGGAACCTCGTAAAAGAATTTTAACCCCATGAACGAGGCAAAAGTCGTCGCCATCCTGCAAGCCAATGTCTGCCTCGTCGTCTAAGACCCGGAGAAGTCTTCGATTGTCCCTAATATCACGCTAGCTCACCTTTAAAGATGCCTCTAAAGAGTGGATTGGAGGATCAATATGATTTATTTCAAGCCGGGTGGCCATGGACCAAGTGATTAGACTAGTTAAGAATTATCATTGTTCTGACTGATCTCAACAACAGCCGAAGAGCTTGACTCTTATCCGTTTGAGGGCAAGTTATAAATAGACGGATAACTTGATGATCCGATACCAAGTCCTTCAGCCATTTTTAATCTAGCACTGGGGAAGAAGGAACAGTTGCGTCTCCTAGTATTGTTGAAGCCCTGGGTTTGAGGGATTTAAGGCATCGTTTTCAACGTAATGCTTTCTTCGTGTCCATCTAGGCTCTGGGTTGTGCACAAAGCGCATAGGACGATCGACACCGCGACCAATGTTGTCTACTTGGACTGATACCAATTTTTTCCATCTCCCAATTTCACTCCCCAGTAGATGACAAAAAGAGTACCGTTTTGGAGTTTTAAAATCAAATTGCATCTTCATCTCGATTTTGGGATTAAAAAGTAAAATATGGGAGAGGTGAAAAGAGAAGAGAAAAAGGAACCAATCAGGCTTCCTCAAACTTCTTGGTATTATAAGTCCTTTCTCCCGCCGGAAAAGTTCCGGCCCTCCAGTTTTACGGGACAGTTAAAATGTAAACCTCCTCGAAGTAGACAGAAAAAATAAGAGTGTATCAGAAGGTTATGATATAATTTGTTTAAAACAGACTTCAACGAAATTATAAACTAAGAGCTGATGGAACAAGAATATGTCAATTATACTGCAATATTTTTGCGTAAGCTAATGATTAAAAAACCTGCTCCTAAGCCAACAAAAGAATGTCGTTTACGGTGAGATTAGCTAACACCGGTTGTTTTTACCGCCGGCCACTCAGACCCACAAAGGCACAGCGTATCCTTGAATTTTACTTTTGACTCCTTCCCTCCTTCCCCCACTCTCAATTTAATACTCAGTAACCTCCTCCAGAACCCACGAGTACTCACTTCTCCCATCGAAACTCTCTCTCTCTCTCTCTCTCTCTCTCTCTCTCTCTCTCTCTCTCTCTCTCTCTCTCTCTCTCTCTCTCTCTCTCTCTCTCTCCCGTCAACGAAGAAGAAGACACAGATTCTTTGATTTCCTCTTCAAATGTTCTCGTTCTCTGTAACATCCACCATCACCTAATCACTGCTTCCAGCTTTTATATACACAAGCCTGTAGATAAAGCCATAGTTTTAAATGAAGTGTAAGAAACATAATTCCGATTTAAGCAGCACCGTGGGCGTCTGCGCCTCCTGTCTCCGGGAGCGTCTCTTCGCACTGATCGCGGCACAGGCTCAGGCTCAGGCGCAGGCCCAAGCTCAGGGGCAGGTCTCAGTGCATGCTCAACAGCAGGCTCAGCTATCGCGAATCCTATCAGGCGCCGCCGCAGCGGAGGACCCCAGGAAGTCCGACTCGACTCAGCCACCGCCTCCTCTGGTCTTCCCTCGCTCTGTATCCCCCTACGTCTCTCGCCGTAAATCCGACGACACTACCTGGCAGCACAACTACGGTCATGACCGCCGGTTCTATAGCACCCCGCAGGTGGGCCCTACCTGCAGGGCCAACACCTTCACCACCGTCGAATCTTGTAGGAAGAAGAACGGGAGATTCTCACTGTTTACGAAACTGTTCAGGTCCAGATCGGAGAAAATTGAGTCGGATCCTAGGGTTTCGTCTCAAGAATCATGCGAGCCCTCGTTGTCCGTGACCACCTCTTCCTCCCCCGCATGGTTGACGGCAATTTTCTCCGGCCACCGGCGAAAGCCTTCGCGGCTCTTCGTCCTGGAAGAATCCAACAGGAAGCCTCGCCCTAGAGCCGATCGAGGAATGTCGCCGGTGAGGACCGAGGATTCGGACGATGAATGCGATCGATCGCCCACTACGAGCGGGTACTCTACGGACTTACGGAGGTCGCCGGCGTTCGCTATGCACCGGACGCGGCAGGGACACGTCCGGAACATGTCCGGCATGGCGTTCTGCCTGAGCCCGCTTGTCAGGGCGAGCCCTGGCCGGCACTGGAGCCAGAAGGGTCTACCGCCGGAGATGGGGACTTCCGGCGACGGAAGAGTCCCCAGGAAGCCGAATCTCTCCACAGCGGCGTCCTTCTGCAAGAACCGATCAAGGAAGCTCGCGGATTTCGGGAGAGTCCACCACAACCGCTGATACCAAAGACCGTTGACATGTCTCTGGCCGTCGATGGTGATTCTAGTGAAATCACTATTTTGCCCCTATATTCCTTTTACGTTTTCCATTTTCTTTTTTAAACTTTTGTATGGTTCATATTTCTAAATTATCAAAGGGAGAAGAGTGAGAGAGATGGAGAGAGAGAGGGAGTGGGAGATTGCGTGTTCTCTTCACACGCATGTCCATTATCACAAAAATTATATTTTTTAGTGTGAATATAGTTATTCTTTGTCGAAATTACCCTGTTGCCCTCCTTTTTAACGTCCATCATTATGGTTTTTTTAATCCCAACGGCCTAACCTCCATAGAGCTTGAGAATCACCGGGTAATTTACGATCCTCTCCGCCTACTTTGAACTGTAAACTCAAATCTGGTGGGCCAGGTAGTGGAAAATGGATCTAGTGGAAGTGGTGGGGCCACGTATAGGATTGCAAATGAGGTGGTGCCATCTGATCGGTCGATTGTGTTTGAAAAATATCCGGCGTCCGCTGGTGGGACCTCCACAAATTTGAGCGCGTCTAGACACTAAAGAGCTTTAGGCCTTTTTCACACTTCTTTCCACATCTGGTCATTAATGGGTAGAGGGTGAAGGACGGATTAGGTAGCCATGCACTGCGCAGAATAAATGCTGCCGCCGTGTCACGTTGATCAGATGCCGTTCCTGTTGGTGGAGCCACCGGCCAGTTCTGGGATCTGATCGAAGAGACCTGACAAGATCTTATTTGTTCGAAATGAAGTCAAACAAGTTAGATTGTGTTTAAGTTTGCAAATTAAAGGGGATGTGGTTTCCTGGGGAATGGGAATTGGGTACGGTCAATGTCCTTTAGGACAACTGCATCCTATGCTGTCTTTTTCTCTTTTTTTTTTTTCTTTTTTTTTTTCTTTTTCCACTTTTTTTTGACTTAAAGGTTTGGTTTTTGAATTTTGATTCATTTCCTAGGGCTCGAATTAATAACTTTTCTTCCTTTTCTTTTACAAGGATGACCAACTTGGACCTTGAATTTCCTGCACCAGTGAACTTAAATTTGCTAACCATATGTTCTGACCTGTCCACGTGCCATTCAATTTCTTTAACCATGTTACGACGTGGCCAACCAATGTTTATTTGCTGCCAATTTGGTTTTGCGGGGCATTACCATTACTCCAAATTTTGCTTTTGAGCAGCATAGATGAAACATTTTTTTTTAGGATCAGAATCTGAAGTCTTTTGATTCGGGACTAACAGCAATTAATGGGTGGCCAAAACTGCAACTGGCAAGATGTGATAAATAAGTTAGTCGTATTGAATTAGGTTGCATTTAACACCCTTTTAATGTTTGAAATCATAGCCATCACACACCATATCAACCATGCACCAACCCTCACGAATAATTCTTTCTGACAAAGCTTGCGACTCCTTAAAGCATTCTTAGGTTCTCTCTTCTTTTTTTTTCCTTTGTTTTGGAGGCAAGAATTAGTCCACATATGTGTGCATTTGTTGAAGATTGGTTGGACATGTCAATAGCATATCATGCTACATCTACTTTACTATATTTTTTTTAGGTAATTGTAACCTATCAGCAAGTAAAGAGACATTCGGTTCATTTTTTCGAAGACTAGTATTTATTGTTGAGAGACTGAAAAAAAAAAAAGAAAGGGAAAACCTAGCCGGGGAGGCTCTGTAGTGCTGGTTGTTACTTGAAAGGGAAAGAACACGAATCTGACATTGTATACCAAATTGATTCCAACCTCTGAGCCTTGTTCTCCTTTCTAGGAATTCACTAGAAGGTTTACCAGAATCCAATTTCTCTATGGGGCACGCCATGTTTGGTTCTTTGGCTTAACTTGGTAGCTTAGCTTGGCGTCATTCTAAAGGACTGTCCGATTTGGTGTCTTCCCTTTGCAATTGGTGATACGAACGAAATGGGGTCGGTTCATCACATGAATTGTTAGCGATCAGATCAGAACAGAATCTCCTACTATTTACAAGTCCTTGGAGTCTACTTATTCTCATTGCATTCCTTTCTCCTTTTTTCTGCTTCTTTTGTATTTATGGATGGACAGAGAGCGGTTGGTGGCAGGATAAGCAAATCTTAACGACCATGGTTAAAAAAGTGCTGTGATTTTGAAGTGAAACCTGTAAATCCTTCATGATCTGCTTGTCTGTATTGGGTATGGAGTAAGGCTTATCTTGTCGGTTGCTAACCCCGCTGCGATCGGGCATTGCTTTGTGTACGATTTCTTGAACTGGGAGCAAAATTGTTTGTCAAACATTTAGGTGAAACTGGGTGGTTAGGTACTGTTTAACGCACTTGCTCAAGCTCTCCACTGATTTCTTTAATCATTTTGTCTTTGTAGCTTTTAGGCCACTGTCCATGGGGTGGAAAATCTAAAGGCATAATTTGGGCATCTAGTGACCAAAATTTCAGGAAGGTTCACAATCATCGGCCTAATAATAGGGCTATGGAGGACTTGCAAAGGTAAGGATCTAGCTGGTTTTGAAAAGAAAATAAAAACCCATATTCAATAAGCCCCCCTTGTATAGATTCTAGGAACTTCTAACGTCAATGTGCTTCTTTTCTTTTCATTATTCCTTTATTCTTTCATGTTGTGTCTTTCCTAGGAAAATGTTCTTAAAACGTTGTTTGGGACAAGCACAGATTTTCTTCTTCCCACCCTTTAAATAACGGTGAACATGGACCCAGATTGAACATAAAGTCAAACGTGTGTTAGCCTCGTTAAACAACCTAGTTAAATAAGTTTTAACCAGTAATGTCTGGAACAAACAGTACTTTAACATGCAGGTGTCTTTTTTCCTTTTCTTTTTTACAAACTATAACTCTCTGATGTACGTTCCTTCTTCTTCTGAAGACAGGAACTTAACAACAGAAAACAAGGCTCAAAAGTCAACAGAACTAAAAAAAAAACACTGAAATCTGCTAACGGCGTGGAATTTTCTAGTCTTTTGAGCTAATGACAATAAAAATTAAATTGCTTTTGTCAGCCACGAGGTACACACTTGTCTACGTTAGCATCTTGTCACTTAATTTAATCTTGAATGTGATTGACTTAATAAAAAATATCCCAATTAGACCTAAATTTAGGAAAACAGAAATATACAATATTGTTTTCTCATGTTCATATTTACAATAAAAGATCCAATACCCTACAGTTGCTTGTTCATGGAAGAGAATAAATATTTTTGTTTAGGAATCCTCCGCGAATTCGTATATTGTTAACTAAAGAGGATGTAAGAACGCAACCAGGACTAAAGAAATCATTTCTTTGCATTGACTAGTACAGATTTGCCTCTCTCCCTTATTCTTGTTTGCATGTGCTTTTAATTAAAATTTATGAGAAAGATATTAAGAATTTTTTGACTTTGATAAGAAGTAAGTTGGGTTATAAATATTTTTTTTGTTAGAGATGTATGTTTACATTAATAGCATGAAAATAGACTTTTAATCTTTTAAATAATGAGACTTTTTCACAAATTATTTTAAGATTTTATAATACATCCTTAAACTCTAAGATGATATTAAAGTCAAAGATAAGCTTCTATTGCATTGTATCTATGTGAATACCAGTTGTAGGACTGTTGATCTACATGCGATGTTTGTATCAACTTACTTATGAAGATGACTGTTATAGATGTGTATACTATATGAGTAACATGACAATAAGCTTATAGTCTTATAAATAATAAGGTTATTCATTTATTGTCTTTAGGTTTTGAAATTTACCATCAAATTTTAAGATTTCTCTTTCTTCCCCACTTCAATAACAAAATCAAACTAAAATTCCCATTATTCCAATTTCATGGTCTAGGTGAAGCATGACATTTGATTTGCTTCTGCTATCACATGTATTGTTCTTCCTTTCAGTATCATGGCCTAGTGCTAGAGAAGAAGGTAGGGTTCTAATCAATAGCTTCAATAAGAAAAACCCTAACACTTTTCTTAAGGACCCATGTTCCTAGATATCATCGCATAAATTGTCTCTTTGCTCGTTGGAGTCGTAGCATTCAATGCGTAGCGGAGGACAAACCTTGTGATTGTTTTCCGGAGCTGTCTGCAAGTCGCGGAGAACGATTTCTTTCCTACATTTTACTTCTCGAAGCACGAATCTCGGATAACCCAAGGAGGACAATCATTATATGGCTTTGGTAATCAACTTCTTTTCCCACGCATCTTAACGATTCCTTACTTCCTTTACTTGCCTCCCCGAGCTTCAGAAGGATGGAGCCGATATCTGTATGCATGACAGAACAGTTGAAAGCTACACATACACCATGTCCTTCAACTCGTTTCGCCTTTCATTTCAGTCCAATTTGCATTAGGTAGTACATCATAGTCTTAAAGATCTTGGTCAATCTTCGGATTATCTAGAATTGTAAGCAACTTCATAAGCTGCCATCTTTGAATCTTCCTCGGCTGACCAATAATCAGATGGCAGATCCCCCAAGCTCAGTGAATCACTTGGCATCCCGTGAACGGTTGACTTCTAAACCATGATCTTCAGCAGTGGATGAAAGAGACAACTACTGAAAGAACTTATATTGTTTAAGATAGAAACAAATGTTGCCTTTAGAACAGAGGGATTTAGTGCAATGAGCAGTTCCAATTACTCTGTGAGGTCGATGTACAAGTTTGGCAGGCATTCAGGAACCATAATGCAAGCCTTAGAAAATACTAGCATCCGCACATTAGGGAGAGCTCCTGTCCATTCCCACTTGCTTAGTGGGGCGCAAGCTTTTCTCCGTAAATTTTCTAGCGGCCACGGATACAAATTAAGCAAAAATGTCACTTTCTGCAAGTCCTTTTACAAATATTGTGATGATCTCCACTTGGTTCCCAAGAACTTGAGTGCAAATTAGAGCATGATCCCAACCCTTTTTTCTTTCTTTGTTTCATTTTCATTTCTCTTTCTTTGAGATTTACTGAAGATTTGTCAGTGTCAGCGAACTACATCACAAACGATGTTTATCCAGATACCAAAAACGTGCCCACTCCACTTTTCCTCCCCCAGTAGATATTTTTTCACCAATCTAGACAAAGCATAAATGCGTACTGACCCATAAAAGTGTTAAGTTCTTTTTCCTCACATTAATCAATCCCCATCAATGAGTAGAGAAAGAGAAACTCATTTCCATCAAGAAGATGACCAGAAACATATCTGGAATTGAACCACCCGCACTAATGGAAAAGGTATTAGCACCGGACCCAACTATAATCCCCAGTTAGACTTGATCACATTGGTTGCAAGAAGATTTCAACCTCCAAAAGTACCATGTCAGCTTCATCTAATTACGAAACGCTGCTTGCACTAGTATCATAAGTTCTTTCAGCTGCAGTCCTGTTGATCCTGCTTACTGTAAAAGTTTAATACGAGATTCTAAATCCAGATCAACTTTCCTGGAGCAACAAAATGGGTAGGACTCGGAGATGAAAGAGATGAGGAGTTTCCATAGAAGTTGCTTTCACAATCTGGTTGTTAATAAGACGCCCGAAGACATCACCAAAAATAATTCGACGGCAACATTATAATTCCCTCAAGTGCCATTCTTCTTGAAAGTATGTCGGCCGGATGACTGATACATCCTTGTCAACGTTCACATCTCTGAATTTCTACACCAACCCTCTGTAGAAACAATTGACTTTGGCCACTGAACATTTATTGGGAATTACAAATTATAACTTTACATTCAATAATGAAAAATAAGAACTCATCGCTCCCAAAGGACTTATTCCATTATGAATAATAGAGATCGTAAAGGGAGGGGGGAAAAAAAAGGTAAGAGGGTTAACCATGGGGTCTACAAGGAAAATTCAGAGACTATGACCTGTTCTATTCAGAACAGATAAATAGCTGTTAACCGGATGATTTTCTTGATCCTAATAAACAAAGCAAGGCAATAAACCAGTAGAGAATATGCTCCAATGTCGGCTGCTATCAGTTAGAGCAGGGGAAAATTAATCAACGAGCAGCCACGATTCAGTTTCAGGGCAGCATTTCCAGATTCATTCGCAAGAAAACATCAACATGAAGAATCATCACGAGATTCATTAACATCATTTCCTGCTCTCCTTGCCGCAGAATCATCTACGTAGTTCTGGTAAGTATAGGATGCAAAACCCCAGAGAGCCAAAAGCATGGCAATTATCTTCACACCATTCATCTTGTCATGGAAGACTATCACAGAAGCAATGGGAGTAACAGCCAAAGAGAGAGTACTGATAACATTGGAGAAGAGAGATGACACCACGAAAATTAAGCCCACAACACCAACAGAACAAACCTGCCAAGCTACTGCTGTCCAAACCAAAGTCATTACATAAGAAACTCTTCCCGCACCAAAACTCTCCATTTCTCCATGCAAACTCTTCCATTCTCCACTTGCAAAAAGACCTATAGTAGAAACACAAGTGGCAACAAATGATGTATAGATTTGCATTTCTAATACCACAGAAAATGTTTCCCTTTTCAGAACCTTTTGGAAGGAAAGCTGCATCAGCGATAGCAAAAGAGAGTACAATGCAGAAGCTGCAAGAGTACAAAGGAAGCCAATCAAATATTTCCACTTGGAAACTCCTGATGGTCCTCCAGAGTCATCATTGACTGCAATCAGGGCAGCAGATAACGAGAGGACAATCACAGAGTTAAGAATTAAAATAGTGAACTTCTGAGAATTGATGAAGAAGGAGAAAACGGCATTAAAAGCCAACTGAGATGCACATATGAGAGAGTAAGTAGAGGCAGAGAGGTACAAGAGTCCAACAGAATACAACATGTTATCACCAGCTATAAGCGCTCCAAGAGAGAAGTAGATTATGGCAAGAACTTTAATAGAGGCTGGAGGTGAAGAAGTTGAAGGATCCTCAGAGAAAGGAATAAGAAAGCGTGGGACCAAAAGGAATGGGCAGGCAGCGGTTTGGACAAGAGTAGCCATCCATTTACTATTTCCACCCTGATCATAATAAAATCTCCCAAGAAGAACAGCTGCAGCTTGCCCCACAACAAGGAAGAAAACGTTTATTGCAATCAAAAACCACCAGTGCCACCTGTTGAGTTTTCTCAGTGGTAACTGGTTGGCTGAGGCTCCATCTTTGAGCATTGGTTGCTGATTATCTGTAGCTGGAAATCAAACACATCCAAATAAGTCAATATCTTGTAATAAAAGATGGGTTTCATCAATCCACAACAAAGATTTAGAACTGGGAGATCTACTCAAACTTAAGGGGAACAATCATAAAATATCAAATCAAGTTAGAAATACTTATTCAGACTCTTTCTCCAGAAACATGAGTTCCTGATACACCAAGTACATAGCTAGAATGGCCACACAAATTATTAGTTACTTATCAAAATGATTTGACATGAAGACGACATACATCAAGTTCAAGAAAGAACATTTTATAATATGATATCAAATTCATGACTTCCCACTGAAGAAAGAATATAATAAATAAGAAACTCCTGTACTCACAATTGTGGCAGGTGTATTCTCCCAATGCTCCTTAGAGAACATAACACAAAATTGCTACTGGTGAACATTTTAAGATTTTTATTTGCAATTTCAGATATTCAAGAAGTCTTCTTAACAAGTTGCCATACCACCAAGAGCAATAATAGTAAAGGATAGCCAAGACAAACATGATAGTTTATCCCAAGCAAGAACTCCAAAGGAAACAAGAGAAGCTTTCTTTAATCTTTATAAAGCCGGGAAAAAAAAAAAGAAAAAAAGATGGAGGTTCTTGCTTCATAAACACATATTGGATCTCCATAAGGTATGCATAAAAGGTTAAAAGCCAAGTAATGCTATTGTTCTAAATGACCTGGTATCAGAACTGGTACTTTCTGTTAGCACCATTTCATCATTAATGCTGGTATCATCAGCAATATGCAAAATTACGGTCGATAAAGGAGTAAACCAAAGAGCTTGCAAAAAAAGTCATAGCCTTCAAGCAGATAGGCTAGAAGAAATGCACAGACATTTTCTCTATTAACTGAAGAAGATAAAAATCATTGGTACGTGACAATAATTCATGATTAACTAGCCAATCATGTCTGTAAATTCATTAAGTATCCTTCAATTTAAAACATGCAGGACAATATAAGCATCTATCGACTTTTTACTTCTAATTTCTATGTCCAAAGAAATCTAGCGAATTTAAGTTAAATGTGCGAAACAAAAACTTCGAAATCAGTTTAATCTAAGAAAGGAGTTCGAAAGGAGGTTATCTAATCTTACAAAAAAATAAGGTTGTTATGATTGTCATGATCCATTAACTCCAAAACTAAAGGGTTTATAATTGCAAGCAAATCGACATTACCCTTTTTCCGCTTAAAGTTTAGAACGACGTACAAACTTGAGTAAGAGATTCAGGAGTTTCTGTTCACCGAAGATCTAAAAAGTCGATTTTCTTTCCTACTCACATCTCCTCGGCAACTGCTAAATTGAAGGGCGGGGGCCTTGGCTCAGTAGTGTTTTCTGAGCTAAACCCTGACCGACAGTCCCCTGTCACGGGTGCGTGAGTAATAATAATAATAATAATAATATTTAAAAAAAAAAAAAAAGAACTGCTAAGGTGGTGAATATGATTCGGTGACAAACCAGAAACATATAGACTAAAATGAACGAGACCCAACTCTAAATTCCCTTTCAAATATCACTTGACAAGAACCGAGAAACATACAGATAAAGAAAAACGAAACCCATCTCTGATTTCTCATACAATCACCGAATTTGAGTAACTTAGTTGAAATTGATTGAAATAACAAGAAGTAAAGCAAGACAGAGAAAAAGAGAGACCTGGCATGGTGTCTTGAGTCGCGGTGATTGAAGGAATGCTTCAGCCCTCGAAAGATAACGACTAGGAATAAATTAGCAAATAAGTCAGTATTTATGAGAGGATTGCGTAACATTAGTTGTATGCGATTCCCATATCTTGTTTACTGTTTGGTTTGCAGAATCTTCGTATGCGATCCCGGCTGCGGTGCTTCATGGGCTGAATGATGGAACAGGAGAACTGGTGCGGACGCACGTCTAGCAGTTACATCTTCTCAGCGAATAGCAAAAAGTAGAGGCGGCAAGATCAGATAAAAAAAAAAGGTGAATATGGACTTTATGGTCAGAAGCACTCAGAAAGTGCGTCACGGAAAAGTAAGTGCACTACATAAGTACAACAAACAAGTCTGCAGTATGATAAATGTGGCTAATTGCGACCTTTCCCGTCTTTTACCTCTCTCTTTTTTTGAAAAATGAAAAATTCCTTTTCTTAACATTTCTGAAACCAAAGAATTATGATAAACACAAATTATTTATATCGTACATGCGTGTTCTTATGTTCACACTTTAATGCGTTTTCGCATACTTATTTTTTCTCACGTTTTGACGACTTCGTGACAACCATTCCCGGAGTTTCCGTGTGAAATGATTCCGCCTTACTTTAAATCATCACAGTTTAAATTAAAATAGTTACAAACTTCTCAGCATTCTGGTTTGCATTACGCCGACGAGAGTGCGCCTACTTTCCTAAATCCGTGGTAAAGGCAATTACGGGAAGCGTTGTAAAAAGCAAGTGCATTATGCGTTTAATGGCCGAACAACAGAGGAAATCACTAACCGAACACATCCAGAACTCACTGGGCTTTTTGTTTGAGATCGAACTCATAGTAACAAATTGTACCTTTCAAATTTAGGTAACCTGTTTAGTCGACAGAAAGTCATTGTTCATAAATGCAGTCCTCTAGAAGGTAATCTTCTATACTTTTACGTCTCCTAAGAGAGAGTGCTTCCAATTTTGAATAAGACTTGAGCCAAAAGAGGCCTAGATCCTTAACAATCAACCAAACAAAAAAGCCCGACGCTACCAAAAAGGGTACAGGGAAAACTTTACAGACACTCGATGAGATCAGAAAAGCATTACGGAAGAGCGGCAAGGTTGAGCTTAGAGCAATCCTGTGCATCAACAAGCACATCCTCCTGACTGTTGTTGGGACTGCGTCACAGCTGCGTTGGCAGACTTAAGATTGACATCAACCATGTCTTCTTGCTTGGTGGAAGAAAGTGTTTCCATTCCAGGTAACGCTGCTGCAATCTTGCGAAATAGTGCCTGACAAGGGATTGATAAGAAAAACTCAACAGGGTGCCCAACAATAAGATTTAGAGAAATACATAAATAATCAGAAGCCAACATAATCCAATTGCACCGAGAGGGCGTTTTTTCATTTTTTCTTTTCACACTCTTGCTGGGAAACAAATAATCACTGTCATTGCACGAACTGGATTATGCCAGCTTAGATGATTTGCCAGAAACCAACCCAGCTTCCAAAATATTTTCAGAGACCCGAAATTCTTTTATGCGTAAACTACGCTGTAACCATCATCTTGAACTCAATCATCTAGAAGTTTCTCCAGATTTAAGATGGGGCCAAGAAAATGATTTTAACCCTCTTAAAAAAGAATTTTCAGGTACTTTGCCAATCAGATCGTTGGCATGACTCAACTAAACCCATCCCTTTGCTGAAAAGGAAGCTTGTAGAGTATTGGGACTGCATCCAACCAAATCATGTTCAATCACGTTTCATCATCAAGTCATAACATTTGTATAAACAGCCATCCAACTACAGAAAATTAATAGGTTACCTTTATATTAAAGCCAGCCTTGGCACTGGTTTCAATAAACATAACATTAAGCTCCCGAGCTTTGGCTTCTCCTTCCTCTATAGAAACTTGCCTGTCCAACCATTCACAAGATGCCCATGTCATAAGCACAAAAGATGGCAACGGCTATTTAAGACAAGAAACTAGTATACTGAACACTGAGACACAACCTATCAGGAAACTTTGGACTGTAAGATCTCTGTGGCTTCCACGTTATTAAAAAAGCATTCTTTATTACCTACTCTATATAGTTGTATAAGCTCTCAATTGGCCAATACCAGTTAAGAGTTAGCCACGTAGGAATTAAGGTAGAGCTCAATTTGGCAAGTCATGGAAATGAAAAATGAAGAAAGCACAAATTAATCGGGCATACGTTAGCACAGAGTTGCTGAAAATGAAACTCAATATTAGCAACAAGACCACATTGTGGCAGCCTCAATTCCTGTGCCACTGATAAAATGTTTTCTATTTTTTATTTGCTCTAGCTGGCCTCACTTCTAAGTCGTTTCATCAGATCTAGAAGATCTATAGACAACAATGTTAAACCGCCCGCATCTGAATAAAATAATTATGATCAGTACAACAGTTCTTATGGAAAAGGATTATTTTTTAAAATGGCAGATATTCTGATTCTTGCTTGTTATTTCCTCCAAAACCAGTGGAGAAAAAATCATTATAAAATAAAGTAATAAAAATATTCAAAATCTTTTTCGAGTTCCCCAATGCCATTCCTTGAACATATTCTTCTTCCATATAGTAATGGGTTGTTAGCAATATGTACTGGATATCACTCTTTGAAAACATATTCTTCTTCCATATAGTGTTATATCTTATTATCTCTCCTCTATCGTAAATGTCTAACTTCTTCCAATTACGGGATTCAGTTAAATCAGAGAAGGTTTGTTAATGTAATTCAAAACTGTGAGCTAAAGTAACATCTTACATATTTCACCACTTGATGAAAATTTCCTGCTTTTTTCTACGAATTACTGTCGTTGATAGCAGAATCACCGGTTTTCATATAGAAGCTCACTTTCGATGAGGAGGTATACTACTGTGGTTGATTTAAAACACTGTGTACCAATCCTCTAGAATCAAACTTAGTTTTGGCAGTCTGAACAATTGAAAGTGATAGAAAACAAGGGCAATGACTCTAACCATAAATACTATGGACAGCATGGTAAATCATTACCTTTTCTCAACAAGATCTGTTTTGTTTCCAACAAGTACGATGATAACATCACCTCCTCGCTCTGTGCGAACCTCTTCAATCCATTTAGAAGTGTTTAGGAATGACTGTCTACCTAAAGAAAAGACATGCCTTAAACTGTTAGCAGTTGCTCACGCATAAAAAGCACAGTTAATCCATTTACACAGAAGGTGCAAACTTATTAAGTTTCTGTACAAGCATCTCACTATCGCTATAGATTTTAGGTTCACAAGTTCAATTTATTAACTCAGTGATTGTAATTGTTCAAAAGGCTATAATTTAAACACTCTTTGGGATGCATGGACATAACATGGATATGCAATAAATAATCAAGAAAAAAGTTTCAACAGCTAACTAAAAAATAAGTCTAAAAGAACTTACTAGCTACATCGTATACAATGACTGCCACTGAGGAATCCCTGATATAGCTTGGAATAAGACTCCTGAACCTTTCCTGTCCAGCAGTATCCCTGTTGAAAATTTTAAGATTTGACTTTTTTGAAACATAGAAATGAATTAACTTCACTAAAAACCATTTCTAGAATTCATTTCTGCACTAGATTTATGGAGATATCAGACATGCTTTTCAGTTGAGTAACAACTACAAATTTTCATAAATAATGCAATTTTATCTCTTCTGCTCCCAAAGGAGCCAGTTTAGCTCAACCAGGTCTATTTAACGAAGGCTTCTTAAATCTTGAAAAATTTTCTGCCTTGTGAAATAACCACTAAACAAAACAGATAACTTAAAGAAGCAACAATCACAAGTTTCCCATTTGAAAACAGAACCATCTTTCCACCAACTGCCATACACAATTATAAGATCATTGATCGCACAACTTAAAAGAAGAAAAGGAAGCTGAAAGCAACAGGAATGAGGAGTTCAAAATGCTCTCAGAAACTTTAGAATCAAAGTTCCTAACCCAGATAAACCATTCCCTCTTTTCATTGAACTTGTACTTGAGTTGACCAGAGTATTACTTTACAAGTAAACCTAGTATTTCAAAAAGGTTCTACCACTACAAACGCATTGCAACACTCAATCATAGATCCTTTTATTATCCTAACTAGCCTGGAGAAGTAAAAGATTCCAGAAAATCTAAAAAATCAATTGACATATTTATTTCTTTCACTGGTATACTTGTCTGTACTTGCAGACAAGGTATTTAATGTGAAATGCCTGTGTTCCTATTGGTAAAAAAGCTTACTCCCAGACCAATTCCATGAATGAGAACTAAACCGAGCATTCTCTCTCAGCCATCAAACTTACACGTCAAATGAGGCAGCCCTAGAATGTTCACATGGGAATGTCATCGGTTTCAAATTTGAAGACAGGTAAGTTGGATTTCAACAAATTCTAAAAAATAGCATCCTCTAGCAATGAAATAGAACTTTCAGTATGATGCCACTGGACATGAATGAACTACACAATATCTGAGACTAGAATCATCTCATTTCCTACTTCTTTGTTCATTCTAGTTCATTCACTTCAAGGCTGGTTATGAATGCTGCGTATGTAAATGCCATTTATACTGTGAGAGAAAGTTACACAGGCTTTTTATTGAAGTCAAACCAGACGTTTCTAACATAAAATAGTTCTTGAGCACAAGAGCAGCCAGCTGGACATGTATAAATACATATGAATGGCTTTTCTGTTAATTGTATTTTCCCTCAAAAATTTTGGTCAACCTACAGAGCCTTTAAATTCTTCATCACCAGTGAAGGAGATAAAAAGGAAATGTATATATATTTGTAACAGATATCAGTATAAAACAACAATTACTACAATCTCACCAGAGCTGCAGCCGGACTGTTCGATCTTCAAGGTACATGGTCTTTGACAGAAAATCAATACCAATTGTAGCCTGGTCATTGGTAAATGATAAATATAAGCTAAAAGAATAAAATATTTTAACCAATAGAACTTATCGTGCATGTTCAAGTATTGAGGAAAATTAAAACACACCGAAAATAGAGATAGAGAGAATTCGATCTTAAACAAATCAGATAAAAATAGTATGCACTCTTAAAACAGAATAAAAAATAACTTATTCCAATTGACTCTTTAATCTAAATAAGAAGCATAGCTGAAATTAAAGTTTGAACACAAGATCAGTTGTGTAATGATCTATGTTAAACGAATAGTTGTCCCCAAAATTAAAACTAGCAGGAAATGATGAATTCAATGACTAACCAGAACCTCAAACCTGTTGGTTAAGGGATTAATAATCAAATTCATCTTCCCTTCTCAGATTAAGCACGTGAAACCACACCGCAAGATATCATTACGCATCTTTAGATTATATTTCAGAAATTTCATTTTAGCTCGTCACGTAAGAAATTACAGTTTTGAATCATAATTCAAACTCTGTTCCCTCAATCTCTTAATTCCTAGAATCTACACACATTGATATACCATGGGAAAAGAAAAGTTTCCTAAAGAAATTCGCTAAACGCGTAACATAGAAATCTACGCACATAGATCAACTATTACATAGAAATTTTAACATCATAATCAAAGTTGAATCATAACTAACCTAGGAATCAACCATAGCCAATGAGATCCAACCACTTCAGCGAACTTTCCAATCCGATCCATTACAAAATCATCTAAAACATTATCACTGATTAAAATTCTCGTGTACAGAATAATACCTGATAGGTATTGTCGAACTTGTCGTACATGAAGCGTGTGATTATGCTGGTTTTGCCGACGGACTGGTCCCCCAAGAACACAAGCTTGTATTTGGCCAGAGCCGATACGGGAGCCATTATCAGATCCGATCGGGTTCTGTGACGAGATCTCGGCGGTGGGAGGTCGGGGGATACTAACCGTAGAGTTCAAGATCTCGGTAGCTCTAGTCTGGCGTTGGGGATTTGATACCGATTTGGTGTTAGCGTACGTTTTCCTTTGCCTTTATGCAGAGTTTTGGGCGTTCTTAGCGCGTGAAATGTTTTTGCAGTGTGTTTAGAGGTAACACTGCGTTCCCGGGTTTCCCTCGAACAAGAAGACTTTAATAATTTGTCACAAATTACTAGTGAGGAAAGTCCACGTGCACGAGTTACCGTCTTTAATAGTTTGTATTATTAGAGAGAAGTCCATGTATACAGAGTTACCGTTATTTGCTTAACCAATTAATTTAGTGGTAAATTAATTATCATTTTATAAGATAAAATACTCCAATAAAAAGAATATAAAGATTAGAATTTCAAAACTATGACAAAATAGTATCATAACTATATCCAATATAGTGTCAAACATCTTAAAGGTGGATAGGCAAGAGGAGACATAAATTTACTTGGGAGAAATGTCCTATTTTAAAATGAAATACTTTAAAAAAATATGTGAATTTAGCCTAAACTATAAACAAGTGAGAGGTCTTGAATTTATGAGAAACTTGATAACTCCACTAAATAAGTTAATTTTTTAGGTTGAAATTTTAAGCTTGTAACATTATAAAAATCATCATACATTAAAAAGACAAGTGAAGAGTTTTTAGTTTATAAGAATATTAAAACTTTAAAACTGTGACAAAATAGTATCATAACCATTTCCAATATCAACGTCAAACATATTAAAGGTAGATAGGTAGGGCAGAGACATAACTTTACTTTGAGAGAAATGTCATGTTTTAAGATACAATACTTCAAAAAATATAATGTGAATTTAGCCTAAACTCTAAACAAATGAGAAGCTTTGAATTTATAAGAAACTTGATAATTCTACCTAATAGGTTAATCTTTTTTATTATAATTTAAGGCTTATAATGTAATAGAAATCATCACACATTAAAAAAATAAGCGAACAATCTTAAGTTTATAAGAGGATTAGAATTTCAAAATTGTGACAAAATAGTATCATGACCATTTTCAATATTAGCATGAAGCCCTTAAGGTGAATAGGTAGAAGGAATACACATATGAGAGAGAATGTCATGTTTTAAGATGAAATATTTCAAAAGGGAGAATGTGGATTTAGCCTAAATCCTATTAGGTCTTCTAGGTGGAAATTCCAGACATGTAATATAATAAAAATTTTGTGATCTAGAGTTTAACACCCCTACCTTTGAGTCCATGTGTTTAAGTTAAATACCCGTGAGACTTAAAAAGAAATAATAAAAAAATACATAGTTATGTCCGTCACCTGCTTCCCTAGTTTTCTTTCATTTCGGGGCCGAGAAGGTATGCGTGTGAGAGAGAGTTAGCACGTGTACTAGTTCTCTACCACTTTGAGCCCGGGAACGCGAGGGAGTGAGAGAGAGAGAGAGAGAGAGAGAGAGAGAGAGAGATGGCATTGAGGGCAGCCATACTTCGCCACGTCCGATTGCCAGTCCAAGCCCTAACCCTTACCGGACCGAAGCCGCAGGCATGGGGTCCGTGCGGTGGGTCCCTTCGCTTCCTGTCAGCGCACGGCGATGATCATCTGACGAAAGACGAAGTCATTGACCGAGTTCTCGCCGTCGTCAAGAGCTTCCCCAAGGTCGATCCCTCCAAGGTCTGCTCCGTTTACCCTTTCATTTTGCCATTTTCCCGATAAAATTTCACGAGCTGGGGAAACCCGATCTCTATTTGCTTATCGAGTCACGATATTTTCGTTCTTCTGCGTAGAGCTAGTTTAAATCTCTCTCGATATAGCTTAGGTTGTTTGCTAACGATTGTACTTTATAGAGGAAGTTTCTGTTTCGTTGCTGAGAATAATGTGGAGAGAAGTAATAAGTGAAATTGCTACGGATCCTTTTCCTGATTTCCTCGTCCGGTTGTGCACTAGTCATTCGTTTGCGTAGTGCAAGCTGAAATTTCTATCGATGGGCGTTTTTTTCCCTTAATCGTTCGTGTTTTTGTGGGTAAAGTTCCTGTTTGGTTGTTTTCGAAATTTGGGATACAGTAGAAGGTGAAAATGCTGGTTACCATATTTTTCGAATTTTCTCATCCATTCGTGGTATTTCCGTTTGGTGATTGAAATGTCTCTAATTAAGCTTGATTCCATTTTATTTTAGTGCAGAAAATTTCTATCTGTTGCAGATAAGAGGAAGGGGAAGTAGACAGTGACATTGTTAAACCTACACGTTTTCTAATTTAATCTTCTGTTCATAAGCTTTTGGTAGAGAAAATGTATGGCTGCTTAGGGTAAGCTGAGTTTTTTCTTTATTTGGTTCTTGGTAACTGATTATGTCCTCTGGTTGCTGAGAAAATAAGAGATTCTGTCCTCTAACTTAAAAACCCTTTTTTAGATGTGCCTTAAGGACAATGAGCTCAAAAGCTAGTTGGAATGTTCTTTACTCTTAAAGTTGATTTTGGTTTCATGTGCTTATAATACAAGAACCGAACTCATTCTATTTACGTATCATTTGTCCCGGTAAATTGGTTTTATTTTGTTTCAGTTTGATGTTTACTTATCATTTGTTCTCTTTTCTCACCTCTGACATTTTCAAGAGAAGATTTTCACGTGTCTTGAACTAGAAAACATTAGTAACAGTCACATTATTACTTCAAAAGGACTAGTTGAAACTACCATTGGTATTTTGTGAAATCATTTATAAAGCTTCGTCTTGTCCTGTAAGGAACTGATATGAGGCTTGGCTCCCTTATAATATTTTCACAATCTACTCACTCAATATGGTTAATGGTGTTATAGTCTCCCCTGCACGATTTCTGTGCACCCTGTAGCTTTGCTTGTCTCTCTACTTGACTAGCTCTTACACTGATCATCCTCTCTGTATTTGATATTTTTCCCTTCTTGCCTTTTCCTTATTCCAGTCAGCTATGTTTTCAGATTCTGTGTAGTCCCATATGAATCTGCAACTACAGGCGAACAATTTCTGTGTAAATTGGATGAGTCCATTGTATTCCATACTGTTAATATTTAGCTGTTGAGGTTTTTGCATACTTATGTCTCACATGTAGAATTTGGGTTCGGCTGTCTGTTTCTCTAGTAGCATCTGAGCAAAGGTTCTTTTTCCTTTTTCTAGACAAGTGGCTTTCAAAAGCTAATGCCATTTTGATTTTTCCTTGTGGATCTAATGATAGTTTAACTTATGCTATCAACGTGTAAACATGATTGGTGAATCGTCTTGGTGGTAATCTGTGGCCATCATCAAATGGATGCTGTAGCTTCAAATCCCGTCATTTAACAAACACTAACCACCCCATCTTCCCCTTCACATGACAATAAGAGATCTTTGGAAAATGTAATTGACTGATTCCAAGGGGTTGTGAAGAGATCCACTGGCTGACTTGATTTAGCAAAATCTCTTCTCTCTAATAATATGAGTCACTGTTTATGTTATTTTAATAACTTTTATCTTTTTTACTCCTTTGGCCGTAATTCTCATTCCCTATTTAGCATTGTTATTCCTCTTGCTTCATTACGACAGAATTCCTAGCCTAATTTTGCGTGCCTCCGCAGGTGACTCCTGATGTACATTTCCAGAAGGATTTGGGCTTGGATAGCTTGGACACCGTAGAGATTGTAATGGCTCTGGAAGAGGAGTTCAAGCTGGAGATTCCAGACAAGGAAGCCGACAAGATCGACTCCTGTAATCTTGCGATTGAATACGTCTCTAACCATCCAATGGCTAGTTAACTTGACGTAAGCAGTCTGTTCTCTTTTTCTCGGGTATTCATGTAGAACAGTAATCTGTTCGGCTTTTGTTTTATCTGTGCTCATTGAGTGCTTGTAGAAATTTGATCCCCAAGTTAATGGTGGAAAATAATCCGAATCTGTCTGGAAAAGAGTAGCCATTTCAGAACTTGGCTTTGTGATGCTTGGACTTTAAACAGTAAGGATTTCTCTCATTTCCAGCGGCTATGTGAATGGTTGTGTTGTTCACATGAAATGCATAAGCTTCCGTGTTGCATATTTTTTGTATAATTGACGTATTTACATGTTTCATTAATATGAAAAACTGAATATTTTCATTATTAGAATTTATATCAAATACTGATTTCGTCATTAACGTTTAAGACTATAAAGGTCTATACTGCTTTATAGTCACAAAGAATGGAAGATCTGTGCAAGTATGGAAGACATGGCTTAACCTGTTCTGTAATAGGATGGAAGAGCTGAATTTTAATCCTCTTCTAATGTGGATTCTCTCTTATATTTATTTCTAACAATCAAGCATATTCGTATCTAAGGCATCTCGGTGTTATTTCTGTTGTCCAGTAAAGAAAATCATAGATCTGAAAAAGATTAAGAATAGAGAAAGAAAAAAGAAAGCGAAACTTGATTGAATCCTAATTAAGTTTGAAGGTGTGGATCACATCCAAATTATAATCAAATCCACAATACAGGCGTGCCTGTTCGTTTGTTCACATCTTAGTAGGTTTTAGTTTGGCGTCACAAA
Organism: Casuarina equisetifolia; assembly: GCA_028551475.1. Taxonomy (NCBI): domain Eukaryota; kingdom Viridiplantae; phylum Streptophyta; class Magnoliopsida; order Fagales; family Casuarinaceae; genus Casuarina; species Casuarina equisetifolia. The sequence goes on from CM052358.1 coordinate 9,375,666, forward strand.
AGAAATGATGACTGTTTTGTTTTTAATTAGTTAAACCAATTTACGGAATTAAACAGCTGAAATCTATTAAATGTAAGTCTTAAGTCTACTTTAGCAAGTGATTTGAACTATTCCCAAATTAGTTTTGCTATTTAGAAAATCCATTGGACCAAGCTTAGTGGTGTTTTTTAAGCTAAACCCTAACTGACAGTCTTATCAGTCATAAGTTCGGATCCTCTCCTCTTAGGTGTGTGCATTAAAATTAAAAAAAGTCTCTTCTAGTCTAAAAATAGCTCAAAGATGAACAAGTGTTACTTGAGATTTTATCATATATAGCCAACTAAACTCTAATGATCTAGGGTATAATATTATCAACTTGTGATTTTTCCCCTTGATAAACCTTTACACATGAGTGTATTACCTCCTTTTGCTTTCCAATTTCTAGTCCATATTCTAAGCAAAGGTATACTTCACCATCGTCATCATAGAAATCTGGCTCTTCTTCGAATCATTAGGCTGCTCAACGACATCCAATCAATTATGTACTTCTTGTCATCTAACAATACAAAGCAAGAAAAATTTAGCCCCCACGTCATCTGCCATTATTTTTTCCTGAAATAGCATCGATGAAGACACAAGCCTTGTACTGGTTGGTACCACCATTGATGTTGGCTTCTTTCACGAACATGGCGGGTCTTAAGCGTGATCGTTGCAAACAGGCGTGATTCAGACATATATGGTCTATAATTTTTCTCCACCAATAACTTTTTATGATGTACCCACAATCAACTTTGTTGACGTAAGTTCTAAGTTTCATTCAAGAGCACTCTACATTTTAATCTCGAAGTGAAATATCGAAAGGTTAAACATCACATCTATGACACCATTTATAATGATTTTGGAAAAACACAAAACAGAAAATAATAAGAGGGTGAGATCACTACTACTAGTTTATCATTAATGTTCATTCCAATATTAGGATTCATGTGTAAACTAATTTCTGATTAATTTATGACAATTTTGATCTTCTCTGAATTTGTGGGTTTGAACTCAGAGCTTTTGAACCCTTCATGAACTCTATTTCTTACTTCCATTTACATGGTAGAAAAAGTTGCAAAGAGAACATACTTTCCAATCGTTGGTCATGATGTGGGGAGGGAGATGGAGACGAGAGGGGTTTTGCATCTTGAAGCTCAAATTACAGTTTGAAACAATTGCAAGATTAATTAGAAGGTACTCTTAGTTGAAGTTTGCTTCAAAACAGAACATTACAACTTTCTTTGTTTTTTTCTTGAGTAAGCTTCGTTAGACAAATAACAAAAGAAGCCAGCAGTAAAACAAAAGGGCTGTATCACAAACAAACCGCCCCCACCATGGAGAATGACAAAGCAAAGGAGGAAGAAAACAACTCGGCCGTGCCCCTACAACGTGAAGGACAACATAAAGGAAACCTAATTATGTTTATCTGTTGAAGATGGAATACAGACATAAGAAAGTACATAAATTAATTACTCTTAGACCCATAAAGGAAAGTCAAATACATAACTGGACAAGAAGTTATGGACGAGAACGACATAATACTTATACAACAAAGGAAATTTGGAATCAAGATGGAGGAGTATCTGTCATCTATGAACAATAGAACCCCAACGTTTGAAAGAATAAAGGAAAATTACGATAAGAAAGCATACCAGTACAAAATAGGGAAAAAAGACGACCTGTTGGAGTCCAATCAACTTAACATATTAATAATCGAAAGCGCCAAAGCAGACAACTGAAAGGTGTCGTTGTTTCTCTTGGTTAAAGGCGAAAGCACATGTTTGCTTTCCTTGAATCCGTCTTCACAAGTTGATGAGGCGTCGAGGACCGAACTCAGTTCAATGTTGGCATCTCCATAGCGCTTGGCCTTGTAATCTTTCTGGGCTAGTTTAACAGTAGGTATAGCATCAGAATAAAGCTCCATGCAATCCTGCAAGCATCCCTTAAGAAACTGGTCCACCTTTTTGTTCTGCAGGAGCTTCGTGATGTATTTACTCGTGTTTGTGACGTTGTGTTTAATCAACTTGATGGAGATGGCCCCAAGTTCACGAAGATCAGAAGAGTTGCTTTCCGGGACCGCTTGGAGAGAGGTTATACAGAAGTTGTAGTTGAGGTTTGGATCCTCCTGAGCGCATTTCTTGCAAGTTTCACGGACGAGGTTCTCGGTTGTTATGGCGTGGAAGGCGAAGAGCAAGAGGAGGACAAAAGGGAGAGAAAAGAAAGAGAAGGGAAGCCTCATTTTCTCGTTTACAGGATATTGTCTTCTTGTTCAGAGAAGCATGATTTATAATCGTGGAGGTATGGGTGTTGATGGCGGTTTTAATACCTCTTTCTAAAGATGTGGGAAACAAGTAATGTCTGGTAAATTAAGACTTTAGAAAGGAAGGTAAAGAGAGATGAAACAGCTAAGCTTAAGGCTCGTGACTTGTCCCCTCACAAACTTCCTCTTTATCATCGTCATTGTGTTGATTGAATAAAGAAAACATTAAAACATGGGTCCTTGTCTCAAGTCCTTATATGGGAACCACATCGGGCTCACGTTAATAGCTTTTTCGTGAATGAGTTTGGGAGCGGAAAGCCAAAGGGATGTTCAATGAGTTTAAGATAGGCCTTTGGACGTCGCCATCTAAACAAGTTGATATGCTTTGGATTGAAGTTGTTTTCCATCAACCTGAAAAATTATTTTTTTTGAGCCAAAGGCAACTCATGTTTCAAATCATGGAATGTCTTTAAGTGCAAGGTGTATGCACGACCGCAATTTCAATAGTTAGACTAAATGATAACACTCATTTTTCAAGTTGTGTGAAAGACAAGAGAGTCCAACATCTGAAAATTAAATTTTTAAGATAAAATATAAATTAAAAGAAAATTATTTAATTTTTAAGTTAATTCTGAGATTAGATATTTAAGCATTTTAATTTGGTATCAAATTTTAGGTTGAAAATATTTTACCTTAATGATGCTCAGCGCGCAGAGATATGAATAAAAAAACAAGAGTCAAATATTAAAAAATAAGATTTTTGAGATAAAACATAAATTAAAAGAAAATTATCTAATTTTTTAGTTAATTTTTAAGTTAAATTTTTAAACTTTCTAACTCAAATGATACTAAGTAGAAAGGGATTGAAGGAGTTTGGTTTCTTCCAATTTTTCCGCTATTTAGCTTAATGGATCAGATGCTTTTGTCATTCGCACTTAGTGTTCAAGGTGGTACCTTCCGGAAATGGAGTGTGAAAGGGAAGGGGCAACATTATCTTATAACTGAAAGCTTTTCAACCCATTTCCGGAATACGAAGTTTTGCACGGCTATGCCAAGTTCGTCAGGATTGTCGATATTGACACCAAACATCAGAAGATGGAACGGACTGCATTACGTTTTGCTTTTTGCGCGGCTTGTACGTTTCTGCATCCCTTTCGGCTTCGATAGGGACTTCAAAGAATTAGGTAAAATTGGTAAGGGAAGAATGGCTGCTTGTTCTGTTCTTAAAGAAACTTCAAGCTACAATAGGAAAAAGGTTTAATTACATTTGCTTTACTTGAGGTTTTGAAAATCTCATTAAAAACCAACCTTAGCTTCAAAGTAGATTAAACACGCTAAACCGACCACAGGAAATCATCTTCTTCCCGATCCCATCTAGAAAACCCTAAACCCACACAAAAGGCCTTACAACACAAAAGTCCATCACTTTGCAGATAAACCCTTAACACAATTGAGGGTAAATAAATGTTACTTAAAATCTTTTAATCTAATTTGACACAATTTTGGACGCTACAAAGAAAAAAAATTCTTGTTTTCTTGCAGTAATATCTGGTAGCATCATCTGATTCCCATTTCCAAAATGCCAAATCCTATGAACCCAGAGAGAAAAGTGCTCCTCTTCTCTTCCACATTTCAAAAAGGCAATCAGAGATAAGGAAAAAGAGTAAAGCACGAAAAACCCTTCATGGAAACCTTGCCACTCAACCAACCCTCTCTACGGTGACATAATAAGAACAAAAAGGTCAGCCGGAAATCAAACAAAAAGGGCCCCTCTTGGTACTCGGTTCCAAAATGCAAGAGGGATAAGGAAAAACGCTAAATACCAAAAACCCTCACAAGAACCTCCCAACTCAAACACCCAAGCTGCATTGTGCAGCGGAGGGAGTCGAGATATGGCAAACCTAAGGACGGCAATGGACTCCGCATTCTGGGACTTGAACGTTTCCTCCCCACGGTGCCTGGAGGGCTCGGCTCGGGCCGTTCCCGGCGAGTCATTCCCGATGGATGCGTCTCGAGCCAGCCGGGCCCTCCGGATTCAGCAGCTCTCGCTGCTCGGAAATGGCTTTCCTTTGGGGATTATTCCCTCCTATGGCCCCCCTCCGCACAAGGACTTGGGCTTCTTGGCTCTTCAGACTCTCTTGTTCAGACTCCAGACATCTAGATGGTAAGTGGTGTAATGAACTTCTTCCGCTTTGGGTTTTGTTTGTTTGCTTGCTGGGAAAATCTTGGAACGTGTAAAGTTTTTATATTAATTTGAGCTAGTTGAATTGGTTGCTTTAGGGGGGAAAGAGAACAGAATGCTCACAAATTTTTGTTATTGGAGGATAGGAAGTTTCATTCTTCCCAACTGAGGAAGTAAATGAAGCAGTTCCAGCGGTAGAAATTACAATAGCCTAATTGTGTTAATCATTATCACTTCACTAAAAAGAATGAAAACATTCTAAGAGACGAAATATGGAAGAAGTGTCCTTCAGATATCAGAACTTATTTTGGTTTGTTTTGAGTTTTAACTCTATTAGACAACCTACCTCAAATCTATTATCCCTGCTTGCAACGAATCACTTTCACTCCAAACTTTCCCCCCGTGAAGTCTGACATTTCCCAGTTAAGCTATAATAAAAAATTTACTTATGCCTCCTTCCAAAAAGCTCTTAGAAAAAGTGTCCATAACATGGATGGTCTTGCTTTTCAACCTGCTTCATGAAGTGCCAAAAAGGTCTGTAGTGTAGCCCCAGTTTAATAAGGTATTCCTTGTTGTACGTCTGTTCTTAGAAGCTACCATTCAAATGAAACGTTCCCTCGGGGATATTTTTTTCCTCTCAAACCAAAAGAAGTCTCATAGATTTGACATTATGTAGTGGAGTTGAAATTACCTATCCAAGTAGTAGTGAAGTTGTGCCCCTCTCGTAGTTGGAGCACTCCAAATAACTACATCATCTTTTCTGCATGTCATGGAATTTTCTTCAAATCAACACTAGATCTTTAAACCTTGCTGGTGGCTGAACCGTTTACCATTTTTCTATTTTTTATGACACCTACTGTCAATTGGGTCATATAAACCTATTTTTGCTGTTGCAAGGTTCGATGCTTATTTAGAAATAGGAGGCAAAACTTTCTGCGGTCTAATGTATCATCTTTTCAATTCAATTTCTGTACTAAGGAAATGGTGGGTTAGATGTGGTGTTGCAGTATGTTTGATAATCCTTGTTCTTTTGGCAGAAAGCACCAATTTCCTCTAAACTTCCACTTTGTTGCTTGAACACATCTGAAATGATCTTTTGGCCTATTTATCTCCAAAACCATATGACGAGGTGAATAGCCCTTTCTGTCAGCATATTCTGTGAAAATAGAAACTAAGTTAAATGGATCTTAGTTCTAAGGGTGAAATGTAGAATTTTAGGAGTTTTACAACATTTTACATAGAAAATTGTCATCTTTTTCTTCTCTTTTTATCTCGGAGTGGATGGCCTGTGATCAATCTCAAAAGTCAATTATCCAGATTGGAGTGGATGGCCATCTGTTTATGTTGAAGATCTAGTCCATGTGTCCCAAATTGTTATCCTAAGTGTTTCTATCACTGTTTGTAGCAAAAATATTTCTTCATTAAAATCTGTTGCTTGGGTGAGTGAGGGGTGGGGTGGAGGGTGCTATAGTTTCAATTGCTTTGTCCTTGTTCCATTCTATTTGGACAGCTGATCTCCCATCTAATTAAATTCCATGATAACATTACTTTTGTTCCCATTAACATTGGAACATATTTTTCACCAATGAATGCTTTTAAAGGGATCCTTATCATTTTGTTCACCGTAATGAGTTTTCTTAGAGTAGTTCATCACAATGAGTTGTCTTAGTTATTCAGTGTTGAGGTTTGAAATGTATTTTAAAACTGAAAATATTTGAATTATCTCATGATCTTTTTTGGATCCTCCACTTTTTCGGCTTTTTATTTTCACTTAGAACTTCATATGTTCACCTCGAAATATTTATCTGCATTGGGCTATCAGAATTTCTTTGTCAATAATGTGAATTTTGAAGGTTTACATCCCCATTCCTTGATTGTTTCTCCAAACAAAAGGATGCATCAGTTAGAAATCGAAATTCAGAAAGAAAAGTAATTAGTATCTATCAATTTTTTCAACTGAGGATATCTTATCAGTCCTTGAATTCCTACATATCTTGTGTGACTAATGGGCACTTAATACGATACATATAAATACAGGTGGCTTGGATTGACTGGAGAGCTCCGTCCAAAGAAACTAATTTCTGCTCTTAAAGCTGATTTTTCTGGTAGTGATGATATGGGTTTCCCTGGATTCAAGGCTGTGGCAAAGCGTTTTGTTGACAAATCACTTTACGCATTTGGATTAACCTCGCAGCTAGCCTTGACTCCCCTTTTGTCTATATTATTGAGCACCGAAGGACATGGTGAGAAAAAAGGACGCCGGCACAGAATGATGCTCCTTCAGAAGGCATGCATAGCAGCCAACTTTCTATATTTATGTCTTAAATTCTGGAAAAAGAAAATCATAGAGAATCACTATATTCTCAGTTTAAGAATTCTAGGTTGCTGGATTTACTATATCTTGCAGATTCTTCTGTTGGCTGCATTTTTTGTCCTTTGCTGTTGGTTTGGTCCTGTTCTTTCTACCAATGTTCTGGACCTTTTTCTAGAAAAGGTTGCCCTTATCAGCTGCATATATACACAGTAGCTGTTGAGTATTACAACACTGTCTGGCTCTGTGGGGGATGTGCTTTAAATTCTTTCATCTGTGCAGAAACATGCTTTAGACATCTCAACTGATAATTTTGCTTTAAACATCTAATATTCTGTCTTTATTTTTGTCAAAAGTACTGAGCTGCCTAACAACTGGGTACAAATGTTAAATTTTCCCCCTTCCATGCTTTAGTTTTTCTGTGGTTCCAGAAATAGGGTGGTTGAGCAAAAGACCAATTTTTCTAAACCTTTAATATATATGTGCAGCTTCCTCTTCATGATCTTACCTTGGAGGCTGCATGGCCTGAGTTGTTCGTTGACCATAAAGGAAGATATTGGGATGTGCCTGAATCCATATCGCTAGATCTATCATCACTTGTTTCTGACACTGGATTCCGTTACCGCTTTGGTTTACACAAAAATAGTGGCCATCCTCAGGCACTTAATGCCACAGATTGTGAGGCACCGTTATCTATATTGCCTGGATTATGTGCAAAAGCCGCATTTTCTTACGAGAAGAAGTGGGACTTTTGGAGAGAGAAGGAGAAAAAGGAAGATTTCATGGTACAGACCGACAAGGGTCAGTTTTGGCGACCTTCATATGATCTGCGCCTCAGAGAGCCACATTCAGCCATATCTGGAATTATTGGTATTTTCTACCCTAACATGTTATGATTTATCGGTTTTATTCATTTTTTCAATGTAAGATCAGATGCAATTTTGAATCTTTATGATGCTATTTATTAAAGAATATCCATAATGGCTTCTTTTTCAATACTTTTCTTTTTCCTAAGTAGCATGGTAAATATTTTAAGCTAGAAAGAGTTAACAAGTGTGATTGCTGTTGGAATTGCCGTAGACACAAGATAGAATGCAATATTCAATGATCGGGTGAGGATTTTAGAAATTATTCTGTTTAGTTCATCGCTGCAGAGACATGTGTATATGTGGCTTAAGATACAATTAATTTACTGCATGTAGCTTCAGCAATGTGCTCGTCATTCACCACCAAGTGGCCTAAACCCCAGGTGCAGGGAGCACCTTTCAGCGGTTTGAAATATGGTATTCTTGCCCCTGAGTGTCAAACAGGAAGCAAAGCAAATAAATATTGGTTGAATAGTCATGGCCTTCTATATGACTCGAAGTCTGAATGAACTTTCATATTATTAGGATTATCACAAGTTACTATAAGTATTTAGTTGAGGTTGTTGATTTACTTCTGTTTTGTGTAAGGATATGTTCATGTAACCTGTTACTTGTTTTCTATCTACCATTAATACAACTTAGGTGGTGTCTGCGCGGCATGGTTTGGGGGCAGGGAAGGCGCAGCGGTTGCTACATCAACAGGAGATAACTACATTCCTACGAATGCTAAGAAGAGAAGTTCTTTAAGTGCCGATTTGTTTGGTTCAATTTGCTATACTTTCCAGCATGGCCAGTTCAGAAGGCTATTTGGTGACCTGACCAGGATAGATGCTCGTTTGGATATGTGTTCAGCATCAGCTTTTGGAACAAGGATTCTCAAGGGTTTGAAGAGGTCTTCTGTTGACGGTACTGAAAATCCAGCTTCTTCCCCAAGACTCAATTTGACATTTCAACAGCAGGTATACCAACAAGTTATTGTCTTTCGGATTTTCTTCTTAACTGATTGAAATCAAATCACAAAATTTTACGTTGAGTGCCTTGTCATTGCAGGTTGTAGGGCCAATTGTGTTTAGAGTAGATTCTAGGGTTTTGGTGGATTATTCATCTGGGAGAGGTGGGCCACATGTAGAGGATTTCATTTACAGCTTAACTTACTCCTTGAGGCTTCTAAAATCAGGGAAAGTCGTTGCCTGGTTTTCACCCAAAAGAAAAGAAGGGATGATTGAGTTGCGCTTATTTGAGTTTTGAAATGTATTTGTTTTTTAATCTCTTTACTTGTGGCTGAGGCCGCTTGACAAGAGGAACTTATTTTTATCCGGAAATCAACTGCACAATGCACAAGCAGCTTTTCTTCCTTCCATTTCATATGCCTCTGCGAATTTGGTGTGGCTTCATTTTCGTTTTGCATGTGTGGCTCGGGGTGAGACGGCTTTCCATTAGTGCGATGCAATGGTATGGAGGTCATGGAGTTATGGGCAATGCGGTCCCTTATTTTGTTCTTTAGGTGTTTCTCTAAGCCTGAAATTGGCTCATGGTTCATGTAAAAGGCTTTTGTGATATTGAAAGGCTGTCATATTCTTCGGAAATTTTGCAATGTTATTCATGCAATGCACGGGCTCGAGGTCGAAGATTTTTTTCCTTCAGACCTTCGTAACGTTTGCCTTCTATCAAAGAGAACAAGAAAATGGGTAACAAGGCTTGTCAGAAGTTCTTACTTGTGTGAGGAGAGCATAGCCCACCAAACAGGCTATGCTCCTTATACATGACAAACCACAATCGTCACGATATTCTCTCATACTAATTCATCTAATCCTTTGAAATTAACCACCACTAAATGCTAAAGCATTTTCCCCCAGTCATGAGTTGATTTCATAGCACAGTTACTTTCCACTGTAGCATTTGATTCTCATAAAAATGCCACATTTCGATTTGCACCGCAATAAATTATAGCAGTACAAGATTCAACGTGCTGAAAATTTCTGTCCCCCAGGGTGTCAAAGAAATTGATGAACAAGAAGAAAGCACCTAACTTATTAGAAAGTACACGAGAGATCAAGAATCATGTAGATCTTAGAGACTCCCACAGTGCGGAAAGCTACTCGACCACAGCCAACAACTCACTTGATTTACAAAAGCAATGCTTGGCATCTGTTCCCAAGTCCACCTGAAATCGCACCAACGAAATTTTCAATTAATGTTTAATCTTTTGACTGTATATATCCACACCGCCATGCAAGTTGAAATAGTGAACTCAATCACGAATTCATTCTCATGGGCAGTGCTATTAGACGAGAGTGCAATGGCGAAAAGTAAAACTAAAAAATACCTAAACATCTAAAGACTACAACAATATGACAAAACAGAATATTCACAACATAGCTTACTCTGGTATAATTAATGATATAAAACAGAAAACACAGCAATCTGATCAAGACACACCATTGCAGCTATGTGATCATAAGCATTCAAAATAAGACAGATTACTCAGATATCAAAACCATAGTATTAAGAGATGCTGTGATAGTTGATATGCACTCAAACTTGCTCCGACTTATGGAGATAAGGCAAACAGATGATTTCAACTTAAAGCAACCACAGATCATATTGGGTAGATTCTCAACAACTTTCCAGGTTGTACCTAAAGGCTTCCTAGATTGTTTATAAAAATATTTGTTGTCTTACAAAACATTATCCAAGCCTCACATATAATTAAATCCTTTCGTTGTTGATTCTAAAAATCCTTATTATTTACCAATCTTGATGTGTAGAAGTAATGAAAATCTCAAAACACAAATAAGAATGCTGTCAATCAACGTCATGACATATGTATCACAAAGCAACATAGCATAAAGCAGATTCAGCAAAACAAACCAACAATAAAAGCCTATGACAGATATAATGCAACTCCAGTTATGTTCAAAGAACAACCATGAGCTATAGCATACTTGATGATAATTGTTTTGTTAAGTATACCATTTGCAAAGGTGCTTAGAACTACCAAGGTCCATGCAATAACATAATATAAAACACTCACCTCATAAGCATTTATGTCAGAGAAAAGAACCTGCAACAAAATAAGCAATACTCCATTAAGATGATAAAACATTGGAAAAAGGCCCATTCAGCAGAAAGTATTATGGCACCAGAAGGATCAAAATATTATTGGCTACAGCCACTCACATCAAAATCATTGACAAAACTGAACACAGATCACTTACCTTCTTTCCGGCCTCCACTTCTCCAGCCTCAGCACCAACAGAGAGAACCTGAAACATATATTGTCCTACTCATCAAAAGATCCAGGGAAAGAAAATTATTTTGAAAAACAAGAAGAAGAGGTTTTCGTATGACAGTTAGGGCTTGCTTTCATACTTCTCCCATAAGATACCGCTCAAATTTAACAGCCGATTTTGGCAATAAAACTCCACCGGATGATTTCTGTAGCATAAGAAATTTCATCAACAAACATGACAGCTTAAAACAGATCATACATGGGTTATTTATTCAGAACATAGTGCAGGATTCTTGAAGACCACAAATTTATAATGCTTCAAATGATAATCAATCAACATCCCACCTGAATATCAGCGCCCAAAATCTGTTGTTTTACATTTACGCATATGGCCAATGCTAAACCCAGTCCCCTTTACAGAGTTCAGTTTTAATGAGGAAGTTGAATGGTAAATCAACCCATGCAGCTCCAGCCATAAAGGATGACATTTGAAGGTTATTGCACCCTATTTTAAGTTCCATAAACGAGTTTCAAATATAAAGAACTTAGGGGGCCCATCTCAAGAAGCTTCAGGAAGCCCCACAGGTCCATTTTTGTGCGTTTGCAACAGCAAGGGAAACCTTTCAGCATAACGAGAGACTGCCATAACTAGAACTATCCACAATTCCACATTGCTCAAAATGTACCAATTTTTACATCATATGTTCGTTGAAGCAAGACAATGCCAATGTGGAAAAGGGATTTTTGGATAGAGCATAGTATAGTGAGGAGCCACAGCATCTCTTTCAGCTACTAAACCAGATTATAAAGCAACAGCCATAAACACAAGAAAGCGAGTTGCTTATGAATTTGATTTCAGATCTTAAACAGCATTGGTCGGAACACTGTTCAGAGTCATCAACAACTCTTCTACAAGCATTGCACGGATAGGCCATTGCAACACTAGGTTCTGAACCAGTCTCAAATGATCTTGAATGTGGCAGAACAAAGCCTAGTTTTCCCAATCTTTGTTAGCCAAAAGTACACCAGACGTAATAGAAGATAATGTAATTAGGCTAGCAAGTTCAGCTGTTTTCGAGTACAATTTGGACTTTAAGTAACAGGTTTTTAGTAGTATTGTCTCTTCTGTCTTCTGTTCCATGGTAAAATCTTTTGCCCAATAATCTCAGGACAAGGCATACTACGAAACATAAGCAGGGAAACACAAGGCATACCTCAGGCAGCTGCTCTAGACGAATAAGCACTCTGTCAGCTTGTGGAACCACCTGCAACACAAAAATACCACTACTGAGTATCAAATTGAAAACCCATAAAAATTTTCAAGGCAATAACCGAACCCCGGATATTTCATGATAAGAAAAAGTAGAATATGTTTGTTGAGAAAATTAAGCAAAAACAAGAGAGAACTGTGAAAATCGAAAAAGAAAAGAGGGAAAACAAAAAAACCTTGCTGGGCTCCCATTTCTTGGAAATTGCATTGACTCTCAGAGAGTTTCTCCGTAGACCTGTTATGACCCGAGATTGAAAAATATTCAGACAAATTCTAAACAGATTAAAAAAAAAAAAAAAAGGATAATGCCCAGGAAAAATGAGAAAAGAAAAGTGGAAGTTAATATTTAAAACGGATTTTGCGGGACGCGTAGTACCTAGTAGTCTCTGATTAGAGGGAGAAAGAGTGTTGGTCTTGTACAGGAAGGGGTTTGGTACCGTAACGAAAGTGGAAGCCATGGATAAGAACTTGCAAGTGGAGGCACACGCAGGTCCGAAGTTTCGGTTTGGTACTTGCAAGGGCGCACAGCTACTAAACCTTTAAAGCCTCGAGACAACGTACGTGGGGGGCTGGCCTTCTGGAGAGTTCCGTCTTGATGTGGGCATTTGTTAAAAAAAAAATAAAAATCGTAATCATCAATACAATCGAACAAAACGAACCCTGGAGCATCTTAAGGATGAAATGTTCATAGAAAAATGTTAGAAATGATTATTCTGTACCGACTAAATTTTTATCTTCATATGTAATAAGATAGGGTATTGGACACTCATTCACAAGCTAGAAATTCTTTCTTCAATGAAGTTTTTTATAAGAATAAATAGACTTAAGCCTTTAAGATAATATCAAAGTTGAGCTTTATTTAGTATGTGCCAAACCCACTCCCATCGTTGGGTTTTGTTTTTCACTGACAAACAAGACCAATTCAGTGTATAAAAAAAATATTAAACATTCAATCTCACGTCAAAAGATTGGTACATGTAAAATGTCTTTTAAATTTTGAACAAATTTCTCTCTAATGAAACTTTTTAGGGAAATACGGACTTCAGTGTTCAACATAAGAGTTTGACTTTTCTATGTTTTAACTAAATTGAGTAGATTGTTTCTTCTTTAGAATTAACTAAGTATAGCATATTTTATTTGTAATGGGTAGTAAGATGCGGTGATGATAAATTCTGAACAATTCATACATTGTTTGTGGCTTGTCAGCCATCAGGTTTCTTCATGAATTTCGAGAAATCGTCATGTTGAAAAGTAGAGGTCTTCAGAACAATCTTGCTGAAAAGCCAATATGAGCACCTCAATGTTTTGAGTCAACATACCAATCAAATCAAAACCTTTAATTTCTTTTCAAACCTCGACTTAAGCAAAAGATGAAGATGTGGGTCATCTTGGTATGCATAGATTTATGCATCCCCAAACCCCTTTAGAGCAAGAGACAGCTTGCAGCAAATGCAGCAAAATCGACTATACCAACGAGCATGATCTTCCTAATAAAAACACGCTCAATCCTGCATTCTCAAATTTCTATCAATGCTGGGCCCGGCAGAGCTCTGTGCTTTGAAATCCGCTCCATTTCTTAAGAAAAAGAAGCTTAAGAGCAGTACGCACAAACGGCTACCTGGGACCACCACGCGCCATCTTTTGTCCGTGACCTCTGCAGCACTTCATCATCTGTCACTCACTTTTCACCCTTTACACTTTTCCTGGGAAAAAAAAAAAATTCATCCCATTGCTCATTCCCCCAACAAGTACCTCTTCAGAAAGCATTCCCTTTTCTTTAACTTGGGTTCCGTTTTATTCCCTTTTCATTCTCTCTCGGAAGACCTGGTAAAGCAAACCCCATTTTAGTTCATCTTTGGTGGTGATGGTGAAGAAGTTCTTTTACTGCGAGTGGGTAGCTCTCTGTCATCTCCTGCTAGTGGCTGTTGTGGCCGCCAAGAACCATGGTACTGTGACCTCACCGTTTCTTGTTTGTTCTTTGAAATTGTGATGTCAAGGCATTCTCTGCCTCCAACTGTCTTTTTGGCTATTGTTTCTGTTTTTGATGATTTCAATTATTTACTTCATCGTTTGCATGAAACGAGGATGGGTAGCATCTAAGAACAGTCTTTGCTTGTCTATTATGCCCGGAGCTTCTGTTCTGATACCTGCATAGTTTTGATCTTTTTCTGCTTTAATCAGGATACTTAAAAACTAATCTGAAATGGTGTGAGCAAATTAGAATGGGTTTTACTCCTTTTGGGGTCTTTATGTTCTGTCTAGCTTTCAAAAACGTGTGGGGAAAGGTAGAACATTTATACTTTGCCTTGCAGTCTTCAGTCATCTAAGACCTTATACAAGAAAAGCCCCACGAGTTGGATGACAGCTAAATGCTGGATTTTTCTGTTTCCGTAACAATATAAGATTCATGTTCCTTTATAAGAAAGTGACTAGGATCCTTGGGGAGTACTACAAATCGGAGAGCTGTAAGGCCTCAGTTAGATGCTTCAGTGAAATGGATACATATAACAAGAGTCACCATGAAAGTTGTTGGTGGCAGGAGAAGCACGAGAGGTGAACTCAAATGGAAACCAATTGCTCTAGGGAGACCATATGACATTCGAATGTCTTGCCCCTCCCCTTACATGTCTCCGAATTGGCATTGGATACCTCTTTAATGGGCTTTTCTTCCTCTCATTACACACCTGACATGACAAATAAATAGAAGCTTGATCCTTATTTATTTCGCAGGGGCATGGTTGTTATTTTTGTGCTCAGAACATTTATATGGATTCGCCATACCGTTTGCATTTACTTTAAAGATTGAGCTGCGAATATCTTAGTATAGCAACTGGCAGTTCAATTATCTGATTTAAAATTTCTGCAGAATGGGGGGCATTATAGATGACCCCTTTCTGTTGTAACAGAGGTTCATTAAATCATCTCAAAAGGAAGTGTCTTAAGTTTTAAGAAGCAGGTAAGGACTTTAGGATCAAGAATTTGACAGGTAGTGGATGACTTGAAGAAGGCAGAAATCGCACTGGCAGTCAAACACTCCCCTTCTCCAACTTCCTTCCAAAACTCTTAAAAGCTGTAGTCGGACATGTCACTCTTCTCTTGAATACCTTGTTTGGAGAGCACTTGTAGATGTCAACTATGCTTCAAAAACAAGTCCCCTATAACCCTCTTCTCTATACCGTACAGAAGGACATCAATTATTCAAAGAGAAAAGGGAAAAACTTCAAAGATCATGACTTCTTATGACATCTGTGTTAACATAGCAAGTCTTGGAAGTCAAAAGGTAGATGTAAAGAACAATGAGTGGGTGAAGAAACCCTCTAACTTACTTTTTCTTGTTTCCACATTCGGCGTTCCCTTGAATATAATCATCTTTTACTGTGACATTTGCGGACAAACATCCATCTTGGCCATACAATGTAGTAGAGCTTCATAAATAATGGTACACCCCATTGTATATTCTTTTTAAATACTTTCCGAATGCATTACACCAACTTATGTTTTGTTCTGAAGGAAGCCCATATAGCATACCCTAGTATCATTTTATTTCTAATTGTTTTGTAGTAATAATTCAAACCCACTTGAACTGAATGCCGATGTTATCAAGTTTTTGGCTCTGAGAAAATTGACTCAAGAACACATTTCATTTTCATTAGGAGCTCCATATCGAACTACCTACTCATTATAAAGGGGTGAATCATATCTCACATCCCTCACGACATAAGATCTAGAGATCTAAACTTTCATCTATGGAAATACATGATGAGTCCAGACAAGAAATTCAAGAACATCTGTACTGATCATGACAAAAACCATGCCTAGATACCCAAAGACGCATCTACAAAACAGATTGTACTTTACGAATAGATACAAGGAGTTAGAGAGCTTTGGTCACGGGTGATTATGGTTGCTTATCAAATTTGATTGCATTCCATGAAGGAACAGCGTGGTGACAAAGAATTTAGGTATGCTCACTGGGTGACTCAAATACTGATGGTGTCACTTTGCTGTTTGTGGCACAGGTAATCCTGCAAATGATCTGGTGGACATGATCAACGAGAATCGAACTGCACATAAACTTCCACACCTAAAGGACAGCCCTGGTCTTGGGTGCATGGCCTTGCAATATGTTGAATTTTGCAAGGATAACTGCACCAGCAACAGCACTGTAGACTGCATGCCTTCAGAAGATGACTTCACCGAAATCTTTGCACCCAACTGCGGGGTAGAGCTACCTACTTTTGACACCATAACGGGCCACATTGTGGGTTGTCAACCCAAGTATCTTGAACCATCGATAGCCTTTTCCCATGTTCTCGTAAAGGACAAGAAATCTGTGTCTCTTCTGAGTAATAAATCCCATACTGAATTGGGAGTGGGCATGGGTCGGTTCCATAAAAAAGGGCCCTTCTTCTGGTGCGTTCTGTTGAGCAGTGGGCAGACAAACTCCACATTTGTTCTTGAAGATCATGGTCTAGGGATCAAGCAGAAAAAAGGGTGCTACAGTGGAAGCAGCATTCCATGCAATGCGGGATACAAGATCGGTACTGTGTTTTTGGACTTGATATCCATTGGCTTTTCATTCATTTTCCTGTTACGGTACTGGTAATTTTCTACTTGTGGCCCCCAAAATCTTGATGAGACGATGCCCACAAATTTTTTGTCACAAATATATTTCATTTAAGAGATAAGTTTTCATCGTCGCAGCCGCAGTATCTTTCCATTTCTATTGACAGCAGGCACCACAGCTGAGGGGAACGTTGAAAACTGGGAACATTTTGGGTTGTCTGAGGTGGGCTTGAGAATGTGTATAGCTTTGGGCAAGACAAGCCCAATCTTTTATGGCTCTAGTACCTTTTTTCACGACAAGAACAGCAAATGGTTTTCAGGGTACGGGAAATCCGGAAACATGCAAGACACACAACTAAGAAAAGGCTGAGATAGGATTATGTTGAAGGTGCCTCAAATAGTTGCTTCAATCTCTCGTATGGATGTGCACGTATGAATGTGTGTTGACAACCAACTTAGACACAGCGCCGAAAGACAATTGCATTAACAAACATCAGCCACAACAAAAGTGAGGGGAAACAAAGACAGTTTTAAAAGCATCCGTAACCAATATTAGAATCTTTTAAAGCTCAAACTCCAGGAATTCACTTTCTCTTTCTCAACTAACAACTTCAGCAAGCTAGGAATCTGAAAAGAAACTATTCAGCGTATAAATTTTTTTCTTTATCGCGATGCATAATCCCCAGAAAAAAGGATCAAAGTCAACAGTATCGTTTTCCACATTTCTTAACATTCTAAGTACCGTGGTTTAGGAAAGTATCTGAGTAATCAAATCAAGTCAAATCAAATAGGTACAAGGCAAAGATAGCACTGCCATTAAGATGGTTGGTGATGTACCATAAATGAGTGCACGAAAAACCGTACGCCACCAACCACCAGATCATAAAACCCACTTAACCGCACCAAAACTCACTGTTTCACCTTTTACCTCTCTCTCGGAACGCCTGACACAATCACTCCACAAAATGGAATTAAGAACCCAATTTGCTAGTAATGCTCAAAACGGAGTAGTAATTAATATTTTTTCCAGAATTCGTATATCAAACCATAATCCCTTGACCTTACCAAAGATGGAAACAAGGCCGCCAGATATAGCTCTCTGAAGTAGTAATTCCTAACACTCTCTAACCAAATTAGCATCTTCGTAAATGTCACGAAAAATCCCGTCCAATACCGAAAGATCGCCTTATTTCCCCTCAATATTTTGCTACATCCATTCCAAATTTATTTTACTACTGCCATAATAATAGAGCGGATATAGCAAAAAATAGAGTGGAATTAACGGTCTAAAAAATCAGAAATTGGTTCTAACAAACGGCGTATTTACAATTCATACCCCTGAGAGCCATCGGAAAAGCTCGCTAATCTCTTCGCCGACTCGATTGGCCTCGATGTCCCAGTCTGCGGCGCTGGTGATATCGCTCCGACGACTGCTTCCGGAGAAGAACCTACCGGAGCTGCGAAACGACATAGCGCGCGACGAGAGTGAGAATGAGAGCCTGTCGATGTATTCCTTCAGCCAGCTCCTGCCAGCGGGTACGTCGGAAGCCAGACTTGCTTCCGTCATCTCTGGCAAAGCTCCACTCTGCTCCTTGTCCGACAGGCTTCTCCGGTGCGTATCTCTCAGACTGACTTCCGAAGCTTCGTCCACAAGGTAATCAAAAGATCCGATAGAGTAGGACCTCTGCGGCTCGCCAAACTCCCCTTCCGTTCTCCGACGGCTCACATTCCCGATCTCGAGGCGGAAGCTATTGCTGCCGACGGCAGCGTCATTGGACGAAGCCAAAAAAGCCTTCATGAGGTCAGACTCCGACGCAAAGATCGCCGATCGGCAGAGCGGGCAGCTCTGGTTGGATTCAAGCCAGGTGTCGATGCATTGTGCGTGGAAGGCATGGCAGCAGAGAGGAAGAAGACGGAGCTGATCGTTCGGCTCGAACTTCGACAAACACACGGCGCAGTCCGCAGAGATAGTACTGGAGGAGCGACGAGTGATGGAAGAGAAGGTGAAGAGAGGGAGAGAATCGGTGACGGAGGGTGTAGGGACTTCGGGAGACACGCGACGAGTAGAGAGAGGATGAGAGTCGGTGACAGTGGGGGCGGTGGACGAGGAGGAGGAGAAGGAGGAGGATACCTGGCGGAGGCAGCGGCGGTTGAGGTGGCGGAGGAGGAGGCATAGAGAGATAGAAGTGACAAAAGTGACTACGAGGATAAGTAGGATGATGAGAAAGCTAGAGTTGATGGAAGAGGATGCATGAGGAGGCGCAGAGCTGGAATCGTTGTAGCCCGTGGATGGGAGGTCATTCAGTAATGGAGGCGGTGGAGAAGAAAAGGAAGAAGAAGAAGAAGAAACAGACATCGTGGAAGGCTTCTGCGAGAGAGAGAAAGAAAATGGCGCCGAGAAAGAGTATATACATTTTATGTGGAGAGTCACGCGAGATAAAGCGCGCGCGGGGATTACGCAAGGGGTGAGATGAGGTGGGGCTGGGGTCTTGGTCTTGGTCTGGGTCTTGGTCTGGGTGAGGGTGGGTGAACAGAAACTCATTGAATGTGGGTGGGGTGGGTCGTATCATGGCTGCACTGCCCTTGGTAACTGCTCTTTGTGGAGCAAGTAAAATGCTGCTGCTGCCGCTTGTGACTCAGATACATAGGAGTAGGCTCCTAATGGGGGGTGGGCCTCCGGGACTTGGGGCTACTTTCGTTTGACTGCATCACATGCTTTATTTCCTAGCTCTTCTCTTCTTTTTTTTAACTTCCCTTGCATGCAAAAACTGAAAGAGGCTGCTCTATGTACCATTCACATTATTGGCACTATTTATAAACACTGATCAGATTGATTTTGCAAGTCAAAGAAATCATTCACAGTCTCCATGTGGAAACCAACATGATGGTTAAAATAGCGACTTTGTTACATCATCTTGGATAACCCAGAAGTTAATACAGCTTTCTAATGAGTTGTTTAATTAGTTGACCTACAAAATTATTTCTTAACACCCATTGACTCCAATTGTTTTAGAACAAGTTAAGAGTTTAGGATCCTAGAACGTGGAATTTTCCGAACCAGGGAGTGCGGCAGTCATGCATAAGGCCCATTGTTCCATTGCAATATTATAACCCGTATGGAATTGATGAGTGTACCACAATATATCCCAACTCTTGTCATTATCCTGTTCTCTTATTCTTTATCATTTGTCTCACAAATACTAATCTCCCGTCACATGATCTGTCTCTCCTGGCTGCCAGCGATTGTCACTGAGATTGCTTTCTCGACAATCTTTGTGTGCTCCGAAGACAAACAATTCTTTTCTGCATAAAAATCGCATTGCTTTTTGGCTTTGCAGGTGGTGTTCTTGTCGCGCTTTGGTCAATTTGATTCCACGTAGAAAGGGAGTTGTTGTGTTTCTTTACCATTTCAATCATCTCTTCCTGATTTACGTGTAGTAGGGGAAACTAAATAGTCATCGATGATGATTTTTGCAGAAGCACTAATCAATGCACGATTGCAAGCGAAAATGAGCTCAGCGTCACAGTGATCTTGCAAAAGATTAGTCAGCGAAACGCGAGGAACTCATTCAAACAGGGAAGGCAATGACTTCGTGAGACTTGCACATCACGTAAAGGTAGTGGTATTGTTTGCTGGTTCTTGGGCCATTTTGCTTTTTTTATTGGTTCAAAACGAAATTGCCTCCTGGGTATAAAGGAGATAGAGTCGTGGAGTCCATTTAGAGCTGCAGTCCAACACAAAGTAAAGTTTATCCCACCTTTCATTCCTTTTCCTTTTTTTTTTTCTTCTCCCTCTGCCGTGATATGACAAGCTTTTAAGACAGAAATGGCTGCAGGGACGGACTTCAAAGAGGACAGCTCCTACTAATGGGTGATGTAAAAGTGAAAGGGAGAGAGATAGGGAGGAGGGTGTAATTGAATCAGGTGAGCTGCACCCACTGCCCCCAACAAAGCATTAAACTTGTGGATCAATCTGAGGTACTGAATAGATCACCTGACATGGTTATTAAAAAGGGTATTTTCTTTAAGTTGAGCTTGAGATTGTATTAAATGTAATTCATCCACCCGTTCCCACCTTACTGTACAGAAAATGAGATAAAGAAAAGGTTAAAAACAGAACCCCATTCCACATCACTACATTCGATGATTTAAAAATAGCTGCCTTCTCTGTCCCCCTGTCTTGCTTCCTTTCGACTCTTGGCATGCTCCAAACCCATAATGTTGGTCTTGTTATAGGGAACGGAAAGCTGTGGTCTTTGTTTTTTCAGCACACTTATGGTGCTTTGGAAACACATCCGCTCTAACAGTATAAAGATACCTACGGACAAGTCCTAAGGCAAGAACTGTCCTTTTATTGTTTTTGGCTTAATGGAGCTCTTTTTTATGCCGTCTAGTTGACTTCCCTGGCAAGTCATGATTGCCGGTCTGTATAAAAAGCGTTACTGCAGATGGCTCGAGCATGCCAAGCCAGTCATAGGACTAATTCTTCATGGATAAATTTACAACGGTAAAACCTCGGTACCATGTGGTAAGTTCTTGCGACGTCAATATGCTTTTATTTTCTGAATTCGCACGGATATTAATAATAACAAATCAGAAATAAATAAATCTAAAAAATATGCACCTAGAACGTGGTTTGGTTTCGGTATGACAGACTTGAACCACAAACCTAATACAAAAACAACTGCAAATGAACTACGCAAGTACAGCATACGAATTACATATATACGTTGATTAAACAATGGCAAATGTTTGTACACAGTTCGTAGTATAAAGGAAATGGTCAAGCTTCCACGAACTTGGTTGCTCTTTATCATTATTTTTATTTTATTTCCTTTTTATTCACACTTGCTGATCCCGGAATCCAGAAAATGACTCCTAAGTCGCAAATGCAGTTCATAAGATCCGACTGACCCAATATCAAAACGTGCATAGCAGGGTCTGATTTAGGCGTTCCATATTCCATTTCACCAAATCAACCTCTAGCGAAAATGTTATCCAATCAAGAAAATAGATCTTATCCAATCAAATTACTCCTCAAGACGTTCAGGAAAAATACCATCAAAAAGATTTTCCCATTGCGTAGTGTGCCATCTATCAAAGCAGTGAGAGTGAGAACTACCAAAACATATAGCAATTGATCCAAAACAACAACCGAGCAAATTCCTACAAAAATTTAATTCTGGGTAACATCTCCAGCCTTCTACATAGCGTGGCAAGCAATCTTAGGACCAAACTCTTCAAATTCCAGTAAATGCCTTCTTCATACCGCCAGAAGAGCCAGCTGGAATGGCCTTCAACACATTAAACCTTACTGTCTTTGACAATGGCCTGTAAAGTGAATGAATAGTTTAGAAGAATAATTTATAATCCAGAGCAAAGTTTGAACAAAAGCAACCAGCGGAATCGCTTTGAAAGGGCGAAAGAATAAGACAAGTAGTTAACATTCAAACCTGCATTGTCCAATAGTGACATGGTCGCCTTCTTTCACACGGAAGCATGGTGAAATATGTGCGGGAATGTTTGAGTGTCTTTTCTCATATCTGAAAAGCAAGATATGATGATGGAAGTTATAAAAAGCAATTGACAATGGAAGGAAGCATCACAAACTCAATAAGCTAATCTACTGTCATGTATTAAGAAAGCTTCTTTTTAAAAGTACATATTAATTTAGCCTCTTGCTGAACAAAAAGAAATGGATTTTGAAGACAACAGCGTGAAGTGTATAAGAAGTTATGTTCATGCCTTTGATATTTCTTGACAAAGTGAAGATAGTCCCTCCGAACAATGATGGTCCTCACCATCTTGGCACTGTGGCAAGTGCCAGAAAGAATACGGCCTCTGATAGAAACACCGCCAGTGAATGGGCACTTCTTGTCAATATATGTCCCTGAAAACAAGTGATGCCAACAGATGCCGAAATCATTCTTCAAGTGGGAATCTCAGAAAAAGTCATGAATCCTTAGTGAATGGCAAATTAGTATATAAGAAAATGCAAGTACATGTTTGTCTAATTGAATATCAATAAGCAAATTATAGGCATTAAAACATTGCAATATACACAAGCACCTTTGAGCAAGCAATGACTGTGTGAATGAATGAGCTACAATCAGACAAGTTCTGCTTAAGTTTATAATTTACAGTTTATAATTGAGTAATGGCTATAACAATTTCAGCTCACCTTCGAACTCATAAAGAATTCCACTAGGTTCCACAAATCAACAGTTTTCCAAACAAATACTTCGCTTCCACTTGAATTTAGTAATTATACATGTATGATCCTTAACAAAAACTTAAATAGCTACAATCTGAACATCCATTTTGGAAGTCTAACGCTAGGAGTACCACACAAAACAACAAAGAACTTCATTGTCTCGAAATAACTATCTTAGCTATGCTCCACACACAACAACAAAGAACTTCATTGTCTCGAAATAACTATCCTAGCTATGTAGTAAACCTGATTGGTATCTTATATTGGTTGCCAATCCTTATATCATTGAACACACGTCATGCATTTCAAAATAGTAAAACCAACCAACCAACCAATCAATTAGTTTAAGAGGAAAGGTTTCAGGATGTAAGTTTACATAGTAGGTTTGATAATAGAAATACCGTCCATCCAACCCTCAAACACCAACAAGTGTAGACTTTGGACTGTGCTCGTGCAGGTGTGCAAACAAGCAGATAATGGAGTTCAAAATGTCTAAAGGCAAGCATTGGAAAGGCAATCTAAAAATATTTAAATCAAGTACTTTTATATTTGGAATTAGGTTGTGGTAGAGTGAAAAAATAGAAGCAAATCAGACAAAGCAACCAAACCTTCAATTGCGTCTCTAGGTGTCTTGAAACCCAATCCAATGCTCTTCCAATAGCGGTTCCCGCCCTTCCCAGGCCTCTTGCCCTTCCCAGATTTCTTTGAGCTACAACAAAGCACACATTCCCAAAAAATTCAAAACCACGCCATACAACTCAGTCAAATAAGCAAATCCTTAGACAAAGAATCGCAAGCTAATGACACCCAATGAGTTTATTCAATACCATAGAAAAACCTTCGGCTGCTTCAGAAAAGCCTTCTCAGTCTGCACCAGTAACATATAAAATCAGCACAACAGCAACATTTACACTTAAAAGCTCCGAATTCAAAAGATCTTAGTCTCGATTTACACAAATATTCCCAGCTAGTCATCATAACTCAAGAAAGGAAATAAATTTATTTTTCCAGCCCAACAAAAAGAGCTCCAGAATCCAAGATTCAGTATGTTACAAGCAGTACACAGATACTGCAACACGTAACATATCGCAAGAACAGAAATACAACCCCCGAACCCACTCACAGACAGCTCTACATATATCGATCGAAAGAGAGAGGGAGAAAGGGGGATTGGAACCTGTTCCGCCATGGTTGAGGGGACTGGGGGAGGTGTGCAGACGAGAAGAGGCAGAGGAGAAACTCACTTCAGACGCGGAAACCCTAATGAGAAGCCTACCATGGGCTTTAAGGGGTCGCTTTATTTGACCGTTCCCGAATGGGTTGGGCCTCAATTGGGGTCACAAATGGGACAACAGTCTTATTATAATATGTTATTTTAGCCAATTGATTTAAAGTAAAAACCATATATTCTATATATTAATTATAGGAATTCTTTCTGATAAAAAAAATATATTTCCTACTAGTCAGACAATGGACAATTTTTTGGTTACTTGATACAGTGAAAGACAGCCATCTGACACTATACTTAGACCGAGAAGTTTTAAGTTTAACACCTAAATATACAAGTTTAAACGTGTTCATGTTTTAAAAAAATGTATATATGTGTGTGTGCCCGCGTGTGTGTATGTGTTTTGCTTGGTAAATCAGAATGTCATTACATTAAAAAAATTATTTGGAGAAAAAAGTGCCCCTGCAAAATGGTGGTAATGCATGGCCAGGTAGCCTTCAAAATTTTCTGGATAACCAATCTAAAAGGATGAGTTGGGTCTCCTAAAGGTGCAACTTTGTGCATCTCTTTTTCTCAGAAAACAACCTTACGTAAATGTGGCTCAAGTATCTTGAATCCATTCAACACAGAAAATGCACCTCTGCATGTAACATGACATGCAATCCAGAGTTGTAAGTTAAAAATCAGGGGGATCTTAAGATCCACTTTAACTGCCAAATCCAAGAGTACATGATCCCAAATCCACAATATATAGAGATCAACATAAGAGGGACAAAGGGAAGCTTATCGCCAAATAACAATGGATGCAATAGCTGGCCCCATATCTCAATCACCACAAGACCTAGCAAATAACTCTTCTCAATCCTTCCAAGAACGAACCCTTCTTTCTTGGCAGCCACTTTGGAACTCCCCTGTAAGTCCAATCGATCATCTTTTTTCTTCGTGGTTCCAGTTTCTTCCTTTCTGAATTGAGCAGAAAATGCTTGCCACATAATAAGGGAGTGTAACAGCAGCAACAGGACTTTTATTGGGTATTCTTGGGCTTCAAACAGAAGAGGGAACAAGGAGTAGCAGGATACTGAAAAGCGAACATAAAAGCATCACTCAAATTAGAGTTTAAGGGTGAAGCGTGCTAAGAAATCAAAATATGTCAGAATTAGGATCCAGCTAGTTCTGAAGTGGCAACTTCGCAATCCTGGGCATCTGTGAACATCAAATTGTCTTGAGGAATAATTGTTTCCTAGGTTCAGAAAGTTTCATCACTGAAAACCTGTCCTGCGTAGACTGTACTCTACATAAAACCCATACAATACCAGAAAATTTTCAAGATTTTGCTTTGGCCTAAGTAGTACTAAAAATAATGGCCTTTTTGTAATAAAATTCAGTTCAACAGAGCACAAAGCTTGAGCAAGGATCTAACAGCATTACTTGTTTATGATTCCCACTCAATTCCTGGCCTTAACTTTTCAATACACGGTATTTTGATTCAGATGTCAAAGTATGTTTTATATAAAGGTTTAGTCACGGCTGCAAAAACAATGCGAGTGTCAAGTTTTCACGTAGGATTAGCTTTGTGATATAAAATGGCTTCAACCAATAGTCACAAGTGTTATGTTGAAGGATTATGCTTGTGCAGAAATTTTTAAATCCCAAGAGGAATGCAAAACCAAATGTCAACTAAAGATGGTTTATAAAATCGGAATGAAAAGAAAGGCAGGAGAAAGCAAACAAAAAACCAAAACTGTGGCATCTATCAAAACCCCTAGGCACACATATGCCTTTTTGAGCAGGCACTAGACTCTAGCTTATAAAGAGATGGCACAAGCAGAAGCATACCTATTGACAGCAAGAAGTAATGCCTTGCATTGTCAGAATTTTGCACTGCAACAGTGGCAAGGGGAATCACAAAGTGAAGTGATGCCTTCTCGTGAACATGCCATCCAAATAAGAAACCACATGTGTAAGCATAGGATACCCATCTAGCAATCATCCTCGGCTGAGGACCTCTCCAAGCCTTAATAAGACAAGGAGATAAGGCGAGCAGAACCATTGTAAAAGTTGTGATGGGGGTGATCTGCCATTTCATTCAATCATATATAGAAATTAAGCTTGCTGACATTCAGAAATGATTTAGATAAACAGGGGGAAAAGTTATAAACCATATAACCCAACCCCCTATTTCAAAAATACAAAAGATCAAATCCTAAATTAATAATCTCTTAAGATGTAACCAACTCATCAATGGTACAGATATGCTTGATAATTGAATAAGGAGCTTCCTCCCATAGCTAGCCTATATTGTCCACGCACTGGAATTAAAAAGACCTAGCAGTAGAACTAACGGAAATTTACTATAAAAAAAAAACAACATTAATGAATTTAACAATCTTAACCAGTTTGGTAGATTTGATGGATGGGGCTCCAGCAGATAATTATCCAATTAGGAGCATAGTACTCAAGTTTGAGTCATAGAATCAATTACCCGAGGTAGTATAGCAAAGGGTGAGGAATTCCCCACTAGCCCACCAGTGAATGAAGCTGCCGGTGTCTGAATGACAAACCCAAGCTTTCTAAGGAAAAAAGCAAGTCCTTTATCTACAATAATATAAAACACCCAAAAATTCGGAGCCCAGTATGCATGGCAAAGTCCTCTGCCAAAAGGAAACATACGGCGAAGGACTTGCTGTGCCTGCATGGAAAGAATCAGATTATCAATGCATAATAAAGAATAATACAGGTGGGCAACGATGGCTTTCTGCTATTAGTTGTTAAACATCAACATCCATTCTTAAGATAATTTGTGAAAACATAAGATTTAGGCAAAGTTTTCCATATGCCATTATCATTATTGCCCAAAGGATGGCATGCTTGCATTACATAGATGCAACAGTGAATCTCTGCAACAAAATTCATTTTTGGCTAGAGAAATTGCAGGCTTGATGAACTCCACATTATACAATTAAGATGTGACAAAATTTGAGAAACCAATCCGTTGTTCAACAGGAACAGGGAAGCACATCAAGCAATCCTTTCTTGAGGACTGTCATCAATCTTGTGAGCTGGTGAAATTCCTTTGGTACTCCATCTCTATTTACTCCTTCACAGTCTAAACTAATGACTGTTAACATCCCATTTGTGTGTTGACATAACGCAAGGGTAATTCAAGACAAGCATAAAAAAAAAGACATCTAAAGTATCTAAAATAGAAATGTTTAGTTAAAAATAAGAGTGTCCATAAAATATATAATGATGTGGTGTTACAAGCACCCAATACGACAGTAAACTAGAAGACATTAGTACATAGTAAGATCCTTGAAGAGAAATAGGGAATCCATTAGAACAAAGATATTCATTCTGAACAGCTTTCTGACTAAGTCAGGGGGCTTCAAAGATTGTCGAAGAAGCTTTGCAAACTGCAGCAAAAATGTTAAGACTTGTATAAAACAAATATACATGTCTAATTATTAGCAGAGACAATGATTAATTATAAACTCAAATCTTCATAGGAAGATTTGTAAGTTGCACACTTCCGTACTATTAACAACTGTTGCTTCTTTGCTTTTCTATCACTAAGACCATGACATGAGAGGCCTCAGTTAAGCTTAATCTAAATTTCAGAACATTTAGGGAAAAAGAGACAGAGACACCAGTATTTCTATCGTGAGGTTCCAAGATGAATGTGAGATACTTTGTAACCATACTTCAAATACTCAAAGACCATGAAAGAAATGAAATATTTTATTCCTCAAGTTCACCATAAATGCCTTCATTGTGATAAATCCTATATTATTCCACCCGCATCGAGGGGCTCTTATAGCATGTTCTGTGAATGAAGACTCGATGACGTGATATCTGTAGCTCTTTTCTCTGAAATAGAACCTAGTAGAATCCGAATCCAAATGTAGTTAAGACACAAACTGTCGTTTGTGCTTAATTAAGCACGCTGCCTTTATACCTACAGCCACCTTATGGGCAGTGTTTTGATCCGACATCTTGCTTCGGCTCTTCCCCAAGGTGACTTCTTAACTCGGAACTGCCAAACCACCTCCTTGGATTCACATCCACAAGAGAAAAAAGAGCTTCTTTTTCATTAAAAAGAAACAGAGTTACCATAACAACACAGTCAATAAAAGAAACGACACAACTAGGCATTATTTTTCAAACTTTTCACAAGTCTAAACTCAAGTCAAAGATTAAATAACTGGCCCCAAGCAAGGGTCACCGTGATCTAAGTTTTCCCCCAGAATTCCAAAGGATAAGAGAATAGCACATAAGAGCAACTTTGCCACCTAAATGGAATGGCATACAAAAGGGGAGTTTATTCACCTGCCCATGATAGACAAACGGTGCATATGCCGCTGCAAAAACTGCCACCACCACAGTCCCCAAAACTGAGAGCCGCCTGAAGCCCCTCGCAAATCCACCACAACAGTAATGCCGCAACAAGTACACAAAGTAAACCGGTGCCGCCACCGCAAATAAGTGCTTGAAACACAACAGAACCGCGAAAATGAACCCGCCCATCAAATCTCTCCCTTCCTCCAAATACGAAAGCGACATCAACAAAAACCCCAATAAAAACCCATTGTACTGGAAATGCATGTGGTCCACAATCATAAGCATTGGGGACCAAATGACCAATACCCAGAGCAAAACTCGTCTCCTTGAATCCAAATCCTTAGTCAATCTATAAACCCCATATAATAGACACAAATCAGACAAGATCACAGTGAGTCTTTGGAACAAAACCACATTGTCGGAGCTATAATTGAGGCCCCCTTGTAGATGTACGATTTGGGGATCGATGAGGTTGGCGAAAATGGAGAGAACGCGCTCGAAGTAGGCGAAGAAGGGAGGGTAATCAAGGGTCCAGGGGCTAGTCTCATCGGAGTACCACTGGGAGAGGGGAAGGGAGTGGGTCAGAGCAAGCCAATGACGGTGGACCTCAAAGTCTGTGCTATGGTAGGACGGGATCAGAAGGAGCTTTACACAGGTAACCACACCGAAGAACCATAAGAGGTCTGTCAGGGATGCAGATCCCTGAATATCCATTTCCCGAAAGCAGGAAAGCGCGTTAACGAATCGAAGCTTCACCCGAGCATCCCATCAAACATTTTGGAAGTGGTGGCTGCAACTCATCGACGTCAAGGTAGCCGTTGCTTGATGCTTGAATTGTCCGACGCTCACTCCTGCACGCCGAGAGAGGAAGACGCAGTTTAAGAATTTGGTCGACTGCCCGGTTGCCACCATCTAACTGGAACCTTAAAAACATTAACTATTTTCCCCCTCAAAAGAATGTGGTTCTGTTTAGATGGTTTCCAAGTTTTTGGATGTTTATCAAATTACCATTTCTTAATTTTCATTCGAAAATTAATAGTCAATGTTGTCGTGCAGAATAATACTTGATAAACCATCCGTAATTATTGGTTTAATACTTAATATATTAACTAATCATATTGTTAAAAAAAATAAAAGGAACAAATTATAATCAATATCTCTTCCTAGAGTTGACAATAGTGATTGGAGTCTCATGGCCTTTAACCTGTATTAAGGGATGGGAGTCTTGATTTTTCATAACCTTACAAGGAGCAGTTATTTGTTAAAGAAACTTCCATTGTATTGTTGAATTCGTCAGCATTGTTGAGTTCTAATCGTCCTTGGTCTATCAGAGTCGTCCACGATCCAAACAAGGTGGTTTTTCCATATCTGGGATTTCAAAAACATCAACAATATTGTCCTATCTCTCTTTTGTTGGCTGTCAGTAATCAGCATCATTGTCACTTGGGGTTAATCTTACCAAATGTACCATCTTACGAAAAATAAATAAAAATGGAAGAAGAAGATGAAGTACTTCCATTTATAAATTTCTCTTTAAGTGGACGTGACCTCGTAAGTAGATTACTTAAATTCTACAAGCAACGATGGTGGAGCTTTGCAACTCAATAATTTGGTTATGGAGGTCAACAATTCACACCGATAGAGATCACACAGCCCATTGGCACAGTCGAGGATAAAAGTATTATTAGATAGTATTTAAATATATATTTATTTATTTATTTATTGTAAAACAAAATTTTGTATTAAGCCTTTAAAATTTAAATATAATATCAAAATTCATGTTGATTCTATTATATCATGTACCGTTTTGAACCTGGTGACATTTAATGTATAAGACAATACTTACAGGCCATATTTTTACACTAAAAAATAATATTGATGAGACTTAAATGAAAAAAAGACTATTAAATCCATAAGGTACTTTTGGATAGGATTATTAACTAATTTATAATATATAATTAGAGTCTAGGTTAACCCTCCTACAACTCCCATTTAATTTTTAGCTCATCAAATATAATTTATTTTTAGGAACACATATTCCATTCTATTTATCCTTGTTTAGGCTCGAGCTTAAACCATGTTCAATTTGTAAGACATGAAAAATATATAATATTTATAGTATTTAAACATTAAAACAATTGTCATAAATTTTTAAATTGGGTTTTCTAATAAACACAAGCATGATGATGAGTGAAAGTCCACAACTAGGAAGCTCTTCTTTCTAAAGTTTTAATACATCAAGATATGGTTGTAGTGCTATATTTAATTAATTTTCTGAATACTAATAGTAGTATTAATCATAGTATGTTTTAATACACCAAGATAGGAAACTAGTGTATTAAATATGATGTACACAAAACATAGTCAATATTTATCATATAATAACAAAAATTTTATTTTCTAAACGAAAATCTTACAGAAGACACAATTTAGCAAATATGTTAAACTCATGTAATTATTCGTTATTTGTTAAAACCCAAGTAATTGTATGTCAAAACCACATATCATAGATAGTAAAATATAATAAAGATATGGAAATGTTAGTGTTCTTACAAATTGTAGAATATAAATTTTTCAGTCAAACAAGTTCTGCATCATTGTAGAAAGAAAAAGAGTAATAATTTTTTTTTTGTTGAATCCTTCAACCATACTAATTTCTATTAAAATTTTAACTTGGATAATTAATCTTTTAATTTCAAAGAATTATTCTTGCATAGAGAATAAGTCCTTGTGTCCAGCAGAAAGAAGGCCGAGAGGAACAACTGCGGAACAGCCCAAGAGCCCAGCAACGCGGAAGAGCTGACCAAAACCTGACTCGGAGTGGCCAAGCAAGCCAATCCCTCTCCATTTCCACTAGGCACCCCATAGCACTCAAGCCTCTCTCTCTCCGACGCTGCGACACCCGAGCGAGCCGCCGAGCCCACCATGTTCCGTAGAGCCACCGGCCTCCTGGCCCGACCCCTTATTTCATCCGCCAGGGCCAGGGTTCGACCCTTCTCCACCGATCTCCCGGCGGCTCCAACTGAAGATGAGAACTTTGTTCAGGCCTGGAGGAAAACGATCGCGAACATGGAGCCCCCTAAGACCCCTCTCTCTTTCATGCAGCCTCGTCCTTCAACTCCCTCTTCCATCCCCACGAAGCTCACTGTCAACTTCGTGCTTCCCTATGCCTCCGAGTTATCAACCAAGGAGGTCAGTCTCCCCCGATTCTGCTTCCCGAGTTTATTTGTTTTGATGTGAACGTGCGCCATTCTATTTTAAAGATTTGGTTCAATTTAGGGTAAATTCATGTGTTTGGTTTATAGTGACGCGAATTTAAGTGGGTTGCATTTTATTATTTATTCGAAGGTCGATAGTATGCTCTCTGCATTAGTGTGAGGGATTTTCTTTTCTGCGTTTGGGTTTGTTTTATGAGATTTGAATTTGGTTTCCGTTGGTTTCGATTTGAAGGCTAGCATCACCCTTTGTTTGTCTATAAGAGGGAAGCTTTCCTCGCTTACTCTAAACAAGTGACTATCGGGGGAGTAGGAGTTTTCGCTTGTTTTCACCTGGAGTTCAGATTAGCCATTGTTCTCTTTATGGAACACTGTCCATTTTTTGCATTTAAGAAAGTGACAACGTTAAGAAATCCATTTGCTCCTTGTTTGATTCTGAGGTTGGATTCCACATTTTGATACCCTTGGGGGTTATTCCGAAAGAAAACGCTACTAGGTTGGGAGTTATCCAGGAGAAAGAATGAAATATATGAGATAAAGAAAGAGACTAGCAGTTTTGGAGAGTACCTAATGTTTTGTAGACCTTTCTAGCATTTGGATCATTTATGGGCCATCCTTATACGAAAGACCAAGCTCTTTCTCAAGTATTGATTTTTGTGGTCATTGCATTTTTTTTTAATAAATATCATCTTTCCTGTTAATTATCTTTTTAGGAATCTTGATGCCATATTTTTCCTTATTTTATTTATTTATTTCCTTTTCCTGGTGGCCATTTTTAGTTTTGTTGAGAAAAGAAAGGTTGGGGGGGGGGGGGGTTAGTTGTTCTCTATTATCAAGAAGTAGATAGCTTATATCAATCATTGATCCATTATGATTATGGCAATCTGTATCAACCACCCAAACGACTTGGTTTGGGTGTAGCTCTTGAAGAATGTGGTCCGGTTTACCATAGTGCTTATGTTTTGCACAGATTGCAAAATGTCAATAGATGTTTCAAAGGGTGTTGCGTTGAAGAGAACAGTCCAATAATGTGTCAGTCCTTTTCCCAGCAAAAGTTGGAGGTACCAAGGTATCCAAACGATGAGTGAAGGGAGTTTCAGGTAGTAATTTTGTAGAAAAGTTATGTTGCTATAGTTGGTATAGGACTCAAAATTTGGGTTTTATCTGATAATTCCGAAGTGGAAAAAATTCATTTTTGTTGCGTAGGCTTGGAACAGAATCACTAGTCCGGTAAAATGGTAGAAGAAGGGTAGTATAAATATCAAGTCATCCCTTTCTTTTGGAAAAAAAAAATGTAGTGTTTGAACATCATTACATAGTTGGCTAGACTTCTCTTGGAAGAAATCAAGTCCTCTCGCCCCTATTCGTTGAGGTTTCTCAATCTAGATACCTAGAAAAGCTATCTATAAACTTCTCATACAAGTTAGGAGTACTGTTCATTCTTAGTTACTATTTGAAGTGATTTTAATTGAGCAGTTTATACTATTAAGCAAAATAGGCAAAAAAATGTACAATGTAGCCATGCATGCAGACACACATCTACACACACATACACGAAGGAGTGGAAATCAATCCTTGATTATCATGATGTCTTCATTGTCTTCTAAGCTGAACCCTAACCTTCATCCTTCACTTTTCTCTCTGCAGATTCTTCCATTCTCTCAGCATTTTGAATTTTCGTATTTTTGGTTTCATTGCAGTGTTTCACTAGTTCTTTCTTTACCCTTCTCCGTCTTTGCTTCTTCTTTTTCTTCTTCTTGAATCTTCTTTATTCATTGCTGTTTTGAATTTTATTTTATTTTTCCCTGATTCATTGCCGTTTTTCTCTTTGTTCACTGTCAAAGAACAGAATTCCTTGTCTTCAAACTAGAAAAAACAGATCTTGATCTTTGATTGGCAATGAGGGTTGTCTTCCTCTTCAACTCCGAAAGGTGAAGAGATCTTTGAATTCTTCATTGTTTCCATTGAAGATGAAGAATTCTGAAGAAAGTCTCTTCTCTTCAGAGTTGAGATTAAAAAGAGATTTCAAAAGTCAATATGGTCTTGGAATTGAAAAAAGAAAAGAAAAGAAATGAAAATTCTTTTTAGGAAAATGCTTTTAACACTAGCTTTCTGACTGACTCCTACATATTGGAGGAGTCAAGTTGGGTATCATCATCAATAGGGGTGGCACCAGAGCTTCTGATGTTCTCAATTTTGGCTGAGCAGAAGCAGGAAGAAACGTTTCTGCCTCTGTGGGAGAGTGCACAACCCTAGGTTACCCTGTTAGAGCTTGTCAAATGCCTACTTTCTAGATTACTGTACTAATTTCAGCTCATTTTTCTGGGATTTTATTTGGTAAAGGTTCATGATCTCCAAGTTATATATGTGTTGGTGCATATGCACAATACCTAAGTATCTGGAATAGGCACTCCGAAGTGGATTGCAACTTAGATTACGTAAACTTACAAACTTTGGCCATGTGCTACAGAAATGCTGAAACCAAAGAAAACTAGGTCTTGGGTGATCTTTGTGATGTGAGAATGTGAGTGCTCCTTTATATTATAACACATATTGCTAGCATATAATTAAAACATAGTTTGGAATATCAGCTTGACACATGTTGGTGGGTTCTTTAGGAGATGAATTTGCGATGAAAAACTACCTTGACTGAGACCATCTACAGATTAGTTCCACTTTAGTTACAGTGTGAAGTTTGGTCTTAATAACTTTTAAAAGAGCTTCAATTGTAACTTCTGCAGTATTTATGAGATGTGACTAGCACTTTTCCCAAGTCATCACAATGGGTGTAAAAGCAACTTAAAAGTATCATATCGCATGTATAAAATATTTATCCTGATGAAGATGTCAGGGATTTGAACGGAGGAGATTGTAACACTCTGAAATTAGTCCCGCAAGATGGATAGATTGCCTGCACTGAGTGGGGGATTATAAAGACATCTTCTGCAAGAAGAATCAAATTTGGGGTTTTGATATTTTTTATTTTTTATTTCAATACTTAATTGTTGTTAACTGTAGTTAAAAAAAATCTCCTTTTTGTTCATGTGGATTGAACCTGGGTTAGAATTGAAGTTAAGCCTCTGTTTGCAGTCATGCTCTGATATCTGTGAAGGATTTAAGATATTTTGTTTGCGATAGAGAGTTGTTGCCCAAAATCCAATCACCTATATAATTCAAAAGAATATTTTCAATATTTTGTGCTTGTAATTCCACCACCTATTTCTATCTTAAAAGAGTTTATTTTTAATTAAATATTTTGAACTGTATATCTGTTGTTCTTCCCTTTGAGAGTGGAAATTCAGAAACTGGGTGTAACTTTCTTGTCGATTCTGTTGAGATTTTGGTAGCCTTTTTCTTCAAAGCAAGTTGTGATTCTTTAAACTTTCTCCATGAGGCAAAAATGTTCTATTTATTTTCTTTATTATTCTGTATGAACGTTAAATAACTCACAACTAGTGTGGTAAAGATAGTTTGGTACGTAATTTACTCTTTGCTTATTAAGTAAAGATAAGCTGAAGAGTTTTGTGATTATAATATTGTTCAAACTTCCGTTTGTATTATGACTTAAATAAGTCCCAGCATCATATTGAGCTTTTGCCTTTTGCATTAATATCTTGATACCAACCTGAATTTATATCTGTATTTTGTTGGCATATGGGAAATTTGGTCTTTCTGCAGCTATTTTGCTTATCTCTCACCAATTCTACCAAAGGGATGTGATGATCCCTATAATGAAATTCACTTCCCTGGTGCCTATATTTCAGTTATTTCTAGACCGTGGAGGTGAAGGAAGAGGTTTGCTTGAAAGATGTAGGTGAATGAACTCTTGACTTAGATGCTCCTCTTCCCTCAGAAGAATGGGGTACAGGATGTGTCATGAGCTTAAAATTAATTTGTGCGCGTTTGGGGTAAAGAAAAAAGTATAAAGAAAATGAAGATGTTTGCTAGGAAGATGTATGGTTTAATGAGGGAAGGATCATGTTGTGAAAGAGTTATATTGGCATCAACCTTCCCTTTCGTTTTCTGAAGTCTGTTGAAGATTCTTTCTGTTTCTTTTCTCTTCTTCTCTTGCTCTCTCTCTCTCTCTCTCTCTCTCTCTCTCTCTCTCTCTCTCCCTCTCTCTCCCTTTCTCTGTGCGTACTCTTTAACTGTAGCATGCATGACATTTGCCAATCTTGTGTATGGGCTTGGAGGAATGTTTTCCTACAATCTTGCTTAGAGGAACAGG
The DNA here is from genome assembly GCA_028551475.1 of Casuarina equisetifolia. Classification (NCBI taxonomy): domain Eukaryota; kingdom Viridiplantae; phylum Streptophyta; class Magnoliopsida; order Fagales; family Casuarinaceae; genus Casuarina; species Casuarina equisetifolia. The sequence continues at coordinate 9,411,594 of CM052358.1, forward strand.
CATCTCTCTTTCTCGCATCGTTCTTGTAACTATAATGGACATGGCTTTTGCCAATCTTGTGTACAGTCTTCCAGTAACTTTCTCCTACAAGCTCTTAGGAGAACAAAGCTTTGTAGTTGTACAAATAAATCTATTTGTGTATGTTTTGCTTCTTTTTTTTTTTTTTATGATTGGCCACAAAATGTACTTTCTTTGTACATGAAATCCTGGAATGGTTCACTATAATAGTGTCTCAGATTTATTGTTTTTGCATGTTTAATAGGAACTTTTTTCGCACTTGCTAAAATTAGATCTATTCTAATTTTTCCTAAGGATTTGTATAAGTGCGTACAATAATGGCCTATTAATTGGACTAACGAATTTGTTGTTTTGAGGGCAAAGATGGTTCATCCTTATCATCTATCACATAAGTCGAGAATTATCAACTAGTGTTTGGATTTTTTATTAGGATTTGAGTGGTTGCTTAAAAAGTGAAATAAGGGGTGGGGCTTTCAGTGATTAGGAGTACAATAACAGAAGCGGATAATTGGTCAGAATTGTGTTCTTTATGGTGTCTAATCATGTTAAATGCTTTGGACAACTGCATGATCATATTCAAATGCCATGAAACACTGGTTATGATAGGTGCATTTCTACACCTCCTTGGACAGCGTAATAGTTGTAGAATGCAACTGGAGGAATGACTCTTGCCCCTCATTATAACTTACTTTTCATGATGTTTGCATCTTCACAGGTTGACATGGTCATAATCCCAGCAACAACTGGTCAAATGGGCGTTCTTCCTGGCCACGTAGCAACAATTGCAGAGTTGAAACCTGGGATCCTTACAGTGCATGAAGGGAATGATGTGGCAAAGTATTTCATCAGCAGTGGCTTTGCTTTCATCCATGCAAATTCTTTTGCCGATATAATAGCCATTGAGGCTGTTCCTATTGACCAAATTGATCCGAGCCAAGTCCAAAAGGGGCTGGCAGAGTTCACCCAGAAGCTGAGCTCCGCCTCAACCGACTTGGAGAAAGCTGAAGCTCAGATTGGAGTTGATGTGCATAGCGCTCTCAACTCCGCCCTCACAGGCTAGAGCTGTTTTTGCTTTTTGCTTCTTTCAGGCTGCCCACCGACACTTTTGATTTGTTTGCCGGAGCCAATATTTACTCGAGACATTCTGGTTCCTGTGTTTCTGTCTTCAATGTGAAATTGGTGGAAATAATTTCTGAAATCTTCATTTCTGGCATTCAGAAAGTTGGAGCCTCTATTCCCTTTTCCATTCTGAACAGGCACGTCAGCATCCACCGATGAAATCCCGTTTTATGTACGATCTGGCGTGTGATCTGTTCAATCGAAGTCAACTGATCGTAAGCACGTGTCGAAATGGGATTCCTTTGATTAAACAAACATGAAAGAAAGAAAACCACACGATTAGGACACCTTTTGACTTTGGCGAAATAATCAAGGTGAAGATCCGAATAAAATTAATGACAACCACAAGTAAAATAAATAGGAAAAAAGGCGGTAATAATTTGGCAGTGGCATTATTGCAACGTATCGAGGGTGTGAAAGGAGCGTCAGTCCTAGGTCCATCGCAAGCTTTATGGCGTGTCGCGAACTCACCGTAGATGTCACCACTTGCCTACGAGAACGTGCCAGCGCAAACGGCATACGGCAACCGCTTTCGTCTTCTTCGACACACTTTCGACACGCTTCAAGTGCAATAATTGTGTGTACGCTGCGCTGGTGCTCACATGTACGACGCCCGCCCGCCCGCCCGCCCGCCCGATGGGCACGGAGAGCTAGAAAAGATGGCGGCTAAATGGGCGACACGCTCGGTGGGATATGGGTCCGCAGGGTCAAGTACATCACGGGCCCCACTTGGTAACTAGGTGCCAGCACGGCCATGTGTCACCTGGGTCCCACTTTCGTTGGTTTCTGAGTGTTGTGGGTCCCCCTACCTTGTCAGCTCCAAGGGTGCGTTTGGAATTTTACGGACTTAGTTTTCTTTAGTTTAATAAAGATCCGCGCCGTGGGGCCCTCCTATTTGCTGGCTGGACACTGAATTGGCGAAAGCAACCGCTACAGGTGGTCCGACAGGCCTTGAAATCCGACCTACTTGTCATTTTATATTTCGCGATGAAGATTTGATCTCGTTATACTCCAATTATTAAATCAATATAAACATCGAGCATCTCTTAAATACAAAGGAATGGTAAAACTCACTATTGCCCACAATACGTTGGCCTATAATCCAGACACATGCTAACAGTAAAAGGGTGACACATGCTAACAGTAAAAGGAAAGATTCTTCCCTTCTTTAGACATAGATTAATCCCATAAAAGAGCCTAGAAAAAGACAAAGCATCTCGCAATGGAAGAGTTTCAAGAATCTCATCTTCCTCGAACAAGGAAATGGGTGTACGAAATATGTTTTGTTTATTCCTCGACAGGCCTGTATCTACCCAGGTGTGTAGCTTCGACCGTCTTCATGAAGCGTACCCAGTTAACACAGACGGTAAGAAGAAACAGCAAAGTTTGCGTATGTACTGGAAATACCCAACACAAAGGGGCCGAGCTCCTAAAAAGCACTGCGGAAAAAGGAAAAGGACAAAAGACCATAGCTTTTTTTAAAAGGGGTGCACGTACTTCGTCCAACGGATTCAATTCCCACTTGGATACTGCAATAGCTAGTGGACTTAACCAGAATTATTTAATATGGCCGGGATTGCAGCGGGAGCTTGTTTGCTACTCCATGGACCACTGACTCCACTGATTAGATTTATCATCTAAGGATGTGATTGGCGTAGATTGCAGGTGCTTTGTGCTCCGTGAAGTACCTGATTCTGTCAAGTCAAGATGCCCACTCTTTATATGCGCCTCCTGTGCTCCTTCGTCTTCCTCCCCCCCCCACATTCAACGCAGCATTGTGCAGAGCCTCCTCCTCTTTCATCTCTTTTCTGTGTTAGCTATGAGATCAGGCATGTTCCTCGACGTGGGTTGCGAAGATCATTACAACAACGAGCCCCACTTCCTTGAAGCTTGTTTTCTTTGCCGGAAACCGCTTGGTGTCAACAGTGACATCTTCATGTACAGGTTAGCTTGCCCTTTCTTGTTTCTTGTTTTGTTGTCTTAATTTCGTATCAGATCTGTACGTAATTGCTTGGATGCTTATTTGTTTTTTTTTTTTTTTCTGGAAAATTTTGCAGAGGGAACACGCCTTTCTGTAGCAAAGAGTGTAGACAAGAACAGATAGAGATTGATGAGGCCGGTGAGAAGAAAAGCTGGAAACTTTCTTCTTCTTCTTCTTCTTCTTCCTCTACTGCTTCTTCCAATAGAAACATCAGAAAATCAGACACCAGCAGGGACTCTACACCTAACAAAGCTGTACGGAGGGGTACTGTCGTGGTGTCCTAGTTTGTAGAAGGAAGCAGATTACTGTTCCTTCGGTCTTTTTGAAAGAACCTACTTGGAAAGCTGGATCCATAAAACAAGAATCCAATCTTGTAAAGTCATGAAGAGACGGTTGGATGCTCCTGTGAAAAAGAAGCCCACCAGAGAGTTTTATTTCGTTTTCTTTGTTGGATGTTCATAAGGAAGAGCGTCCATGTTAGGTCTAGGCTTGATTTGCGTCATTCTTCTTTCACTTTTGTTCTCTTTTCCTTTTTTTGCTTTCCCCCGCCCATCATGTACCAAAGAGATTTTGTATGATTCATCTTTTATCTGTAATTCTTTGTTCCTCTGGTATCATCGAAGTCCTCAACGCTACCAGGCTTCTTCGAGCATAAGATTGAAGAATAAAAGCCTATGGCATGTGGGGTTTGCCATGCCTTCAAATTTTTCGGGGTCTTAAGCAGAAATAGTGGGTGAGAACTCATATAAAGTAAGAAGCAATACAACAAAAGCCGTGAACGAAAAGTCACCTAGTCAACATGAATTGATTAACTCAAAGCGATTACCAGCCAAGAATCAAGAAAAAAAAAAAGTACAAAAGGTGCCGTTCTGGGCCTTCTTCAAGGACGGTGGACCCTGTACTGCTTACACTAGCCTATAATGCTAGGTCACCTTCCCTAAGAAATTGGATCTATTAGTTTGAACCCGCTGCTGCTCGGTTGATTTACCCTATGGGAACAAACCCAAGATACTGTTGCTACACACGCGTTATGCCATCATAGGAGCCAACAATCTAACGCACGAACGAGTAGCTTTCTGTACAGAAACTTGGAAATGAAGGAATGCTTCCTAATACTCTGGCCTAGGGATAACGATACATCGAAATTCGCATACTTTTTTCATATTTCACATTTCATATTAGATTTTTGTCACCTTGCACACATTGGAAAGAAAATAAGAAATAACAAGTTATAAATAAAATTAACTTAAGTAGAAATAGTACAACGAACTCAACTATTGAACCAAAAGACCTAAACTTGTTAGGATAACGAATTCAATTATGAGAGTAAGTCATAAGAAAACTTTTAAAAATTTAGAATGTAATTGAAAACACAAGAAAACCCAGAAATTGGTTCTCATTTTTAATTTTATTGGGTGAAGTACAGAAGGTGCAGGAAACTGTGTTAAAGATATACATTAAAAAAATATTTTATCTAAGAAACACTAAAAAATAATCCCAACAAAAGAATAAGTTTGGAAAATGATTATGAAATTAGAGTACAATTGCAGCCCATTTCAGTGCCCAACACCCTCCTATGCCGAGGCCCAATACCCACTCCAACGTTTTCAAAAAACTTTCCTTTTGCAGCTCTCCCCAACCGTGTACTGTGCTACATTGCGCCGCCCAGTCCGCCGGTGCCATTTCCCCGTTAAAGCGTAAACGGACCTCTGCAACCACTCCGGCGCCTTCGGATGTCTGTTAAAGTGCGCCGTGTAGTGTGCTGCTCTCTCCAGGTACATTGTCCCGCTCAAACCTTAAACCGTAAAACCTCACTCCCTGCCCCCTTTACTTCTTCATCTGACCCCTATACTTCTCAGAAATTTGATTTTCTGGAACAATTTTTGCCTCTTACCACTTCGAGTTCGGGTGGGTTTGGCAGAATTAATCTAAATGAGCGGCGAAGGATTGCTGTTGGCTTGTCGAAGATAATCAAAGAGCGAAAAGCCTATGTATTGAAGGGATTTTCCCGGAATTTTTGTCCTTTTTTCTTAGTTAAAATAATGAAACTGTTCGGCACTCGTGAAACTGCGTTTGCATTCTTTAAACTCGCGTTTAGAAATGGTTCCGAAGAAACTGTCCGGTCGTGTTGTGTTGCCGCGCATGTTTTAGCAGCAGAGGAGCTTCGGTTCCTCGCGCAGGACGTGGTTTCATGGGTTATTGGGAGAATTGGGGCGCGGAGGAGTGAGGAATTGGTGGAATTCATGTGGACGGGTCACCATGAATACGAGTCGGATTTCTCGGTCCTCAATACATTGATGCGTGGTTTTATCAATGAGGAAATGGGGAAGGAAGCATTGGGGATTTTAGATAGGATGAGGGAGGTGGGATTGCGGCCAAGTTTGTCAGCAATTACAATTCTTTTCAAGTTGTTGCTTAGAGTAGGTGATTATGGTAGTGTATGGAAGTTATTTAGGGATATGGCTCGGATAGGCCCTTACCCTTCTAATTATACATTTAACGTTATGATCTTTGGCTTTTGTAGAAAAGGGTTGGTTACAACTGGGGAGAGTTTGTTACATGTGATGCGCAAATTTCAGTGTGAGCCAGATGTTTTCACTTATAACATTATGATCAATGCATACTGCATAAGGGGATGGACATCAGATGCGCTTAGTTGGATGCGTTTGATGATAGCAAGGGGTTGTAGACCAAGTTATGTGACGTTTAACACACTGTTAAATGCCTTGTGCAAGGAGGGAAGGGTTGTGGAAGCGAGGGAGCTCTTTGATGAAATTCAAGATATGGGTTTCTCTCCTAATACCATAATTTATAACACATTGATGGACGGGCATGTCAAAGCGAGGGACATTGTCCAGGCAAACGTGCTTTACGAAGAAATGAGGAAAAAGGGTATACCTCCTGATGGCATAACCTTTAACATTTTAGTTTCTGGGCATCTCAAGTATGGAAGGGAAGAAGATGCTGACAGGTTATTGAGGGATATCTCTTTATCAGGATTGCTGCCAGATGGTTCACTTTATGATATTTCAATTGCAGGGCTGTGCTGGGCTGGTCGGTTGGATGAAGGCATGGAGCTTTTAGAGGATATGCTTGAAAAAGGCATAACTCCAAGAGTTGTTGCCTTTAACTCAATGATTGCAGCTTACAGCAGGGCAGGTTTAGAAGAGAAGGCCTATGAGACCTATAAAATAATGGCTTGGTTTGATTTAATTCCTTCGTCTTCAACATGTAGTTCTTTGCTTATGGGTTTGGCCCAGAAGGGAAGCTTGCAAGAAGCGAGAGATCTTTTGTGTAAGATGATGGAAAAGGGTTTTGCCATCAATAATGTTGCTTACACAGTGCTTATGGGTGGATATTTCGATAAAGGGGATCTGGAAGGAGCTCAGAGTCTATGGAATGAGATGGCACATAGAGTATCTCCAGATGCCGTTGCCTTTTCGGCCTTTATAGATGGACTTTCTAAGGCAGGTCTGTTGGAGGAGGCATATGATGTTTTCTTAGAAATGTCGAGGAAAGGCCTTGTGCCAAATAATTTTGCATATAATTCTTTGATTCGTGGCTTTTGTAACCAGGGAAAGGTGAATGAAGCGTTGAAATTGGAGAGAGAAATGAGGCAGAAGGGACTTTTTCCAGATATATTTACCTTTAATATGATTATTAATGGATTTTGTAAACTCGGTAGAATGAAGTCAGCAATCGATGCCTTTACGGATATGCAGCGGACTGGGCTGAGTCCAGACATTGTCACATATAACACTTTGATTGGTGGTTTCTGTAAAGCATTTGACATGGTTAGTGCAGATGAATTTGTGGACAAGATGTATGCCAGTGGTTGGGACCCAGATATTACAACATATAATATACGCATTCATGGTTTCTGTAGCAGTCGAAAAATGAATCAAGCTGTGATGATGCTGAATGAGCTTGTTTCAGCAGGTATTGTTCCAAACACTGTAACATACAACACTATGATTAATGGGGTGTGTAGTGATATGCTGGATCGTGCTATGATTATAACTGCAAAACTGCTGAAGACGGCTTTTTTTCCAAACATTGTAACAACCAATGTGTTGTTGTCCCACTTCTGCAAACAGGGAATGCCTGAGAGGACCTTAATGTGGTGTCAGAAGTTGAGGGGCATTTCATTTGATTTTGATGAGATTACATATAAAATAATGGATAGAGCCTACCATAATATACAAGAAGATGTTGAACATGTTAGAGAAACATCTGCAAAGAGCCTGTTTCTTGATTTCTTGATGTACATTACATATGATTACTTGCATAAGACTAGACCAGGAAAACAAAAGCCAGAAACCTCTTAACTAATTGACGGTGGTTCTGGTGAGTCCTGAAAGTTGGCCTAAAGATAGCAGTTCCATTCTTGAGATTACAATATAATACAATCATGAGTATGGTAGGTGCGCTCTTGAGGTAGAAGGGCTCTTAATGAATTGTAATGATGAGAACTCAAAGGACATTAGGAACACCTCTTGGGTTTAGGTGGCTTCAAAGGAGATTGACTGTTCTAGAACTGGTTTAACTTCAGGGTGAAAGGAAATGGAAAGAAAGATGGGAGTAGAGACGGCAAAAAAGACTGGCAACCAGTGATTCTAAAAGAGAGTTGACCTTAGATAGAGCAGGGCAATTGAAAATAATTATCTGAGCAGCCAAAGAGTTTTTGAAGAATAACCTATGCTCAATTAGGTCATGTTGCACTATTGGAGTTTGTGTGTCGTCTCGAACTGGAGGAGCTGATTTGGGCAGCACATCCTGTCTTCTAGAAGGTATGGATTTTGTAGATAAAAGTTTGAGATGGGTTTTGTCTGTTGCTCTTATCACTCATGATAACTTGACGGATTTGCACTACTCTTGTGCCGAATTTCTGTCCTACCAACTTTTAATGGTAGGATAGAGGTCCAATAGTAGTTACAAATTCTGGAAATTTGAGGTTGGTTTCTGGATGGTGCTGAGAAAGAGCTATTACATTTAAGGAACACGGTTGGCATGCAAATTACCCAATCCTGGGAATTGTCTTTCTTCCGAAGCAGAACTTTCACCGATGTGCTTCAGATTCTGGAAAGTTCAACCAGCATGGAGCCACAAACGAATTGGGAAGTCTAACTAGTACACTGGAGCCGAGGGTTTGATTTTCTCCTTTGGCAAGTAGCTTTACTCTAAAAACTACTGCTGGTTATTACTCTAGGTAACATTGCACTTCATGTGTCAATATGTGTCCAGTTCTATGGGAGTTTGTTGTCGAAGCAGTGCATAGAGGCGTTCATGGTGGGTAGCATACAACATTGAATGAACAATTGTGGATGCACTTCAACTTGAAGTTTCATCCAGCTCAAAGGCTGATATTACTAGATTTTTTGGCTCGGCAGAGTATGATGCACTTCATAGTGTATGGCATTTGATTTTTTTTTTCTTTTTTCTTCTTTGTCCGAGCATCTGGTTTCATGGTTTATACTTCTGGGGAAATAGTTTTTGGCATCCTTAATGACTTTTTTGTGGGAATGTGAATACGAATCCGAGCGATCAATACTTTTCCCTTAGTGCACCAGCTATAAGCTAGCACGGTCCACATCATGATTGGGCTTAAATTTCGAATTATATACGACTGTTTTCTTCTGTTCAGTGCCCTGGGAAACTCTTCTAACCACAAGAATGAAAAAGGACCGGGAATCCAATTGCCGTCTTGTTCCCCAGTGTTATGGTAACTTGCTGTTCTCTGATAAGGCTCTACTTGATAAGCTGGTCTTTACTTTCAGCTAAGTATCGCTTATCTCACCTGCAATTGTATCGTCAGGTGCAATTCTCGGAAAGTAACTTTCAGCAAATCATAGGGTGAATAGAAAGGAAACCAAAAATTTTCATAATAAGTCTCATTTGATAACCTGTACACCAAAAAAAAAAAAAAAAGTTAAAAGAGCCAACTTATAACGTTTACCGCATCCCATATGGATTTATGAAACCAAAGAAATTTCCACAAAAATTAATTCACTTTGGCCCTCTGCATGAACAAACGTCTTCTTCTATCTGTACCCTCCACATGCTCTCCAAGTTTTGCCAATTGCGTCATCCGTCTCTTCCATGACTTTGACGGCCCAATCTCATCCGCCTTCTCATCAGAGTCAGCCGTCTCTTTCTCGACGAACTCAAGACTTTTCTCAGAAGGGTTTTCCTTGGTGGATTGTTGGATTATCTGCTTCAATCTCTCTACCACCTCACTCATGGTTGGCCGTTCTTTTGGGTTCTTTACCATACAGTTGTCAGCTAACTTGGCAATTTTCCGAGCTGCACTGCTCGAATACTGGTTTTCCAGTCGAGGGTCAATTATCATACTGAACCTTTTGGTCTCAGCAGGAAACCGTTTCACCCATTCCAGAAGCTTCTGCTCTTCCCTTGGGCGGTTTCTGTCCAAGCATCTCCTGCCGGTGAGAACTTCATACAATACCACACCAAAACTCCACACATCACTCTTACTTGTTAGATGACCAGTCTCAATGTAATCTGGAGCAGCATATCCATGTGTACCTACCACCTGATCAACGAAATTTCACTAATCAGCACCAGAATAATTTTACACTAGAACCTAACTTTTCCTGTAAGCATGCATTATGCACTACTTCAAACAAACTGCATGCAACAATTCTCGAGTTACTAAGGAACATGCAGAAATACATCAGGATCTTCAGAATACATTAAAAATATTGTATTCTAGGAGAAATTTCACATGACAAGACATGTTTCTGTAAGGCATCGGTGTATTCACGGAAACACAATTTCATGGTCTCAAACAACAACATTTTCGCAAGTTTTATACAATTATTGACTCTTCAATTACATAAATTTCAACAATTTCCTGTGGAAGAACGAATGTAGTATGGTCTCTAGTATTATCCAAGAGGATTTTCCTTGATACCAAAAATGCTAGCAAGAACAAGCAGACATAACACTTACAGCGGTTGAAACATGAGTTTGTCCAGCCTCAGGTCCCTCCCTAGCAAGCCCAAAGTCTGACAGTTTAGCTTTAAAATTCTCATCCAGCAACACATTGGAGGCCTTGAAATCTCGGAAAATTACCTTCACCATGAGCACAATTCATTTTAGGTTGGCAATGGTGAATGAATAATGTCGATTGTTCAATATAACATATTGTAGAAGGAGTAGAAGGAGGCATGATGTAGAACTAATTGGACAGTAATGACTGCCACATACCATCTTTGATTGCTTCTTCATGAGCGAGCACATTATTAAACATATCTTATGAAATTTTTCATACAGTAAACTATCTTTCAGAATCAATTACTAAAATTATCAAAGGGTGGTAAATGTTTTGGGATCGGAAAGGCAGTGACTGTTAGAGATGCAGCTATCATCTGCAATCGACCAGAAATGCAACCTGTATGAGTACCAAAGCTACCGAAAAGAGATCTAAACATATGGGTTCTGCGATGTAAAAACTAATTGGTTCAGAGCTTCTGTTACATATGAGCTTCAAGATCATTTTGCAAGCACCAGAGGTTATACATGTCATTTGGGTCACCCTTGTTTTCTTTTTAGAAGGCAGGCTACGACTTAAATGTAGCAAATAGCAATCTATTAAAAGGCATGTATACCCCACGAAATCAAAAGGATAAGAATCTAATAAAGGAAGTCCAATCAACGAGGAAGGGTGCACCATACTGCAAGTGGCATTCACCAGAATTCGGCTTGGCAGATTTTTCCTCTTTATATATGTCAGAAAATATCATCGTACCATCCTCCCCTCCATACTTCTCTTGGGTGCATGTAATGAATTTGACCCAACTTCCACCCCCTTCTCCCTCTTATCCATGTCGGGCACTGACTGCATCTTATGCGTACAAACCCAACATCTAAAAGAACACACACCCTTACACACATACATAGAGTGGCATGAAGCTGCCACATCTACAATGTCAGATAAAAAGATTTGAGTGTTCGAAGGACCAAAGTTATGTTTCAGAAGGGAAAACAAAAATAATTGTCTTGCAGCAGACAATTTGTAAAAAACAACACCAAGGTTATGTTTCAGAGGAGAACCTGGACTTCCAATCCTTCATGCAGATAAGCAAGTCCTTCGGCTGCTCCCAGTATTATCCGTAATCTTGTTTCAAAAGGAAGTGCTGGATATGCCTTGCCGAAAAGATGATCGTCTAAGCTTTTGTTTGGCATATATTCATATACAAGCAATCGCTGGATACCTCTTTCTCCATCAACAGCACAGTACCCTACAAGCTTTACAAGATTTGGGTGCTCCACAACACCAAGAAATTGAACTTCCGCCACCCATTGTTTGTGGCCCTAATTGGAAAGAGAGAATTATAGTCTAATATCAATTAAGGAAGCCAAAATCATTGCAATCACGGTTGAAATGAAGAGAAAATAAGCACAACTATGAAAAGCAAAAAGAATAAAAGAGACAGGAGGTAAGATATTCCATTAAGTTCAAGCAGAGATAGGCTCTTTTGGATTGTTTTTGTGTATGGACAAATAGATGGTTGTTTTTCCTCTTTCTTTTTCTTTTAATTTTTTGAGGAGGAAAATTAAGGAAAGAGGCTTGTCATGCGCATCCACTCATCTCATCACATACTGTCATTGAATTTTCGATGGTCCAAGCCTGCATAACATCTGGATTCCATGATATCATTTTTCAGCTGGCAAGCAAGGATGGGTTCTTTCCATTTTGTTCACTATTGAAATGGTGGCTATATCTGTCTAGTACTTTAAATTATCGCTTTTATGCTCCAGATATGGTCTCTTTCTCTGTGATTCTCCACCAGTGATTTGGGGGCTGAAGATTGTTTCCTTTTTCAGATAGATACTGTTAATCAGCACCTCACTAGGGAGTAAATAATTCTCCACGAAAAGAACGCAGTTTCCTTAAATGGAATTGTAAGAATAAGTTCCTGTATTAATATTTAATTAACATTTAAGAAAAAAGTTCGAGTCTGATCTTAATTACACCTAACTGGTTCTCTCAGAACCATGTATAAGGGAGATAGATATTGGCCAACCATCACTATCCTAACACTTAATTTCAACATTTGAGAAAGTTACAACAGAGCAGATATACTTGGCATACTGAGAGTGGCTAAGATCAAGAATCCAACATTTTTTTAAAAAGTAATCAGAAGAAACCCTCTAGAGCTAAGTGTAGAACTAGACCAATAATTCAACATTATTCTGCAGAGCGTTGATCGTTTATGCTAAGCATGAACATGGTACTATTCTTATACGCTTCAAAAGAATATTCCCACCATGTTCTCCGGCAAAAACACTTAACATTCTTAGAAGTCAAATCTCATACCTGAAAACCACTATTGTTGAGCTTTTTAATGGCAACCACGACTGGATCGCCCTTTCCGTCGGTAGACTTGATTGAACTTTTATAGACGTTTCCGAAGCCGCCTTCACCAATCTTGTTCAGCCTGCTGAAATTATTTGTAGCGTGTTTGAGCTCCGAGTACGAGAAGACGCGTAAATTATGAGCCCTCTCCTCGTATAGTTCCGGTATCCCGCGCACGGAAGACTCCGAGCATGAAGACTTGGCGACCCTTTCCGTTCCTGAATAATCAGGCGTTCTTTCCTCTTTCAACTCAGGCGCTGATCTTCGGTTCCTGCCTCTGGATTTGTCCTTAAAGTAGTAGAAACAATTCATCATACGGAACCAAGAGCAAGTTCCCAAATTAAACGCTATCTTTTTCTACTGCCGTTAGATGCCCCCTGAAAAAGGACTGCAATTGAATAGACAGATGATTGTAAAGCATTAGCATCCTGAACGAATTAAAAATAAGTGTTGGAAAGGTAGAGAAAGAATGAGAGAGAGAGCAAAGGAATTAAAGAGCGATAATCCAAACAAAAGAGAACTTATTTTCAAGAAAAAGAAATTCAAAACCGTGGCAATGGAAGGAAGAAAATATAATATGGAAGAACCCTCTGTAAACGCAAAAGGAAGAGTGCAAATGACACGAAAATGAAGCAGTCAAGGAGGACAAAGAACAGCCAGATAAGCAGTCGGGAAGAAATGAAAGGAAAAAAAACGGAGCAGAGATTACCTGAGAGAAGAAGAATACGGAAACTGATACAAACCCAGCTGGGAATTCAAGAAAACTTATGAACCTTGCAAACACTACGGCGGAAGATGCAAATGGAAATTAAAGTTCAGGGAAGTCAAAGGTGACCCAGATGAGAAGACAAAAGCAAAACTACGAAACGCAAGCAAAACATGAGAATTAAGAGGGACGAAGTCTAGAAACTGAGTACCTTTGTTGAATGAAATAAAAGCAAACAGAAAGGCAGGAAACGGAGATGGTGACCAAAGGTCTTATCTATGGATTTGATTCCCTATGGAATTAGGGAAGAGTTTCCATGAATTTATTTTCTTGCCTCTCTCTCTCTCTCTCTCTCTCTCAATAAATATACACACGTCAGAAAACCAAACGGACAATGGCTTGAGCTCTCCCCAAGTTCCGTTTTGATTGCGCACGGGATTGGGGTCGAAGGTGGACTAAGAACAGAAAAGAATTTTCAGTCAGAGAATTCAACGTAGAAATAGAAATTCAACGTAAGTTGGTTTTTCCTGCTCAGACCGACGCAAGTTTCCAGACAAAACTCAATTCTGCTAGCAAGAGGGACGACCTTTTGTAATTATCCGTTTCTTTGTTTATTCATTCTGTTCCCGGGTAAGAAATTCCACTTTCAGCACGGGTGCAGAACAGTGAAGACATTAATAGCAAGTGGTCAGTTCCTGCTCGGTCAAGCAACGCGTTATGACGGTTGACAAAGCCATCTTCTCATATGACCGCAGTTTTCCACCCAGAAATCCTTTATCCGATAGTTGTTTGTCGTGTCTGGTTCAATCTCTTTCACCTATGGTGATTGCTCAGCTGTTTCTTAAGATCGTGTCTTCTGCTCGACTAGCCATGAATAGACCGACGCATGATACCTTAACTTTTTTGCACCATGTCTAATTTATGCAATAGAGCGAGTATCAGATCAAGAAATCAATACCATTTTAACTTATTACTGAAATAAGAAGTGATTTGCTTCTTATTCGATTTTTCTTGTGTATTTAAGGACAATACTCAATGAATTAGAACCTTCGGAAATGGTTTATTTTATGGAAAAGTGGTAAAAGGTCCTTTGACATGACGCTTTGATGAAAAGGTCCTGGGAACAAAAAGTTAAGAAGCCTACACCAGGAAGGCAACGAATCTGTCAACATTGACGATTCCCTCTCATTCAGGAACTGAGATATCAGGGTTGGTTGGCATCATCCCTGATGAAAATTGGAGCTATGATTCCCACGTCAACGTTACACGAAGGACATGTTTTCAAAAAGAAAGGTCGAGTACGGCTCACCTGCCATATTAACGGCTTAACATTTCATTATAAATTAATGTTTCCTCGGCCTTTCTGACCTCTAATGGTGAGGCAGGTGTCTGTTAAATGCTGAGTTGTATTGTATTATTTTAAGGAAGTCTGGGGGTGTGATAAGTTGTGTCCTTTTCTAGAACAGAAATAACCATGGGAAGCAAAAACTGCTAAAAAAACTTTAGGATGAGACAGCCTAAACTTCTTATGGAATAATAAAGTTTTATACTTTAAAAAAAATATTTCTAATGTATCTTATAAATTTAGACTCATATTTTTTAGAGGTAAATTTTAATATTTATATGATATTAGAACCAATCCTTTCTACGTGTGTCACAATCCAATTTTACAAATGAGTTTGAGTTTGAATTACATGAGAGAAAACATGGATTTCTAATACCTTGTGACCAAATCTATCAACATTTCCATCTTAATATAATTAACTATATACCAACATCAAATGGGAACTCTCAACTTTGAGCTTTGGGTGGTTACAAGTCCTTATCTACGTTCTCCCATGGTGGTATTATTTTTTGAAGACTTGTAATCAAGTTATCCCTATCAAACAGGGATTTTTAATACTTTCTGATCACATCTATCAACTTCTGTTTCTTTGTGTAATTAACTAATCACCACCATCAAATGGGAACTCTCCATTTCACGCTTTGCCAAGTTAGAAATCCTAGTTACATTCTCCCATGGCGATTTTATTGTTGAAGACTTGTGATCAAAGTTATCCCCGTCCTAAGCTAATCTTTATTGTCATCAAGGCGTAAAGTTCTACCACTAGGGCGGAGGCCCTAGCTCAGTAGCGTTCTCTGAGCCAAATCCTGATTGACAATCCCACTGGTCTTACGTTCAAATCTTCCGTCTCCTATCCCCTGTCCCCCATCCCCTCCCCGAGTGCGTGAGTCTAAAAAAAAAAAAAAAAAGTAAAAAAAGTAAAGTTCTACCACCAAGATCAAGACGCAATTAAGAATTTGTTGGATATGCACGAGCTTGGAATAATTTTGACTGACCGTACACGTCCATTTCAAGATCCCATGGACGAAGGGCAGGACGGGCTATGCTGGAGCATGCAGTAAATGGGCTAAGGAGAAGTTTATGCTAAATAAAGGACCAAACTTCGATAACCAAACAGCTATGTTTTAGTACATCCATCACTTAAGTCGAGACTCTACCATTGGCAATTAAATATTTTATATATTTTATTTGTTATAAAAAAGATTCTTAAGTAGTATCTAGACAATGTAAATTATTATTATTATTATTATTATTTAGTTAAATGAAGGAGATTAGGTGATTTAAATGCAAGACCTAAAGTAATTAGTTTGGGTTTAGATGGTTTAAGGATTTATTATATTGTTTTTAACATATCTTTTTACTTTATTTGTAAATATACGATTTTTATGTAATATTTGTGTACAAGCAAGTGGGTGCATACTTTAACTCGACTTTTACTATTATGTTAAAATATATTCTTATTATAGGTCAACTCAATAATAAATATATTTTTGTTCTTTATAAAAACAAGTCTAGACAATATTTAAGCAACTTTATACTTTATTATATTGTTTTTAGGATAAATCAATTAAAATAAGATATAACTATTTCGAGATTCTAAGACCTACCACCCACAAATGATATAAATATAAACATCTCTTGTCAATGAGTGACAAAAAATTTATTGTGCTGGAAACTAAAACATGCACAAGGAATACTGCACTTGGAAGAAGCAGGAGACTACAAGATTAGCAGCTCACTTACCATGTAGTAGGTGTCAGAGAGGCATGTCGTCAAGTGAATCTAAGCTAATTAATGAAACAAAAGTGAATACGCTAATAAAAAACTAGTAATATAAGAATATTACATGCCTTTGTCCCCCCAACATGTCTCATTTGAATAGGCATCTAGCAATATAAGAATACTAAATCTTCTGCAAGTGCACACTTCTCTTTGTTCTCAGTGTTCTTTATTGTTATACCGCCAGATGCCGAGGTATTGATGTCATACACTTGATATCATCATCCTGGTTGTCCTTTTTTTTTTTTTTTGGTGTAAAGCATACTGTATTTCAAATGGTACTATATTAATTGTCACGAGGGAGTTGGAGGAATCTTATTGCGCAATTCTAGGTTCTAACAATAATTTTTCCAACTTACCTAAAGTACATGTTTGATTCAAAAAAGTGTATAAAAATCTTTGCACTAGCCCATAAAAACCAATGCTTTTGGATCTAGAGCTTGCAACACTCGAAATTCTTACCCTTTCGTGCACTGTCCTTTAATTGAGCAAATCAATAGATAGATAAATACATACTTATATATACGCCATTAACTTTGGATTGAAACTGATTATATATAAAGAAAGAGGTGGTTTTGCTAGTTTTAGAGGTAATCATTTTTTTTTCCAGGAGAATTTATTAGCAATGAACGTAGAAATTTGTTGATCTCAGACAAATTTCCCGGTGTTCACTCTTTTGGTAAACTTTTCATTTGGATATGCTTTAGGGGATCAAGAATAAAAGCAGTATGGAAGTCTTAAATTGCAATCTAGATTTAGCAATCCAAGAGTTTCAATGATCTCAACGTCTGAGACAACAACACATGAACCCATGAACTTTTGTTGGGGTTTGCACACTCTTCGACACCATCCTATGTTAAACTTTCGCATTTCGATGTACATAGGTTTCCAGGCAACGTACTCGTTCAACAGCTGAAGAAGTGCCTCCGCTTATGCAGCAGGCCGTGTGACAAACTCTGCATGAAAAGAAACAAGAGAAAAGGCTTCTCTGATTTACAATTAAAGCTCAAACCAAGCCCTAATGTAAGGATATTCAATAACTGTTACAGTCTGCACTAATTGTACTAAAAAGTTTAAGTCTTGGCTACTTATGAATTGTTTTATTTGAATATTGTCCAATATAAGGGCTACATTTATAGAACATAAGAGCTAATTTATTTAAGAAAAATAACATATACACAATAATTATAATATATTGAGCCTTATTTTAAGACTCGATGTTATTTTATTTTATTTTTAAATATTATAATTCATATATTCAAACTTACGCACACACACGTAGGCGTCAAACCCATACCTCACAATTAAAATCCTCACTAACTCACTACTGAACTACTTGATTAAGTGACAATAAGATCCAATACGACAACATGATAAGTATGATTTCCATACAGTAATACACTTTTTTTTGTGGTTCAAAATTGAGACTTAAGTTTATAATTCACAGCTATTATGCCAAAAGACTTAAGTTTATTAACTGGCTATAAATCTTTTAATTTGAATGCCATCTAAAACCTGAATCTTCATAAGCTAAACCTGCCACATATGCTTATCAGCTGGAAACAGAAACATGCAATTCATTCACAGGTAGAACGGTTTTCAAATTGTTAAGAGGGAAAGAGAGACACAGCAGAAAAAGAAAGACACAATTTGGAGATGTACAATAACCAATAGGTCGGGCCTTATTCCGTAGCCCAGAGCAAGACTACATCCAAGCCCAGAGAAAACAGACAATAGAAAATGAGCCAGAGAAGGCGTTACCAGCCCAAGAACATCGTTTTGGATTTGCCTGAAGAATCTGATCGTACAACATTAGCCCTTTTAACGTTCTCGGAAAATGGAGATACTACGTGGTCCGTCAAAAGTTCTCCATTGCCTTTTCAGTTCTCTTGAATTGTTTGGCTGAAAAAGAGAGAATAAGTGAACATAAAGAGGGAGTGGAAAAGCAAGTCATCGACAATAGTGGAGGCGATAGAACACAAAGCGGGTTTACCTTTATCCACTCCAATGGCTTTGGCTAGCACTTAATATTTATATTCCTTTCTTTATTGGTCACCTTGATGGCGAAGGCTTCGGTTGTCATTGGAACGATTAACAATCCTGCTGCAAACTATTGAGGCCCAATATGCTTAGCCTGGCATTTTTAGCTTCCCTAAATCTAATGTTTAAGCTTCACAAAGGAGAAATTCCTCTGTTACTATCCTAGAGATTAAAATAGTGGCTGCTCTGAGAATCTTTGCTTTCACACCAATCCTTCCAATAATGTCTTCTTTGACCACATCGTAAAGCAACAATATCTGTGCAGTACAATATACGCCTCTGTAGTTCCCCGGCACAAACGTGATGTTCTCATGCAAACATAGGGCATTTTTCCAAACTCTCTTGTTGCATATAAAATCTTAAATTTAACCTCTAAACCTTGCAAACTTTATAAAACAACTAGACACTTATGAATCACTTATACACAATTTATGAATCACTTATGCTCTTAACACGTACAAAAAAAGATGTCATGAGATCGAATTTTAAGGCAAGTTTTTTTTTTTTTTTTAAATGACAGTATCTTGACAAATTATGCATAATAACCATCTATTAGATAAATATTGAATACAAGGTAAAAGTCTAACTCTTATGAAATAATAAGATACATACATATTAAGTTGTCATGCAAAATATATAAAAAAAAAAACAAAATCATATACAAATTTGTTAATTAAAAAAAATAATATTGTGGGAGATTTTATAAAATAAGTATTTTACTTAGTAGAAATTATAGAAAAATAAATAAGATTAGATACGTTCCTTGTACAGATTTCTAAGAATAGACAGCTGTTTTTCTTCTAAAAGCCTAATCCTCCAAGCATAAAATGAAATCAACGTTTCATATAACAATTCAGTGTAACTGATTGCATTTAAAGAATTAATTTAATATCATTGGGAAAGTCACCGGATTTTTGACAAAACAGGAAACTAGTTGGTTGTTGTTTTAAATATAAAACAAAAAATGGTGTATGTGGTGAGCCGATACAGCTCGTGGTTTATGGTTTAAAATGGTACATTTGGCTTTTTGCCTAACTATAGAAAATTCTGTATCAGTTAGTGAGAAGCCTTAATTGCGGTAAATCTCCTTTCCATTTCACAAAGTATAAAAAAAAAAAAAAAAAAAAGCCTGCGTTTTTTTTTAATGAACCGCGCACACGTAGCACGCGCGAAGGAGGAGGAGGAGGAGGAGGAGGAGGAGGAGGAGGAGGATTAGGTGGGTGGCACGGTAAAAGTTAAAAAAGAAAAAAGAAAAAAGAAAAAAGAAAAAAGAAAAAAGAAAAAAGAAAAAAGAAAAAAGAAAAAAGAAAAAAGAAAAAAGAAAAAAGAAAAAGCAAATAAGAAAGAGCGAGAAGGGCTCTGAGATCTCCTAAAAAACCTGGTCAGTTTGTTAGCATGCCACGCCCCCGAAACTCTCCTTTTCCAAACAGTGAAACAAAACTTGCTTCTTTTTTCTTTTGGGGGGTTTTTTTTTTTTTTTAAAATTTTATTTTATTTACGGAATTACCCTAACTATTTCCTTATTTCTCTCCCGATTCTCTCTGTTTTCTCTTTTATCTCTCTCTCTCTCTCTCTCTCTCTCTCTCTCTCTCTCTCTCTCTTTCTTTTTCTCTCTCGCTGGCTGTCTGTATTTCACCGTCTCTGATGACCGTCCAATAAACCCTAACATCCTCTACACTCTCACTGCGCAGGTGGTTTCGGCTATCTGTCTCTGTGTGCGTGCGTTTGTGTTTGTGTTTGTGTCGGTGTGATTATTGTGTTTCTGTTTTGGCTTCGTTTGTTTTTTTGGAGTGAGGTGGCGGTATTGATCAGCTTGGATCTTGTTTGGCTGCAGAGAAACTTGTGAGGGAAGGAGAACCCAAAGGCAAGGGAATCTAAGGGCTGGAATATATGTCCTACAATCAATCAAGGTCGGACAAGAGCGATTCCACACAATACCGGAAATCCGAAAGGCGATCCACCGGCTCCAATCAGCAGCGGGGATCCTCAGGTGCTTACGGTAAGGGCGGCGGGCCCGCCCTTTCTCCGTCCAACGCGTATTCCGGCAGCAACCGCAGCAGGTCAGGATTTCTAGGGTTTCTGATTTCCAATCTGTTAGCTTTGCTTTTGGATTTCCTGGGTTTGCGGAACTTAGGGTTTTGATGCTTGTTCTGTGGTGGATGGGGGAATTACGGTTTGGTTTTCTTCTTCTGTTTCCCTTCCTTTTGATTTGTGGTTTTCTGGTTCTAGTTACAAGAAGAATAACACTAATGCACAAGGAGGAGGGCAGTCTAGGTCGGCCGTCCCCAATGTGAATACGTCTTCAGTGGAGTCTAACAACGGGCCGACTCCGCGGAGTTCTGCTCTACAGAATGGTTCCCATGTGCAGCCTCCGTTACATGGTATGATTGTTTTACTAATCCGTTTAATCATAAGGCATAAAAAAAAAAAAAAAGTTGTCTTTTTGTGTTTTTGTCTTGTGAACTTTGTTGCATAATCTTGATGGATTTTTAATGCAATTGAAGGAATAACTCATTGGTTTTTGTGATAGATATTGCCTATTTGATTGGGTTGGAGTGTCTTCTATTTTTGATCTGGGATTTTGTTCTTATGCGATGTGGTAGGACCATCTGATATGCCGGCTGCCAAACCAGCCGAGTCTTCGGTTCCTCATAGAAGCAACCGAACTGTTCCGAAAGCTCCAACTTCTCAGGCTTCCTCCGTGAGCTCAGAAATGGCAGCTCCCAGAACACCAACAAAAGGTATTGCTATGTGCTCTTGATATTGTTCTACTGTGGATGTAGTATACCAATTTTGCTATGATGTGGAGACTGTCAATGTTAATTTATCCTGAGATTTACTTGTAGCTATTGAATTCCACCACTAATGCTCTTCTCTTAATGGTTTTCTATGGAGCAGCCCCCGGAGATGCATCTAATGCGTTCTCCTTTCAGTTTGGGTCCCTAAGTCCTGGTATCATGAATGGGATGCAGGTGTGCTTATGCTATCTCATTCGCTAAATGCCAGTTAGTTCTTTCTCCACACAATGGTGCTAGGCATTTTTCTCTCCTTACTCAATTGAGTTAAATGATTGTTTTGATTTTGGTATCTGTAGGTTCCTGCTCGAACAAGCTCAGCACCCCCAAATTTGGATGAGCAGAAACGGGACCAGGTTTGTTTAGTTCTTTCGAGTGGTATCTTCTGGTCTGCTTGTCTGTTAAAAGTCCAACACTTATTGATTGTGTCTGCTGTCATTCCTTCTGTTGATTGTTTTCATTGATATTGAACTTTGCATAATGTGCCATTGAAACTTAGGAAAATTCTCTATGTATGTAGGATAATTCAGACACACAGTTTGGGATGTAGGAAATCTTATTATTCCTGACCCTTTTTACCCCAAGGATTTAAGAAACCTGTATTTGCTATATGCAGGCACGCCATGATTCTTATCGATCTGCTCCTTCAATGCCTACTCCTGCTGCACCTAAGCAGCAGTTACCAAGGAAGGATATGAGTGCTGTTAACCAATCTAACACTGGGGAGGCTCAACTGGTGCCCAAAGCCAAAAGGGATGCACCAGCACCCCCAACACACACAGTAGGCCAACAACAGAAGCCTTCTGGTGTTCCCATGAGTGGGATGTCCATGTCAATGCCTTTTATCCAACCACAGGTTCCCGTGCCATTTGGTGGCTCCAACCAGCAGCTTCAATCTCAGGGTATGACGGCTGCTGCATCTCTTCAAATGCAGTTGCCTGTTCCTTTGGGGATGGGAAATCCACAAGTGCAACAACCTTTGTTTGTTCACCCTCATATGCAGACTCCAGGAATTATTCATCAAGGCCAGGGTCTGGGTTTCCCCTCTCAAATGGGTCCTCAGTTGCCACCTCAGATGGGCAATATGGGGATCACCATGTCTCAGCAGTACCAACAGCAGCAGGGAGGAAAATTTGGTGGTGTGCCTAAAACCCCCGTCAAGATTACTCATCCAGATACTCGTGAAGAGCTGAGGCTTGATAAACGGACTGATTCTTATACAGATAGTGGGTCTTCTGGTCCTTGGTCCCACCATTATGCGCCTCCTCAATCCCAGCCTATTCCATCATATGCACCTTCTCATCCTATTAGCTTTTATCCTCCCAATTCTTTCAATCCTAGTTCCATGTATTATCAACCTCAGAGTTCTGTTTCTTTAACAAGTAGCCAGATGGCACCCAATCCCCAAGCACCAAGATTTAACTATGGTGGTCAGGGTCCCCCCAACATGGCATTCATGAGTCCTGCTCATAACATTTTACCTGTGAATAAGACTGGGAACCAATTGCGTGGTGTGGCAGATCTGCCAAATGTGGAACATTCCCGTGAGGTACATAGTATTCTCTCCTCAGCTCCATCAACTGTGCATGTTACAGTTAAGCCTAGTGCTACCTCAGTTGGAGAAAAGATTGCAGAGTCAATGCGGCCAAATAGCTCACATGGTTTTGAAAAGGGTGAATCTCCCAAACCTGTGAGGGCATCTGGGGAAGCTGGTTCATCACAACTTCAAAAGGAGTCTGAGATTTTCCCAGAAAGCTCTTTGCTACCTTCTAAACCTACTTCTGACTCTGTGGCCTCCAAGTTGTTGCCAGTGGAAACTGACCAGCTTACTGCTGTTGGTTCTTCTGATGGATTGGTTACTAATCCATTATCTTCTCCTTTGGTTTCATCTGAGGAATCTGTAGTAGTTGTGCATAATGGTGAGGGCAGAAAGAGGGAAAACCTTGGTAGATCAAACTCTATTAAAGAACATCAGAAAAAGCCTGGCAAGAAAGGAAATCTCCAGTCACAACATCAGGTATTTCTGTGCTGTGTTTCCTTATTGTTCAATTATTTTCCAATTATTCAAGTCCTTTATTTCTTATGGAAGAAAATGACACCTTTCTACAGGTTGGTAGCCAATCTACATCAACCTCAAATATGCATTATCAGGCTGTAGAGCATGGTACATCCTCTGAAAGAGGAGTTTCTGGAGTTGAAGAAGCTAAACCAGTTCTTGATACACCAACAGTTGGTGAAGATGTTTCATCATCCTTGCAATCACAGTCAACAGTTGGTGCTGCTGCTGATACTTCTGAATTGAAGGTTGGAAGTGTTAGAGAAGGCATTGCCACTGTCTCATCTGAAATTTCTGCTCCCGGAATCATAGTTGATAACTCTGAGAGTGTGTGCCGAGCCAAGCTGGATGAATCATCTTTTCAGGATAAAGAATTGCTACATGAAACTGTTGGAAAGGATGAACAAGGGGAAGGTGGATTGCCTGAAGGGTTCAAACAAGATATTAGCAATAATGATATTTCATCGGAGCTAATTTCATTAAAATCCTCAGAATGTGTTGAACATACCGAGGACAAGCAATCTGGACAGGATTCTCAGCTGAAGGAAATAACATGTGAAGGGGTTCTAACTTCAGAGACTGGAGAGAGAGGGGTGTATGAACTTGCGGGGTGTTGTGCAGCAACAGACGAGACAACTGGTTTACCAGATGGTGAAAGCTGTAATGGTGGGAAGACCTCAGCTGCAGATGCTGCTTCAGGAAGTGATAGCATGCATTGTACTGAAGTTGTTACAATTTCTTCAATATCAGATCAGCAATCTTCTACTATTCTAACCCCTAATCTTCTGGAAGCAACTTTGAAGCCAGAAGGGGAAGGTGCTGAAGAGAACATGGGCGGCAGTGTGGTCTCTTTGGCATCAGCTTCGAAGGATAAGCCAAGCCTTGATCCGAGTAAGGCAAAGAGTACTGCTAAAGGAAAGAAGAAGATGAAAGAAATTCTTCAGAAAGCTGATGCTGCTGGGACTACTTCTGATCTTTATAATGCGTATAAGGGCCCAGAGGAAAAGAAAGAAACTATCATGTCTGTGCTAAGCACTGAGAGCACATCTGATGATGTGAGTGTGAAGCATCCACATGCTGATGCTGTTGAAATAGATTCTATACCAGGTGATAAAGGTGGGATGAGTAAAACGGAGCCTGATGATTGGGAAGATGCTGCTGACATATCTACACCAAAATTAGAAGTTTCAGATAGGGGACAACAGGTTCATGGAAAATTGGATAATCATGAAAAAGAAGAGGTAATCACAGGCAAAAAATATTCCAGAGATTTCCTCTTGAAATTTGCAGAGCAATATAATGAGCTTCCACAAGGTTTCGAGATTACATCTGATGCTGAGGCTTTGATGAACACTAATTTCAGTATCTCTCAACATTTTGAACGTGATTCATACCCTAGTCCTGGGAGAATAATAGACAGGCCAAGTGGGGGATCTCGAATAGACCGTCGTGGTAGTGGGGTGGTTGAAGAAGACAGGTGGAGTAAACTGCCTGGTAATTTCAGTGGAACTCGTCTGGATCTTGGGCACGGAGGCAGTGTAGCAGGTTTCCGACCGGCCCCAGGTGGCAATTATGGCGTCCTCAGGAATCCACGTGGACAGACACCTATGCAGTATTCTGGAGGAATCCTCTTGGGGCCATCTGTGGGTTCTCAGGGGGGAATGGCTAGAAATAGCCCTGATTCTGAGAGGTGGCTGCGTGCTACTAATATACAAAAGGGTTTAATTCCTTCTCCCAATACACCGTTACAGACTATGCACAGAGCTAAGAATAAATATGAAGTGGGTAAAGTGACAGATGAGGAACAGGCAAAGCAAAGGCAATTGAAAGCAATTCTAAACAAGCTTACTCCACAGAACTTTGACAAGCTTTTTGAGCAAGTGAAAGCAGTTAACATTGACAATGCTGGCACACTGAATGGTGTCATCTCACAAATCTTTGACAAAGCTCTAATGGAGCCTACTTTCTGTGAGATGTATGCTGATTTCTGTTGCCATCTTGCTGTGGAGTTGCCTGGTTTTGATGAAGATAATGAGAAGATAACTTTTAAGAGAGTGCTTCTTAACAAGTGCCAGGAGGAATTTGAGAGGGGAGAAAGGGAGCAGGAGGAGGCGGATAAAGCAGATGAAGAGGGTGAGATCAAACAGAATGCAGAAGAAAGAGAAGAAAAGAGAATCAAGGCCAGAAGACGAATGTTGGGAAACATTAGATTAATTGGAGAGTTATACAAGAAGAGAATGTTAACTGAGCGAATAATGCATGCATGCATACAGAAATTGCTGGGTACTCATAAGGATCCTGATGAAGAAGATCTTGAAGCTTTGTGCAAATTGATGAGTACTATTGGTGAGATGATTGACCATCCAAAAGCTAAGGAGCATATAGATGCATATTTTGACAGAATGAAGATATTTTCCAATAATATGAATTTCTCTTCTAGGGTAAGGTTCATGTTGAAGGATGCAATTGATTTGAGGAAGAATAAATGGCAACAGAGAAGGAAAGTTGAAGGGCCAAAAAAGATTGAGGAAGTGCACAGAGATGCTGCTCAAGAGCGACAGGCACAAGCTAGCAGGTTGGCTCGTGCTCCTAGCATAAACCAGTCATCAAGAAGGGCTCCTATGGATTTTGGTTCAAGAGGGTCAACAATGTTATCTTCCCCAAATGCACAGTCAGGTGGTTACCGAGGAATGCCTGCACAGGTTCGTGGATATGGCCATCAGGATGTTCGGATGGAGGAAAGACCGTCTTATGAGGCCAGAACATCATCCATGCCCTTGCCGCAAAGACCTGTTGGTGATGATTCTATTACTCTTGGACCTCAAGGTGGTCTTGGGAGAGGAATGTCAATTAGGGGACCAACAGCAATGTCAAGTGTTCCTGCACCTGATGTACCTTCTGTTGCTGCAGACTCCAGAAGAATGGCACATGGTTTGAATGGTTATGGTGCTGTATCAGATAGGACAACAACTAGTGTGATGGGGGATGTCATGCCACGACATACTACTGATAGGACTGCATCTTCAGCTGCTTATGATGAATTAGGTTCTCAAGAGCGTAATGTGAATTTAGGTAACAGAGACCTGAGGAATTCAGATCGGAGTTTTGAGAGATCTCTTGCAACTTCATCACGTACACAAGGACAGGGAACAGTTGTTTCCCACAATGCGCCCATGGAAAAGGTGTTGCATGAAGACAAGCTTCGGGATATGTCCCTGGCGGCAATTAAAGAGTTTTATAGGTATCATAATCTCTTTTGTTCATATTCATTGTCCTGTTCTTCTTCTCCATATTATGGTATCGAATTTTGCATCATCTACATGCGAGTGTATGGGCTCTCACATGAAAACTACAATTTATTCATCTAATATGATATCCAGGGAGGGAACTAATGTTATTTTGGCTAAAATGGGAAGTGAGGCTAAGCGGTGAATGTGTAAAAGAAAATTTACCGTGTGAATTTTATCTCTCATTATCTTATATTGCTTGATTCAGTTAATGAAAAGTGTGCTCTTAAACTTTACCTTCCATATGCACAGGTTATTTATTGAGAGTTGTTATGTGGAAGTAGTGCACTTTATAGGGTTCTTGTCGGATTTGGACCTCAGGAATCGGAAATAATAAAAAAAAAAGCAGTCTTGGAAGTTGTAGTTACTGTTGCTTATTTCAGATCTTCTATTTTATTACTGTTTTAAGAAGGCGTGGTACTTGTATGGAAATAACTGCTTATTCTGACTTATTTTTGCATTTTGTCCCATTCCAAAACAAATTATGGAATGTGATATTTAGAATATAGGCCTTATAAAACCTGTGATTTGGTAATTCGCTTCTCTCATGAATTGTAATGTGGAATTTCACTGACTCTGCTTCCTGTTTCACCGGCATCTTTTTATCAATTAGTTTTAGGGGGAATTTTTTTGGCTTGTGGTGAGGTGAAGCAACTTTCAACATGTAGATGAATTAAGTATTAGTCTCTTTTAATGTCTCTGGTGAGGGAATCGGGTGAAACTCGTTAAATAATCCATTGTGTTAAAAGTTTAAAGTGATTGGAAATGAATTGTTGGTAACATTTTTCATTTTTTGGGGGGACTCAAACTCCTCTTAAACAATTGACATAGAATACATGAAATCTTTTAATGAGATAGGAAGCGAACTATAAAATCAAATTAAATATTTAGATCTGTGGTCTGATTAAGTTGACCAATCCCAAAAATTTAAGGTGACAGAAGAATGTACACTTTCAACTCCTTTAAATATTCCAACAGAATTTTAATTTGAACTATCTCTATTGGATTGCACTAGCTTGACCAAGGTTTTTGGAATCCATCTGTGAAGAGTCAATATATTTCTCTATTACTGGTATTTTCACCATTTATTTAGTGGTGGCCATAATTTTGTGACTAGGTGAGGTTTTCCTTCTGATGGTAGCATGGTGATGGTAATCCTTGTTGGATTTTTTTGAAATGATTTCTGGGACATCTAAATCATTTACTTAATAAATTATTGTACTTGTTCAAGAATGGATGTATAGTAATTATAGTTGTTCGAGAATTAGGCTGTTGGCAAAAGGCGAGGTCATTTATAACTTTCAAGGAGGACATTTGATATACAAGAGTAAACGTGATGATTTTTTCTTCATGAAAGGGTGTATGGAATAGTCCTTGGACAAGACCGAACAAATAGGATGCTAAGCCTTCTCTGCCTGTGTCTGAGAACGCTCTTTCTGCTTTAAAGTTGTTGGGGTTGTACGAATCTTGTCATCTTAACAGTTCTTTGAGATAATGATTTGGGTAATACATCTTGACCTCAGCCAAGATACAGCATGGAAGGCCAGTGAGCCAGCTAACTTTCCTTGTAAGGTGCTTGTGTGATCTAATTCTACAGTGAGTTTGTCAATTTATTGGCTGAAGGTTTGAGCTGATTTTGTCTGTGTATGTATTTCTAGGTATCTACCTGCATTGTATGTGTAGTTTTTGGCAGTTGGGGTGGTTGTGATATCTGATTTTGTCAATAATAACAATATAGATGCCATAATTGTTTCTCGATATACTAAATGAAGGTTATTTAATTTCAGTGCTAGAGATGAGAAAGAAGTCGAGTTGTGCATTAAAGATCTACATTCACCAGGCTTCCATCCTTCGATGGTATCCCTATGGGTCACTGACTCCTTTGAGAGAAAGGACATGGAACGGGATCTTTTGGCGAAGTTACTAGTGAACCTTACGAAGTCGCAGGATGGTGTCCTGACTCAATCCCAGCTCAGCAAAGGGTAAAAGATATTTAACGATCGATATCTTACCCACTGTTATTGTTATATTGTGGAAGTATGAATTAGATGTATTGTTTTATTTACCTATTGCTGCTTCCCTTCATGTGGGCAGGTTTGAATCTGTTCTGGCTACATTGGAGGATGCTGTGAATGATGCTCCAAGAGCAGCAGAGTTTCTTGGTCGAATCTTTGCCAAAGTCATTACAGAAAATGTGATTCCTGTGGGAGAAATTGGGATGTTAATACGTAATGGAGGAGAGGAGCCAGGTCATCTTGTAGAGATTGGGCTTGCAGCCGAGGTTCTTGGATGCGCCTTGGAGAACGTAAAATCAGACAAGGGGGATGAAGTCTTAAGTGATATGCGTAGAGGCTCCAAATTGCATTTGGAGGATTTTCGGCCTCGAGATCCTAACAGATCAAGAAAATTAGAAAAATTTATTTAGAGGATATTGGTGCTCATTGTATCTTGTTAGGAAGAGAAAGAAAAATACTGTTAGTGTTCTTAGGGTACTTATTAATTTGCGAAAAAAAATATTTTTCTATGGGTGGGTAGGGATTTATATATTGGGCTTTCTTCTCCATGTCTTAATATTATTCATCAAATGTTAACTGCAATTATGAAAGGTTCAATTGAGCATCACAAGTTTAGGTCTCCAATTCAGTTTTTGGGTTCAGTGTGTCAATCCGGTCATACTATTGCTGCCGCTTTGTGGATGGTGTTATATTAAGCGTCGGGCATACTAGTCCTTTCATGCTACGGATGATACGAGGGATCTGAGAAATCAGTTTCTCAGATGTCAGCCGATATGTGAAAGGAGATTAAGAAATTTCCTGCCTGAAAATGTTACACAGAAATGGTTACAGAGGAAGTTTAGACATGCCTAGGTGATCAAAGTAAAACGTCTAATCATGTAGATTACGTCATAATTTATGTTACAGAAGGTTACGACCCGTGAGATTCGACTTAGAACTCAAGTTAGGATGGAGAATGTCAACACAACAGATTCCAAGTGCCAGAATTCGACTAGATATTTGTGCCGATTTGGTGGCATATTCAGTAGCGGATGCCGCCTAAAGTATTTCCGGAGATTCTCTTCTAGTTGGCCACATTCCCTTTAATTGTTCAATGAGCATCTACCGTTGGGGACCAGACGCATAGAAAAATTCCTTCCGGTGAAGACCATTGTCCTGCTGATTTTAGGCATGCGACCTCTGCAGCTTGACGCTAAAGACGATGAACGAGAAGATATGAAGGCTACAGTTTTGCTCCGGTTAAACAGGTAGGACTGGTTGTGTTCTGATCTGATTTTTACTTCACTCCCGCCCTGCAATGAATTTTCCAATTTAGTCCCCACTGGGTATTTGCCAAACAATGATTGCAGAGTGTGACACTCGGCTGAGATCTTTATTTCTTCCTTGAACTTCTTTTGATTACTTCTATGTTTCAGTAACTAATGATTAGATCGCTTTTATGCCTCGTATGAAACACATTCTTATTAACCGTAACCGTTTACCTTGTTCTTGCGCATCAGAGTTTAAGGAAACAAAATTCCAGGGACGCATCTGCTTGGTTTAAGGTTTGGTGGTCCACTGAGGAACATATCAATTAACCCAATCCTTCCCTCTGATTACTGTGCCAAGCTCTTTCTATGGACTATTTCTTCTTTTTTTTTTTTTTCTGCACCACATCTCTGTAGGGGAAAAAGGGTGCGGCCCTGCACCCTTTTATTTAATCACCTAGACTCAATGACTGAGCAATTTGTTACTTTTGCTTCAAGCATTTCTAGGTATTTGTTTTTTGTTGACTTGGGTTTAGGGGTGCAAAACTTCTTCCAATCACAGAATCTATCATATACTCAAATTCAATGCGTTTTCAATAATAAAGAAAACCCCTCTCTATCATACAATCAATAATTTCGAACTCTAATTATTCTAAAAATAGAGAACTAACAATCATAGGGAGAAAGGTTTAGTATAGACATCAAATGGCTGGCAGGCAGTCAACTGCGGTTCCTGTTAACAAACACACAAGGAATGAATCAGTCCAACTACTAAATCTACTAGACTTCACACACAAAAAGCAGCAGTGATAGTGAAATGCTTCTGATTGATGATGAACTTTGAAAGTAGTTTAAACGCCACTATCACATGTGGAAATCATATATAAAATTTCAATAGTTGCTTCACACCATGGACTACTCAACAATATAGCAAACACACCTGTCTTAGCCCACCAAGACCACTGCCCCCAGTCAAGAGCATGGAGAGGACAGATGTCACAACACCACCACCACCACCACCACCATCACTACCCGTACTTCGAATGACAGAACGCATCGAATTTAGCATGCTCCCATATGTAGTCCCATGCCCACGTTCAATTGCTTGGATAAAGCAGTAAGTCATGGCACCTGTTGATGTGATCTTTGATAGAGCCTGTTTATAAAAGCATGAGGTTACATACTATTACTGCTGTTGCTATTGATTGCAGGTGTTAACTCTTTTATCACCTGAATCATCATGTGGTCTAAGCTTTAAAAGAGTATAGTTATACAAAGCTGCATCAATGTATTTACTCAAATTTTCAGAAACATACAGATGTATCGGCAGAAGTCTGATCATCATCACAACCGCTAAATGAAATAGCTTCTCCACCGCTTGTTCCTTTCCATACACCTGATCGAGGGCGATGATCCTCCCATACATACTGTCCGGACCTATTATCGAGGAGAAAAATAAGTGCAGCAAAAAGAAAAAGAAGAAAAGGAATGCTGGGCACTTGAGAAGAACTAACTGGAAAGATTAATCTTACGGTCCTCATTAGATTCATAATGCTAAAACACAAATAACGAAGGGAAAAAATCCTGGAAGAAATGAAACTACGGAATAATTCGGAAAACGTTCACAAACATTTAGGTTGACGGAAAAGAAAAATTGAAACTCAATGAATATTAAATACTGTATACATGAATATTTAGATGCCTCATTATACCCACAATAAATTCAGATAACACACCGAAAAAACTGCATATAGATATAATTGTTGTTTCAGTACTTCAGAAACCATGCAAAAGCAAAGTTTAAGCGGTTGGTAAATATTATCACAAGCGAAAATATATGTCCTTCTCATTGAAGGATAAAGGTTTTTGATGTCTTTTGTCCTCCTAGACACCATTACCCCATGCTAAGAACCAACAATAAAGTTAAACAGAAAAGAAAAACAAAAAACTGAGGCGACGGGACATTTCTAATGAAACAAACCTGTTCATACGGCAAAGAAATGGCAAATCTAGCATAGTGCCACTGTGACAAGCATCTATTATTGCGTGAAGCTTAACACCCTGAGGGAGAGGTCTGACAATTGCTGCGTTGATTTCATCATCAACAATCATACCCTGAGTTGCAAAGTCCAAGGGACATAATGTTTCATCATATCCATCAACTTCATCACCATTGTAGTTCCTTTGTTGTGAGCCATGACCGGAATAGTGAAACAGCAGGGAATCTCCTGGTTGACAACCTTGCACAAGCCAATACATCGCCATCCTAATATTTTGTTTAGTTGGAAGTTTGTATGGATCGGTTTCTTCTTCTGCATTTTGTATTTCAGATGAGAATTTCAACTGAACAAATTTTACAATAAAGTATAAACTACTCTGCCTAATGGCTCCAACAAGAGTATAATAAGGAGACATGAAAAAAATAAGCTAATGTTAGAGGCAACAATCATGTGCCTTTCGAAGATTTGTATTTAAAATTCAAATGACATTTAGTTAAGTCATTTTGAACTTTGATCTCTACTTTGCTTCAGTCTTATTCGATCTGGCTGGAATAGTTGAAATAAGATCATAACCACGTTGTCAAGACAGAATACCTGCACCTGACACCATGGTATTACTTTGGGAGGATTCTCATAGAGAATAAAAACAGTCATTCAACCACATTAACATAAACCACTACTCATAAGACACCCCTCAAAACAACAATGGTAATCAGTTTAACTCGTATCCTATTTCCAGATATGAACCCTTGGAAAAACTTTCAAACTCCAATGGTATATACAGGATGTATTCAGGAGATCGACACTAAGTGATGATTTGTATAAAGTATTAATGTAGTTGGCTTTATTGCCTCTCAGAGGTTGAACCAACTATTTGTCGCACTATGCAGCAGATATCCCATGGACATCCTCCTTTGAGGCCTAAGAAAGCATACAGCCCTCTGCAACTGATGACAAATGAGATCTTGTCGCAGAATAGCAAGAAATTGTTTCTTTTTCATCCCTATTATCCTTACAGTTGCAGGTCATTTGGAGGGATTTTGCATGCAGATTGGGTCTTTCTTGCGTGCTTCTGTATTAACTTCCCTTATGCTAACAGATAAAAGTTCTCTAACCTAGTTTCAGTCATCACAACAACTTGCTTTTTCTTTTTTAAGAGAAAAAATCAGAAACCCAGTTGGTTGCTTTACAAGCATGATCATAATTCAAAGTGGAGATTACCACTGCACCAGATACACATGCACATACATATACGTTGGAGAACAAAATAAGCATCTTTAGACTAAATAATTTCCCATCAACTTAGACAATGCTCATGTCATGCCTTGCAAGCACTAAACTATGGTTTTGTTCCTGAAACCCCAGAGTTTCAAATAAAGGCTCAGGTCAAGATAGTGTGAAGCGCAAGGGTCATTTTCTGCATGAGTCTCTCACTCGACTAACTGACAGAATCACTATTGCTGATAATAGACTTAAAGTCAAAGAGATGCTTCAAGTCACTGTTTTTGTTTTTTTATTTTCTCAAGGAAGAAAAAAGAGAAACAGGAAAGAGCACGCAACTTTGGCATAGGAAGAACAATTAACCGTATCCAGCCTCATCACCTCAGCAACCCTCATCCATATTAAGGGATTTGGCACTACTCAAAAGTTCAAAAGTCATTCAGCAAAGAGAACATATCCACAGACTAAAATAGGCATGTCAAAGCGGAATGGGACACCGATAAACTATGACCATTCCATTAACTCAGGTGAACTGCTTTCCATTGTTTCAACCGCCACTTGCCTGAGTAATCTTAAAAAATAAGCACAACACAGATCTATTTGTCTGACCACAGCTTGCATGACTCATTCAAAAGCAAAGAAGTTACTGAAGCCTTGTTGGCTGCCACAAGTAATCATGAGCTCAGTTTCCTTTTTCTAGTAATTCAAGATCTTAAAAGCAAAAAAGTAAACTACAGAAATTGGAACGGTGAATCCTACAAGATGGAATAATGCTACTGGATAGCAAGAACCAACAAGTATAAGTTCTCCAAAACACACAAATTTGGAACACTAAATGCACTAAACAAGCAATTTTCTAGCAGAGGTAGGCTCTCTCTCTTTCTTTCTCTCTCTTCTTTTCCTTTTTTGTGTGGGGAAAAGTAATAGGGGTGAGGGGATTTGAAGACCTTGAGGTCAGAAGCCAATAGAAAATTTACCATTTTTCACTTTCATTGCCAAAAGAATTTATATTTCTCTAATACATGCAAGCACACTTTGGTAATTAAAGAATCTAATCACTCTGAATTTCAAAAGGCTGATGACAACAGTTCATATCAGATATGCAAAGAGAACTAACTAATGGTTCCTATTAAAATTTATGCGTTTTGTTCATATAGGAATATATAAGGATAAAAAAGGCTCCTTTTTCCTTTCCTCCTTTTTCTGTTTCTTCGCATGTGGAACTAAAAAAGTCATTAAAAACAGTAGAATTGGTGTATTTATTATGATGTTCACATCAAATGTGATGATAAAACATAGCTACAAGCAAACGATAATCTAAACATGCATCCATTAGGCTTGAACCAATGACCTCACTGCCTGTTCTATTATTTAGTGGGAAAGGAGGTTTCCTTTGTTAGAGCTTACTGGAAGACACAACACAACGATGATAATTTGAATGTGAAACCTCAGATATGGCACTTAGTTATGAACCAATAGCATGCATATGTAATCTTCAATAATTATTACCGACACTCTACAAATATTTGATACTAGTAACTAGGTAATTTGAAATTTACATGATCTGACATGAAGTTTGTGCTGACATGTATTGATACAGAAGATCCAGGCATGCAGATAGTCGACAAATATTCATCATCAAAAAGGACAATTGGACCAGATCAAACCGCATGTCTTTTCACTCAAACACTGCTCCCGCGAATTCAGAAATCTCCCTACTGCAGGCGCATTTTGAAGCAGACTGCCCTTGTACTTGTCCAGACAAAGCATAGACAAGAATACTCTGACTTGCAGAACCAAAGTTCAGTTTAAAGAGTAACCACTCCATTTAAACTATGGAAGAACTGATTATAAGTAAGTACTTCTATTTCCCTGCTTAGGACTTCCATTTTACAAATCTCTGGTGTTCAGAATAACTGAATAAAAGTAACACAAATATTCTCTTGCACATCAAATATTTGCCTCCTGATGTTGTAGAATTGACACTTCAATTGTTCTCTTGTGTTTCAGTTCTCTCATTAATATCTACTCATAAATGGAATAGAATTTCAATCAGCATCCGCACAAAGCTTAAATTTCTGTAAACAATACAAACACACCCCACTAAAACCCCAAGGAACCAGAAAGACTTATCACCTTTTTGTGGTTCTTCATCCTCAAGATAGAGAACAAAACTTTTTTAAAACACTCAAGACCTTTTCCTCGAAACAACTCTCTAACTCAAATCATCAAGCGTTACCTTGCAGA
The DNA here is from genome assembly GCA_028551475.1 of Casuarina equisetifolia. Classification (NCBI taxonomy): domain Eukaryota; kingdom Viridiplantae; phylum Streptophyta; class Magnoliopsida; order Fagales; family Casuarinaceae; genus Casuarina; species Casuarina equisetifolia. The sequence goes on from CM052358.1 coordinate 9,446,829, forward strand.
CGCCTTTCATTAGAATTTTCATCTAAAGCGGAACCTCAAGGACAAATGTTTTAACTTTTTGAAACTTCTTGCTTGTAAAGCTTATGCGAAAGGAAATCACATTCAGAATCATACCAATTTGAAAAGCACCATAATAAAAAAAAGATAGAAACCACAATTTGAATCTTGCCAACAATGACAACAAATCTGAGGACTAATAAAGTAATATTGAAATCAAACAAAAGCTATAAAGAAAGCAAATTCATAAATTCACTTTAAAAAAGAGGTCTTGCAAACAAGACAACCCCACAAACACATCTTAAAATGTAATCACATTTGCACGTACACATACATACGGACATGGACAAGTTTCTTCTGGTTTTCTTGAATAACTCCATTATATAGCTCCTAATATCTTGACTACTTCAAATGTTACCATCTCAATATGTAGAGGTAAATCGGAACCGACAAAGAAAGTAAAAAAGTAAGGATCTGCAAAACATGGTTAAAAGCTAAAGTGTTGAAATTGAAATATTTGATCTGTCCAATTTAAAATAATGACTGTAACTTTCAATAAAGTTACCATTATGGTACGAAGATTATTTTTAAAACTTAGTCATTGTACATAATAGAGATATGAATACGATCTGTAAGAAAAGTAATCATGCATCATTCAGAAGGTCTCTGCCCGAATTTCGGAGATCTAAAAATTTCTACTTATCGCACGTACCGGTGAGCATGATAATGGAATCTTGAGGAAAGTGGAACTTGTTGATGAGAAGATATTTCATGCACTTGGCGTCATTGATGCAACCTTTTAATTCGTGCCTCGAGTACCTGTACGAAATCCCGCATATGACAGCCTTCTTCCTCCCGTGCACGTTCGGCGGGGGCCCCGCCGGCGCGTGGCTGTATGGCGACGGAGCAGGCGGATAAGACGGCGGGGCATACGTCTGCGGCGAGGAGTGTGAGGGAGGAGGAGGAGGGCCGCTACGCGGGTCGGCCACGTGCGTGACGGCTTGGCAGATGGCGCACCTAATGGATCGTGCGCCCGGCGGTAGCTGCAAAGGCGTGTGGCAGTGGGTGCAGTTGATGAGCATCCACATGGCTGGATTGGAGAACTTGGCGGAGCGTTTACGGGTGGGTTGAAACAACGACTTTGCGATGAATGGGTGTCCCTCCGGCGAGGTTGAGGGAGTTGGTCAGACGCTCTGTTCAGAAAAGATGAAGACGGCAGACATGTACAAAATATATTCCTTTTTCTTAATGGAAGCTTCGCTGTACTGCGTGGAAACCAATAGCCGTAAATTGCTTTCTTTAAATATTAATTAATGGAATTTTACTGAAAAAATAAGTTTATCAAAAAAATAAAAACTAAAAGAAATGTTAATCTTTCTTTTTCAAAAACACACACATAATCTTGTACATACTTATATTAAACTTGAGACTAAAAAATCTTAAACGACATTTACAAACTATTATTATTAATTTAAAAAATTGAACTAATATGAAAAGATAAAACTAAATGTAATATGAGTGATAATCCATTTTCACCCTTCAATTATTACATCATTTCATTGTAACTATCAACAAGACAAAAGTTAATTAAGCTAATATTTAATTATCAATTTCCATGAATTTTCGTTGAGATTTAAGTTATTGCCATAGGCTGACTGACAATAGTTCAAATTCAATTTTATACATTATCTCATGTCCAGGATTTGATATACCACTTGGGAACGTCTAAATAATTCCCAATATACTAATTGACGTAAATTATGATTTAATTCAAGTCATAACATTGATATTAGTTGGGAGTAGGTGAGAAATGGTGCGGTTGATCAGTGATTATTTCTTTTATTTTAGTTTGGGTTTGTATTTAAGCAACGTAATTAAAGTTACTTTGTCATTACCATTGGCAAGAATGATAGTTTCTATGTTATTATGAGAGTCACCGTCAAGGAGCTTGAAATTACATGTCCGTGTGGGACAACTGAATTTGACTTTTCATGAGAGTGACCCACAGCTTTCATAGCCTTCTCTATCCAATAACGATAAACTCTTTTTAAGAAGGAGATAATGGTGGGGGAGTAGTGCCGGGCATGCCCTGTGTGGGACACCTTTAACAAATGTTATTTAGTGTTATGTGAGTCAATTGTTTTGTTAAAAGACTCAATTTTAGAGGTTAGTATTAATGTCTTTTATTTGAATATTATCCTTAACTAAAAACATATGTTCATGAACAAGTCCTATAAACTCGTAATAAATTATTATACTTTACAACCCATTTTATGATTACTCACACTCTAAATAAAGCTATTATATGGCCTAACTCATATAACCTCATGCTTAATTCTTTTAATAGCATAATACATATACTCAATTTATGAACATGGAGTGTCAAATTTTGGACCTTATTGTTGAAACTCTTACGAATTTATTACCGAGCTAGTTAATTAAGCAAAGCAACACTAAGATTGCTCTAGCCTTAAAAGCAAGCCTGTAACATGTAGATAAGTTCTTATTCTTTTATTTTTCTCTTAAACACTCTCTTGAAAAGTTGAAAATCCAGGGAGCAAGCCAAACCATTTTTAGCCAGCACATCATCTTTAACATATATTCGTCCTCCTCGATTGGACTATCTTTTTCTGTGGGTGTTGTATATGCAGAGATTAGGCTAACGGATCACGCAATACCAACTTTTAAGGAGCTAAACTCATTAAAAAGACAAATATTATTGACTTTCTGCATCAAAGAAAATGGAAAGATTAGGAATCAAATATTCGGCTCCCCCCTTTTTTGAAAGATTAGAAGCATAACTTACATGTGCGGTGCACCATGCAAAATATACTTGTAAATCTTGATAGGTTGATCGTTTTTTAATCTGATTCTTATTGCAATATAATTGGTTCTTAAGTCAAATGTTATTCGATTTACTGTTGGAATTTTGAGGAAGTGCTCTTGCTTGCCCGTCAAGGCAACCTTGAACAACATATATGTTTTCGGAAAACGGATTATTCGAACCGAGTTGAAATGGGCCTTGGATTGGTAGGCTTGACCTTTAAAGGGTATATCGGGCTCAAAGTCCATGGGCCATGATCCGAAACTCCTAAACCCTAGGGCACCAAATCTTCCGCTTTGCGATGTTCGTATATATATGTAAGGAATCAGCGAGACCAGACGCTTCGCTTGGCCGCTCGCTCAGCAACTCTCTGGCAGGACTAAGCTAGGGTTTTCTGCTCCTCCAAAATGGTACTCTCTCTCTCTCTCGCCCTGTTCGTATGGTATAGCATATGATATGATGTGGAGATGGATCTATTGTGTTGCCTTAGGGTTTGACAAACAAGTCAAAACTAGGGTGTAGAGAATGTTTGATTGCCGAGGAATCCTTAGCAACCTCCATAATAATAGGAAATAGGGAAAATCTAATTTTTTGTGTTGTTCTTTCGAGTTTTTGGTCATTGTGCGCAGTTCAGGTAACTCCCTTTTTGGTATTGCGTCGTTTAAGATTAGGTTTAGAGGTCGGCTTAAGTAACTCACTTGAAATATATGGGCTTATGCGAGGCACAAGGCAATCTTAGAATTTACTGTCTCTGTTATATTTTTCTTTTTAGTAAAAGCTTTAGTAGGATGTATGATTTTTTTGCTGTACTATTTAATCTTTTCTAACCTGATCTTTCTTGTTGCTATACAGACTAAGAGAACCAAGAAGGCCGGTATCGTCGGGAAGTATGGTAAGTTCTGAAAGTGATTTTTCTTCATCCATAAATTTCTGGACACTTGAAGATTAATGTCAGATGTTATTTTCATTACTGGGGTTGGATTAATGGTAGGTTAGAGATTTAAGAAGTGAAATTGGGTGTTCAACATGATATTTAGGCTATTTTCATCATATGTGATGTTAGCGTGGAGTGAAGACATGAATAATCTGGCGTGCAGATGACTCTTGAGTATATTCCTGGATTCTTTGATTAATAGGACAATTTATTTTACGCAATTTTCTGAGTTCATATTAAATCTTTGTGCCAGGGGTTGGCTGTAATGCTTCATCCATAGCTGATTAGATCTTTAGCATGCATTTGACATCTTTTCTATTTTTCAGTTCGTTTATTTGTTATGGGCTTGTGTTCTTTTGATTGCGAACGTGTTACAGGTAAATCTGTGGTGCTAATATTCTTTCATTTCAGGTACCCGATATGGTGCCAGTTTGAGGAAGCAGATTAAGAAGATGGAAGTCTCGCAACATAGCAAATTCTTCTGCGAGTTTTGTGGCAAGGTATTTCTTCTTATCTTCTAGTCTTATCATCTGCTCTGTAGCACAAGTGTTTATTGGGTTCATTGTAAGTTAGCCTCGACTTTCCGTACTCATTTCAACAAATGGTGTGGTCTTGCAGTATGCAGTGAAGAGAAAGGCCGTTGGAATCTGGGGTTGCAAGGACTGTGGAAAGGTGAAAGCAGGAGGTGCATACACATTGAAGTAAGGATGTTCTTCAAGTTTTATTTTCTGTCATTTGCCAAATACCATTTTAGTTCTAGGTTCTAATTTCTGTCTTCTGCTCGAATTTGACAGCACTGCGAGTGCTGTTACTGTTAGGAGCACCATCCGGAGGCTGAGGGAGCAGACCGAGAGTTGAAATCTGATGTTCTCTTGTTTGATTTGACGTTAGCAATCTCAATGTAGTTGGTGAAAGATTTTGAGATACAAAGAGTATTATTTTTATTGTCATGTTTTGTTAGATGCCTTGATGCGGCAGCCTGAGCAGGCTGTTGTGTTTGTCATAGCATTTGCCTTTTTAAAGCATTGGAATTTGGTTTTCCTCTTCCCCGTGATTCGTAGTATGAACTGTACCAAATCTTTCTTTCTGTCAATGTGGATCGTATCATGTTCAATGTAATGGGATTGACGTTTAATGATCTGTTGTGTGGTACGATCGTGTTCGCATAGGCCCATGCAGATAAGCAAGTTGAAGCATAATTCTCATCAGAATTGTGATGAGACTTGTGTGCATGTGGTTCGATTCACGTCAAGCTTTGAAGCAGAACAAACATTGAAAGTTTGATAGAAGAGCAAAGTCTGACAAATGTTCTAAATGAAAGGACTCAAAAATGAGATCGTCGAACTTCTTTTTACACTTGGGTTTTTCGTGCTCTAGGAAACGCTAGTTCTGCATCTTGTTTGTGACACAAGCAAGAGCACACAAATGGCTATAGAGATACGGGCAAGTTTTTATCAGGTTATGGAAGACCAAAATTGCTTCTCTAGGAATCTAAATATTCTTGTATGGAGCAAGGATTCCCCTCAAGTTTTCCCGGGTTATAAGGACTATGGCAAGAGTTCCTCCAGTTTTCTTTACTGTGGCTAAGCCATCATTCTAATTTAGGCTACCTTTTAGTATCATTACTCTTGGTATCTAGCCATGCTTGCGTTCAGGAAGTACTCCCCTTTCGTTTTTTTGGATTGCGAGAACCAAAGGAAGCTCGTCTGCTTCCCTTCGGAGTTCTTTACTTTGGCTGAACCATCATTAACTTGATTAACTTCAAGCTACATCTTAGCATCATAACTATGTTTCATCAACCCGATAAATATTAGGGCGAGGACATGTTATATAAGTGACATGGGAAACAACAATATCGCTTTATTGGAAGAGTATGCTTCCCACAATGGTAACAGCTAATAGATTTGGAAAAATGGTGGTTTTAGCTATTGGAACTGGAGTATCAGAAAACGAAAATTGTAGAGAAAGGGTCTTGGTGGGTCTAATTGTTATACACTAATTTGGTTTTCTCAAATATGCTTCCGCAAATTGGAGTACGTGAAATGAAAATCGAAAGAAGTTATAGGGATATGATGCATCAATAGCTTTTCACATTTTTCTACCAATAACAGCAAATTCGCACTCGTTCTGAGTCTTGAAGAAGCAAGAACAAAGTGAGTGAAGCAATAGAATGATCCTCGTGACATCAAAGATAAGAGCGAAGTATAATTGATTTTAACCATTCACTAACAATCATTGAAGGACAAATGGCAGGTTTTAGTCCCTGACTGTGCATTGGTATGACAACTCAAGGAGCCAAAATAGGCAATTTAAGTGATGAAATCCACGTGATTTAGTTATTGCTTCGTCCTTCTCATACGGAATCACACCCTAAACCGTTGCGACCGTCGTGGTTTCCGAGGAATTGGTTGGTTCAAAAGCGCCGAGAAAAGGCCACCTATAAACGTGAAGAAAAGAAGGCCCAGTTAAAACTGATCGCAAAACTTCAAGGGGGTGAAACAACAGAAAGTGCCTCTACGCCTGATTTAGTTCATGCGTATACGCCTTACAATACTCGTTCCTCGGATTACGTTGTTTTAAGGTGATGACAACTTCCCGGTTACTAATTCTGGAACACGTTCCCGCGTCATTTCTTCTACTTCGTTGTTGTTGGAAGAGTACTCAATCGGATCCATTATCTTGCTTTCTTTGTAAGAATTGCTGCAGTTTCGACTTGGGTTTAACGTGGAAGGCCATTGAGACAGTGTACATAAAGAGAAAGAAAGAGGAATACGTTGAAGTTTCTTCTCTTTTCCTTTCCTTTTCTTTTCTTTTCTTTTCTTTTCTTTTCTTTTCTTGGCTGTGTAGTTTGAAAATTTGTCAGCTCCTTAGAAAAAAATCAACAGCTTCAAATACAACATAAACCAGGTTGAGGTTTTTACCTCGGCACCAGCACTTATATTACATCTACCTCGATCGATACAAAAATGTACTGGGATGGAAAGATAAACGAACAGCTTACATTTGGATGCCACCTTCATCCGACTTCTCTCTCTCACTCTTTCTCTCTCTCTCACTCTTTCTCTCTCTCTGATCTCTATGTATACACAATCTTCGACAAGTACAGATGACCTCCATCCTTGTTACTTTTCCTCTATACCACTCAAGTCCCAAGAGGCACCGCAAATTGAATCCTCCCGGAGCGAGATGCGAAAGAGAGGATAACAACTTAAAACACAAAGCTAAATTGTTGAGGAAACCAACATAAGCCATTATCCGGATGCCGCCATCTCATGTGCTAAAAGACCCCAAGCTGCAGTTTGAAGTCTCACACAACTGGAATTGGACTGTTGTTGCTACTATGATGCAATTGTTTTTGAACAGCCTTAACTGCTGCTACTCTAGCTGCATTGGCTGCCCTATTGGCCGCAGATACTGCCCTGTTGACCCTTTCGTCCACCTTGGCCACATCATAGGCTCTCTCTGCTGCTCGCCGAGCTTCCTGATTGTCAACGGAGATATAAAACTAATCAGATAAGGGAAAAGAAAAAAAGAGAAAACCTTCACTTATAATCAAATTGCGTAATTATATTTTTTATGCAGCCACCAGGAAGAAGTGGATGCTTGAATGTTTTTATCATGGAACATACAAAAAGATGCTTGAATATTACGATGTTAAAAGCAGCTGGTAACTAAAGAATTGTAATAATTGTCTTGATTCAAGCATACAAATTCACGGAAAAGATGCTTCTCTAAATCATACAGAAGCAAAATTTTACAAAAGTGGAGAGCTAAGAATGTGCATGGGAAATGGAGACCTAAGCCTAGCAATTCTCTGTTACTTGATAGAGCTAAGTATGGCTGGCGATACATATCAAGAGTAAATGACAAATGAAGCGTGAGACATAGGAAAAACAGCCCAGTGCAACAGAGTTCTTCTGCAGCCCTACTTTAATAGCCAAAAAGTGACAATATAAATAGGCATCCAGCCTTAGTTTCATGTGCTGTTAAGATATTTAAAGCATTAAACAATTAGAACGGGAAGTAAATACCTGCACAGCATTAAGTACTTTAGAATGATAAACAGCAACAGGAGATACTGGATAGGTGTTGCTCTGGGTGCTTGGAACGTCAAGCATTCCATTTTGCCAGTGCCCAGATTGTGTCTCCCCATTTCTGAATGTATACATTCCTAGGCCTTGCCTTCTACCTTCATGCCAGGCTCCTTCATAACGATGCCCATTTGCAAAAGAATAGACCCCAAACCCATGCATCTTGTCTGCAAAATATTCCCCGGCATATGTGTCCCCATTTCTGAATAAGATAAAAATATATGAGTTTGACAAAAAGTATACACTGAAAACTTTTAATAATTGTCTGTGTGCGCATGTTTATGAATGCTGCAACAAAGATATTAATTGATGCAAAATCAGCTGCTCGCTAGAATAAGAGAGATTGAGTCATTCCAAAAAGGAAACACAGCTTGATAAATGGATGCATGTCTGTTTTAGTTTTAATATATAGGCATACAAATGGAGAGAGCGGGAGGCGGAAGTCATTCATAACCTACTTAACCATGGGAACGCGCACCCAAGGGTAAAGCAGAGAAATCAAGGTAATTTTTATATAGAGTACAAACCCTGGATAGAGTGTAATGTGATACTTATTAGCAAGTTCAAGAGCCAACTAGGCATTAATTATCCTTCTGTAACAGGAAAAACTGATCATGGTTCTCCTTTAGCTCCAATACATAGCCCAACATTGTTAAATACTGTTCTTTCCATTTTGCTAATGAAGCACTCATGAGTTAGCAAAGCAAAACTAAACATTTGCTTGCAAGCAGAAAAAAAAATCAAAGTGACGTGTTTTAGTCAGTGTTGGCTCATTTTGTCAATTTGAGAATGCTAACCATCTCTTCAATTCCAAAAGAACACTGTGATGTGACAAATCTATCACAAATGGGTAGTTCTATCCTGTGTTTTGTACTATATAAACAAAGCTAATTGATAAGCATGGCACAGTGATTCAGTCCAAAGCACAAGCCAAAATATATTTAAAAAAGAGAGATCCAATTTACTTTCAAATCTTTCCTGATATCGAAGGACCTGACAGAAACAACAACCATTAAGTTCATCAATCTCTAACAATCTCAAATAGATGTATGACAACATAATGCTAAAAGATTCAAACCTAAGCTGTATCATCCATGCTAATTCCAATATAGGAAGATAACAAACGGAGCATAAGCAGCCAAACCAATCAACATACACAGCACACTCAATCGATCAAAAATGATCATCAAATCTACTCCAACGCACTCATAAACTTCAACCATTGATTACAAACAATAACAATCCAATAATTCTATCACGAAACTAAAAGAAACCAACCATAATCCATCATGAAAAACTAAATTTTCCGGTATTTGATGAGAGAAGTCAAAATCTAATCCATTTTGTTCAAACAATGCCTAAGATTATAATAAATTAACCGAGGAATTATCCTCGGAAGATTATAACATCAGTATCCGATTTACAAAAAACAAGAACACGACCATTCCATTTCCATAAAAATCAATCACCTGAAATGGTAGTGGCCAAGGCCATGCTTGACGCCCCACTTGAACTCCCCGACATATCGACTCCCATCCTCACAAGTGTGCACTCCACATCCATGGCTCTGCCCATTGGCCCATTCCCCCGCATAAACATCCCCGGTATAAAACCGGTACACCCCAAAACCGTGCCGGAGCCCCTGCCTATACTGTCCCCGATAACGGCTTCCCCGGGCCCACGTCTCGACGCCATACCCATCATACTTGCCATCCACCCAATCCCCCTCGTACCTCCCACTCATGTAATAGTAGTACACCCCACTCCCTGAACACTTACCCTTGTGAAACTCACCCTCGTATACGTCCCCGTTGCTATAAACCTGTACCCAACATCCCGAATTCGGCCTCTTTTCGGGTTTTGGGCGTGACCCAATTGACCAAAACACCGGTAGAGCCGGTCGACATGCCGGCGAACCTTTGGAGAGCTTGATCGGAAATGAGCGCGCCAGAAAGAGACGTATGGAGGGGAGGCGAGGGAGCGCGAGGTTGAGCGAGAACAGGAGCGCGGCCGAGAAGGCAAAGGCGGAGAGGAAGTCCAAAAGGAAGGAGCGGCTCGGGTTGGACACTAAGAAGTAGAAAAACGGCAGCGAGAGCAAGAGGACGAGCCGTATATGGACCCGAAACCTCCGAACGCGCTTGGCCTTTCGAAGCACTCGATGCATAAACGCCTTGACGGCGACAGAAACCGAGAAAAAAGAGGCATTCTGATGAGAAAATTGTGGTGGGTGCGAATGAAATTGATAGAGAGTGGGGGATTTGGTGAGAGAAGAGTGGGCTTGGGTCAAAAGGGTCCTCTTGTACGGGGTCGGAGAAGAGGAAGAAGAAGGGGAAGGAGGATCGATAGGGTCATTGTATTGTACTTGAAGGTGAGAAGGGCATGGCTGAAAAGATTGGTCAGGAGTGGGGGAAAGGTGGGAATTGTAGGATTGTTTATGGTGGATAGAGGAGGGAGGAGGGAAGAGAAGAGGCGGGGTTGGGTTGAAATCGGAAGAGACGCCGCTGCTTTCCTTTCCGATCTGAACTTCGGATTTCTTCTGATGCATTACACACGAAGAACGAAAGAGAAAAGGCCTTTCCGACCACTCACCTCTCTCTTTCTCGTTGTTGTTGTTGGTGTTGGATGTTTGATTAGATTGACTTTTGGCTTTAATCGCCTGTCTGGAGTTGAGGAATTGAATTGGGTTTGTGGGTTTGGCGTGTTTTTCTATGAAGAAATGCTGAGGGTGTTTGTGAAAGAGAGAGAGCGGTGTGTGCGTGAAGTTTATGGTAAATTGGAAGGAGAGAGAGAGAGAGAGAGAGAGAGAGAGAGAGAGAAGCAATTTCGAAGCAGCAAGACGTGTGGGAGAGACAACACCGTATGACCGCCTCTGCCCTCTTTAACTTCACTGCGGATTGGAAGCGCAGGTCTGATCTTCCCTGTTTTTGACCTGATCGATTCGCCTTACCCAATCATATCCTCTCTCTCTCTCTCTCTCTCTCTCTCTCTTAATTTCTTTTTTTCTTTTTTCACATCTTTCAAGCTAGGCATTTGAAAATAATCTAAAAAATGTCTTGGCTACGTGATTCCCATTTTTATTTGACTGTTTGCGGTCTACAAATGAAAACAAATAGGTGGAAATTATTCATTACTATTCTCTTCAACTTATTTCTTTCTTGCTTGATAGCCAAGAAACCGAGGTTTGACTCTATTATTTGAATAGAAATCGTTTTGTCATTACTTGTCAAAGCTGCACCTCAAGGAAAACAACAATTGTCAAAGATGTCGTTGCCGATTACGTGTATTTCATAATCATAACAATGACTAGTGTGTGAAGATATTTTTAATTTTTAATTTTTTTATTGTACACATTTAAACCAACACATCAATTATGCCAAGAGGTCTTAAGTTGTCGACATTATTAAAATATTTCTATGCAAATTGAGAACTTGTATAATGGGTTTTTCTTGCTCTAAAGATCATAATCCCATAATTAGTTTAGACGTGTTTGAAGAATCAACTAAACAAGCTCACGTCAAATTGAGAACCATGCAATAATCCACTTCATTAGTATTTACGCAAAATATCACGTGTAATTTCAGCTATTCTAAGATACAAGATCTGACATGATTTTGGGTCACAAGTTTGCATGATTAACTAAGAAGTGGTTAATCTAATATGGATAATTGGAAGACCTAATAATCACGTCAAGTGTCCACAACTCCACGTACCAGCTCTTGCTTAAGTTATCATCCACCTATGGGAACTATACAAGCATGGGATTCTTCTTTCCCATCAAGCACGCATCAAACTTCAGAATTTGGAAAGAATTCAACCAAAGCCTCCAGATGTTTTGGCACATCGAAGTCACTGTGCGTGAACTGGATTCAATTATTGAAGAAGAAAAAGAAAACGTTGCAGTTGAAATCCACCTAAATCTTTCTCCCCGTAGAAAATTTGTGTTGCAAGTTCCTTGATTGGTATGCTCAGGTTGCTTTCGGCATCAGGAAAGCTGTTTGGGTGTTGACATGATTTGTGATGGCTTTAAGTGCACCCCGAAAGGTCTTAACTTTTAATGACGAGTTAAGAACCAATGGAGGGCGATGTGATAGGAAAAAAAAAAGGGTGATGATTAATACCCTTTTTAGCTCGAGGAAAGAATATCATGTAATTAATTCATTTGGCCTCTGCATGTTCTGATGAAACAAAACCGGGCCGTCTCGTCATCAAGGTCGCAGTTCTTCTGGTTTTTTCGTCCGAGGAGAACGAGGGAAGATGGTGTAATATAAAGCAAAATAGATAAAGAATTCACTAAAATTGTCGTAGTCAAGGCCGACCTTGGGCAGCTTTGTCTTCATACAAATGTAGATTTCCCCAGATATAATGAGAACTCTGCATTTCTCTAGTGATTGTCGACAGATTTTGAAAGCAACATCCTTCTCAGCCGTTTCGAAATTTCTAATCTTGGTGGCCATATTGGGATCTTGGCTTCTATTACCTATTTTACTACTACAAAGGGAAGTAAACTAATAACCAAACAACAAGCATGACAACACCTCTTAAGTATTTAGTCATCAACCAACATGCACAAGCCTACTCTCCTCAGTGTAGAAGAAGCTCCTGATATTATTTAATTATAATGAAAAGGCAAAAGAAACCTGGAAAATTTATTTTTAATATAATTTAGTAATATAAAGGAGTGAGGTTGTTTGTGATAATTATATGACCTTTGTGATTAGGTTGTCATTGTTATCTTTTGGATCCATGTGGCAAAATGAATTCTTAATTCTCTAAGTTGACATATTTTTTAAAAGACGTATAGATTTTTTTTAGAAAATTATGACTGATCATTTTAAACTATCACCTCGTTGTAAATTTACCATTTGTTAACTTATGCCCTTAGGATAGGTAGAAATAACACATGTATGATAAATATGTTAATTGTTTTAAAATTTTTAAGTTTACAGATTAGTTAAATACCTCAAAACAAATCATTTACGGCGAATGAACAACCTTGTAAGGATAAAAAGCTGATTTAGTTACCTTTAGATGCGATTAGAATTTTATTTGGTCACCTCTTAACATTAACCGAAAAGATAACGTCTTCCTCGAACTATTTTGTAGTACCATTTAATATTTTATTATTTATTTTTTAGTTTAAATAGTTAATTTGAATATAAGCAACAAATATGTCATTTAATGATTATTCTATTATAAACTAACTGTGTCATCTTAATGATTATTCTATTTACTTTTTTTTTTTGTAATTTAAATAGTTAATTTGAATATAGGCAACACATACGCCATTTTAAGCATATAAACTAATTGTGTCATTTTAATGATAGAAACTAAATAAGCACTTTAAATATAACAAAATGATTAGTTTAAATAAACTGAGTTTTGTTTTTACATTCTAGATATAATTTGGGTATTCTAAATAATAGGTTGGTGTGTTAATGTAATGTATGTCATTTTTAGCTCATTTAGCTTACTAAAAGTTAAAGTAACAAAATTTGAAAAATTTAAATGGGAATTTATAATAATCAATTCCAAAGATATAAGAATACTTATCCTTTTGTGAAGCTATGGCATGAAAGTCATCTTGAAAAGTAATGAATTTTATTAAAGTTTCATTCTTAGTATGATATATATTTTTAAAATTCTCCCTCTTCAGATATTATGGTTTCGTTTCTTTTATCTGCAAACATAGAACATAAAAATCTAAAAACAAGTTCAGATTATAGAGGGCTCAAAGTATATTGATTTACAAACTACTAGTTGCTATCCTTTGACTGTTAGGGCTTTAGATAGAGACAACTTACATCAACAAATAAATAAAACTTGCTAAACTCTTAGAGTTCTTAAGTGCTTTGTTTTAGCAATAATTACGTATCTGAGTGCAAATATCAAACCCGTTCATGATGTTGATTTTCTTTTTTATGTACAATATTGATGTCGATTGTTGATGTAATGCTTTTGTCGCTTTTTCCCTCTCCCTTTGATTCATTCTTATTTTTTTGGTCCAACAGAATTGATGTATTCACAAAGAAAAGAACAGTACTACTTTTTTAAGCATAATTCCACAAGGAAGATTCTGGATTCCACCGTTGATTACCAAGATGACAATGGATGCACCGGGATACATTCAAGGTTAGAAACATGGCCACTCTAATAGAAGCCCTGCAACTTTGGTGCTATTTCCAGTCACCAGAATGGCCACCGGCGGCCAAGTTGTGTTTGTAATGGATTCCCGCCGGAGGCTTCCAAGAAGTAGGGTGCTTTTCGAGGCCAAGCCTTTGCCGTTTCTCTGAGTGGACTTGAGTTCCAAAGTACAGGATAACTCAGAGAGAAGGTCCTCAGAGAGACACCTCCGCCAGCAGAGTTGACTGAAGACATGCTCTAAGGTCTTGGTGGTGTTGGTGTATTGAAAATGACCCAAAATCCAAATCTATCACAAACGTTATCGGTAGGTAAGGCAAGCTTTACCGAAACCACGAGAGGCCAGATATTGACAACAAGGAGGAAGCTTTTCAAGACAGGCCAAGAGAGATTTTGGAGAATTTTTATTTATTTATTTTTCTTTTTTGGTAGAGTTACATGTACAGTGGCCACATTTATAATACAAATACAGAACAATCAATAAGAAAATAATATTTCCTCGTAATAACAACATATTCCATTTCTATAATTATACTAATGTACAAAACATCATCAATCTATCTCCAGCAAAGTCTTCCATAGCCGACCAACCTTTCCAGGATGAGAAGTGAGCATGATTCAGTGAACTGAAGGAGTAAAGAGGACAAAGGAAAAACCCACTTGGAGATAGTCACAGAAAGGAAATGATGTCATTGCATATGGCAAAAACCCACTTGGAGTTTGATCTTGTTTTCGATCAGGTTGGAGAAGATAACGCTGGAGAAGTAGATATATCTTTTTTAAATCCTTTTTTCTATGGAAAAGCTTGTAAAAAGTGATTGCTAGGGTCGTCTTTTTTGGCACTTCCTTCCCATTTTAAAATGCCGTAGTCAAGTAGGTTGGATGATGTTTTACCATCCACGATCTTGTGAATGCCTGCTGTCTTCAGTGAACAATTGCTGTCCCTGTCACTCCTTCCACGTACCACGAATGAGGTTTCTGCATGTTGCGTGCCCAACAAATTATGATGATTTACGTTGCGAGAGAATATCTGAAGTATTCCTTCAACTTTTTTAACATTCAAGCATGGCCCGCTCTTTAAGTTGTTTCTTTTTCTCGAACATATCATGGTTTTTCCTTCCTCGACTTTCGGCAACATTTATAGAATTTCTTGGATAATACAACTTCTTTTGCTTTCTTTGAAAAGCAAGAAAATAACCTTCTGCTTTATCCTTGGTGATTAAGAAGCAGCAAGTTTGAGTTCAAGCAATCAACATGTAGTAGTGACGCAAGCTTCTGTCGGCGAATGTTGGTCTTAACTTGAAACAAAATAAACAAACAAATTCAGGTTTTGAGTTAACTTTGCAGCCACTTTTGCCTCTCTCAAAACGCAGCATGGAGCAATCTAGGAAGTTCCAGAGCCAACCCACTTTTGGCTTTTCCCAAATTTTTATTTCCTTCTATAAATTTATCACCTTTTTCACCGTTAGGAAGGTTCCCAATTAGAGAGAGGACAGTGTTCAGAGGGAAATAATGGACAGAAGATGAAAAAACATTCCTTTTCCAAGGCACTGTTCGTTCTGTGCAGAATAAACTCAGCCGTTGTACGATTTGCTTTTGCAGACTGCAGGTGTACACATTCAAAAAGTAGTACTTGTTTCCATTAGGCTAGATTATCATTTATTGCTAACTTGTTTTGTAACTTGTTAAACATCATTCGAGAGTTCGAATTTCCCTGGGCATCGATTTTTTTTACTAACCTACAAGATGACAGCATACGAGTTCCACAGAGGAAAAAATTAACTACATTGAATGTTTCGCAATATATCAGAATGCTATCGATCATTTTACTTACGACTTAACAAATTGACCAACGTCTCAGGCATGATAAGGTGCCCTTTCAATAGGCTTTCCAACATCACGAATAGTTTTCGACTTGAAAACTGGTGTGTTAACCATATCATAGAGTATCGGAGAAGCAAAGAAAACAGCAAAGCACTTTTGACATATCCTCGTGCGAAGAAGAGAGAGGCTTACAAAGGCTCAGTAAACTCACGAACAAAATAAAATCATAGGTTTGCTCTGCTATTAGGCAAATTTTCATTCTAAACATTTCCACTGGTGAATCAATTGTAGTGCTCTTGCATTTCATCTTGCTTGTTAGGGCCATTCACATTTAAACCCAAACGTGAGGCAACAAAAGAACCATCAGAAATGGACCATGGGAGCTCATCTCGAAGAGTGTATCTTGCACCTTTTATGTCATGGTTTGTGGATCTTGAAGCCAAAAACTCTTGGAACATAGCTCTGTGCTGCCTTTTGTGGCTTCAGGTGTCCGTATGTCATTGAAAACAAGTGTGGAAACGTCGTCCCAAAATAAGCTCCATCAATGTCTTGATACAGTCAAGGGCATTTAGCAATGGATGCAAATAAAACTTGCAGACTGATATAGCAGAAAAAAGGCAAAAGAACATATCATTAATGCAGCAATATCAAACAACTTAAATGCAATCTCCTACGGCCCTAATGTCCACTATGGCATCTAACCACCAACAATATGCAGTAAGAAATAGTTTAAACAAGTTTTGGCTAATCATCATTTTTAACAAATATAGAGATTTAACTGATTCAGATTCCACTAGGTAGCTGTGGGCTTATGGTTCACAAATGAATAATCTACTAGCAATCAACCAAAAGCCGGATCCATTGTAGAGTGAGAGCTAGCTACTAGCCAGAATGAACTCAGCTCTAATACGAACTTCAGGTATTAGACTAATCAGCTAGTTTAACAAAAAAACATCTACCATCAGCTAGCACGACGTTGGCATTTGCATCAGTGGCTTTAATTTGAGAGGTTTGAACAGCTAGATCACAGTCATACTTTAGACTCCTGTCAGGGTTGAACAGCCGTGATTTACATGCCAGCAACTACTTATTTTTCAGTTTTGGATCTCATCGAGACCCAGATAGCGAGTACATCAAACTTTGTCTAAGCCAAGTGCACAAACAGAATCTTTGGCTTGACTTCATTCATACCTGGGTCAGCTTCTAAATTTAATCAAATTAGAGTTATAAACCAGCCTGATATTGTAAATCACTTTGCATTTAATTCCAATAATGAAAATCATTAAAGGGTAGTGGTTCTAAGGGAAACGCACCCCGAAATAATTGAATGAGTATACCATGAGACACAGGACGTTATAATAGAAGCAATCTATTATGTCTGCGAACTCATTCCATGAGTCCAAAATATGATTTCAAGACAACTATAAAAGAATTACTTGGTGGCTACAAAATGGTCATCCCAGTCCAACAGAGATAAGAAACATTATTTTCCCTCTCTTGGTCCAGTGGTTTGAAGATTGCTTTCCTGGCCTGCCAAAGATATAGCCAGCTCATATGTACATTTGAACCAACGTTTATAAAGTATTGCCAATGAACAATAGAAGCACATATATGACCTATTTGCCAACACTAAATCAATTTAACTGCATGAGATATGAATGATGATGATCATACAAACAAGCAAGACTACAATTCAGAATTTAATTTATATTCCAAGCATAACATAAGAGCACAAAATATTATGAAATATTACGAAGGGAAATCAAAATAGGACCCCTATGCTTTAGGTTATTTCAACTTTGAAGGTCTAATTTTAAATTTGATAGGTAAATACCTGAATTTCAGTTTAATGTAAATATAAGACTTCCATCCACTTCTCCAGTTATAGAGGGTAGTAGCATAAAGAATACCCATATGATGCAAAGGTTGATGAAAGTCTCACATTTATATTGAGTCTAAACTTAAGTCTCACTCTGTCAAATCAAAAACTTGAATCTCTAAATCAAAATGTCTTAAAACAGAGACTTGACTTGACTTTCCAATTAGGCAGATGTATCAAGTATCATAGAGCATGTACAACTTAATATACAACTTAACACAAACTAATTTTACTTTGCAGAAATCTTGCAGTAAAAAATATCATTTCAAACCTAAGCTTAGCAATAATTCATAAAACCCAACCTGGAAACCACTTTTAGGTGAAGAAAGCTTTATCAATGGAAACTCAATGCTCATCTAGATGCAGGATATATACAAATAAAGTTTCAAAGCAGTGATAACTAGTGCAATAGAAGGATACTGCCTTGGTACTTGGATCGAGGGTAGTAAATGTCTTCGCATTTGGGGCAGTAGATTTTTACAGTGCTTGAGCGTGGAATGT
Source organism: Casuarina equisetifolia (assembly GCA_028551475.1). Lineage (NCBI taxonomy): Eukaryota > Viridiplantae > Streptophyta > Magnoliopsida > Fagales > Casuarinaceae > Casuarina > Casuarina equisetifolia. The sequence continues at coordinate 9,465,017 of CM052358.1, forward strand.
CTGATTGACCAACTGGAAGGCAGGGTTGTCCACAGCAGTAAACTCTAGGACACCTTCCAAAATCATAGTTTTTGTACTTCTCCAACTGCAGAAGTTTTAACAGCTATCTTTTCAACAAAAACCAAGAAACACAAAGAGAACAAGAAAAGAGTATCAGTTAATTCAAAATCATACCATTGCAGTCATTCCCTTGCTGGTCAGTATGTACCGAACATGTATAAGACCATACAGCATCTCCGCTGCTGATTCAACCAATTCATTCTGCTCTTCAGTGAACATGTCACCTGAGAACCCCATACCAATAACCATAAAAGAGGATTAAGCAGCAAGATCCTGTAAATAAACATATACTTGCACAGACAGACACACAAACAAACACACACATACACACACTCATTGTATGCACGAATCTGTATACCTGTACATACAAACAAATAAAAAGGTAGCAAGTAACATAGAGAGGATGTTCATTTATGGGTTAAAATTCAATAGGAAAACAAAATCTATGAGATGGCTGAATCAAGAATGTGCAGCGAGATTTGATCAGAGTTTTACCATGATAACAACAGAAGTTTCTACACTCAGTCATAGAACCTACCTACTTGTTACTCCTCATACTAAAGGACAAAATGACTGAACTTGATAACACACGAAGAAACTATAAATTACAATAACCAACATAAAGCTTGTCGATACACAAAATATACTATTTAGAATGCATCTAGAATCAGATAAACAAACATTAAATTAATTTATACAGTGTTCAATCACATATCTTAATCAATTAAAACTGTGCTCAGTCACTTACCTACATCAACAGAAGCTAGAGGCTTATCAAAATCAGAGTTGGCAAAAAAGGCAACTTCAAAACTTGTAAAACAAATACAAATTAGCTCAGAAAAATTCTCACCATGCGAAGATTCAACATCCAGAATCAGATCAAGTGCATAATCATAATACGGAACTTGACTGCTTAATCCACAAAGATTGAAATCATCTTGAATGTATTCATCATCCACCTCACAGAAAAATTCATTTCCTCGCAAATTGCAAAACCATGAAATCCATGACGTATCATCTCCATCAGAACCACTAACATCTGATTCTTCGCTGTCTGTTTCAGATTCCTCTGAGATTAATGCAAACAAGGCAATTATCAACAAAAAAGATAAGCATGACTATAATAAAGCTTTCAATCTATCACACTCCAACTACCTAAACTACTTCTTCTATGTTGATAATTTTCCATTCTTTTTTTTTTTTCTGACGAAAATAGTCCACAACCATAGCGCCAACGTCCCAGCAAACCAGCGCCCCCCCACCCTCCCAACCCAAAAGAAAAAAAGAAATAAAAAACAAAAGGGCGGAGGGAGCACCAAAAAGCAAAGCCCCCCATAAAATAAAGCATAAAAGATTATCATGATACACAATTTCTATAATGTTACACTGAAAGGATTCTATCAGGTTGACTGAAACAAAAAGTATTTGTAAGCACATTTACTAGCTACTAGGCAACGTCAATTTACTGTCACTTACCAATTTGCCTTTCTTAGTCCGGAACCGCAAATTCCATAAATAACTAAGAAAAAAATGATACTTTGCTTAATTAAGATCTAAAATATACTAAATTGACTTCACACAAATCTCAAACTGCATAATCATTGGAACTAAAATTTTAATCATGTACTTCAAACAGATGGCAAATACAAAACGCTTCCCTTTCTTTTTGAACCCCGACCAAGAGAAAGGTTGAAAGAGAAGTATACAGTAAATTCAAATCCAACCACGTTGGTAAACCAATTATTTCAGTCCAAATATCAATACACCGTAATGGCTACAACATGTTAGAAACATCGCCCCCATACCCAACCAAAAAAAAAAATGGGAAAAAAGGAAACAAAAAGCAAAGAAAATCTTAATTTACGCATTCAAAGCTGACACTTCAAAAAAAAAAAGGACAAACCCAGATCCGCAGCAAAGTTCAATAACATAGAGTTGCTTCTTCAAGCACATTAGTCCAAATCCCAACATCCAGTGGGAGCAATTTGCTTCAGATAAGGCATAAGAAGCAAGCAAACCCACAAAATGAACCCCGATTAACAGACCAGAAGCTGAAGCTGCAAAAATTGGACAAAGCCAGATCCCCACAAAATTCTCTCCTTTAAAAATTCCCAACTTCACTTCACCCAGAAAATAAACAGCCAGTATCGAAAAGAAAAGAGCAACAACAAAGAGAATGTCTGACCGTCAGAGCACTTGTTCTTTGAAAGCGACGCGGAGCGAGAATCGCGATGATCAAGCTGCTGAGATTTGCCGGTGGAAGTGGAAGGCACGGAAAGCCTCTCCTTGTCCTTACTGTTGAGGCAAACACCCCTGGAAGTCGAGGGAGACGACTTCTCTAGATGCTTATCCAGCGCATCGTTGATGCGCTTGCGATCCAACGGCCCTCCCACGATCTCCGATCTCGATGACCCACCGCCGCCTCCTCGATCCCTGTACATAGCTCTTCCAAATGTCTCTCTAGCTCTCACGCACTCGCGCGGATTTGCGAAAAGAAACCCTAGATTGAAGCTCCGCAACCGTTATTCAGTCAAAAACCCCAGGATTCAGAGAAGAAAAAGGTAAAATTAGGGTTTTGGGAATCGAACTGCCGTGTTATAGAGGAGCAAGATATACCGAGACACGCAGAACAGGTTCAACAGAAGGCAGGGTCCACAAACATGGAAGAGAGAGAGAGAGAGAGAGAGAGAGAGAGAGAGAGAGAGAGGAAATGGGTCAGAGCCACCTGAGCTCCTCTAAGGTTCCCTCTGTCTCTCTTTGTCTTGTTGTCCTGCTTGTGATGGAGAGACCCAATTATCCTTTTTTCCGCTTCACATTTTACAGAAAAATAAATGGAAATACATTTTGAACTGGAGTCAATATCTTCCTGTTTTATTTTCCTATTTACAAACATTTAAAAATCCAGGAATTAATCACAGCCATGCACACAATTCACCTTTCTTGCTCATCGCCACTAACTAAACCCACCGAAAGTGTAAAGCTGACAAGTCAATGAAAAATCATTTAAATGTTGTTAAATCTCCAACTGTACATGGTCCGCATCCTCAGCTACTCAGAAATCTGGTCTCCCATGGAAATGCCAATGGATTTCCACTTCTAAACCTTCAACAGCAGCCATGCTTACGAATTTGCTGCTTTAATCGTGGCACATATTGTTGGAATAGACATGTGAAACTTCGAAAAGTGGGTCGGTCTAGAACATGGGAACGTTTCAAAAGATTAGACGGCGATGGCTTTTTGTCTTCCATTCTCCCAACAGCCGGGGGTGGCGTAAACTGTAAAATAATTCATTTCACAAGAAGTACTTGGAGACAGCCACAAATCTCTACATCCTATGCTCTTTTTCATACTTTTATTCTTTATATGGTGATTTACGCAGGCATATTCTTCAAACAATGTTTCAAGTTTCACCCTCCTGCCAACTTTTGAATCCAAGGAACTACAAAGCGGCCTGATTCTGCAGCCTTTGGGTTCTTCCTGCATGCCATTTTGTTTTGTCTCCTGAGTGAAAAGGACTTGTGGAAGACGGAGCCCATATTTCTCACCGCTCACCATACGAGGACCTGTGATGCCTGCTCCCACGCCACAACTCTACTTTTTTCAGTGACTCTATGTGCTAAACGAGGTCATGTTTGAGATCATCTTTCACACCTTTTGCGCATTGTTCACCAATACTGCCAACAAAACTCTCTACTGATTTAGTCCCCCAACATCGGTATTACTGCTGAATCATTATCTCTAGGTATAATAGGTTTCCTTTTGTTCAAATAATTGGTATAATCAGATTCTAGGGACTCGAGTCTATTGTATTGTGCATGACTGTTTTCTATCAAGGACCAAGACCATAATTGATGCCCTGATAGATTTTGTAGGATGGACTGCACATAATAGCACTGTCATCCGAACCTAATACTTAACAGGTAAGATTGCGATAGTATCAAGATCCCTAGGGACGAACTTGATCAAGAATTGTTACACTATTTAACCCATGTGACATTGTCGATAGAGGCAATGGGGAGGGAGGAAAGATAACCCACTTTTCAGATAATTTCATCTTCATTTTTTTCTTTGATTAAAAAATCATTTGATGACCTTTATTTTATCAGAACAATTATAAAGATAAATTATTATAGTAGATCAAATTCACTGTAGTTTCTAGGCTCATGTATAGTTTTTGTCCATCTCTTATTCCATTGCATGCATATAAAATACTCATGTATTCCTTCATTCATAAGTAATTACGAATGGAGTATATAGCCCACCGGGATTCTAGAATTGTGTTTGCTGATTTCTCACGCTCTATTCAAAGATGGATTGACGGCAGATTTTGTTGTGGTATCTGAGTTGACCAGGTTGATTAACTCTCCATGTCTTGGGGAAATAGTTGTAGAAAGTTGCACTTTGCATGATTGGCACCGTCAAAGCTAAAAAAAGGTATTGACTTTGAATCGTTTGTGCAGATAAAGTCATTGCCCTCACTCTGCATAAAAATAGTAGTGGATTCTGAATGCACTTTGTTGGTTATGCGAATGGAGAGTGTGTAGGGGACATTAATGTAAAAGTTGTTTAAGTGAATGGCGAATCAGCTCTTATGGTCTAAAAGCCTTGCCTTTTTAACCTCATACCCTTCTGTTTCTAGAAGACCACTACTATTTTTATGAAGTGTGAGGGCAATGACTTTATCTGCACAAAAGGATTCAAAGTCAATACCTTTGTCGAAACCCTACAAAGACCCATACTGTTCAGGCTCCAACAATGTTCTTGGAACTGTGATGTGGTTGAAGGGCTCAAATTTTGATTTATGGGGCAAACAAGTGTTGAATGCTCTTGGAGCTAAGAATAAACTTGGGTTTATAGACAGATCTCTTCTTAGACCAAGCGGCAAGCTGGAAAAAGCAATATAGTGGCGTCACGATGCGGTCCTAGCTTGGCTGGAAAAAATTGTGGACAACAACTTAGAGCCCTTTGTGTCATGAACTGGGAATGCAAGTAAAAAATATGGGAAGTTTTTAGATCGAAGATCAAGGTATGGCAGATACTTGGGAGGAAATAGATGTGCAAGAACCCTTTGTTTTATGTACATGTGGGCGCTGTAAATGTCGTGTAAATGAAAGAATTGAAGAGAGGACGCAAGAAACAAGGCTCATGGAATTTTTACTTGGCCTCCCAGAATCCTACAAGACACTTTGAACCACTGTTTTGACAAGAATCTCTTAACCCAACATTGATCTAGCCTTTAGCATGTGTAAAGAAGAGTATCAACAATTGCACGCTGATCTCCCATATTTTTGTCGAAATCGATGGCATTATTGACAAACAGGACCGGCCACATTTTGCTTTCCTCTCCAGCACAACAGCTCACGTCAAGCCGCTTCTCTAGGCAAACTCGTGGGTGGCCACAGCTACAAATCGGGCCACGCATGCAAGAAGTGCTACCATCTGATCGGTTACCAGAGTGGATTACCAGAGATGGCTGGAGAAAGAAACCTTAAAATTGTTTGTCTTAACCTTAAAATTGTTTGTGCCCTTTTAATGTGACAATAATGTGATAATAATGTGGCAACACATGGCTATTAATTGAGTATTTCATGGGCCTACAAAGTATAATTAAGATCGATTGTCACCTTACATGGAAACAACTAGTTTAAGGTTTCATTTCTTTAAATCTCACCCACGCTTTACAACAACTAGCATATATTTCGATTAAACCACTTGGTAGTCCTCAACACTTTTTTGTTATTGTCCACACCTAGAGTTTTTGACTTGTATAAACCCCAAAAGTAACGAGGATAGTGGATTGGACTTACTCTAGTTTTTAGGCTCATGTATAGTTTCTGACTTATCTTTTATTCCATTGCATTGTTAAATGTTGACTCACAACCTTGTAATCACATGAAAAAAGGTATTGCCTAGTGAGTCAAGACTTAAATGATTGTATTTTCCCTTTGGTTTGCCAGGGACGTAGGCACATTACCAAACAATGTAATTTAATTTTGTTTCTCTTAAAGGCTTAGGGATATTCAAAATTTATAAGATACTTCACAAATGCTCTTCTTTCTTATGTGGGGTTTAAGTGTTAATATTTTCATGCAGTCCCATTTTCGATTTTATTTTGTCAACAAAGAATTGACCCAACTATGAGATTTGGGTCAGCACACATGAAATAAGACCTAGCTCGGAAATCATCTTAAAGGCCCAAATGCTTCTTTCCAGCATTCCTTATTTGCATCATGTTTAGCACAATTAAATCTCATATTCATCAATAGGAATCATACTGAAATCTTAACAAGTATATAAAACTCTCTTGTATTCTTTCATTCATAAGTAATTGTGACTAGAGCGTATAGCTCGTGGGTCACTCCAGAATCCTCTCTGTTGATTTCTCATGCTTTAGTGAAAGATGGATTTGCTGCCTCCAGCCACACCAGTTTTATTTTGCTCATTTTGTCATAAATATTGGTTCGTCTACTTATCATCAACATATATGCATAATTTTTTATAGGCGTATTTTTTTGAAAGATTAATATTATGTACCGAGTTAATTGTAAATATTCACGTAAGAACAATGGTACGGTGAGATTATGAACGTTGACAGCATAAGCATTACTCTTTATTATTATTATTATTATTATTATTATTATTATTATTATTTATAATTATTTATAAATCCTTGTAATATATGATTTTTTTTTTCTCCATTTGCGATTCCTAATTGATTTATTGACTTTGTGAAAAAAATGTGATTTTTAGACCTGTAAAAATGATTTCATAGACTCGTTTAGTCAAGAAGAATATATTTTCCTCGCAGTCAACACCGTCCTTAAATTACACTTCTGGACCTTAAAATCATCCGGATCCGGGTTACAAAAACGGGTCCAACCGACCTTCCATCTACGGTCCAAAACCACGAAAGAGAGAGACGGAGGGAGAGGGCGAAAATGGCATCGAAAGCTTCAACACCGCCATATCCAAGCGCTGCAAGAATCGCTGATTCTCCATGTTATCCTCAGTACACTGCTTCTCTCAAATGTAAGCGTTTTACCTTCAGACCTTTCCTTTCTTCTCCAGGTCATGAATTTTAATCTTTTCTTTGTTCTGTGTATCTTGGTCTTCTGTTGCCTTTCAGCCTTTCTCCTCTTTGTTTATGCAATTACTCCGCAAATTAGAGACTTAATTCTTTCACGTCTTTGTGTTCTATGGTTTCCACTCTCTGATTTCGTTAATTTCGGTTTTTTGTTTTACCAACTATTTTTGGGACAGTAAGGTTTTGAGTTTCATAGTTACAAACAAATGCATATTTTGTGAAGATCAATATGTAGGTTGAGTTTGTGAATTACTGAATTGGCTCTATCATATAAAGAAGGAGTTTTTCTTGGAATTTTTAATCTGATAGAACTAGAAAAGAATTGTATTAGAGTTTTAAATTACTTAAAGATGGAACCTTTTCTTCTCTTTAGAACAAAAGAGATCGAGTACAAAGCACAAGTTAGAATACAATAAGTCCTCGAGACTAATATATATTCTCAAAAGATGCAGGACATGAGAAAATAGAGATCTGTAAGGTCGTATGTGCGCTAGGTGAACTTTTATAAAGAAAGTTAGAACTGAAAGTTTGTGACAATGGACACAATATCCAAAAGTACATGGTGGAATTACATGGTTTTAACTAACCAAGCTTTTCGCTTTTCCTTTATGGTACCTTTTAGTAGAGGAGTTTGAGTGGTGATTTCGAATTACTGTGATGCTAGTAGCACAATTTTGGAGGGTTGTGGTAGTTTTCAGTGTTGTTTCCTCGGGTGAGTTCAGATGTTTTAGCCAGATTTTTAGTGGAGCAGTTTACTTAAAATTGTATAAAGTGGACAGAAAGATATCAATAATGTCTGCCTCTTAATGCCCAGCCGTTTGCCTGCCTGTCTTGGAAACATTGGCTTAAGCTTTGTTGTTGGTTATGGAGTTCTGACAATAGTCAATAGGGATAAGCTTACTCCTGCTTCACTTCTATCGGGGTCTTATAAGATTTTGTTATTGGACTGTTGCATACTGTGCCCACGAGCAAATTTCGTCAACATTGCGTAATAGAACTTTTATTTATGCAATGTAACTTAATTTCCTTTTTAAGGCTTGCTGGTGAGTCATCCTCGGAGGATCTTTTTCATTTTTTAAAATGTCTCTTTCTGTCATTGAGCCATCTACGCATGGAAGGGTTCTGATGGCTGTGTATAAGGCTTGTTACAGGTCACATGTAAGTTCTTTTGCATGTAATGGTCTACATTCTATGTCATATTTTGAAACATCGGTAATCTGTAATCTAAATAAAAGCTTATTTTATAACGAGAAAGCTTGGAGCTAGTAGTGAGTAATCTTACTGAAAGCTTATTTTCTTGCAAGCACATGACCATAACCCTATAATTTGATTTGCTTTTTTGGAGCCATACATAATGTCAATGTTTTGTATGAAACTCATTAGGGTTTCTCATATGCTTTTTGTATTACGTTAAATTTCATATTTCCTCTTGTATTGCTATCATAGTGGACCGACCTTCAGAGTGGTTTAGTCAATTGTTGCCACTCAATCTTGTAAACACGTTTCAATTTTAACTGAACGTTGGTGGCAAAGGGAGATATTCAGGGAGAGCTCACATGATTCTTCATTTCTTGAGAGACAATTTATCCATTAGTTGTATAGTCTTTCAACTATTGGTGGTACAAGCTGATATTGAGACTTAATTAGATCACATGAGAGAAAATGTCTTGAATGCACCCGCAACATCAGCTACTCTGATTATAGGAACCCTTTTATGATTGTGTAGAACAAAGCTATTGAATCAACTTTTACAATTACATCTATGGGTATTGTTATGCTGTACAATTGATGTAATTCAACAATACTATCTGAAGCTCCTCCAACGGAGCTACTCATCCGCGGACCTCATGGACTCCTAGGCCTAGCTTCTCGTTTCAAAAGAATTTCTCACCAATGTTATGAATTAATTTTGCCGCTATACTTTCAGGTTTGGAAGAATTTAGGTCAGACAGGAGCAAATGTCAAGAACATTTTGATATTTACAAGGAATGCAAGAAAAAAGAGGTAATTGATCTCCTTAATTATTTTAAGTCTTCCGGCTTTTCATGTTATATCTATTATCGAAATTCATGAAAAGTTTTTTTGAAAAGATAAATGTTCGTTAGCAACAGTGATTCCATACCTGATGTAAATACTGACAGATGGTATAACGCAGATTCCGCAAAATCCGCGACCCCCCCCCCCCCCCCCCCTCTTTCTTTTCTTCTTTCTATTCTTGAATGGCTTATAGTTTTAGAACTACTGATTCTTCTTCTTTCTTGAGTGCGGCTTATAGTTTTACAACCATTGATTCTTCTTCTTTTCGATAGAGGGAAGCTCGACTGGAACGCAACAGAAGCAGGTCTTTCTTCTCATGAAAATCCTCTTGGGATTTGCTACTCAAAACTTTAATCAGCAGGGGGTGGATTCGAGCCCATTACAAGCATCAATCCCTCTTCCCTTCTCATGCAGATCTTTGCTGAGTTCCAACGCCAGTTATGGAGCTGATACCATGTCATTGTTAGAAAAGTTGAATAAAATTTTGTTCGAGTTTGCTCAATTAATTTTCTTTCGTAAGGTTTAAGTTAAGGGCTTTCTTTCATCCCAAAATGCAGATGTGGGTTTCTCTAAAGGATTACTATATTGTTGTCATATGCCCTTGGAAACAAACTTTCGTGGTAATGCACCGTTTTGCTTTGAACATGTAATGTGTATTGCACTTGCTGGTGCGGTGTTTTCTGTATTTCGGCTACTTAATTTGTGCGATCTGCATCGTCAGAGTGAGTAATTAAGTATTATTTGGTTCGTTTGCATAAAGGATTTGAATTTTTCTTAAGCTGAAAAATGTTTCGAAACGGATGCATTTCTAATTTGTTCTTGGAGCTATGATAGAGTCGTGTTATCTAAAGGGATTTTCTTTCTTCTTGTTGCATATCTTGAAAAACAAAACCATGTTGAAGTCTTAAATATTCAACATCTAAGGGACAAAGCTCTTAAGAACAACACCCGTTCGTGCTTGCCAAGGACCTGGTTAATGTCAGAACTCGTGCGTACAGCGATACTGCAGCTTTTTCAATATTTGGTGTGCATACCGCCTTTTTCCGAGAGAGGATAACAGCGCAACAATGGCAGCAGTTCTCCTTATTCTTTTCCCGCTACAGGGTTGGGGACAAAGCAGTGCAACTCACGCCTTACTCACCTGAAGGCGAACGCCATGCTCAGGTGTTAGAAACACCCCAAACGTTGGGGAGTGCTGGTATGTGGGCGAGAGCGAGAGGCTGAACTTGGACGGCACGAGAGAAAAGATACGTTGGCCGACGCAAATACGAGCTCCAAGTCCAAATGGCATAAAAGCCTGTGGAAACTTGCTAGCTGCAAGAGCTCCGTGGACAAATCTTTCTGGATTGAAGTGGTAGGCATCAGGCCCCCATAGAACAGGTTGTTGCTGCAGCATCGCAATAGGAACCCAAAAGTCCATGCCTTTAGGGATTAATATATCTTTAAACTTGATGTCCTGCAAAGCCGTTCTTATGACAAGCGGCACTGCTGGGTAGAGGCGCAATGTCTCTTGAATGACCATACCATACTGCAAATAGTCACAAAGATTAGTAAAGACTTGGATAATTTTTTTCATTTATCTGGGGTAAGTAGGACTTGAAAAGAAACCTATCTAAGTTATAGAACTCAATCATCTCTTCTGTCTTCAAGTTTGAAAAATGTACGGACAAATTCTTAAGAGTTAATATTTGGCAGACTCTCAACGTGATGCACATATCAGAATTTACAAGTATAATTATCGAACTTGTACTATAATTGATCTAGAGAGATAATCAACCTGATTCTCACAGTTTTTCATCTTTGTGGCGTATCAGGATGCTTTCTGCCCACTGAAAACACCCTTAATGGCCATAATGTCCGTATCAGTTAGTGTAAAGCTTTTTAGCATGCAAAGTTTTAGATGTGAATTGTATGGACCACTTACTGTTTTCATGTTTCGAAGCATATCAACATCCAGAGGGCCGTCTTTACATATTTCAAGCACCTCTGCACGACAACGAGCTTGCCATTCGGGATGTGCAGCTAATAACATCAAGCCCCATATCGCAGTAAGAGCAACAGTCTCATGGCCAGCAACATATAAATTCTTGCAGTTGCCCAGGATGAACTCGTCAGAAGAGAGAGGCGATGATACGCCATTATAATCACCAGAAACTTTGGCCCCTCAATTAACATTTGCAGAAGATCCTTCTCAGAAGTAGTTGCCACCCGTTATTTTACTACGTTTCGTGTCATGCAGTTGACCTCTTTCTCTAATTTCCATATCTCCCTGTTCAGTTTGATTGGCAGGAATCTACTTTGATTTGTATTGACCGCATCCCAGTTAGGGGTGTTCACAAACAATAAGAATATTAATTTCAAGTGAATGTATAGTAAACATAAACAAAAACTGGTTGGCTGAAAGAACGTGTTCTCTGTTCCTTCATGATAACAAATGTGTTTTAAGTTTGAGAATCACATATCGCCAGAAGATTTTATGTTATATGAAGACATCAATGCAACTATACCTTAAGCCAGGAATTCCCATAGGTCTCTTTGACAAGACATCTCCAAGAGTTCCTAGTTTTGAGAATATTTCTTCTCCTCGAGAATAATCGCTTCCAAAACATACTTTTGAGATTACATCCGCCGTCAAGCTTGTCAAATCCTTGTCGATTGTAATGTCTGCAATTCCTCCCTCATTTTCAATTCTTCTCTCCCAAGATCTTATAGTTGAGTTTGTAGACTCCACCATTAGATTTATCATGCCCTTTTGAAGGGATTCAAGTTAAAATATGTTGCGAGTATAACACTGATATCTTGGGTGCTGTGTCTGTGTAAGTACTGTGGGGAGAAACATGTAGATTAGTATTAGTGAAGCGTATGCTTTTGGCATTTACCTTAACTTTTTCAATGTAGAATTCTGGGGCAATAATCTTTCTTTGGAGAGCCCAAAGTGGGCCATTTGACGATGCGATACCCCTCCCTGCCAGGGCGCCACGCTCCTTTATTATATAAGAAGGCTTTCCTATGCCGAAAGAAGTGTGAAGGCCAATCTCCTTCACTATCTCTGGGTCAGTTATGCACAACATCTGCATGTATCCAAATGAAAACAAGAACGTCGGTCCTGCCACCGATACAGGAGTTGACTATATTCAGTACCATGGAAGATTTTAAACAAGCAGTGAAAGCGAAGAGAAGGTGAAGAATTAGGGTTCGTTATATGGGTTTTGCATCATTTGCTTGTCGAGCAGAACTGTATGTTGTTCAAGCATGTCCTTGTAACCCCAAAGACAGGCTGCAATTGGACGTAAAACAGAAGAAAAAATGGACATCTGCTTGTGTCTTATGCAGAGATAAAAAACAGAAAAGTTAACAATGGTAAGACTCTTCGCGAAATGTTAAAAGCCCGAATAAACCTTAGAGCAGAATCTACTGATCGCAAATCCTTTTCCATTTTTCTTTTTCCTTTATGGAGTAAGGATAATAATTCTGAAGCCCTATGGGGCTTCATGGTAGTAGCTGACGAAAGACAAAATAAAAAATTAAAGAAAGAAAACGATACCCCATACACTCGGGATGATGTCCAGTGACTATAACAACATTAGAAACGACAGAAATGGCAGAAAACATTGGGAAGAAATGAAAATACAGTGAAATCCTCAAAATTCAATCCTCAAAATGTAAATGGATTTCCGACAACATTCTGAAAAGTTCGAGGTTCCTAGTACCGGATTTTACTAATAGACGTTGACAAGTGCAATGGAGAACTCTATTCTTTAAATCCAGTTCCACCAACATTTATGAACAGATGAAGTTAGGGAAGGAAACACCAGTAACAATCATAGGAAAACACAGAAACGAAAAGGAAAGACGAGCGTGGAAAATGATGCAGATAGTGCAAACTGCCATGCATCAATCGTAGTGGAAGACTACTCAGAAGTTATAAGGATACATAAGGATCTCTTGGTCTTCTACCTCTTTTATTTTTTAACGACTCATTATATTTTTCCCTTCAAGCTTAAAAAGGAAAAGAAGGGGAAGAAAAAAAGATGATACCGTATTCGTTTCGCCACTGCTCCAGAAAAGGGAACACTTTGGAAGGCCAATCATGAGCAACATGGACACCGTTGGTGTTGTGGTCTGCTGGAGAGGTTGCCGCGGCAGCCTGAGCACTGAGCTTGATTCTCTTTATGTCCGGCAAATTCCCCAGAAGAAATGAAGGCGAAGGCCCACTGATCCCTTGCTTTCGGAGCTTTGATGTCAGCCTTTTTGGCTTCAACAGCAAGGAGTCGGAGAGTTGCCAAAGTAGTACTACTAACCCACATAATAAAGCCGATTGAATGATCTTTACTGCGAGGATTAGTTCTTCTCCCATCTTCTTCTTGGGTGACTAATGTTCTATTGTTTTGGTGCTTGGTGAACTCTCTGTCCCTGTTCCTCTTTGTATTTATTATTTTCACTGATGAACTTAGAAGATTCTTAGTATAAAGTTATCATGATCCCGATGAAACAATACAAAATTCTAGGTACAATGCCATCCAAATACAGCCAAGCTGTCTCTGTCAACAAGCAAATTGTCTCAAAAAATACCATCAGGGATGACATGTATACATAATTATTTCCTAATTCTATAAATGGTTTTATTAAAATAATAGTTGTTATAGATTGACTTTATATCTTTTTTCTACATTCAAATATCTTTGTTTTTTTCTTAGTGACCTATTTTAAAGGAAGAAGTTACACAATTTCTGATATAAAACAGGATAAATTACCACTTGTGAACTGAATCCTTATCTCCCTCTCTTAAAAATCAATTCTAATGGAGGAAGTTGAATAGATTGTAACATGATAACAACATCTATGATTGTTCATGAACTAAGTCATTGTAATTTCATCCTGTTGCTGGTAGCCATTGGAAGTGACTATCTTGCATTATTAAAGTATTGATTTGTGATTTTTCTTGTATTGTTAAGTGTCTTCTTCATTTAATGCTTCATTCCAAAGAAGAGAATGTAAACATTTCCTACTCTTTCGGGTACTCTGCAATTTTTCTACTCTCTTTCTTCATCCTCTTTATTTCTGCATCCATTTATAACATGGTTTCCAAGCAAATTTCTCGTTGATTCAGAGCTACGAATTTCGCAAGTGCAGGTGCATCACATAGCTCAATGAAGTCATATCCTATATTATATTCATGTATGGGGACCAAATGTTTGGTTTCTTAATTATTTAGTCTTTATCATCCTCATCATGATGGTAAAGTAATTTTGTCGAAGAGAACATAAAACATTTACGAGTGAATTATGAACGAAGTCTAAGGGAGAAAGAGCGGTAGCAGAGGGCAGGCAGACACACAGAAGCAGAGCTACTCCTGATGGAAAAGATTATGGTATCATTGTTTGTGGGAGGGCCTTATACTGTTGCTGATGCATCTCTATAATCTCCTGGTATTAAAACCAAAACTTCTGCCGGAAAGACTTTAAAGACAAGGGATAAGAGGACCTTCTCCTTCATTTTTCTTTGGGAATATTCCTGACATGAAGAAGATTCAGCTGCAAGTTCCTGCAACACCAACAATCTCTATGGAGGATTACCCTGCAGCCATCACTCGTGACCGGCCTTCCACCGTCTTCCCACATTTCGTGCAGTGGAGAAATGATTATGGTAATGACTTCTCTCTTCTTGTTTCCATTTTTCTCCCCTCCTGTTACACTATTTGTAAATAGGATGTATTGCGGTCTCATCTTTCAACCCCAAACCTGGGTGATTTGCGATAGACTAAACTAAAACTGAAAATATATATATATATATATATATATATATATATATATATATATATATATATATATATATATATATATATATACACACAAGAAGAAATCCCTAAGATGAAATATACCTAGAGGCCAAAGAGCTAAGAAAAAACTCCTAGCCCCAAGAAGAGGCAGCCATGGTAGATGAATTAGAAGTTCAAGGTAAGTCTAGTCCAGCTTATTGCCGGGTTGATTCTCGTTACTGGTATAGAAGACCATTTTCCCATCTCAACAAAGGTCTCTCGTCTCCCCACTCCACCACATTGATTTTTTTTTTTTTTTAAATAATGTCGTCTACTGTGAAGATGTGGATGCTGCTTATTACTTTTACCTTTTTATTTCACTAAAAAAAGGATATTTAGTTCTTAATAGATGATGAAATTTATATTTTTCTCCATAATTTTGTTGAAATGAAATTTCTATCTATATACACAATTTCTTACTACATGTATAAAAAGTATAAAAGGGCATTTAAATGTTTTCTCGTGTACGATCTCCTCAACTAGGTTAACCAAGTGTAGAATATTCTGATATAATGACCTCCCGAAAAATATTTTATAGAGATAGTGAAAATTGAGCAAGTATCCTCTCTTTTTCATTTCTGGCTTTTGGAGTAGGGGTGGGGAAGGAAGACAGGGGGCCGACCATTCATAAAATTGAGAAGAGATTCGACCATCATAGGGAGCTTACAGAGTAGCTTGACAATAATGGATGATTAGAGCTCTTTTGCTCACTCCAAAGCTTACACGAGTTCTTGCTCCTACTGCATATATTGGCGGCGGGGCCAGTTTTCATGTATTCATCAGGAATGTACAAACATTGTGCCTAACAGTTTTAGAGATGGTGAAGGAAATCAGCCTCAACACATCCTTGTGCCTAGGTAAGCCATCCTATCACTCCGAAGACTACGAAGCGTTGTTGGGTCAGGGTATTCTGTCTTCAAGTGGCCCAATGTGGGCCCACCAAAGGAATACCATAGCTCCAGAACTCTACAAGGTTAAGGTAAACTCCCAGCTATGGACTATTTCTCGTTTCATAGAAGTCAAATATGGAAATCCAGCTTTTGTAGTTCTCGTCAAGATAACGTTAGCAACAACCACTTTTTAAGTTCTTCTTGACAGTGATATTTTGGAAAAAATCAATGTCATGTTCTTACCAGATTAAACACAGTAGGAAGATGATTCTTTTTTAAGTACATAAACCGACACATTTTCTTTCTCTTTCTTTCTTTTTTTAAGAAACAGCCATGAAATCAGGGTGATATTAGGCACTTATATTCCGTGAAGCAATAACAGTATGTTGAACCATCACAAGCATTCAATATGATCCTTTTGAAAAGGGAATGGTGCACCTGACGCTGGACTCGACAGCCTCAATGCTGGGAAAATGGGAGAGAAGAATTGAAAATAAAGGAGTAGCGGACATTGAAGTCGATGGTGATTGGAGAAGCTTATCTGCAGATAGCCTTTCAAGAGCCTGTTCTGGAGGTGACTATTGCAGAGGGGAAGAAATATTATTAAAAATTGGAAGCCTTCAAATAATGCTGACCAACGAAGGTGGGGGAGCTCTTGGCCTTAGGTATGATGGCATTTCAAACATTATAAAATTTCCTGTTGTTTTTTATGATGACCTTAGATTTTACCCTGCATATGGAAAAAATGATGTCACAGATTCTTGCCGACCAAACATAATGGAGCGATATGGAGAATAGAAAAATATATCAACTCAATGATATTAAAGGTTTTAAAACAGTGCGTTGAAGCATCATATGAGAAGGATCTTCAGGGTGCCAAAAGCAGTAATGACTATGATGGCCCGTCAAAGAATATTTCTCGGGACAAGTTCATGGTGGATAATTGCCAAAACATCTACTTTGCCGGCCAGGAGACCACTGCCGTCACAGCCTCATGGAGCTTGATGCCCCTAGTTGCACATCCCGATTGGCAAGCTCGTGCTTGAGCT
This sequence comes from Casuarina equisetifolia, assembly GCA_028551475.1. Taxonomy (NCBI): domain Eukaryota; kingdom Viridiplantae; phylum Streptophyta; class Magnoliopsida; order Fagales; family Casuarinaceae; genus Casuarina; species Casuarina equisetifolia. The sequence goes on from CM052358.1 coordinate 9,481,955, forward strand.
AAGGTTCTTGAAAGATGTGGGGATGGGGTACCGGACGCCGACATGCTCTTATAGATTGTCCAGTTTACAGCAGAATGTTAATATGCACAATTACAATTGAACAAATATGGAAAACATAATTGATTACAAGAGTATGTACAAATCATGCAAGGATTGCCAATCGATTCGATGTGGCAATGCTAAGGTTTTGCAAGAGAGGTGAACGTGAAGTTGGGTTGCGATGTGGGTCATAGGTTGCTATGAGGGTTGCGGATGGCAGTAAGAGCATAAGGTGGAGGCGAAGTGCTTGGAGTGGAGATGTGATAGAGACCACAATCAAGGTTGTTGTGGAGGATGATTTGCTTAGTGTGACATAAGATGGTCCAAAAATGGGTGGCAGAAAACAAAAAATAACAATTATTATTGGAGGAAGATTGAGACATTGATAATAAATTTTAGTAATAGAAGAGACAATAAGAACATGATTGAGTTGAAAAAAATAGAATGTGTAAAGTACTTATGTAAGTGATAGAAAGAGAGACAGCATCATCCATAGTAAGTTATTGGAATCTAGCATAGGAAGTTATACCATAGAGAGTTGAGGTAAAACCAATGATGTGGTGAGAAGCACTAAAGTCGGGATGCCAAGAAGTAAGATCAAGGAAAGAGGGTGGAGGGGGAGGATGGTAATAGAGATTGATGGGTGGAGGAAGGTTATTGTAGTGGGCGTGAGGAGGGTAGTAGGTAGGCATAGGGGAGAGGGGTATGGGCCATAGTAGTGGGATAAGTGTAATGGGCTTGGGGTGAGGAACAAGGAGGTTGTTGGGCTTGTATAGTGAGGGCATTGAAATTAGGGTTGAAACACATCTCTAATTGGCAACGTGGCAACATGGGTGACAATAAGGCCTCTTGTGGCAGGACCTATGATTATTGTTATGGGTGGGTTAGGTTGGGCTTGGGGGTGGGTGAAAGCCCATCAAAAGAGTGTTGGATCAGGCCATAGGGGTTTGGGTTGTTGTTGTTAGGCTGAGAGCCCGTAAAGAAGGTAGAGACCATGTGCGAGGGATGGCACATAGATTGAGAGGAGCTTAGAGACGGGCCTCCATGTTGGTGGTTGGATTGGGTTGCAAAGGTGGCAACCAGCACAACAGCACTTTGATGACGTTCACGGTTGCCATTGTTGGCAAAGAGCAAGTTGTGAAAGGCTTTTTGGCTAAGTGGCCCGGCAACAGACTCAACAGTGGCCACAGAGATGGTGAGGCCGTCAAAGTCATCATTTAATTTGCGTAACACTTGCATTCGGTACTTTGAATTGTAGATCGATTCACCGATTGAGCCCAGTTGATTGAGGATAGGGGATCCTTTCTCTAGGAGAGGAACTTAATCATTAAATGATTATCCTTAGTAATCGTTTGAATCTCCATGCAAATCATTGATGAATGAGCTGAACTCTACACGGTGTAGGAGAATATAAAAACAACCACGCCTCAGCAAAGGTCTTCATGTCGATTAGTTAAGTGACTATTGAGTTGGTTGCCATCACTACGAGCCATGAGAGTGCCACCAAGTCATAGGTTCGCTAGGCAAGGTAGTTGGGGTTAGGTTAAGTCTCACCATTAGAGGATTGGGTGGTAGGGGGTGGGGTAGGTTCCAATCTATCGAGAATCAAAAAGAGATTCCAAGAGATGAGGAAAGGCATGATATGGGTTTTCAAACAACATAGTTCATTTGGTCAAGCATTTGAATGAGGTTGGGGAAGGAACTACTAGAGAAAAATAGGTGGAGACGGAAGAGAGGGGTTCAAAATTGTTGGCCATGGATTATGATTGGGAGGTATCAGCTGGTGCTCTATCAATACCATGAAAGAAATTGAGAAGGGCAGGATCATTGGAAACCTAATTTGGTTGAAAAATCAGAAAAGGGAAAAGGAGAATGACAGTGAAATTCTATGCAATTTTATTGATGAAATTCTTGATAGATTGTACAATTTACATCAAAATGTTAATATACACAATTACAATTCAAAAAATATGAAAAAAATTGATTACAAGAATTTGTGCAAATCAGGCAAGAATTGCCAATTGACATGATGCAACAGTGCTAGGGTTTCGTGGGAGAGGCGAATGTGAAGTTGGGTCACAATGTGGACTGTAGGTCGCTTTGCGGGTTGGAGTGGCCGTGGATCGTGGGTCAGACTCGGGTCACACTTCTCTAACAAATCCTTCTTCTCTTGTGCCTTTTGACCATGAGTATTGGTGTTGAGTTCCAACGCTTAATTATGGAGCTGATACCACGGCAGAACTAAAAAAGTTGAATAAAATTTTGTTCGAGTTTGCTCAATTAATGTTCTTTACGTCAGGTTTAAGTTAATGGCTTGGTTTTCGTCCCACACGTAAATATGGGTCTCTCCAAAGGATTACTATAATGTTGTTATATGTCCTTGCAAACTAATTTTCGTGGTAGTGCACCGTTTTGCTTTGAAGATGTAATGGAGATTTCAATTGCTGGGGCAGTGTTTACAGTACTTCAGCTAGTTAATTTGTGCAATCTTCATCGTCTGGGTGAGTAATAAAGTATTATATGATACTTTTGGATTAACGAATTGAATTTTTTTCTTGAGCTGAAAAAAATGTTTCGAATCAGATGCATTTCTAATTTGTCCCAAGAGCTATGATAGAGTCGTGTTATCTAAAAGAACTTTCTTTCATCTGGTTGAATCACTTGAAAAAAAAGAATTATGTTGAAGTCTCAAATATTCAATGAGGGACAAAGCTCAATGAACAACACCCGTTCATGCAAATACTTGTCAAAGACCTGGATATTATCAGAACTCGTGAGTACAATGATACTGCAGTTTTTCAATATTTGGTGTGCAATGCCGTTTTCCAAGAGAGAATAACAGTGCAACAAAAGCGGCGGTTCTCCATATTCTTTTCCGGGTTAAAGTTTTGGAGACATAATAATACAACTCACGCCTTTCTCACCTGAAGGCAAACACCATGCTCAGGTACAAGTAGCACCCCAAATGTTGGGGCGTGCTGGTAAGTGGACGAGAGCGAGAAGCTGAACTTGGACAGCATGAGAGAAAAGATCATCTTAAGTTCTGTCATGGCCAATGGTTGGCCGGCGCAAATACGAGCTCCGAGTCCAAATGGCATAAAAGCCTGTGGAAATTTGCTTGCTGCAAGAGCTCCACGGGCAAATCTTTCTGGATTGAACTGGTGGGCATCAGGCCCCCATAGATCAGGTTGTTGCTGAAGCATCGCAATAGGAATCCAAAGGTCCATGCCTTTAGGGATCAATATGTCTTTGAACTTAATGTCTTGCAAAGCTGTTCTTGTGACAAGCGGCAGTGCTGGGTAGAGGCGCAATGTCTCTTGAATAACCATACCCAGCTGCAAATAGTCACAAAAATTAGTATAGACTTGGATCATTTTTTCGTTTATCTTGGGTAAGTAGGACTTGAAAAGAAACCTATCTAAGTTATAGAACTTGATAATCGCTTCTATCTTCAAATTTGATAACTGTACAGACAAATTCTTAAGAGTTAAATTTTGGCAGGCTTCTAACTCTCAGCGTGATGCACATATCAGAATTTGCAAGTATAATTATTGAACTTGTATTAAAATTAATCTAGAGAGATAAACAATGTGATTCTCACAGTTTTTCATCTTTGTGACATCGGATGCTTTTCTGCCTACTGAAAACACCCTTAATGGCCATATTTTCTGTGTCAGTTAGTATACAACTTTCTAGCATGTAAAGTTTTAGACGTGAATTATATGAACCACTTACTGTTTTCATGTTTCGAAGCATATCAGCATCCAGAAGGCCATCTTTACATATTTCAAGCACCTCTGCACGACAACGAGCTTGCCATTCGGGATGTGCAGCTAATAACATCAAGCCCCATATCGCAGTGAGAGCAACAGTCTCATGGCCAGCAATATATATATTCTTGCAGTTATCCAAGATGAACTCGTCAGGAGAGAGAGCTGAGGATACACCATTATAATCACCAGAATCTTTGGTCCCCTCAATCAACATTTGCAGAAGATCCTTTTCAGAAGTAGTCCCCATCCGTTGTTTTACTACATTCCGTATCATGTAGTTGATCTCTTTCTCTAATTTCCGTATCTCCCTATTCGTTTTGCTTGGCAGGAATCTATTTTGATTTATATTGGCCGCAGCCCAGTTAGCAGTGTTCACAAAAATTAAGAATATTAATTTCGAGTGTATATAAAGTAAACATAAGTGAAAAGTGGTTGGCTGAACGAGCGTGTTCTCTATTCCTTCATAATAACAAATGTGTTTTAAGTTTGAGAATCACATATCACTAGAAGATTGTGTGTTGTATGAAGATATCAATGCAACTATACCTTAAGCCAGGAATTCCAAGAGGTCTCTTTGACAAGACATCTGCAAGAGTTCTGAGTTTTGAGAATATTTCTTCCCCTTGAGAATAATCGCTTCCAAAACATGCTTTTGAGATTACATCCGCAGTCAAGCTTATCAAATCCTTGTCGATTGTAATGTCTGCAATTCCTCCCTCATTTTCAATTCTTCTCTCCCAAGATCTTATAGTTGAGTTTGTAGATTCCGCCATTAGATTCATCATGCCCTTTTGGAGGAATTCAAGTTAAAATTTGTTCTAAGTATCACTGACATCTTTGGTGGTGTGTATATGTAAGTACTGTGGGGAGAAACATGTTGATTAGTATTAGTAAAAAGCGTATGCTTTGGGGATTTACCTTAACTTTTTCGATGTAGAATTCCGGGGCAATAATCTTCCTTTGGTGAGCCCAAAGTGGGCCACTTGACGACGTAATTCCCCGCCCCAACAGGGCGCCACGCTCCTTTGTTAAATAAGAAGGCTTTCCTAGGCCGAAAGAAGTGTGAAGGCCTATCTCTTTCACTATCTCTGGGTCAGTTATGCACAACAGCTGCATGTTTCCAAGTGAAAACAAGAACGTCGGTCCTGCCATCGATACATGAGATGACTATATTCAGTCCAATGGAAGATTTTAAACAAACAATGAAAGCCAAGAGAAGGTGCAGAATTAGGGTCTCTTATATGGTTTTGCATCATTTGCTTGTCGAGAAGAACTGTATGTTGTTCAAGCATGTGCCCATAGCCAGAAAGACAGGCTGCATTTGGACGTAAAAAGGAAGAAAACTCGACATTTGCTTGTGTCTCATGCAGATAAAAACCAGAAAAATTAACGGTAGTAAGACTGCTTCGCGAAATGTTAACAGCCCAAATAAACCTAACTGCAGGATCTACCGATCGCAAATCCTTTTCCATTTTTCTTTTTCCTTTATGAAATGAGGATAATACTTCTGTAGCACTAGAGGGCTCCATGGTAGTGGATGACAAGAGACAATATAAAAAATGGAAGAAAGAAAAGATACCCAGATACTCCGGCTGATGTCCAGCGAATATGGCCAAAATAGAAACGACAGAAATGGCAGAAAACGTTGGGAAGACCTCGGTCCTATCGATATAAACAATACCAATGATCTGTTCTTTCTTTTTGGTACTAGTGTCTTCTACTATAATTAAAGATTCTATCAACTCTGTGTTTCGTTTTCGCCGGCAGTAAATTTCTACTTTTTTGCACGTCCCTAGGCACTCGTTGATGTTTTATGTGTTAACTTTAAAGTTATTGGTCTCTTATCACCCGCTTTCTTCGTTAACATGCAAAAGACAAGGGAAAAAGCAGTTATTATCATTATGTAGTAAAAAAGAAACGATTTCTATTGAGCAGAAAACCGAAGAAGAACAGATAAAGAGAGTTGTCATGATCATTAAAAAATTGCTCAATAAAGAACGACATTATTGGATATGACATCATCTTTTTTAAAATTATTATTATTATTATTGTATTATTATTATTATTTGCGTTGTTAGTCTCTGTCATTTTTTTATTCATTGATGGTTATTCCTGAAGGGGAAAAAAAAAGTATATAAAAAAACCTCAAAAGTCAAACTAAGGAAGGCCATTATTGTTGTCTTCGCCGGATGCGTTGAAAAAGTTTCCTTTCCTCGTATGTAAATGAACTCCCGACAACATTCTGAAAAGTTTGGGGTTCCAGTGTGGGATTTTATGAATAGAAGCTGTCAAGAGGAATGGAGAACTCTGTTCTTCAAATCCAGTTCTACCAACATTTATGAACAGATGAAATTAGAGAAGGAAACACCAGAAACAATGTTTTGAAAGGAAAAACAAAAGCGAAAAGGAAAGATGAGCGTAGAAAACGATGCAGATAATGCAAACTGCCATGTATCAATCGTAGTGGAAGACTACTCAGAAGTTAACCTCTTGATCTTCTTCCTCTCTTATCTTTTCACGACAGATACTATTTTTCCCTTCAAGCTCAAAAAGGAAAAGAAGGGGAAGAAAAAAAGATGATACCGTATTCGTTTCGCCACTGCTCCAGAAAGGCGAACACTTTGGAAGGCCAATCATGAGCAACATGGACACCGTTGGGGTTGTGGTCTGCTGGAGTAATTGTTGCCGCGGCAGCCTGAAAACTGAGCTTGATTCTCTCTATGTCCGGCAAATTTCCCAAAAGAAATGAAGTTGAAGGCCCGCTGATCCCTTGCTTTCGAAGCTTTGATGTCAGCCTCTTTGGGTTCAATAGCAAAGAGTCGTAGAGTTGCCAAAGTAAAACTACTAACCCACATAATAAAGCCGACTGAATGATCTTTGCTGCTAGGATTAGTTCTTCTCCCATCCTCTTCTTGTGCGTCTAATGTTCTAATGTTTGGTGCTTGGTAGACTCTCTCCCTGCCCCTTTTTGTATATCTGATTTGTAATGATGAAGTTACAACATTCTTATTATAAAGGAATCATGATCATGATGAAACGATCCAAACTTCATGGTACAATGCCGTCTAAATACAGCCAAGCTGTCACCGTCAACGGCCAATTGTGTCAATCAAATACATTCAGTGATCACAAGTATGCATATTTATTTTCTTATTTTTATAAATATTTTGATTAAAATAATAGCTGTTCACATTTTCATACACTGACTTTATATCTTTTTTATAAATTTAATTCTTTTTTTCTTCATAATCAATTTTAAAGGAAGAAGTTAAATAATTTCTCATATGATATAAGGAATTTGGATTTAAGTGAAATGCTTACCACTCATGAACTAAATCCTCATCTCCCTTTCTTAAAAATTAATTTTAATATGGGGAGTTGAATATGTTTTAATGAAGGAGCAAGAGTCTGTTGCATTAAAAATCCTTATCTTCTTTGCACTTGTTAGCTTGGTTGAAACCCTCGTCACAATTAAAGCAAAGTCCTTCGGCTTTGCATTCTGCCATCTTTGCCAATGATAGCTTCTTGATAGGCCCGCTCAAAGGGGCTCGGTTTGGGCTTAAGGACACCGATTGCGGGTTCATAATTCTCCTTACCAGCGCAGGTGCAAATGTTCTTCGAAACTTTTCGGCTTAGCTTCATAAATCTTTACCATCCCAATAGTTGTAGACAAGCTCGCTGGTTTGGAAATTTGTATGTTTATGCATTTGTTCGTCTTGAGATTGCTCACAAAGTAGTTGATTTGCTGCCTGATGGTCATTCACTCTATCCTCAAGGTGAGACGTGAGAACTCCTTTTTGTAGTTGTGGACGGACCTCGTCTGCTGCAACTTGGTCAGGTCTCTGAAAAAATAATTGTACTCGCCCAGGTCATTTCTCTCCATCAGATCCTTCTCAAGCAAGCACCTCCTTGAACAGCCCGAACGATATCCATGCCTTGCCTTCTAGATTCGCCTCTAGATTCCAAGAGGTGATCCTGACCTTGTCTTCTTTCGAGATTTTGAAAAAATTCTTAGTGACAACCACTCTTAAGGATCTCCTTCCTCATTGTGGCAAGAAACTCTATCTTCATTTTCGTTCTCCTTGCACCTCCTTCCCATTGCAATCGGATGCTTTGATACCAATTTGTTATGCTCATGCATAATAGGGTGGGTCACAGGGCAATTCTCTAGTCGATGAACCAGAAAGAGATCGATGAACCACTTCTTGGACCCCTCTATGGTGAAAAGACATTAGGACACTTAGCTTTTCGAGGAAGCAAGCCTCTGTTTTGTGCATCATTTAGAGATCACATAACAGGCCTTTCATGGGCTTGATTCACACTCATTAGGTATGGCTTGTGAGAGATTAACAGAGGATTTTGCATCATCGAAGTGATACAATCCAATAGTTTGACATTAGTTTTTTAGTACAACAATTGAGCCAATTGATAGAAGTATTCACACATGAAGCAACTAATAAGATTGTAAAAAAAGAAAAAAAGATTGCAAAATATTTAAAAGGTTCTCCAAGCCTAAGATTGCTTATTTCTTCTTTATCACTGATGGAATACTAGGTGTATTGTGACTTAAACTAGGCCATTTGGCCCATGACTAGATGCTTAGTTATAAGATATTGTATAAAGTTAGAAGATTCACTAATTTCTTGGAAAACAAAGAAAGAAAGTAAGTTTCTGAATCTTTTGTTGAAGTTGAATATCAAGTTGTGGCACAATGATACATGGAATAACATGGAACATGAGACTTTCTAGAGACTACGGTGTACACTTCGAGCAATCCACTCAATAATTTTGTGGTAATGCATATAATGGCAAATCTCATTTACCATGAAAGCAGCCAAGCAAATCAAAATATATCATCACTTAATGTGAGAAGAAATATAGGATGGTTTGAAAGCAAGCATCACAATCGTCTAATGTCTAAGCTTAGGTGCATTTGATTTATTCAAATCACCAACTTGATGATAGGCCCTTGTGTTGTGATTTGTTATAATTAGTGAGGACTTTTTTGTCCTTACAAACCCTAAGACCCATGTGTGTTGTGGGTGTGTGTTGGAGTGTGCAATAATTGAACACAGTGAGTGGGTTACATGCAATAATTGAACGTAATGAATGGGTGAGTCAGTTGCTATTGGTGAGTGCCATAAAAGGACATTGTAGAAATTATTTTTGTAGATGTGAGAGTTGTAAGGTGTAGATAGAGTGTAGAGAGCTCTCCACCCCAGTGACATTGTAGTTTCAGTGACTCGATCAACCATGTAATCTTATTTTGATCTTAATAAAAGGAGAAGGAGTCGCGGTAATAATCGACATAGGCGTCATTTGCTGAACCACTCTAAAAAAATTGTGTTGATTTCTTACCTCTTTGATTTTAATAGCTTGTTTTAGTGCGATTTATGCGTAATGTTAAACTTTTGTTTCAACACCTTGAAAGCAAGCATCGCAATCATCTGATGTCTAAGCTTAGGTGTAATTGATTTATTCAAACCAGCAACTTGGGAAGGGTGTTAACGAAGCCCACATGCCAAAGACTCATATAGTAGGGCAATGTAAAAAATGCAGCTGATAAGCTAATATACATGTGTATGTCGTTGTTGTATAATGGACATTTAGAATAGAATACAAAGACAGATTCCGGGTACCCTACAAATTCCTACCCTCTTTCCTTCTGCATACATTTATTACAGTTGCGAATATCCTGAGTTTTAAGTTCGAGTATAAACACAGATCTTCCGTTGCCTACAATTGATTGCCCAATTCGAGTTTGGTTTCCCCTTTGGGCTTTTGCATGTAACCCTTTTCGTCTCTGAGCAAACATAGCGAGACAGAGAAGGAACGAGAGAGTAAAAATGTTCATGGGAGTTGGAAGGTCAATAATAGGAAATAACAACAATTGAATATATATTGTTAAATTGATTCCTAAGGTGATATTAAATTAAACAAAGAACTTAAAGTAAAGGGGAAACCAATTCGTTAAACCGGGAATAATAGGCATTTCTGCCAGGAAAATAAATTTTAGTATGATTTTGTAGTGAAAGAGTCTTTCTCTACAAAACTCTTATAATTTTCTAACAACAGTCCTATGAAATTAGAACTTATTTCAATATTAAAAACATCTAAAAATTATTAAACACCTCTTAGAGGTGCCAAGCATTGATAGCAAATAGTGAAAAGTAAATTATTCAGAAATCATGAGATTAACTATTTCAAAGCTCTCGAAGAGCCAGAATTATCTCTAAAAAATAAGAGAGTGATAGATGACTTCTTGCAATTACAAGTTTTTTTTTTTCCAGGAATAAATTCATAATTGCATAAGGTCTTGTTTGAGAGATTCTTACAGTTTTCCATGGAAAGGCTATTTCTTGGTACCAAGGGACACTAAGGAAAATTATGGGATTGCCTATAACCCCCAAGAACTTATTTAAGATAATGTTGAAGCCCGAAATCCTCTTTAATTATTTCCTTTGTATTAGTGGGGTGGCTGGTCCATCTTCCGGATTGCATAATGCCAGGTTAAATGTAACTTGCTAAAGAATGACTCAACAGCAAAAATTCTTACCTTGTTTGGTCCATATTAGTCCGCTGACGACACAATGCTTTCTCTCCGTGTTACATAATAGTTGCTTGTTCCGCGTTGCATGCAAGAGTATTGACCCGATCACCATCCAACAATAGATGAGCAAGGTCGGTAGACAATAAGAAAGAAAGAAACAAAAAGTTCAAATATAATACCGTTATGAAAATCTTTTCATATTATCGTGCTTCTTTTTATTATTATCACTGTTGTTTTCAACTTCCAAGCAGATTACTCTAAGTTATTGCCAAAGATTAGAAAAAGAAGGGTCTGTGTCCTACTCATGTAGAAAGGTTTCCTTGGGAACAGACCATATATTTTATACAGCATTATTCTACTCATGTTGCCTTCTGGGGTAAGTAAATTATTTAGAAATCAATTTTTTTTTCTTTTTTTGTGGAGATTCGTTCAAGTGAGCTAGTTGAGTTGATTTTTTGTTTGTTTGTTTTTTTGTCTTTTTGTCTTTTTTCTTTTCTTGGGGAATGTGATTTTCCCCTCCTCATCTTCACTCTCTTCTTATTCAAAGATTCCCCCTTTAACTTTACTCTTCATCACTCAAAAGTGTCAGCACCCAGTAAAACCTGCGAGGGCTTGGCTTATGGGATCCACAGCCTCCTTTTGGTTGCAGAACGAAACAAATTAGATGCTGAATCAGTGATGTTGAAAGAATAGCTCATTAATAGGAAATGCTTATCCTCCTGCAAAGCAATGCAATGAAAGTTGAAGTTATTTCCAGGATCTTCGACGGCACTGTTCCTTTTCAAATTTCCACCCCAAGCTCAACAGTCAACTGCTTGTGATTAACTACAATATATTTAAGTACGGGGACCAAATGTTTGGTTTCTTAAGTATTTAGTTTTTATCATCCTTGTCCTGATGGTAAAGCAGTTTTGTTGAAGAGAGCATCAAAACATCTGGGAGTGAAGTATTAAACAAAGTCTAGGAGAGAAAGAGCGATAGCAAAGGGTAGGCAGAAACACAGAAGCAGAGCTAGTCCTGATGGAAATGATTGCAGTATCGGTGTTTGTGGGAGGGCTTGTACTGTTGCTGATGCATCTCTATAATCTCTTGATATTGAAACCAAAACTTCTGCGAGAAAGGCTTCAAAGACAAGGGATAAGAGGACCTACTCCTTCATTTTTCTTTGGGAATATTCCTGACATGAAGAAGATTCAACTGCGAGTTCCTGCAACACCAGCAATCTCAATGGAGGATTCCATCGCTCTTGACTGGCCTTCCACCGTCTTCCCATATTTAGTGCAGTGGAGAAATGAATATGGTACTGTTTTTTCCCCTCTTGTTTCCTTTTCTTTAGTTCATTTTTTTTTTCCTTTTACATTATTCTAAACAGGATGTATTGCGGTCTCTCTTTGAACCCCATAGATTTTTTTTCCTGGTGATCTGCAATGAACTAAACTAAAACTGAAAAAAAAAAACATATATATATATATACACAAGAAGGAATCCCTAAGATGAAATATGCGGAGAGGCCAAAGAGCTGAGACAAAACTCCTAGCTCCAAGAAGAGCCAGCCATGGAAGATGATCTAGAAGTTCAAGGTAAGTCTGTGTTAGCCTATTGCTAGGATGATATTCGTTACTAGTATAGAAGGCCATTTTCCCATCTCAATAAAGGTCTGTCTCTCCCCCTACGCACATATGAATAACTGTTTTTTTTTTTTTTAAACTATGTTTTCTATTGTTGCTACTTATAGCTTTTACTTTTTTTTTTCTTTTAATAAAAAAAGATATTTAGTTTTTAATAGATTAAGAAATTTATATTTTTCTCTATAATTTTTTTGAAATGAATTTACTATCTATATATGCAATTACTTACGATATGCACAAAAAGTATAAAAGGGCATATTTAAATGTTTTCACGTGCACAACATGCTCCACTAGATTAACTAACAGAAGCATATTCTGATATAATAACCTCCTGAAAAATATTTTGAAAGAGACAGAAAAGTGAGCAAGCATCCTGTCTTTTTGATTTCTGGTTTTTGGGGTAGGGTTGGGGAACGAAGAAAGGGGGAGAACATTCATGAACTTGAGAAGAGAAACAGACAAAAGCTTAATAAAGGCAATGATAGATCCTGTTTCTTTGGCTTTCTCACTTTACTGTAAAACAGGTTAAAGATAGTTAAAAGCTGGGATATAACTTACTTAAACCTTCCTCGTCTAGAAAAAGAAGTGAGAGATAATTATCTGTTCTCTGTGGCTCAATCTGGTAGAGAAGTATGTGGAGATAAAAATTGATTACTTAAGAATTTCAGGCAGGTATCTTGGATGTGTTGCTGAAGTTTACAAAAAAAGGAGCTTATCTTAAACTCTTTTCTTCCAACCTTGCTCCTACTGCATGTATTTGGCTGCAGGGCCAGTTTTCATGTATTCATCAGGAACTATACAAACACTGTGCGTAACAGATGTAGAGATGGTGAAGGAAATCAGCCTATGCACATCCTTTCGCCTTGGCAAGCCATCCTATCATTCCAAAGATTACGCAGCGTTGTTGGGCCAGGGTATTCTGTCTTCCAGTGGCCCATTGTGGGCCCACCAAAGGAAGACAATAGCTCCTGAACTCTATGCCGACAAGGTTAAGGTAAAAGCTCCCAGCTTTGGACTATTTCTCGTTTCATAGAAGTCAACTATGGAAATTCAATTTTTGTAGTTATTGCGAATATAATGTTAGCCACAACCACTTTAAGAGCTTCTTGACAGTGACCTTTTGGCAACAATCAGTGTCATGTTCTTACCAGATTGCTTTATTCAGGCTGGATATCGCCTGAACAAACTAAAACAGCCTTCAGTTCAATTGATTTAAACAAATTCGATCCTTTAGAAAGCCTTTATATTCCGTGAATCAACAGCAGTATGTTGATGCAAATGATCTTTGTGAAAAGGGAATGGTGCACCTGATGCTGGAATCGACAACCTCAATGCTGCGAAGTTGGGAGAGTAGAATTGAAAACGAAGAAGTAGCGGACATTAAAGTCGATGGTGATTTGAGAAGCTTATCCGCAGATATCCTTTCAAAAGCCTGTTTTGGAAGTGACTATACCAAAGGGGAAGAAATATTCGTAAAAATAGAAATCCTTCAAAAAATGCTGGCCAAAAAGAATGTGGGAGTTCCTGGCCTTAGGTATGATGACATCTCAAACATTCAAAAATTTCCTGTTCGTCTTCTGTGATGATCTTAAATTTTAACCTGCATATGGCAAAACTGCTGTCACAGATTCTTGCCGACCAAAAATAATAGAGATATATGGAAAATAGGAAAAGAGGTCAACTCGATGATCTTGAAGGTTTTAAAGCAGCGCGTTGAAGCATTACATGAGAAGGATCTTCTACAAATGATTCTTGAGGGTGCCGAAAGCAGTAATGACCATGATGGCCCGTCAAAAAAAATTTCTCTAGACAAGTTCATGGTGGATAATTGCCGGAACATCTACTTTGCCGGCCATGAGACAACTGCCATCGCGGCCTCATGGAGCTTGATGCTCCTAGCTGCACATCCGGATTGGCAAGCTCGTGCTCGAGCTGAGGTGCTTGAAAGATGTGGGGATGGGCTACCGGACGCCGACATGCTCCGAAGCATGAAAACGGTACTCTGCTTTGCTTTATATATCTAATTACTGCAACAGCACTGTAAGTGACTTAAGCGGCAAGTCATTTATCGTGGGAATCAGCATCCAAACTTTCTTCATTTAGTTTCTCCAATAACAAGCATTTTAACATCTATATCTATAACCTTAATTTTTTGGCAGTTGACAATGGTGATCAATGAAGCATTGCGTCTCTTTCCACCTGCAATTTTTATAACAAGAGAGACCTTGGAAGATATCACATTGAAAGACATCCTGATCCCAAAAGGTACAACCATCAGGATTCCAATCTCAATGTTACATCGTCAACATGCCGTGTGGGGGCCTGATGCACACAAATTCAACCCTGAAAGATTTGCTCAAGGGATTGTTGGGGCTTGCAAGTCTCCACAGGCATATATGCCATTTGGGGCAGGACCTCGCATCTGTGCTGGCCAGCACTTTGCCATGACGGAACTGAAGGTGATTTTATCTCTTATACTGTCCAAGTTTTGCTTCTCGCTGTCGCCTGCATACCTGCACTCCCCAACATTTAGATTGCTTGTTGTACCTGAACATGGAGTTATCCTCCGTATGAGGAAAGTCTGAGATATCAGAGCTTTCATAAATAAAATACGAGGAGAATCCGGATTATTTGTATCATCTCTATGTATTTGAAGAGAATGAAGGCGATGATAGATGCACAACTTGGACAGGTCATTTGTTCCTTCTCAAATTTACGTAAAAATCTTAAGGTTTGGTGTAATCTCACAGAAAGAAATGTATGTAAAACAAGTGAGCATCAAAATAGTTATCCTGTTTCTCAAACCCATTACTGTGGCAAGAATGCCAGCACTCTGGTTAGCTTTGCCTAGAATGTTGAGAACTTCAACACGCCATGCCCTACGGGACAGGTTAGTCTTATCACGAAACCAAGGGTGAAGGCCATGGAGCAGGATCTAAGTCAGAAGTTAGTATCCCAAGAGCAGTACATGCATCCTAGTTCCAAGGAAAAAATCACCCTAAGCAAATGTGCTAAGCTACCATTTTGTCACGCTGTTTGTGGGCATTGAAGGACTCTCTCACGTTGAGAAAGAGAGTAAGAGTTCTTAATCATATAAAAGAATTTGATTGCTTTTCTTATTAGACTAATCTTTTGGATAAAACTTAAGCTCATAACAAGTAGTATTAGAACCAATTTACAATTTTACTTAGTACTTTCATGCTAAGCATCCCTTGATGGGATAGGCAGGGTAAAAGAAAATGTCCAGGGTGTAAGCATCAAAAGACTTACATGAGAAAAGAAGTAAGAGTTCCTGACTATATGAGAGAATTTGGCAACACTTTCATTAGATTGATTTTTTAAATTTCAAGAAAATCCAGTTTTCAACTTCAGCAAAGTCAAAAAGTTAGTCACGTATTTTTATCTATTTCCTACTATCCTTGTCATTATTTTATTTTTGAAAATAACATCTTGGTTTTCCAAACCATCAACAAAAATTTATTTCCATAACATCTAAAGACTTGTGGATGCTCAAGGCTAGGCTTATTATCATTGTCGCTCTAGTTGTCTCCTATGGTGGCGTGAAACCTTTGTCTCGTTTTTCCAAGTCTTTGTTATAGTTAATCCACGTAACCTTCTAGTATGAACATACGATAATCGATTTTGTAAATTTGGACTTCCAAAAGTACGGTGTTGTGAATCCATACTCATAGCTTAGTGCCAAGGCTATTAGTAGAAACTCTCTGATATAAATCACCCAATTCCTTTAACTAATATATATATATATAAGAAGTATGATGATGTGTGCCATAGACTTCTTGATATGAACCGATAAGCATCCATGAGCCCGTCACTATGGCATAAAAGTTGCATGATATTTTCTTCCTTAACCAAGGGTGAATACCACGGAGGAGGATCTAAGTCAGAGGTTAGAAACCTAAACACAGTACATGCATCTCGTTTCAAGAAAAGTCATCCCAAGCATGTGCGCTAATCTTCCATACGCCTTCACAATCAGCCAAGAACACGACCATGCTGTCCATTGCCTGACCTAATTGCGGCGAAAAACTAGGTCCAAGAACTTGCTTGGTTTTTGATTAAACCCCTTCTCCTCAAAGATTTTCTATATCCAGATTTAAAAACTTACCTACAGCATACTCTCTCTTATGTTGTGATTCTCTTCCAAAGCCTCAATAAATTTGATATCTTCCCCTACGAGTTTGCTTTGCTTTAGTAGAAAAATAAGAGTTACATATTTAGATGAACTCTCTGCGAAACCCTTCAACCACAAAGCAGAGAAAAACGAAATCAATTAGAAATGTATTTGTTGTGACAGTTACTTATTAGGCAAGCCATACATCAAAGGTCAAAATAAAATCAACTGCCTCAGCTATTTGCTCTGTCCAGGTATTGAGGGTTTCAATTGCCAAGGCAGTGCAATCCCTTGCAAGCATAGGTGCAACAACCCTATCCAGCGTCTTCAATACGACGAAATCCAGGGAGTGGCAATTAGGTACAAATCGTTCCTTCTCTTAGATGTAATTGTGAGAATCTCAGACATGTCAAGATCTTCGGGCCTGTCCTCATTGGGGAGTTTCCAGTTGAAGTGATACAACAACTGAGAAAGAGTCAGTTCAAGAGCTGCAAGAGCAAATGATATGCCTGGACAAATCCTCCTACCGGCTCCAAATGGTATGAATTCAAAGTTTGTCCCTTGAAAATCAATGCAAGAACTTTGAAACCTCTCAGGGTGAAAGCAATCTGCATCAGTCCAATATGCTGGATTCCTACCCATGGCCCATGCATTGATAAGTACTTTCGTCTTGCTTGGTATCTCATACCCTCCAACCTCGCATTTTTCCCTTGATTCTCTTAAGATTAAGGCACCGGGAGGGTGCAACCGTAGAGTTTCTTTGACGACTAATTTCAAGTAATCTAGTTTCTCCAAGTCTGTCTCATCAATGTCCCTTCTTCCCTCAAGAACTTGTCGCACTTCTGCTTGCGCCTTCTCCATTGCTCTAGGGTTTCTCACCAATTCCGACATTGCCCATTCTATCGTAGATGCTGAAGTATCGCTTGCTCCACTGACAACATCCTGAAAAAGGAACTTAGCTTAGGGGTATGCATATTTCACATTGTACGAAATAAGGGTCAGTTTCTAGGTAGGATAACACAAGAAAACCCAATACTTAGAAGCCAATTAAATCAGATAAAGAAAAAATTTCACTGCCCTTTCTGGGGGGAAAAAAGAAAGGAAAAACAGGGGAGATGAACTAAAGGTTATAATACTATCCTCAATAGCCTCTTTGTACAAAATGTTCTTGATAATGCTAGGTCATTGAGAGCAATTTTTGAATTTTAAACAGAGAGAAACAAGCTTAAAACTTTCTTGAAGATAAATTTTTCTATTTCTCTTTACAACTAAGAAATTACCTTCCCCTCCCTTAACCCTCTTTTTGAGTCTTGAGAGATATTTTTATAACTTTATTAAGGATAAAGTTCCAAAATATATGAATTTCTTTGTGATTAAACACTACAGAAGAAGACTAAAGTTCTAGAGCTGTCCTGAAGCAGCGAATGAATGTAGGACTTGAAACCTTTCACAACAAAGCTTGATTTGATAACAAGTTGCAATGTTAATACGCGTTTCTGAATTTATAGGAAAAGGAGAGTTCACACGGTAGCTAAGTATGCTATTTGGGTGAACAAGTGAGATACTTTAACAACCAGTCTCGTTTTACCAAGAATGTTTCTTGCATCCTTAACATACTTCATTTACTGACATTCTATACACTTGACACAGCGAAATTCGGCTTTACCTTCCTGCCTAACATTGACATAAATTAACTCTAACTTCACATAACTCAAACTAAAACAGAGTTGAGAATATCACTAAAACACTACTTTCAGATTTATAGCACAAAAACCATGAAGATCGAGTAACGCCTAGTCTTATTCTGTTTTCTCATAGGAGTTTCGACCTCCGAGCCCTTCATATTTATTCGTTACATAGACCTAAAACTAATGACCTCTACCTGGCTCACAGAGCGTACTAATCTTTCACTCTGCATCGCCCGAGTCTACTAATCGTCCAAATACATTGTGGCAAAGAAAGTGAGTACCACTCGTAGTATACACATGCAATTCAATTGTTTCCACTTCATGGATTAGAATGATACTACTAAAAAAACTGGGTTCAAAGCATAGGAAGAAATTTGGGCTGGATTTTTATTTTTGTTTTTATTTTTATTTTTATTTTTTTCTAAGGAGTTCTGGTAATAAATTTTTTAATCATGCTTGCTTACCAGAGTGACAGCTTTGATGTGGTTTCTCGTGATCGGAAAGTCTAGCCCTCCCGTGTCTCGGAGTCCCAGAAGCACGCTAACGACATCATCATGTTCGCCGGAATCATCTTTGGTAGCTGAAGTGGCAGTGCCTCTTTGCAGCTTATCCTCGATTATATCATCCAGAATCTTGTCGACCTTTTTGTGTACTTTTTCTATTGCATGCTTCATCCCAGTAAGGAAACCAAGGAACTTTAATGAAGGGAACAAATCCGGCAGGTCAAAGCTGCCACTGAGAAGAGAACCTTCCTTGATCGACGATATGAATTCCTTTTCATATCTGCACTTCTTCCCGAACGCCGCCCTGCAAGCTATTCTAGTCGTCAATAAGACAATTTTCTCGCTGAGATTGAAAGAAAGGCATCCAGACAGGTAAATTGATTCAACGAGATTAGACATCTCCTCTTCTCTCACTGATCTAAATGACTGCACACGCTTAGCGCTGAGAAGTTCTATGATACAAATCTTTCTCATTTGTCTCCAATAATCGCCATAGGGAGCAAATACAATACCCGAATAATCATAGGACACTATTTCAATAGCTAGAATGCTAGGCCGATTTGCGAATACCGGGTCATGCGTCTTCAGCACCTCTTTGGCTAGTTCTGGTGATGAAACGACTACAGCCAGTATCTCTCCCAGTTGCAGTCTCATGAGTGGACCATATTTCTTGGCTAAGTCTCTTAAGGTATGATGTGGTAGCGATGAAAAAGCCAGCTGGTGCAAGTTCCCTATAAGAGGCAGTTTCCATGGTCCCGGAGGCAGCTTATGGACTCGACCATTTGCTTTGGACCTCCTCCAACAAAGAAAGAGAATAAACAAGAAGAAAAGCCAAATAAAAAGAGGAAAGATGACACCTTGGAGCATTAGGGGCAACTAGAGAAACCCCTCTCTTCGGATTTGGGTCTGGTATTCACTGGAGCAATGAGGTTATTGAGATCTACTGATTCTAAATCTGATCAGTCTCCGGACCTACTCTTGTCAGGTGAAGTATCACTTGAGAAGATGACCAAGTCACAGTAAGGACTAAGTTTTCTTTGGCGCTGCTCAAGAAGTCAGTGGATTATGGAGTGATCCTCTGGAGCACGAATGGGAGGCAAGCGCCGCTTTTCTCGGTGCTGGTCAAACTTTCTCTATTTCTTCGCGTCAGTCCCTGAAGTTCCTCTGTATTATTGCATGTCACCATTTTTCCCCTTCTAATGTAGGCGTCAGCCGTATTAGTTGCATGGTTGCTTTCCTTCCCATTTAAAGTATGTTTTGAGATTTGCTTTGCTTTTCTTTGTTTAATAGAGGGCACAACTAATATTTTTATATATCTTTTTAACTTATGGATAATTGAGGACAAAGTGGTAGACAAAAAGATATCCAAATTTTGAGAACTAAATATTGAGAATAGAGAAAGTAGGACGACAAAATATCATTTGGAAATCCGACTTTCATCTTCAATAAAGTCAAAAAGTTAGATGGACAATTACTTTTTTCCATCCAATCCCTACTAACCCTGTTATTACTTTTGTCTACTTTAGAAAATAAAATCTTGGTTTTCCACGATATCTATTGACTCGTGGTTTGCCCAAGGCTAGCGTTATTATCATTGTTATCATTGTCTTGCTTTAGTCGTCTCCCGCGGGACTGCGTTGTCTTGCTCATCCAAGTCTTTGTTGTACATCTACACAACCTTCCCCAAGGCTAGCGTTATTATCATTGTCTTGCTTTAGTCGTCTCCCGTGGGACTGCGTTGTCTTGCTCATCCAAGTCTTTGTTGTACATCTACACAACCTTCTACCATGAAAAATAGGATAATTAAGTGTGTATTTGGACTTTCAAAAGAATGGTGATGTAATAGGCTACGTTGGGCTTGTGGGCGTTATGTGAAAAGCAAGCCTTTGGCTACAGTAATCCGATTGAGAGTAGAAATAGAGGGAACGCCGTCCGAAGGGGGGAACCCTCCAATTACACTCTCAATCTGACGGCTCCCTTTAATTCTACTGTCAATCGGTTTACTTTAGCCAAACGCCTATTTTTGTTAGAGTTGAACAAACAATAGAACTCTTCGATGAAATGCCTCTTGGGAAAAAGGCTTCAATAATGGTGGGGGGGAAGGGAATGACGGGTAGAGGGTGCAATATTAGGATCTCTTTACATAGGCAAAGAAAGAAACGGGTGTAGCACGTGACTTTATTAGATGGCAAAAATGCAACATTTGACTAGGTCTTCTAGGGACAAGAAAAGAGAGAAAAAGAAAAAAAAAAAAAAAAGGAAGCTATGGGTATATCTTCACTATCTCAAAACAAACTTTTATCGAAATATATGCTACATAGGTTTTTGTCCTTCAAAATTAACCCTTGAGGACAATGATTGTTCAATGTGATGGGGATTGTTAGGATTTCTCTACTCGGGCAAAGAAAGAGGTGGGAGTGGCATGTGACTTTATTAGGTGGCAAAGGCGGTTTGACTAGGACTTCGAAGGACAACCAAAAAAAGAAAAACAAAAAAAGAGAGGCAGCTGTGGGTTCATCTTCATTATCCAAGAACAAACTTTTATCACAATAGCCTTGGTAGTGCAAGGGTAGTTCAGTGTAGTGCAGTTTGGTAGTGATTTCTAGGACCTATAATCGATGGGTTGGTAGTGATTTGTAGCACTTGCAGTTATGGTTGTTAATTGGTAGCTTAGTTGAATGTAGAGAATCAGGAACAACATTTATATTGAAGGAAAGTTTGCACTTTAGAGTAAGTGCAGCCCAAATTTCCTCATTTTTGGGTTTCGATTGTTATCAGGATTCTTATTTCTAACAACGGATAGTGGGTAATCTCAAAGGAATAATAAAAGTAAAAGAAGAATAATACACAAACCTCACAGACAGATTTGTCGAGTGTGAAAATAGAGAGGAGAATATGAAAGAACGATAATGGGTAACAAATCAAGGAACAATAGTGGATAACCGCTCTAATACCATGTTAAAGTATGAGATTCAAGCTGGATTGAACAGTTTTCTATTAATTAAAGTCTTGTATACAAATGTACATAGAAAGTATATTCTTATAATAAAAAACGGCTATAGAACAAGAGAGCTTATATACAGGTTACTCTAGATTACACTTTTGTGGGCAAAGTATAATGAGCTCAAACATCATTTTCTTAGCAAGCTTTATTCACTTTAGGTCAAGGTGATACTCGTCCAACCAAAAAAAAAAAAAAGAGAAAAGAAAAAAGGAAGGGCATGCCTAAAGGTGCTTTCTCTCTTCCGCCCTCATATCAACAAAGGGTCTCATCTGTTATTTGTGAAAATACTGCCTAAGGACATAGGTATTTTCATTCTTACGCGATGTATTATATAGAAATACGATACTCCCTTGCCTTAGTGTATACCATAATCTACAGGACATTTTTATAATATCTTCGCAAAAGGAAAGTTGACTGAAGCGGAAAGTCATATGTGGTACATACCTGTGAAATGCTTGAACCCTTGCGGATTCCAAACTTCTCTCCATTGAGTTTCCACCACAAAAAACGTAAACAAAAGGTCTTCAAAAATGCTTGACGAAATTCCATGCACGGATGCTCATATGACGCCCACCACCCTTGAATCTGTTGGCAGTTGACGACGATGATCCATGAGGCATTTAAGACTCTTTCCAACTGAAGTTTTTCTAGCAATTTTTCCTGACAATATCATTTGTGGAAGGCTGATGCACACAAATTTAAGAATAGAATATTTGCTCATGGGATTGTTGTGCTTGTAAGATTTCAAAAGACTTGCATCCCATTTGGGGAAGGAACAACTTCAAACCAAAAAAATAAAAAATAAAAAATAAAAAATAAAAAATAAAAAATAAAAATTATAGCACCCATACCATGCATGGCCATTAAATAAGAGGTAAATATTTAGATGAACAATGCGTCAAAGCTCTTGATCCGTCTAGCAAATAGAAATAAAATTATTAAGAATTGTGTTTCGCATGGCTAGTACATTATTTGGCAAATCATACATGAAATGTGAAACAGAATCAACTGCATTGCCAATTGCCATACATGCAATAGAAATCGAAGTTGCCTAGACAATGCAATCGCTTGTGACAATAAGTAGAAGATCCTATGTTAGTGTCTTCAACTATGATGCAATCCAAGGAGTGGCAATTAGGCACAAAGCATTCCTTCTCTTACAACTTAAGTCGAGAAGCTCAGACATGTCAAGATCTTCTGGTCTAATCTCATTAGGAAGTTTCCAGTTGAAGTGATACAACAACTGAGCAAGAGTAAGCTCAACCGCTGCAAGAGCAAATGATATGCCTGGGCAGATCCTCCTTCCGCCTCCAAATGGAATGAATTCGAAGTCTACCCCTTTAAAATCAATAGAAGAACCATGGAACCTCTCAGGGCGAAAGCAATCTGCATCAATCCAATATTCTGGATCTCTGCCTATGGCCCATACATTGATTAGTACTTTCATGTTGCTTGGTATCTCATACCCACTAATTTCACACTTTTCCCTTGATTCTCTTGGGATGATTGCGCCAGGAGGGTGCAATCTTAGAGTTTCTTTGACAACTAATTTCAAGAAATCTAGTTTCTCTAGGTCTGACTCATCAATGTTGCTCCTCCCTTGAAGAACTTGTCGCACTTCGGCTTGTGCTTTCTCCATTGCTCTTGGGTTTTTCAACAATTCAGACATTGCCCATTCTATTGTAGCCGCTGAAGTCTCAGTTGCTCCAGCGAGAAGGTCCTGAAAAAGCATTTTGGCATAACGGCAGGCATATTTGACGTTATGCAAAATGGTTGGCAGTGTATATTCCAAAAAGTATAACATACAAGAAAACCCAACAAATGAAAGGATATTGAAACAGATGAAAGAATTTTACTGTAACTTTGAAAAAGAAAGAAAAAAACAGGGGAGATGAAGGAAGCTATAATCTGATTCTTTTTAATCTCGCCTGCAAGATTTGCACCACTGATACTCACTTTTGATCATTTCGGGCCATACACATCGACAATTCCTTCAATTAACTAGCATAGATAGAACAAAATTGGAACATAAATACTTTGTAAAGGCCCTTTAGCATATGATTCATATCCTGGGACTCCCAATCTGCTCAGTTTTGAAGCTTCTCTGGGGAAATGGTGCCTAAGTGCTGCAATATGCCTGGTGTAGCTGTGACACAGTTTTTTGCAACACTATTGCTGATTCTTCATCACTGTTTGTATAAATAATTCATCTCTCCTCTTACCAATATCTTCTAGTTTTCGTTCCACTAGATGGCTTGATAAATAGATATTGCAGTTGAAACAATTTCAACTTCAAAAACGAGGAATTGATTCATGTTTCTTTAAGGACAAAGAAGCACAAAAGGACTAAGAGGTAAGGCATAGCCAGAGTTACTCTTTTATATCATCAGCAAAGCTATTCCCATCAAATTTCTATAGCAAAAGTCATGTAATTTCACCTTGCCCTTTTTGCAATGTTTGATTCCATAACTGAGGTTGACTTATTTGTATCTAATTACTTCTGCTCATACACAATGAATCTTGTTAGGCTCTTATTGTTAAAGTTGAAGTTCCTGAGATCCAATGAACTTGTTGGTAACTAAGCACTGGAGAAAAGGACCAGAGTGTTGGAACTGTTTGGAAGCAGAGATTGAATGCATTACTTATCGATTATAACCCGGATTTAAATTTTTAAGAACTCTACTAATAGAACAAAAAATCTGATAGCCCTTACTTCCTTCTTATCTCCTATCCTCTTGAAATATATTTCATAATTCTTCAACTCTTCTCTCTTCCACAACCTTGCGAGGAGAGATTTTGACGCTCCATTTGGAACATTCTAACAGCCCCTGAATCCATATTTCTTTTTGTTGGGAATGAAGTAATCCCACACAATGACCTATTTTCTGTCCTTATTAATAGCTTAGGGTAATCCACTTCTGAACATGTGTTATAAGTGTGGGCTCTAATTTCAACATGGCCCTCCGAAGGGAATATGTTGGGAATTATGTAGTCATACAAGTGAACGACCTATTTTGTGGCCTTATCAATGGCATGGGATAATCCACTTTGAACATGTGTTGAGTTTTTACCCCGGTTTTAACACTTTTTTCTATTTCATTCATTTCTGTTGAGTTTCTACCTTAAGTTTGCTACCAAATTAGGCACTTAATACCATGATCCTATGATACCAAATAAATCAAGCCTTCCTTTTAACACCCCAAAACCATAGTTGACACCAGATAAAATAGGAACTTGAATAAGCAGGTATCATACCAGAGTGACCGCTTTGATGTGGTTTTTTGTTATAGTAGAGTCAGGCCGTCCCGTCTCTGCGAGTTTCAGAAGCACGTCAACTACGTCATCGTGATCACAGGAATCGTCGTTGGAGGCTGAAGTGGCAGCATTTCTTTGCATCTTATCCTCGATTATACTATCGACAATCTTGTCTATTCTTTTGTGTACTCTCTTCGCCGCAGGCTTCATCCCAGTAACGTAACCAAGGAACTTTAGCGAAGGGAACAGATCAGACAGGGCAAAGCCGCCACTAAGACTAAAACCTTCCTTGACAGACGATATGATTTCCTTTTCATACTTGCACTTCTTCCCATACGCCGCCCTGGAAGCTATTCTATTCGTCAAGGAAAAGACTTTCTCAGTGAGACTGAAGGGAAGGCCCCCGGACAAGAAAATTGATTCAACAAGATTAGACACCTCTTCTTCCCTTACTGATTTAAACGACCGCACTCGCTTTGCACCCAGAAGCTCCAGAACACAAATCTTTCTCATTTGTCTCCAATAATCGCCATAGGGAGCAAAGAGAACACCCGAAAGATCATAGGTCAAAATTTCAACAGCCGGAACGGTAGGCCTGTTAGCAAATACCGGGTCATGTGTCTTCATCACCTCTTTCGCAATTTCTGGTGACGAAACAACTATAGCCGGTACCTCACCCAGTTGCAACTGCATGATTGGCCCATACTTCTTAGCCAAGTCTGTCAAAGTATGATGTAGTAGTGATGAAAAAGCCATCTGATGCAAGTTCCCGATGAGAGGCAGTTTCCATGGTCCTGGAGGCAACCTTTGGACTTGACCTTTGGCTTTAGACCTCCTCCAACAAATAAAGAGGATAAACAGGAGGAAAAGCAATGGAAATAGAGGAAAGGAGGGATCTTGGAGCATTACGAACTTCTGAACACTCTTATTTTGGCACTTGGTATCTGTATTTCGCTGATGCTAAATCTGCTCAATGTCTGTATGGATGAGGCACCGTTTGTGAAGATGAACGTCTCCAATCGAGGAGGCAAGTTGACTTTAGCGTTGCGAACATGTGATGGAGGGTCCCGCACTGTCGTCATAACAACTACAAGCTGGTGTTTTGAGTGACAACTACAAGCCGGAGACAAGGACCGACGGGGATGCGTCCTCGAGCAACGTTCAAGCAACAGTCCCATTTATTTTATATGGTAGAAATCAATCACTCATAAAGTTATTTACTATACTTGATTTCCTCTCTCCAAGTTTAGTACACGTATAAATAGAGATATTACCTGGCGTGTTAGACGAGAAAGAGCCTTGTAATCTTTAGCTTTTAATATGTTTTCTTTTGTGTAAGTTTGTAGTAGGATCGTTCCGTCCATGACAGTTTTCTTATACTTTATTTTCTCCCTCCAGTACACTTAAAAATGGGGATATTGCCCGGCGTGTTAGAGAAGAAAAAGCGTTGTAATTTTTAGCTTTTATTATGTTTTCTTCTGTGTAGCTTGTAATAGGACCGTTCTGTCCACGACAGTTTTCTAATTCCTGCTTCTGGTATATAATTTGTTTTTAATGTAAATTCTTTTTGTAGCTTTTCCATGTATTTTATTCTTTTAACATAATATCAGAGTAAATAATTAACTTGTCTCCTTTTTTTTTTTTTTAAGTTTTTTGTTTGAGCCTTTTATATGCGAGGCTCGTTTTGTCTTACTGTTTTTGCTACCATTAAATCTTTGTCTTCTACAAAGTTGTTATAAGACTTCAAAATATTTATATGCTAGTCGGTTGAAGATTTGAAAAGAGTCCAGCTATGCAATCAGAAATCACTGGGAGGTCCATGTCATTCTAACTGGATTTGTTGAAGATTGTTATTCCGCATCCTGGAAAATTTATCATAGCAGGATGTTATTGCATAGAGTTTTCTCCATCTCTTGGTAGCTGCATGGCGTTGTTCCGCATTCCAGCATTTCATTTTTTGTTTTTTGGTCAAAGCGAATGTGTTTCATAGCCGTGATGTCATGATATGAGAGCAAAAACGGTGGATATTCGGATAGTTACTAAGCGATGCATTAGGAGCTAGTTAAATGGTCTGTTTTGGTGGGAAGAGAAACAAAAGGTAAAGGAGCAAAATAGATCGGAAGGGAATTAAAGAATCAACTTTGTCCCTTTGATAGTTAGGGTTTATGTGTGCTATTGTCCCTTAAGGAGGCATTAGGAGCTGCAGTGAAGTAATATTGTAGAGTAATTAGAGCAGTCTTGTTAACTATTATTGTGTTGTTTGATTGTATTAAAGACAGATCTTTTAATAGTTACATTATGCAGCCAAATTTTCCTTGAATCCGATTGTGTTCTATTTTGAGAAGCTTAGATCGTTACAAAGTAGTATCAGAGCATTCATTTGGTGTTAGTAGGGCAAAAGACTATGGCGAAGATGCGCAAACAGGGCAACACAAATTGGGAAGCTTGTATCCAAGCTTTGAAGAAGAGAATGAAAGCACTGGCAAAGGAGAATGCTAGAAATCTTGAAGCAATGAGGTCTTCCAACTCCCATCTTGCTGACCAAGTTGAGAAAATAAGGGAGAAATTGGAAGGTTTGGGGGCATGTTGAAGAGGTGGGAAACAAGGAGCCGCGTGTTATGGGGCAACATTCATGCAACACATCTATTGGATCATGCAAGGACCGTCCCATTTATTTATGTCAGCAGAAATAAAATCATGCATGAAATTGGCAACACGATTACTTTACTTATTATATTTTACTTTCCATCTCCAAGCCTAGTTCATGTATAAGTTGAGACATAGCTTGGCGTGTTAGGTAAGAAAGAGCCTGTAATGTTTATATTTATGTAAATAGGACTTCTTTAATCATGTCGGCCTTGCTCTTAAACGCAAGATTTTCCACTTGGGGGTTGGACTATTTCCAAAATAAACGCAAAACTAACAGTAGAGATTATTCGCAATTTTTCATTGTTCTCTTGACCAGAGCCTCGAGCTACACAACCTAATAAATGGAAAATTACAAAAAAAAATTATCAAATGTAGAAAAAAATAGACAATTATAATTGTCAACATACAGTAAAACTAAAATATACAAATCTCTTTCATTTCATTTAGATAGAGAAATTTGTATTGAACTATATATGCCTTTATTTAGTCAATGATAAAACGCAGGCGAGAGAAATTTACTACTCGAAATAAGCTCTCAAGCTATCCTTAAATTTGTAAAATATTTCAGATTGAGACCTAAAGATAATTACGAAATTTTTTATTCTAATTTTTTTTTCATTCTACAGCCAATAATGGTATTGAAAGAAGATTTTAAAAAAATAAAAATCACAAGACATAATTAATGTTTTGTTATAAATGTTTACAGTCGAGGATAAACCAACAGACCGAAAGAGATCCAGGATGTGGAAGATAAATGTTAAAAATTGAAAAAAAAAAGAAAAGAAAAGAAAAGAAATACGTAAAGGTTTACAGGTCGTCCAAGAAGGCAAGTCCAACGTTAGACATCGACCAAATCAACAGATGGGATTGACGATTATTTTTTAATCTCAGAAGTGACATTTTGTTTGGTCTTAGCATCGGTATCCTATGTGCAGAAGGTAGATGTAGACTTTTGGTTGGCGAAGCCATTATCATGCTTCTCCAAATCCCTATCGTTATCGATTCATGTCACCCTCCACCTTGGGCGTTGATAATTACTGCCAAAAACGTGATGATGCTGCCGCCGGTCATCGTAGAACGTTGCATCGCTTTTTCTTTCCCTAACGAGTGATGATGGTGACATTATAGACACAAAATTAATACAACTTCATTTCCCACCGATAATAATGACCCACTTAAAATCTAGATTTTACGAGGCTTGAACATTGCAAACAGATCAGAATGGTTGGGATGAATAACTATTCAAGGGACCTGTTTGATGATTTAGTCTGCTTACTCTATTAAAAATTACTTACACTCTTATAATCAGTTCGACAGTGAAAAATCATTTTCTTTTTCAGTTTCTTTGACTAATCACTCATCATCCTCTAAAGCGAATGGTTGGCCAATTTAAAGACATAGTTGACTAATGTTCATTTTCATTTTGATATTTATGTTTTTGTTTTTGTTTTTGTTTTTATTGTTTATATAGTCCGATTTAGACCATTAATTTTGAATTAACAACTTAAATTGAGATATTTGTGAATTGTAATAGATTTCTATGTATTATTCTACAAGAAGTAGATCCTAAGGAAATTTAAAGTGGAGGACTGTTATTGTCACATTCAATAATTACGTGAAAGTAGCTAAATTGTCGTTCAAGAGTCAGTGAACTGCATTTAATGCAGTGTAGTGTGAACAGACATATTTTCCATCATGAAATACACATTCAACCTATGATCTGAAGGTAACAAATCTTTACTGAAGGATCGAATAATTCCAGGTGTCCTTTCTTAGGTCCCCTTCGCCTGCTGTCAAATCGGAAGCGAATCTTGGCCACTCTTTCAGTGTCAATGCTGTACCTTATCCCTCTTCGTTTCATCAGACGTAGATCGGAAGGCTTTGAATGAAAAGACGAGTTGAAGTTCTTTGCTTCGGAAATCCGTTTCGTCAAATTCTTTTCTCCCGCTACCACCTATCTCTCGCAGCCTTTGGCCGTTTGTTCTTTCCGTAAGGTCTTGTCAATGCATCTACTATCACAGATCAAATACAAATCTTTATGTAAGACTTCTCAGCATTCTGTTTCACGAAGTCATCGGACCCAGGCATATCTGGCCCTTTCTATTCCACATTCATGCCGTAGCTCTCTACTTTTCGCTTCTCAAAGTCGATCGGAAGGCCTTCCTCGTACACAAAGTTAAAAAAAATTGCTTGTAAACTCGTCGGGCTAGTTCAGGTAAAACATCTGTGCGTTCAGTCTTCTTCTGTTCAATTTGATCCCAAAGTTAAATTATCGAACCTAGAGTAGTATTGGGGAGCTATGATTTTCTATATATCATTACTTTCTTTGTTCTGCTACGGGTTAATTTGCTTGAACATCAGATTCCAGAGGATGTTGAATTTTGCTGCCGAAATAAGAATCATGAACGATGTTAATTTGCTTATGTTTGCAATTCTTTCTTCTCTTGACTATCATATCTGTTATGAACTTTCTGTCTGAGGTACTACTCTTGTTTCATGATTTGATCCATTGTCCTTTATTCTCTCACACTCGTTTCCTTTTCAGAGAAACAAAGCTATCATCCATTTTAGTTATTACATGGTAAGCTAATAAGAGCTTCGTTGTAATGGAAAGAATTACAAAAACATGAAGTGTGAATAGGGCAAACCAAGAAAAGTTCGGAATAATAGAAATTTAGACATAAGCTATCAGTAGTGAGGAGTTAGACATGCGTAAATGTCGAACGTGAATACTAAGGTCTTAGATAGAGAAAGAGAAAGAGATGTTGTAATGAATGTTCTATGATATTGATGTAAGCAGTGATAACGTAATTGTTAAAGTAGGAAGTCAAAGTCATTGCAGACAGAACTATTTTTTTTTTCCCTCTCATTTGAGGGTAAAGTAGAAAATGATAGCCATAGGAATGCATGTTGACAAAAACGATGGAGGTGGTAAATTAAAGATGTGATTTATTTAAAGCATAACTTTTAAATAAAGTATTAATTGAAAATACTTCTCCTAAATTCAATAATAAATTTTGACTTCTGGGAATAACAGCTAAAAGAAATGACGTTTTGAAAAAGTTAAAACCCAAAAACTAAAAATTGAATATGATCTCATATGACCGCAAAAATAACTAAAGATTTAGTCTAGAGGACTATTTAATTGCACCTATACATAGGAGAAAATTTAAAACACTAATATGAAATTATTTGCAAATACTTCCTAATTTTTCTAGTAATTTTCATAGGTTGCGTAAAAGAGGAAAGTTCAATCTTCACTTCAACTTTGAACATATTTCCTCAGGTTTTTAACGGTTAAACATAGCAATTGAATAACCTTGGGATGGAAATGGAGCTTGTAGATAATTAAGTTTGTAGCCCTTCTAAACTTGCCGTATGAATGATATGCTGAGAATAACGTGCCGTAATTATTAGTAAACACTATTTCTTTACGGGTTAAAATCTAATTATTGTTTCCGTTTGAACTTTTTAACTGGAATGTGGTTCCACGAGCCTTTTTACGAAGTAGATAAACCATCATCCAGTTTAACCATCCTCAGCAAGAATAATGACAGTAGCAAATGTTATTATAAACCTGATTCCTATATATATATATTATGGTAGCCTTAATGTTCAAGCCTGTACTGTAGCCGTTTGGGGCTTCGCTAGGAGGTACGAACTACGTCCCTCCCAAGTACTTCGGTCCGCAAGGTCCAACCACCCATGGCTTGGGCATCAACCCAACGATGGACATTTTTTTTTTTTTTATTTATTTTGATATCTAAGTAATGAAAAACATAGAATGTGTCCAGAAAAGAAAAAGAAAATGTTCCTCACTTGATATCACAATATTCTGTTCGTTACAAAAATAAACAGCCCCAAAGATAATCAGTTGAGTACTATTTAAATAGCGTTAGTAAATCCATAAAGATTGCTTTAAATGGCATACAAGCCTCCATCTTGTTGTTTTTCATTATTGTTCTAACACCAATTGAATATACTGACAGATTAAGCATGGAAACAAATGCGAACTCAACTTTTCCCAAACTTCTTGATAAAGATAATTACAAGAATTGGAGTGAAATGGTGAAATCCGAATTGATGGACCAAGGACTTTGGAGTATTGTTGAATCAACTGCGAAACCTCCTAAAAGAGAGGATGATGAGGCTGCATTTACTGATTGGGGCAACAAAAATTCCTCTGCCCTGCAGCTGATTCAAAGTTCTTGTGGAGAAATCGCGCTAAAGGAGATTAAGGAAATGAGGATGGCGAACATGGCTTGGTGGGCTTTGGCAGAAAAGTATGATGCGCCAGGTAATGTAAGCAGGTCCCTCTCTCTTTGTCTCTCAACAATGCGTGTGATTGCACTTGTTAATTAAGAAAACCTGCTAGCTCCCCAGAAATTGGAAAAACAATGATTAGGTTCAACAGCTAAGTGGTATACCAAATTTTCTTTTTCTTTCTTGTCATTTTTCTTCCATTCTTTCTCAACAAAGTATGACTTCCATCGTTGGCTTCTAGTTGCAATAATTGGATGGAAAAAATCTATTAAGTGTTTGGAGCATCCTTCTTTGATCTACACTGGACAACCGCTCTTAAATTACAGTCCTTATGACACTTTGTTGAGTTAAACTACCATTTGTCCAGAAATTAATCACCCAAGCTACAGGTAGAAGAAATCCTAATATGATTTGATCATGAATTGACAGAGCAGTAGACAACAACTAAATGAATTCAACCAAAAAACTATTTTGTATATATGTAGAAACCACATGGAGGTCCAATTATTCAACTTAAGAGAATAAAAGTTTCAGTAATTAAGTCTATCGAGACTAAAGTTTGAGTTCACAATAAACAAGGAATATATAAGAATACCACTTTTCTAAGAAAAATATAATCAACCACATAAAATTATAGTCTAAAGGATGGTCTAAAATCATCTGAGTACATAATTCCTTCTTGCCACAGTTTCCAAAAACAACCTCTCAAAGAAGAACCCTAATTTATTTTTATACAAGAACTTTGTTCTTAAAGCATATCAAGTCCCTTACATAACTGTGTCTTTCTCTCTCGTGTGCATGAAATAATAATTTCTTGTTTCTAAACAGTGCACGCATGGTGATAGCTAACTTTTTAGATGAATATTACAAACTCTTATTTTTCCAAAACTGTACCTTACGTTATTTCCACTACTAATTCTTAGTCGAATTGATTTAAGCTTGAGGAAACTAGTTGAACATTTTCTTTGCGAGCATTGTAGATATCTCTCGAGTATTATTCTAGTTTTCTTAAATTGTTTCTCCAAAAAACCGTTAATTGATTTTTGCAGGTTTAATCAAATGCCTCTCCAACAATTGGTTTTTATTTATTTATTTATTTTTATTTTTTTGTAATTTAAAATCTGGTTGGTTCAAATTTGGTGTCATAATACTTTCATTTCTTTTGGTTCTATTAAATCAAAGGAAACTTTGTCACAGGGTGTTATACTGACTTAATCAAGGCTCTGCAAAGAGGAGAGTGGGACACCGTAGAGAAGTTCTTTGAGCACCTTCCCAGAGCATTGTCAGCAAAGATAACGCCATGGGGCAAGACAGCTCTTCACGTTGCTGTGATGGCAGGACATGAGCATATTGTAGAGAAGTTGGTGGAGCGAATGTCGGAAGAGGCCCTAGAAATAAGAGCTGATTCCGATGGCTTAACAGCTCTAGCTACGGCTGCTTTACACGGCAACTATAACATGGTAGAATGCATGCTCAATAGGCACAAGGAATTGGCCAGCGTAAGAAGCGAGAATGGAAGTCTCCCAGTTGTTACCGCTATTGTATATGGGCATAAAGGGTTGGGTCGCTATCTGTATTCTCGCACTCCGCGTGAAGATCTGATGTCAGGAGGAGGCAGGAACGGTGCTGCAGTTTGTACAGCAGCTATATATGAGGAGATTTTAGGTGAGAACCGTCACTTTGACAAGAAATTGGCCATCGTTTTTGATGATCTGATAACTTGATAAGTTCCTTGCGTTCACTGCTTTTTTGCATGTTGGTAAAACATAACAGATGTTGCTTTGGACCTAATCCAACATCATCCTGGGCTGACTCTTGCTTTAGACTTTAACAACCGGTCCCCGCTATTTTCGTTGGCTTCCATGCCTGACGCATTCTTGAAGGCAAATCGGCTTGAGCACTGGAAACGATGGATCTACTCTTGTTTGTATCAGCTTTCCTTTTGCTTTTCATTCAATCGTCCTGGATTTACACATGCTATATAACGCCATGCGCACATAAATAAAATTTCTTGATCTCATCAACGTAGGAACTAAGCCTCATGAATCGTTTAAATACAAGTACTGCTGCTCAGTCTTCAAAGCTAGTGTACGTGTAGTGAATCTGAGAAATGAATGCTGCATGTCTGCTTCTATTTGTTTTCTATTTAGGATGCCACGATATAGGCTAGGATGAAGCCAATTTCAGGGTAGTAAGTGTACCCTATGGTACATTTCTAATTACAAGTGGTTGCTAAAGGTTTATTTATATAGTTCTCTGTTTCCGTATGCATCAAATAAAACTGCATGGTGAGATTTGTTGGTGATGCTACCAAATTCTTAATTGAATGTCTTCGCTGATAGGTATACGTATTCAATTACCTGATGGCCTAGATGAAATTCGTGTGAACATTAGAAGTAATCAAGGACAGACCATTGGATCAGGTACTTTGCCCAAAACTTCTCCCTATTTTTTGGCATGATAGAATGAGGATCATAATCTTGAACTTGTCTTAAAGATAAATAATTCAATTAATAGTTCTGTTGCTACATGAAACAACTGGAAAATATAATATATCACAGTGATTTCTTCAGAGGAAAATATGCGTAGCAGCTACTTAAAATGGCTTGCAATACAACAAGAATATTCATTGAGATATGGGTAAAGAATGACTTAATTAGAGTTAATGAGATGAAAGGAGGATGAAGCGTACAACAATACGGATCGAAATATTGAATGAGTGAGGAGATGATACAATATATGGTTTCGGTAGAAGGAATTACAAAATAATATCTCACCCATATTTGTGAGTATTTACTTGTGATTGTATATTTTCTAGGTTGTTGAAAAAATGATGGTCAAATTGGTAAATGTCTATAAAACATTTCTCAAATCCTAAGGTAAGGGTTAGGTCTGCGAGCGATCCTCCACTGAATATAGGCGCAACAACATATGATATGAAAAGTTTTCGTTTGAAATAATACTCATGAAAATAGATAATGTTGCAGCAAAACAACCACAATATTATAATCACTAAGTGAAAGTTTTCCACTCAAAGGATAAAGGGTTAAAAATGGCGGAAGGAAATCACCATTGCTAATGGAAAAAATATATATAAAGGTTACCACTTGATTGAGAAATATTAGGAACTGAATCGATAGTGGGGGCCAAATTTTGTGCAAAGAAGCAGTCTTCAACTAACGCTCCATGTGTCTTTTATTACGAGATGGGGGGCTGTTTAAATTTTGAGTCCTGACTTTTGACAGCTCAAACATCTCGTGTTGACCACTGTTACCATGAACATAACTGGTAAATTGATAAAATCCTGGAGTCTGGGATCTAGCTTGTATTGTTATTCAACCCATAAAACCATATTGCCGAGGGAAAATTCTGACGAGTGAGAGATAACTTGGGTGAGTCAATTTTCCCTCTCTAGCGACCATAGAGTTTGATCCATAGTGATGTTACATTTAGGTCTATTGTCAAGCTCATGAAGTTGATCATTAACTGTTGATAATAATTTTCTCACATTCTGCCATTATTGCCCTGATCAATGTTGATTCGTCCTTCATTTTTGGAGGAGGTGATGTTTTCATTTGAATTAAGATGACCTCTTTGGAGGAGGTGACGTTTTCATCTCTTTTCCTTTGCTCCACAGCACAATAAGTTGGTGAATGAAAAAAAAAATGAACAAAGAAAAACATCCATTCCGATTGGGTGGATGTTAAGAAGAGGTGTTTTCCATGCTGTTTCCACTCGTCTGCAACCTCCGGAAATACAACCAACTCTCCTTTACTCTAGTTGATCACTAGAAGATTTGGAAATGAGATCCATGTTAGCTATAAAGTCAAATTAGAGTTAAGGGTAAATTAATTATCTTTCCAAATAGAGGTTGTTATATGAGAGCTGAAAAATACTATGCATTTTAGGTCATTTGGTAAGTAGTAACAGTGACCACAGTGAGAAATTCTTTGACAGTTTCGGTGTACATAAAATTCTTCATATAATAATAAATTGCTGTTTCCTATGGATGTATGATCGGTTTACCCTAAATATATGGAATCATTGATGCTCTTTATATTTGATGTGTGTTTGTGTGATTGCTATTTAATTTGTGTAAATCTCCCAACAATAATTAATAAATAGCTACGGAATTGAAGTTAGTGGTTTTATTTTATCTTTTGATACTTTATGCGTTGTAGAAATGAAATATTTAAGGATACTTAGAGGTTAATGATTTTTTTATGGGGTTAACTTAAGGTGCCCACTAGGGAGGAATTTTACACAACTGTTCATTGGCCTCGCACATACGGTTCATGCATGATTATCCTTTCTATTCATTTGAATGTAGGGGGCATCACATATACTGATCACTGCTGATGTTTTCGGACACCCATGCATGACGCTATCTGGCATTTGCACACCTGAAGAACGTACTTGTAATCATGATGTGGTTCTTGCAGAGAGTTGCAAGAAGTATTACCTACTTAGGAACCCAAATAAATGTATTTTTGTAGAAGCCAGTAATATAGTAGAAAGTAATATCAAATAGTTTCTGAACCTAGATATAAAATGATGATCGTATTTCGGCTCGTATTGAATCATTCTGAGAAGATCGAATTCTACCTTTTGAATCTTCTTTTCTGCCTCGAGTTGGTTTGAGACCTACAATTCGAAAACTTCAAATCAAAATTGGTAGAATAGTGAATACGAATGATCAGTGCAATGAGGCAAGTTGAAAGGAAGGAGTGAGGCGAGGTGGTGTGATAGCACTTGAGATAAATATGTCTGGAGGGCCAGCAGAAAATTTCTAAACATCCATGTAGAGGTCATGTTGGGCCGAAAACATGCATTGCCAATATGTTGCTTACTTGTTTCTATTGGAGGTCTAGCTTTTTCTTGATTAATCTTTCAACCCTCGACTTCCCACCCAAAAAAAAAAAAAAAGAATGGTCTTAACCACGACAATAAATTGAAGGATCTTCATAATTGCGATCGGGTGGTCTCAACATGAACTCTGCCTCAAAAGTATACCCTAAATCCATCGGTTGGCCGTCTGTAGTTAACTAACCTGAAGTCACTGGATTTCTGGTTCAGAAGCAAACATGGTAAAAATAAAAAACGTGCTTATTAGAGCCTTAGGAAAATCACTAGTAAGTGATAAGGAGCAATTTATGGTAAATTACTTCCAGCTTGTAGATTTAGCTGATTCTAAGGCGTTCCTATAGTTGATGAACAATGATATTTATTTTGGGAGTATGCACAAACCGTGATAGATTTACTACAATTGAACTATTGGTGCTTTGTTATGTTTATTTTAACAATTATTTCTTAATGTGGATAGGTGTCGGATTTAACTTTGGAGTGTTACGAATTTTGCACCAAATATTGTCCAATCTCCTTAACCTTCTGGGTATACTACAACCTTTTCATTCATCTTTTTGTTCTCCTTTCTATTTTATTTCTAGCTTCATCTAGTTTACTCGGTATTGTTTCTACCACCTCCGAAGGAGTCGAGCATTTATATGGAATGAAGTTGGCCCAGACGCGGTCCAGAAGACTTCTGAATCTCATGTGCAAAGAGTTATCCGAAGCAAATGTAGACGAGTGGTGTGCTGCTGGCGTACCTTCGGCCGTCTTTCGTGCTATCAAGGAAGGGATTTTTGAGGTTGTTTATGAGACGGTGAAAAATGCTACAGAGATCCTTTGGATGGCTGATGAAGATGAAAGAACAATTTTCAGTTGTGCAGTGCTATATCGTCAAGCTAAAATCTTTAGCCTTATATACGGGCTTCCTGATAAGAACGCATTGACACGGATAACAGACAAGTTTGATAACAATATATTACATATGGCAGCGATGTCAGCACCATCCACTCAGCTCAATCTCATCCCAGGTGCAGCTTTGCAGATGCAAAGCGAACTCCAATGGTTTAAGGTCATCACTGTCTCTATTTTTCAGTATAAGCTACTATCTGTTATGCTCTAAATTCTGGACGTCTAGAGGGGAAGAAAAGGATAGTGATTGAAAAGTGCAGTGAGAAATAGGTCGGTTGAGTAGTTATTTAAATAAAAGAAAAGAAAAGAAATAATAGTCTTTCATGAGAAATATGACAAGATAGTGGGAATTACGGCTCTTTGCTTCATGATTTGACTCTTGGTATTTATTGTATTAGTGTTCTTTGGTTCAAAAGAAACATAAGACTAAACGATATCAAATCACCAAAATAGTTTGACTATAATGCAATTACCTGTGTAATGCTCTACAAAGTTCAAATAAATCTCATTCTACCGGTTGCCTGTAGCACTTCATTTAGTCCCATGTACTTGAGTGGGAAAGTCACTATTTGGTTTGATGACAATTATATATGAGCCTCGGATAGGAGTTAGTTTTTGCTGGTTCCATCTATTTCAGTTTCACTAGATACTTCTTATATTAGTTTATGTAAACTACCAATATTGTCTAATTCGTTTC
Source organism: Casuarina equisetifolia (assembly GCA_028551475.1). NCBI lineage: Eukaryota > Viridiplantae > Streptophyta > Magnoliopsida > Fagales > Casuarinaceae > Casuarina > Casuarina equisetifolia. The sequence continues at coordinate 9,519,893 of CM052358.1, forward strand.
AACATCTTTGTTGGTGTCTGTAGTGACTTACTAGTTATGCCAACGTGACAAAGAAAATTTTTATCCTTTAATTACGCGATTAGCTAGTGTTAGGGCTTGCTGTTGAGGAAATGCTGATGTTCGAAGTAGGAAATAATATGAATTTAGGGATCTGAATCAAATAAATCTTTTTGGAGTTACGCCACATCATTCTTTGATTGGCACGTATTTTTACGTTTTTTGGTTGTGTATCTTTCTGAGAATTTGTTTAACTAATATAGGAAGTGGAAAGCATCGTCCCTCACACGGTTAGGGAAGATGAAAACGAGAAAGGTTCAAGGCCCCGGGAATTGTTTACAGAGAACCACAAGGACCTGACTGAAAAGGGGGAGAAATGGATGAAGGATACAGCAACTTCCTGTACGGTGGTGGGTGCTCTTATTGTTACCATTATGTTTGCTGCTGCCTTTACACTTCCTGGTGGTAACAACCAAAACACAGGTTTCCCAATGTTCTTAAAAGAAAAATCTTTCACTGTTTTCATAGTATCCGATTCCCTATCACTTCTTTCCTCCTCAACTTCAGTTTTAATGTTCTTAGGGATCCTAACATCTTCTGATGCAGAAGAAGATTTTCTCAAATCCTTGCCCAGAAAGTTGATAATTGGACTCTCCACTCTTTTTTTTTCGATTGCAACCATGATGATAGCCTTCTGCGCTGCACTTCTAGTAATGTTTGAGAGCCAATTATGGATGGTCATTCCTATAATCTGTCTGGCATGTGTTCCAGTCACTCTGTTCGTCTTGTTGCAATTTCCCATTCTTGTTAACATGGTCGTTTCGACTTATTGGAGCATCTTTGACAGGAAAAAGGAACGTTGGGTATAACTGTGTAAGCGTTCCAGCCAAAATTGATTTCTTTTCATTGTGTGGCTGACGAATGAACTTTCAGTTACTTATGTTGTACTTTTTGTGATGCTTTCTGGTTTTGAAAGTGAATCAAGATGTGTTGAATCCTGAATTAAGTCACGTTGTATGTTCCTGCTCTTAGCTCTAATATACTGAGTGTAGAACAGACAATGGAAAATGGATACGTCCTTTTGTTTAAAAAGCAATACTGTCCTATCTTTGATGAAGCTAATATGGTGAGAGAAGTATGCAACATTGATATGAAGGATACAAAAAATTGTGCAATATGTTTTGAGTATGTCGTATCTTGGCTGAAACAAACTCAAAGCAATAAGCGTTGCTGCTAGGATTAGCTCTTCTTCCATATTTTTGACGTGTCTAAACAACTAATGTTTTGATGTTCAATATATTATAGGCAAATACTCTCACCCTATTCATCTGCTTCTTGATATATATATATATATATGAGTCAGATTATTCCCATTATGAAATATCAAGACTCTATTATGTGATGCCATACAAAGACACCCAATTGTTTCAATCAACGGTGATAGGTGATGACTATCATCATTGATTATTTGAATTGTCCTATGATTGTTTTGTAGTGAAATGGGAATGCTTATTATCTTCCAACCCTTTTTAGACGGTAGAGTTCTAGTTCCGACAGAAGGGGACAAGTCGAATTCCTTTGCTTTTAGATGTATTAATTTATATAAAACAGCCAAAAGACGAAATAGTGTAAACATACATGGGTCATTGACATATAAGAGCAGCTAAGCAAGCAATAAATGCTAAGATAAAAATTAGACAATAAATTTTTTTCTATTTCAAATGATGCATCTGGTAAAAGTTCCTTGCCCAAAATAGCATCTACTGAAAGCCCTTGAACCATCTAGCAAAGAGAAACGAAATTATTAAGAACCGTATTTCCCATGGCTAGTACGTTGTCTGGCAAATCATATATGAAAAGTGAACAAAATCAACTTCCTCGCCAATTGCCATACATTCAACAAAGATCTCAGTTGCCAAGACGATGCAATCCCTTGTGAATATAGGTACAAGATCCTATTCAGTGTCTTTAACCACGATGAAATCCAAGGAGTCGCAATTAAGCACAAAGCTTTCCTTCTCTTACAGCTTAAGACGAGAAACTCGGACATGTCAAGATCTTCTGGTAAATTGAAAATACTTCTCCTAAATTCAATAATAAATTTTGACTTCTGGGAATAACAGCTAAAAGAAATGACGTTTTGAAAAAGTTATAACCCAAAAACTAAAAATTGAATATGATCTCATATGACCGCAAAAATAACTAAAGATTTAGTCTAGAGGACTATTTAATTGCACCTATACATAGGAGAAAATTTAAAACACTAATATGAAATTATTTGCAAATACTTCCTAATTTTTCTAGTAATTTTCATAGGTTGCGTAAAAGAGGAAAGTTCAATCTTCACTTCAACTTTGAACATATTTCCTCAGGTTTTTAACGGTTAAACATAGCAATTGAATAACCTTGGGATGGAAATGGAGCTTGTAGATAATTAAGTTTGTAGCCCTTCTAAACTTGCCGTATGAATGATATGCTGAGAATAACGTGCCGTAATTATTAGTAAACACTATTTCTTTACGGGTTAAAATCTAATTATTGTTTCCGTTTGAACTTTTTAACTGGAATGTGGTTCCACGAGCCTTTTTACGAAGTAGATAAACCATCATCCAGTTTAACCATCCTCAGCAAGAATAATGACAGTAGCAAATGTTATTATAAACCTGATTCCTATATATATATATTATGGTAGCCTTAATGTTCAAGCCTGTACTGTAGCCGTTTGGGGCTTCGCTAGGAGGTACGAACTACGTCCCTCCCAAGTACTTCGGTCCGCAAGGTCCAACCACCCATGGCTTGGGCATCAACCCAACGATGGACATTTTTTTTATTTATTTATTTTGATATCTAAGTAATGAAAAACATAGAATGTGTCCAGAAAAGAAAAAGAAAATGTTCCTCACTTGATATCACAATATTCTGTTCGTTACAAAAATAAACAGCCCCAAAGATAATCAGTTGAGTACTATTTAAATAGCGTTAGTAAATCCATAAAGATTGCTTTAAATGGCATACAAGCCTCCATCTTGTTGTTTTTCATTATTGTTCTAACACCAATTGAATATACTGACAGATTAAGCATGGAAACAAATGCGAACTCAACTTTTCCCGAATTTCTTAATGAATATAATTACAAGAATTTGAGTGAAATGGTGAAGTCCGATTTGATGGCCCAAGGACTTTGGAGTATTGTTGAATCAACTGCGAAACCTCCTAGAAGAGAGGATGATGAAGCTGCATTTAGAGATTGGAGCAACGAAAATTCCATTGCCTTACGGCTGATTCAAGATTCTTGTGGAGAAATAGCGCTTAATGAGATTAAGCAAATGAGGATGGCGAACATGGCTTGGTGGGCTTTGGCAGAAAAGTATGATGCGCCAGGTAATGTAAGCAGGTCCCTCTCTCTTTGTCTCTCAACAATGCGTGTGATTGCACTTGTTAATTAAGAAAACCTGCTAGCTCCCCAGAAATTGGAAAAACAATGATAGAGTCCAACAGCTAAATGGTATACCGAATGATTTGTCTTTTTCTTTTTGTTTTGCTTTTTTTTTTTTTGTCAATTTTTCTTCCATTCTTTCTCAAAAAAGAGTAAGTGTTTGGGGCATCCTCCCTTTGATCTACACCGGAGAACCCCTCTTAAGTTACAGTCCTTATGTCACTCTGTTCAGTCAAACTGCCATTTGTGAAGAAAGGAATCACCCAAGCTACAGGCAGAACAAATCCTAAAAATGATTTGATCATGAATTGACAGCAATCGACAAGAACCAATGGATTTAACGAAAAAACTATGTTGTATAGATGTAGAAACCACATGGAGGTCCAATTATTCAACTTAAGAGAATAAAATTTTTAGCAATTAAGTCTATCCGTACTAAAGTTTGAGTTCACAAGAAACAAGAAATGTAGAAGAATACCACTTTTCTAAGAAAAAATATAATCAACCTCCTAAAGTTATAGTCTAAAGGATGGTTCTTTGTCTAAGTACACAATTCCTTGTTGCCGCAGTCTTCAAAAACAACCTCTCAAAGAAGAACATAATTTTATTTTTAAACAAGGATTTTGTTCTTAAGCCATATCAAGTCCCTTACTCAACTATGTCTTTCTCTCTCGTGTGCATGAAATAATAATGTCTTGTTTCTAAACATCGCACGCATGGTGGTAGCTAACTTTTCAGATGAATATTACAAACTCCTAATTTTCAAAATCGTACCGTATGTTATTTTCACGATTAATTCTTAGTAGAATTGATTTAAGCTTTAGGAAACTGATTAAACATTTTCCTTCAACATTATAGATATTTCTCGCGTATTATTCTAGTTTTCTTAAATTGTTTCTCTAAAAATCGTTATTTGGTTTTTGCAGGTTTAATCAAATGCCTGGTCCAAAAATCGGTTTTTATTTTTCCTTTTTTATTATTATTATTTTTTGAGAAGAGTGGGGTGTGCCGATTGTTAATTTAAAATCTAGTTGGTTCAAATTTGGTGTCACTATACTTTCATTTCTTTTCGTTCTATTAAATCAAAGGAAACTTTGTCACAGGGTGTTATACTGACTTAATCAAGGCTCTGCAAAGAGGAAAGTGGGACCCCGCAGAGAAGTTCTTTGAGCTACTTCCCAGAGCATTGTCAGTAAAGATAACGCCATGGGGCAAGACAGCTCTTCACGTTGCTGTGATGGCAGGACATGAGCATATTGTAGAGAAGTTGGTGGAGCGGATGTCGGAAGAGGCCCTAGAAATAAGAGCTGATTCCGATGGCTTAACAGCTCTAGCTACGGCTGCTTTACACGGCAACCATAAAATGGTAAAATGCATGTTTAATAGGCGCGCGGATTTGGTCAGTGTAAGAAGCAGGAATGGAAGTCTCCCACTTGTTACCGCTATTGAATGTGGGCATAGAGATTTGGGTCGCTATCTGTATTCTTGTACTCCCCGTGAAGATCTGATGTCAGGGGGAGGCAGGAACGGTGCTGCAGTTTGTACAGCAGCTATATATGCGGAGATTTTAGGTGAGAACCGTCACTTTAACAAGAAATTGGCCATCGTTTTTGATGATCTGATAACTTGATAAGTTCCTTGCGTTCACTGCCTTTTCACTGCCTTTTTGCATGTTGGTAAAACACAACAGATGTTGCTTTGGACCTAATCCAACATCATCCTGGGCTGACTCTTGCTTTAGACTTTAACAACCGGTCCCCGCTGTTTGCGTTGGCTTCCATGCCGGACGCATTCTTGAAGGCTAATCGGCTTGTGTTCTGGAAACGGTGGATCTACTCCGGTTTGTATCAGCTTTCTTTTTGCATTTCATTCAATCGTTCTGGATTTACATGCATACCACATAAAGCCATGGGTACGTAAATAAAATTGGCGTTTAATTTCTTGATCTCATCAACGTAGGAATTTAGCCGCATGAATCGTTTAAGTATTGCTGCTCAGTCTTCAAAGCTAGTTTACGTGTACTGAATCTGAGAAATGAATGCTGCATGTCTGCCTCTATTTGTTTTCTATTTAGGATGCCACGATATAGGCTAGGACGAAGCCAATTTCAGGGTAGTAAGTATATCTCATGGTGCATTTCTAATTAGAAGCGGTTGCTAAAGGTTTATTTATATAGTTCTCTGTTTCCGTATGCATCAAATAGAATTGCACGGTGAGATTTGTGGTGATGCTACGAAATTCTTAATTGAATGTCTTTGCTGACAGGTATACATATTCAATTACCTGATGGCCTAGATGAAATTCGTGTGAACATTAGAGGAGATCAAAGACAAACCACTGGATCCGGTACTTTGCCCAAAACTTCTCTCCTTATTGTTTGGCATGTAAGAATGAGGATCATAATCTTGAACTTGTCTAAAAGATAATAATTCAAATAATAGTTCTGGTGCTACATGAAAAAATTGGAAAATATAATATATCACTGTGATTTCTTTAGAGGAAAATATGTGTGGCAGCTACTTAACATGCCTTGCGATACAACAAGATTATTCATTGATATATGGGCAAAGAATGACTTAATTAGATTTGATGAGATGAAAGAAGGATGGAGCCTACAACAATACGGGTCGAAATATTGGATGAATAAGGAGATGATACAACATATGGTTTAGATAGAAGGAATAACAAAATAATATCTCACCCATGATTGTATATTTTCTAGGTTGTTGAAAAAATGATGGTCAAATTGGTAAATGTCCATAAAAACAGTTCTCAAATCCGACGGTAAGGGTTAGATCTGCGACTGATCCTCCATTGAACGTAGGCACAACAACTATGATGTGAAAGTTTTTCATTTAAAACTGTACAGGTGAAAATAGTCAATGTTGCTACAAAACAACCACAATATTATAACCAATACGTGAAAATTTTCCACCCAAAGGGGAAAGGGTTATAGTGTTTATGGCCGAAGGAAATTGCCATTACTGTTACGATTCTGTTGGGATACAGAACGCGTAACGGGTCGCTCCAGTGCAAAGTCTTCCCATGGAGACTTGCGGGTCTTTTTCTTGTTATAACCAATTATGAACAGCGTAAAAGCTTGGTAAATGAAAATCGATTGTGAGAAAATAAGGAGTGAGAGGAGTGCGCAGAGAAATTGAAAAGGGTGGCTTTCATTACTATGGGAGGAAAGCCCCTGGGTTACTAAACACGATGGAATCAAGTCTGCCTCCTTCTAACCATTTTACCTTTATTTATACCCTTCTAATCGAATATTCCCTCTCCCCTGGCGAGGAGATATTCTCAGTCACCAGCAGGTACGTCCCTATAGTCCCACTACGCTGCGTGCTGGTAAACCTCAGAGAAGGACAATCTTATACCCACTCTTCCGACTCCTCTGATTAACCCAGCCATGGTCGGTTCTTTGTGCTACGCCGTGTAACGGCTTTTGTTCCGACTTGAAGTTGCAGTGCGCGTGCCGCCCCTTTTAGGACGTGGTGCTGCTGGTTGTCTGTAGTGCCTACGTGGCGTTAGCCCGCATCAATTACGGACCCAAAGGTTGATCATTGACTGTTGATAATAATTTTCTCACATTCTGCCATTATTGCCCTGATTATTCCGACAAACATCGAAAATCTTGCTTCGTCCTTCATTTTTGGAGGAGGTGATGTTTTCATCCTCTTTTCCTTTGTTCTACAGCACAATAAGTTGGTGAATGAAGAAAAACAAAAAGAGAACAAAAAAAAAAAAGAACAAAGAAAACATCCATTCGGTTTGGGTGGATCTTCTCAGAAGAGGTGATTTTCCACCCGTCTGCAACCTTCGGAAATACCATCAACTCTCCTTACTCTAGGTGATCACAAGAAGATTTGGAAATGAGATCCATGTTAGTTAGAGTCAAATTAGAGTTAAGGGTAAATTGATTATTTTGCCAAATAGAGCTTGTTGTATGAGGTTTGAAAAACACCGTGCATTTTACGTCATTTGATAAGTAGTAACAGTGATCAAAGTGAGAAATTTTTTGACATTTTCTGTGTATATAAAATTCTCCAAGTAATAGTAAATTTCTGTTTCCTATGGATGTAGGATCGGTTTATCATAACTATATAAAATCATTGATATTCTTAATATTTCATGTGTGTGTAACCAATAAAAATAGCTATTACTCCCTTCTTCTTTGGGGAAAAGGGGAAAAGAATGGTCCTAACCACGACAATAATTTGAAGAGTCTTCATTATAGCGATCGGGTGTTCTCAACAAGAACTCTGTCCCAAAAGTGTACCCTAAATCCATCGGTTGGCTGTTTGTGGTAAACTAACCTGAAGTCACTGGATTTCTGGTTCAGAAACAAACACGGTAAAAATAAAAATAAAAACATGCTAATTAGGGCCTAGGAAAATCACTAGCAAGTGATAAGGAGCATTTTATGGTAAATTATTTCCAGCTTGTAGATTTAGCTGATTCTAAGGAATTCCTATAGTTGGTGAACAAAGATATTTATTTGGAGAGTTTACATAAACCGTAATAGATTTACTACAATTGAATTATTGGTGCTTTGTTATGTTTATTTTAATAATTATTTCTTATGTGGATAGACGTCGGTTTTTGCTTTGCGGTGCTGCGACTTTTGCGCCAACTACTGTCAAATCTCCTTTACCTTCTAGGTATACTGCAACCTATTCATTCCTCTTTTTGTTCTCCTTTGTATTTTATTTGTAGTTTCATCTAGTTTAATCGTTATTGTTTCTACCACCTCCGAAGGAGTCGAGCATTTATATGGAATGAAGTTGGCCCAGACGCGGTCCACAAAACTTCTGAATCTCATGTGCAAAGAGTTATCCGAAGCAAATGTAGACGAGTGGTGTGCTGCTGACGTACCTTCGGCCGTCTTTCGTGCTATCAAGGAAGGGATTTTTGAGGTTGTTTATGAGACGGTGAAAAATGCTACAGAGATCCTTTGGATGGGTGATGAAGATGGCAGAACAATTTTTAGTTGTGCAGTGCTATATCGTCAAGCTAAAATCTTTAGCCTTATATACGGGCTTCCTGATAAGAACCCATTGACACGGATGACAGACAAGTTTGGTAACAATATACTACATATGGCAGCGATGTCAGCACCATCCACTCAGCTCAATCTCATCCCAGGTGCAGCTTTGCAGATGCAAAGCGAACTCCAATGGTTTAAGGTCATCACTGTCTCTCAATATTTTTCAGTATAAGCTACTATCTGTTGTGCTCCAAATTCTGGACGTCTAGAGGGGAAGAGAAGGATAGTGGTTAAAAAGTGCAGTGAGAAATAGGTCGGTTGAGTAGTTATTTAAAGAAAAGAAAAATACTAATAGTCTTTCATGAGAAGTATGACAAGGTAATGGGAATTACGGCTCAGCTGGGAACATGATTTGACTCCTTCATATTTATTATATCAGTGTTCTTTGGTTCAAAAGAAACATAAGACTAAACGATATCCAATCACCAAAGCAGTTTGACTATAATGCAGTTTTACCTGTTTAATACTCCGCAAAATTTAAATACATCTCATTCTGTCGGTTGCCCGTAGTACTTCATTGAGCCCCATGTACTCGGGTGGGAAAGTCACCATTTGGTTTGATGATAATTATACATGAGCCCTGGTTATGAGTTAGTTTATGCTGATTTCATCTATTTCATGTTCAATAGATATTTCTTATATTAGTTTACGTAAATTACTAATTTTGTGTAATTTGTTTAATGCATTTCAAAAATTTTGTTGGTGTCTCTGGTGACTTACTACTTATGCCAATGTGACAGAAAATTTTTAATCTTTAATTACACGATTAGCTAGTATTAGGTTTTGCTGTTCAGAAAATCCTGATGTTCAAAGTAGGAAATAATTGGAGTTGCTGCATTGAGATGAATTTAGGGATCTAAGTCAAATAAATCTTTTTGGAGTGACGCCTCATTTCTTTGATTGGCACGTATTTTTATGTTTTTTGGTTGTTTATCTTTCTAAGAATTTGTTTAACTAAAATAGGAAGTGGAAAGCATTGTTCCTCACACGGTAAGGGAAGCTGAAAACAGCTATCATTCCAGGCCCCGAGAATTGTTTACAAAGAACCACAAGGACCTGACTGAAAGGGGGGAGAAATGGATGAAGGACACAGCAACTTCCTGTACGGTGGTGGGTGCTCTTATTGTTACCATTATGTTTGCTGCAGCCTTTACACTCCCAGGTGGTAACAACCAAGACACGGGTTTCCCAATGTTCTTAAAAAAAGTCTTTCACAGTTTTCATAGTATCCGATTCCCTCTCGCTTCTTTCCTCCTCAACTTCAGTGTTAATGTTCTTAGGGATCCTAACATCTTCTTATGCAGAAGATGATTTCCTCAAATCCTTGCCCAGAAAGTTGATAATTGGACTTTCCACTCTTTTTTTTTCGATTGCAACCATGATGATAGCCTTCTGCACTGCACTTCTATTAATGTTTGAGAGCCAATTATGGATGGTCATTCCTATAATCTGTGTGGCATGTGTTCCAGTCACTCTCTTCGTCTTGTTGCAATTCCCCATTCTTGTTGACATGGTCGTTTCGACTTATTGGAGCATCTTTGACAGGAAAATGGAACGATGGGTGTAACTTATTTGTCTTATACTGCGTAAGCGTTCCAGCCAAAACTGATTTCTTTTCATTGTGTGGCTGACGAATGAACTTTCAGCTACTTATATTGAATATTTGTGATGCTTTCTGGTTTTGAAAGTGATTCAAGACGTGTTGTATGTTCCTGCTCTTGGCTCTAATTTACTAAGTGTAAGACAATGATGGAAAATGGATACGTGCTTTTGTTTAAAGAGCAATATTGTTATATCTTTGATGAAGCAAATATGGTGAGATAAATATCCAACACTAACATGAAGAATACAAGAAATTTTCCAATATCTTTTGAGTATGTCGTATCTTGGATGAAACAAACTCAAAGCAATACGCTTTGCTGCTAGGATTAGCTCTTCTTCCATATTTTTGACGTGTGTCTAATCTAGTAATGTTTTGATGTTCTATACATTTTAGGCAAACATTCATTGCTCATCTCCTCCTTGATATATATATATATATATCAGCTAGATTATTCCCATTATAAAAGTATCAAACTCTATTATATGATGCCATCCAAAGACACCCAGTTGTCTTAATCAAATATGATAAGTGATGACTACTATCATTGATTATTTGAGTTATTCGATGATTGTTTTATAGTGAAATGAAAATACTTATCATTTCTCAACCTTTTTTTAGTCAGTAGAGTTCTAGTTCCAATAGAAGGGGATGAGTCCAATTCCATTTGCTTTTAGATGCATTATTTTATATAAAATAGCCTAAGATGAAAAAGTGCTAAGTAAAAGCCCCTAAAACAAAATTTTCATGGACAATATCTATTCATTGTTAGGACTTGAATCATTGATAAGTCTATATAATTAAGAACACAAGAAACCCCAATTGGAAAAATACCTCATTTATTGATAATAATCCAATAAAGAACACAATAATAGTAATAGATTAATTAACAATATGAAACTATAAGGTTATTGATAAACTATTCCTAATAAAGCAATAAGAATTTAAAGCTAAAAATAAAAGAAACTACTAATAATAAAATAAAGAATTCTCTTTATTGATAATGGATGCTTATTCTAAGGCTAAGAATGTCTTATATAGACATCTTAGAAATCTTATTTCAACTCAAATTAGAATTCTAATAAAACTATATCTTATCTTATCATATCTTATCCTATCTTTAGTCTTTTAAAATCTTATCTTTGGTCTTCTAGAAGCTCAATCCTAACAATCCTTATTCCATCAAATAACCCTTGTTCTCAAGGGTTAACTTAGGCCAAGCCAGATCCTAACAATTATCCATGGGTTATTGACATATAAGAGCAGCTAAGCAAGCAATAAATGCTAAGATAAAAATTAGACAATAAAATATTTCTATTTCAAATGATGCATCTGATCAAAGTTCCTTGCCCAAAATAGCATCTACTGAAAGCCCTAGAACCATCTAGCAAAGAGAAACGAAATTATTAAGAACCGTATTTCCCATGGCTAGAACATTGTTTGGCAAATCATACATAAAAAGTGAACAAAAACAACTTCCTCGTCAATTGCCATACATTCAACAAAGATCTCAGTTGCCAAGACGATGCAATCCCTTGTGAATATAGGTACAAGATCCTATTCAGTGTCTTTCACTACGATGAAGTCCATGGAGTCGCAATTAGGCACAAAGCTTTCCTTCTCTTACAACTTAAGTCGAGATACTCGGACATGTCAAGATCTTCTGGTCCAATCTCATTGGGGAGTTTCCATTTGAAGTGATACAACAATTGAGTAAGAGTAAGCTCAATCGCTGCAAGAGCAAATGATATGCCTGGACAGATCCTCCTACCGCCCCCAAATGGAATGAACTCAAAGTCTGCCCCTTTAAAATCAATAGAAGAACCATGGAACCTCTCAGGGCGAAAGCAATCTGCATCAATCCAAAATTCTGGATCTCTGCCTATGGCCCATACATTGATTATTACTTTCATGTTGCTTGGAATCTCATACCCCCCTACTTCACACTTTTCCCTTGATTCTCTTGGGATGATAGCGCCAGGAGGGTGCAACCGTAGAGTTTCTTTGACAACTAATTTCAAGAAATCTAGTTTCTCTAGGTCTGACTCATCAATGTTGCTCCTCCCTTGAAGAACTTGTCGCACTTCGGCTTGTGCTTTCTCCATTGCTATTGGGTTTTTCAACAATTCAGACATTGCCCATTCTATTGTACTTGCTGAAGTCTCACTTGCACCAGAGAGAAGGTCCTGAAAAATTATTTTGGCATAACGGCAGGCATATTTGACATTAAGCAAAATGGTTCTCAGTTATATATTCCAATAAGTATAATATACAAGAACACCCAACAAATGAAAGGATATTTAATCAGATGAAAGAATTTTACTGTTAATTCAGAAAAAGAAAGAAAAAACAGGGGAGATGAAGGGAGCTAAGGGGGCTATAATCCGATTCTTTTTAATCTCGCCTGCAAGATTTGCACCATTGATACTCATTTTTTACCATTTTTGGCCGTACACATGGACAATTCCTTGGCCAACATTAGCTTCAATTAACTAAGATAGATAGAACAAAATCGGAATATATCTAACAGTACTGCGACAAATACTTTGAATAAAGGCACTTTTAGCTTATGATTCTACCCCTAGGATTCCCAATCTGCTCAGTTTTGAAGCTTCTCTGATGAAGTGGTGCTTAAGTGCTTCAATATGCCTGGCGCAACTGTGATACAGTTTTTTGCAATACTATTACTGGTTCTTCATCACTAGATGTATAAACAATTTCACCTCGCTTCTTACTAATGTCTTCTAGTTTTCTCGGCTCCACTATATGGCTTGATAAATAGATATTGCATCTCAAACAATTTCAACTTCAAAAACGAGAAATTGACCCTTGTTTCTCTAAGGACAAAGAAGCACACATGGACTAAGAGATAAGACATAGCAAGAGGTACTCTTTCATACAATCAGCACGGCTATCCCATCAACTTTCTATCGAAAAATCCATTTTATTTCACCTCGTAATTTTTGCAACGTTTGATTCCATAACTGATGGTGACTTATATGTATCTAATTACTTTTCTGCTCACAAAAGAATCTTGTAGGCTTTTATTGTTACAGTTGAAGTTCCTGAGTTCAAGTGAATTTGTTGGTGACTAATCACTGGAGAAGAAGAACAGAGTTTTGGAACTGTTTTGAAGCAGAGATTGAATGCATTAATTTTAATGTTATAACCCAGATTTTAAGTTCACAAAGATCAGAAGTGAGAAAAGAAAATCAGGACAGGGGAGAGACGGCATTCTATGATTGGATCGAGACTGGAGGTGGCAGGGCAGGTATTCTCATGAAAGAAAGAAGAACAGGAAGGAAGATAAGAGCTGTCTAACCTCTATTGTTTTGCCATAACCTTGTCTTGCTAGCTCTTACTGGAGGAAGAGGTTTGTGTCACCTGTTTCCTATTCCATTTAGCATTGAAACCTTTGTTTTCTGATCGCTGGTCAATGAAAACACCATCCTTTGCTCTACCCCTTTCTCGGCTGGTGTAATCATCTGATCTTATCAAACTCTAACCTTCTTGCCTGCTCTTTCATCAGTTGCTCATTTAAAACCAGGGGCATAATCATCAAAAGCGGCCAAAATTCTAATCCTTTCGGACTCGCATTTGTTTTTCGTGAAATGAACAGTTCGTCATCTTCATGTACTTCAAAAGGTGTTTTGTTTCTACCTGGCTTGGTTGAACACCTGCCAATGGAATAAATGACTGTGTCTATAATTTCAGCATTTTAAACCTTCTCATCCAGCGTTTTAACCATCTCTATCATGCTTGGATTCTTCCCCATAAGCTTTCATGTGAACAACCAATCCAAAGAAAGCAATCAAGAATCTTTCTCATTTTCAATCCTTTCATCCCATATTTTCAAGAACTCTACTAAGAGAATGAAATCCGATAGGCTTTTCTTCCTTATTCCTACATCCAGTGGGATGCTTCATAATTTCTCAACTCTTCTTTCTTCGGCAATCCCATGGAAGATAGATTTTGACGTTCCATTTGAAATATTCTAAAAGCACATGCATCCCTATTTCTTTTTTCTACTTCAATCCTTTCCGTTGAGTTTTTTTCTAAAGTTTGCTTCCAACGTAGGCATTTAATACTCTGATCCTATGATATCAAAGAAATCTAAAGAAATAAATCAAGTTTTCAATTTAATGCACCAAAATCATAGTTAACACCAAATAAAATAGGAACTTGAACGATGCTGCTTCAATTTATTACACTTGAGCTGGTCATGTTTCTTTCTCTGTCGTTTGTTTATTTCTCCTACTTTCGGCCACAAGACTTCTCGTAAAGTGGCTTTTGATACCAACCCTATCGGCTTCGTATTCCAACATGAATAGAACTCAACAAGTATAAGAACACAAGAATTACTTGAAAACTAGAGCAAGTTAAGTCTTAAGAAAAAAGAAAAAAAAAAAAAAAAAAAAAAGAGATAATGTTTCTACACTCCTCTGCAGAAAATGGACATAAAGAGACCTGCCCTCTGATTGCAAAACTTGTGCCAAAGTAAAGGAATTTAGGCAACAATTTTTTTTCCCCCCCTTTACGAGGGATGTAGATAATGAATTTGTATATAATACTTGCATACCAGAGTGACTGCTTTGATGTGGGTTTTCGTTATAATAAAGTCAAGGCCGCCCGTCTCTTGAAGTTTCAGAAGCACATCAACTACATCATCGTGATCACAGGAATCGTCTTTGGATGCTGATGTGACAGCATTTCTTTGCGTCTTATCCTCGATTATACTATCAACAATCCTATCTATCCTTTTGTGTACGCTCTCCGCTGCAGGCTTCATCCCAGTAAGGAAACCAAGAAACTTTAGTGAGGGGAAGAGATCAGACACCGCAAAGCCGCCACTAAGTCTAAAAGCTTCCTTCACCAACGATATGAATTCCTTTTCATACCTGCACTTCTTCCCAAAAGCCGCCCTGGAAGCTATTCTATTCGTCAAGGAGAAGATTTTCTCACTGAGATTGAATGGAAGACCCCCGGACAAGAAAATGGATTCAACAAGATTAGACACCTCTTCTTCCCTCACTGATTTAAACGACTGCACACGCTTTGCATTCAGAAGCTCCATGACACAAATCTTTCTCATTTGTCTCCAATAATCGCCATAGGGAGTAAAGACAACACCTGAAAGATTATAGCTCAAAATTTCAACGGCAGGAACAGTCGGCCTATTCGCAAATGCCGGATCGTGTGTCTTCAGCACCTCTTTCGCAAATTCTGGCGATGAAACAACTATAGCCAGTACCTCACCCAGTTGCAACTGCATGATTGAGCCGTATTTCTTGGCTAAGTTTGTCAAGGTATGATGTAGTAGTGATGAAAAAGCCAGCTGGTGCAAGTTCCCGATGAGAGGCAGTTTCCATGGTCCTGGAGGCAACCTATGGACTTGACCTTTGGCTTTAAACCTCCTCCAACAAATGAAGAGGATAAACAGGCAGAAAAGCCAAGTAACAAGAGGAAAAGAGGGACCTCGGAGCATTTGGGACTACTGGACACACTCTTCTGTCGGGACTTGGATTCTGTACTTCGCTGATGGTAAATCTGCTCAGTCTCTAAACCTGCTTTTTACGGGTGAGGTATCGTTTGTGAAGATGCTCAGATCCAATAAAGGAGGAAACTTATCTTCGGTGCTGCGGAACTGACTGCAAGCAGGTGCGGTTGAGCAGCGGGGTAGTCTTCCGTCCTGGTGATTCAAAAGAGTCTTTTCCACTTTGCTTCCAACGCCAACTTTTTGGTTTTTGTCATTTCTCTTTCAAGAGATGATTATTTTCGGGCCTCGGAAGTGACATTTTGTTTGCTCTTAGCATCGGTACAATCATGTATGCAGGAAAGTCGATGGAGACTTTCAGTCGGTGAAGCCTTATCATGTTCCCCAAATCCTTGTCTAAATTAATTCGCTCCACCCTCCACCCTCCACCATGAATGTTGATAATCACGCGTAATAAAGTGGACTTTCAAAAGCGTGATGATACAAACTGCGGAACTCGTCATTGTGGAATGTTGCATCGTGTTCTCTTTTCCTGATAAGACATTAGAGACAAAATTTAATTTAACTTCATCTCCGACTGATAACATGGAGCGGAGGATTGTTCTTGTTGCATTCAATAATTACATGAAATTAGGTAAATAGTCGTTCAAGAGACAGTGAAATAAAATCCATGCTCTGCCCAAGCAAGAATCTTATAATGTTCAAACGGTTTATCCGAAGCCCCCCTGGATTGATATGATTTGTCGTATAGATTTTCCTTTCAAATTAGTCTCACTCTTTGGAGACAGTGAATTGATATGGTTAGTCCTAAAGCTTTTCGGTTTAGTGTGGAAAAGAAGCCCACTAATCTTTGAAGAGTTAGGATAAGTAAAATGGTTATACATTAGTGGTAGGCTCAAGTTTGTCTCGATTATAGTTGAGTATTATCACTTTGAAGAAATGGCCCCGTTTAATTATTAGTGGCACATCGCGTAAAATCAACTCCGAAAAATATTTAATTGCAAACATTAACTATAAAACGTATCTTTTTAATGGCTTATAAAGTTCAGGAATAGAAAATAAACATAAACAACAACAACATTTATAATCAGGAAAAAGAAATAAGCAATACGTTTTATGGCTCAAAGTAAGACTATTTATTTAGGAAATCTTCAAGAACAACTTAAGAAAACACTCAACTAAACTGATATATCACATAACAGCTATTTATATGGGGGAAAACATACATGAAAAACGCAATAAAACCAATTATACGTATAATAGTAGCAAAAACCATGCCTACTTCCCCTCCATGGATTACATTCTTCAGGTGCGATCCCTTGTATCAACATGTATCGCATTCTCTGGTTCAATTCTTTCAAGTAAGATGCGAAATATGAGGAGTGGCAGGTACGTATAAATCATTCCTTCTCTTTGGTATTCCAACTCTCTCAGACATGTCGAGTTCTTCCGGTTTGATCCCATCAGGGAGTTGCCAGTTGAAGTGGTACAACAACTGAGAAAGAAGTGAGTTCAATAGTAGCAAGAGCAAATGATATGCCTGGACATATCCTCCTACCACCTCCAAATGGAATGAATTCAAAGTTGTTCGCTCTAAAATCGATATTCGAGCCACGGAACCTTTCTGGGCGAAAGCAATCAGCGTCAATCCAGCGTTCAGGATCTCTCGCCATAGCCCATGTATTAATGATCACTTTCGTTTTACTGGGTATTTCGTACCCACCAATTTCATGATTTTCCGTCGATTCTCTTGGAAGTAAGGAACCAGGAGGGTGTAATCTTAGAGTTTCTTTGACAACTAATTTCAAGTAATCTAATTTTTCTACGTCAGTCTCGTCGATATTCTTCCTCCCTCGAAGGACTCGACGCACTTCATCCCGTGTCTTCTCCATTACTCCTGGGTTTCTTAATAATTCCGACATTGCCCATTCTAACGTAGTAGCTGAAGTCTCACTGCCAGCAGAGATAAGATCCTGAATAAAAATTGGATAACCACTGTCAAGGGTCGAAATTACAAGAATAAGAGCAAGAACATCCCAGCTTTTAAGGAGGCTGTCACTAATCATTACAAAGTTACAGCTTCAATGAGAGGCTATCACCAAACATTTTTATTTCTTTTCAATATCTGAAAAAGAAAGAAAAATGAAAAATGAAAAATGAAAAGGTCATCTTATTTAAAATCCCAATTATAAGACCCCTTCTCTCCCACTTGTGTCTCTAGGATACTGGACCCAAAAGAGTTCTCCAGCACCATTTTCAGCTTGTGTTTATAATCAACATAAACCATAATTTCGGTCTTACTTTTCTAACACGACTACAGGCTTGGGTTAAAAGCATGACCCGACTCACATAACAAATAAGCTCATAACAATGACATGTATAGTTGGCATTACCCAAGATAGGCTTACCTAATAATTCGTGAAAAAACTGATCTTTCTTAATTTTTTCTTCAAACACTGTTAATTCCGGTACCTAGAGGTTCACACGTTATGTGATAAGAAACTAGTGTAAGAAGCTAAATTGGTTGGCTCGTTGCTCTACTTATCAACGAAAGAATCCTGATAAAAAGTACATGTGCACAGTTTGTATCCTCTATAACTTTTCACTTTATGAGAAGAATAAGACCAAAAATGTTTTAAGTTCTCGTTAGCCAAAAAGAGTGAAAAAGAAACAGAAACGAAGAAATACTGGTAATAAATTGCTAGATCTTATATGCATACAAAGGTGACGGCTTTGATGTGGTTGCTTGTGATACTGAATTCAAGCTCCCCTTTCTCCTGAAGCCTCAGTAGCGCGTCAACTAGATCCTCATGAGCTCCAAATTTGTCGTTGCTGGTTGCGGTGGTACTTCTTTTCATGTTAAGCTCGTGGATTGTGTCATCAAAAACCTTGTCTAGTTTCCTTTGTATTTTCTGCAGTGCAGGCTTCATTCTTGTAAGAAAACCAAGGCACTTCAGTGAAGGGAACAAATCAGGCAAGTCAAACCCTCCACCGACGGTAATAATTTCATTGAGCAATGATAGGAACTCTTTTTCATGTTTCCACCTTCTTCCGAATGCCGCCCTGGAAATTATACCGTTAGTCAGGGAGAAAAGCTTCTTGCTGAGATTGATTGGAAGTCCCTTGGACGAGGTAATGAATTCAATAAATGATATCCACTTTTGCTTACACTATAGATCCAGATTTGTCCTCTCTCAAGATTAAAGATCATATCACTCCATCAGCACAAGTCTGAATTATTTTGGAGAAGTATGAGAAGTTAGTCAAAGTAATTGCATTTTTTGATACAGGATCTATGGTTAGCTTCATGAAGCCAGAAGTATTGCCACAAGCTTACTGAAAGAAATGTTCTCGAATGTTTCAAGCTGCCAATGGTGAATTGTTTGAGGTTACTCTTAAAAGTAAGCCAATCACTCTTAACCTCATTATTAGTTTTCAATTCACAGCAACGTTCTATGGCACTGATCTACCAGGCAAGGATGTTCTTATTGGGTTTGATATTATTCCCAACCTCAAGAATGTTTGTTGGATTTCATAAGGGATGAATATTAGAGGACATTTGCTCATATGGACAGGGGTTTCAAACCTGTTTCACATCTCTGATGGCTTACAACAACTCAAGATGAAGATTATTGAGACCAATTGTGCTGAAGGCCATACAAATTTTCTCAAAAAACATCCAAATCCATTATGGCAAAATGAGGAGTTCTTCATCACACTTCTATTCAAATGGAATGAAGATATTAATCCAACAAAAGCGAGTCACAAATGCATGAATCCTGAACATTTGGCACTAGCTCAAGCCGAGCTACAACAACTCCAGCTTGACGGCTTAATTAAGCCGACAAAGTCAAAATGGGCATGCGAAGCATTCTCTGTCAACAAACGGGCATAGCAGGCAAGAGGAAAATTAAGGCTGGTAATCAATTATAAGCTTTTAAATCATTTTCTCACTAATGATAATTCCCATTGCCAAACCGTTCTACACTCTTTGCTCAATTATCAGAGGCCCATATTTTTTCCAAGTTTGATCTCAAGGCGGGTTTTTGACAACTTGGAATAAAACCTGAAGAAAGGCCCAAGACAACTTTCTGCATTCCAAATTCCCATTTCCAGTGGACAGTAATGCCATTTGGATTGAAGGTAGCACCATCCCTGTTTCAGAGAATGATGATGAAGATCCTCCGTCTAGTTCTCCATCATGCCCTAGTCTACATTGATGATATCCTATTGTTCTCAAAAGATGAAGAATCCCATATAGATCTGCTTAAACAGTTCTATGAATTAATGCAAAGATATGGGATCATGTTGTTAGAAAGAAAAATGATAATCGGTGTGCCAAATGTTGATTTTCTCGAGATGAAAATCTCGAAAGGTAGATACAAACTGCAACCCCATGTGGCTTCACAGTTGCTCGAATTCCCCGATGCAAATATGACAGTGAAGCGAGTACAATAGTTCTTGGGTATTATTAACTACCTGGCAGATTTTATCAAAAAAGTAGCCGAATACACTACACCGTTATCTCAATTGTTGAAAAAAGAGCCCCCAGTATGGAATCCAGCGCATACTCGATGTGTCAAGACATTAAAAGTGTTAGCTCAGAAGCTGCCACCACTCTAGATTCTAGATAAAGGCAAAATAGTACTGCAGACTGATGCTAGTGATCTTTATTGGGGAGCGATCTTACTAGAAGAAACAGATGGAAAAGGAGAATTTGTGGATACAAAAGTGACACATTCAAAGAATCTGAGCATCATTATCACTCTACTTTCAAAGTGATTTTAGTGGTAAAAAGAGGGATTGAAAAGTTTCAATTCCATCTTATCATTTACCAGTTCTTGATTGAAATGGACTGCTCAACATTCCCAAAAATGTTATAGTTCAAGCAAAAGGTAATCCCCCAACCACAACTGTTACGCTGGGCCAACTGGTTCAGCCAATATAAATTTAAGGTGAGGCATATCAAAAGAAAATACAATGTCTTGAGTGATTTCCTTTCTCGACCTTCCAAACCTCCCCTCACCCTTTCCATCCACAAATGTCCTCATCTTCCTCCGTAGTTGCAGAAACTATGGAAAAAAAACCTCCCGATAATCCAAAACAAGTACTAGCCAAGCTATTGGATCTCTTACCTACTACAATAAAAAGGAGCATTACTGATGATGCTCTGCTTAGGTTTACTATTACTAGGATCCATGTTTACCAAAGGATACTTCTCAGGCGTTATAGTGTGTCAAGCTCTCTAGTCCAGTGCATAGACTGGCATCCAACCTATCCTTTTCTCAATGTCTTCTATGTCCCATGCTTGCACACAATATTGTTCCTGAAGGAAGCATTTTGTCTATTATGGTATCTTGCTCGAGTTTACAGAATCGGCATGATTTTTTACAAACCATGGTTGCCCAATTTTCTGAGAAGATTCCCCACTAGAAACCAAAGTCCTTTTTTTCATAAATGGCTCTTCCTATTCTCTACTGAAGCAAACTAGTTATAAGAACTCAGGCACATGACAGATTGTTCTTACATCTTCATGACATTTCATCTCAAAGACCATATGTACATGGATAAGGACAAGGCACGTGTAAATATTCTGCCATCCAAATCCCTGTTAGGAAAGTACAACCAACACTCTTTCAACAATATCCATTATTCCAATCACAGAAACTAGAAGGACATCTGGGAAACAATGTGCCATGTCAATAACATATGTCCTGCAACAGTACCACAGGAGTTGTTTAATCCTTTCTTTTTCAATGAAGACAGACATGTAGACAAGACTGAAATCCTATTTCTAGAACATTATCGACTCTATCTCAAGAGAGCACATGCTTTTCATTTTATCACTGATGAAGAATTCTGGATGGAGACTTTTAAGGATTTAAATTTTTCATATCCTCAAAATCCAGAGTCCTATGACTTCCAATCTGAAGCTGTTGAAGAAGAGTCTACACCTAAGATTGTGGCTAAAGAAATCCATCTCACAAATCAAAAAGGAATATGGGCACGTGAAATTAATCATGAACTTTGGGGACCTGACATTGATGTGGAAGAACATAATTTGGACAACCTACTGGAAGCGTGATCAAGATCTTATGCAAATCTGATGGGATTCTCTATGTATAATTACAACATGTTCTCGGAAAGATTTTATCTGGTTGGTGGCTTTGATGATGTAAATCTTAAACAAGTCTATCTGAATTCTCTCCCTGCTCCATTAAGGAAAGAGTTACTATAGAATCTCAACATGGCAAAAGTTCCACTTGCAGCAACCACCCTTGGTTGATTATATCAACAGGCCTTGATCGCACTGGACCAATTGTGCAACAAGTACAAGTTCATCCAAAATCTCCAGTTTATGGGGAAGATTATCCACTCCAGTTGCCATAGACCAGACTTGCAAGTCAAGTGCAAAGGCTTAGATATAAACTGTTATTGTCCTTCTAGAAAAAAGCACCACAAGGCCAAGTTTAGACATTTCTCTAAACAATCCTATGGAAAGGAGAAGAAAAGAAGATTTCGGTTCTTCAAGAAGAAAAAATTCAGAGGAAAAAAGTGAGGCACCCAACAATAGACACTTTAGGTGAACCAACAGGCAAAAAGTTTAAGTTTTATGTGCTTTATGGTGATCCAAAAAGACCACCTAAGGCATGGCTGGATTACAAAGCCAACAAGCAAGCAGCCAAAAAGCAGTATAGCAAGGTTCCTAAAGTAAATATGATCAGAACTCTAGACGGAATGGATCCTAACTCTATCACTTATGACGCTGAGTTTCCTCCACTTGAATACTCAAATGAGCAACAAAAGGCGAGACATGTTTGGAAGATTCCAGCAACTACCATTCAATCTGATGGTACCAAAAAGCCCATTACTACAATAGAAGCAACTCTAAACTAGTAGTCTAAGAATGTTCTTGCACAAAATAAGATGTTAAAGCAAATAGCACGGGGACAAGTCCAGATTTCAGAACAATTGGATCAAGGCTTCCAGACCTCTCATGATGTGATTGCAAGGTGCCAAGCAAATATTGATTGGGTGAATGTTGAATTATCCAACCTAGCCAAGCAAATCAGTGCTTTTTCTTTAGCTTTTCGTTAAAAAGAAGCTGAACTCAACCACCTGAAATACCAGCTAGAAACTATGAAAAGAGAAAAACCCCAGATAGACCCTTTTTTCCCTTCCTTTTGTTCTATACAACCTTCAAAAGTTTACCAACCTTTACCCACTACATCACCATATAAGCCTGGTTTTCCGTCTTTCGAATTTCCTAGCAATTACACCCATGATACTCGTCTTGAACGACAAAGATCTCCAACTCCAACCCTTTGATTGAAAGCAAAAGAGACTCTGTATCAAAGATGACAAAGTGCTGACTTGTCAAAATCCCATTTCTGCCTTTCTAGAAAAATTAGTAGAATCAGAAACACCTATTGCTCCAAAAGATCCTAAAGTCCTCAGTATCTTGGATGATGTCTCTAATGATGATGACTCTTGGATTGGTGACTTGATGATGAATATTGAAGGGCCAACAGTTACTCACACTGAATCTCAAGGATAAACAAGTACAAGAAGGCCAGAGCCCAAAGCGGTGCCTATCGCTTATGATCATTCAGAAACATATGCTCGAGATATTCCTCTCATCTCCTTAGATGATATCCTTCCCCACCAATGGAAGGATAAATTGTTACAGATTTATTCTTACATGGGTATTGAGCTAAGGAAGGAAGGTACTACTTTCGTTCAAGCAGTGGATAGAGTAATTGAAAAATTTCATGGACACCTACAGCTGTGGTGGTTTAATCTTGGAAGTCATAGACAAGATGAAGTTGTGCATCCAATGATATTAATCATTTCTTTAGACTCATTCACATCGAGTTCTTAGGCTTTTGGGGAGATTTTATTAAACAAGCTCGAGAAGAATTGCTGAAGATCAAGTGTTGTTCTTTTGGTAGAAAAGACCTGGAGCGACATTACAACATGTTCTCAGAAAGATTTTATCTAGTTGGTGGCTTTGATGATGTAAATCTCAAACAAGTCTATCTGAATTCTCTCCCTGCTTCATTAAGGAAAGAGATACTACAGAATCTCAACATGGCAAAAGTTTTACTTGCAGCAACCACCCTTGGTCAATTATATCAACAGGCCTTGATCGCACTGGACCAATTGTGCAACAAGTACGAGTTCATCCAAAATCTCCAGTTTATAGGGAAGATTATACACTCCAGTTGCCACAGACCAGACTTGCAAGTCAAGTGCAAAGGCTCATATAAAAATTGTTATTGTCCTTCTAGAAAGAAGCACCACAAGGCCAAGTTCAGACATTTCTCTAAACAATCCTATGGAAAGGAGAAGAAAAAAAGATTCTAATTCTTCAAGAAGAAAAAATTCATAGGAAAAAAATGAGGCACTAAGTGCTTTGTTTGCAAGAAAGAAAGTCATTTTGCAAATCAATGTCCACAGAAAAAGAAGCGTGCTCAACTTATTGATTCCCTCCATCAAGTTACTTGAAGGGCTATCCTTTTTTCTCTATAGGGGAACATCATGCAAAGATTGCTTGTCTCTACAAGGAAACAATATGCAAAGACTGCTTTCGCAAACCCTTGAAAGTAAGTACTAACCCTAAAAGGCCGTTACAAGTTTGTTTAGGCCATGAAGGCCGTTTATTTATCGCAAGCATAAATGGGTGAATTCTTCTTTAAAGGGGCTTGAAAGTTTGTCCTAGCAATACGTGACCTTAAAAGGTGAGTTTATCTGCGCAAAACGTGACCCTTGATAAGAGGTTGGATAGTCTAACGAAACTCTGCGTGTTTTTCTTTTTCCAGGAGGAAATAGAACTTGAAGATCTCTTTGGTTAAGGATATAAGACTTTGAGACTCTACGCATCTCTATTTCCTATAGAAAAATTTCTTGTCACTTTCTCTTCAAAATCCTCTAAAAACTCTAAAGTTCTTACTACTTCTCCTTCTTTTGGCAAACCCAAAGACTCTTTTTCATCCACCAAATCACTTGACCACCTCTTTGAGGTTGAGTATATCCCCCAAGATGATCTTGTCTCATAAACCTTTGACCCTGTTATTCCCAATCCTTATCGAGTTCTTAAGAATAACTACAAAGAGGTCATTGTCAAGCATCTCTTTGGCAGGTCTAGCTGGGGTCTATTTGGGGTTTTTCTCTTTTCATGGTTTCTAGCTGGTATTTTAGGTGGTTGAGTTTAGCTTCTTTTTTATGAAAAGGTGGATAAAAAGCACTGATTTGCTTGGCTAGGTTGGATAATTTAGCATTCACCTGATCAATATCTACTTGAAACCTTGCAATCACATCATGAAAGGTCTAGAAGCCTCGATCCAATTGTTCTGAAATCTGGACTTGTCCCTGTGCTATCTGCTTTAAC
This sequence comes from Casuarina equisetifolia, assembly GCA_028551475.1. Taxonomy (NCBI): domain Eukaryota; kingdom Viridiplantae; phylum Streptophyta; class Magnoliopsida; order Fagales; family Casuarinaceae; genus Casuarina; species Casuarina equisetifolia. The sequence goes on from CM052358.1 coordinate 9,544,861, forward strand.
ATCTTATTTTGTGTAAGAACATTCTCAGACTGCCAGTTTAGAGTTACTTATGCTATAGTAATGGGCTTTCTAGTACCATCAGACTGAATGGTAGTTACTGGAATCTTTTAGACATGTCTCGTCTTTTGTTGCTCATCTGAGTATTCAAATGGAGGAAACTCAGCTTCACAGGTGATAGAGTTAGGATCCATTCTGTCTAGAGTTCTGATCATATTTACTTCGGGTACCTTACTATACTACTTTTTGGCTGCTTGCTTGTTAGCTTTGTAATCTAGCCATGCCTTAGGTGGTCTTTTTAGATTACCATAAAGCACATAAAACTCAAACTTTTTGCCCGTTGATTCACCCAAAGTGTCTACTGCTGGATCACCTTTTTCATATAACTCCTTGAGTTCTCATTGAGAATAGCCAAAGTTACTGGAGTCTAGTTCATCTTCTTCTTTTGGGTCATAATCAAGACATGCTTAGCAGCTACATTCTTCAAAGTGCTTGTGGCCATCTTCGTCTTAACCAGCATAAACATCTTTCCCATCTCTGTCGAAGTAGAGGATACGAAGGTCTGCATCTGAGACTGAGTAGGTAGTAGAAAATGGTGTGGATGAAGAGGATGGTTTTTCTGACAACTCTTTAGCTTTTGGAAAAGTAATAGAAGCTTTTCCATTTGGTAGTGTTTTGAAAGATGGATCTTGACTTGCAACTGGCTATGTAGATTAGACTTTTCTTTCATAGGTAGTGATCCAAGATTCTGGCAATAACTTTACTAGCTCATCATGTGGAATTTGCCTTGGGACGTACACATGATTAGGAACATGTGCAGAGTCATACTTAACCAAGAGGGCTTCATCATTTGTATTGTAAGGAGTGGTGACATCAAAAGAATGGTTCTAAAGACAATATGCCATCTAGTAGTGTAACGTTGCTTTGGTAGCATTAGCAACTTGGGGTGCTTCAGGGATTTGAACTTGGATAATAAGACAGCAGCATAGATGTGGATCTGACAAAGGAACACAGTAGTTTGGATAGATTGTGAAAGTGATTGTCCCTTGATTCAGGGTAGTCTCCAGAGTTGCTATGCAAGCATCACTGTAGCACAAAAATCTGGAGTTAAAAAGAGCAATCCTTGCTGCTAAAGGCATTCCTTTTCTACCGTTGAGAGAAAGGTAGAGTTTGACAGCTTCAAAACGAAGGTGAGTATAACCTTCAGCAGAGTAAAGCTGAGGAATTTCTAGAGGGATATCAAGGGTAACTTGTTGCTCTGCATCTGTGGCTTTAAGAGCATAGGTATGAAAAGAAGAGGACTAGATGAGTTCTTTAATGTTCTTGGATTTATACCTGACAAAGAGATGCTTGACAATGACCTTTTTGTAGTCATTCTTAAGAACTCGGTAAGGATTAGGGATAACAGGGTCAAAGGTTTGTGGGACAAGATCATCCTGGGGGATATACTCAACCTTATAAAGATGGTCAAGTGATTTGGTGGATGAAAAAGAGTCACTGGGTTTGCTAAAAGAAGGAGAAGCAATAAGAAATTTAGAGTTTTTAGAGGATTTTGAAGAGAAAGTGACAAGAGATTTTTTCATAGGAAATAGAGATGCGTAGAGTCTTAGAGTCTCATATCCTCAACCAAAGAGATCTTCAAGTTTTATTATCTCTTGGCAAAAGAAAAACGCATAGAGTTTCATTAGACTATCCAACCTCTCATCAAGGGTCACGTTTTGCGCAGATAAACTCACCGTTTAAGGTCACGTATTGCTAGGACAAACTTTCAAGTCCTTTTAAAGAAGGATTCACCCATTTATGCCTGCAATAAATAAACGGCCTTCATGGCCTAAACAAACTCACAATGGCCTTTTAGGATTAGTACTTTCTTTCAAAGGTCTGCGAAAGCAATCTTTGCATATTGTTTCCTTGTAGAGACAAGCAATCTTTGTATGATGTTCCCCTACAGAGAGAAAAGGACAGCCCTTCAAGTACTACACATCTCTCTTAAGTCAATAAGCAATAGAACAAGAATCACCCTAAGGTGAGAAAAGAAACTCCAAGAGTGAAAAAGTTAAGCTATCATCATATCAGCATTAGATCTTGATCACGCTTCCAGTAGGTTGTCCAAATTATGTTCTTCCACATCAATGTCAGGTCCCCAAAGTTCATGATTAATTTCACGTGCCCATATTCCTTCTTAATTTGTGAGATGGATTTCTTTAGCCACAATCTTAAGTGTAGACTTTTCTTCAACAACTTCAGACTGGAAGTCATAGGACTCTGGATTTAGAGGATATGGAAAATTTAAATCCTTAAAAGTCTCTATCCAGAAATCTCCATCAATGATAAAATGAAAAGCATGTGCTCTCCTGAGATAGAGTCAGTAACGTTCTGGAAATAGGATTTTGGTCTTGTTTGCATGTCCGTCTTCATTGAAAAGGAAAGGATAAAACAGCTCTTGTGGTTCTGTTACAGGACGTATGTTATTGACATGGCACATTGCTTCCTGGATGTCCTTCTAGTTTCTGTGATTGGAACAATGGATATTGTTGAAAGGGTGTTGGTTGTACTTTCCTAACAGGGATTTGGATGGCAGAATATTTACATGTGCCTTGTCTTTATCCATGTACATATGGTCTTTGAGATGAAATGTCATGAAGATGTAAGAACAATTTGTCATGTGCCTGAGTTCTTGTAACCAGTTTGCTTCGGTAGAGAATAGGAAGAGCCATTTACGAAAAAAAGGGACTTTGGTTTCTTGTGGGGAATCTTCTTAGAAAATTGGTCAACCATGGTTTGTAAAAGATCATGCCGATTCTATAGACTCGAGCAAGATACCACAATAGACAAAAGGCTTCCTTCGGGAACGATATTGTGTGCAAGCATGGGACATAGAAGACATTGAGAAAAGGATAGGTTGGATGCCAATCTATCCATTGAACTAGAGAGCTTAACACATCATAACGCCTAAGAAGTATCCTTTGATAAACATGGATCCTAGTAATAGTAAACCTAAGTAGAACATTATCAGTAATGCTCCCTTTTATCGTAGTAGGTAAGAGATCCAATAGCTCGACTAGTATTTGTTTTGGATTATCAAGAGTCTTTCTTCAAGTTTTATTCCAAGTTACCAAAAACCTGCCTTGAGATTAGACTTGAAAAAAATATGGGCCTCTGATAATTGAGCAAAGAGTGTAGAACGGTTTGGCAATGAGAATTTATCATCAATAAGAAAATGATTTAAAGGCTTATAATTGATTACCAGCCTCAATTTTCCTCTTGCCTACTCTGCCCATTTGTTGACATAGAATGCTTCGCATGCCCATTCTGACTTTGTCGGGTCAATCAAGCTATCAAGCTAGAGTTGTTATAGCTCGGCTTGAGCTAGTGCTAAATGTTCAGGATTCATGCCTTTGTGACTCGCTTTTGTTGGATTAATATCTTCATTCCGTTTGAACGGAAGTGTGATGAAGAACTCCTCATTTTGCCATAATGGATTTGGATGTTTTTTGAGAAAATATGTATGGCCTTCAGCACAATTGGTCTCAATAATCTTCATATTAAGTTGTTATAAGCCATCAGAGATGTGGAACAGGTTTGAAACCCTTGTCCATGGGAGCAAATGTCCTCCAATCTTCATCCCTTCTGAAGTCCAACGAACATTCTTGAGGTTGGGAATAATATCAAACCCAATAAGAACATCCTTGCCTGGTGGATCAGTGCCATAGAACATTGCTATGAATTGAAAACCAGTAATGAGCTTAAGAGTGACTGGCTTACTTTTGAGAGTAACCTCAAACAATTCACCATTTGTTTGAGGTTACTTTTGAGAGTAACCTCAAACAAAACATTCAGGAACATTTTTTTCCAGTAAGCTTGTGGCAATACTTCTAGCTTCATGAAACTAACCACAGAGCCTGTATCAAAAAATGTAATTACTTTGATTGGCTTCTCATACTTCTCTGGAATAATCCAGACTTGTACTGATGGAGTGATATGATCTTTAATCTTAAGAGAGGATAAATCTTAATCCATAATGTTTGCAAAAGTGGATATCATGTAGTAGTGATATTCTTCATCTTCATAGAAGGAATCACCAGAGTCAGAGTCAGTATTAAAATATTCCTCTACTACTTTGAGAATTGTATCTGGGCTCTATTCATCTTCTTTATAAAATATAGATTCAAGATCAACATCCTCATCCCATGGTGTAACTTGATGGAGGGAATCAATAAGTTGAGCACGCTTCTTTTTCTATGGACATTGATTTACAAAATGGCATTCTTTCTTGCAAACAAAGCACTTAGTGCCTCGCTTTTTTCCTCTGAATTTTTTTTTCTTGAAGAATCGAAATCTTCTTTTCTTCTCCTTTCCATAGGATTGTTTAAAGAAATGTCTGAACTTGGCCTTATGGTGCTTCTTTCTAGAAGGACAATAATAGTTTTTATCTAAGCCTTTGCACTTGACTTGCAAGTCTAGTCTGTGGCAACTGGAGTGGATAATCTTCCCCATAAACTGGAGATTTTGGATGAACTCATACTTGTTGCACAATTGGTCCAGTGCGATCAAGGCCTGTTGATATAATTAACCAAGGGTGGTTGCTGCAAGTGGAACTTTTGCCATGTTGAGATTCTGTAGTATCTCTTTCCCTAATAGAGCAAGGAAAGAATTCAAATAGACTTGTTTGAGATTTACATCATCAAAACCTCCAACCTGATAAAATCTTTCTGAGAACATGTTGTAATGCCGCTCCAGGTCTTTTCTACTAAAAGAACATCACTTGATCTTCAACAATTCTTTTCAGGCTTGTTCAATAAAATCTCCCCAAAAGCCTAAGAACTCGGTGTGAATGAGTCCAAAGAAATGATTAATATCATTGGATGCACGAACTTCATCTTGTCTATGACTCCTAAGATTAAACCACCACAGCTGCAAGCATCCATGGAATTTTACAATTACTCTATCCACTGCTTGAGCAAAAGTAGTACCTTCCTTCCTTAGCTCAATACCCAAGTAAGAATAAATCTGTAACAATTTATCCTTCCATTGGTGGGGAGGGATATCATCTAAGGAGATGAGAGGAATATCTCGAGCATATGTTTCTGAATGATCAGAAGCGATAGGCACCGCTTTGGGCTCTAGCATTCTTGTACTTGTTTCTCCTTGAGATTCAGCATAAGTAACTGTTGGCTCTTCAATATTCATTAGCAAGTTGCCAATCCAAAAGTCATCATCATCAGAGACATCGTCCAAGATACTAAGGACTTTAGGTTCTTTTAGAGGAATAGGTGTTTCTAATTCTACTAATTCTTCTAGAAAGGCATAAATGGGATTTTGACAAGTCAGCACTCTGTTAACAAAAGCGAGTCACAAAGGCATAAATCCTGAACATTTGGCACTAGCTCAAGCAGAGCTATAACAACTCCAGCTTAACCGCTTGATTGAGTTGACAAAGTTAGAATGGGCATGTGAAGCATTCTATGTCAACAAACGGAAAAAGCAGGCAAGAGGAAAATTGAGTTTGGTAATTAATTATAAGCCTTTATATCATTTTCTCACTGATAATAAATTCCCATTGCCAAACCGTTCTCTTGTCACTTTCTCTTCAAAATCCTCTAAAAACTCTAAAGTTCTTATTGCTTCTCCTTCTTTTAGCAAACCTAGAGACTTTTTTTCATTTACCAAATCACTTGACCATCTCTATGAGGTTGAGTATATCCCCTAGGATGATCTTGTCCCACAAACCTTTGACCCTGTTATCCCTAATCCTTATCGAGTTCTTAAGAATGACTACAAAGAGGTCATTGTCAAGCATCTTTTTGGCAGGTCTAAATCTAAGAACATTAAAGAACTCATCCAGTCCTCTTTTTTTCATACCAATGCTCTTAAAGCCACAGATGCAAAGCAACAAGTTACCCTTGAAATCCCTCTAGAAATTCCTCAGCTTTACTCTGCTAAAGGTTATACTCACCTTCATTTTAGAGCTATCAAATTCTACCTTTCTCTTAACGGTAGAAAAGGAATGCCTTTAGCAGCAAGGATTGCACTCCTTGACTCCAGATTTTTACGCTACAGTGATGCTTGCATAGTAACTCTGGAGACTACCCTGAATCAAGGGACAATCACTTTCAATATTTATCCAAACTATTGTGTTCCTTTGTCATATCCATATATGTGCCGCTGTCTTACTGTCTAAGTCCAGATCCCTGGAGCACCCTAAGTTGCTAATGCTACCAAAGCAACGTTACACTACCAGATGGTGTATCATCTTCAAAACCATTCTTTTGATGTCACCATTCCTCACAATACAAATGGTGAAGCCTTCTTGGTCAAGTATGACTCTGCACATGTTCCTAATCATGTGTACGTCCCAAGGCAAATTCAAAGAAGCCACACCTCTTCTTCTTTTATAGACCTAAACGACTAGACGTGGCTAGCACATAAGAGCTCCATAACACAAATTTTTCTCACTTGTCTCCAATAATCTCCGTAGGGGGTAAAGACAATACCTGAATAATCATAGCAGAGAACTTCAACAGCAAGCGTAGTAGGCCGAGTTGTGAATGTAGGGTCATAAGTCTTCAGAACCTGTTTTGCTATTTCTGGTGATGAAACGACTACAACAAGTACCTCACCCAGTTGCAATTTCATAATAGGTCCATATATCCTTGCTAAGTCTCTTAAGCAACGATGTGGCGGAGACGAGAAAGCCACCTAGTGCAAGTTACCTATAAGAGGCAATTCCCATGGGCCTGGGGGCAATTTAAGGCTTTCGCCTCTAGCTTGAGATCTCTTCCAAAGAATAACTAGGACGAAAAGGACGAAAACCCAGGTATAGAGTAGGAAGTAGGAAACTGGGATCATTGGAGACAATTACAGAAGCTTCTCTCTTAGCGCTCTAGTATTGCATTCATAGGAGTAAGGAACATTGCCCTGTAGTTCATTACTTTGGATGTATAAATGCTAACCATGATTGTGGTTAATTTGTCCAACAAAAGTCCAAAGCTGTTTGTTGGGATATCTGTGTCATAATTATTCTTGGCTGACTTATGAAGGCTTTTCTTATCATCGCTCTTAATCCACGCGAAAAAGACCAGTTTTCTTAAATACACGCAACCTACTTTTTATTGGCAATTCGAATTCTTCTGTGTGGCTAACTTGTTCTTTTTCTTGGACTCCAATGTCCCTTATTTGTTGGGACTTATGACTCCTCATTATACCTTTAGTCAGGTTACTTTTATTGAGACTAATATGCAGCATATTATGTTATAATATCTTTTGGTGCTTTGAAAATGAAGTTTGGTTTGTTTTACTCTTGACTAAATAAATAAATAAATAAATAAAATGTATAATGTTCTCCGATTTTATTTGGTTTGTGAAGTTGCGTGTCACCAAAAATCATTTTGATATCAAATCAATGCCTTCAATGACCCATGTAAATCACTCCATTATTGTGGTGTGTGGACTTCTTCGTTGTAGTCGCTTTCATGCAGTTTTGTGCTTCATGTTTGAATTAAGTGTAACATGAAATGTTTTCTCTATTCTCAACTTTCCAACGAGAGTGATTATGAAATGTTACGCAAAGTAAAGTAGAAAATTATGATGAAACGCATATAATGTTGCATCCTCGTTGGACAACACTTTTTCACCATAAAACTGAGTAATTTTTTAAATTGGACTTCGGGCTTTCTTACATTGTAATAGAATTACATTCTGATTTATTCCAACTATTATTTTACTTAAACCATTTTTATTATGTTCAATATTCAAGACAATATTTAGGATAAAATTTTTGTACTAAAGAGATATGAATGATTAAATGTGGATTTATTTTTCCTACTTGAAATAGTATTTAGACTAAACTTTGAACTTTCTTATTTAGCTTTGGAAAATGCTTTAATTGAAAAGAAAACAAAAACCATATGTTAGGACCTTCTTATTATTGTAAAAATGCATATAAGAAATTATGTCAAGTTAATATTGAGGTTGAATAGTGTGACTTAATATAGTCAAGTGGAATTAGTGAACAAAACTTCATTAAATAGCTCATATGTAGAGACATACTTTTTATAGCAAAAGTAATATCTTGATGACTTCCTTCAATTGACTTGTATTATAATTTTTATAATTCTCAATTTGAAAATATGTTACATTAGTTTTTTTCAATATACCTAACTGTGCAAATTTGGCAAATTATTCTTGCACAACAAGGTATTTGTAGGAATATTAATTATTGAATTTTGAACTACAATGAATGATTAAAGTAATTAAGTAAAAAGATTTGGATGTAAAGCTTTTTAAGCTTTCTTTATTAATTTATATGTATTGTTATGGTCTGAACAAGATCATAAATATTTTCAAAATAAAGCTGTTGAAATATCAATTTTATTAGTTAGAATCAAAAAAGTAGTATATGAAATAGCATCTCTATTTAAAAATAAATAAATTTTCTCAAAAAAATATTTTATTGTATTATAACTAGAGGATTTAAACTTAATTTTCTTCTAGATAAATTGTAATTCTAGGATATGCCTTTAAACTTTTTGCATTATCTTATTCTTCAATAAATAAACTCACATATTCATTAAAAAATAAGAAGAAAATAAAAACAAAGAAAGTAATTGCAAACTATTTTACCATCCTCCTTATTTAAAACAAGTGCATCATAAAACACACAATTAACTAGTGTGTAATGCAACAAAGTTTGCAACCCACATGTATAAATAAAGTAAAAATATGGGAAATTACTAGTTGTTCAAAGTTACAAAGAAAAGTTTATTTGTCATTTAAATCCAAATGTTACGTAGTTAATTCTATTAACTCTATTACTAAAGTTACAAATTTGGCTACTTTACCTATTTAAATAATGGTCCAACAATGAACAGTTGTAACTCCTATTTATCACCATTATTGTAGCCCTTCACTTCATAAAGCCTAGTGCGCATGTAAGTAACCCATAACTAATAGCCTTTTCATTTCTCAAATTAACAACAATATGTAAATAGGCATATTAACAACAATACGAATAGACCATAAATAACAAATGACAAGAAATTTAAAAAGGCCCAAGCAAGCATTTTAAAAACATCTACGATGTAATTAACCTAACTAACCACCTTTTTTACAAGCAATTAGCTGCAGAAAAGCCGTGGCATAGTGAGCTTTATTCAACTAAAGTTAGCATCTTGATCATTATGGCATGTAACTCACCATAAGCCTTCCCATTTTTCAATCTAAATGGAATAGCAACTGATAATACTGCAATTAGAAATGATAATGCAACTTTCCAATGCAAGCAATATGAGTAATGAATAGTTTAGCATTGGTTGAGGTTGAACTAGAGTAGTTAAGTCTCTTATCTTTTTTGTGTTTTAAATCACATCAGTAAAGAAACACATGCTCAGACTCTATAAAACAAGCTTGAATCCTTATATGCATGAAAGATTGGAAGCAATAAGATGTATTTGATAAAGCAACTTAGTAGCTTGAAATACCTTGGGCAATCTATATCTGATCACTTGAATGAGTTTCAAGAAATGTTATATCAACTTTCAGCCATGAATATGAAATTTGAAGATGAAGTACAAGGACTTTGTTACTTAATACTTTATTGCAATCTTGGTAGACATTTCATATGCCAGTGAGTAACTCTACTTCCGATGATATTATTACTATGGATTTTGCCAAGACTAGTATTCTAAATAAAGAGATAAGAAGAAAGAGTTAGGGTTCTTTATCTCATTCTAAAACTTTGGTTGTTGAAAACATAGGGAGAAGTTAAAGTAGAGGTCTGAGAAGTAATAAAAAAAATCAAAGTAAGTCTAGATCATGACATAAAAATGTGAAATGTCATCATTGTAGCAAGATAGGTCATATTAAAAAATTACTTCCAACTGAAAAATGAAAAGAATAATGGTAAAGGTAGAAATAAGAAGAAGAAAGTTAATAAAAGCGATGAAAAGAAAGATAATTGTTGGAATATTATAGGATCCAACAATAACAATGATGATGATCGAATTGTAGTAGCTGCTAATGAACTTATTATTGTGTATTATGACAATAATGTAAATTTTGCAAGCAATGAGACAAGTTGGTAATTGAAAATAGTGTTTCTCTTCATATCACCTCTAAGAAGGAGTTTTTTACTTCTTATACTCCAAGAAACTTTGGCACATTGAAGATTGATAATGATTGTTTGGCTAAAGTTGCAAGTATGGAAGATGTATGCTTGGAGACTTGTAATGGATTCAAGTTGGTTCTTAAGAATGACAGACATGTACCAAAAATTTGCTTAAATTTGATTTCTACTGGATAGCTTGATGATGAAGATTTTTGCAATATCTTCAATAATGAACAATAAAAACTCACTAAGGGTTCATTAGTTGTGGCTAAAAGCAAGAATGATCTTTTTTGTATTTATTTTAGGCCAAGATTTTTAAAAACATTTGTAATGTAATGGAAGATGGAAATACAAGTGCCTTATGGCACAAAAGATTAAGTCACATGAGTGAGAAATGCATAAATGTGTTGGCAAAAAATAACTTGTTATTTGGAATTAAGAGTACAAAACTTAAGAAGTGTGCACATTATTTAGTTAGAAAACAAAAAATAGTTTCATTCTATAGTCACCCTCATTCAAGAAAATCAAATTCTTCGAGTTAGTACATTTATATATCTGTGGCCCAATTACCCCAAGGACGTTTAGTGGAGCATCCTACTTTGTGACCTTCATTGATGACTATTCAAGAAAGCTTTGAGTTTATATTTTGACATCAAAAGATCAAGTGCTAGATGTGTTCAAATAATTTCAAATTTCAGTAAAGAGGCAAATTGAAAAGAAGTTAAAATACATTCAATTAGACAATGGTAGTGAGTACATCGAACCATTTCATGAGTATTACAAGCAATATGGTATTTGACATCAAAAGACACCTCCAAAAACACCTCAGTTGAATAGTATAGCGAAAGGAATGAATAGGACATTGGTTGAATAAGTCAAATATATGATTTCAAATGCTAACCTGCCAAAGGTATTTAAAAGCTCATGTTTACCTTACAATAGCTCATATTATTAATTTATCTCCAACTATTGCTTTAGATGGTAATGTGCCAAATAGAGTTTGGTTTGGTAAGGATGTTTCTTATAACTATCTAAAAGTATTTGGTTACAAAGCATTTATTCATATTCCAAAGAATGAGAGGTCTAAATTAGATGTCAAGACATAAGAATGTATATTTCTTAGTTATGGTTCTAATGAATTTGGCTATAGGTTTTATAATCCAACTATGAAGAAAATTATGAGGAGTCGTGATGTTATATATTTTATAATCAAAATATAACATATATTGGCTAGAAGGAAAAAAAAATATGTCACAAGGCTTTAAGGTTGGTATTGATATTAATCTAATTCCTTTAAATGATTTACAAAGACAATTACCAAAACAAGTTGAAAGTGATATTCAGTAAGATGTTTAGGATCAAATTTAAAATAACTAATAGGGTGTAAATAATAATGATACTCAAATAGATAATGTTGCTAATGTTCAACAAGATCTATCTTCAATTATACCATTAAGAAGGTTTACTAAAGATTGTCATCCATCCTCTAAATACTCTACTGAGTAGTATGTATTGTTGACTGATATAAATAAGCCTAAGAGCTTAAAAAAGAAGAAAAAATGTGAATAAGATAAAATGGGTTGATATAATGCAAAATGGGTTGAAATCTTCACATGAGAATCAAACATTTGAGTGATGACATTGCCTAAAGGGAAGAAAGTTTTGAATAATTGATAGATTTATAGATTAAAGCATAATGAAAATTCTTTACAACCCCAATACAAAATTAAACTAATTGTTAAGGGTTTTAGTCAAAAAAGGGGAATTGATTATGATGAGATATTCTCACTTATTATGATAATGTCTTCAATTCAAATGGTTTTGGGATTGGTTGCTAGTCTTGATCTTGAAATTAAACAAATGGATGTAAAGATTACTTTCCTTCATGGTGACCTAAATGAAGAAATTTATTTGGAGCAACCAAAGGGTTTTAAAGAAAAAGGTAAAGAGAACTATGTTGATAAGTTACAAAAAAGTTTATATGGTTTAAAATAGGCACTGAGACAATAATATTGAAAATTTGAGTCTTTTATAGGGAAGCAAGCCTACAAGAAGATAAATTTTGATTATTATGTGTTTTTGTAGAAGTTCTCAAATGATGATTTTATATCTCTACTACTTTATGTAGATGACATGCTTATAGTTGGTAAAAATAATGCAAGAATTGAAAAATTAAAATAAGAGTTAAATAAATTATTCTCAATGAAAGACTTAAAGCCTAGTGAAGCAAATTCTTAGTATGAAAATTAGTCGTGATAAAAAAGCTAAGAAATTATGGTTGTCTCAAGAAAAATACATCAAGAAAGTATTATAAAGGTTTTGTATAGATAAAGCTAAAGTGGTAAGCAAGCCTCTTGCTACACACTTTAAACTCAGTAAAAAACAATGTCCTACAAATGAAGAAGAGATAAAACATATGGAAAAAGTTTCTTATGCTTTTGTTGTTGATTATTTAATGTATGTAATGATTTGTACAATGTTATATATAACTCATGCAATTGAAGTAGTTAATAGATTCACCTCCAATCCTAGAAAAAAAACATTAGAATGCAGTGAAGTGGATCTTAAGATATCTTCAAGGCACTTCTAGTTCTTTCACAAATTCTATTGATGAAACAACTATAACCAGTACCTCACCCAGTTGCAACTGCATGATTGGACCGTGTTTCCTAGCTAAGTTTGTCAAGGTATGATGTAGTAGTGATAAAAAAGCCAGCTGGTGCAAGTTCCCAATGAGAGGCAGTTTCCATGGTCTTGGAGGCAACCTATGGACCGGACCTTTGGCCTTAGATCTCCTCCAACAAATGAAAAGGATAGACAGGAAGAAAAGCCAAGTAAAAAGAGGAAAAAAGGGACCTTGGAGTATTTGGGACTACTAGACACACTTCTGTTGGGACTTGGGTTTTGTACTTCGCTGATGCTAAATCTGCTTAGTCTCTGCACCTGCTTTTGACTGGTGAAGCATCGTTTGTTAAGATGATCTGATCAAATAAAGGAGGAAAGCTATCTTCGGTGCTGCGGAACTTACTACAAGCAGGTGCTATTGAGCAACCAGGTAGTCTTGCTTCCTGGTGATTCAAAAGTGTCTTTTCCGCTTTGCTTTCAACACCAACTTTTTGATTTTTGTCATTTCTCTTTCAAGAGACGATTATTTTTCAGTCTCGGAATTGACATGTTTGCTCTTAGCATCGGCACAATCATATATGCAGGAAAGTAGATGGAGACTTTTAGTAGTGAAGCCTTATCATGTTCCCCAAATCCTTGTCGTAATTAACTCGCTCCACCATGGACGTTGATAATCACGCTTAAAACTATGGATTTCAAAAGCGCGATGATACGAACTGCGGAGTTCGTCATTGTGGAATGTTGCATTGTGTTCTCTTTTCCTAACGAGTGATGCTGATGACATTAGAGACACAAAATTTAATTCAACTTAGTTTCCGACTGATAACATGGAGCCACTTCGCAAAGAAATTATAAGCGGATGATTGTTCTTGTTACATTCAATAATTATATGAAATTTGGTAAATAGTAGTTCAAGAGATAGTGAAATAAAATCCATATTCTGCCCAAGCAGGAATCTTATAATGTTCAAACTGTTCAACCGAAGCCCGCCTAGTGGATTGATATGGTTTGTCGTGTAGATTTTCCTTTCAAATTAGTCTTACTCTTTGGAGACAATGAATTGATATGGTTTGTCCTAAAGTTTTTCGATTTAGTGTGGAAAAGAAGCCCGCTAATCTTTGAAGAGTTAGGATAAGTAGAATGGTGATACATTAGTGATAGGCTCAAGTTTGTCTAGGTTATAGTTGAGTATTATCACTATGAAGAAGTGGCCACCTTTAATTATTAGTGGCATATCACGTAAAACCAACTCGGAAAAATATTTAATTGCAAACATTAACGATATGGCTCGTAAGTAAGACTATTTATTTAGGAAATCTTCAAGAACAACTTAAGAAAAAACTCAACTAAACTGATATGTCGCATAAGAGGTATTTATCGGGCGAAAACATACATAAAAAACGCAGTAAAACCAATTATACGTATAATAGTAGCAAACACCATGCCTACTTCCCCTCCATGGATTACATACTTCAGATGCGATCCCTTGTATCAACATGTATCGCATTCTCTAGTTCAATTTCTGCAAGTAAGATGCGAAATATGAGGAGTGGCAATTACGTATAAATCATTCCTTCTCTTTGATATTCCAACTCTCTCAGACATGTCGAGTTCTTCCGGTTTGATCCCATCAGGGAGTTGCCAGTTGAAGTGGTACAACAACTGAGAAAGAGTAAGTTCAATAGTAGCAAGAGCAAATGATATGCCTGGACATATCCTCCTACCACCTCCAAATGGAATGAATTCAAAGTTGTTCGCTCTAAAATCAATATTCGAGCCACGGAACCTTTCTGGGCGAAAGCAATCAGCATCAATCCAGCGTTCAGGATCTCTCGCCATAGCCCATGTATTAATGAGTATTTTTGTTTTACTTGGTATTTCGTACCCACCAATTTCATGATTTTCCGTCGATTCTCTTGGAAGTAAGGAACCGGGAGGGTGTAATCTTAGAGTTTCTTTGACAACTAATTTCAAGTAATCTAATTTCTCTACGTCAGTCTCGTCGATATTCTTCCTCCCTCGAAGGACTCGACGCACTTCATCCTGTGTCTTCTCCATTACTCCTGGGTTTCTCAATAATTCCGACATTGCCCATTCTAATGTAGTAGCTGAAGTCTCACTGCCAGCAGAGATAACATCCTGAAAAGAAAAATTGGATAACCACTGTCAAGGGTCGAAATTACAAGAATAAGAGCAAGAACATCCCAGCTTTTGAGGGAGGCTGTCACCAATCGTTACAAGTTTACAGGTTCAATGAGAGGCTACCACCAATCATTCCTTTTTCTTTTCAATATCTGAAAAAGAAGGAAAAATGAAAAGGTCATCTTATTCAAAACCTCAATCATGAAAACCCTTCTCTCCCACTTATGCCTCGGGGATACTGGACCCAGAAGAGATCTCGAACACCATTTCTAGCTTGTGTTTACAATCAACCTAAACCATAATTTCCCTCTTACTTTCTAGCGAGACCATGGGCTTGGGTTAAAAGCATGACCCGGCTCACATAAAACCAACCCCCTTACTTTTCTACCGGGACCATGGGCTTGGGTTGAAAGCATGACCCGGCTCACATAACAAATAAGCTCGTATCAACGATATTCATAGTTAGCACCATCCAAAGATAGGCTTACCTAATCATTCGTGAAAAAAAAAAATGGTCAGTCTTAATTTTATCCTCAAACACTGTTAATTCCGTTACCTAGAGGTTCATACGCTATGTGATAAGAAACTAGCGTAAGAAGCTAAATTAGTTGGCTCGTTGATCTACTTATCAACAAACGGATCTTGATAAAAAGTACATGTGCACAGTTTGTGTCCTCGATAACTTTTCACTTTATGAGAAGAATAAGACCTAAAATGTTTTAATTTCTTGGTAGCCAAAGAGAGTGAAAAAGAAACAGAAACGAAGAAATGTTGGTAATAAATTGCTAGATCTTGTATGCATACTAAGGTAATAGCCTTGATGTGGTTGCTTGTGATACTGAATTCAAGCTCCCCTTTCTCCTGAAGCCTCAGAAGCACGTCAACTAGATCCTCATGAGCTCCAGATTTGTCGTTGCTGGTTGCGGTGGTACTTCTTTTCATCTTATGCTCGTGGATTGTGTCATCAAGAATCTTGTCTAGTTTCCTTTGTATTTTCTGCAGTGCAGGCTTCATTCTTGTAAGAAAACCAAGGAACTTCATTGAAGGGAACAAATCCGGCAAGTCAAACCCTCCACCGACGGTAATAGCTTCATTGAGCAATGATAGGAACTCTTTTTCATATTTCCACCTTCCTCCGAATGCCGCCCTGGAAATTATACCGTTAGTCAAGGAGAAGAGCTTCTTGCTGAGATTGATTGGAAGTCCCTTGGACGAGGTAATGAATTCAATAAGACGCCACACCTCTTCTTCCCTTATAGATCTAAACGACTGAACGCGGCTAGCACATAAGAGCTCCATAACACAAATTTTTCTCACTTGTCTCCAATAATCTCCGTAGGGGGTAAAGACAATACCTGAATAATCATAGCAGAGAACTTCAACAGCAAGCGTGGTAGGCCGATTTACGAATGCAGGGTCATGCGTCTTCAGAACCTGTTTTGCTATTTCTGGTGATGAAACGACTATAGCGAGTACCTCACCCAGTTGCAACTTCATAACAGGTCCATATCTCCTTGCTAAGTCTCTCAAGCAACGATGTGGCGGAGACGAGAAAGCCAGCTGGTGCAAGTTGCCTATAAGAGGCAGTTCCCATGGGCCTGGGGGCAATTTAAGGCTTTTGCCTCTGGCTTTAGATCTCTTCCAAAGAATAACCAGGACGAAGAGGACGAAAACCCAAGTATAGAGAAGGAAGTAGGAAACTGGGATCATTGGAGACAATTACAGAAGCTTCTATCTTAGCGCTCTGGTATTGCATTCATAGGAGCAAGGAACACTGCCCTGTAGTTCACTGCTTTGGATGTATAAATGCTAATCATGATTGTGGTTAATTTGTCCAACAAAAGTTCAAAGCTGTTTGTTGGGATATCTGTGTCATAATTATTCTCGGCTGACTTGTGAAGGCTTTTCCTATCATCGCTCTTAATCCATACGAAAAAGACCAATTTTCTTAAATACACGCAACCTACTTTTTATTGGCAATCTGAATTCTTCCGTGTGGCTAACTTGTTCTGTTTCTTGGACTCCAACGTCCCTTATTTGTTTGGACTTATGACTTTATCTTCAGTGGGGCTCCTCATTATACCTATTAGTCAGGTTGCTTTTATTGAGACTAATGATGCAGCATATTACGTTATAAGATCTTTTGGTGCTTCGAAAATGAAAGTTTGGTTTATTTTACTCTTGACTGAACAAATAAATAAATAAAACGTATAATGTTCTCCGATTTTATTTGGTTTGTGAAGTTGCATGTCACCACAAATCATTTTGATATCAAATCAATGCCTCCAATGACCCACGCAAATCACTCCACAATTGTGGTGTGTAGACTTCTTCCCTATGGTTCGCTTTCAAGCAGTTCTGTGTAAGAATTGATTTGTCTCAAATGAAATCAAGAAAATTCAAAATTTGCATAGTTAGATCTAAAACACTAAACCGTAAATGTGTAAAGGACATAAAAATAAGAAAATGTACTATTGTAATATTCACATACCTTTCTTATGACCCATTATCAAGATCCATAAATGCATAATGTGATCTTCAAATAAGGTTCTTGTCCTATATTTCACTCCAAACACACCAACATAATAAAACTGCTACAAGAGTGACAGCTTATGAAAACCAAAAAATAAAAAAAAAAGATCTCCCAATTCTTTATGATACTATATGTAGAGTTAGAAGATAGAACCTAGCTCATTTCTTATGTACTACCTAACAACTCAACTCTTTATAATTATATTTGGAAAGTCACAGTCTATACTAGTTAGTCCATATTTAATTATTAAAAAATCACATGTCTCACTTTATTAGACCAATTATAAATCTAATAATACAAACCACATTAGTAAGCCCAATAAAAACTGGGCTAAAATTTTGTACTTCATGTTTGAATTAAGTGTTATACGAAATGTTTTCTCTATTCTCCAAAAAAAAAAAAGTATACATTTCCCTCCTAAAAAATTACTTTTGACAAAAATCTAAATGAATTCAATCCGGAGGAATTCGCTCGTCGGTCTTGCATCCATGTTGCCCAGCACTTTGCCTCCATAAAACTGAGAGTAATTTTTCAAATTGGACTCAAGGCTTTCTTACATCATGATAGAATTATATTCTAATTTATTCCAACTCTTACTTTACTTAACCTTTTTTATTATGTTCAAGAAAATATCAAGGATGGAAGTTTTGCACTAAAGAGATATGAATGATTAAATGTGGATTTATTTAGGTTGAAAATATTAAGGATCAAATAGTTTTTAGGCTAAACTTGGAACTTTCTTATCTAGCTTTGGAAAAGGCTTCATTTGAAGAACCGGGGCGGGGGCGGGGGCGGGGGCGGGGGGGGGGGGGGGGGGGGGGGGTGTTGGGTTTGAGGAGAGAGAGAGAGAGAGAGTGGTTGCAGACCATTTTACCGTCCTTATTTAAAACAAGTGCATCTTGAAGACACAATTAACCAGTATGTAATGCAGCAAAGGTTCCAGATGTTGATTAGTTGTTCGTGAGTTGCTGAGGCAAATCTATTTTTCATTTTACATCCAGCTATTGTGTATTTAATTCTATTAGCTATATTACAAAGTTACAAATTTGGCTAGTTTATCGATTTAAATAATGGTCTGACAATAAACAGTTGTAACTCCTATTTATCATACTAATAGACCGCAATATCACCATTACTTCAGCCCTTCACTTCATGAAGCCCAATGAGCCTGTAAGTAACCCATAAGCAACAGCCTTTTCATTTCTTATGATCACATCACAACAATATGTAAATAGGCATATTAACAAGAATATGAATAGACCACAGATAACAAATGACAAGAAATTTAAAAAGGCCCATGCAATCGTTTTCCAAACATCTGCGGTGTAATTAAGCCAATTAACCACTGTTTTACGAGAAATTAGCTGTAGAAAAGCGGTGGCATGGTAAGCTTTATTCAATTGAAGTGAGCACCTTGCTCACAATGGCGTGTAACTCGCGTAAGCCTTCCAATTTTTTTTCTGTCCAAAAGGAATAGCGACTGATAACGCAGCGGTTGGAAATGATAATGTAACTTTCCAACGCAAGCAATATGAGTAATGAAGAGTTTAGCATCGGTTAGGGTTCAATTGGAGTGGTTGAGCGTCTATCTTTTTCGTGTTTTGGAAGCCCGTGCATGAGCTTTTTGAATCTAGGAAAAAGGAGCATATCAATGCGCAAGCCACGGAAAATTACTTGGGTAAGGTCAAGAAAAAAGTAACTTTTGTCAGAGAACGTAGAGTGATTTTTCTTTTTCTTTTCCGTACTTGATGGGGAATATAATTTTCCTTCTTGCTTTTTTGTTTTAGTTTTCTCCTTTCTTATTCATTCATAACTCTCACTGTCCCTTTGCTACATCAAGAAAATCATGACCACCTACGGGATTAGCATGTCCTTGACCTCGTCAAACTTACTTTACAAAACGGAGTGGAATCAGATAACAAGAGCAGATACTAGAACATAATCAAATTCTTTGCCTAATTCTACCTCCAAAAAAAAATATGTAAAAAACTGTTATTCCACACTCAAAAGATAAGATTCTTAAATTTTATTTAAGTGTAATTTATTCTTTTAGTTGATAAATTAAGTTTTAAGCTAGATTTTAAGTTTTTTAACATTATATTAGAGCCTAAGATGAGGTATGATTCAAGTGTTACCATTTTAAGCTTTCTCAACGTGTAAAGAAGTGTTAAGAATTGATGTTCATATTAAAAAAAAAAAAAGTCATTGAATTTTGCTTAAATAGGAATTTTTTCTCGTAATTTAAAAACTGACTCTTAAATTAGATTTTAAATTTCAGACTTATTAACAACAAGAAACTTTGACTAAAAATATATCTTTATTCATTCATATTCAAATTGAAAAAAGTACAAACGTCATAAGCTATGACAAACGTTAAATTTACAGCAACTTCAGAACTGTCCATACCCAAACCCTAAATCATGGCCACCAAGGAAACCACAGCCAGTGTCCCTCTCATCGACGACCCAATTCTCATTAACAGACTCACTCGTGAAACCCACATGATTCCCCACACCCACCCTACTAATGTCAACCGGAGACATCAATGAAGAACAACTCATCATCATGGTCTCATCTATCTTCGCCGCCACTTTCCTCCGCACCACTTGCAGAGCCCTCAAATAATGCTGCAACTCCTCCAATCCCATGTTCTCATCCAAGGGGTCATCCCACCAAAACCCAAATTCGTTCCCTGCACTCTTCTTCTTCTGCTCCTCCATAACTTCATCCTTGCGCTTCTTCATAATTTCAAACTCCATCTGAGCTTCGGCATGCTGCCTGTTACACTCATCCACCGGCACGTCCCTTTCTGACGACTCGGGAAAGATCTTTTTATTCAGGTAGCGGTTGAGGACAGTTTCAACATTGGGGTGGCCGAAGCAGAAGGGCTTGCCTTTTTTCTCAGAAAACACAACGATGGCCACTTCAGCGCCGCACAAGGCACAAAGCTCACCGGCTTTCTTGAAGAGACCGCTCCGGCGCTTGGAGAAGGTGACCTGCTGCTTGCTACCAACTAGTTTCTTCAGTTCTATCTTTTGTCTGCCTTTGGTTTTCTTCTTCGGTGCAACCATGGCTGCGGAGTCTAGTACAGAAAATATAAGGGTTAGAGAAAACTGAGGAAGAGTTGTTTAGGAGAACCGTGAATGCAGGTACATATATGGTGTTTATACGAGGAGGTTCCTTGGTTTAAGGGATAAATTGCTCGGTGATGATTCTAATTAATAAATTCCCGTATAGTTCATATCCCAAAAAATTAGCAGAATAAAGGAATAATTGGTGGCGACTCACTTAACTTCAGGACAAATCCTAATTTAGATGGTCAAATCTTTTACACGAGGAAAAAAAAGGAGTGTATCTTTGGTCTGAGAGCTTGATGCTTCGTTGACCAAAGAAGATTATGAGGAAACTTAATTGAAATTAAGAGTAAGAAGTAAAATTTGTCAAAAGAAAACTCTTCTTGTTTCGCTTTTTTCTTTTTATCCTTTCAAAAAGAAAACCATTCTATGATTCATCCTTATTTCATCCGAGTTAGCGCCAATTAATGTTATTCAATTCGGTGAAATTTACCAAAAACTCTTTTTGATTTAAACTCGCATAACTTTTGAAACTTTCGTTTCCTACAACGCAAACGACATTCACCCGGACAGGATCGAGGGAAGAGCTACTAGAAGGATTTGACACCAATACAGAATTGCCACCGGACTGATGAAAAAAGCAGTTCGACACCCTCCAAAGCAAAGTCAAAAGGCAGAAACGAAGGACAAGAGATAGACAGACAAGCGGAATCGAGCCTATGAAAACATAAAACTACTGTACCGGAACGACAACTCCTGCACCTCCTCTGTCACAGTGAACGACTTATCAGAAGAAACATCACAGGAGCAAAATCCTCAGGGACCATTCTCTCTAAATTAAGACCAACTCAGCAAGGAGCGTCAGCACAAATCACGCCAGAGATATCTCTCTCTCTCTCAAACTGACAATGGCTCAGCCTCGTCACTGGCTCATCTAGGAATACTTATACCCTTGTCAAAGCAATCAATACAAACACGTTTCTTTAAAATAGTTCATTAAGGAAAAAGATTTTTTAAACTTATAAGGTGAAGGAAACCATAATGAAAGTTCCAATCAAGAACCAAGTAGCAAAGCCATTGGAGAACACTGAACCACAATATTGACAGTTGCAGAAATAAGTAATAAGAGTTTTTACATGTACAAAGGCAAAAAATAATATGTGGCTTGGTAAGACAAGTTCAACACGCATGTGTGACCCAAATATAAAGAATGTAGAGTTGGCTGAAACAATCAAGCTCAAATAATGATAATAAGACGGAGAACTTAATACTCTCGTCGATGACTTATATAAATCAAATACATTGACCTTGCAAAAAAGATACCCAAGTTGTCTGTTGGGCAAAGTTTTAGTCAAAAGACACCTAGGCTACTTATGTTATGTTATGATTTTCTCTCGTTGTAATAGGTTTGCATCATAAGTTATTCATTATATATTCAAGAAATACCCTACAATTCAAGGGGTTATTGTGTTCTTAATCTAACCACACTTAACTTTCTCTATTTCTCAAAGTGTTATATTTCATGAGTCTCTCTTTCCACTTGCATCCCCAATTTCATTGGTCGCATCAAGAATTGGGGAGCAACTTTTCATATTTCCATCTTCAAGATCATGTGGGTCCTCTAATCCTTCCATTCAAGCCCTTATACATGTAAAATGGCTTTGACACTTAGGTCTTGATCAAATCGTTCACTACGATTTCCTCGATTGTATCAGAAGACACATTATGAATTCTCTTTTTTCAATGTTACATTCTATTATCTAATACCAAAGGGTAGGGCCTAGAAGCTGTTCATTGCCGAATTTGGGGGAGTCTGTGAATGGTGTGGCAGACAACTTGCACGGGCCCTCACTGATGTGGCTAGAAGAGGCTGTGTCTTTGACAGCATGTGGAGTGATTCTCTTCTCCATGTATTGGTATTTGCTGAAGGTTGAACTGTGGCCATGTGAGTCAACATTAATGGTGAGATGACCACTCTAACTGGTGGATTGACCACATTGATTAATCCACCAGTAGTACACAAAGGCATGATTGGTCACTTTCTCCGCTTGTCGTGCAGCAAACACTGCATTCTCTGGAAAGCAGATTTGATCTCTGAGATGCTAAACTGCTCGTGCCTGAGCACATTCCAAGAGAATTTTTTTTTCATGTATAAGGTCAAAGGATTTTGTGGAACAGTTTATGGACAACCTTCCAAACGTCTACTGTTCACCAATGGGTAAAAGTAAAACAACGCGGTTTGATTTGGCCCATGGAAGGGAAGGATTGGGATAATTTTCCACGTCTCTTTATACCAAACCAAAGGTCACCTGGACCGCCGTGCATATAATTTGCCACAGAAGGTGAGCCGAAAGGAGAAGTACACAGCAGACGATTGGGGCCTGTGATCACATGCTCTCCCTGCGCGGAAAGATAACTCTTTCTTTCTGCTTTTCAATTCGACGCGAATGATTTATTTCCTACGTGGGGTGCCTTTTGCTTCCACTTTTTGCCCCCCAAACAGCTCAAATTAAAGCGATCTAACAGACTTTACCACCTTAGAAGTAGCGTATAGGAAATTTAGCATATTTTTCAGTTTTCTGTGAGAACTCCTGTTCACTTTGTATATAACCAAGCAAACGTTTCAGAGAGAACCTTAAACAGCCCACTACCTCAAATCAGTTCTTGTTGGTCTCTGAAAATATTTTGTTCTCCCAGATGAGCAACAGAACGAATGTTGCCGTCACTCCCGGCATTACAACAACAAGGTTCATCAAATGTGTGACGGTCGGAGATGGTGCCGTTGGGAAGACAAGCCTTCTCATCTCCTACACCACCAACACTTTCCCAACTGTATGAATTAACTCTCTTTACTTGCATGCTCTCTATATCTTCTGTTTTCTTGATTTGGTTTTGTTGTTCAACAGGATTATATTCCAACAGTTTTTGATAACTTCAGTGCCAATGTTACGGTTGATGGGAAGACTGTGAATCTGGGTCTCTGGGATACAGCAGGTATTCTATAGCCCCTCGCTTATGTTTAACATGCATGATTATGATTTTTTTTTTTTCTTGTTCTTCAGTGGTAGCTTAATCTGAGATAATACAAGAAACATGGAAGAACTCTGGCTTCTGATTGAAGCTATTATTTTATGCTCAAGGTGGTTTGTTTTTGATTTGTTTGAAACGGCTATCTTTCAGAATTCTGCTTGTTTCTTTTCAACTATGTTTGCAAAACAAAATTAAGTTCTATGGTGGCTATGATTTGTTCACACAAAATAGGAATAATGCTGCACTATTTAAATGTGAAACACTGCTCTGCTTTGATTGATATCAGTTACTTAGTACTGCAAATAATCAAACACCATTTGAATGTTTTCGTTAAAATCCATTGGACATAGCAGGATCTCCAGTTTCCTCAAGCATTTTAACATTAAGAATCATCCTAACTCGTGAGACTCGGTACAATGTTACTGAAATATTTATTGAACTCTGTTCCATATATTTAAGAAAAGCACAAGAACCTCCATGTGATATAAAGCAGCATCCCATCAAGCTCTGCTTTTGCTTTTGTAAATCAATTATTATGAAGATCCATGATTCTTGGGATAAATAGTGACTTTAAAAGGTGACATTGTGAGATTCAAATGCGGATTTTATCTGGTACATAATCAAAGCTTAACATGCATGCGATTTTTATAGGTCAAGAAGATTATAATAGGCTGAGGCCCCTTAGTTACAGAGGAGCTGATGTTTTTCTTCTCTGCTTTTCTCTCATAAGTAGGCCCAGCTTTGAGAACATAGCAAAGAAAGTAAGCTTTTTTTTCTTCTCTTTCTGTCTACGAAAGTGTTCTTTTGATTCCCTTTCATTAACCAAAGACTCAACCCAATGTACATACTCATCAGATTCTCACTGTGTTTGTTTCTTTTTCTTTCTACTTCTTATCATGTTGGAGCAGTGGGTTCCGGAGCTGAGACACTATGCCCCATCAGTTCCCATTGTTCTTGTAGGGACAAAGCTAGGTGAAAGATTCTTTCCTTTATCAATTTTTTACTTTTGTCAACGGTTCTTGCCCGGACTCTTTTCCTATCTTTTATTTGAAGTTTCCCAATCCTCTAAATAATGGAGTAGGCTTGGAGGAAGACTAAAAGTAAAGAATGAAAAGTTCCCCCCTCCCTTGTTTTCTTCCTTCTGATTCTAAACATCTCACTTTATCAGAAAGTAGAGCGTTCCTTTCCGCTTCCGCAATTATGTATGAATAGCCCCCTGTACATTTATGGCAAATAGTATCTCTATACAGAACATAGATACACACACACACACACACACACACACACACACACACACACACATATATATATATATGATTACATTAAATATAGAAATTAAGGATCCCTCTTAACAATTGTGAATGTTAAAAAGGAAAGAAAAAGTCTGTCTAATAATCAGTCACATATAAATACTTATGTTTAGAAATGTTTGCAATGTATATGCTTGTGTGTGGAAGTGGTTGTCTAACAATTCGAAAATTGACCTTGAAACGGAAGTTCTAGGGCTGCGCCTCCCCTGCCTGCTCCCTTCACAGCCAGTTCTGTGCTTGCGCAAGTAGTCGTGGTGTTTTCTGCTAATTATGGTTATTTGGGGTGACAGATCTGAGAGAAGATGAACAGTTTCAGTTAAATTATCCTGGGGCATGTACCATTTCTACAAAACAGGTAGGCTGCAGTCTACAACTCTTTCTCTCTACACCCATGCTTTGCTTGATGTTAACTCATTTGTTAGTGCCAGAACATTGTTCGGCTGCATTCAGTCGTGTACAGAAATCTATTCCTCAATATGAGTACCAACTGAAACATTAGGGGCATGCTGATTATTTCCCCAGCTTGTAGAGAATTTGAGTTGCCTGTTTCTCTTTTTTATTTTTATTTTTATTATGTACGCACTCAAACTCATACACACAAATGTCAAACTTAGAACTAAGAAGTTTCAGGTAACATTTGCTCCTAACTTAAGCCAAGTGCTTGCCAACCTTATTTCCTTTTTATGTTAGAAACAACTAGTATTCCATACCATGTCTACTTGTGCTCCGGTTCAAACTAGATTTGGTTATATGGCCCTTAGCCTGACGTTTTTGCGCCCTTCTGCTGATACTAACACGAACTAGTCAAACTCTAAATGCGGGTGGTTTGGAAGTTTTTGGTGTTTCATCATGGATATCTATTCGCTTCTTTTCGATACCAGGGTGAAGAACTCAAAAAGCAAATTGGAGCAGTAGTGTATATAGAGTGCAGCTCCAAGACACAGCAGGTATGTTTCACATTTTTTTGTGTTCAAACATCTATGAAGATGCTCATGATTTGATAGGAAGATGCAGATCATATGAAACTTTCCAAGAATAGATCAGGCTAGGTATTAACATTTTGCTAAGTGGGAACATAAAAATTGTTATACTTATTGATTGTTAACCTATAAGAGAACATGAGATTTGAGATCAAACGTGTTCTGTGTTTCCAATTGAAAATGAAAGGCTCATCGCAGTTGGGTATGCGTGATTGTTAATTTAGCCTATTGTTCAAGCCATCATTATGGAAGAAAATATCTTCTGTCACCTAAGGGTTAAATTATGACATATTTCAGACACCATTATGGAAGAAAATTCATAGGACGTCGCATCTGCAAGAATTCTCTTTAAATTCCCATTGAGGGCCATTTAGAAGGCATCATTGGCCTTCTTATTTATAGCACAAAAGCACATTCTTTTCTTTGAATAGCATACTTATATTCAATTGTATGGCATTCTTCGAAGTTGGCTCCAACAACTGGTATTTGAAACCTTATGGCTGAAAAAATGCAGAATTTGAAGGCTGTGTTTGACACCTCTATCAAGTTGGTTCTCAATCCCCCGAAGACCAAAAAGCCAAAGAGAAAACAGAGGACCTGCGGTGTTCTTTGATTGTCTTCTAGTGATCCGGACTTTATGCAAATGATGATGACTACACTCTCTCTTCACAGCTGTCCATTCTCATCAATTTTTAATCCTTTCTTTTTCCTTGTCGGTGTTTTCTTCGCTTGTGGAGAAAATCTGCCAATGTCCAGCTAAGCATTAGCTTGTTCATAAGCCTTCTGAGTTTCCGCATCTAGTGAATGACCTATTTATCCATTTCCAAAATGGGAAAGAAAAAAATATGGAAAAAGTGGTGGTGGCACTTCTGGAATTCGATGCTTGTTGAGTAGTTAATGCAATATTTATTCTCTAAAAACGTCTGATACAAAAACCTTAAAGCATTTAAACTTGTTGAGCTGAAATTTCAAGTTAATGGTTCCCTTTTTCATTGCAATGAATGGGCCGTTCTATTCTGAGCTAAACGCCTCTTGAATCGCCTTAAAACGAACGTTCGGAATTGAAGAAGAGATCAGTTAGAAGTTGCAGACGAATCGCGTGGAATGCACGCGCAACCCTCTGCCGGCCTGTTTTGCTGAGGCGCGTGTAATAGACGCGCCGCCAGCCTCTAGGTGCTCTCTCTTTTCTACGTGTCCCGGCGGACAAACCAAGTTGGCAACCTAAGATGGCTAAACTCTTGCTGGCCACGAACACCCAAAAATCTATTATACTGATGGCCCAGTCTCGTTTAAGGGTATACTTAATGCAGTTAGCGTTAGATAAAGTTGTGGTGCTGCGTATGCATCGCACTGTGTACATTTTTCTAAGAGAGGTCTCAGATTCATCATATCATTGTCGTTGCAAGGTGGGAGATTAGTAAATATCCTCTCATGGATCGAAATCTGGGGAATGGCAGTGGTGGGAGAAAATCATATAGGCCATGGGGAAGGAGAGGAAGCTGCACAATTGAGACACTCATCTATTCTTTTTCCATTTCCTTTTCGTTTTACACATTTTTTCGATGATAGATAAAGCTAGATATCTTTAGGCCATGAAATTCAAATACCAAGTTGTATATCACGGGTTCTTTTCCTATTCATTTTGGCTGCTAGAAGGAAACGACATTCGCAAGCACGTAAGCGGACTTTTCCAGCCACCTGATTTCCTCAGTATAGCTTTCTAGGGTTTGTCCTGCTGCACTGAACTTTGTGGTGACCCCGGCTCCTTTCCTTGGCTTTTCCGAGAAAAGTCTTGTCGACAATTGATGTCCCATCCAAGAGGTATCCTACTACCAAAAGACTAACCAGACAAATCCATTACGAAAACCTTAAAGAAGAGCAAAAGAAAAGCAAATTTTCTTTCTTCCGGGAGGAAAACCAAACTAAAGAACTTTGCTTATTAAGCTAAAAGTTTCACTCCATTTGGACCTCCATAGCTCATAATGTTTCTCTAAGAAAAGGTTGGTTAGGTACTGGGTATCAATCTGATTGTCATTTAAGGTTTTAATGAGCAGATAACTTTCAATTACATTTCCTTAGTGGGGTTTGCGTTGTCGACAAACACAATAAAGAACTTAAAAAAGCTATTAAGAATCACAACTATACTAATATACTTTAGACCATCCAGACTGGCTGAAAGTGGGAAGAATGGACAGATTAAACAAGTTCTAATATACTTTCGCTACTTAAAAAAAAGAAAAGAAAAGCATATAAATAGTTCATTTATCGTGGGAATTACCTTTTCTAGAACACTTTCAATTTTCAAAAGACCTATTAGTACTTTATTTATTTGGTAAGACTTTCAACTCGTCTGTCTTTGATTTTACTCTTTATAAAGGTGCAGTTTCTCTTCTGAGATAGTTTTTTGTAGGTGTCGATGTGCAATTTAAGTTATTCTTTTTGATGGAGTCGCTTCACCTGAGAGACCTATCTGGTGGTTGAACGCCTCGTTCAGCCACCCCGGTGGTTGGACAAAACCAAACGCCCTAACCTGACTGAACGGTTCATCCAACAACCTCGATCCGGCTACATGGTTGGCTCATGAATGTTTCCGAAGAAAAAGGAATACAAGTGTCCGTCTGCAAACTGACACGACATGCGATAACATTGATTTTGTGCTATTGGTTAGTCTACCAAATGACCAGTTTCTAACTGTAACTTGGCCTTTCTCCTCCCAGATTTCATTAATTGGTCATCGAATTAAACACATTGCACCTAACCTACCCATTCTTCCTCCTCTCTCCTGAAGCTCTTCTTTACACAGCTCACAACTTTTCGGCTGCACAGTGAGCTTTATGTCAATTCTTTAAATCGAGGAGTACTGAAATCCTTATGTAGAGCACGAGTGCAGACACATGGGCTTCACAAAACAGTCAGTTGGAAATCCTGCTTTACTCTTGTTGTTCTTCGTCGGTGTCTTTTTTCTGTTTCTTTGGTCTTCCTCTAGTAGAAATCCTTTCGTTTCGTTCCAAAGGGATGCCGGCTGTAGCCTCCCAAATGCTGTAAGTTTTCCTCTTATCCCTTCATTCCACAAACATGGGTTCTTTTAGTTTCACAAAACTTCAATCTTTAATCCTTGCAGACCACCGCTTATGCCGCTCAAGATGACCTCGAAAAAGCTCTGTCCAGAGCTTCAATGGCAAATAAAACGGTCATTATCGCCATCATAAACAAGGCCTACGCGGAGCAAGACATCAAAGCCGACACCACCATGTTTGACCTGTTCCTCGAAAGCTTTTGGCTGGGGGAGGACACTAGGCAATTGCTTGAGCATCTCTTGTTCGTTGCCGTAGATCAGACAGCCTACGATCGCTGCAAGTTTCGACGATTGAACTGCTACAGGTTGGAAACGGACGGTCTGGATTTTCAGGGAGAAAAGCTTTACATGTCTGAGGACTTTATCCAGATGATGTGGAGAAGAACTTATTTCCTCTTAGAGGTTCTCAACCGCGGCTACAACTTCATCTTCACGGTACGTCACTATCTCTTATTGCATTTGTATGGATTAAGGTCAAACTGAGGCTCGATTTTATCGAAGAATATCTAACGCTTACGTGAAGTTCTAAAACTCCTCTTCGGAGCCTTGGGTGGAGCATTCTATCACATCCTGTCACATCTCTCCCCCTTTTTTCTTCGGCCAGGAAGAAATGTTGATCACGAAAATGTTGAATGCATGGTTGTTAAGCCGAATAGCCTTCGTAGTTTCTGCATTTTTGAGGTTTGAAGAGAAGTGAGGGATCAACACGATGGAATAGTGCGAAGGATAGAAATGGTAGGCTCAGTTAATCGGGGTTTAATAATTGATTAGCTTGATTTTTGTTGGGAAACCGATGTTGGTGGGACCTCTAAATTTACTTATTTAATCCCCTTAGCTTGAAAGAGGTCTGATTACCGCTCGTGCCATGCTGTGGAACCTGAGTGGTGCCACGTGGAAGTAACGCAATGGGCCACCTGAATATTTCACTTTATTTTGTTCGTTTCTCCGAGCCGGGAAATCTTTCCCGGATCTGTTCTTGGACTGAGGCAATCTGTCCACATCAATGCCAGAAGTTCGGGAAGCAATCGGGGACAAAAACCGAGGGCGGCGGGCAAAGACCTCCAGCTGTCATGAGAATAGTTCGAAATGGATTTGTTTTCCGGCAGAGTTTGGTTCCACGGGCTTTTGCTACTACTCGGTTCGGTCATAAAGAGTCTTGGGGACTTTAGCATCAACCGAAGCCAGCCATGATGAGTGCTTGGAACTTTAGCATAACCGAGGCCAGTCGTAAAGAGTTTAGTCATACTAATCGGTCTAGTCGTAAAGAGGCCTAGGAATTTTAGCATTAACCGACGGAACTCCCGAGATCATTTGGTTCTGTTTTAAGCGGTCCCATTTGAGATTGCCGCATGATTGGGGAACTGATGCTAGTCATTAAGAATTGGAACCATGAATTTACATAAAACATTTCTTGTGGAAAAGTGGGTAACCCTGAAACCCTGAAACCCTGAAAGAATGTTCTTGTACTCGAGAGCTTTTAAATTTTGGCAACAACTTGCTGAATTATGCTGATATGGATAGTCTATTTAAGACACCTTCGATAGGCACTTTTTCTTATGGCATAGTGAGTCCGAAAGTGAGACAAGACGGTGAGAAACTCGGAATCATTTTCTATCGCCAAACGCGCAAAGTCCATTGTGGGACATTCAATGCTTGGACCCTATGTCAAAAGAGTCGGACTCTAGAAATGAGCAGGTAAGTTTTTATGCCGACACTCGCCAAAGATTTCTTCGAGTTCGGCTTGAATGTTTGAATGTTTGAATGTTTGGTTTGGCTTTAACCATGCACTTCACTGATTTCCTTGTGACCCGGCGGATTAAGATCCAGATCGAAACAAAATCAACATTTTCAATATTCAACGAGTTTTTCAGCATTTCTTCTGTTTTTCTACTCATTGATAGTTTCCATTAGAGTTCAGACCGGAAACTTGCGCTCGCACTTGCACTTGAGTTCTGCTGAATTTTGTAGCTGAACTCGGGACCCTTTCGTTTACTTTCACGTGGGACATTGTACTTGCAACTTCGCTTCCCGCTAAAAGGACTCGAAGGAGAGTGTGTTCACGGTCCTCGCCCCCTACCTACTGAAAGTCTTACCACTGTGTAACTCGTGAGAGCTCCATCATGTCGGTGGAACAGCGGAATAGTCGGTTTATGAATAACCTGAAGTATTGATGTAGTACATTTTCCAAAGCCGAGTACATAGGGTTCATCTAAACTTCTCTCTTATTATGGCTTCCTGGTAAACAGGACATGGATGTGATGTGGCTGAGGAACCCCTTCGTAAGGCTGAGCAAAAACCAAAGCGTGGATCTCCAAATCAGTACAGATATATTCCTGGGGGATCCATTGTCGGAGAAACATCTTATCAACACTGGTTTTTACTTCGCCCGATCAAACAACAAGACCGTCACATTGCTAAACACATGGTACGCCATGAAAGACAACTCCACAGGACAGAAAGAGCAGGATGTGTTACTGAATCTCATAAGAGGGGGCATCATCCGGGAACTCAACCTAGATGTGAGGTTTTTGAACACCCTCTATTTTAGCGGATTCTGCCAAGATAGCAAGGATTTAGGAGCAGTCGTCACTGTGCATGCAAACTGTTGCAGGAGCATTAACGCCAAGGTGAATGATTTGAAGGCCGTACTTCGCGATTGGAAGCGATTCAAGAAGTTCAGTTCTTACAAGAGATTGGCTAATATAACTGCAAATTTAGGGTGGTCGGGGCATTTTGGATGTTGGAATTCATGGACGACGCACAATAAGACTAAGGGTTAATATTTGTTTATTCCTGACCTCAATTCTTTTCATTTTCTTTTTTATTGTAAAGGCAGTTGATGCGTACAATGATATTTATCTTTTATATTTAGCGAATTATAGAAAGAACTCTTAATGCCTATAAATAGCGGATTTTTGAAAGGAAAAAAATGGCCTTACCTAGAAAAATATAAAAATATATTATTTTAAATAAGATTTAAAGAATTCTAATATTTATCTTTTTGTAGATAATGTCACTTGGTGTATGCTCATTTGCTTCTATACTCTAGTTTTTATTCATTTAATTTATTATTTTATAAGAAAATTAAATTTTATAAATAATAACATTAAAAGTGATGAGATTTCTTCACAATCAATGATGGGCTTTGGTTGTATAATTTCCTGTGCCCCAAAATTAGGCTTCTTTTCACATAAAAATATTTTATTTCTTTTCTTTTAGAAGTCCAAACGGAACATGGAAGAATATTATGGACATATATTCAAATATTGAATTACTAAATTTTAGAAGACATTCTCTCAAGGCAATAGTAGCTCACGATTTTTGTGTTAAGATTTTTTATGTCAAAATTAGCTTTTATGTCAAAATTAGCTCACGATTCTTTCTTTTCTCAATTTCAATGGTCATATTCAAATTAAAATGATTGAAATATGACCATCATTTATTATTTCAACTAATTTACCATTTGTATCATTTTCAATCATTTTCTTGACAAAGTAAATAATTGTTGTGATTTATCATAATTAATAGGGGGAATCATGTCTTGTTTATCCACTTGATATATTTAGAATTGAAATAAGTGATAAGGACAATATTGTAACTTTTTCCTTACATATAGAGAGAAGTAACATGAAATTGGCTTAATGGCTAAGAAGCATAGTAGCTCAAAGGCCTTTACGGGTTAATGTGGCTTGGCAGCTTGATGCGCAATGTTAGAAAGTAAGAAAATTTGGTTGAATCACTCTAAAAAATTGTGTCTTATGTGACTTTATTGCTTGATTTGTGTGCCAATTAACTTATGTAACACTTTTACCCTAATAGTAGTTAAACATCAAAATTTCATAATAAATAATTTAAAAGTTTTAGAAAATATTAAATTATTAAAAAACTTATTATTTTAACTTGGAAGTAAAGTTTAGAATTAGCCAAATATACTATCATATAACCAAAAAAAAACATGTGCCAACACAAAGAGGTCAGAGGCTCAAGATCGACATGTCAAAAATAATGTTCAGAATAAAAAAAATAGTAGGGCTCCCCTGGCCAAGTGGTACGAGTCCAGGGCTTCGAATCCAGTAAGGAAAAAAAAAAGGAAATTTAAAAATTTAGTAAATGTAGCACTATTCTTCTCAGTCTTCAGTGGAAAGTACTTGGCTCACGAGGTTCAGTTTCCGACGAGATTTCTGTAAGTTTCCTTTTCTTTCAGTTAATTTGAGTGTGTTTTATTTGATCGCTACTGGAAATGTTGCGGTGAAAAATGAAATTCCCTTTCAGCCGTTGGCGCGATGGTGTTTGTTGAATGCTGATCTGTGAACGTAATTGGCTAGATAATGTGAGAAAAATTGCTGATCTTTTTTGTTGTTTGGGTTGGTGTTGTTAAAAAGTAAAATGATCGTTGTTATTGATTTGAGTAAGTTGTATTTCTAGCTGCATGCTGGAGTAGGCCGAAGGTGGGAGTTTTTGTAGCTTTGGTTTGCAGGTTTTGATGGATTAGGACAAGTAGTGCGGTTAGTGGGTGTCACACTTTAAATGAGAATTGGATTGTCAATTTGGATTTGTCTAATCTTGGTGGATTTGCGGTTAACGGGAAATCAGTTGCTTTGTGGGGAAAAGACAAACTAAGTTGTTCCGCAGATTGAGGGATAGAAGAAGTTACCGTGAGATATTTGTTAAAAGGCTTGAGTGGAGCCTTTCGTTGGCTATTTGACCGAGTAGGCTGAGGGTGAAATGGGTCTAACCGGGAAGAAGATATAACCGGAATAAGCATAGCTAACAAACAGAGGAAAATCTAAGATCTATGGTTGGGTTGGTTGGATCCTGAAAACCAACGGGACCGTCACTAGGTCCAAGTTCCAGCCACATTCCAGATTCATATTCTGCATCGTTGTTCGCTTTATGTTCATAAATTCACCGAATTTGACAGATTTGTTCACAAATTCTGTACGTACATGTGTATCTTTGCATACATGATATCTCTGTGTGTATATGTTTGCTTTAGTGTATAGTTTAGGTGTGTAACTTGACCATCCCTCTTTCTCTGTGTCTTGGATAATGTTCAGCATGACAAAATGCGTAAGGAAATCACAGTGTATTGATATTTGTAAATCGTGGAAGTGATCAGCCTATCTACTCAATAGTTTAATGGTAATTATGGCCAAGTGTTAAGTAAAGTGCTTGTACGAATTGCTTTTCCTCCCAACATTTTGTGTAGTTGGTGATTCTTTTGAGAGAATTAAACTCACGGTCTTGTGCTAAATATTCTTGTGGCTTAATTTTCTTTCCTCTCCTCAACTGATGTATGTGACTTTCTCTTATTTCTCAGCTTACTGGAGGACATGGATTCATCAACTGTGCTATTTAACCAGCTCAAGGTTTTTATTTGTTAACTTCAAGCTGAATATCTTGTCAAAGATATGCATGAGATTCTTTACCTGTAAAATGAAAACTTCTGCTTTATTAAATTGTGTTGATATTAATAGGCAGCGGAACCATTTTTCTTGTTGGCTGGTCCCAATGTGATTGAATCTGAGGAGCATGTTTTACGGATGGCCAAGCACATAAAGGCTATTGCATCAAAGTATGTCCTTCTGTTTGTGATATATATATGTATATGTTTGTATTCATAAGAAAAATAAGGCATTTTAATGAAATGGCATTGTATCACTGTGAAATTGACTGAAAAAAATTAAGCTTTTTCTTTATCGTGTGGAGTTAAATAGTTATTGGTATTTTTAAAGCTTGCATTTGTTGTGATGTTTATTTGTACTTTGTGCACTGTACGTGAAATGGTCACTGTGAATATGTTAGTAGTCAAATTTTATGGAGTAATAAATTGTTAATTCAAAAAGAGCATCACCAAACTGCAACTATGACAAACCCCTGATATTCAAAAAGGATAGCTTTGATTCTCCTGTACTTTTTCATTTTTCTCTAAGTAGTTTTCTACAAGATGTTGGATTTGATTGTCAATTAAGCTTGTAGAGTTCTACAATGATACAAAGTTTATTCCTGAAACTCATAGGGCCGGGTTGCCTCTGGTCTTCAAGTCAAGTTTTGATAAAGCTAACCGAACATCCTCAAAATCATTTCGAGGCCCTGGCATAATGGAAGGCTTAAAGTTCTGGGATGCTACTATTCTGTTCTCATGCATTGATGTTACTGAAGATTTGAATCCTGAAAATGCTTGTTGTAATGTACATAATGGAGGGAACTATTTTCAGAATTTGTTGGACCCATGCTTTTTCACGAATATTTGGACAACAAAGTCAATGGGGGTATCAGAGAGGAGAATTGGTTGAGAAACTACTGTGATATATGTGGTTTACAAAGGCTGATTCTTTTGTTTCAAGTTATTTGTAGGGGGATCAGTTTATAATTTTCTAGACCAAAAACTTTGTAGGTAGCAGTTTATAATTTTCTAGACCCAAAGCTTTGTAACAAAGGAAAAGCTGTTCATGGGATGGTAGAAAATTTTCCAGCTGCAAATGGATGCCGCTCAAAGTGTGCATAGTGTACTGGAGACTAGTAAGGATGCCGAACCCACAGAATTATCCTCTAGAATTATTATCTTTTTGCACTATCTAGTGTTGTCTGCTTCAGATTTTGAATTTTTTTTGTTCAATCTGTAACAAAGACCCCAGGTCAATCATTTGTACTAGGTTAAGTATACATTACTTAGATCACCATTTTGATTAAGATATGCTTTAAGTATCTAGGGACTTTGCGTATGAAGGTAAAATATTTGAAAAAAGAAACCAAAAGATACTGTAATTTCTGATAATCTGTTGAGATCTACTTTGCTTTTTAACAAATCCTTGATAAGTTGATTGCATCATATGCATCTATACTTTTTGAATGTTCCTTTGTTGATATGCCGACTACTGTAAAGATTCTTTACTATTGGTGGGCATAATGCTCAAAAATCTTGGTTACAAATCTAGAACAGTGCTTTTCTTTCAGTGTATGGGTTAAGTAATTCGAAATTTTAGTAAAGAAGAATCCGATAAAGTTTTGAGAATTGTTAATTTTTCCTATTCCTCCCTTTTATCTGCAGATACTCGAGAAGGTTAAAATAGCATATGACATTCCTGTAGTGACTGATGTGCATGAAACCATCCAGGTTAGGCTCTGTTTCATGGTGGTACCCTTGTTCTGTTTTGTTTCTACCTAGATATTCTTTTCAGAAGTCTGCACAGCCATTCTTGTTTACTAGGTATCTTCTAATTGAATCCATTAAACTATAAATTGGTATGTACTTATATACATCTTATTGCATGAATCCTTCACAGCCAAGTGATAATAGCCCTTTTTATCACTGTTGGCAGATAATATGAGTGAACTACAATATTTGGCTATAAATGCATTTACTAAAACTTTTTGTTTCTCATGAGGATTTCTTCATGTATAACTATATGCTTTAAGTTTATCATCTTAGATGTGAAAAACAAGGAAACGGAAGAGCCAAGGCCAAGTTATAATCTACTTTGAGATGAAGTTACTTCAGCAATGGGCCTCATTCTTTTTCAGCTCATATGAATCTATTGTAATGAAGCCTAACATCACCAGAGTCAACTTTCTTGTATTTTTCAATAATGATTCTAGAACAACAAGATCAAGCAATTACCTTATTCATCTTCACTTTATTTATTTTTAGCTTTTTTGTTTATTATGGGTGCAAGATAGATTAGTGAAAATCTGTATGCATGTGTCATGGTGGGCTTTCTGGTAGGCAGAGTAGGTTTGTGGTTTTAAATGGTGAGGGATACGTTTTAGGTTCTGTATTTTGAATTTGGTTTTGGATATTTACAGGCAAGAGGACAAATAGTTGTTATATAGTGAATGGTTAGTTGCTGGAATTTACCAGGTGGGAGGTGTTTGAAGGTTTTGCATTTAATTTGAAGGATCATTTAGTAACAATAGGTTATGGAAAACATGGCGCTTCAGCTTAAGTGAATAAGGAAAAATTGCCGGATTTGTAGTTGTGGAAGAAAAGGGAGAGTTTGCTATTCAGGAGCCGTAAAAAACAATGATGTGAATAGTAAAAACGCCCATCCAAAGACGAAGAAAAAGAAGACAAAAGAGAGGAAGTAAGAACATGTCTCAATGCATAATATACTCAGTAATCCTTCAATTGGAACTTTGAGCTCTTTTGAATACGATGAATTGATAGATTGGATGTCAACTTCTGATCAGAAAAGGCAGACAAAATAATACTGGAATGAATAAACTAGGAAAGTTTCTGTAATAATTTGGACAATAACTCTTGAAATACAGGGCCATACCTGTAAATTTCTGTTAGAATAACTCTTAAAATTATGTGATTCCAGATGTGGCCCTCTATATAGAAAACATCTAAGCCTAAACTAATGACTTCTTCAAAACTCTATCAACCCCAAAACACTTAGAAGTTAAAGCTTAGAAGCCATGTTAATCTTGCCTTCTTTGAATGTTACTTGTTAGCCTCACGCATGGAGGGCTCTAATTTGCCAAAACTGAGAACTGCATTAAAGCAGTAACTTAAGCATTCTTCCTTGGCTTTTGAGTTGTCAAAACCATTTCTCAAAGTGGAGTGCTGTTAGCAATATACATAACATGGTGGTGTAAATGTCAAAAGCATTTTTGACAATGCTTTTATCTTCTCTTTTTCCAGTGTGAACCAGCTGGCAGAGTTGCAGATATTATTCAGATTCCAGCCTTCTTATGCCGCCAGGTTAACATTTTCAACTGAAATTTCATTGTCCATAATTAATGGGCATGGTTTGACCAAGGTCATCTGTCTCATTTGTGAAATCTTCTTATCCAAAAATACAAAAATGGTTTCTCATTTGTCACCTCTTACAATGACAGACAGATCTTCTAGTTGCAGCAGCCAAGACTGGAAAAATTGTTAATATCAAGAAAGGGCAGTTCTGTGCTCCTTCTGTGAGTACTGTTATCAGTCCGGCAAATTCAAATCTCCATAAAAGAACTCCAAATGAAAGCCTGTGCTTCCATCCAATACTGTTCTTATAACCGTACATTGTTTTCATTTTGAAGGTCATGGTAAATTCTGCTGAGAAGGTCAGATTGGCAGGAAATCAAAACGTGATGGTTTGTGAGCGGGGAACCATGTTTGGTTATAGTAAGTTTCTGGATTTGGTTTGAAACATTTTACGTCACATGCTTATGAACAGTTTTTTTCTTTTTTTCTTTTTGGGTGAAATTCTCCATCATCTGAAGTTTTGGATTTGTAGTTTCTCTAGTTCTCGAATTTCTTTCTTGCCTTGATCTTGAAGAGTCCCTTTGGATTGGCATAATATGAGACGCATCAGATTGTCAATGACTGCAGCGGAGATGCTACTTTAGTTCATTGTTCTAGGCTTTTATAAGTGCGCTTGTGCTAGTCACATTCCCTGTGCAATAATACCTAATTTGGTAGACAAGGTAAAGTTTTTGAGTCCTTTATTGTCCTTGAAAATGTAATCATTTTGCCCACCTTCTGAACTTTTTCGCACAAGAATGGTTCTTCAAGCATATCCCAAAAATGAATTCGAGCTATCAATACATTACTAATATTTCTTACCAGTCTGATTGATCATTTATTTTGTTGATTTATAGATGATTTGATTGTTGATCCTCGCAATTTGGAATGGATAAGAGAAGCCAATTGTCCCGTCGTAAGTCAAGTGCTTATCTACATTATAAATGATTCTCCATAATGCAATCTATTAAGTCCCTTTCCTTTTTTTGATTTCTTAGTATATGAGGGATAAATTCTAGCGGGGATGTAGAAGCGAAGCCCAACAACTTTCTCACCCCTAGTGCTTAAGAAAGTAAAACAGAAAAGGAAGTTAGGAATTGAGAGAAAATATTTAGAGGCTAGTGATGTCTTTAAACCTAGCGAGGAATCTCTGGAGCATAATTAATTTAGAAAATACAAGAGGCTATAATAGATTTTCTAAACCATGTATTTCTTTCTTGAAGCCTTCAAAAGAACACATAACATGTGATAATACTTTTCACATTGAACGAAAAGTTTCTTAAAAACTAACTGAGATCATTATACATCTCTAGTATGTGCATGTGTGCACACATATATTTTGACTATGTAATATCGGTAGCTGGTTTAACCCAATGTTATTGACATAAGAAATTTACAATTAGGTGATTGGTCTGTTGTAACACTTAACTCTCAAAGATCTTTTCCTTTCAGATTATCCTTGGTAGTTCTTTTTCTTATATAATAAAAAAAAGAGACATTGGTATACCGAGTAATTTTATGTTTTTATTAGTCTTAGCATGTTGGAGGTGCTATTTGCTGACTACCTCTATATACATACTATTATCTGCAAGACACCCCAATCTTACTAGGTTTTTCAATACAGGTAGCTGATGTAACCCACTCATTACAACAGCCTGCCGGGAAAAAGGTGTGCTTAATCTTGATTTTGCCTCCCAGCTCCTATGTAAAATATGTAACTTTTAGCGAATTCTTTAGTTTTTGATGAGCATTTAACCTAAGGAAGGTAATTCTGTAATTCATGTTTAAACAGAGATGAGGAATGATGCCCTTTAAATATATGCATAGGATTGGTTTAGTTATGCATGGAAAATTCACCTCAATGTCTAATGAATTATGCTAAATATTTTGTTTTCCCTCTTTTTATCTGGAGTATTGAAGTCTAAATCATTCTTCTCTTTGCAATGTTTTCTATGTTGTTGTCATGTCACAAGACTGTCCACTGTTTCAAGCTAACAAATTATGCAGGATGCTCATCCATAAATTTAGTTTCAGTCAATGGTTACAACTTCTGCTATCTTTTATAGCTGGATGGTGGAGGTGTTGCTAGTGGAGGTCTTCGTGAACTGATACCCTGCATTGCAAGGACAGCAGTTGCTGTTGGAGTGGATGGAATTTTCATGGAGGTACTGGGAATCTGCTAAGCTGGTCATTTCTTATTTGAGTCGGTGTAAAAATAGAATGCTCGAGGCTAATAGTCAAGTTATATATATACTAGCTTCAACACTTTTCAATGTCCCTTCAATTATGCTTGGAGAGAGGAACTGTCTTCAGTAAATATTTTATGTTGCCTAATTAAACTTGCACACAAAGTCATGTCAGTTCAAATGATTATGATTGCGTTTAGGTTTCCAGAGTATGATACTGTCATTATGTTCAATATTATTCTCTTTTTTAGTTTGTTCTCATCGGATTTCTAAGAGCTGCTTTGGGTGCTTAGGTGCATGATGATCCTTTGAATGCACCATGTGACGGTCCAACTCAATGGGTGAGTCCTATAAAATATTATTCTTTCTTGGACTTATGGAACGTTTTCTGAGATTTTACTCCCTTTCGAGGTTGGATTTGCATTGAAGCTGTAAACAGTTTAATTGTTTGCTCGTCTATGTAACAGCCTTTGCGTCATTTGGAGGAACTGTTGGAAGAGCTTGTGGCAATTGCTGTAAGTCTGCTGCTGTATAAACTTAGTATGATTGATAGCATTAATAATTATTGTGTTTTAACGGCCAAAAGCACTTTTCTTTAGCAATTCATATACGTGGAAAATTGAGAGATCTAAGTATATTTCATGTGCATGCGCTTGTTGAATTAGTGGTATTGCTTCAGTGATCACTGTGATATTCTGCTGATTTAATCTAATGCAATTTTAGCTCCAACTGCACCTAGTTTCCTCATTTTATCACCATCAATTGCTCGAGTTCCACAACTTCCAGCTTCCACTTCTCTGAAATGGGACCCAGTGTATCAACTAATTACGGGAAGGCTTGGCTTAACATAAAGTTTCCCACTTATCTTTGGTAGTGTCTGGAAGGAGAAGGGAAAGACCTGAGTTCTTTATTCTTGAGACCCATGAATAAACTGAGGCATTATAGAAATCCAAAGGAAAAAAGTAGAAATCCAATGGAGGCCTGTTATGCCTATTGACTGAATAAATCAATGGAACATGCAAACTGAATGCTGAGTAACGCAATATGTTGATATATGTTCTTATCATCATGATAAAAGCAGTGAGTATTTGTGAAATTATAATGAGAAGCAATCACTAAATTTATGGAAATTATAATGCCGAAGACAAGAATAAAATTGATATAGTCAAAAGAACTTAGATATCTATTTTTTGTAAGAACATATCACTTTCTTGTATTTTTTGTAGTACGTAATATGTGCATGTTATGTTTGGTGGAGTTGAGCATTTGTGCGTACTGAATCAATTTTTTTTTTTTTTTTTTTACTTTCTAGGAATTTAAGGATTGGGAAAATGTGCTAAACTTTTATAGACACTTCAATTAACAGCTCATACACACTGTAATTCTGCATCCTTCTTGTGGGACAATGGATAAGGGGTGAGATGATGAGTTCAAAGACCAATGGATGCATGTATCACTTGCCCACAAAAAATGTTAGAATAGAAAAGCTATATTACCAACATATTCAATGCTTGGCATACCCTTGGATGAAAAAAATGATGCTGCAATCTTCGTGACTCAAATGTATGTGTAATCAACCAGTTTGTTGGTACAATAAAAATTGGAGCCATTGTTGTGGAAAAATAAAATCTAAAATGTTATTTTATGAAAATGTATAAATGGTCATTTATTGTAATGATTATGTTATTTCAATTGCTACGAGAAAACTAAAACTCACTTTATTTGTGATGTGCAAATGCACACATTTTGCTTTTTCTTGTGAAAAATCTTTCGTCGGAGCTCAAGTAAAATGCACAAATTATAAATAAATAAAAAGAAAGAGAAATGATGTCGAGCAACATCAGATACATCTTAGTGCTTATCTTCCTTTGTAATGTTCATTTTTTACTCCTTAGCTGAATGTTGACATGAAATTTTCCCCTTTCCATATCTTGTAGAGAGTAAGCAAGGGAAAGCAACGCTTCAAGATTGATCTTACACCACTTCGGGATTAGATAAAGTGGCACTCATGGTAAGCAGGCAAAACTTTTTTTTCTTTTTTGTTTTGAGTTCCACCAATTGAAGATTTGGGAATCTGAGGGATTAGTTTAGGACCTCGTAGGCAGAATTATTCACGTTCTTCTAGTTTCACTATGGTTAGCCTAGATGTGAGTTGGTCGTGTTCTGGTTTCAATCATGCTTAGTTGGAAGGAAATGAGAATAAACCAATCCCAAGTCCTAGGGAAACAGTAGGTCATGAAAGATGCATAATGATATGAAGCATGCGGGGAACTCTAGTCAGAAAATTCCAATCTGCTCGTAGCATTGTCATGTATAGACAGCATTTGGCTGAAACCGTTTGTGTTTAGGTCATATGGTTTTTATTTTTTATTTTTATTTTTATTTTATTTATAAATGCACGCACAAGGATGGGGAGGGGAGGTGTCAAACCTCTAATTTAGTGGACTCACGGGTCAGAGGCTCTTTAGCATCCTATTATCATATGGAGCATCCTATTATCATATGGAGTTATCATGTGCATGAAATCGATCATTAAAACAAAACTTGGGCATCCATCTTGCCCTTCATTTTCCAATTGTCCCCAAGTATGTTTTTATTTTATCTCTTTCTCAAACTGCTCTGCATGCAGGTAAGAACGCGGCACAGAGTCTACTCAAAAGACCCCAGCGGAGACTTTATTTATTTATTTATTTATTTTATTTTTTAACTTGCACTCACTCATGGTGTTGAATTTAGAACCAATATGAAATCTTCTGTTTTTAGTTGAAAAAGATTATTACATTTTGGTTAAAATTCCAGTACAGGAAATTGACGTTGAGAAATTAAGTATGGACTGTGGGGCGTTCCTTCATCGGTTTTGCATCATCCGCATTGGAAAAGGAACAGGAAATCTCTTGAGATTTTCCCTTTTTGGAGGACTAAAAATTTCTTTTGGAGAACTTGGCAGAAAAGAGTTTCCTAATATAAGTGAAGGTGATTTGGACGGGTTTGGATAAAGTTTATCTTAATTCAAATATTTACTCTTAAGGCAGTTTAAAAAGGTAAAAACTTGTCCCCGATATAGTGGAAATGAGTGGCGGGGCTTAGTGACATTCTTCAAATCCTGACCGACAGTGTCACCGGTCATGGGCTTGGTTTCGGATATATATATGTAGTGTAAATGATATAGAGGAAATGATGAAGGGTGAGAGACATTACAAACTACCGTATCTTGAGTTTGAATTTTTTTATTATATTTTTCTGCCAAATAAAGGGTCATTAAACAAAAAGTATCTATAAATACACCCCTCCACCCTTAAATCCAAATTACAACCAAAAAAAATCTTGGTTTAGGGTTCTAGAGTATCTTCCTCTTCTGTTCCCCCAAATTTATCACCTGAGTTAAAATTAAGAAATTCTTGCTGAGATCAAGAATGGTGAGACCAAAAGGCCAAGGTCGTTCCAAGATTGAGATCAAGAAAATAGAGAACAAGGACTCCTTGTACTGTGCTTTTACGAAGCGGCGGAACGGTCTCTTTAGCAAAGCGAAGGAGCTCTCTGCTTTAGCGGGAACTGAGGTTGCCGCTATTGTTTTCTCTCCCAAGGACAAGCTCTATGCCTATGGGCAACCGTCGGTAAACATCGTGGTGGATCGCTTTCTCGGCGAGCAATCCCTGCATGGCGATGAAACCGGTTCTTCCGTCGGCGGCCTCGTCCATGGGATTAATGGTAGTTGCCCTAGCGGTCAGGAAGGACTAACCGAGACCCAGGACGGGTATGAGGGAGATTTCTTGGGACCCAAGAAAGAGCGAGAAACGGCTACCGTGGGAAGGAAAGCCAGTGACTTTTCGTCAGACGAGCGGATTCAACGCTTGGAACTGCGAGAACTTGTGCAGTGCAAGGCTTCCCTGGAAGAGTTCATGAAAAAGGTTGCGGATCGATTAGACGAGATGCGGACGAGGAGGACCTCTTTGAAGGATTTTCTAGGCAGGAATTGGGATGAAAATAGTTCTTCTACGACTCAAAAGGAAGTGTAGTGATTAGATTGTTCCATAATGTAATTTTCTTTTCTTTTCTTTTCTTTTTTCCTCTAAATTTTTAGATGAGGTCTTTTTTTTTTTTTTTCGGAGCTTTGCTTGTTTCGGGTTTACTCGGTAAAGGCCAGTAAACCTGTAATCTTCCATCTCTGAAAAGTAGTTCATATGTGATGTTGGCGATTTTTAAGCTCCATTTTGTTGTTGATTTACACTTATGAAGGAGTATCTCCTTGGCATAATGACAAAAAGTTAAAGAACTCTTCACCCAAGTATAGGTTTGGAACCCCTCACATTCTCATGTGTGTATAATTAAAAATAAAAAATAAATATTAAATATAGTGAAAATAAAGAAGAATGAACTTTAAATAATCTATATTATGGGACAATAAAAATTGCTCATTAAAATTAGATTATTGAAAAGGACAGATGATAGAACAAACCAAATAATTAAATAAGAAATTCCTAAAAGTTAGTTGTACTAAATAAAAAAAAATCATAGTGAAAATAACATGTAATTCTACTTTAACAATTCATCATCATAAGTTAATTCTCAAAAATCAAGACTATTCGATCTTTATTTTGATGTAAAGAGTGTATGTTTAACTTACCTTAAAAAGTTTTATTAAAAAGAATAATTATCTAAATTTATAACTTACATTATAAATACTATTCTTTCTAATTTGTGACTCTTTATTCAATAGTCTTATAGTCTATGTCTTTTATATTGTCTA
Organism: Casuarina equisetifolia; assembly: GCA_028551475.1. NCBI lineage: Eukaryota > Viridiplantae > Streptophyta > Magnoliopsida > Fagales > Casuarinaceae > Casuarina > Casuarina equisetifolia. The sequence goes on from CM052358.1 coordinate 9,589,403, forward strand.
AGCTATTGTTAAGTGTGTGCATCTATGTTAAACATGAACCGCCAAAAGAAGCTTTTGAGTATGCAAAGGTATTAAAGATAATCGTAATCATAGCTATTGCAATTTTTAAGATGAAATTGAGTTACTATTCTTCATATTTATTTTAATTTTTTTTTCAATTATGATGTTATTTTAATTGAGCATAAACCAAAAGCTTTTATCCTCACACAACTTGATAATTGTTCTATTCACAATTAATATTGGACAATCAAGTCTTATATCAAAGAAAAAAACTCTTATATTGTCATTTATGAATTTTGACAGCTTACTTGTTTAATAAACTTCTTCAAGAAAGATGAATTGAGGCTTTTTATATAATATTAGAATTGGTCTTTTCCTTTTATGCAAGAGAGTATTGGATAATAAAGTCCCTTGTGAGATAAAAAAAGTATTGCTTACCTTATAAACTTATACAACATTGTTCTTTAGTGAAACTTTTAAAGAAGAGATAAATATCAAGTTTTCATAATTAGAATTATTAGTTAGCTATGGTTCTTAACTTTCATACATCTCATAATATCGATTATTTATTAGCTTAGTAGTAAGCTAACAAGGCTTAGAACCAAAATATTTTGGGTTCAACATTCGAATCCACAGATTAGGTCCATATGTATTAAAAAAAAGAAATTCACATTACCCGTGACCTAGGTTGAAAACAAAAGATACCAAGGACCTCATATATTCCCAAACGACAATATTACTTAATACCCCACTTCGATGGAGGAAAAAAAAAACTAATTCGGTTACACAACAACTATTTTAGCACCAAAAAAAAATAAAATGGGCAAAAAAATTAGGATGATATTTAATGTTTAGGTCGCCTACACATAATTTAACCCAAAAAAAAATAGCACACTAAAAAAAAGATAAAAAAAGAAAAGAAAAGAAAAGGACATTCCATACGTGAAATTTAGTACTTGACCACATGTTCACAAATCGTCTTTAAGAATAGCGATGATCAAGTGGATCGTCGATCGCAGACTCTTCAACTATTTTGTAACAATCATGAGCCAACAAGTAACTAATTAGAAATAGTCGCCAATAGTAACGCGCCAAGTTTTCTGTTGGACCGTGACCAACTTATATCTGGACTCCAAGTACAACACTGAACTTGGCCCGCTCCCTTCCGTATAAAGGAGCTCGCATGTTTTCGAATCTTGCCCACGTTAGTCTTTCTAGTCTCTCTCTCTAGGGCTCGATTTTCTTTCTCCCAAGGGTTTTCATTCAGTGTTTAGCTCTCGATTACTTCTCTCTGCAATTTGTCGACGTAGGGTTCCCTCTTCGCTACGGCCGAGGTGAATTGGGGTTTTTAATGTATAAAAAAAAAGAGACATTGGTATACTGAGTAATTTTTTTGTTTTTATTAGTCTTAGCATGACGGGGGTGCTATTTGCTTACTGCCTCTGTAGATATATATAATATTATCTGCAAGACACCCCAATCTTACTAGGTTTTTCTATACAGGTAGTTGATGCAACCTACTCATTACAACAGCTTGCCGGGAAAAAAGTGTGCTTAATCTTGATTTTGCCTTCCAGCTTCTATGTAAAATATGTAACTTTTAGGGAATTCTTTAGTTTTTGATGAGCATTTAACCTAAGGAAGGTAATTCTGTAATTCATGTTTAAAGAGAGATCAAGAATGATGCCCTTTAAATATATGCATTGGATTAGTTAGTTATGTATGGAAAATTCAACTTAATGTCTAATGAATTATGCTAAATATTTTGTTTTCCCTCTTTTTAACTAGAGTATTGAACTAAATCATTCTTTTCTTTGCAATGTATTCTATATTGTTGTCATGTCACAAGATTGTCCATTTTTTCAAGCTAACAAATTATGCAAGGTGTACATCCATAAATTTAATTTTAGTCAATGGTTACAACTTTTGCTATCTTTTATAATTGGATGGTGGAGGTGTTGTTAGTGGAGGTTTTTGTGAATTGATACTATGCTTTGCAAGGACAGTAGTTGCTATTGGAATGGATGGAATTTTCATGAAGGTATTGGGAATTTGTTGCAGTCATAATCTGTAATGAACACTTTAGGTTCAACAACTTGTAATGGATGATCAATTCCCCTAAAAGGTTTCCACTTTTTATGTTGAGCAATGTTTCCAAGCAACTCAATAGTGAACTAGCATCTAAGAGACACTACACCTCAACATCAAAGGGACACGGCACCATTCATTGTCAAGATTTTGAATTACAAAAGTGAGGAATCCTGATTCCTAATTTGCCTTGTCTACAGCAAAAGACAACTTAACCCTTTTTTATGAGGTGTAATACCCATCTTGTCCTTAAGCCACTACTAAACAACCCTCAACATTACAACCCATCTAGATGCAACATATAATACAATCCTAAAAACAACAAACAATGCACGCAACATAATAAGCACAAAATTATCACGACTTCATTTGGGGATGGGACAATTCCTTCCCTTTTAATGAGGGACCTTGCCTTCAAGGTCAAAGCTAGGAAATTGCATGAAAAATTGCTTTGTGGACTTCTAAGTCACATTATTTGTAGTCAACCCCTTCTAGACCACAAGCACTTGATCCTAGCCTTTCTTTTTGCAAGTTTCTATTACCGCCTAGGTTTAGGGCACAAACTTTCCTTTAGGTTCCACAACTATTATAAGTTTTGTTTGCACCACCACTTTGCTGCCAATAAACTTCTTAAGGATAAAGACATGAAACACCGAGTGGATTCTCGAGGTCTTCAGCAATCTTAAACAATAGGCCAATTTTCCAACTCTTTGCATGATCTCAAGGGCCTATAGTACCTAGGAGATAGCTTTTGGTTTCGCCTTATTGCTACTGTGAGTTGCCTATATGGTTAAAGACGTAGGTACACATGTTCTCATACTTGGAACTCTCAGTTAATTCTTCCTTTATCATAAACCTTTTTTATGTAATTTTTGGACTCTTAACTTTTCTGTAAGCTTCTTAATTACTTATCTCTACTCATCAATTTTTTCTCCGCAGCTTTCATTGTTGTGGCTGTATGAACATAATCCAATAGTGTAGGAGATTCTTGCCATATACAACTTGGAAATGGCTTTTACTAGAGGACCTATAAATGCTGGTATATTTACACAACTCCGCTTAAGGTAACCACTTCACCTAATTTTTGGGTTAATCTCTAGTAATGCACCTTAAATACATCTCCATGACTCTATTTACAGCTTTAGTTTGCTCATTAGACTATGAATGATATGCAATTGAATAATTTAAATGGGTTCTTTAAAGATTAAACAACTTCTTCCAAAACAAGCTTATGAACACTAGATCACATTCTGACACTATTTTTTATGGCATCCCATAAAGCTTATAAATGTTTTGAAAAAAGACTTATGCTACTATTGCTGTTATATATGGATGACTAATTGCCATAAAGTAAGCCATTTTTGACACGTGATCAACCACAACTAAAATGCATGTTTTTCCTTTTGATGAAGTTAATCCTTCCATGAAGTTCATGGAGATTTTTATCCACACCTTTTTAAGTATTGGAAGGAGTTGCATCAATCATGCTAGCAACGTGTTCATACCTTTGTTCCTTTGACAAACAAGGCATTTCTACACATAACCTCTTGGACCATTTTTTGTATCTTAACCTAGGAAAAAGCTAATCTTACCTGTTGTAGTGTCATGTGCACCTTTTCATAGTAGGCAACACGAATTTCTCTAGTTGGTGTGCTTATTTTCTAATCCTACTAATGCCTTAAGCTTTTTTGATCAATACGCATAATAAACTTCCTCCCTAATAGGTAATTCTTCCACTTGTTTACTGCTATCACTATTGCTTGAAGCTCTTTTTCATAAGTTGAGAGTAAGACATTTCTTTCTTGGAGTACCTTACTAAAAAATGCAATTATGTGGCCTTCTTAAGACAAAATTGCTTCAATAGTAGTACCATAGGCATCGCATTCTAGCATAAAGTCTTACTTAAAGTTCAACATTGCTAAAACAAGAGCTATCACCATGGCTTTTTTTATTTTTTTGAACGATAACTTTGCTTTATGATTCCAAGAAAAACTATCTTTTTTAACAAAATGGTAAGTAGGCTAGCAATTTTCCCATTGTTAAACCTCCTATAGTATTTAGTGAGTCTAAGGACCCCTCAACCCCCTTTAAGTTTGTGGGTCTCTTCCACTTAAGCATACCTTTGATCTTTTCTTCATCTACTAATACCCTAACAACACTAATTACATGCCCTAAGTACTTGATCTTCTCTTGCCTAAAGGAACATTTGCTTCTTTTAACAAATAGTTGATGTGCTCATAACTACCCGAACACCATCTCCACATGTTCTAAGTGCTCTGGCTAACTCCTACTGCATACAAGGCTGTCATCAAAGAATACCAAGACAAACTTCCTTAGATACTTTTTAAAAATGCAATTCACTAAAGCTTAAAATGATGAGGGGGCATTGCATAATTCGAAAGGCATGACTAGATATCTATTTGTAATGCCCTTAATGTGTTTGGAACATAGTGTTATAAATGTCTCGTGTGTGTGCATCCTACTCTGGTGGTACCTTGACCTTAGGTCTAGCTTTGTGAAATATCTTGCTTCATACAATTCATCCATCAACTTATCAATAATGGGAATAGAAAAACAATCCTTAGTGGTTTGTTTATTTAATCCCCTATAGTCGACACATAACTTCTATGACCCATCTTGTTTCCTAACCAACAAAACCAAAGATGAGTACGGGCTAGCTTGGCCAAATTACTCCTAATTCTAAGAATTGCTTCACCATTAATTCTAACTCACTTTTTGATAATGAGGCCATCTATAGGACCTTGAAGCAATTGGCTTATTATTTTCCTTTAAGGGTATTTTGTGGTTATGCTCTTTAGTAAATGGTAAACTTGTTGGTTCCTCAAGAATTGATTCATATTACTCAAGTAGCTCATGAAGACCTTTTCCCAATTGTTCACCTTGTTCTTGTTAGATTGCACAAAGAGTTATTGCCTTAGTAGCACCCTTTACTATCACATCCTACACTAATTGGATTTGTAACAAGACTTCACATCCTAACTTTGTTAGCTCTTTTTTAAACATATATAGCAGGCCATCAATGTAAGAATAAGTTATTTATGTTGGTAGGAGTGAATGATGATGATGATGATGATGATGATGATGATGATGATGATGATGATGAGAGTGTGGTTCTTGAAATGGAGGAAGTTGATAGGGGATAAGTTAAGGAAGAGCTCGAGGTGTCCATAAAGGCTATGAATGGGTCTATAACATCCCAAATAATAAGGGTGATTAGGTACATTAATGGAAAGAAAAAAGAATAAGGCATGTATTTTAGTAGACTTAAAGAACACTCACAATTTTGAATGTTGGTTTAGCAAAAAAAAAATTAGGCTTAGAGCTAGAGGAAGATAGAACTATAAGGGTTCTAGTAACTAATGGAGACAAAATTAAGAGTGTGAGGCTTTGTAGGAATCAGTTGTGTTGGTGTAGGGTTAGAAACTAAAAATTGACTTCGTTTTACTAGACATGCCTAGAACCAAAGCAATACTACGGGCAGGGTGGTTGGAAACCATGGGATTAATAGTGTTGAATCATTGTAATTAAAGAAAAGACCTTTTTCCCTTCGTTTTTGTATCTCTTTTGGAGTTAACCAATTGGTGTTCCTTAACTAGCTAGTGCCCTTATTCCAACTATTATTAGCAACCTTGAGTTCTTTATAAAGCAGGGGCTTTCCTTTCTTAACTACCTTAACGTCATCTTTAAAGATTCTTGTGATACTAATAGCTTTTGGTAGATTTGAGGGCTTTCTCATTAAAACTTCCTTCCTAAGCCTTTCTATTAATCCAAACATAAAGTTCCCTCGTGAGTAGCAACCACGTTATTGGTTGCTCTCCTATCTATCTCTACAAGAAATCAAAACAAGCTTTTGTGTCATCATATAAATGCCACGATGTGATTTCTACCTTTTCTCCTTTAGGTGTGTGATGGAAATAGAAAAACATATTAGCCCTTGAAATCCACCTCAAAGGATCAGTTCCCCTTTCATACTTGGGAAAATTAAACCATATATTCTTCAATTTGTTCTACCAATGTTAATTCTCCATTTAATTATCCTCAAACTCTCTTTTAAACTCTCTATCTCTTTGATTGGAGCTTAAACTCTCACCTATCACATTCTTTTCTTGCTTTCTTCCCTATGCTATAAACATCTTTTGCATATTTTCCATAACCTCTTTAAATCTTTAATCCATCTCTTCCTTGAACTTATGCTCCAATTCCTTCTCCATTCATGCTAAAGTAGGATTTTCCATACCTGGCTTTGGTAACAAATTGTCACAATTGGAATTTACAATGAAATCTTTGGGTTCAATAACCTATAATGGACAATCAATTCCCTTAAAAGGTTTTTATTTTTTATGCTGAGCAATGTTTCCAAGCAACACAATAGTAAACTAGCATTTAAAGGACATTACACCTTAACATCAAAGGGACATTGCACCATTTACTATTAAGATTTCTGATTACAAAAGTGGGGAACCCTAATTCCTAATTTGCCTTATCTGCGAGACTTTCTCCTTACAATACCATAACAAAAGACAACTATTTCGAGGCATAATACCCATCTTGTCCTTAGGCCACTATTAATCGGTCCTTAACATTACAACCCATCTACATACAACATATAATACAATCCTAAAAACATAACAAACAACCCATGCTACATAAGAAGCACAAAATTATCATGGCTTCATTTAGGGATGCGATAGAATTTGCTAAGTTGGTCATTTCTTATTTGAGTCAATGTAAAATAGAATGCTCAATGTTAATAGTCAAGTTATATTTATACTAGCTTCATCACTTGCCAATGTTCCTTCAATTATACTTGGAGAAAGGAATTGTCTTTAGTAAATATTTTATGGTGCCTAATTAAACTTGCACGCAAGGTCATGTTAGTTCAAATGTTTATGATTGCATTTAGGTTTCTAGAGTATGATATTGTCATTATGTTCAATAGTATTCTTTTTTTTTTTTAGTTTGTTCTTATTAGGTTTCTAAAAGCTATTTTGGGTGCTTAGGTGCATGATAATGCTTTGAATGCATTGTGTAATGGTCCAACTCAATGGGTGAGTCCTATAAAATATTATTCTTTCTAGACTTATAGAACATTTTGTAAGATTTTACTCCCTATTGAGGTTAGATTTTTATCGAAGCAGTAAACAATTTAATTGTTTGCTCATCTAAATAACAACCTTTGCATCATTCGAAAGAACTATTGGAAGAGCTTGTGGCAATTGTTGTAAGTTTGTTGCTGTATAAACTTAGTATGATTAATAGTAGTGATAGTTATTATGTTTTAATGACCAAAAGCACTTTTCTTTAACAATTGATATACGTGGAAAATTTGGTGATTTAAGTATATTTCATGTGTATGTGCTTGTTGAATTAGTGGTATTGCTTCAGTTGTCATTATGATACTTTGTTGATTTAATATAATGCAATTTTTGCTCCAAGTACAACTAGTTTCCTCATCTTATCACCATCAATTGCTCTTGAGTTCTACAACTTCCATCTTTCGCTTCTCTAAAATGGAACCAAAGTATCACCTAATTACAAGAAGGCTAGGCTCAACATAAAGTTTCCTTCATATCTTTGGTAGTTTTTGGAAGGAGAAAGGATAGACCTGAGTTCTTTATTCTTGAGACCCATGAATAAATTGAGGCATTATAGAAATCCAAAGGAAGCTTGTTATGCCTATTGATTGAATGAAGCATTGGAACATACAAATTAAATATGAGTAACCAAATATGTTGATATATTACCAACACATTCAATGCTTGGCATACATTTGGATGACAAAAATGATACTACAATCTTCGTGACTTAGTTATATGTGTAATCAACCAATTTGTTGGCACAATAAAAATTGGAGCCATTGTTGTGGAAATATAAAAACTAAAGTGTTATTTATGAAAATGTAGAGATAGTCATTTATTGTAATGAGTGGAAATATAAAAACTAAAGTGTTATTTATGAAAATGTAGAGATAGTCATTTATTGTAATGATAATGTTATTTCAATTGCTATGAGAAAACTAAAACTCGCTTACTCTATCTATGATGTATAAATGCACACATTTTTCTCTTCCTTGTAAAAAATCTTCCATTGGGGCTTAAGAAAAATGCAAAAATAATAAATAAATAAAAAGAAAGAGAAATGATGTCGAGCAATATCAGATATATCTTAGTACTTATCTTCCTTTGTAATGTTGACATGAAATTTTCCCTATTTCATATCTTGTAGAGAATAGGCAAGAGAGAGCAACATTTCAAGATTGATCTCACACCACTTCCTAGTTAGATAAAGTGGCACTCAATGGTAAACAGCCAAAACCTTTGTTTCTTTTTTGTTTTGAGTTCCTCCAATTGAAGATTTAGGAATCTAAGGGATTAGTTTAAGACCTCATAAGTAGAATTATTTACATTCTTCTAGTTTCAATATGGTTAGCCTAGATGTGAGTTGGTCGTGTTCTGGTTTCAATCATGCTTAGTTGAAAGGAAATGAGAACAGGCCAATCCTGAGTCCTAGGAAAATAGTCGGTCATGAAAGATGCCTAACGATACTAAGCATGCGGGGAACTCTAATCAGAAAATTTCAATCTGTTTGTAGCATAGTCAAGCATGGACAACGTTTAGTGAAACTGTACGTGTTTAGGTCATATGGGGTTTTTTTTTTTAATTTTATTTATAAACGCACCTACAAGGAGGGGGAGGGGGAGGGGGTGTTGAACTCCTAATCTCGTAGACTCATACGCTAGAGGCTCTTTAGCTTATTATTATCATATGGGGTTATCATGTGTATGAAATCCATCATTAAAACAAAACTTGGGCATCCATCTTGCCCCTTCATTTTTCCAATTATCCCCAAGTATTTTTTATTTTGTCTCTTTCTCAAACTGCTTTGCATGTAGGTAAGAACGCGGCAAAGAGTCAAACTCAAAAGACCTCCAACGGAGAATTTATTTTTTAAAATTTTTTAACTTGCACTCACTCATGGTTTAGAACCAAAAAGTTTCAAATAGTGCTTGCTCACTATTAAACTAGGACTTGTTGACAATATGAAATATTCTGTTTTTATTTAAAATAGATTATTACATTTTAGTTAAAATTCCAGTACAGGAAATTGACGTGGAGAAATTACGAAGTATGGACTGTGGGGCGTTCCTTCCTCGGTTTTGCATCATCCGCATAGGAAAAGGAACAGGAAATCTCTTGACATTTTCCCTTTTTTGAGGACTAAAAATTTCTTTGGGAGAACTTGGCAGAAAAGAAGTTTCCTAATATAAGTGACGGTGATTTGGACGGGATTGGATAAAGTTTATCTTAATTCAAATATTTACTCTTAAGGCGGTTTAAAAGGGTAAAAACTTGTCCCCGAAATAGTGGAAATGATGAAGGGTGAGAGACATTACAAACTACCATATCTTGAGGTTGAATTTTTTTAATTATATTTTTAACCAAATAAAGGGTCATTAAAAAAAAAGCATCTATAAATATACCCGTCCACCCTCAAATCTAAACTACAACAAAAAAAAATCTTGGTTTAGGGTTCTAGAGTATCCTTCCTCTTGTATTCCCCAAATTCATCACCTGAGTCAAAAATAAGAAATTCTTGCTGCGATCAAGCATGGTGAGACCAAAAGGCCAAGGTCGTTCCAAAATTGAGATCAAGAAAATAGAGAACAAGGACTCCTTGTACTGTGCTTTTACAAAGCGGCGGAACGGTCTCTTTAGCAAAGCGAAGGAGCTCTCTGCTTTAGCGGGAACTGAGGTTGCCGCTATTGTGTTCTCTCCCAAGGACAAGCTCTATGTCTATGGGCAACCGTCGGTAAACATCGTGGTGGATCGCTTTCTCGGCGAGCAATCCCTGCATGGGGATGAAACCGGTTCTTCCGTCGGCGGCCTCGTCCATGGGATTAATGGTAGTTGCCCTAGCGGTCAGAAAGGACAAACCGAGACCCAAGGCGGGTATGAGCAGATTCAAGGCTTGGGACTGCGAGAACTTGTGCAGTGCAAGGCTTCCCTGGAAGAGTTCATGAAAAAGGTTGCGGATCGATTAGACGAGATGCGGACGAGGAGGACCTCTTTGAAGGATTTTCTAGGCAGGAATTGGGATGAAAATAGTTCTTCTATATAGCTCAAAAGGAAGCGTAGTGATTAGATTGTTCCGTAATGTAATTTTCTTTTCTTTTCTTTTTTTCTTCTAAAATTGTACATGGGGTGATTTTTTTTTTTTTTTTCGGAGCTTTGCTTGTGTCGGGTTTACTCGGTAAAGGTCCGTAAACCTGTAATCTTCCATCTCCGAAAAGTAGTTCATATGTGATGTTGCGATTTTTAACTTTCATTTTGTTGTTGATTTCCCGTTGATGAAGGGTATTTTCTTGGCATAATGACGAAAAGTCAAAGAGCTTTTCACCTAAGTACAGATTCGGAACCCTTCACATTCTCATGTGTGTGCGCATAATTAAAAATTAAAAATAAAAATTGCGCAAGATGGTAAAACATACTTGACTACATCTGATCATTTTATGTTGTAAATTATGTGAAGAAAATGGCAAGAATCTAGTCACTGCTAAGTTTGATAGGGTAGGTAATAATGCAATTGTATGTCTCTTTTTCAAGTTAACTCAATATTGAGTTAATAAGAACTTCAATAGTGAAGTTTAGAGCTTGACCTAAGCATAATTAGGAATGTATATTGTAATTAAAAAAAAGTTACTAAATAGTGGAAATAATGAAAAATAAATTTTAAATAATACATATATATATATATATATATTCTGAGACTTTAAATAATATATATTATGGGACAATAAAAATTGCCCATTAAACTTAGATTATCAAAAAAGATAGATGGTAGAACAAACCAATAATTAAATAAGAAATTTCTAAAAGTTAGTTGTACTAAATTAAAAAAAAATCATAGTGAAAATAACATGTAATTTTACTTTAACAATTCATCATCGTAAGTTAATCTTGAAAAATCAAGACTATTTAATCTTTATTTTGATGTGAAGAGCGCATGTTTAACTTACTTTAAAAGGTTTTATTAGAAAAAATAATTGTCTAGATTTATAACTTACATTATAAATATTATTCTTTTCAATTTGTGACTCTTTGTTCAATATTGTCTTATAGTCTATGTCTTTTTTATTGTTTAAGCTATTGTTAAGTGCATGCATCTATGTTAAACATGAACTACCAAAAGAAGCTTTTGAATTAAAGATAGCCGCATCATAGCTATCCATTTTCAATTTTTAAGATGAAATTGAGTTACTATTCTTCATGTTTATTTAAATTGTTTTCGGTTATGATGTTATTTTAATTAAGCTAAACCAAGAGCTTTCATCCTAACACAACTTGATAGTTGTTATCTCCACATCTAGTATTGGACAACAAGGTTCTTATATCAAAGAAGAAAACTCTTATATTGTTATTTATGAATTTCGACAACTTATTTATTTAATGAAACTTAGAGAGAGAGAGAGAGAGATGAATTGAGGCTTTTTATATAATATTAGAATTAGTTTTTTTTTTTTTTGCAAGAAAGTATTGGACAATAAAGTCCATCTTGAAAAAAAAAAGTGTTGCTTATCTCAGAAGTTTATATAACATTATTCTTTAGTGAAACTTTTAAAGGAGAGATAAACCTCATGTTTTCAAAATTAGAGGTATCAATTAGTTTTGGTTCTTAACTTCCTTACGTTCCACAATATCGATTATCTATTAGCTTAGTGTAAGCTAAAAAGATTAGAACCAAAAGATCTGGGGTTAGGTTTGCATGTATAAAAAAAAAAAAATCACATTACCCAACCCAAAATATCCACGACCTCATATATTCCAAAAAGACAAAAATGGATTAATACCCCACCTAAATGGAAAAATAACTAATTCGGTTACTCAATAACTAATTTGGCACCGAGCAATTCTAAAATTGGCAAAAAAAATAGGATGATATTTAATTTTAAGGTCACGTACACGTACTTTAACGCAAAAAATAGCACATTCGAAAGAGAAAAAGAAAAGAAAAGGACATTCCGTACGTGAAATTTCGTACTTGACTACCTGCGCACATATCGTCTTCAAGAGGAGCGATGATCAAGTAGATCGTCGACCGTAAACTCTTCAACTATTAGCAACAATTATGCACCAACACGTAACTCTTCAGAAATAGTAGCCAATAGTAACGTACCAAGTGTTCTGTTGGACCGTCACAACTTATATCTCGACTCCGAGAACAACAGTGAACTTGGCCCGCACTCTTCCGTATAAAACAGCTCCCATGTTTTCGAATCTAGCCCACGTTGGTCTTCCTAGTCTCTCTCTCTCTAGGGTTCGATTTTCTTTCTCCTAGGGTTTTCATTCAGTCTTTTGGGTCTCGATTACTTCTCTCTGCAATTTGTCGACGTAGGGTTCCCTCTCCGCTACTACCGAGGTGAATTGGGGTTTTTAGGTCCCAAGATTGTGTAGTTTGAGTGTTTGTTTGAAGAATATAAATGCCTCCACGGACGGTGAAGCGAGGTGCGGCAGCGGCAGGGCCAAGGAGAACGGCGAGGGCCGCCAGAGGGGCCCAGAAGGCTCAGGGTCAGCCCCCGGAAGTTGCCCCCGAAGAGTTTGTCAAGGTCGAGGATGTCCCCATTCAGTCGGTGGAGGAATTCAAAGTAGAGGATAAGCAGGTTCCAGAGGAGCTTCAGCCGGAGGCCAACGGTTTGGGTCCGGAGAAAAGTAAGTTCTCCCTCTTTTGGGTCTGGGAATTTGGTCGGGTCTGATGGTATTGAGAAAATTGAGTATAATTTTTTATTATTACGTTTCTCATGTGTCTATGTGTGGATATTGTGTGGTGGAATTGTTGCAATTGGGTGCAATTATAGTCTTTCTGTATGAGGTCGTCGCAAAAAAGAAAAAATAAATGAAAGGTTTTTTTTTTTTTAAGTTGCTTTAAGGTTGTTTTGCTTCGGATCCCAGGCTTTTGGCTGCAGTTAGGTTGGAACTTTTATTTTCCTCCGATCTTTTTCAGGTAAGAACAAATTATATAACTTTCTTTGTGGATTTTGCCTTTTTTTTTTTTCAAAAAAAAAAAAAAAGCCGGCATTCAATTATTGAGATCGAATGAATACGTAAGGAGAGCAGAGAGTTTTTGTGTATTACGTGTTCGTTTGGTGTTGGTTAAAGTTTTAAACTTCCTCTATGCTTTACAGTCTCTTCGTTGCTTTAAAAAGGAAGAGAAAACTTGGATGTTGAAAGAGAGAATGATAAGAGCGGAAAGGTGTTCAACGGGAACGGTTGAGTTAGAACTTATGGCGTTCAATCGACATTTTAATATTCAGGGGTCGGGGCTTTTGCGCTTCGTTGTGCATTTGCCTATAGCAAGTTTGATCAAAGTTAGTTGCTACAAAGAGGTCAAGTCATTTTGTCTACCTTTACACGAGAAATTGTTTGTGTTGCGAGCCTAGGATTATAGATGGATAGTTATATTGTGTATGGCTGACACTAGATTTCTCTAACATGTTTTGATAAGTCATTCTCTGATATTTATGGGGAACCAGTAAAAATAACAAGGATAAGAACTATCTGTGGGTTCTGTTTATATTGTATTCCTAGTTTCCTTGAGCATGTTGAAATTGAGCCTATTTTGACTGCGAGGGATAATCCACCCTTATTTTTGGCAGAAGAAGATGAATTGAAGGATTCTGTTGATGAATATGAAAAAGATGATCGGTTGGAACTAGAGGATAATGATCCTGAATATGAACATGAAGAATACAGTGGAGTTGATTATGATGAGAAGGAAATAGAACAAGACGTCCAGGAGGTGGGGGATGAGGGGGAAGAAGAATTTGAGGAGCATGTTGGTGAAGAAGAAGAGGGTGATATGGTTGAGGAAGAAATGGAAGATGTTCATGAAGAACTTGAGGGTGAAGAAGATGATCATTCCGGTAATGAGCAGGAGCATGCACAGGTGGCTGATGCATTTGAAGAGGAGCACCATGATGTTGTAAAAGAGAGGCGCAAACGTAAGGAGTTTGAAGTATTTGTTGGTGGTTTGGACAAGGATGCAACAGAGGGTGATCTTAGGGAAGTTTTTGGTGAAGTTGGTGAGGTCACCGAAGTTAGGCTGATGATGAATCCTCAGACTAAAAAGAATAAGGGTTTTGCATTCTTGCGTTTTGCAACTGTGGAGCAAGCAAAACGGGCTGTTGCAGAGTTGAAACATCCAGTGGTAATCTTTAGTCTTCCCATAGTTATAATAGGAACTTATATTCTCCAAGTTGCAAATTAATTTATGTTAATGATTACAATTTCAGATAAATGGGAAACAGTGTGGTGTAACACCTAGTCAAGATAGCGACACTCTTTTCCTTGGTAACATATGCAAGACTTGGACAAAAGAAGCCGTAAGTATATTGGTTCACTTATGTCAACACTAACTTTGTTGGTTCTGAGCAGGAGTTGCCAAATGTCTGATTTTGTTATGATTTTTGGTTCCAGTTGAAAGAGAAGTTAAAACATTATGGAGTTGAAAATGTTGAGGACTTGACATTGGTTGAAGATAGTAACAATGAGGGAATGAATCGGGGGTTTGCTTTTTTGGAATTTTCGTCTCGTTCAGATGCTATGGACGCATTTAAGCGTCTTCAGAAGAGAGATGTTGTGTTTGGAGTGGATAGGCCTGCAAAGGTTTCTTTTGCAGATTCCTTCATTGACCCTGGTGATGAAATTATGGCACAGGTAATCTTTCAGGTCTAAATTTTCTGCATTCTGATAGGGAAGTTCAACTTCTGATGGGTTGGCCCTATCTGAGTCTTGCTGTTTATCAGGGGTGTGCTATGCTAGGCTTGGTAGATTCTATAACTTCTTGCCTTGAGGAGTATATGCTTATAATTCCTTTTTGGATATTTAGTATGGATACTTGGTTATCATATTTTATTATACCTACAGCACTATTTTGCAGTTTAGTTACTGTTTTGACAAAATGGGTTGAAGTTATCAGAATTTGCTTTTTCAGAGAGCCTCTTGTCTGGGCCATTTTTTGGCTTTTAGAAATTTTTGTTTGCGTGTGAGTAGAATCTCTGGTTGTTCAAATAATTTACATGAGGGGACATTTAGCTGATTGTGCTTGGTAAAGTTTTGCAAACTGCTTCTCACGTGTAAGTTACAGGTCAAAACTGTTTTTGTGGATGGTCTGCCTGCTACATGGGATGAGGACCGTGTCCGAGAACTTCTTAAAAAGTATGGAGAGATTGAAAAGATTGAACTTGCTCGGAATATGCCATCTGCAAAGAGAAGGGATTTTGGTTTTGTTACATTTGACACTCATGATGCAGCCGTGACATGTGCTAAAAGCATTAACAATGCAGAGTTGGGTGAAGGAGAGGGCAAGGTTATTCCTGGTTTTTAGCTTATGCATTTCTGATTTTGCTTGATTGTTGTACTTGAGTCAGTTTTGGATGGATTTGTTTAATTTTTTGTGGTCTTATTTCAGGCCAAAGTTAGGGCCAGATTGTCAAGACCACTTCAGAGAGGTAAAGGAAAACACATTAGCCGTGGAGATTACCAATCTGGGCGTGGCACTGGGAGAGTTGTTAGGAGCTCATGGGGTCGTCCAGCTCCACGTAGTTTTCCTGTGCGTGGAGTAAGAGGAATGGGAACTCGCATCCCACCAGTCAGTATGAAGAGACCTGGTGGGTTGAGGGATAGACGCCCTGTGATGTCCATGCCAACGAGAGGAAGACCCTTGGCTCCCCCTGCAAGGTCCTATGACAGAAGAGCACCAGGTATGCTGGATTTCATAGATCAAATGAATGCATGCCTGTGCCTTTGCCTTTATGACTAAGTATATTGCTTTGCATTTATTTGTAGTTCCTTCATACCCAAAGAGTAGCTTTAAGAGGGATTATGGTCGTCGTGATGAACTTCCTCCTCCAAGGAGCAGAGCTCCTGCCCAATATGCTCCTAGGGCTGTTCCAGAGAGACGCCCATATAGGGATGACTACCCTTCCCGTGGTCCTGGGTTTTCTGATTTTCCGAGAACTACATCACGTCCAGCACCAAGGAGAACTTATATGGATGACAGCTATGGCCAAAGGTTTGAAAGACCTCCTCCTCCTCCTCCAAGTTACCGTGAAGGAAGGGCTCGTGATTATGACTCAATGCCTGGGTCAAAACGTCCATTTGCAGCTATGGTTAGTCTTATTTTGAATATTGCTGGAGTGCTGTGTTCGTATTGTTATCTTCTGCTTTCCTGCTTTCATAGTTTACAGTTTCTTAGGTACATTTGATGTGTGCATTTATGATCCCAGGATGATGTACCCCCACGTTATGCTGATTCAAGTGTTCGCCAATCTAGGGCTCGTTTAGATTATGAGTACAGTGGAGGTGGTGCTCAATATGGAGATGCTTATGGCGATAGGTGTGTTCTTCAAGTTGAAAGTATTTTGCTCGTCTCTGTTTTCTTACCTGTTGTGTCTGTGTTTGCTTATATTTTTGAGTTGTGGCTGGTAGACTTGGCAGATCTAACCTAGGATATGGTGGGGGCAGAAGCTCTGTTTCAAGTCAGGATTCACATGGGCTTTATAGCAGTCGCCAGGGCATGAGTTATGGAGGAGGTGCGTTAAATTGGTAGTAACCTGATTTGACATTTACTGCTTTAGTGCATTTGTTGAGATCCTTTCCAATTTTCCTTGCCTTTTCCAGGTTCTTTTGGTGGTAATGATGTTGGTGGTGGGATGTATTCATCAAGCTATGGTAGTGATTATATGTCTCGAGGAAGTGATGTATGTCCGTGTTCTCCAATTGAATAATTATCAAGTCTTTAGCTATTTGTTTACTTATTCTATTTTTGGCATGCGTTGTAGGTTGGTGGTAGTTCTTACTCATCAATGTACTCCAGTCGTGGTGTGGGTGGCAGCGGTTACATGGGATCTGGTGGTTCTGGATCGTATTATTAGTAAGGTAATGTTTTGCACTTTATGCTTTCTTTGGCAATGCATATAGGATTCAGGTAGTTGTCGTGCCTACATAACCTTTCATTGGAGAATGACATCTTCCTGGACACATGGTATCTCTCTGATTTGTAAGAGGTGTGCGTGGTAAAACTTGGAACAGTATGGTTACAAATGAATTTGTTCGTGGAACAGATATGGCATGACAAAGATGCTGCTGTAGTAGTTCACCTGAAGCTAATGCAGTATGATGCCTACAGTGGAGTGAGTGTTTCCAAGCTTAAAAGCCCATGATATGGTGGAAATATTTATGGAAAGGGACTGCATTGGTCGAAGCCATCGTAGAAATCTATTAATGTGATTAGTTTTTGGGGCGGACTTTTATGCTGTATGGAAACTTAAGCTTTCAGAAATGAATTCAAGAACTGATTAGCATGTGGCTTGTATGAATTACACATTTTATTTTCTATATAAGACTCCACTTGATGGACAAGTGTGAAGGTTTGCTGCATCATCTGTTCTTCTGGACAGAGCGTGATGAGATTGAGGCTTTTTCTATAATTGGTTGAGGGATTTTTGGATTCTTCTTGTGCTTGAATTCATTGGAAAAGTTTTGGTATCCTGAAATACATTGGAAACATTCTTGGTTCAACCTGAAATTTTGGTTATCATGGACCACATGCTCATCAGCAACACAACCCTAATGAATATGGAATTGAATGTGCAAGCTACTTCCTGAAGGTAGTAGAAATATTGAGCTTGTTTGGAACAGCTATGAAGTAGGAGAAGTCAGAGCGTAGAATGTTGGCCTACATGTTAAGTCATTTTGTTTTTGATGGTTACTATGGACTGCGAATTGCGTTTCTTCGGTTGTGGAAACCGGTGCGACTCCAAACCCATTGGTATCATTTTAGCTGCTGGGGTGATGAGGACAAGATCAATAGCATGTTTTTGTACGAGGAAGATCAACTGACCGGCTTCTGTACCATGGACTGGTATTATGTACCGGACTAGTCTTTTTAGTCAGTAAGATCTTTATTGGAACCAGTCCCTGCTAAATTGTTGGTAATATAAAATCTCAAGGCTTGTGTAATCTATGGACAACTTAAGGATGGAGAACCGTAGTTCTAATTCCCATCTTTCCGGAATCTTAAGAGAGATAGGACTTTCTTATCTGCGTCATAAACGGGTTCTGCTTTTCAAATTGGCTGAGAAAAACTTGGGGATTGGTTACTGCCCGCTTCGCTGAGGTTTCTTCCACAAAGGATTTTTTTCTATGAATAAATGATCCTTTGGTTGAGTTTTTTCCTTTTCAATGGCTAGGATGAGTGATTTCTTAGACATTTTTTGCTACGTAAGTCTCAAGTTTCAGCAATTCCTTTTTGATTGGAAGGCTGCTGCTTACTTCGTGAGACGAGGGGCCAGGAAAGCTGAGAATTGTTTGCATCTTCTTCTTAGACTTCCTCATAGAGTCTCCGGCTGTGGCTGTATTCTTGTGTTCTGCATAAGTCATATATTTTTGTTTGTCCAGTAGAATGTAGAACACCAATAGGGGGTTTCATGGGCAAGGCTGTAGAAAGTGGATAGATAGTAAATACATGTTTTTAAGATGGATTTATAGCAATTTCTTATTCTTTTAAATAGAAGTACTATTGCTTTCTAGTTTCACAGGGCGTAGCTCCTAACTGGTTTTTGTTTGAAGCCTCAAAACTCTTTAGTCTTTCAGGTGCTAAACCTTGTACTTGATGACAGTGTATTGTGGCTTTAATAAAAAAGTTCTTCAGTGTTAATTCTTGAATTTTCTTTTTGTTGGCTTTCGTCTGTCTCTCTGTTTCACACAGGCACACACAAAAGCACCCACAGAGTCTTGCACAAACATACGCATGCACCCATGGGATGCAAATCTAAATCCGGGTGTTCTGGTGGAAAAACCAGCGATTCGTTTGAATTATCAAAGTAAAGTGGGTTCTGTTTAACAATGAAATGCACCAAAACAATTCAAGTTACAAAGAGCTACTATCTAGAGGAACGGTTTCCGGGGTTTGTTTATGTATGTCAGCTCTGGGCATGGGGACACCTGAAATCTATTCAACTAATCACGCAAAAGAAAAAGAAAAAGAAAAAGAAAAAAAATCAAAGAGAACCTTTTTCATTACCTACTCCGGATTTCTCGGATTGGACTTACCACGCGACATTTTGAGTTTCACTTTAATTTCTCTTTAAGTTTCACTTTAATTTCTCTTTTCAATGTTCCTAGTAAACTTGTTTTTTAAGTGTGTCGTGAATGCATAAGGTGGGCATGGTGACTGTCCTGCAATCGAAATATAAGATACGCAAGCTAACATTCAAAATCCTACGGCATTTCATACGGAATCTAATGTGGGTTTGCTGATGATACGGCTCACAGATTTGAAAGCACAATCACAATTCTCCTATAAAGAAAGGGTTTACAATGTTATATAAATTTTAGTTCTTTTTCAAGAGGGTCAAAGAGGTTGCCCTGCAAAATTATACTTCCATTTTTTGAGCCAACTCTCGTTTAAAACAATTGCAGTGATCTGTGGAGAGAACTGCTTGTTGCATGGCTCACAATAAAGGAGTTGCTTAGTAGTGCTACATCAAGCAATTCAGGAACATCACTCGAGTCCTGATGGTGGTGATGATTCCAAAAAATACTTCACTCCAATCCTTGGAATAGACACTTTGATGTCAAAACAAAATGCGTGCTTTTGTTTCTCTCGAGATTTCTTGTCTTTTGATGTGGAGTCACAGATGGTACCTGAGATTCAATAGTCGACAATGAAAGAGAACTCGAGACTTCTAAGTAGTGTGACAATATCGAGGAGCTGTGCAATTCGTGAAAGAATTTTTGTTTGTAATATAGCTTGATTATTGGTTGTGGGGAGAGATATTTCCTCAATAGCCACGGCATTCCTCCTTTCATTTATATTTTTCTCCACTGTGCTCTTTGTTCCTGGCACTTGCAGCGACATGCCAACCACTTGTCAGAGCCAGCCCAACTTTTTTCCCTGTTGCCTCACAAATGTCTTTTGTGATGTCTTAAAGAACCAAAGACGGAGAGGGAAGCGGCAGTTCCTTGCCTGGTTCTTCAACGCTGTCGGACCTAACACCTGACCTCTAGGCCAGATGGCAACTCTTCCTCCGTAACAATGTATGGGAATACTTGGTACGTACAACATTCCTGATTTACCGAAGTATCCCTTTTGTCCAGTCCAAATGTGAAGGATTGGTACTTAAATTAAATTTAACCCCAACTTCCAATCTTTAGGTGCCCTGAATTGTTTTAGCTCATCCTGTGGTGATCTCATGGTTGTGCATCTCTTTGTGGGCAAGTGGAATCCACCATCACAAGCCTCTTGTTCTCACCAACTAAATCTCCATTTTTTAAGCCAAGGTCAAGCCGACGACCTGCAAACATTGTACGCGGCGCCATCAACAAGACACTATGATTTAGACCTTTGTAGTGGTCTAAACTGAAGGCCTGATGGAGGTAGACATGCCAAACCCTAGCATTCACTCTTCCTCTCCTTTGTTACTTCATCCATTTTCCTGTCAAATTCACAATCATATGAGCACTTTTTGTTAAATATATATGAAGAAATAAATGAAAAGAAAAATTCTTATTTGTGTCATCATAGAGTACAATTCAATAAAGTGGTTGTTGGTGAATGAACTTCACCAGAGACTGTTTTAAGAGGGTTAGAGGGTAACAGAGAAAGTGACATCAGAGACTTCTCTTTTTGCCTTTCGGATAATAATGAAGCGTGGAATGACAAACCACTATTTTTTTCTGAGTTTGTTGTAAAGATGTATGTTATCCTTTTCTGGTTTAAGAAAATTTGAGGATCTGACAAATTCCATGCATAAATGCATGTGTGATTCATTTGTTGTCCTTTTGTCTAGGTTGGCATTTTTTTTTTTTAATATTTGAGCTTCTGTAGGCTGAGATGTACATATACTATTATTAATTTTACACCATAAAATTACCACTAGTTCTTAGAGATAGTTGAGCACCCCTTGTAAAAAAAAAAGAAAAAGAGTTTGTAAACTTTCAAATATGTGAAGTCCAATTTTCTGGCGCGAATCCAAAACTTTATTTCTTTTCCAATGCCATCTCGATGGCCAACTGGAGTTTTTAAGGTTTCTTCTGTTGAAAGTACTTTGATCTGATTCATTCTGAACAACTTAAATGTTACCTGTGACTTCTCAACTTCAAGACCTTCGATTTTCGTATGCGTTCCTTTATTGTTGGCGTTGCGTCATCAAGTGGGTTGCCAAATTTATCGTGCGGAAGCCGAGGAAAGTTATTGGGATTCAGAAGGAAATCTCAATGAAAATGTAGTGTCACGACGCCTAGCATTAGGTTGTGCCTTTAAAACTACAACAAATACAAATACTGAAAGACAAAGAAACACTAGATATTATTCAACCCCCACAAAATAACACCCTACAATATTTAAAGCGTAATTATTAGCTCAATACAAGTGGATTTTAGATTCGGAAAATGAATGGATTTCATACTTTTAAATCAATTATCTTAGACATTTTTCTAAAACTACTCAATATTTTATATTAGAACAACCTTAATAGCAACTAATAGCATACCTTAATTAAATAGACCTAAGTTCCTTATTTAACCTTAACTTTCCTTGGCCTTGATAATGCAACAACCCCCAACCCTCAAGGATTGATAGAGAATGAAAGAAAATTACGGTGAATGTAGTCTATGGTCTCCCACGTAGGATCATTACTCGAAGGTCTCGACCATTCAATGAACAAGTTCTACTAATGGCGCGTTATTTGGCTTCATTGTACGGCATCATGAGATAGCCATAGGCTCTACAAGTGCTTGGCCCTCTTTAGCAAATTGAGGGCACTTTAAGAAAGGTCAACTATCTATGACATGCTTGACTCTCTTGCAAGTGTAGTTTAATAATTTATACCTGATCAGCCCTTTCATGTATGTAGTTCATGTCTTAATCTTGTGTTGGAGAGAAACTACTAAGGGGCCCGGAATGGCTTGTACCCATATAGTTCCTTACAAAGGATCATGTGCAAGGAAATATAATGATTAGTGTTACATCACCATTCAACAAAAGCTAACTAATACTATCATTTATTTGGTTGATCTACACAAGCATAATGCAAGTATTGCTCGATGGACTAATTTACCCATTTAACTTGTTCATCGGTATGCGGGTGGTAGAAATTATTATGATGTAATCACGCTTATTGGAGTGCAATAGTCAAATGCCCTTTTAGGAGGTAGTTGAAATGGTAA
Source organism: Casuarina equisetifolia (assembly GCA_028551475.1). Classification (NCBI taxonomy): domain Eukaryota; kingdom Viridiplantae; phylum Streptophyta; class Magnoliopsida; order Fagales; family Casuarinaceae; genus Casuarina; species Casuarina equisetifolia. The sequence continues at coordinate 9,611,737 of CM052358.1, forward strand.
TTCAAATACCTCTTGGAATTTGTCTAAAACTATTTGAATTGCAATAAGAGATTTATCCTACTCGTTATGGGTAGAAATTGTAGGGAGATAGCAAAGCAAGCCACTAGGGCTATCTACTATCACCTTGCTAAAGTGAGTTGTCATTAACATCTTCAAAGTTGGTTTAGTGCACTTTTTCCTTTGAAGATAGAGTTGTTCCCCCCTATCTATAACCATTAACCATGATTACTTAAAATTCACACTAATTGAATCATATGTTGCTAACCCACGGACTCTAAATACCATATCCTATTGTATAATGTCAAGGATTAGAACTCCCATCTTGAAAACATGCCCTTGCATCATTATCCTTCAATGGATGATACAAGGGCATGTTTTCAAGATAGAAGTTATGGTACTTGACATTATAACATTCTAGTGAATCACCTCTCAAGTGCTCTTAAAACTACAATAATTATTCACCCCTTAAGTGCTCTTAAAACTACAATAAATATTAAAGACAAAGAAACACTAGATTTTATTTTATTTTAACAAAATACCATCATGTAAGAGGAAAGTAATATATAAACTCTCAAGATTGAGAATCTAAAACTTCCTCAAGTATAGAGAGTATAGAGGGTAAGCTAAAGTTTCAATATCTTTAATAAGTGTGATTCTACCTCTCTTCTTATCTTTTTATTTATAGCCTAATTCTTAAACTAGCACCTACCATGAGTAGGTGTTAGATTTGGCTAAATTTCAAACTCTTAAATGAAGTGAGTTTTAGATATTTCTCAAAGCTATTTAGTTTTTTTTTTTATTAAAACAACCTTAATAAAAACAACTTTAATAGTAACTAATAACATAAGTTAACTAAATTGGACTTAAGTTCCTTATTTAGCCTTAACCTTCCTTGGGCGTATGAATTACGTTTGTTATGCCATTCACCAAAGATTGCTCCGTAGACAGCCTCAGTCCGCTTGTCAACTAATGACAGTTCAACATCGCACAAAAAACTCCTTTGTTTACATATGTTTGAGTTCATCTAGGGTATTAGCAAATTTTGACATTTTCTTTCCTTTTTTATTTTTATTTTATTTTTTATGTTGATGAAATTGTATATTTCCTAAATATTTGATATTTTAACTCAAAAGGCTTCTCGCATGAGCCATATATGCTCCTTTTGCGATAATTCAAGGCATGCCTGAAGCCTATGGGGCCATACTTAAAGTTTGTCTGGCTTGCGAATTAAGGACGCACTGACTGTACCTATACCTATGCCTCATTCAACAGGAACACAAATTTAGTCCTAGAAGAAGAAAGAGCCACAGTCTTTCATGTTCGCTGCATGGTGTCTTATAGATATCTCATCGAGGTACAACAGCACAGGAACACGCAATCAGTGTGGAACACAAAACTTATATAAACTAGCTATAATATAATAGTTCACCTATTACACAACAGGATCCGTGGCGCAATGGTAGCGCGTCTGACTCCAGATCAGAAGGTTGCGTGTTCGATTCACGTCGGGTTCAAAGCCGAGAAATGCTTGTCTAGTTTTTGGGGTTATTGATAAACAAACGCCAGCCCTCCCAATTCTTGTTAGCCCGTCGTGGATATGTACACAACACTGAACCAGACAAAGCCTTCCTTCCAATTCCTCTTTTAGGGTGTGATTCTGTCTTAAGTTAGAGACCATTAACTCGAGCGTCGAGGACTGATTCAGTGATTCCGTTCTTCAATATTATGGAATCAAAACTTTTGAGTCCTCTCTGTTATTTTTCCTCTCAATCGTTGTATGCTTTATTTGAATTGGATTTTGGAACATCTACCAGTGATTCCATTCACTGATTCGACTTAAATCGTCTGCAGAATTCGGTTCCTGTATGTTCCTCTATGCCATCTCCAGTTCGCAGCGCGGATCATCAGACATAGGTCCAAATTTCTGAATGATTCCTTTAGGAACACAATCCTCACTTACTGAAATCAGAGGATATGGCAAACATTACTAAAACAAAAGAACGGACAGGACTTTGGGTTATCTAAAACACAATTTATCAGTGAATGCAATTTGGTCGCATTACACCCGATTAAAAAATAAATACAAATTAGCTTTGCTGAGTGAACGTGGTACTGAAAAAGCACAAACTTACCTTATAATCTGATGCAGGAAATAATAGATGGTTTGAGGTATTTCGACCACACAAAGTCAAGTCAAACCAGAAAAAGGCCTGGTTTTCCTTTCGATAAGAGAAAAACTTCATCAATGATGTCAAACAAGGAGGCGGAATCCTAGAATATGGGATAATGGTTTAATGAGCACTCAAATCACGTGAAAGATACTTGACTCCAGTGGGCTACTGATGAGGAGAATTTAATGCTTAATTGTCAATGCCTGTGTATGCATAGATCTAAAGCTCGTCAGGTGGCAACTCAAAATAGTCTTCAGATAATTTGACATGCAGCTGCAGAGACATCAAGTGGAATTTAAGGTCATGGAAACTTGTGGCAAGCAACATGCTTTCTGCCAATCAACACAAGTTTAGTAAGGAACCTCTGTCCACAAGATGACATACGAATTTCCAGGGAACCTTTATCCCGTATCAAGGTATGAGGAATTAATTAGGTTCCAAGGAAGGGTTAAGGTACCTTTTTCAAGCGTGGAGAATGTCCAAAACCTTAGTTTGGTACTTCTGGGAAAATACTTTCCAAGTAGTCTGGAATCAGACAAGTGAAAAATGGAAAACAAAGGACGACAGCAGTGAGGGTGTGATCGTACGATGACAGCTTCGAGCAGCACTAAGCATCCAAGTACAGTAGATCAACATCCAAGATAATATGATGGAGAGAATCTTCGGTAAACAAGAAGACTACATTTTCAGTGAAAATCAAGTTACAGCTACTCCAAGTTCCAAATTGAGCATGAACAACTAAGCTATGAAACTCACATTATCTCCGTCACTTGGCTTCTAGAGCGAAGCAACTCTCAATGCCAAGTCACTTCCGACCTCTCAACAACACAGAAAAAGAGAAAACTACACAAAACAAAACACCTTTTGGCAGCACCAACAAGGCTAAGAAAACACTAAAGTACCCGATTGCCTGAAACACGTTCTAAGACTCCGATGGTGAGGGCATTCGCTTCGCCTTCTTTTTCTTGCTCTTCTCCGAGACTGCCTTCGCGAAGGCTTCCACGATTCGGTGTTGAGACTCCAGGATCATCTCCGTACGTTTCATCTCCATCTCCATCCGCATCGCCTCGATCTCCCTTGCCATCTCCATCTTCATTTGCTCCATCCTCACAAACCCATCTCCCAAAACCTTGATCGCCGAAACCATCTCGGTCACCGGGTCCCTCTCCCTCTTCACGGAACCCGGCCTCGCTGAATTGCAGTCTCTTAAGACCCTGGCCCCAAAATTCCCACCAGAGCTTGAACTAGGGTTGGGGTTAGGGTTAGGGTTAGGGCTCGAATTCGAATTATACTTGTTGCTGTAAAACTTGGATCCGGGCTGCGCTATGCTCACCCCGGTTGGAATTCTAATCCTGAACCCACCACTACCTCCACTATCGCCAACCCCATTGCTCCGATACAATTTGCTCATGGGCCTCATGTTGCTCCCTCCATTTTTCAACTCCTCGTATAGGTCCTGGTCGACGTCGTTCTCCTCGTCGTCCGGGTCGGCTTCGTTGGCGTAATCGCTATCGGAGCCGTTGTCGATGGTCACTTCGCGACGCTTGGCGACGGATGCGGATGTAGGGGTAGAGTTGGGGCCTTTTTCCATGGCGTCCATGCGCTTGAAGTGTACCCAGGAGGAAGAGAAGCGGGACACAGGCATGGACCGTGCACGCTGCAGCTCCGTGCGATAGCGCTTGCGGAGCTTCTCCATCTTATGGCGGCACTGCACCGCGGTCTTGGCCGGCGCAGAAGCCGAACACCGACGAGCCACCGAGTCCGCCACCTCCTGCCAGTGGGTTGCCTTTAGGTTGCCCCGCCGAAGCGAGTACCACTTCTCACGGTACGAGTCGATCAAGGCGACGGTCTCATCGTGTGACCAGCACGGCGGTGGCAAGCGGCGGGAGACGGTGGTGGGCGTTGATTGGTTCTGGGCATCGGATTGGGGTTGGATTGCGGGTGGGGCAGGGAGAGAAAGAGGCAGTGGCACGGCGGTGGGTGGTCCCGAAGGACTGGAGGGCATGGCGCTAATGGGACTGGGGGGATTGGTGATGGCGGAGGCATCTACAGGCGGTGGAGAGGAGGAGGAAGTCATAGGTTTTCTCTACGGCTTTTCCCTCGACGGAGAGGCTGAAGGAATAAAGAGGCGGCGAAAGTTAGCAAGGGAAGGAGATTAGGGTAGCAAAGGAGGAGGTGGCGAGGGAATTGGAGGGGAAATAGGGTTGGTGGATGTAAAAAAAGGGGGGCGGCGCAGAATAAGAAGAAGAGGAGGAGGAGGAGGAGGAGGAGGAGGAAAGTGGGGAAGAAGTGTGGTGGGTGAGGATGTGGTGGTGGTGGTGGGGGAAATAGGTGTTGGTTGACATAATGGGGTGGGGGGATAAAGAGAGGGGGGGTGAGAGGTGGGGAGGGGAGGGGAGGGGTGTGCGGCTGATTTTGAGATCTAGGTGGATGAGAGGAGGCCACCGCTTAGGTGGAGGGGTGGGGTGGGGTGGGATAGGCTGTGAACGGGCACGCCTCCCTCCGCACCACAGCTATAGGTCCACCTTCTGACTTGGGCCACTCTCGTCAATTCATCATCACCATCATCATCAAGATCCCCCTTGTGAATAGTGATATCATGTTACCCACCGCCCAGGGTGGGTGCGGGTGGGTCGCCTGCGTGACATGGGGTGGTGATTGGGTTGGCATTTTCGCGTGGGCTTTGAAGGTGGGGGGCTGCCAGTGGTGGTGGTCTTTTTTGCGAGCTTTGGTGTGTTTTGGTTTGACTGGGAGGGACAGCCTGTGGTGGTACGTTCATTTATTGGAGAGAGAAAGAGAGGGGAGGGAGATGGCGGGACGGGGGGGACTGCAGGACCTGAAAGCAACTTTGGGCATTTTGCGTGTTCCGAGAGACCATTCACTTAATCCGATCACATGGGTTTTCTCATTCACTGCGACCGTCAACCGCTCAAGCCGGTAAATGCACCCAGCTTCTTCTTTCTGCCTTGCAAAGCGGATTTGTTCAACTAACTCCATAGTTTTATAGGGGGTTGAGGCTTGACTTCGGATGAGCTGTCGGCCAACAAACCATCTCTCTCTTCCGCTCATCTCCACTGACGTCACGCTTAGGTTTCTTCTTCTCTCATCTCTGCCCCCCGTGAAACATCGAAAGGCCAGGTCCTTGTTAAGCAGACACCGCCACGTGGCTCTACTCCGCCTAAAAGCCCAATCATCGAGCCCACAAAACCCCATCCCTGGTTTTTGACGAAGGCGACCCACCCCTTTATTTCCTCCAATGAAAAACGGTCAATGTAAAACATCAAGGCAGCAATTATTCTAGAAATTTTAGATGCAGTGATACGTTTTAGCTTTTATGTTGGATTCAAATTCCCCAAGAAACTCGTTGAGTAGGTAATCGCCTGTTAATTCCATATTTCATTGTTTGGTACACCAGAAACTCTTATACTGACTTGTAGTTATAACCGACTTTGGATCTAAAATTGTTTGAGGCCGTTTATTCCGACGAGATAGGTATATCGAAACAAGCAAGCGTCTACTAGCTACTATATTAAACCAAGCAAGAAGATTACAAAGCAAATGATCTAAGCAAACAATCTCTGCCGGCTCACTAGTCATCCGCACCTTAAGCAACAAGTGTCTCACGCGCCAATGCAACGGGCTACAAAACGCAAATACAACAAAGGAGGAAAGTTAGGGCCTGGGCCTTGTTCTGTAATTGGGCTTGGGCTTGGGCTTGTTCTATAAGTGTTTAAAACACAATTGAATAACTAGTTGAAGATCTTGAAGAAAATGTGTGCCATTATTAAGGAAAAATATGCATATTTCCAATTTCTTGAGCATGTTGAAGAATATGCATTATGGTTATCATGAATAATTCTACATGTATGATCTTCATGTAGGAACTAGAGATAAAATTTTAAAAAGCCCCATGTTGTGGTGCAAAATTTGAAACTCACCAAAAGAAGGGTGTGATTAGGCTACACAATCAATCAATAGAGGAGGCATGTCAGTTGATCCTACAAGTTATAAAAGGCTAATTGATAGCATGATTTATTTTATCATAAAAACAAGACATGAGTTGTTTAACCTGTCTTCTAAGCTAATTTGTGCATGGTTCTAGCAAATTTCACACAAAAGTTGCTATGAAGATCTTTAAACATAGCAAGGAGTTTCATGGATTTGATTATGTAGCATGTCCTACGATTGAGAGATTTTTTTATTATCTACTATGTAATGATTGGATAAGCACCAACGTCATGAAAGAGAAAAACATACTTCCATCTCAATAACTTCATTAAAATAGACTGCAATATCGTTGTATTAGTCTCTTCTAAGATAAGGTTATCTGATATACTTCTCATATACTCCTAAGGTTATCTAATAATAAAAGTAGTTAAAAATCAAATTGAAAATGCATGAAAAGAAAATTTAGAATATATATGTGTGTGTATAATGTAGTTTTTCCTTATTTTCCATTATTTTAACTTTTATATTCCACGATTTATTTCTTTGTTTTACATCTATAGTCAAAGAAACCTTTTTATTATTTACTATGTAATGATTAGATAAGCACCAATGTCATGAAAGAGAAAAACATACTTTCATCTCAATAACTTCATTAAAGTTGATTGCAATGTCGTTGTATTAATCTCCTCTAAGATAAGGTTATCTAATATATTTCTCATATATTTCTAAGGTTATCTGATAATAAAAATAGTTAAAAATCAAATTGAAAATACATGAAAAGAAAATTTAGAATATATATGTGTGTGTATAATGTAGTTTTTCCTTATTTCCCATTATTTTAACTTTATATTCCATGATTTATTTCTTTGTTTTACATCTATAGTCAAAGAAACCTATTTAGATCTTTTTTTCTCCCCGCGTGAATACCTTTTTCAGCTTACATATAGCTTTTATAAATGGCTACTATCAATAGACAATTTGTTCACATAGTTCAACTTTGAGATAAGTTCTATAAGTAACAATAATCAAATTCGGAAGATAACTAAGACACAATTTTAAAAGAGAAAAGCCTACTAAAACAAGGAGGTTTATTTGGTCCATTCAGACAGAAAAAGAAAAAAAGAAAGGAAAAAGTATTCTAGAGTGAGAGTAATAGAGATACCGACATATTGGGAAAAAAGTTTAGATTCCCGGCAAACAAGCAACATCCCCTTACAAACAAGACGAGCAGTCTTTTGCATTAAAATGAAAGGCTACCTCGTCTTTCTCGATGTCCCAATAATGTTTGCCCCAAATTGGGACATTGGAAATGGGAATGTTCTTCATAATGAGTGCTTCGTCGTTAGGGCTGGAATCTCCGCCTAACTGGTGTGCTGTCGATCCCTGGCATTGACCCTCATAACCAGTAATAAGTTTGATTCGAAAGAATATCCGGATCTTTCTATAATTTCTTAATTAATTTTAACGAGGAAAACACGAAGCGTTTTCACACTTACGATATATGTATTTTTTTTTTTTTTTTTCAATCAGAACTCGGAGTTCCTTCTATGTTCCTTCTATGTTCCTTCTATGTTCAAAAGTAGACCTTTGTGGTCCAAAACGTTAAGCGGATCCATGATCAATGATGTCTTAATTTAATGGCATTGACTTGGAAGTCATCGTCTACTTTGTCTAGGTCTATATACAACTTGCGGATTTTCTCATTTGCTGGGCAAGCCTTCTGGAGCAAATCCTTCTCATTTTTGCTTGTAAGTTGTGAAAAATGCCGAATCAACCAACAAACCCTCCTCATAGCGCAAAGAGCTTCATCGCCACCGTGGTGACGCCACCGTATCTGCCATATCTTCGACGGAATGAGCCTTCAATCGAAAACCGAAACATTCTCTTGGTGGCGGCTACCTTGATTGCAGCGGTGACCTTTCAAGCCGGAGTTACTCCTCCTGGTGGAAGTTGGCAAGATAATGATGACGGACACGTCGCCGGACGGGCTATATACTCTTCTCAAAAAGTTCCCTATTATATTTTCTTGAGTTGTAACACCCTGGCCTTTTCCTCCTCAATCTGGCTCGTGCTATCTCTCACTTTTGGGTGCCCTTTCTTCTTAGAAGTATTAATTGCCACAATCTCCATGGCCGGGACTTATACTGCTGCAATTTTTGCCGTTACACCTGATATGGCCAGGCAGTATCGTCTCATTGCTCTTGTAGCAGTTCTTCCTATGATCATACGGCCGGTTGTCTCGTTCTTTCACTGGATCCTTAAAAGATGTGGCCTTGTTGAACCGAAGATACAAAGTCGTCCTTCGGGGCAAGGTGAAACACAGGACCCTGACTGTGCTTAGATAGAAGCTGGAGGTCCAACTTTTCTATCATCTATTTTCTCCCAGTGTCGTCGTTCTGGTTTTGTAAGGCAGATCTCTGCGCTATTTGGGTTGTTTGTTTTGGCTTACCATGTGTCCTATGTACTGTTTAACGGAATGAATTGATATGTCACAAATTAAGCTCGACTGAGTTTGCTCTCGTTTTCGCCATGCCAGTTATCTAAAATTTTACCTCGGTTACGTTTTTTCTCCTGGAATTCCGTATTACTGTAGGACTCCGAAAGCAAAGTCGAAAATCAAGTTACATCTGTTGAACAGAAAAGGTGTTCAAATGTTTTCTCGTTAAATATATACAGTGTAATATTAAAAATAAATAAATAAATAAATAAATAAAAAGAAGGATTTTTGCACAAATGGCATGGTTGGCCAGCTGGGAGTTGCTTCTTACCGTCATTAGTCCTCCCGGTTCTTTCCCATTGTTGCAACGTTTAACAAGTGAAGGGTATTCCGTTGGGAGTCCTTTCAATAACAACGTAGTTGAAGCCGGAATCTTTCGGCTTAGGAACATCTGAAGTGAACAGTATTTTGTTGGTAAAATAATTTTGTTGGGGAATAGCTGGTTTAGGAACATCTGAAGTGAACAGTATTTTTATAGTGGAAATGATAATAATTGACCTCGTCAATGATATCTTTAGTTGACGGCAGTGACTTAGACGTGATCATCTCCTTTATATGCGTCCAACAATAACTTGCGGGTTTTCTCGTTCTCCGGCCAACACTTTTGGAGCAATATCCTTCTCATTTTTGCTCTGTGAGTCGTGAAAAATGGGGAATCCATCAGAAAAGCGTTTTCATAGCACCAAAAGCTTCATTGCCGACCTGGTAAAGCCACCGTACCTGCCATATCTTCGACGGGATGATCCTTCTTCATACGAATACCGAGAAATTATGTTGGTGGCAGCTACTTTAATTGCAGCGGTGACCTTTCAAGCTGGAGTTAATCCTCCAGGTGGACTTTGGCAAGTCGATGATGGTGAACATGGCGCCGGACATGCTATATTCTCTTCTCAAAAAGTTCCCTATTATTTTTTCTTGAGTTGTAACACCCTGGCCTTTTCCTCCTCAATCTGGCTCATACTAACTCTCACTTTTGGATGCCCTTTCTTCTTAGAAGTATTAGTTGCCACAATCTCCATGGCGGGGACTTATGCAGCTGCAATTTTTGCCGTTACACCTGATATGGCCAACCAGTATCGTCTTATTGCTCTGGTAGCGGTTCTCCCTATGATCGTACGGCCGGCTGTCTCGTTTTTTCACTGGATCTGTAAAAGATGTGGCCTTGTTGAACCGAAGATACAAAATGGTCCTTCGGGGGAAGGTGAAACACGGCAAGCTTAGCCAGTCTGAACTTAGAAGCTGGAGGTCTACATATCTCTGCCTTTTCTTTCTTATCATCTATTTTACCCCCGTTTCTTCGTTCTGATTTTGTAAGGTAGATCTCTGCGCGATTTGGGTTGCTTGTTTTGGCTTATTATGTGTCCTATGTACCATGTAAGGGAATGAATTGGTATGTCATAAATTAAGCTCGACTGAGTTTGCTCTCGTTTTTGCCATGCCAGTTATATAAAGTTTTATTTCAGTTACGTTTTTTCTCCTGGAATTTCTTATTACTGTAGGACTCCGATAGCAAAGTCCAAAATCAAGTTACATTTGTTGAACATAAAAGGTGTTCAAATGTTTTCCCGTTATGTAAGAATAACTAAATTATAGTTCAGAAAGCTGGAATTGACTCCTTATCTAGTCTCAGGAAACAAAATAGATAAAAGATAGTGGAGCTCAGAAGTTAAAGTAATAATCTCGCTAACGGTTGGACTCGTCCGGCCGATTCTGGTGTATTGAACGCCAGTAATGGACCCAACTCAGGTAGATGATCCTTGAACTCCCACAAGCGTGAATTGGTGCAGTGGTCCTTGATGGCTCATCGGTGAGTTCGTCCACAGTACTTTTCTCAAGGGTTTGGATTCATGACCCCACGAGTACATTTGAAACTGGTCCTTCAGTCTTGACTGAGCTTGGCCTGTGGATAGTGTGCGGCCTAGCAATTATTGGAGAATCAGTTTCCAAGCTGTTCTTAGAGGCCACTTACATGGCATCCGGATGTATTCCTACCCGCTTATTTACATGGCTTCGGGTGAGAATAAAACTGAATTTCTTAAGCAAACGAAATCCATATCTGCCCTTTTCAACTATGTATTAAGGTCTATTTATCTTGGAAAGATAAAGAATAAAGGGAGGGAGGAAATATTCAAAGGGCCAGTAACTTTTCCGAACTTCAAGAAAGAGGAGACGACTGGCATGGTCTGCCAATAGGGAGTTGCTTCTTACTGTTATTAGTCTTCCCTTTCTTTCCCAGTTGTTGGAACGTTTAACGCGTGAAGGGTATTCCTTTGGGTGTCCCCACAGAGAGCTGCAACAACAACTTAGTTGTAACCGAAATCTTTCATTTGTTGGTAAAATTTACTTAGAAAAATTATGAAATTCTTTAATTTAAGAGTACTGAACTTTAAGTTTTGCTCCATGAGTATAATGGTTGGCTTCAATCCTGCAAGTCTAGCCTCTAAAATCAATTCTAGTGTAGTGTTGGTTGAGCTATGTACCCTCTCACGAAAGATAACGGATAATGCAAAATGTTGATGGTAGCATGTAACAAACATAATCTATGGTTCAAATGGATGGTCATATAGTATGTGTGGACCGTTGAACAATAGGCTATTTTGAAGGTGTATTTGATGGGTTCGGAGAATGTTCTAAAGTTACACGTGACAAGGAATTTGTGGGAGGATTAGTTCAAGAGAAAGTTCAATCAAGAGTAGGCTTCTGTGTTAAAGCTAGTGGAAAAGGCTTTGATGTAAGAGATGGTGGAGAAGGCTTTAATATACGGTAAGGCGAATCATGCAATTGAGTGGTTTGGAGAGAAATAAGAAGGAACATCATGACTAACGAAAATTTTATCTTTTTCAAGATTGTAAATCTGGTAACTCTTATAAAACAAGAATAACTCATGAAAACACACAAGATTTATGGTGAAAACTTTTTCCTAGGACAACATTATGGCATAACATTGAAAGATGATGGTCTACCATAAAGTATTTGAAAGAATGACCAATTATCAAATTGAGTAGACATAAATAGTTTACAATGTGGGTAGTAGTTAAAATGTATTCACCCTAAAAATGTGGGAAACATGGGCATGAAACATAAGTGCATGTGCAATATCTAACAAATGACAATATTTGTGTTATACTACCCAATTCTATTATGTTATATATATGCATGATTTCTCATGGAGGATGCCATGTGATTGCAAAAAAGACAAACATGCTTTAGCAAAAAAGTTTATGCCATTATCTAGACAAAGGCATTTTAAATTGGCTTTAAGTTATGTGTGGACCATGGATGGAAAAGATCAACTAAAAGGGAATACTTGGTCCTTAAGTTGCAACAAAAAGGTCTAATTTGCATGAGAGAAGTCACACATAATGATAAAGAAATAATAGGATTTATTATGACTAGGGTGCCCATGAGGCCCTTAGAAATCCATATTATAAGGGCAAAAGTAATAATGATCATGGATTGACGTAATGGGAAAGCATACCTAGTCTATTTTGCCAATAGGAAAATAATGCAAGAAATGAATTTAGGAAATTATATACATTTTCCATGTGCAAATTCTTTTTTCTGTTAGTTATGATGAGATGATGAGGCTATAAAATATAATTAAATTAAAATTATTCTTACAAAGTTGTTTACTTTCAAACTGTGCAAAAAGGAATGAACAAAAAAATGAAAGGCAATTGATACAGTATGTCAACTCTACTAAGTTAGATTAGAGAAAACACAACTACTACATAAATTTATCCAATCTAGTCACCCACCTAGTTGAATTGTTCTAAAATATGTTAAAATAATTGAAAAATATGACAAGGCAATTACATTGTGAGGCTACTTTCTTAATATATAGTAAATTGTATTTAAAAGGTGACATAAATAGATCATCTGTCAGGTATAAAGATGAGTTAAGTTGGGGTTTCTCAATATGTGTGGCAACAATGTTAGTTCCATCAAGTAATGTCACAAGCAAAATTTGAAGTGCCTATAAATAATGAGAACACAAAATTTTACATTACATGTAATATGATTGCTAGAATATAAAACAATAATCCAAACATAATATAAATTAATAAGTAAGAGGAAGGTATCATACCTACAAAATTGCTAGGACTATTTGATGTAGGCACGATACTTAGGTTGCCAACATGTGTTGGAGCTAGTTCAAAGTGAGTGCTAGTGCAATGGGCTAGGTTGCACTCCCATGGGTTGGGTCAAAAGCCCAACAAAGGAATTGGTGGGTGATTAGGCCTACTATCCAAAAAAGAGAAAGTATATCTAATGTGTTAAATGAATAAGCGATACCTAGTCCAAACACACTAATGTTCAGCCCATATGCAAGAGGTATTTATTGCCTTGTGTCCTGCCTATGGATCTAACTAGCCTCGAGGCTATGCCCTAGGAACCCCTGAGACTTTTTTGCCCCGATAAAGTACTAAAACACTAAAAGCTTGTGCGAACTACGAGTAGGCCTGGCCAATCTTTACATTCCATTTTGGCATCTAATTAGCCAAATACCCGATTATTTTGAAACAATTGTCATTGGAGAGGCTAGAATTGTGACAATGGGAACAAACAATCTGAACCTTCCTATATGCTTTGTTATTGGCATCAGCCAGAGGCAATAAGAACAATCCCTCAAGGTTCCAATTAGTGGAGTCATGCATTAACCTTTAATGTTCATCCTCTTTGCTCAACCTTTAATGAATCAACACAAGGTAAAGCCTACGTTGATAGTATGTTTGTTTGATAATTTTGAAAAAGAATTGGGATACCTAGGAGAAAATCTATGGTGTAGTCCTCCTCTGTTCTAGCCTCAATATATTCATTAACCCTACAAGTGCAATTCCCATAAACACACCTAATTAGTATTCCATCATGTCTATTTCAACTCCTAAATCATCAGTTATAGAGTAGAAATGGGTGACCAGATCTTATTATCCTAGTTTCGAACTATTTTTGCTAGAGGTTATGCCTTTATGTTCCTATCATTTTCCATACCAAAGCTTAAACATTACCCATAGGATTTTCAAATTTGTTGTTTATGAGACCAAAATCACCAAAATTTTGTCAACCAATTTTTCAAGCCACCTTGGAATGGCCAAATGACAGTAATTTCATTGTTAGATTTTTGCTTCATTATGTTTACGACATGGAAAACTCCCATCAAGCTGCCCAAATTTGCTTTTCCCTAACAACGGATCTTGGACTTGCCAACTCTAAATTTTATAATAGTCATTAATCAGTTTTTATGCAATCCTTAACCTCAAAAGTAGATGAAAAAATTTCAATCTACATTGCTTTGATACCATGTTGGAATTTGTAGTGAAGGCATTGATGTCAATTGAATGTAGCTTATCAGAAAGACAATTCAAAGATGACGCAGTACAAAACCTATTGTGAATACCCGCAAGCTTAAATCGTTTAATATTCACAGTTGCTCAAGAATGAAAGTCTTCCGGACAGCCATAGTAAAGAATAAGCTAATACCTACATATGAGCTTGAGTAACAAACAAATCAAAGATGGGACAAGACCATTACAAGAAGAACAATTAAATAATAAAACAAAAGGGCCGGCAACACCATGTTCTCAACAATAACAAAACATTGCCATTATAATATCAAGCAAAAGGAAAAGAAAATGCCGCCACCGAAACAAGGAAGCGTATTCGGTCCATTCAGACAAGGGATAAAATAAAAAATAAAAAATAAAAAATAAAAAATAAAAAATAAAAGAATTCTAGAGTAAGAGTGAAAAAGTTGAATTCCAGGCAAAGGAGGAAGGTCCCTTTACCTAAATGCAACCAAACGAGGAAAGTTTTGAAATTTCGAATTTGGTTAGGGACTCATCATGAAACAATTGCTAGTCATTTATGCAAAAACGCCTTTAATATATCCGACTTTAAGTTTTTGTCAAATCTAGCTTTTGTGTATCTTATCAGCAGTTTTCAGTCATTACATTTGCATGCGGTACGTAAACTGGGCAGAAAAATGAGACGGTGATCGTTGAAGCTACCATTACTCCTGTCGTTGATACAAGTGGCTCCCCACCCAAGGTTGTCCTGGATTTCAAGATTCAATGCAGAAATAAATATTACTGGTTATTATGTTGTTTGAAATTTCAACGTGCAGAGGCCCTGTCGCGTCCTGACCAAAACTGCTCCAAAGAGTTCCTTTCAGAAATCTAATTCGAGTGGTGATTGACTTGTTTTACCAGGGGCTGGAAACTGCCAAACATGTTGTTACGGCCTGTATCCCTTGCTTGGACTCTCAAGTCACTACTAAATCGGATTCAAAACAATATCCGGATCTTTCCGACTTGACGGGACACTCGATCATTTCTTAGACATCCTTATAAGAAATCACTGCAATTCACTTACGTTTTGCCTGGGGAGTTGAGATTGAACTAACACCAACTACGAATTATCCAAAAGAACAGAGATAAAGTAGGAAAAATCTAAAGTCGTTATTTTCAAGAATATTTCTTTTCTTTTTTCAGCACAGAAATTGTATTCAAATATAATGTTTAGGTACAACTTATGTCGTCTAGTGAACCAGTAAAAACACATCTACATTAAAAAAGAAAAGAAGAATAAAATAACTAACAAAAGATTCTTACTCTAATTTTGTAAGAGAACATGAACTGCTGGCAATTCCAATAAAAGAAAGTGACCAAAAATTCTCTTTTCAGTAAGAAATGATATAATAAGATAAACAAAGGAATTTCTTACTTTCTAATTTACAGAATCCGATGCTATCTTTAGTGAATCTACTAAACTTACTGAAAGAATAATTTCGAGGGTTACTCTAGAAAGTGCAATTCTCCAAAGTAATGCCAAGATCCATATGCGTGATTTACGAGTGTATGATTTATTTGGAAAATGAATTTGTAGGGAAGGGAACACGGAAAACGGAGATTTACGTGAGCATGATAGCCCATGTGGCGGATTTTCATATGTAGAGTTTTTGAAAAATGCTGTTGTTGAATTGGTATTTCATGTTGCAACTAACGTTAATTTTGTTCTTTCCGGAGGTCAATTTAGCAGTAAAAGCGACATTACGGGACCTCGTCGATGGAATCCTACGTTGGCTGCATCGTCTTCTTTATCTGGGGCTTGCGCGGAGGGGTCACATTACAACTTACGGATTTTCTCATTTTCCGGCCAAGCCTTTTGGGGTTCTACCCTTCTCATTTTTACCCTGTGAGCTGTGAAAAATGGGGAATCCATAAGATAAGCGTCTTCATAGCACGAAGAGCTTCATTGCCGACCTGGTAAAGCCACCGCGCATGCCATATCTTCTACGGAATGACCCTTCTTCATATGAATACCGAGAAATTATGTTGGTGGCGGCTACTCTAATTGCAGCGGTGACCTTTCAAGCCAGAGTTAATCCTCCGGGTGGACTTTGGCAGGCCGATCAAAATGGACGCCAAGCGGGATATGCAATATTTGTTAGCTTATTTTTGTAAGCTCGTGTAATGTAGGCTTTATCAATGAGCATAAACAATTCTTTTATGAAGGTGTATTAATGTAACTAATATTGGTTTAGTTAATTAGACAGATTTTGACCTTAATTGCAAGTATGATGCTAGCTAGTGTAGGCCTTAGTGCACTTTATAGAACTGTGATGTGTCAGGACTATTTAGTAAGCATGTTTTATGATATATCGGCTAAGTCTCCCCTCTAGCTTAAATTATGTGCATTGAGGTTAGTATATGAAATCAATATTTGTGGTAAGGATATAATGATTATTTTCATAATAATCTACTATTCACAGATATTATTTATATATCCGTTAAAGAGAAGTCCTTCTCTTTTTTATGTTGTCTCCTTTTGAACTTGCTGTCCCGACCATTTTTGCTCCTTCGTGTGTGATTTTGATTCTATTTTCTGATCCCGGCTTCACATCGACTAGCACAGTTAAGAATAGAGGATAAGATCTTAGCTCAAATCTTTCTATAAAGATGCAATCAACTTCAGGTAAGTTTTTCTCGTTTTGTTTATTTCATTTTAACTCATTATCAACTTATAATTGATGTTAGATCCTATTTTGAGTATTGTTCGAGACGTATTAGATACCTACAATATTCTCTTATGAAAAAGTTCCTTATTAGTTGTAACACCCTGGCTTTTTCCTCATCCATCTGGCTCGTATTAACTCACACTTTTGGATGCCCTTTCTTCTTAGGAGTATTAATTGCCACAATCTCCATGGCAGGGACTTATGCAGCTGCGATTTTGCCGTTACACCTGATATGGGCAAGCAGTGTCGTCTCATTGCTCTTGTAGCAGTTCTCCCTATAATAATACGCCCGGTTGTCTCGTTGTGTCACTGGATCCTTGAAAAATGTGGCCTCGTTAAACCGAAGATACAAGATGGTCCGTCGGGGGAAGACGGAACACAGGAATCCAAGGCAGTCCGAATTTAGACTGAAGCTGGTAGGCTACTAAGTATTTCTGCCTTTTCTTTCTTAAATCTATTTTCCCCTTGTTTTTTCGCTTTGGTTTTGTAAGGCAGTTCGCTGCGCGATCTGGGTTGCTTGTGTTGGCTTACTGTCTGTCCTATGTACTGTTAAACTGAGTAAATTGTGGGTGTCCTAAAATCAACCTACCATGAGTTTGCTATCGTTTTCGCATGCCAGTTTTCTAAAAGTTTACCTCAGTTGCGTTTTCTCTCCTGGAATTTCCTATTACTGTAGGAAGCTGAAAGCCAGGTCTAAAATAAGATAGTGGAGCTCAGAAGTTAAGTAGTAATCTCACTAACTAAATATGGTTGGACACTTCCGGCCGATTCGGGTGTATTGAAGCTGGTAATGGACCCAAGTTAAGTTGATGATCCTTGGACTCCCACAAGCCTGAATTGGTGCAGTAGTCCTTGATGGTTCACCGGTGAGTCCGTCCACAGTACTTTTCTCTTGAGTTTGGATTCATGACCCCACGCGCACATCTGAAACTGGTCCAGTCTTCACTCAACCAAGTGAGCCTGGCCTGTGGATAGCGTGCGGCCTAGCAATTATTGGAGGATCAGTTTCCAAGCTGTGCTTAGAGGCCATTTACATGGCATCAAGATGTATTATTATCCGCTTATTTACATGGCTTCGTGTGAGAATAAAACTGAATTTCTAAAGCAAATCCAAGCTGTGCTTAGAGGCCATTTACATGGCATCAAGATGTATTATTACCTGCTTATTTACACGGCTTCGTGTCAGAATAAAACTGAATTTCTAAAGCAAATGAAAGTCATATCTGCGCTTTTCAACTAAGTATTAAAGTCTATCTATTTTAGAAAGATAAAGAATAAAGGGATGGAGGGAGGGAGTCTTCAAAAGGCCAGTAACTTTTCCGAACCTCAAGAAAGAGGAGACGAATGGCATGGTTGGCTAATAGGGCGTTGTTTCTTACAGTCATTAGTCTTCCCTTTCTCTCCCAATTGTTGGAACGTTTAACACGTGAAGGGTATTCCTTTGGGTGTCCCCACGGAGAGCTGCAACAACAACTTAGTTGTAACCGAAATCTTTCATTTGTTGGTAAAATATACTTAGAGAAATTATGAAATTCTTTAATATAAGAGTACTTAACTTTAAGTTTTGCTCTATCAGTATAATGGTTGGCTTCAGTCCTGCAAGTCTAGCCCCTAAAATCAATTCTAGTGTAATGCTGGTTGAGGTATGTACCCTCCTGCGAAAGATAAGGTCAATGCAAGATGTTGATGGTAACATGTAACAAACATAATCTATGGTTCAAATGGATGGTCACATAGTATGAGTGGACTGTCGAACAATAGGCTATTTCGAAGGTGTATTTGATGGGTTCGGCAAATGCTCCAGAGGTATGCGTGACAAGGAATCTATGAGACGATTAGATGAAGAGGAAGTTGGATTAGGAGTAGGCTTGAGTCGTGGCTTGTGGAGAAGGCTTTGACGTAGAAGGTGATGGAGATGGCTCTGATATGGAGGATAGTGAATCATGCAACTGAGTGACGTCAGAAGTGGACAAAAGCTAATCTAAAAGGGACTCTAATTTAGAGTTCGGAGAGAGACAAATAACTTGTACTCATAGATGGAACATCATAACGAACGGGCAAATTTATCTTTTTCAAGATTGTAGACCAATAACCCTTATGAAAAAAGAGAATAACCCATGAAAACATATAGTATTATTTGTGATGTAAACATTTTCCTAGGACAACATTGTAGCATAACATTGAAAGATGGTAGTCTACCATAAAATATTTGAAAGGATGACCAATTACCAAGTTGAGTAGACATAAGCAATTCATAATGTGGGTAATAGTCAAAATGCATTCATCCTAAAAATGTAAGGATCATAGACCTAAAATATAAGTGCATATGCAATGTCTAACAAATGATAGTGTTTGTGTCTTACTACCTACTTTTATTTTGTTGTATACATGTATGATCTTTCATGGAGGATGTCATGTGATGACCAAAAAAATGAACATTCATTAGCAAAAAATTTTGTGTCATTATGTAAACGAATGCACTTTAAATTGGCAATAAGTTATGTGTGGACCATGGATGAAAAAGACCAAATAGAAGGAAAGACCTAGTCCTTAAGATGCAATAAAAAGGTCCAACTTGCACATGAGAAGTCACCTATAATAATAAAGCAATAACAAGATTAATCATGATTAGGGTGCCTGTGAGGCCCCTAAAGATCCATCTTATAAGGTTAAAGCAATAATGCTCATGGGTTGATGTAATGGAAAAATAAACCTAGTCTATTTTCCCAATAGGAAAATAGGGCAAGAAAAGAATTTAAGACATTATATACATTTGCCATGCACAAAATCTTTTTTCTACTAGTTATGACAAGATGGATACAAAATATAATAGTATTAAAATTATTCTTACAAAGTTGTTTACATTCAAACTATGCAAAAAGGAACGAGCAAGCAACAAAAGGCAATTGATACATTATGGAAACTCTACTAAGTTAGATTAGAGAAAATAAAACTACTACACAAATTTACCCAATTTAAAACCCAAATAGTTGTATTGTACTAAAATATGTTAAAATAATTGAAAAATATGACAAGGCAATTACATTGTGAGGCTACTTTCTTAATATATAGTAAATTGTATTTAAAAGGTAGCACAAATAGATCATTTGTCAAGTCCAAAGATGAGGTAAGTTGGTTTTTCTCAATCTATGTGGCAACAATGTCAATTCCATTAGGTAATGTCATAGACAAAAATTGAAGTGCAGATAAATAATAAGAATATAAAATTTTTAATTACACATAACATGATTACTAGCATTTGAATCAATAATCCAAGGATAATGTAAATTTAATAAGCAAGAGGAAGATGTCATACCTGTAAAATTACTAAGACTATTTGATATAGCTACAATATTTAGGCTCCCAACATGTGTTAGAGCTAGTCCAAATTGAATGCTAGTGTAATGGGCTAGCTTGCATTCCCATGGGCTGGGTCACAAGCCCAACAAAGGAATTGTTAGGTGATTAGGCCTACTATCCAAGGGCCTATTGAGGATTTGTTGTGTTAAATAAAAAGAGAAAAGTTTGTCAAATATGTTAATAAATAGGTGATACCAAGCCTATACATACTAATGTTCAACCCATATACAAGAGGCAATTGTTCCCTTGTCTCCTACTTGTCCAATGAACTAGCCTTAAGGTCCATCCTAACAATTGTGCTAACCCTAGGAACCCTTGAGCCTTTTTTGCTCCAATGAAGTACTAGAAACATTAAAAACTTGTGCTAACTAGGACTAAGCTTGGCCAATCTTTTCCTTCCCTTTTAGTGTCCAATCAACCCAATGACAACGGGAACAAACCATCTGAACCTTCCTATGTGCTTTGTTGTTGGCATCGACTAGAGGCAATAAGAACAATCCCCTTAAGGTTCCAATCAGTGGGGTCATGAATCAACCTTTAATGTTCATTTTCTTTGGTCAAATTAAAGGTAGTATCAATACAAGGTAAAGGCTACATTGATAGTATGTTTGTTTGATAGTTTTGAAAAGATTTTAGGAGACCTAGGAGAAAATCCATGGTGTAGTCCTCCTCTATTCTAGCCTTAACGTGTTCATTATCCGTACAAGTGCAATTCCATAGGTATACCTAATTGGTCTTCCATCATGTATATTTCAACTCATAAATCATTGGTTCTAGAGTTAAAATGAGTGATTAGATCTTATCATCTTGGTCTCAAATTGCTTTTGTTAGAGGTTATACCTTTATGTTCCAACAAATTTTCTATATTGGTTAGTAAATGTTTCTCATATGATTTTCAAATTTGCTGTTTATGAGACCAAAAGCACCAAAAATTTGTCAACCAAATTTTCAAGCAGATTTGGAATGGCCCAATGACACTAATTTCACTGTTAGATTTTTGCTTCATTATGTTTAGGACATGGAAAAATCCCATCGAGCTGCCCAAATTTGTTTTTCCTCAACAATTGATCTTGGACTTGCCAGCTCTAAATTTTATAATAGTCATTAATTAGTTTTTATGCAATCCTTAACCTCAAAAGTACATAAAAAATTTTCAATCTATATTGCTCTGATACCATGTTAAAATTTGTAGTGAAGCCATTGATGTCAACGAAATGCAGCTTATTAGAAACATAATTCAAAGATCACGCAGTACAAAACCTATTGTGAATGCCCGCAAGCTTGAATCATTTAATACTCACAGTTGCTTAGGAATGAAAGTCTTCCGGACAGCCATATAAAAGAATAAGCTAATACCTACATATGAGCTTAAGTAACAAACAAATCAAAGATGGGACAAGACCATTACAAGAAGAACAATTAAATAATAAAACTAAAGGGCCGGCGACACCATGTTCTCAACAATAACAAAACATTCCACTTGCATGGCCATTATAATATCAAGCAAAAGGAAAAGAAAATGCCGCCACCAAAACAAGGAAGCTTATTCGATCCATTCAGACAAGGGATAAAATAAAAAATAAAAAAAATAAAAAAATTTTCTTGAGTAAGAGTAATGGAGATTCTGACATTGTTACAAAAAGAGTTTAATTCCCGGCAAAGGAGGAAGTTCCCTTTACCTAAATGCAACCAAAAGAGGAACGTTTTGAAATTTCGAATTTAGTTATGCAAAAGGTCTTTACTATGCAAAAACACCTTTAATATATCCGACTTTTGTTTTTGTCAAATCTAGCTTTTGCGTATCTCATCAGCAGTTTTCAGTCATCACAAAATTGTGTGCGGTACGTAAACTGGGCAGAAAAATGAGTTGGCGATCGTTAAAGCTACCATCACTCCTGTCGTTGATGCAAGTGGCTCCCCACCCAAGGTTGTCCTGGATTTCAAGATTCAATGCAGAAATAAATATTACTGGTTATTATTTGTTTGAAATTTCAACGTGCAGCAGCCCTGTCGCGTCATGACCGAGACTGGTATAAAGAGTTATTTTCATAAATCTAATTCGAGTGGTGGTGGGTGATTGACGTGATTGACTTGTTTTACCAGGCCGGAAACGGCCAAACATGTTGCGACGGCTAGCATCCCTTGCTTGGACTCTCAAATCACTGCTACATCAGATTCAAAAGAATATCCGGATCTTTCCAACTTGACGGGACACTTGATATTCTCTTCTGAAAAAGTAACTTCACGTGCGTTTTGGTTGAAGAGTTGGTATACAACTAATACCAAGTGCGAATTATCCAAAAGAACTGAGATAAAATAGGAAAAATCAAGTCTTTATTTTCAAGAATGTATCTTTTCTTTTTTCAACACCGAGAAATTGTATCCAACTACAATGTTTAGGTACAACTTATGTCGTCTAATAAACCAGTTAAAACACATCTACATTAAAAAAAAAGGAATAAAACAACTTACAAAAGATTCTTACTCTAAATCTATAAGAGTAAAGTGACCAAGAAAATCTCTTTTCAATCAGAAATGATATAATAAGATAAGCAAAGGAATATATTTTTTACTTTCTCATTTGTAGAATCTGATGCCATCTTTAGTGAATCTATTAAATTTACTGAAAGAATAATTTCGAGGATACTCTAGAAAGTGCAATTCTCTACAGTAATGCAAAAACCCATATGCGTGATTCACGAGTGTTGACGACTAAAGTTACAACTTAAGTTAATTTATGTTGTTGAATAGGTAGTTTATGTTACAACTGAAGTTAATTTTGTGCTTTGCAGAGGTGAACTATGCAGTGAAAGCAACATGACTTGACCTCGATGGAATCTTACGTTGACTGCATCATCTACTTTATTTGGGTCTCGCACCCAGAGGCCTCATTTACGACTCATGGATTTTCTCATTTTCCGGCCAAGCCTCTTGGGGTTCTACCCTTCTCATTTTTACCCTGTGAGTTGTGAAAAATGGGGAATCCATCAGATAAGCTTCTTCATAGCACGAAGAGCTTCATTGCCGACCTGGTAAAGCCACCGCGCATACCATATCTGTTGGAAAAACCGAGCTCGACCGAGTTCAAAACCAAGATCTTGTTACTCATCTAGAACACAAAGTTCAACAAAGAGAACAAATGTACCTGTTCTGCAACTCGCTCTAGCTGTCAGATAACTCATCTAATTATGGATAATGGCCAGATTTACTCCCTTGTTCTCTCTAGTTTCACTGGTTGATGAGAAGGCTCAATCTACAAGATCGTGGAGAGGGTGTTCGTAGCCAACAGAGGAAGCTTACTTCCATTTTCTCATCCGTCCGTATATATTCTCTTATCAATTCATAACATATATAAAAATACTTTTACTATACACAGTACTGTACACAATGCTTATAAAAATGTGTTACTGTACATGATATAGTAATAGAAATAGAAATATAACACCTCTTAATCCACTAACATGTTCTTTACAAATGTAGACTCATAGTGCATATATTGAGAGGCAAAAGAGGGATCTTAGCCATATACAAAGTGTGCTGCCAATATAGTCTAACTCATCATTGTTCTATATAGCAAGCACTAGCCCACACTAGCTAGTCACATATTCAACAATAATAGATCCAACATGTCTCATACAAATAGACCACAAAACAACTAATAAAACAATTGAAGATAAACAATCACATTGATATAAGCCCACATCAATAAGAATTATTTAAAATATTCCAACAATCTCCCACTTGGGCTATAACAATGTGAGTTGTATGTAATAAAACATTTTGAAATACATTAAAGTGTACCCATAATATTTTGGTCCTGAGACAATCCTTAAAAACAAAATAACCAAGGCCCATAAAGCTTCAAACTCCAAACCATGGCATTAGCTGCATCCTATAAACAACACAGCGTTTTCCATGATTACAAAAGCCCTCCACTCTACTAACATGGATTAATATGGTAGTGTGTCAACCTGATGACACTACTAACAACATGTATCACCCTTGTTGTCGATCCAATTTAACAAATGTCTTGTCCACAAAATTTGAGCTCAACAACAATATATTACAAGACATTCCAATCCAGTATGGCCTTTAAGTTCAACAAAGTGCCCCCGCCATACTCAACTAAAATATACCGAGATATATATACGCAAAAGATGTGCATGCACTTTTCAACCTGTCACACATAAAGCATCGATATGCTTTACAGGTTATCAACATATATATCTCCAAAGTCATGTTTATCTCATGGTAAACCTCACAGATGCAACAATAGTCCACAGTAAAGACACAAAGAACTCCCACTTTCCAACAGAATCACATGATGCTCATAGTTTCACATAAGTGACATGTCTTCACACAATAACAAGGACCAAGTCCTATAGTGGGATCATACACAAATAATGCATCTATTACAATATACTTTATTATGGTGTCACCTGTCTCAAGAAGTATATCATATATGCTCAGACCTTGAGATACCTTATAAATAACATAAATGATTTCAGCACTTGAACATATATCAAACAAAATAGGTTGAGCAAGACAAACAATTTTGTCAACTTTCTCATAAATCTAACAACTCTCAAAGAATTCATCAATATTTTATAAGCTTATCAACAATTGTATGAGATGAAATACTTAAGCAACAACTCTGCAGCACACAGAGTCTAAATGGTATACCAAAACAACTATAGGTATTCTACACATTTACAGGTTAAGAGATAACCTTTTATCCTTTCACAACATGGACTAACCATTAAAAATTATTCGTAAGTAATATATCTTCATAACAATGAAATAATCAACAATAAAAGAATCAGGTATACTCCCACTAATCTTGGGATATATACAACAATCAATCTTATGTTTCACATAACTAATTGTTGGCTTGTGTGCAATGACAATGGAGCCCAACAAAATCCCTCAAAGCTAATTTTACGGATCCTCTCTTGAGGCATCCAATTATTTCAAATATCAATGATGTGAATCCATCCAAACATCATTATATTTCAATGTATGCAACCATAATCTAAACTGAGAATTAGTGATAATATCCACATAAGTAATTAGATCATTTAAAATGTTAACATCATAATCATTATGTTTCAATGTATGCAACCACAATCTAAACTGAGAATTAGTGATAATATCCACATAAGTGATTGGATCATTTAAAATGTCAACATCATAATCATGTACTTCCAAATTTCATATCACAACTTTTTTTTTCTCTTAATAAATAATCAAACAAAAATAACCATATCAAGAAAAGTCATTAAGGAAATTGATAAAATAAGATTTTTTTTATGCATCATAATTAATACAATCATCAAACATAATGCAATTGCCAACTTTAACAACATTTTAACAATAGAGTTTTATCATCAAAATTATAGACACATCTGTCCAATATATAAAGAAACCAGAGTGCATCTGAAAACTATTGTCCAAAAACACAAAAGTTACTTCAACCTTTTCAATGCTTCAAAATAAAACATAGTTAACCTTTTCATGAGTAATAAGTTTCAACCATGCTCAACATATCGATGAACATCAGCCTTACCATATCAACAAGTGAGTGTTACCATTTTATCTATATGGCAAACTTTATGTTTTCATTCATTACAAGAGTTAGATTTTTTATAAACCTCAATATGTATGACAATATAGTTAACAAGGTGACAATAACAACATCATCATCATATGAGTATACAAAGATAGAGCTCACACACATCATCATGCAAATACCTTTGGGTAGAATACACGACAAGTAGTGCAAAACCCTACAACATAGCATAAGCAATGAGAAAATTCCAATAATTGTAGTCTACCGCCTTTGGGCTTAATAAACCACTTTGACCAGTCTAAACTCACGCCTACAAATTAATGCTATGTTCACTCCAAGAATTAGCATACAATCACCTCCTTTGGGTAGATAACTATATACCAAAACTAGAGACATTCCCTTTTCCATATGCAAGACTGAAATTTCACAACTCAGCCAAGAATGCGCCACTTTGGTGGTCACACCTTAACTAAATTATAAAACCCTCTCACACCAAGGGACATAACTCACAATACATCATATATAGTGCAATTTAGCTTCATGGACTTAGAGCAAACTCAAATATCCTTAAATTGCACCTTTAATAACATTCAATAAGTCATCACAATACGCACATGCTCATATCAATAAATACAATAA